>CP106730.1:64794392-66186093 GCA_025506655.1 Gossypium rotundifolium | reverse complement strand
GCCAATCTCATACAAATATAAGAATAGGTCGACCCCGGGTCAATCAAAGCAATAATAGAGGTGTCATAGAGAGAAATACCTATTATTACGTCCGGCGATGAGGCCTCTTCTCAAGCATGAATAGCATAGGTTCTTGCTGGCTCTCGACCCTCTGACCTCATAGTAGTGTCTCATGATACACCTCTACCACTAGTCCCACCTCTCGAGTTCTTTTGTGGCCTACCTCTAAAGGATGCACTGCTTGATCTTACCTCTTGCTTCTTCTCCTTGTCACCCATTTCAGGACAGTTTCGGATGAAATGGCCAGGGGATCCACACTTATAGCAATTTCGATTGTTTCCCCAACACTCCCCAGTGTGATGTCTGCCATAACTTGGGCACTCCAGTTTGGACTTTGGACTACCCACACTCGCCATTGAGATGGCCTGAACTCTTGAACCCAAATAGTGTTACCTCGCTCTCTTTGCGAATGCCCGTCTGACGTAGTCATCCGAGGGTTCACTTCCATGGACCTCTTCGATTGAGCTTGGTATGATTTGCTCATCAGCCTCTTCTTTGCATCCCGAGCCTCACTCAGGGATTTCCTCTTTTCCTTACTCAATTCTTCGGCCTT
Source organism: Gossypium rotundifolium (assembly GCA_025506655.1). NCBI lineage: Eukaryota > Viridiplantae > Streptophyta > Magnoliopsida > Malvales > Malvaceae > Gossypium > Gossypium rotundifolium. The sequence continues at coordinate 66,185,480 of CP106730.1, read as the reverse complement.
ACTAGCCCGATCCACCAATACCATAAATTCTTTTAGCTCTAAAATCCCAACTAGAAGTCTGATGTCTTTATTCAACCCGTCTTCAAATCTCTTGCATAAGGTAGCTTCCGTGGATACACATTCTTGTGCATACTTACTGAGCCGAACAAATTCACGCTCATATTTCGCCACAGTCATTTTTCCTTGCTTCAGCTCAAGAAATTCCTTCTACTTCTGGTCTACAAACCGTTGACTTATATACCTCTTTCGACACTCTTCCAAAAAAAAGTCCCACGTTACCCTCTCTTTAGGAACCACAGATGTCAACTTTTTCCACCAATGTTATGCCGAGTCCCTTAGCAAAGATACAATGCATTTCAAGCTCTCCTCGGGTGTACAAGAGAGTTTCTCAAATACCCTCATTGAGTTCTCAAGCCAGAACTCCGCCCGCTCATGGTCATCATCTTTATTAGCTCGAAAATCTTTAGCCCCTTGCTTTCGAATTTTGTCTACTAGGGGCTTAGTTGTCCTCACCATTTCTATACCTTGGGAAGCCATAAGAACTGGCTGAGGTATAGGAGGAGGTGGAGGAGGTTGAGCATTGGGGTTACCTCGTACATACTCAGTGTACCAATTGCTCATCATTTGGAGAAAGGCTTCCCGAGCCTCTTCTCCTTGACCCCTAGTCTCGGGTTCACTCTGCACAGGCACGGTCCCTTGCACAGGAGCCGACGCATTACTAGTTGCATCATCAGCAGCCGATTGATTGGGATCCATGTACTACATAAAACAAATTTAAAATCATCAGAAGCCACCACACTATCATTATACACTTATGGTATGTATAGCTGGACTCCTACACACGCTACAATAGTCCTAGAACCGACTAAACCATAGCTCTAATACCATTACATGTAACACCCTTAACCACAATCCCCACCAAATCGGGCACAAAGTGTTACTGAACAAAACTACTTGATCGCCACTTAGGCTCACGTGACTACTCTACTTGAGTCACTACAACAACTTTATTTCGACTTACGATACCTCACTCGTACATACGAGGGCTCTCGAGACTATATCGAAAACCTTACAATCCATAAAATTTCTTTCCATTTAAACAAGTAGTACACGCCCGTGCTAGATGACACACACACCCGTATGTAATCACACGCACCATGTGCTCACACCACGACAAAACCCCAGCATTCTACCAAAACTCCCACGGCTAGGGCACACGCCCATGTGAAATAGAACACGCCCGTGTACCCTCATAACATTCCCGTGGCTTTAACCGTGGGGAGTTACTGACTAATTTAACACGGCCTGGACACGCCCATGGGATGATCGTGTGTCACACATGGTCTAGACACACGCCCATATGCCTATCCATGTGGACAGAACAAGGCTGTTTGCCAAGCTACTAACACCCTTTTATCTTACACTACATGAGTTCATTCAACAAACTAATAAACATATCATAATTCAACATGCACCCACATTGATAACTTTGAAATTTCATAAATGATAAAATGTGCCATCATTATTGGCAATTTACAAAATAAATGTCTTAGCAAGAGCCAATACACCTTTGGCCAAAATAACAAAACAATCTGTTTAGTCTAGCCCCTATACATGCCATACACAAAATCACTAAGTCTGAATATACCAAGGTGAGCAAATGGTGTGGGCGGCCTCCTTGTTATCGACATATCCTGGCTCGGCTTTTAAACTCTATAAAATAAGGGAAAAAGAGCAAGGGGAGTAAGCTTTAAGCTTAGTAAGTTTACATGTAAACAATATAACATTATAATATGAATTAAACAATTACATAGCATTACATACTAAACGAGAAACAATCTACATTCATGATCATGCTTACTCATTTTCTCCATTCCCATATTGAAACCATATCATAGGCTTAATGCATGCATTCATTAACAAGTTCCCCTGAACTTAGCATCACAAAATCACATAGTACAACACATCACTATCTCTAATTTCATTACTCCTAGTCAAATTACTCGGTGGTTTCAAAATTAGCCCACCATCAGCCTTTATTAGGGTGGCATCACACATAGCCCACCAAAAGATTAGTTACGGTGGTATCGCACATAGCCCACCAAAAAGATATATAGACAATGGTATCGCATAAAGCCCATCATAATTAAGCAACAAGGCGGTATCGCATATAGCCCACCATTAAATATCGTCAATACACATTCATAAAATTATTTCGCCATTCATACAATAATTATTCAATGACTATCACATTCAATCCACTAGAACCACATATGTTCTCAATCATGCCATACTCTAATTAGCAACATAATGCTTACAAAAATATATATTGCTTACACATAAACTTACCTCGATGCAAACGTGTTAGCGAGCGATTTACTCAATCACCTTGCCTTTCCCACGGTCAAGGTTGATTCCTCGTTCTTCTTGATCTATAACAATGAATTTCATTCATTTAGATCATTCTATGATTATAATACAACAAATTCTACACTCGGGCAAAAATGACCATTTTGCCCTTGTACATTGGAAAAATTACGATTTTGCCCCTAGGCTCGTAATTTATTTTTTTCATCACATTTTCTCGATAAACAAGCATAGATGAACATTTATTTCTCTTACAACTACTCACCATTTCAACTATTTCATGCACTTATGACACAAACAAAATCTTTGCATTTAAGTCCTACCTAGGTGTTGTTTTGAAAACACCTTTCACAAAAGTTGCTTCACCACTCCCCAACATTCAATTTTTTCCATAAAAACTCAGCTAACCACTTAAACACTCCCATGGAAAGTCCCTACACTTTCAACCATATCACAATTTAGTCCCCTCATTAGCTAGCTTAAGCTTTGGGGACTCCAAAAATACAAAAAATCATCGATTAAAACCACCTAAATCACTTACTTGAATGAGAATTGAGTGGCTGAAAGTTTGAGCCTCCAAGAGCTCTATTTCCTCTTCAATTTTTGGTGGAAAGAGATGAGTGAATAGTGAAAGATGATAATATCTTTTTCTTCTCTTATTTTATTCATTTCATCACCTAATTTCCACCAAATTTGACTAAAATTTAATGCTCTTGTCCCCCTTTGTCTACATGGTCAGCCATACCCTACTAATGGCCTAATTGCATTTTAAATCCTCTAATTTATAATCTATAGCTATTAGGTACCCTTACCTTATAAAATAAAACTTTTGCATCTCTTGCGATTTAGTTCTTTTTCTCAATTAAACATGCTATTGCTAAAATTAAAGCACCAAAATTTCCATATAGCCATATATTAATACCACAACTCATAAAATTGTACTAAAATAATTTTCATCAACCTCGAATTAGTGGTCTCGAGACCACTGTTCTGACTAGCCCCAAAATCAGGCTGTTACAACTCTCCCCCCTTTAGGGATTTTTGCCCTCGAAAATCTTATAGGTAAAGAGGTTTGGATATTGTTCTCTCATGATTTCTTCCGGTTCCCACGTAGCCTCCTCTACACCATGTTTTTGCCACAACACTTTTACTAAGGCTATGTCCTTATTCCTCAATTGTTTCACTTCTCGAGCCAAGATTTTAATCAGCTCTTCCTCATATATCATATCCGGTCGTATCTCAATTTTCGTCGGAGGAATCACATGTGAAGGATCGAACGATAACACCTTAGCATTGATACATGGAACACATTGTGAATTTTCTCTAACTCTACCAGTAAAGCCAACCGATATGCCACTGGCCCAATCCTTTCGATAATCTCATAGGGCCCTATGAATTTCGCAGCCCAGGGGCATTTCGATAATTTTGCAACCTAGAGGTATTTTGGTAATTTTACAATGCAGGGGTATTTTAGTAATTTCCTCTTTAGTGGCCTTTACGAAGGCCTATTGTTGCCTCGTGTGACTCGGGACCCTTTTTGGGTCTTTACAGCACTATTGGGCCTAAAACCCATTTTAGGCCCAAACAGGCCCACACGCTCGTGTGGCCCAAAACGCATGGTTTTGCAAACAAGTTGTAGATTTCATATTCGGCCTATCATTTGTTACAAATTTAGTAGCTTTGCCCAAGTGGGCGATTAGCCTGTTAGGCCAATTTAGCCCGGTTCGGCCCGATCGGACCCATTACAGCCTCGGTATTACGAGAGTGTTCGTGACACTCTCAACAACTTAGCACCACGATTTCTATCTCAATATCAACTTTTCGGCTTTTGGTCATTTCACTGATCAACACAAGCAACCATTGAAGTGGGTGTGAGATTACACATCTGATTTCTCCCCGAGGCACCTAAAGATACATTCGGTTAACAGTTAGTCTAAAATCCATTTAACAAGAATCAATCTATATCACTTACCAATAATTCGAGACTTCCACTACAAAGGATAGGGGTTCGATTATTCCTCTAATAAAGCACTTCGAGACCCTAGCAGTGATTAACACAAAATAGATATTAGCAACACCTTTTTGGCTTGAGTAACAGCCAACCGAACAGTACAACACCATCAACCATATTCGGCCTTAGTCTTTACTTACCAACAATTGAAAGCCAAAGACTAGAAGAATGACGAGAGTGTAAGCTAGCACTCTATCGATTTGGCCCACACCAAAAGAACTGAGAAGATAGAGGTAGTAAGGAATAGACCAATTCGGCCTTGGTCAAAAGAATAGGGTGAGTAATCTATTTTAGAAGAGGGAGTAAAAGAGAAATAGGAAGGAAATAAAAGAGGAGGAAGACACTACCTTGCAACCACCGAAAACTCAAGTAGGCAAAGAAGCTTCGGCACCCAGAAGCACCAAGTTTTGGATATGGAATGCACTGAAATGAAGGACCCTAAGTAAGAAGGAATGGGGTAAGCCGATTGAAATTAGAAGAAAAGGGAGATTTAGATTTTGGCTGTTGAGTAAAAAGAACAGTGGAAAAGTTGAGAGGTTGAGCAAAAGTGCATGAGTGGTCAGATTCCCAAAAGAGAGAAAAGAAGAAAGGAGAGAATGGTTTTGTAAGCAATGAATTGTTCAAAGAAAGTGACCCAAAATGCTCAAAATGCCAAGGAGAAGTTTCGGCACTCTACCTTCAGAAAACCGAATATACACCTCACACTCCCCCTAGCCAATTTTCACTCTCCCCACAAGCTTCCACATTCAGCCAAACAAATCCACTCTCCAAATCCCATGATTTACTCCTTGATTTACTCCCCAATTCACTCTCCATCACCCTTTCAAATTAGTTGACCAAGTCCTCCCTCTCTTCTATAGAGTTTGATCTCTATTCAGCCTCCTCCATTGCTTGAGCACAAAAATAAAGCTCATTTTTGCAGCAGCTGGGATTCGAACACTCTTCCCCTTCCATGCTCCCTTATGACACCACCCACTAGGCCACTTTACTACTTGTGATATCAAGATACAATCAATTATACTTAAGTCCTGTCTTCACTAGCTTACCTCACTAAAGTGCCCAAAAACTAAAATTTTACTAGGGCTCAAACTCGACCCCAGGCATCCTTAGGGCCCCTAAACACCCTTAAACAACATGCAGAACCAGTATAACATGCAATTACACAGATATTACAAACCCTTAAATTTTAGGATGTTACATGGTATATATGTTAGTAATGCATTTAGCCATTTGATTTGGCTTGTAAATGATAAATGTTTGGTTATGTGTATAGCCATGTAAATTGGCTTATTTTGCCATGTTTGATGATGTATATATATAGGTGCAAATGACCTTTTGTTATGTGGTTGGTAATGGCTATGTGATGTTTATTATGAATTGGTAACTTGAGTACCATATGGTTGAAATTTAGAGATTTGGTATGCATGTGATTTTAGGTAAGAAAGTGCATATATGAAGTTAACTAGTTAAGTGATTTGTGAATGTGAATTTGGTATGATTTGAATTGGAAAAATATGATGTTTTGAACATTATAGTTCTTGGTAAGGAAATAGCATGAATTAGACTTGATTGAAGTTGGTTGGAATGCCTATTTATGCCATGTTATATGCCATTTGATTTGTGTAGGTGAATGAAAGTTTGGGTGAGAAAGAAGGTTTGGTAAATAGCCTATTTTTGTCCACACGGGCAGAGAAATGGGCGTGTGCCTCAGCTGTATGTGATAGACAGTCAAGAAACACGGTCATGTGTCCCTTGGTGTTTAATTAGAAATCAAGTCAGTATGCTCCACACGGCCCAGCACACGGGCGTGTGACTTGGCCGTGTGGCATAAGTTAATATACCCTACAATTTTGGCACGGCCTAGCACACAGCCTGGCACATGGGCATGTGTGGCCATTTCGAAGGGCACACGGGCTAGTCACACGGGCATGTGTGTTGGCTGTGTGACCCAAGTCAGAGAGTTACATGGGGTCGGACGTAAGCTAGGACACGGCTATGTGATCCCATTTTGAATGTCCATACAGCCTGTGACACGGGCGTGTCTTTGGCCATGTGAGACACACGGTCGGGTCACACGGGCGTGTGTCCCTTGTATTTTGAAAATTTTTCTAAGATTTTCCAAAAATTTCCTGATATATCGGTTTAGTCTTGAACCACTTCTAATGCATGATTTGGGCCTCGTAGGCTTGTATTAGGGACAATGTGATTGATTATGAATGACTTTTATTTGAAATTGATAATTGTATGAGAAATGTATGTTCATTTAAGTAATAAGTTTGGTAATGCGCCGTAACCCTATTCCGTGATGAATACGAGTTAGAGGTGTTACACTTGATCACTTTGGGATAATATCTGCTCTCCCAATATAATCATGTTCTCCCAATATAATCCTATTTTATCTCATGGTAATCATTACATCTTCTTTCATGAAGAATCAATTACTATTAAATAGTGATCAAATCATTCATCACAAATACGAACAACTCGTGACCACGTTTATTTTTTGTCAACCATGTAATTCCAATAAGAGGATATCATTTATCCATGTCTCGGGCTATGAAATCCACTATTGTAAATGATGATACATACTACTGAAGTCAACACCCAACACACCACCTTTTGGTTTGTTATATATTCAAACTCAAGGTTTTACTTACATCAAAGTATACGATTCATGCATACATAGTCTGTCATCCACTCAAGATTTAAGTATGTCCCACTATGAACATTACAAGTGAATAAATTCATGAACGGATTTAGGATCTATTCTATTTGGGTCCTGTCCAATGTACTATCAGTCCAGTTAGTCATATCTATGTCACTATCTTCTGGGAGTCCTCCCTGGTGCCCAAGAGGAAACATGTCCCCAATTAGACTTGATTGACAACATATTAGTCTTTCAATCAGTTTTCTAATTTTCGATTAGACCAAAGATATGTTTAGGTTCATCCACTAATAAAATCTATCTTTTTGTATTACGATCCGACCACGTAATACAGCTTAGTATTAGTTAAACATTAGATAACCAGTGAGCAACATTTGCTTCCATTTTGCTTTGCGTACAAAAATCATGTATGGACAATATACAAAATATTTATGTAATTTATGAATAATTTTTTTAACCAATCTATTAGAAAAAAATTAGTAGTGTACTTAGACGAAAATACTACACTTAGGGCACCAAATCCAACACTATGAGGGTAACACACTTATGATAATGTTATTAGACTAGCACTGGGTAGTTGCTTTCAAAATGATATGTTGTTAGGGAGAGTTCAGTTACGATACTATAGTGGAATGACTACGTGACTAAATGAGTTTATAATTAATAGGTGAAAGCCGGAACTTAATTATAAATCATTTGAGTCCTCATTACATATGTCCAATTGGTCCATCCGCTAGCTCTTTAAAACCAGAAATGAATTGCATGTTTGAATAGAAATGAACGGAATGAATAGGAAAAGAGAAATGACAAACATTAAGGAATAATTATAGTTTTTTTCTAAAATGTAAAAATAGAATTATTTGGAAATGAATATAGGTTTCCAAAATAAAATGGAAATGATTCATTTGCAATTCTAAATGGATTACTTAAAAATGATTGGAAGAATGAGTTTATTTTTGAGCTCTTTTGAAGCTCGAAAATAAAAATAAATCATTCAGTCATAGTGAACATGTTGAGTTGTGAAATATTAAACATATTTTCTCAAAATTTTACCAGGGTAAAATCGTCAAAATTTTACCAGGGTTAAAATAGAGATGAGAAAATTATTTAATATAAAATATTGAAGTTTATTTTGGGAAATAGAAAAATCAAATTGAGTTGGATTATATTACAGAGTACTGGGCCAAAAGGCCCAGGAAGTATTCGTAATTGGACCCAATGTGAGAGAGGCCCAAAACCCCTCATATAACATGATGTGGGCGACAACCCTAGTATTGTGTCGTCCACCCCATTCTTACTCTAAAGAGGAAGTTGTTTTTTTTATTTGAAATAAACCATTACAACTCAATAAGGGTTCTACCTTCTCTTCTTATAAATATATGACACTGGTAGGGCATAAAACAGAAGTTGGGTATATTATTACTCTATTGAAAAATAGAGAGAATTTATTCTCAACTATTAAATATATTTTTTTCCAGAATAACAATTCTACCAATTTCTATTAAAGAAGAGAGAAATTTCATTTTCACCCTAAATAAAAGAGAAAACTTTTTCTAGTTCTGTGTTTCGATTCAATTGGTTCAAGCCCACAGTCGAAGTAGTTCATGGTACAAGAATAGTGGATAATAGCGTTTGGTTGAAAGCCATGAACAACTAACATCTACTAAGTCGAAAACACAGGTATGAATTTGTTAGGGTTTATTGCTATAAATATCATAAACCAGGTCGGTTTTTAAAATTTTAATTTTCCACTGCACAAGAATTAGTTTTCAATCTGAATTTTTTCCAACATTCTCGACCCCTAGGGTATTAGAAAACTATCACAATATGATATGCGCTCATCATTACATCTCCCACCTATCGAAATGGATCATATGGCATGTCAACTACACCCGTAACTCTATCTAATATTGTTAATAGGGCATTTTCCTTTATCATTAGAATCAAATCACATTACAAAGAGGATAACATCACAATCTCACATTTTAATCATATAATTTTATAATATTTATCGATATTCATATCATTTAAACTGTATTGAAGTTATTAATGTATGGTAACATTTTAAGTCAAATACAATCATAGCACATATCATTTATAGTTTTCACCACTTGTACTCAATCAAAACACACCATTTTACCTTAATATATTTGTGTACTTATCGTCATATCAATTCATACTAGAGCATAATTCTATAAAATTAATATTCAATCTTATAACATAATAGAATAAGATTAATATAATAACGTCAACCTCATCAATTATCCACCAAAGGACATAGTATAGTAATAACCAACCATTCAAATAAGACTTACCTTATTTCAAATAATACTTGCAATCTTATCATGTTCCTTTCCAACCAAGTAAAACTTGTCACAACAATTTACAACTTATAAACAATCAATATACTCATATTTATACATAAATAAGAATACAATTATTTAGTATTAACAATCATTGAAACACTATATAATTCAATTAACATGACATTATTTCAATGCAATCTCATAGTCACAAACATACATATACACGTTTCAAATTTGACTCGATTGATTCAATTGATTAAGCTTTTACGCACCTTTATTCTTGTTCAACATCAGTGATATTTGATTATAATTAATGATCTATTTAAATATAAATTGAGGTCAAGTTATGAGAGCACCAACCAAAACCATTACCCGTTGCTTGTTTTTCCTTTTTTTCTTCGATAGCCTAATATCATAGTCGATTATGTTTGACAATTCATTTACAAAAGTAGTGTTAGTTCACATTAACAAGGCATAGTCAATGACCAAGCATAATTGCATGTTTTTATAATTAAGTCCCTTTTTAACCCAAGTATCTGAAATGCTTGTATCTTGTTATACACCTGATCTAATTAAAAATTGACTTCATATATATTTTCTAGGGACTTCAAACTATCTATCCATAGCATTAATATCTAAAAACTTACATCCTATTCAATTTGATCTTAATACTCAACAATAGTTTCCTTTACAATCACAAAATTTTAACTTAATCACAACCTCACTCATTCCAATTCAAACATAAATAACATATAATGTAAACTTAACAACTAATCTTCATGATTTCTAACTAAATATCTGTAACACCCCAAACCCGGCCCATGCATTTTGACCGGATCTGGCATGTCACGGCTTGTACTTTGAAAACCTTTGCTTTGATGGTACTTGAAATTTGTGAGTTAATTGGACAATATTTAAGTAAATAAGCGGCATTTTAAAAATAAAACCTTATATTAGTATTATCAAGTATAAGTAAACCTTATCATAAAATTCACAAGTTGCTTAACATTGAAAATGACTTAGTTGAATGAAAACTAGGGGCCTTATTACATAAATATTCTTGAAATAACATTGAAATAAATTAACCTAAAGAAATCTCAAAAGAAAATAACTTGTAGGAATAGAACTTGATGGCCCCTCGAGTCTGTCTCGGCTCCCATGTCCATGATCTACTGTTCATCTAGAAGAGTAGAGAAAAGGAAAGCGTGAGTCACAAAGACTCAGTGTATAAATCCCGAGAACACATAAAAAGGCTTGAGGCCCACAAACACATTATGAGCCTTGGCCCGTATACAAGGGTAACAAAATATGCAACATGGCCCATCCCAAACCTATGAGTCCATCCTCTACACACCCCCATACCAACCATCACACCGTGGGGATTTCTACAATCAACCCTCCATCCGCTACACACCATATCGACAGCTGTGTTGCCTGTCATAAAGACCGATCACTATGTGACCTATGTGGCGAAGCCACCATACCGTATGACCTTAATAATATATCGACAATATGTCTTTGTCATAAAGATCGATCACTATGTGACCTATGTGGCAAAGCCACCGATCGCCTCACGACCTGCTCCCCTTCCGTAAATCAATCAATCCCATCCAATGCATACATGCAAGAATCAGAACATTAAACTATCTAAACAGATCACATATTTTTACATACTTTGATACACATAGAAGTTTCTATGATTACGCACTGCATCCCTTGCCTACCCTTTCCGGGTAATACATTGCTCATATAGCCTCATTTTTGACTTTTAGCCCATAACATACATATAATTTGATTAACTAGTGTGATAGAGATCTACACACATTTTTGGCTTTTAGCCCATAACATACATATAATATAACAAAGCTTATGTGTCAAGAATCTACACACGATTGCTAATAAACGAGGCTTTCTATATCGACGCTATCCTTAGTCGACACAACCGCTATCTCGCCTAAGGTGTTGTTCGAAAATCGGTCCACAACCAATTGGCCAATCTCGAGCAATGAATCTTTTCGTTTCTTAAACTTAGGATTCTTTCTTTTGCTTGATCCATATTTAATTCCATCATAAATCCTTATCAGAGTTACTTAAAAATCCTAAAATTGGAGACTTATGAATTTTGGCTTTTAGATCTAGTCGACTAGGCTTCCTTCAAATCCCGACTTAACTTAGGAGATTCGACTAGTACTAGAGAGAGAATTTGACAATGTCAATGGAGGATTTAAATGCCGAAAGTATAGAACAATTTCTCAAATAGGATGAATAAAATAAAAACTATAGAGATTTTGGCTTTTTAGAAAAGGAAAAGAATAATGGAGTTTTAGCTTTTAGAAAAAAGAAGAGAATAATGGAGTTTTCAAACTTTTAGGAGAAAGAAGAGAATAATGGAGTTTTGGCTTTTAGAAGAAAGAAGAGAATAATGGAGTTTTCGGCTTTTAGAGAAATTGGAGAAAGAAATTTGGAGAAAAGAAGCTAAGAAATTTTGGCACAAAGGGAGAGGATTTAATGTCGAAACAAGGAGCTAGCCCCCATTTATAGGAAATTCGGCAACCCTTTGCCATGTAGTAGTGGTTTCTTTACTCCTCTCAAGGATGGATTCTTGGCCATCACTCTCTTTGTAGATAAATTCTAACTTTTCTCCTTTATCTTAATCTACTAGCTCATCTAAAAGAGACTTACTCCTCCTTTATCAACATATTATCCACATATTTTAATCATAAAATCCTAGATCTTAGCCTTTATCCGCTTATTATCCACATAAAATAAATTCCTAAATAATAGCCTTTATCTGATTATTATCCACATATTTTAAACATTAAAACCCTAAATTTTAGCCTTGTTTCCATCCACTCCACCTAATCCTAATGCCCAAAATTTAGCTAACTTAAATTAAAAGAATTGGGCTCCATGAAACTTAAATTTGGGCCCTTACTCCTTGTGTGTGGCGTCACCTCCTAAGATTGAGCCACAAGCCCACTTTGGTATTTTAAACATATATACTACCTTTTAAACCCTATAATGCCCAAACAGATAATTTTAATCAAGGCCTCTGCCTAAGCCTGAGCCCAATTTGGACCCCTAACACTTAAATTAACTCATTCCACATATTCACCCATTAAACGCATAGGCCACAAATTTAGGATGTTACAATATCTTTAAATTCTCTACCATGGAAACTTGGTTAAACCTTAGAAATTCTACAATTTAATACTTGGGGTCAGGATTATCCATTATCACTAGTAAGGATTTCCATGAAATTTTAAGCAAAAAGTTTACCTTTCTTGGAAATTGGATGAACGACAATGGTGAGGAAACCTTTGAAAATTTTTCTTCCTTTGTTTTTGTTGTACACAAAATAGAGAAATGATCTAGCTTAATGTTTTATTTCTTTTTCCACTAACTCATATTAATTTTTGTTAAAAAATAAAAGACAAAGAATAAAGAATAAAGAGAATGGGAGAGAAAAGAGTGAGCATATTTTATTGATCAATTGGAATATTTACAATGCTTCTCCAAAGTTTCTGTTTATAGGCATAAGAAGTATAAATGAAGTAGAGATCTATCTATAATGACTATTAGAATTTTAAGTACATTAAAACTTATCTTGATCTTGATAGACATCCACTTAATAAGATATCCATAACACTCCCCTTTGGATGTCCATTGGTAGATAATATGCCTCATTAAAACCTTACTAAGATAAAAAACCTATGGGGAAAAATCCTAGTGAAGGAAAAAGAGTACACATATCTATAATATGCATAATATGCCGCCTCATTAAAAACCTTACTAAGAAAACCCAATGGGACAAAACCTCAGTTAAGGGAAAAAGAGTACAGTGCATAATTACTCCCCTTCATGAAAACATCACATAATATCTCATATTCTATGTATTCATTCTTGAATACTAGCTTTTCAAATGATCATTTGAACGTATTTGCTAAGCATTTATATTAACATTCTTTTGAAAGTCATGAGTGAGGGAAAATTGTGGGGGAAATATATTTCGATTTCTTCAGGAGTTTCAACAATAACCATAACAAACTTTAATCATGATCCATCTTAAAAATACAAATAGGTATTTTGGATCATTTTATAATCCTCTTTCAACTACTATTGACTAAGTCAAATTTACCACATATGTTCAATTATTTCAATTCATATAAATGAACAATTTCCCGATAATTTCAATATGCTTCTGGCATTCTAAATCCTTTAAGGATTTTACTATAAACTTTACTATTTAGTGATTCATAAAAGGTTGTAACAACAACCATTAAACACAACTTAAATCCTTTATGAACTGTTAGTTTAATAATATATTTAAGGTTATTGCATCCACCACAAAAGGATATTATATCTTTTCATAATCAATGCCAGAACTTAGCAAAAACTTCTTATTTTATTTTGTTCTGCAAAACTACTTCATTTACCTTCATTGGCTTTATACCTTTAGATATTTGGACTATTTCCTAAAAACTCCACAAATTTTATTGTCCTTGAGTTACGTCTTTCTATTTTGAACAATCTATTCCATATCTGTATTTCTCAATAGATTTATTCAGGATTCTCCTTTTATTTTATTTTTTCAACAATAATATTTCATGCAAAACCATTGTCGACCACTTTTATTATCGGTTCCACATTTTCTCAAATTGACATAACTTATCGAGATATATTATTTTCACTATTTTGTAACACCCAAGCTCAACCTAGACGTTATGGCCGAATCAGGCAATGTCACATGATAGTGCTTTAGAAATCGCAATGTCATTAAGACCATTTCCCCGTTTGTGCCACTTTTCATTATCTCATGCTAGCTTTAAAAACGTGTCATTTGTTTTCAATCATTATCCATTTTCAAAACATTATACTTTGTGGAAGCTTTTAAAATAGTTTACGAATTTGTGTGTATTTTGATAAAATGTTTGTTTGTACTAAAAAATCATAAATGTTGCAAATCCCAAATTTAAACAAAATATGTAATGGCCATAATTACATAAAAACATTCCCAAATGAAAATTAAAACCATGATAAGTATAAACCATAAATCTATTGTAAGGTAGTAGTAGTGGTCACTTTCGAGTTCCCCATTTGCCTTGATCTCATCTATACGGAGATTAATCGAATGATTAAATAGAAAAGGGTGAGTTTCACAACTCAGTGTGCAATCCCCACAGATATCAAACGTACAGAGTAATCACCAGAAATCAATAATCACAGACTGGGCCAAAAATCATTACAGAAACAATTGGGCCTTAGCCTACTCAGATGCAGAATTAGATATATATATATATATATAATAGGGCCTTAGCCCCATCAACTATAGAGTCATAAATATATTAGGGCCTCAACCCAATCAGATACAAAATGCAGATTAGAATATCAGAATCCTACCCACCAGCCTCTAAACACCATCTCCGTCCAGCCCTACACACTATGTGGGAATATAATCAACCCACCCATCCTTACACACCATACTATACCAAAATGAAGCACATAAACAAAATAAAGCAGTTGGGCTGCCAGATAATAGGCTTAAAGCCTTTCAGACACTTCTTCCGAAATATCATCAACCCTCCTGATGCAATGTAACAAAACAAATATGACATGCAACATGCAAATAACCGATCATACATTCAGTTCAGTACATATATCATGCTCATTCAGACACCATATAATCAGATCACATAAATAGGGGTCTAAGTAATGCTTACCGACCCTACAGTAGGTCCACAGTCGACTTGGGCGACTCGTGCAATCTTACAGATCATTTCAGGAAAATGGGCTCACACACCCATGTGCCCTACCAGTGTGGGCCAATACAACCTAGCCCAGGATTCCACACGCTCTTGTGGGCTCACACACTCGTGTGGCCCACAGCCTGTAATAGTTCGATTTATACCCTAGTCCAAATAGTGGTTTCGAGACCAAAAATTTGAGTCAGAATAATATTTTAATATTATTTTCTGTGCCTATGATATGTGATTAAGCATGTGTAAAATTTCTGTGAATTAAATTGTCTGTTTGTATGCCTAATTTGAGCAAATGACTAAATAAAAAAAAATGCAAAAGTGGCCTTCTAATTTAATGAGTGACGAATTGTTAATGTCTTTATCATGCGAGGTCCTTAAAAGGGGAATATACTATTAAATATTGTATGGATGGTTAAAGGCCATTGATATGTGGTTTTTGAAATGTTGTAATGATGGGTAAAATAGAAAATAGGCATTAATATGTATATTAAATAAAACAAACATATGAAAGATGATGGTTATCATCTTTTAGTGCAGAAAAATAAAGAAAAGAAAAAGAAGGAAGAACCCTAAAGTTTCAGTTAGCTTTTTGCTTTGATTCAAGGTATGTTTTGCTTCGGTTTTCGATAATTTCTACGTTTTCGTAATCGTTGCTTTGTATACTTCAAAACCCATTCTCCAATTTTGAGAATTGATGATGATTTTGAAATGTGTCTTTGATGAACAGATGAGCTTTAAAATATTTGATGATGAAATATGGAATATATGTGTTTGATTAGCATATTTTGTATTTGAGTTTTTGATGAATTTGAGTATTTTGGACTTAATTGAGAAAATAGTAATTTGAAGGACTAAATTGTGAAATAAATGAAGTGTATGGACTTGTATGAGTTGCATGTGAATTCGGCTAGGCATGGGTAACTTGAAATTATGTGTATTTTGTGATTTTGTGAAATAGGGACTAAATTGTCCAAATGTGAAAATGTGAGGGCCAATTTGTAAATTACCCTAAATGTGTATTTTTGGATTGAATTGAATGAGTTGATGAATAAACGGATTAAATTTGAATATGTATAGATCAAGAACAAAAGAAAAGAAACTTAGATCGAGGGAAATCGAAAGTGATTGAATAATCGAATCCGATCAAATATCCAAATCCAAGGTAAGTCGATATACAAATAAATGTATCGATTTGAGCTATTTATGTATTTATGAAATTTAAATGGCTATGAATAATGTTCGAGATGGAATGTATGTGAAATCAAAGGATATATTGACAAGTTATAATGCTCGAGAAGTCCCATACGAACCTAGGAATAGATAGGATAATGTATGTCATGACATAGGTATTTGTTTTGTTTTATCATGTAATACCATGTCCGGGACGTTGGTGTTGATTTGAAATTTCATACAAGACCTCGTCTGGGACGTAGGCATCGATATGAATTCTACGTAAAAGACCTCATCTAGGACGTAGGCATCGATATGAACTTTATGAGTAAGACCATGTCTGGGACATTGGCATCATATTGACTCGTGTAAGACCACTTCTGGGATGTTGGCATCGTTATAATCAGACGTGTAAGACCACATGCGGGATAGTGGCATCGATATACGAGTGCATGTAAGACCTTATGCAGGATGTTGGCATTGTACTACTATTTCGAGCTTTACGAGTATCCTACTAGGTTCCTAAGGGTTCAACGGGCAAGTCTGCAATACGAATAATATATCTGAGTTATGATCAATTAAGTGAATGAATACCCGATTCAGGTACGTTGAATGTGCATTAAGTATGCATGAAGGGTAAGTATGCATATGACTTTGATTTGAAGAAAGGAATGTTTGAATAGGATAATGTGAATGAGATGCAAGGAAGATTGTGAATGAGCCATGTGCTTCAAATGAGTTTTTAATGGATAAAAGTGACCAGTGTAGTCATAAGTATGAATCAAGCATGTACATGATAAATTGTTAAGTGAATGCGATGTGCAAAAGTTTCAAATTGCATTTATGCTTTTTATGCCAAGTTTATTTGTATATGACTTACTAAGCTTTTGGAAAGCTTACTTGTGTGTGTGTTTTCTCTATTTTATAGGTCGTCGAAGCTACTGAAGGCTCGGGATTGTCAAGGATCATCATCACACTACAAAAATTTATTTTGGTACCCTTTTGTAAATGTATATAGCTAAATATGGCATGTATAGACTAGATAGGTGTATATGTTTATAAAGTGAGCATGGCCATGTTTATTGGTAAGCTTTTTAGTCGATAAATGTTTGAATGAATGAGTTATGAAGAATATATATTTAGTATGTCTTGATGCATATGGAATGGTTAAGTTTTGGTTAAGCAAATGGATGTTACATGTTTGAAATGATGTAGGATTTAGTTTGAAATTTGGTACGAATGGAATTGGTATTGAATGTATGGGTGAAGTGAACCATTTGATATGTTTTGGTATGTATTGCTTGTAGGTGAGACCCAAAATGGGTGGCATATTGGCCTTGTAAAATGGCCTATAATGTCACACGTTGAGGCACACGAGCGTGCCTAAGACCGTGGGTAAATTGGTAGAATGTGGCTTAAATTGCACATGGCCTCGACATAGGTGTGCTTAGTGGTCGTGTGAGAAATGGCAGTATGCGATCTAGTATTACACGGCCTTAGCACACGGGCGTGCTTGGTGACCGTGTTGAATTTTGCAGTATACCACCACGGGGAGGACACACGAGTGTCCAGTAGCCGTGGGTGAGGCATGACCTACCCCCACGGCCGTGTGTCCCCTGTATGTTAGAAAAGTTTAAATTTTTATGAAATTTCTTATGTGTTTCGGTTTAGTCCCGACTCGATTTATAAGCATGATTAAGGTCTCGATGACCTACTTAAGGGACATTATGATTGATATTGATGGATGGTTGTATGATTAATTCTCTAAATGTTTTCGATCTATCTGGTAATGCCTTTAACCCTAATCCGATGATCAGACACGGGATAGGGGTGTTACACGGCCCAATAGGTCAAGCTCGTGTGTTGCATACGGCCATGCCCTGCAATCACACGGTCGTGTCACCTGCACACAACCTAGCTTGTCGATCACACGGTCGTGTTGTGACTCACAGCCTTGCACACGGGCTACCACACGGATTACCACACGGCCATGTGGCATCGAAAAAATCATTTTTTAGCTTTTTCCACTCTCGTTTTCTATGTTTTCGGTTACACACCTGGTACTGATTTGAGTTAACGTAACCCCGAGCACTTTAGAACCTATCGTCGATGATCAAAAATCCAAATTCAGTGATTTTAACGAAACCTAAACGAGATTACAACAAGATAGTAGACTTCCATTCATCAAAAACCTTAACTCCATTCGGATCACAAGAACTTCGCACCCTTAAAACAAAAATGGCTGATCTCCAGCCTCTTAAACTTCACCTGAGACAGAAATGCACCCCATTAGCTGACAATACATTAATCAAACAAGGTTTTATGAGAACCAACTTACCAACAATGCACGGAGTCAACGGAACTCGGCTTGATGAACAAACAAATAGAAAAACAAAAAGGGAAAAACGAGGAGAGAGAATAGCAAAGGAAAGAAGAAGAAGAAGAAAAATGACAGTGTAGGGAAGAGGAAAAAGATGTCAGGTTTTTTTCTTGCAGGAAGAATTCTGAAGGAGGGAATGAGTTTCACAAAGACCCCACTACATCCACAACCTTATTTTTCTCCCTCAAATCCTACTAACCACCCACTACTCGAGTCCAAACTAATTCAAAATCCAGCCGAACCACATAGCGAAAACTACATGCCTTGTCAACGTGAAGAATCTAACCCAAGACCTCAAGCATAATAACACACCACTTAACCACCAGGTCAACTGGCCCATCTTGATATAAAATTACAAACAATTGCTTAAAAGCCTACTGACGAGAGATAGGGTTTTATTCAAAAATACCTAAAATTTACCCAAGTTGTGACTTGCACTTGGGACCTCTCACACACACCCAGAACATATAACCACTAAAGCAGAAAGATATTTGTGTCAATGAATTACATAAACATATTTAAAAACTTGGGGCATTACATATTTTAATATTCAGTTTTAGGTACATGAATCTCTTCTAGAGTTTTACTTATTAGTTATGTATTGGGTCTCTTTAAGAGCACCCGTTTTCATTATATGACCATCTAGATTTATTATTTTCTTTTATGAGAATTTTCATATTTGGAACTTGTAATGAGTTATCCTTGTTGAACTTTTGGTTCAAATTACTCTTCCCCTTAACTTATTACAAGTTATTATTTATCTCCCCTTGATGTCGGGAAAACCATCGATTCAAAATAGTAATCACAAATCATGTCATAATTGAACCTCCAATACATTTAAAACATATAATAATACAAGGAGACTCATAATTTATACATATTCCCAACTTTCTTTGAGGATTCACTCATCTTTGTGCATTGTGGTGGAGCGATTGGAACATATACACGCATACAAAAATTCAAAGATGAGAGCTCTTGACTAAAAATCAATTGTAATGGGGAGTATTTATAACTAATTAACTTGATGCGTACAACACGTAAATCAACATAATCTCATATTGAAAAAAGATGTTTAGTTCTCATAAGTAATGGTTTAGACATTAATTAGAGGCGTTCAATCAATAATTTCTCTAAACCATAATGTGCGTAAATAACAAACTTTTACAAAAGTTTTTCAAACTCAATCAATAAAATACTGACATATAAACTCATCAGTATTAGTAAGATGAATTGTCTTAATTGCGTGATCTGAAATTAATTATTTAAAGAAGCAATCTTGCAAGCTACAGGTTACAAGTTGATAACACATACGTGATTATGTTGTAGATGCATCTACCAAAATCATATAATATTAAAACCATCCACATGGTGGATAAATGGACCCATATTCATTTCAGAAATGCAAGACATTAAATCTCAATTTTAGCTAGTGAGTTTCTAACAATCAATTTTCATTGGGAACAAGAAACAAATGAGAATTCTTTAAATTAAAGAATCTCCTGGTTCTTTAATGAATGTCTATATGAATTCTTAATTAATTTTCGCATCATATATGATACGGGATGGTCTAACTGCTCATGCCAAGTAGTAAATGTATCTGAATCAGTAAACTTCTGGTTTACTTTAATATGTGTTTCAATTGTACAAAATTGTAACAAATTGATACTTTTACTATCATTCATTTTACTGTGTATCCACATATAAGTACTATTGTGACATTTACTACTGGAAATGTCTAAATCAATGTGAAGTTTATAATGCCACTAAGTTAATAAAATAAATATAATTTTCAAACAATTATATGCAATTTCGCTCTGTGAATATGCCAAAATTTTCAAATGTCCAAAAAGAAAAAATGATGCCATAATGAGAATATTATATAATCTTTTCCTTATTCACAATATCAATATGATATCCATTATGAATTTCTTTTAAAACCAATGGATTAACCATCACAAGATATTAATATATTAGCTTTTCCGAATTTTTGACTAATTTTGTACTATCAAATATTGAAATAATATTTTTTGTTTCATTATCAAATAAGATAAATAGATAGAGTTCATTACTACATTCTCATATCTTTCCTCAAAGAATATTAACAGAAGCAAAATATTTGGGCATACGCCACATATGTGGCTAATAATATTTTATATCACATTGATAACATAAGTTATCTGAGCCTTTTAGTGTAAACTCAAACTTTCCATTTGGAGTAATACTCTTTTAGCAACTTTAATAAGAAGTAAAACAAGTAAATTAAAATAATCTCAAATTAATTTAATGTAACACCTCAAACCTGGCCTAGAAGTTTAAGCCGAATTTGGATGGGTTACACCAACATACTGAAAACTGATTTCTTTTTAAAGTTTTAACTTTGAAAACCATAGATTCATTTTAGTTGGTTTAGGTGGTTTTGTAGTTTTGTGTTAGAAATTGTCGATATTGACGAGATTATCAAAAGAAAAGCAAGGCAAATCTAAAAATAATCTACAAACCCAAAAGATCAAATCCTAGTTATATCCATGCAAAAAAATTTGAGCTCTCGTATGGCATCCGATCCTAAGTCAGATGTCCACCTAATTAGATTAAGGCAAGACAAAGGGTGAGCTACCAAGCATCGCATATAACCAAGCTCAGATACAAATAAACATATATTATTATATAAATCAAAGTAACACAAAGAACTTACTAACAAATTTATAATCAGTATAGAACAGATCTAGAGTATCACAAAGATTTCCACAATGGTAGTACAATAGAACTAAACAAAATAGAACAAAGTAGAACATGACGAATCGAGTAGAATAAACCAACAGAACAAAACAAAACAAAATAGAACAGAGGAGAACAGAATAGAGTAGAGGATGTGCGTTATGCAGATGCTATATTTTTCAAACAGATCAGAATGTAGATTTATTAGAAAACATCCTACCTAGACTCCATTACACACCAAAATAGAGTTCCCCCAGAACTCATCCAACCAAATCACACCAACAGATAATTGTGGATGGTGCCACCAGAATTTTGAAGTTAAAATTGTCAGATCGGATACATGTGGTCAAGCTACTATAGTACAACCAAGCTGCCAGAACAAAATTATGGATAACCACCAGATAATGCATATATTTAAATTGCCAAAACTTCCTCCTTTCACATTAACCCAAGTCCCATGCAATGTGTCATGGCATGCATATGCAGAATCAGAGAATGAGCATGTAAGTCATGGTAGATTTCAATAATAGAATCAATAAAGATGGGATTTTATGTTTTGTAATACGACTTATCAAACCTTAACAGATCATGTCAGATTTTCCATGAAGTCACATGTACGATTATAAATCAGTATCAGAAACAACCAATCTAACATATTCAGATATTGCATATTCTCAATCAACAGAGTAATACAGAGGCGTACCATCAAACTTAATAAAATACATATCGTACCTGGGTACTTCGCACACATTAGACAGTAGCACATTACTCTCTGACAAATCCTACTCACTTAGGTTGAAACGTAACAGACATAAGTACAGATCACAAGTTGTTCATCATCAGATCATCAGATATCAAGTTATATATCTTAGTCCAGATTGAACAAACCCTACAGTAAGTCTACATTTGTTTCAAATGATGTTTGTGGCCCAAGGGAAAAATTCCAACTATTGTTTCACACTCTCGTGTGATTTCACACTGCCTGGAGAACTAGCTTGTGTGGCTCCACACGGTCTGGCACATGCTCGTGTGCTTGCTCGTGTGTCCCACACTACCCTGACACACGCCCATGTCACTTGCATGTGTGGTCCTAATTCACAAACAGTGAGTTACACGGCCTAGATACACGCCCATGTCACTATTCCATGTGAACTCGCAAATTCATAACCACATCTGGTCTGGGCACACGCCCGTGTGCCTCAAATTTTTATGAATAGTAAGTTACATGGCCTACCACATGGCTTGACACACGGCCATGTGGCATCGATAGTCCCTCTTTTGACGACTAAAATTTGAAGAAAAGGGGGTTTTCGATACCCACCTGATATAGATTCGATGCAGGAGCAACAAAGATGAATTCCCATCCTTAAGCGACAAGTAATTGCCCAAAAATGATTAATTCGTAGTCAAATCGCTAAAAACTAACATTCCAAAATTGAAGTTATGTCGAAGAACTTTCGAAACCAAAACTTTAAATTGAACTTACCGGCTAATGAATTCAACTAGAAGAAGAAGTTAGGCCCTGTAGAGAATCAATGTAATGTAACATAACAAAGAGGAAGGTCACTTGAAATAAGAAACCAAGATGAAGAAACTCAAGAACAGAAAAGAATGACAGAAAAATGTCGTAGAAAAGAAAGAAGAAAATGAAAATAAAACACATTGGTGGTTTCTGGAAGGCTTTAAATAACCAACCAAAACTAATGTAACGTCCTAAAATTCTTATTTTTGTTATTGTGAAAATGTGACACAATTGTGTATCTGCATTAGTGGCTAAGTGCTTTGGGTGTGTCTGGGAGGTCTTGAGTTCAAGCCCTAACTTTGGCAAATTCTAGTTTTTTTTTTACTTAACCCCTATTTCTGGCTAGTAGGCTTTTAATTAAAAGTTTGTAAGTACTTACCAGAATGCGCCTGCTGGTCTGGTGGTTAAAGGGAGTGTTGATTGGCAGAGGGTCCTGTGTTCGAATCCCTGCGTGAGCAAGGGAATTCTTTTTGCATGGGGCGTGTGTGCGTGTGGATGAGTTTGATTGAAATTGGAATTCTGAAGTGGTTGTAATGGAGGGTTAAGTGGGAGAAAATTGAGGGATGTCGAAGTTATCGGCTTAGTTGGGATTCCTTTGGAGAAATTTCGGCATTTTCTTCCTCTCTATTCCACCATTTTTTCTGACGTCTCCCCTACCCTTCTGTAACACCCCAAACCCGGTCAACACACCACGACCGAATCTGGTATGTTATAGGGAAAAAAGATTTTGAGAGGTTTAGGTTTAAGTTTAAAAGTTTGAGGAAAACACTTCGCTAGATTGTGCATTTGAAGAAAAACTTGAGTAGGTTTGATTGAAATCTGATGATGTATTCGAAAACCCAGAAATTTTGAAACTTACTCCGGTGTGTAGGTAAAACAAGTTTATCTCATTTGGAAGTTTGATTTGTTTATTATTGTTACTAAACATTTTGACTTAGTAGAAAAATCGAGTTTTTAAGTTAGAAAAACATTTGAGTTCTCTTTATCCCAAATCATAGTGTGATACCCGATGGTATAGTTTAAAATATCGCTTTTGTAGTTTTGAAATCGTTGTCTTTCCAAGTTTTAGCACATTTTACCCAATTAATTTGTTAAGGCATATTAAACATCTACTTTAAGCATAAACAAAACACAACATAATTTTAAAAGGCCTTTTACAAACCAAAATAAAACCAAATCGAAATAAATAAGCTAATGTACCAAATTTTATAAAGTCTGAGCAAATCCTTATTTAAGCATGGCATGAGCACCTAGAGTCCATCCCTACTCCATGTCCGCGTCTAAGTGTCACCGAAATGTCAAAGGAGAGAGTGAGTCGCAAGACTCAAGTATAAATCCTCTCCCGTTATAACATGCCAACACACATCATAACAAAGTAATGCAAGTAATGCACCCAATCCTAACCATCCATATCACCTTTTCTACCCCTGTGGTACCAAACCACCGGTGGTGCTAAACCACCGTGACCCAAAGTCACGATATCCATAATGTGGTGCCAAACCACCGTGACCAAGTCACAAATAATCCAATGATGGGGCCAACCCATCGTGATACCAAATCACTAGCGACAATCCCAGATCTCATAAGTGGGGCCAACCCACGGTGGTGTCAACCATGTGGACGAGTCGCAATGAGGTGCCAAACCTCCGTGTCCCAAAGACACAGCAGATACTAAATCACCGTGACCGCAATACAAATCCGATGATGGGGCCAACCCATCGTGTGATACCAAATCATCGGCCAATCCCAGATAATCAATCAGGGCCAACCCACCGTGGTACTAAGCCACTGGACGAGACGCCGAGGTGCTAAACCTCTGGTGACCCAAAGTCACAAAATATGTGGTACCAAACCACCGGAGGTGCCAAACCTCCGTGTCCCAAAGACACAGTGTCCCAAAGACACGGATATCATACTCCCCTCCTCTCATATCACCCAATAGCACATCATACTAAATGCAAAATCGTGCAATCATGCTATCATGCTCACATGCTTGATATGGCATCTCAACGATATACATCAATAATCATGATATCACATATCATCACATATCTCATAATGAAACGGACTTACCCGAATCCGTGATCCATACCTCAATGGGTACCAAATCACCAACCACACTGTTTCATTTACACAACCAAAGTTATCACATTACTTAGTTAAGAAAGTGTGTTAGTTTACACACCGAATAGCGAAGATGTTAATCCTAAGAATCGGTTCACGCCCCTCGATCACCTCGACAACCTCGAGCCTACAATCGGCCAACAATGGATTAACACTTAAACCATTCGCCACAACCATTTAAACCAAAGGGTATATCGAATAACCCTTACCTTGCAAACGCTTGATTTCCTACCAAACCCAATCGACAATGGTTCCTCTTTAACAATTGGCACACCCTATTAATGTAATGCTTAATCCATTGAAACTTTGGCTTATAGAATTCTAAAAGAATAGACTAACATGATAACCTCTTACCACTACTTACCACTTGACTTCTCCAATCGGTTGCTTCGAAATCCAAAGGCCCTATATGAAAATGATTACCAAAATCGAACGTTACTCCTTTTTAGCATATACCGACATCGGCTCTCAAACACCAAAGATTGACAAAGCATAAGAAAGGGAGAAATGGCCATTCGGCCTATCACTTACCTTCTTGTTAGACTGATTGAGCAAGATTCCAACAAGGTCACACTCCTCCTTTGATATACTCAGCAATAACGAACTACTGTGTGGGACAAGGTTCTACCAACACCCTTAACCAAAGGAGAAAGGTTTCACTTCACACCAAGGAAGGTTCGCTAACAATGGTTTTGGAAAAGAAGAAAATAGATTGAAGATATGGAGAGGTGCTTTCAGACAAGAAAAGAGATGGATGATGATGATTTTGGAGGATGGTGTTTCGACTAAAGGATATTAAGAAAAGAAAATGAAGGTTAGGGGAACAAGGTGAAATGGTTTCGGCTTACACAATGAACAAAAGAAAGAGAAGTGGGAGAGAAGAGAACTTTCGGCTACCAATGACAAAATCGGCAAGGTATGATTGTTGAAGCTTTCGGTTTGAATAAAGAAGAAATGGAGAGAGCGAATGGGGCGTTTGATTGGCAACACAAAATGTAGAAAATAAAAGTGCAAAGTTTGGCAAACAAGGTTGCTTTGGGTTTCAGCCAAAGAAGCAAAAATGGAAGGGTTTTCCGCTTAGGCTATTTTCAAGTGAAGAGAGCTTTGTTAGCTTTTGACTAAATGAAAATCAGCTTACCAAAAAGAAATTGGTGACCAAAATGCACACAAAAGAACACAAGTGGATTTCGCACTTCCCCACTCCTCACAACACTTACCAACCGCCAACCTCCCCAAAATCTCCTCAAACCGCCAACCTCCCCCAAACACTCCTAAGCCACTAATTCAAATATCTTTGAATTAGTCCACCTCCTACAATCACTCTCCACCCACCGCTTGAATAGAGAGACTTAGTCCAAGGCGTAGTTTGAACCGCCTACAACTCCTCCCTTCCATGCCGCCAAATGGGAGCCAAATGGGCATTTCGCAACTCGAACACAGACCTCTCCCCTTGCACTTGACGCTAAACACAAGCTCTAAGTGGCGCATGCTTTGCCACTTTGCTAGCTCCTCACTTGTGCTCAAGAACACCAATTAAAATATAAAAGACCCAGTTCCTTCAGCTCCTATCACATGAAGCCCAAAACTAAAATTTTCCCACCTACTCAGGCTCACTCCTAGCCTACAACTAAGCCCCGAAACCACACAAACAACAACATAGCAAGCCCCTTAACATGCAAACAAATGCCAAAACAAAATAGCCCTTAACCCGGATATTACGCTTCTACCCCTTAAAAATAATTTCGCCTCGAAATTACCCGTCAAGAGTTGCGGTATTATCGTCTCATCATATCCTCGGGTTCCCAGTAGCTTCTTCCACGCCATGATTCCGCCAAAGAACCTTAACCAAAGGCACAAACTTCTTACGCAGAACCTTCACATCCCGATCTAAAATCTGTACAGGCTCTTCCTTCATAGACAAATCTGGGTTTACCTCAATCTCTTCCACTGCCACCACGTGTGATGGATCGGAGCGATATCGCCGAAGCATTGAAACGTGGAACACGTCGTGAATCTGACTTAGCTCTGTTGGCAACTCGAGCTGATATGCAATCGTCCCACTCGCCTCAAGACCTTATACGGCCTAATAAACCTCGGACTTAGCTTGCCTTTCCTACCGAACCTTAATACCTTCTTCCATGGCGAGACCTTCGTAAAAACCTCGATCCCCACAAAGAAACTCTATATCTCTTCGCTTAAGATCGGATAAGACTTCGCCATCCAAGCTTCCTTCAATCTAGCTCGAATCAACTTAACCTTGCCTTCGGTCTCAAAGAACCAACTCGTCCCAACAACCGATGTTCACTTAACTCGTCCAACAAGTAGGTGAGCGACACTTCCTACCGCATAACGCCTCATAAGGTGCCATCTTGATGCTTGCTTGGTAACTGTTGTTGTAAGCAAACTCAGCTAGTGGTAAGTACTCCTCCCGCCTACCCTCAAGTCCGTAACACAACCTCGCAACATGTCCTCCAAGATCAGATAACCCTTTCCGATCGCCTCGTCGATCCGCAGTGAAAAGCCGTATTAAATCCAAACGTGTACCCAGAGCCTGATGCAACGCTTTCTAGAACCTTGATGTGAACCTCGGATCCCTATCCGAGATAATCGACATCGCACCCCGCAGCCTCACTATCTCGACACATACAACTTCGCCAATCTCGAAGTGAGTAATCCAACGACGAAATCCATAGTTATCCTTTCCCACTTCCATCGTGGGATCTTTATCGGTCAAGCAACCACGACGGTAATCGATGCTCACTTTGACCTGGACATGTCGACACTTCCCCACAAACTCGCTACTTCCTTTTTCGCATCTTACCACCGTAATCGTTCTTTGAGATCCCTATACATTTTGCTACCTCCGGGATGCATAGCGTAGGGTGCTATGTGCATCTTGAAGAATCTTTGCCTTAACTCAAGATTCTCGGCATACAAGCTTTCCTTGAAAACACGTAACCCCATCACTAGACAAACTATAACCCTTCAACCCATCATTCGCACTTGTGTCCTCTACGCACTTAGAACCTCATCCATCAACTGTTTTCTCGATCCGCTCAACCCAAGTAGGCTTAACTCAGAGCTCGCTGTAATACTCCTGTCGTCATACAAACTCAAGTGGGCAAACATCGCTCTTAGATCCGAAACAACCTTACGGCTCAACGCGTCTGCCACAACGTTAGCCTTGCCCGGATGATACTCAATTGAGCAATCGTAGTCTTTCAGCAGCTCAATCCATCTGCTACTGCCTCAAATTAAGTCTTTGCGTCGAAGGTACTTGCACTCTTATGGTCCGTGTAGACTATCGATCTCTCTCGCATAAGTAATGCCTCCATATCTTTAAGGCAAAACTACACCGCAAGCTCCAGACAGCGTTGGATAATTTACCTCATGTGGCCTCACCGCCGAGATCGTAAGCCACAACTTTCCTTCTTACATCAAGACACAACCCAAACTCAGATGTGATGCATCGCAAGAACTGTGAATTCCTTACCACCTCAAAGTTGAATTAGAACCGAGCTTCACCAAAATCTTCTTCAACTTATCGAAGCTCTCCTTGCTTCTCGGTCCAAATAAATGTAACCCCTTTTCTTAATAATTTGGTCATTGGTCTGTGATCAACGAGAATCCTCTACAAATCTTCTAGAGTATCCGCCAAGCCCGTAAAACTCCGAATCTCACCATCGACCTAGGCGGCTTCCAATTCAAAATCGCCTCTATCTTACGAGGTCCACTCTAATCCCTCACCGATACTACATGACCCAAGAACGCCACCTCCCTAAGCCGAACTCGATTTGCTAAACTTCGCATAAAGTCGCTTTCTCCTTAGA
This sequence comes from Gossypium rotundifolium, assembly GCA_025506655.1. Taxonomy (NCBI): domain Eukaryota; kingdom Viridiplantae; phylum Streptophyta; class Magnoliopsida; order Malvales; family Malvaceae; genus Gossypium; species Gossypium rotundifolium. The sequence goes on along the minus strand of CP106730.1, from coordinate 66,156,631 downwards.
ATCGCAATACCACCCGCAAATGAGAATCATGTTCCTCCTCGCCTTTGAATATACCAAGATGTCGCCGATAAAAACCACTACTTAACCGATCTAAATATCGTTGAACACCCTATTCATCATATCCATGAAGGTCATTTGCCGTAGCGTTAGTCAATCCAAACGGCATAACCAAGAACTCAAAGTGCCCATACCGAGTAATGAAATGCCGCCTTGCGATATCGCCTCCTTCACCTTTAATCGATGATACCTGCACCTTAAGTCGATCTTCGAGAAAACCGACGCCCTTCTTCACCGATCAAACAAGTCATCTATCCGAGGCAATGGATACTTGTTTTTGATTGTCGACTTATTCAAGCATGTAGTCTATACACATCCGCATAGTACTATCTTTCTTCTTGACAAAGAGTACCGGCGCTCCCCAAGGCGAAACACTTGGCCTGAAAAGCCTCGGTCCAACAATTCCTATATCGAGCCTTAAGCTCCACTAACTCTTTAGGTGCCATCCTCAGACGAGCAATGGATACCGGCGCAGCTCCGCAATGATCTATCCGAACTCTACCTCCCGATCCGGTGGCAAACCCTAAGCTCCTCAGAAACACATCAACAAATTCCTAACCGTTCGAACTGCTCCACAAGCAGACTCCTTAGCCTCCAAGGCATACACGTGAACCACATATGCTTCACAACCCTTTCTCACCATCTTCTCGGCTTTGAGCGAGATACCACATTGGATGATAATTTCTCCTATTACCGATTAGCACTACCTCGTCACCCTCGCCAGTGCTCGTAACCATACGCTTAGCCGCATGATCCAACCGCACCGGTGTTTAACCACCAGTCCATCCTAAGAATCGATCGAACTCCCCAAATGGCGCTCCATCGATCGCCTCAAATACTACCCCTTGAGTTCTAGAGGTGCGCCTCTATACAAATTATCTACCACTACAGAGTGACCTAGAGGGCTTATTACTACATCCGCCTAGAAGATATTTCGAGTCTAAATCCATGGTCTTCACTATGCTACTTGCAACATATGAATGTATTGAACCCACATCAATCAAAACAAAGAATGGGGAACCAAAGATTAAAAACGCATTAATGACGTCCGTGCGGCCGCCTTCTCTCTAAGGCTTCGCAAAGATACACTAACCCCGCTTATCCGCCTCGAACTACTTCAGCACCTCTGCTCGGTGCTCCACGGCCCCACCGTAACCATTACCTCCTCGCCATTACCTCGACCCTCTCATGGTGATGGTCCATTATTCCTATAATCGAGTACAACCGACTCTCTAACTCAATCCTAGCCAACTTGCGGACGGTCCCTCACACGGTGGTCCAAATGAGCCACACTCAAAACAAATTTCTACCATTAGTCCAACATCCTCCCCAATGAGCTTTTCCACAACGGTTACATCACAAGCGCCCCCGCTTAGCAAAGAACAAACCTACCCGATCGATTCGCCCACTCGGTCCTAGCCCTTTCTCCGATTCCCTCGACGACTCGGAAGATCCAAAACTCCTCTTGTATCGGTTCCTATCCATGCCTTGCCTCACGACTCTTTAATACCCTCGCTACCTTCGCCTTTTCAACCGAACGCGATTCCGCGCCTGGCGGCGCAATCAACAATCTTAATTGCCTCGCAGCCATCCTCAAACGAACGTACCTCTCATGTTCAAGAGCCACCATACCCGCATACGGACTCAACCTCGTAAACTCGCCTCAGACTCGACGGATTTGCTTCTCTAACTAACCTCGTAAATGCTCTCCACGCTCATTAATGTAGTTAGCTCCCACGCACTTTTTCGATAGCGACCTCAAATAGTCCCAAGTCGATCTTTCACGCAACGTCGTTCCAACAAAGAGCCACCATCGGTATGACTCATCTCGAGAAGTGATACTATCCCTTTAACTTTTCTTCAAAGAACAGTCCAGATCGTCCATGATCTCGCCTGTCGCCCAGCCAATATTCAGCGGGCTTTGGAGCAACACCCAAGACACCCGAAAGAACTCAAATTTCGCTTGTTCAAGTCGCCAGAGCACGATTTCCTAGCTCCTATGCCTCTACCTACTCCAACTACCCTTTCCGAACACGCAAAGATCGCTCGTGACATCTGCGTCATCCCCATCATTCTCGAACTCACCACCTCCACCGGTGGCGAATCGATCTCGTTCTCGACCCCGACTGCATCCTACTGAGTTCGAAACTGTCATCCTACCGTGACCTCGCCCACGCACGACGCCCACCTCGGTACTCATGACTAAATCTCATCCGATTTAAAGAATTTTATGTATCAAGATTTATTCCAATCGCTTAAAAGCAAAGTCTTATGAATATTGCTTATTAAAGAAGTTTCGTTTGAGTCCACAATGTCCTATCGCCAGGTCTAAGGTAGTCTTACTATCACTAGCCATTCAATCACATCTCATCAATATCATTATCACAAACAATAGTACGGGTACTTACACAGGCTGATTGGTGCCGAGACTCGGTGTCATGCCTTTCAAACCATAATTTTCAAAACATAACACTTAAAATGACTTTTGAAAATATTTTGGGCCTGGGCCCACAAAAAAGCCTTTGAACCCGGCTCGATACCACAATTGTAAAACCCCAAACTCGGTCAACACACCACGAATCGAATCTGTATGTTACAGGAAAAGGATTTTGAGAGGTTTAGGTTTAAGTTTAAAAGTTTGAGGAAAACACTTCGCTAGATTGTGCGTTTGAAGAAAAACTTGAGTAGGTTTGATTGAAATCTGATGATGTATTTGACAACCCAGAAATTTTGAAACTTACTCCGGTGTGTAGGTAAAACAAGTTTATCTCATTTGGAAGTTTGAGTTGTTTATTATTGTTACTAAACATTTTGACTTAGTAGAAAAATCGAGTTTTAAGTTAGAAAACATTTGAGTTCTCTTTATCCCAAATCATAGTGTGATACCCGATGGTATAGTTTAAAATATCGCTTTTGTAGTTTTGAAATCGTTGTCTTTCCAAGTTTTAGCACATTTTACCCAATTAATTTGTTAAGGCATATTAAACATCTACTTTAAGCATAAACAAAACACAACATAATTTTAAAAGGCCTTTACAAACCAAAATAAAACCAAATCGAAATAAATAAGCTAATGTACCAAATTTTATAAAGTCCGAGCAAATCCTTATTTAAGCATGGCATGAGCACCTCGAGTCCATCCCTACTCCATGTCCGCATCTAAGTGTCACCGAAATGTCAAAGGAGAGAGTGAGTCGCAAGACTCAGTGTATAAATCCCTCTCCGTAGATAACATGCCAACACACATCATAACAAAGTAATGCAAGTAATGCACCCAATCCTAACCATCCATATCACCTTTTCTACCCGTGTGGTACCAAACCACCGGTGGTGCTAAACCACCGTGACCCAAAGTCACGATATCCATAATGTGGTGCTAAACCACTGGTGACCAAGTCACAATAATCCAATGATGGGGCCAACCCATCGTGTGATACCAAATCACTAGCGACAATCCCAGATCTCATAAGTGGGGCCAACCCACGGTGGTGTCAACCACGGGGACGAGTCGCAATGAGGTGCCAAACCTCCGTGTCCCAAAGACACAAGCAGATACTAAATCACCGTGACCGCAATACAAATCCGATGATGGGGCCAACCCATCGTGTGATACCAAATCACCGCGCCAATCCCAGATAATCAACTCTGTAGGGCCAACCCACCGTGGTACTAAGCCACTGGACGAGACGCCGAGGTGCCAAACCTCCGTGACCCAAAGTCACAAAATATGTGGTACCAAACCACCGAGGTGCCAAACCTCCGTGTCCCAAAGACACAAAGGTCCCAAAGACACGGATATCATACTCCCTCCTCTCATATCACCCAATAGCACATCATACTAAATGCAAAATCATGCAATCATGCTATCATGCTCACATGCTTGATATGGCATTTCAATGTATATACATCAATAATCATGATATCACATATCATCACATATCTCATAATGAAACGGACTTACCCGAATCCGTATCCATACCTCAATGGGTACCAAATCAGTCAACCACACTGTTTCATTTACACAACCAGGTTATCACATTACTTAGTTAAGAAAGTGTGTTAGTTTACACACCTGAATAGCGAAGATGTTAATCCTAAGAATCGGTCTACGTCCCTCGATCACCTCGACAACCCTGAGCCTACAATCGGCCAACAATGGATTAACACTTAAACCATTCGGCCACAACCATTTAAACCAAAGGGTATATCGAATAACCCTTACCTTGCAAACGTTTGGTTTCCTACCAAACCCGAATCGATAATGGTTCCTCTTTAACAATCGGCACACCCTATTAATGTAATGCTTAATCCATTGAAACTTTGGCTTATAGAATTCTAAAAGTATAGACTAACATGATAACCTCTTACCACTACTTACCACTTGACTTCTCCAATCCACCGCTTCAAATCCAAAGGCCCTATATGAAAATGATTACCAAAACCTAACGTTACTCCTTTTTAGCATATACCCACATCGGCTCTCAAACACCAAAGATTGACAAAGCACAAGAAAGGGAGAAATGGCCATTCGGCCTAGCACTTACCTTCTTGTTAGACCGATTGAGCAAGATTCCAACAAGGTCACACTCCTCCTTTGATATACGGCAATAACGAACTACCAGGTGGGACAAGGTTCGGCCAACACCCTTAACCAAAGGAGAAAGGTTTCGGCTTCACACCAAGGAAGGTTCGGCTAACAATGGTTTTGGAAAAGAAGAAAATAGATTGAAGATTTGGAGAGGTGCTTTCGGTACAAGAAAAAGAGATGGATGATAATGATTTTGGAGGATGGTGTTTCGGCTAAAGGATATTGAGAAAAGAAAATGAAGGTTAGGGGAACAAGGTGAAATGGTTTCGGCTTACACAATAAACAAAAGAAAGAGAAGTGGGAGAGAAGAGAACTTTCAGCTACCAATGACAAAATCGGTAAGGTATGATTGTTAAAGCTTTCGATTTGAATGAAGAAGAAATGGAGAGAGCGAATGGGGCGTTTGATTGGCAACACAAAATGTAGAAAAATAAAAGTGCAAAGTTTGGCAAACAAGGTTGCTTTGGGTTTCGGTTTCAAGAAGCAAAAATGGAAGGGTTTTTCATTAGGCTATTTGCAAGTGAAGAGAGCTTTTGTTAGCTTTTGACTAAACGAAAATCACTTACTAAAAAGAAATTGGTGACCAAAATGCACACAAAAGAACACAAGTGGATTTCGGCACTTCCCCTCCCTCACAACACTTACCAACCGCCAACCTCCCCAAAATCTCCTCAAACCGCCAACCTCCCCCAAACACTCCCAAGCCACTAATTCAAATCTCTTTGAATTAGTCCACCTCCTACAATCACTCTCCACCCACCATTTGAATAGGAGACTTAGTCCAAGGCGTAGTTTGAACGCCACAACTCCCCCTTCCATGCCACAAAATGGGAGCCAAAATGGGCATTTCGCAACTTGAACACAGACCTCTCCCCTTGCACTTGACGCCAAACACAAGCTCTAAGTGGCGCATGCTTTGCCACTTTGCCAACTCCTCACTTGTGCTCAAGAACACCAATTAAAATATAAAAGACCCAGCTCCTGCAGCTCCTATCACATAAAGCCCAAAACTAAAATTTTCCGACCTACTCAGGCTCACTCCTAGCCTACAACTAAGCCCTGAAACCACACAAACAACAACATAGCAAGCACCTTAACATGCAAACAAATGCCAAAACAAAATAGCCCTTAATCCGGGATATTACACCTTCTCTGCCGATTTTTCTTTAGCTATTTTATTTTTTCCCGATTCTTTTGTTTTCCTCCTTTTAGTTTTCTTTTTGATAATCGAATCGGTATTCCATCATCCCTATATCATTCGTGCGTTAATGATAGGTTGGTAAGTTTCAGTTTTCTAAACTCTTTCTGAATTCTTTCTAAGAGGGTTTCTTTTTATGTCTAAGAAGTAATCAAGGGACTGAACATCGCTCCAATTTGGCGAGTTAAGCGCGTGGGATTCTCATTTTGATCGAAGGTATGGGTTTCGATAGTTAAAGGATGAACGTTTCATTGCAATCCCATTTAGTTTTTGTTAATGTTAGTGAAATTAAGTGTTGGAATGATGATTTTTAGGTTTTGGAGTGCTTAGGGATCATTTTAGCATCAAAGCGTACCAAGTGTGTACCCGATTACGAAGAAACGGGGTTTCAGTGAAAGCCAAAAACCCTACTGTCGACGCCACATAGGTGTGTGGTTGCCCGTGTGGTAGGCGTGTGCCATAACACTGGCGTGTGATCGACGAGGCCAGGCCGTGAGCACAAGACACGGCCATGTGATGGCCGGTAGGCCGTTTGCGACACACAGGGTAAACTGATTTGGGCCGTATGCGCCCACACGAGTAGTCCACATGGGCATGTGAGATTTTAGGCCAGGCCGTGGAGGCCAATTTGGGCCGTGTGGGCCCACACGGACAAGCCACATAGGCGTGTGAGACCATTTATCTGAAATGATTCCTAGGGTTGCACGGGTCGCCCAAGTTGACTGTGAACCTACTGTAGGGTCGGTAAGCGTTACCTAGACCCTAAATGTATGATCTGAGTGTATGTGATGCATGATAAATTATGCATGATTACTGATATATATATATATATATGTATACGTATGGCTGATGGTTGCATAAAAGCATGACATATTGTATGTTTGCATTGCATTGGGTTGGGATGATGATATTTGGAGGAGTGTATCAGTAACACCCCAAACCCGACCTAGAAGTTAGGCCTAAATCATGCGTGTCACAAAAAAACTCGCTTGAAAATTTCAGCCTCTTTGTTAAAACCCAAAACAACTAAAGCAATTGTTTTATGTGAAAACATATTTATCTTTAATAAACCTTTTCGCTGCAAATGCATATTTGAAATAAACGATTTGTAAAAATAGAGTTGCAACATCATTTTGAAACATTAAGGAAACTTAGATAAAATACAAGTAATTTTGAGAGATTGATTGATGAATCACAAATCAAGGAATTGAACTTTAAATCCATGACTTTTGAAAATATCGTTTAGTAATTTGAAAGAAAGCTCAAGTTAAATCATATTTGTAAAAGTTTATTTTGAAATCCATTTGTTAATCAATTTCAAAAAATCTTTACTTACGTTTTTAGAAAAATTCTCGTTTTAAACAATTTAAGAAAATAATAAAACAACCTAACCATAAAGCAAAAATAAAAATAGTTCAAAGGCCTTATTACAACTTAAACCAAAATAGCAAAATAATAAAATAAACAGAAATAGAATTTAACATTCAATAACACCATTTCTGAAGTATGGCCTCCACCGAGTCATCCATGGCCCAAGTCCACCTCACGGAGCATTACCTATAGGGATTAAGAAAAGAAGGGGTGAGTTACTTAGAACTCAATGTGTAACCCACTCACCGTTGTTCACTGGGCCAAAATCCATAAAGCAAATATTTGGACCTAAGCCCATTTACAAATGTAACAATACAACAAATATAAAATGCATGTGATATGCAATTCCCAACCAAGCCTAAATTTCCATCCGCTACACACCAATTGCATTCAACCAACACACTGTGGGGATCAAGTCAACCCACCCACCAACACACCAATAGCGGGCATTAAGCCAATTATAATATTTGTGGCACAGCCATTGTGACAGAGTCACCGAACTTGATTTTTGAAGGTGCCATTGTGACAGAGTCACCGAACTAGATTTGTGGTAACAGTCATTGTGACAGAGTCACCAAACTAGATTTGTGGCAACAGCCATTTTCTCTTCACAATTATCCCAACCCATGCAAATGTATATACATATTTAATGCATAATAATATATTCATAAGGTAAATTTCAACAAAAGCCCATATTACAAGTTATCAATTTGGTCCATTGGTCAAAATAAAATTTTGACCCATTTAACAATCTAGCAGACCTTGGCCCATTTAACACATGAGGCCCTTTTCACAATATTCTTACTTGGCCAATTTATCAAAATAATCATATGGCCCATAAAGTAATATGTCAATTCAGTTCATTAAGCAATTTCATATTTTGGGCAATTCCGTAATTCGGCCCATAAAGGCATTTTCATAATTTTACTCATCGAGGGTAATTCAAGAATCTCGCAACCTGTGGGTATTTCGCAATTTACCCTCTAAGGGTATTATGGTAATTTCACAACCTAGGCTTAACTACTAATTTGGAGCATAAAATTGAAACTGTCCATCTGCGTCATACTGACCATAAATCAAGTTAGAAAACTTGAATTCTAAATCCGTAAATTTTCCTTGAAAGTAGACATACATATATATTTCTCCTATAATTTTTCCAGAATTTTTAGCTTAACCATTTAGTACAGTTTATTCCTTAAAGTTTTCCTTGTTTCACTGTCCAATGATTCTGACCTCTCTTTCCTTAATCACAAATATCTTACTGTACACTCTTCATCTACTGCACCCACTTATTTCCATTGAAAATAGGTTCAGTATGAAATCCATACATATAAATTATGTCCCATAATTCACTTTGTACAATTTTATATGATTTTTCCAATACATAATAGAATACCCCGAAGTCATCCAGAACCAGTCTCACTAAAATTAACACATCTCAGAATATAGTATTCCCTTTCCTTCTCCATTTCTTCCATATTAAAGTAGACACAGTAAGCTTTAATCTAATATCTTACTCACTTTGTAATTCCTTTTATCCAATTTTTCGTGATTTTTCAAATACACATCAATGCTTCGATCAAACTGCTTTTATTACAAAATATGATTACCACTACTTAATATACGCACTCGAAAGTGATCACGGATGCCGATTATCGATTTTATTCGGTTTTTCTACCGAATCACAGAATATTTCATGTAAACTTTCAAAGAGATGTGAGACTTATTCACCATTTCAAACATTTATTTGGAAGGGTACGGGATTACACACCTTATTTGGAATCCGTAACACGATATTCTCTCGCCGCACCAAAAGATACAATCGGTCAACAATTAATCCAAAACTCAATTTACCACTTCAACCAATATTTCGATTGATTAAAATCTATATCACTTACCAACAATTGAGTCTCTTATTACAAGGGATAGATCGAGCGATTTAGTCCCTAAAATATAATCAATTAGTCACAACCACTATTTCATTAAGCAAAATTACCTAACAACTAAAAGATTCAAAAAGAACCATGATGAATCCTTACCTTAACGATATTAGTTCCGATTTCTAACAATTGTACAATGGCTACGGATGAGTCAAAGTTTGACCGCCCACTATCACTCGATTGATCAAAGGAGGAATGTCAACACAAATGAGAAGAAATGATTAAAAGAAAGGAGAAGGTGTATCAAGGTGTTTGGAATGTTTTGGTCAACACCAAAAGAAATATGAACCAAAAAGAAATGTGAGTATTCTAGCAACAAAAGAATGGTGAAAGATGGATTAAGGTTTCGCCCCAAGGAATAAATGAAGAAAGTGTGCTCACCAATGGCTTGTAAATTCTAGATAAAGCAAAAGAAATTTGAGAGTACCAAATAGTAAAGAGAAAGGTTTTGGCCTAACAAGCACCAAAATTCAATCAAAAGACCATGGAGAATTTTGACTATTAAAGAAGGTGGAATAAAATGAACATGTGGCTGTATAAAAGAGAAAGAAATGCACTATTGTGCTAATATGTTTCGCAAGGAGAGTTGTAAATTTTGAAAGGATGACACAAAGTTGAAAGGATTTTGGCCAAACCAAACTAAGACTTTACCAAAAGCCAAAATAAAAAAAAAATCAGCTACCTAACCTCTCCAAACCGTCCACATGCATCCCCTTGGATAAGAGTTTGGCCACCCATACTTTCCAAAACACCTCCCCCGATATTAGCCTCTTGTCCCCCTTTCTTTCCTATTCCTCTTGATTCCTTTCCCAAACTTTAACCTTGCCATATTCTTTTAGCCACCTTACCAAAATAATGAAGTCCACCCTTACCAAAAATACTTCTTAGCCAACATATAAGGAAGGAAAGCAAAAATAGTTGTCAAATTTGCAAACAATGGGATTTGAACCTCTTCCCTCGAGGTACATCACTTAATGCCATAACCTCTTTACCATAAGCTCCTTTATGCTAACAAATTACTCATCTATTTCCATAAGCCTTGATGCGACTTACTATCTCTCCTTAATAGGCTAAATCACAAAATTTTACTAAGGCCCAACTCAAACCCAAAACTTCATAGAAGCCTCATAACCTTTCAAATTCACTTAACTAATAAGTCCAATTTGCAATATTGTCATTCTCTTGTTCTCAAAATTTTAAACATTCCTATGCCCACTGCCCATTGGGCCCAATCCTACTAGGCCTAATTTCGGGATGTTATATGTACTGAAAGGCTTAAAGCCTATTATTTGGCAGCTCAGCTGCATAATACTAAATATGTTCCGCATTCGGTACTACTTGGAGTGTAGGGATGGGTGGGTGTTTTAAACCCCACATAGAGTGTAGGGATGGATGGAGATGGTGGGTAGAGGCTAGTGGGTAGGACTCTATTACTGATTATTATTTACATTACTGATACTGCGATGGGCTAAAGCCCTAATGCATATCTGATATTGAAACTGAAACGGGCTAAGGCCCGAACTGCCACTGAAAACTAAAATGAGCTTAAGCCCAGACTACATTTGACTGTTTGCTCTCATTGATTGTATGCATGTTATCTGTGGGGATTACACACTGAGTTTACGTAAACTCACCCCTTTTCTATTTTATCTATACAGATAATCCTCAGACTTAGACGGATTGGTGCGGTAGGGAACTCTACAGTGACCACATGGCTACTGAACGGTTTTAAATTCATTTATGGTTTATTATCTATTTTTGGGGTATTTTATTTATGTAATTTGGACATTTACCTTTACTTTGGATTTTAACTGCGTTCATGGATTTTAAATAGCAAAACACAACGGAAACCTAGTTTAACTAAAAGTAACGTTTTCCTAAACACGAACAGTTTTTCTTCAAATATCATGGTTTTTAAAAGCATCCAGTACACAAAGTGTTTATATTTAAATGAAACTAATTTAATGAGAAAATGATTTTGAATTTTTCAAGAGATAAATAGAAGCCAATAAACGAAAACGGTTTAACTTGATAAATGCGACTACAAATTCCATTCCTTGTAACATGCCAGATTTGGCCAGAACGTTTAGGCCGAGTTTGGGGTGTTACATTTAGTGCTATCTGAGCCAGGTTGCAAATGTAACACCCCAAACCTGACCCAAAAATTAGGCCCGAATCTGGCGTGTCACATTGAAGTGTTTTCCAAAAACCATGTTTTCATTGAAAACCCTTCTTATTTAAAAGCTTGAGTAAAATCGCAGTTACGTTAGTTTATTCTTAACACGTGGTACATAGAAAAATTATTAAGTTTATTCCTAAAGTTCCTTTTCAGATGCGGAAGCTAAGTTTAAAAGTAACCAATTTATGAAAATGTGATGTTTAAAGATTAAGCCTCGAAACCATTTCGAAAATGTTGCGGAAACTTAAAGAGGCCTTATTACAACCCCAAATCAAAATACTTAAATGTAAATAATCAAGAAGGAAAACATAAGTAGTGTGTGGCCTTCTCTGAGTCCCTCGCAGCATCGATCCGTCTAAGGTTGGGGATTTTTTGAAAAGTTAATAAGTGGGGTAAGTTTACGAAAACTCAGTGTGTAATCCTCTTGCTAGAGTAACAGCCAGTATACAGAAACAGAAATAGTAACAGTCTTGGCCAAAGCCCTTTAAGAGTAACAGTAGAGTCCATTCAGAGCATACTGGGCCAATACCCACTACAATATCATTTGGGTCACAGCCTATAACAGAATCAATTAGGCCCAGCCCAAACCAATAATAAAACAAGTGGCCTAAGCCCAGTATAGTTACAGATCTCATAAAAAGATATGCAACAGTATGAGGATACATCCCACCCCAATCCAGCCAACACACCACCAGTATCAACCCTACACTCCTGTGGGGATAAAATTGACCCACCCAGCCAACTCACCAAGCTTAGCACCGGTTGCAGCACTAAGTCAACAGAACGGCTCGGCCTCGTGGACAGAATGGCTAGAAGCCATAAATAGAATAGTTATAAACCATAATCAGGATGGCACAGAGCCATAATCAGGATGGCATAAAGCTATTGGTAACTGTAATAAGTTTGGCACATAGCCATCAGCAACGGCAATATAACTGGCACACAGCCACGGGGTAATTATGATCGATACAGAGTCATCAATATATATGTTAGGCACATAGCCACATGAAAATACGATTGGCACAAAGCCATAATCAAGATGGCACAGAGCCATATTTAGGTTGGCACAGAGCCAAATTTAGATTGGAACAGAGCAAATATCAGATTACACGACTTTAAGCAGTCGTCGGTCCACAATCGCTTCTTCCGCCGTGCGACCTTAATAGCTCAATATTGATCCACAATGCCCTCATGCAATTCGATGCGACCTATCAAAACTTCTTCTCAGATCAATGTCCCAACCCCATGCAATATGTCGCATGTCATGCTCAATCATTACACGTATGCAAAATGGCCATGCTCAATAACAATCATTTAAACATATAATAAAATTATATTAGTCACACGACCACAGTCAAATAAGTTAAAACACAATCATACGATCACAGTCAAATCACCAAATTCATAGTCTAAGTTAGTCATTTACCCACAAGGGCAAAATAGTCATTTTACCCTATAAGGGTATTTCGGTAATCTTATCTTCAGGGGTATTTCGATAATTCTACCCTACATGGGTATTTTGGTAATTCTACCATACAAGGGTATCCCGATAATTCTACCTTATAGGGGGTATTTCAGTAATTTTACAAATCAAGATATTTCAATAATTTTGCAAATTAAGGGTATTTCAGTAATTTTTGTAGATTAGGGGTATTTCGATAATTTTGTAAATCGATGATATTTTGATAAATTTACAAATAGGAGGTATTTTGATAATTTTCACAGATCATGGGTGTTTCAGTAATTTTACAAATTGAGGTATTTTTGAAATTTTACAACTGAGGGTATTTCGGTAATTTTACAAACTACGGGTATTTCGATAATTTTGAAAATCAGGGGTATTTGGATCATTTTCGTAGATTGGAGGTATTTTGATAATTTTACAAATCGAGGGTATTTTGGTAATTTTACAAATCGATGGTATTTCGATAATTTTACAAATCGGGGTATTTTGGTAATTTTGTAAACCAAGGTATTTCGATAATTTTGCAAACCGAGGTCTCAAACGACCAACAGAAGATCCACCGTCGCCTCAAGCGACTTAAGTAACCTAAATAGTCACAACGGTGTAAATAGGCCTAAGGCCCATTGCTCAGCCCAAGCGGGCCCACACGCTCGTGTGGCCCAATTAGCCTATAAATAGCCACAGATATACGAACAGCACAGTTTGAACCAATAGAAACCCAATAACATTCATTTTATCCGTGTGAGGCCCACTAGTCCAGTGGGCCCACACGACCCATTGCCCAAAAATGACCCTAGCCATGTGGACTATACGACGGTCTAACATTTACCATAATATGCAAATTTAATCCGTTGGGGCCCATAGGCCCATTGGGCCCACACAGCCCATTTTGACCCAACGCGGCCCAGAATGACCTAAGCCCATGAGAATGCTCATGGTGGCCTCAACCATCTTACGCCCATATTCGTGGGCTCGGTCCTCCATACGTGCGATTGCACGCTCGTGTGGCATCATTCACCGGTACTTCGACTTTCTCGTCGACTATCGAATACAGGGTACTGTTACACACGTTCGGCTTATCAACCGACTATCACGTACAGGGTAAAAATACACACCTGATTGCTAATGTGCGCGACTAACCCACAAGAATAGCAACCTAACACAACTAGAAACTTTGGTTAGTCGCTTATCAATCAATTGAAGAGAACCTTAACCCAAAACTCCTGTTCAAAGGCTTACCTATCACCCGCCTTAATCAATCTCACTCAGGCCATCGCAGGAGATCACTTCATTTCAAGTCCTTGAAAAAAAACTACCTGCATCCCATTCACGACTCAATAACTAATATCATATACGCAAATAATTGAACCAAGAGTATCGCAACTTACCCAAACTGTAGAATTAAGACTGAGAGACAGAAGTATTCAGCCACCACCATAATACACTCTTAAACCGAGGCATGAAAAGAAATAATCGCACTCCCTTGAGACCAAGTATTTGACTAGCACAGAAGTTCAGAGGTTATTCGGCTCTAGCAAAAGATAAGGGAAATGAGAAAAAGCCTAAAAAAGAATGAGAGGAGCTACTTGAACCTCGTCTGAGAGTACCTCTTGTGCTCTCGACAATCTTAGTTTCATACGATTTTTCAGTTTACTTTAACTAGAGTATCACAATACAGTCTTATATCTAAAGTAATCACAGTGTTTCCTATCGCATAACAGTTAAAAGCAAACAACAGTGTTCAAAAACTCACTTGATTCTAAGATCGAGACTCGGTGCTACACTTTTAAAAAATACCTCAAAACACTTCACATATTTGAAACCAACCTCTTGTAATACAAAATTTTAAAAACCCATTCCATGACCGAGTTTTGTAACCAGGCTTTGATACCACTACATGTAACACCCCAAACTCGGCCCAGAAATTAGGCCTGAATCTAGCGTGTCACATTGAAGTGTTTTTCGAAAACCATGTTTTCATCGAAAACCCTTCTTATTTAAAAGCTTGAGTAAAATCCCAGTTACGTTAGTTTATTCTTAACATGTGGTACATGGAAAATTTATTAAGTTTATTCCCAAAGTTCCTTTTCAGATGCGAAAGCTAAGTTTAAAGTAACCGATTTACAAAATGTGATGTTTAAAGTTTAAGCCTCGAAACCATTTCAAAAATATTGCGGAAACATAATGTTGTTGAAAAAAATAAAATAGTTAACATTTTGGAAAAATCATGACTTACTTCTAATAGATATACCAAAGTTAAAATCCAAAAACTTAAAGAGGCCTTATTACAACCCCAAATCAAAATACTTGAATGTAAATAATCAATACAGAAAACATAAGCAGTGTGTGGCCTTCTCCGAGTCCCTCGCAGCACTGATTCATCTAAGGCTGGGGATTTCTTGGAAAGTTAATAAACGGGGTGAGTTTATGAAAACTCAGTGTGTAATCCCCTTGCTAGAGTAACAATCAGTATACAGAAACAAAAATCAAAACAGTTCGGGCCAAAGCCCTTTAACAGTAATAGTACAGTCTAGTTCAGAGCATACGTGGGCTAAAACCCACTACAATATCATTTGGGTCACAGCCCATAACAGAATCAATTGGGCCCAGGCCAAACCAATAACAAAACAAGTGGCCTAAGCCCAGTATAGTGACAGATCTCATAAACAGATATGCAACAGTATGAGGATACATCCCACCCCAATCCAGCCAACACACCACCGGTACCAACCCTACACTCTTGTGGGGATAAAATTGACCCACCCAGCCAACACACCAAGCTTAGCAATGGTTGCGGCACTAAGTCAACAGAACAGCTCGGCGCTATGGACAGAACAGCTAGAAGCCATAAACGGAATGGTTATAAACCATAATCAGGATGGCACAGAGCCATAATCAGGATGGCACAAAGCTTCGATAATTGTAATAAGTTTGGCACATAGCCATCAGTGACGGTAATATAATCGGCACACAGCCACGAGTAATTATGATCGATATAGATTCATCAATATATATGTTAGGTACATTGCCACAGGAAAATACAATTGGCACAAAGCCATAATCAAGATGGCACAGAGCCATATTTAGGTTGGCACAGAGCCAAAATCAGATTACGCGACTTTAAGTCGTCCGTCGGTCCACAGTCGTCTCTTGCGAACCGTGCGACCTTAACAGATCAATACTGGATCCACAGTCGTCTCATGTGACCCGTGCGACCCTATCAGAACTTCCTCTATATCAATGTCCCAACCCATGCAATATGTCATGTATGTCATGCTCAATCATTTCACGTGTATGCAAAATGGTCATGCTGAGTAACAGTCATTTAAACATATATTAAAAGCATATCAGTCACATGACCACAGTCAAGTCAGTTAAAACACAGTCATACGATCAGAACCAAATCGGTCAAATTCATAGTCTAAGTCAGTCATTTCCCACAAGGGCAAAATAGTCATTTTACCCTATAAGGATATTTCGGTAATCTTACCCTTCAAGGGTGTTTTGATAATTCTACCCTACAAGGGTATTTCAGTAATTCCACCATATAAGGGTATTTCAGTAATTCTACCTTACAGGGGTATTTAGGTAATTTTTCAAATCAGGGGTATTATGGTAATTTTTATAGATCGTGGGTATTTTAATAATTTTACAAATTGAGGCTATTTCGATAATTCTACAATTCGAGGGTATTTCGATAATTTTTGCAAATTAGGGGTATTTTAGTAATTTTTCAAATTAGGGGTATTTCGATAATTTTTACAAATTAAGGGTGTTTCGATAAATTTACAAATCGAGGGTATTTCGGTAATTTCATAAACTGAGGGTATTTTAGTAATTTTACAAATTAGGGGTATTTCAATGTAATTTTACAAACCAATGGTATTTTAGTGATTTTCGTAGATCGAGGGTATTTTGGTAATCTTACAAATCGATGGTATTTTGGTAATTTTGTAAATTAGGGTATTTTAGTAATTTTAAAAATTGAGGCATTTTGGTAATTTTACAAACCGGGGGTATTTCGATAATTTTGCAAATCGGGGTCTCAACGACTCAACAAAGGTCCACTGTCGCCTCGAGCGACTTAAGTAACCTAAACAATCACAACGGTGTAGATGGGCCTAAGACCCATTACTCGGCCCAAGTGGTCCCACATGCTCGTGTGGCCCAATTAGCCTAGAAATAGCCACAGCTATATGAACAGCACAATTCGAACCAATAGAAACCCAATAACATGCATTTTATCCTTGTGGGGCCACCAAAGGTCCGCATGGGCAATCTACTCGTTAAAAAGCATCGTAGCCATGTGGACTACACGGCTCGGTCTAACGTTTACTATAATATACAAATTTAAGTCGTGTAGGGCCCACAAGGCCCATTTCGGCCCTAACGCGGCCCAAAACGACCTAAGCCCATGAGAACGCTCATGGTGGCCTCAACCATCTTACGCCCATATTCATGGGCTCGGTCCACCACATGTGCAATCGTACGCTCGTGTGGCATCATTCGCTGGTACTTCGACTTTTCGGCATTTTGTCGATCTACAATCAAAAGAGTGTGGTTACACATCCTCTATCGGGTTCCTCGCCGACTATCAGGTACAGGGTAAAAATACACACCTGATTGCGAACGTGCACGACTAACCCACAAGAACACCAACCTAACACAATTAGAAACATCAGTTATTCGCTTATAAATCAATTGAAAAGAACCTTAACCCAAAACTCCTGTTCGGAGGCTTATCTATCACCCGCCTTAATTAGTCTCACTCAGGCTGTAATATCCCGGATTATGGCCTATGCATTAATTGCTTAATTAAATGAAATAGCATGCTTATGTGTGTTGTGGATGTGCATTATGAATTTTGTGAACCTTAGTGCGTAGACAAATGCCTTAGAAAGTATTAGATTCTAAATCTAAAAGAGGAAGCTAAGCAGAAAGGCCTTAAAAGAAATATTAGAGGAAATGTGACATGAAATTGGGCTTGGAAAAGTGGCTTGGAGGCGCCACTTAAGGCCCTGGGAATGACGCCACAAGTAGGTGGAGATGGGCCAAGGTTCGAGTCACGTGGGAAGCTAAGTAAAGTTTTTATTTTTTCGACAATAAGGAGAAGAGATGGACGGCATGGGGAGTCTATGGGAGGAGTTTAAGATGAAGCATTCTTTTAATAATATCGGCTAAGTGGTGGATAAATGGATGATTTATTTTAGATTAATTTTAAAAAGATAAAGAGGAAAACAAGGGTTATGATAATGATGGCCGAAAAAGGGACTCTAGGCTTAGTAATTTCGACAAGAGGGGGGAAAGAGTGGCCAATCTTCATTCTTCCTTTTTCTTTTGTTCATCTGCCGAAATTCTCTAGCAAAATTTCTCTCCTCCCTTTTATTTTGCCAAACCAATATCGCTTACTCAAAGTCCATCATTGCCGATTTCTTCACCTTTCTCTTCTTCTTTTGCAAACTTTCCAAAAGCGAAAGCAAGTTCCTCCCAAGCCATAGCCAATTCTCTATAAGTCTCATACACCCTTCTCTTTTCTTTTCTTTTGATTCTTCAAAAGTTGAATCTCAAGGTACTCTAGCTGATTTCTTAATAACATCAAAAGCCAGAATCCGTTGAATAAAATCTAGCCCATAGCCGAATCTCTCTGTGGATTCAACAAAGAGCAAACAATTTCAGTCATAAGGGTAAGTGATCTCCTCCTTAAGCAATCAGTTTTGGGTTCTTATTCTTTTAAAGATGCCAAAGCCATGTTTAACCTTGGTCTTAGGATGGCTTGATGTGTAAAGGCCCATAGTGATGCATTCTTTTTGTGTAGCCAATGTTATGGAGCCGTAAAGGAGCCTTTCGGGATTTGAAGAGATCAAGGTAAGCAAGTATGGTATTTGGACAAGGGCCAATCTTATGGATTATTGTATAAAGCCGGTATTAACATAGGGCATATAGGGATTTCGACAGTTTCTAAAGAATGAGGTGGTTTTCGGGATTTTAGATTCACAAAGGTAAGTGAATCTGACATTCAACCAAGGCCCTATTGTGGTATTTAGATCTATTTCTTATTCATTTTTTTAGCCGAAAACTAATCGAGCCAATTAATCTAGTGTTGGCCGATTGCTAGGGGGCAAGATCACGAAGTTTCGGGATTTGATTTTAATCCAATCGGTAACAAGGTAAGTTTTGGTTTCGATAGTCCTTCATGATTTAATTAACTAGCCAAATAGGTTTTGCTAATATGTCTAATAATGGCCGAATATAGGAACTAAGATCTAAAGCGTTAGATCGGGTTTTCGGGAATTCAATTAAGCGCCACGTAAATCGGTGTGTACCCACTAAACCTTAATAGATTATGGCTTTACTTTAATGCATGTGATAGGAAAATGTGAAAATATGGCTATGTTACCATGCGATGGTACAAAGTACTCAGTCGCCTTCCTACTCCTACTAGGAATACAA
This sequence comes from Gossypium rotundifolium, assembly GCA_025506655.1. Classification (NCBI taxonomy): domain Eukaryota; kingdom Viridiplantae; phylum Streptophyta; class Magnoliopsida; order Malvales; family Malvaceae; genus Gossypium; species Gossypium rotundifolium. The sequence goes on along the minus strand of CP106730.1, from coordinate 66,137,383 downwards.
TACGATCTATTATGGCACATGAGTGCAAATATAAGAATGTGAATAAAGCATAATATTGCATATTTTGTATGACATGGGCATATGGGTGATATATGAAGGGGAAGTGAATTGGTGGTTATATGCCCCAATATAAGAATGTGGTGACTTATGTCACAATATAAGAATGTGGTGACTTATGTCACAATATAAGAATGTGGTGACTTATGTCACAAATATATATATCTAGTGGCTTTGCCATGAATTTTATAAGGGTGATGAGCACGCCGATTGCAATGACTACCTTCGATGGTGTGTAGCGGATGGAGGGTTGACTTAGTAGTCCCACTGTGCAGGGTTAGTGGTACGTGATGTGTAGTGGATGGCTATCTAGGTTTGGGTTCGGTTTGCATCATATTATTTAAATGATATATGTACATGTATGATTTGATATGCCCGAATTTGTTAGGACTTAGTGTTGTGGTTACACATTGAGTCTGCTGACTCACCCTTGTGGGATTGTTTTTGGTGACACTCAAGAATGGACCGGCCTGGGAGAAGCTCGGGGTGGCCATGCACAATTCAATATTGTTATGTTTTGTTTTTTCTGTTCTAAATTCCCAAGTTTTGAATTATTTTCGGCTTTATTTGATGTAATAAGGCCAAAGTATTAATTTGTTTATGCATGCTTTTAAATTACATAGTATGATATAATTATTGTCAATTAAAGTTAAAAGTAAAATTTTCTTAAGTATAAATATCAAGTGTTTTGACACCTAATCAACATGGAAATTTAAGTTCGAACCCAACCCAAATCAACTGTTTTCGAAAACACACAAGATTTTGGCAAAGCCCAGATAGAATTCGAAAGGTTTTTCTTTAGAAGCATGCCAGATCCGGTCAGGGCTTGTGGGCTGGGATTGGGGTGTTTCAATTTGGTATCAGAGCCCAGTTCAAAACTCAGCCTTGAGGGCTTTTAGGGCCCAAAACGTTTTCTGTGTTTTGAAAGTGGATTTTTTTAAGTAATAAGCAGGTTTTTCTGGCATGGCACCTGAGTCTCCGGCCCGAAGTCCACCAGGTAAGTACCCCTAGCTCTTTTGTGAATCGTATATGGGGATATATAGGGACGTAGATTAGTGGACTAGGAATTAAACCCTAGGCCTAGTTTACCCCAACATGAGAATTACATAAAACTTTAATGCACAATTAAACACACCAAAGGTTCAAGTCACGAAAGTTAGGTGTGGCAACCGTTATGCGCATGTCTAGGATTGGTTTCAGTGGGAGCTTAGTATTTAAGTAGTCCTAGTAACTCACCTCCTACCCACTTGAATCCTACCTAGTGCGTCATCCTAACCAAGAGGACTCAGCCACAGGCTAAACCCAATAACTAAAACCCGAAAGGGACTAGCTATATTTTTATATAGAAACCCTAGTTTTAAAATCATCAAATTATCCCTTGATGTGTAGGAAAACTATTTAGAAAACTTTTCCAAAATATTCTCGATTTATTAAAATAACCTAAATACCACAGTTGAAATTTTTTTACTAAAATGCCCTTGGTTCATAAAATTTCTAAACTACATACGCTTGTTCCCAAGATTCTTTTACTTTACAAATATCCAAAAACTTTACAAAATATCAAAGACATCCCGATTTGGAAAATTTACTGAAATTACCCTTGATTTGCAAAATGACCAAATACCCCTAACTTGTACAAATGACCAAAATACCCTCAGAAAGGAAAACTACCAAAGTACCCTCAATCTAGAAATCTTTAAAAATACCCTCATTTTGGAAAGTCACCAGGAACCATATTTTGTGAAGAATTACCGAAATGACCTTGGCTTGTAAAATTACAAAAAATATCCCTAGTGTATAAAATTACCATTTCACCCTTGAAATTTACTCAGCAATTATTCTAATTTTATAAAAATATCAACAATCTCTATTTTGCAACATTTTCAAATACCTTAATTTGAAATTACCAAAATACCCCTGTAGGACAAAATTACGAAAATACCCTTAGGTAGTGGAAAACAACAAACAACGACAATTACAACATTTCTCTGTAATGAACACCAATTCATGTGTGTGACTAAATGAATGATGTGAGACTGTATGTGTATGAATCGAAAGAATTAGTTCCTCGAACTACTAAACATAAAACTGTTCGTGATAAATCAGTGGAACCAAACTAATGCATAAAATTCTTTAATCAGATAAATGCAAAGTGAAAGTATGAATTCAAGGGGACGTGGTCGTAACGTGCATGGCCATGGAAGAGGCCGAATGATCGTGTTCCAACCCGTTAGATCGGGTCAAGGATCGACAATGAAATGCCACCACCACCACCACCGATGTGGAATATCGTGATCGACGGGATGATGCAAAGGTCACAGCGATGTCGCGGGTTTTGGAAAGGGTGGTTGGAACAAGTGGAGGCATGGGAGCTCGAAAGTCGGTACCTGAGTGACTCCGAGCCAACGGAGCTGAAGTATTCCGTGGTATATCTGGTGTGGCACCCAGTACCGCTGAGTATTGGTGGGAGGCGACTGAGCAGATTATGGATGAGCTTGACTTAATTGACGAGGAAAAGCTGAAAGGGTTGGTGTCGCTCCTCCGTGATGAGTCATATCAATGGTGGCTCACGGTGCGGGATGGTGCTTTAGCTGAGGATCTTACTTGGGAATATGTTAAGGCTTTTCTGGGGCTGGTTCAAAGGAACAAGTCCATAGCTGAGTACGAAGCAGAATTCCTAAGGCTAGGCCATTATGCTCGAGGCATAGTATCGACTGAGCATGAGCGGTGTGTCCGGTTTGAAGACGAACTAAGGGATGACCTGAGGTTATTAATAGCTCCACAACAAGAGCGAGAGTTTACGGTGTTGGTGGAGAAGGCTAAGGTAGCCGAGGGTATCAAGGATTTTGTAAGGCGTAACATCGATCGGAATGCATGTAAGAGAGGTTTTAGGTCGTCTCAATCGTCGTGGAATGTGCAAAAGAGGCCTAGAGTTGATGGGCCACAAGGTCACGGCCGTGACAGAGGGCAAGCGATCTGCATTTCATGCGATCAAAGTGTGGAAAGAAGCATCTAGGAGAATGTTGGAAGAAGACAGAGGATGTTTCAAATGTGGGTCTAAGGACCACATGATTAAGGACCGCCCTATGAGACAGATGGGAATCGACCAAAGCTCAAGGTGTTACTCAGCCGAAGAGGCGGACAGCACCTCAGTGAGGGCGTGGTCTCAATGGTAGAGGAAATAGTATTGGAAGAGGACGTGGAACACCGGCCGAGGTGGTGGTAACAGAGGCCGCACAACCAGTTTGGTTTACGCGTTCGTCGGAGGGAAGATGGAGACGACCGACGTCATAATCCAGACGCTTTTATTTTGGCAAACCCTATGTTGCTTTGATTGATGTGGGCTCGACCCATTCTTATGTTGCATGTAGTGTAGTTGAAACACTAGGCATAGCCTCTGAACTTTCTAGTAGGGAGATGACTGTAGTAAGCCCACTAGGTCAAACTGTAGTGGTGAATAAGATGTTTTGGAGAGTACCTTTGGAACTTCAAGGAGTGGTATTTCTTGCCAACTTAATGGAATTACCCTTCAGGAAATTTGATCTAATACTTGGCATGGATTGGCTAGTGGAGCATCGGGCTGTATTGGATTGTGCAACCAAACGAATGGAGTTAAGGACTCCAAAGGATGAGGGGATAATTATGATAGGAGAAAGACGAAACTACCTGCCTAACGTAGTTTCGGCATTAAAGGCGGATAAGATGGTTCGAAGGGTACATGCATTTTGGCTTTCATTAGTACTTTGGATGGGAAAGAAGGGGAGTTAGTGGAGTTATTATCGTAAGGGAGTTTGAGGATGTTTTCCGGAGGAATTACAAATACCCTCGGACAGGAGGTGGAGTTTGAATCGACTTGTCACGGGCATGCGACTCCTGTGTCCATTGCCCCATCTGAATAGCACCAAAGGAGTTGGTTGAGCTTAAGGCTCGATCTAGGAATTGCTTGACCGTGGGTTCATACGCCCAAAGGTGTCTCCATGGGGAGCACGGTCTTGTTTGTAAAGAAGAAGGACTAACTATGCGAATGTGCATAGATTACCTCAGCTTGAACAAGCTGACCATCAAGAACAAGTATCCATTTCCAAGAATAAATGACTTGTTCGATCAGCTTAAGGGGGCCGCGATTTTCTCAAAGATAGATTTGAGGTCCGGATATCATCAGCTTAAGGTGAAGGAGGTGGATATCCATAAGACGGCCTTCCGGACAAGGTATGGGCATTTTGAATTCGTAGGAATGCCGTTTGGGTTGACTAATGCCCCAGTCGCGTTCATGGACATGATGAACCGGGTTTTCTAACCCTATCTAGACCGGTTTGTCGTTGTGTTCATAGACGATATTTTGGTGTATTCCAAGTCTGAAGAGGAGCATGATGAGCATTTCCGGATAGTGTTGCAAGTGTTGAGGGAGAAGGAACTCTACGCCAAATACGCCAAATTCAGCAAGTGTGAATTTTGGCTTAAGGAGGTGACATTTTTAGGACATGTGGTATCTGCTGAAGGAATAAGGGTGGATCCTCGAAAGATTGAGGCAGTTCTGGATTGGAAACCCCCTAAGTTAGTGGCGAAAGTTCGGAGTTTCTTAGGATTGGTAGGCTATTATAGACGCTTTGTGGAAGGGTTCTCGTCAATAGCCGCGCCGCTGACAAAGTTGTTAAGGAAGGAAGTGCCTTTCGTATGGACCGATAAGCAACAGGAGAGCTTTGAGAAGCTTAAAAGGGTCTTGACCGAAGCTCCAGTTCTGATTCAGTCGGAGGCGGGGAAGGATTTTGTGGTATATTGTGATGCTTCCCATACAGGATTGGGAGGTGTCCTTATGCAAGACAGAAAAGTAGTTGCGTATACGTCTCGACAACTGAGGCCACACGAGGTTAACTACCCGACACATGACTTAGAGTTGGCGGCAGTGGTCTTTGCCCTTAAGCTGCGGAGGCACTATTTATATGGAGAGAAGTCGGTAATCTACACAGACCACAAGAGTCTTAAGTATCTGCTGACTCAGAAGGAGTTAAATCTGAGACAATGAAGGTGGGTAGAATTATTGAAGGACTACGATTGCTCTATAGAATATCACCCAGGCAAGGCAAATGTAGTGGCGGATGCCCTAAGTAGGAAGGTAGTGTTTGATCCGAGGCGATGTTCGCGATTTAAGCTTGTATGATGATGGAAGTCTACTCGCGAGCCGCAAGTTAAGCCAACGTGGTTGAATGAAGTGAAAGAGGGACAGTTGGTGGATGAGGATCTAAGTGTTAAGTTGCGACAAGTGCAGAATGGAGAGTTAAAGGGTTATGGTGTTAATGAAGAGGGAGTATTGTACTTCAAGGGTAAGGTCTGTATGCCGAAGGACGAGGAACTTAGGCAAAGAATTCTTCGGGAATCGCATAGTAGCCCTTATGCTTTGCATCCTGGACGCACTAAGTTGTACAGAGATCTAAGGGAACAGTTTTGGTGGCCTGGTCTGAAGAAGGAAGTTACTAAATTTGTTGGCAAATGCTTGACGTGTCAACAAGTTAAGGCGGAGCACCAAGTTCCGTAGGGATTGCTTCAGCCAATACAGATTCCCAGTGAAAGTGGGAGAGAATTACCATAGACTTCGTTAGTGGGCTTCCCCTTGCGCCTACTAAGAAGGACTCGGATGGGTGATAGTGAATCGGTGACAAAGTCTGCATGATTTCATTCCAAAGTCTTGGTGGACTATTCTCTCAAAAGTTAGCAAGGTTGTATGTATGAGATTGTGAGGTTGCACGAGTACCGATATCAATTATCTTGGATAGGGATCCGAGGTTCATGTCTCGATTTTGGAAAGCTTTACATCAGGCTTTAGGCACTAGATTGGATTTCAGTACAGGTTTTCATCCACAGTCGGACGGCCAGTCTGAATGGGTGATCCAAGTGCTAGGGGATATGCTGGGAGGCTGTGTAATAGACTTTAGAGGAAGTTGGAAAGAATATTTGCCCCTAGCAAAATTTGCATACAATAACAGCTATCAGGCAAGTATTCAGATGGCACCGTACGAAGCATTGTATGGTCAGAAGTGTCGAACTCCTACATGTTGGACAGAATTGGGAGAACGTCAGATTTTGGGGCCAAAAATTATGGCAGAATCTGAGGAGAAGATTAGTGTAATTTGAGCTCGATTAAAGGAGGCATCCGATAGACAGAAGTCGTACGCAGATCTCAAACGAAAGGAAATAGAATTCGATGTGGGAGATCAAGTGTTCCTTAAAGTTTCGCCTTGGAAGAAGGTGATGAGATTTGGTCGAAAAGGGAAGCTAAGTCCAAGGTTTATAGGGCCTTATCGAGTAATGAAGCGAATTGGACCATGGCATACCAGTTTGAGTTGCCACCGAAATTGAAGCAGATGCACGACGTATTTCATGTCTCCATGCTACGCCGATATCGATCGGATCCATCTCATGTAGTTTCGCTGAAGATGTGGAGTGAGACCAGATCATCTTATGAGGAAGAGCCAATTCAGATTCGAACGAGATGTGAAAGTGCTACTGAAGGAAATCGGTCCTTTGGTCAAGGTGTTGTGGCGAAATCATGGATCGAGGAAGCTTCGTGGGAGTCGGAAGAAGTGATGAGACAAAAATACCCCACCTATTCTAGCTAGGTAATTTCGAGGTCGAAATTATTTTAAGGGGGTAGAACTGAAATATCCCAGATTATGGCCTATGCATTAATTGCTTAATTAAATGAAATAGCATGCTTATGTGTGTTGTGGATGTGCATTATGAATTTTGTGAACCTTAGTGCATAGACAAATGCCTTAGAAAGTATTATATTCTAAATCTAAAAGAGGAAGCTAAGCAGAAAGGCCTTAAAAGAAATATTAGAGGAAATGTGACATGAAATTGCGCTTGGAAAAGTGGCTTGGAGGCGCCACTTAAGGCCTTGGGAATGACGCCACAAGTAGGTGGAGATGGGCCAAGGTTTGAGTCGCGTGGGAAACTAAGTAAAGTTTTTATTTTTTCGACAATAAGGAGAAGAGATGGACGGTATGGGGAGTCTATGGGAGGAGTTTAAGATGAAGCATTCTTTTAATAATATCGGCTAAGTGGTGGATAAATGGATGATTTATTTTAGATTAATTTTAAGAAGATAAAGAGGAAAACAATGGATATGATAGTGATGGCCGAATAAGGGACTCTAGGCTTAGTAATTTCGACAAGAGGGGGGAAAGAGAGGCCAATCTTCATTCTTCCTTTTTCTTTTGTTCATCTGCCGAAATTCTCTAGTAAAATTTCTCTCCTCCCTTTTATTTTGCCAAAACCGAATACTGCTTACTCAAAGTCCATCATTGTCAATTTCTTCACCTTTCTCTTCTTCTTTTTTGTAAACTTTCCAAAAGTCGAAAGCAAGTTCCTCCCAAGCCATAGCCGAATTCTCTATAAGTCTCATACACCCTTCTCTTTTCTTTTCTTTTGATTCTTCAAAAGCCGAATCTCAAGGTATTCTAGCTTATTTCTTAATAACATTAAAAGCCGAAATCCGTTGAATAAAATCTAGCCCATAGCCGAATCTCTCTGTGGATTCAACAAAGAGCAAACAATTTCAGTCATAAGGGCAAGTGATCTCCTCCTTAAGCAATCAGTTTTGGGTTCTTATTCTTTTAAAGAAGCCGAAAGCCATGTTTAACCTCAGTCTTAGGGATGGCCGAATGTGTGTAAGGCCCATAGTGATGCATTCTTTTTGCGTAGCCAACGTTAGGGAGCCGTAAAGGAGCCTTTCAGGATTTGAAGAGATCAAGGTAAGCAAGTATGGTATTTGGGCAAGGGTCAATCTTATGGATTATTGTATAAAGTTGGTACTAACATACGGCATATAGGGATTCCGACAGTTTCTAAAGAATGAGGTGGTTTTCGGGATTTTAGATTCACAAAGGTAAGTGAATCTGACATTCGGCCAAGGCCCTATTATGGTATTTAGATCTATTTATTATTCATTTTTTTAGCCGAAAACTAATCGAGCCAATTAATCTAATGTTGGTTGATTGCTAGGGGGTAAGATCACGAAGTTTCGGGATTTGATTTTAATCCAATCGGCAACAAGGTAAGTTTTGGTTTCGATAGTCCTTCGGGATTTAATTAACTAGCCGAATAGGCTTTGCTAATATGTCTAATAATGGCCGAATATAGGAACTAAGATCTAAAGCATTAGATCGGGTTTTCGGGAATTCAATTACGCGCTAAGTAAATCAGGTGTGTACCCCACACTAAACCTTAATAGATTATGGCTTTACTTTAATGCATGTGATAAGAAAAATGTGAAAAATATGGCTAAGTTACCATGCGATTGTACAAAGTACTCAGGTACCTCTTCCTACTCCTACTAGGAATACAATACGATCTATTATGGCACATGAGTGCAAATATAAGAATGTGAATAAAGCATAATATTGCATATTTTGTATGACATGGGCATATGGGTGATATATGAAGGGGAAGTGAATTGGTGGTTCTATGCCCCAATATAAGAATGTGGTGACTTATGTCACAATATAAGAATGTGGTAACTTATGTCACAAATATATATATATATATATATATATATCGGTGGCTATGCCATGAATTTTATAAGGCGATGAGCACGCCGACTCGCAAATGACGCCTTCGATGGTGTGTAGCGGATGGAGGGTTGACTTAGTAGTCCCCACGGTGTGCAGGTTGGTAAGGGTGATTGTAGCAGATGGCTATCTAGGTTTGGGTTCGGGTTTGCATCATATTATTTAAATGATATATGTACATGTATGATTTGATATGCCTGAATTTGTTAGGACTTAGTGTTGTGGTTACACATTGAGTCTGTTGACTCACCCCTTGTGGGATTGTTTTTCAGGTGACACTCAGTAATGGACCGAGTCGGGAGAAGCTCAGGGGTGGCCATGCACAATTCGAATATTGTTATGTTTTGTTTTTTTTCTGTTCTAAATTCCCAAGTTTTGAATTATTTTCGGGTTTTATTTGATGTAATAAGGCCAAAGTATTAATTTGTTTATGCATGCTTTTAAATTACAAAGTATGATATAATTATTGTCGAATTAAAGTTAAAAGTAAAATTTTCTTAAGTATAAATATCAAGTGTTTTGACACCTAATCAACACGGAAATTTAAGTTCGAACCCAACCCAAATCAACTATTTTCGAAAACACACAAGATTTTGGCAAAGCCCAGATAGAATTCGAAAGGTTTTTCTTTAGAAGCATGCCAGATCCGGTCAGGGCTTGTGGGCCAGGATTGGGGTGTTTCACAGGCCGTCGCAGGAGATCACTTCACTTCAAGTCCTTAAAAAAAAGCTACTTGCATCCCGTTCACGAATCAATAACTAATATCATATACGTAAATAATTGAACCAAGAGTATCAAACTTACCCAAACTGTGGAATTAAGATTGAGAGACAGAATTATTCGGCCACCACCACAACACACTCTTAAATTGAGGCACGAGAAGAAATAATTGCACTTCCTTGAGACCAAGTATTCGACTAGCATAAAAATTCAGAGGCTAATCGGCTCTAGCAAAAGAGGAGGGAAATGAGAAAAGCTGAAAGAAGGAAGAGAAGAGATAACAATGTGTTTGGCCAAAAACACATCAACCAATTGAGAGAGAAGAAATATTCGGCAAAAGTGTGAAGAGGTAGAGGAGAGAAAAAGAATCAGTTTGACCGGAGGTTTGCAGAGGAATGCAAAGTAGAGAACAGAAGAACCAGAAAGGTATTCGATATGACCAAAAATAAAAAGATACTGCCCACACTCTTAGCACAAATCGGCCTCCAAAAAAAAAACCAAAAAGTTTCAAGCCACCGAATTAGAGAGTAAAAGACTACTCAAAGTTGATTTCTAATAAGCCAGAATTCTCATTCAGCACACACCCCTTTTTCCTTTTAAAATCCCGAATTTGCCTCCCCAAATCACTCAAACCATCCACCATATTTAATCCACTTCTAAAATCCCTCCTCCAACCTCTCCACCATCCAATTCAAATTTCTCTTTTTCCTCCTACATTTTCTCCATGACCAATTCAACATTCACCCTTTTACCAAGTCCGCAACAACCTTCCAGAGTTTCAATCCAATTCGACCACTTACCATCCCCATAAAGTAAAATAATTGTATTTTACTTGCAAGGGGATTCGAACCCAAGCCCCCCTCAATAGCTCAACACGCCACTTGCCTCCTTGCCACAAGCTCTTTTGTGTCACAAAATATCCTCAACTAATAAAAAAGTCTATAGGCCAAAGTCCAGGTTCCTTTAAAAGAAAAACCAAAATAAATTGCAAGAGCCAAGACTTGAACCCAGGTTCCCTTACAACCTTAATGACGCCACAACCACTAGACCACATGCTTCCTTGTGTCATTTTTTAACACAATAATTTAAAATCCCTACATCCAAGCATCTAGGGTTTTATTCACTTAAAACCAAAATTTTTGCTAAAGACTAGGTTTGAACCCAGGACTTTTCTAATTCCTCTCAAGACGCTTAACCATTTGAGCGGGCATTTAATTATGTCATTTCCTTGCACGATTAAATACCTATTTACAGCCTCCTTACGGACCCAAATTCAAGGCCCAATACTTCTAGGCCCAAATTCAAGGCGTTAGAATTCACCCCTCCCTAAAGAAATTTCATCCCCGAAATTTCCAAATAACAAGATAGTCGTGTACAACTACACCACTACGCTACCGCTGCGCACTCTAATCACGGCCCCTTGAACCTCATCCACGAGTACCTATTGTGCTCTCTACAGTCTTAGTTTCCTACAATTTTTCAGTTTACTCTAACTAGAGTATCACAGTACATTTTTATATCTAAAGTAATCAAAGTGTTTCCTATAGCATAACATTTAAAAGTAAACAACAGTGTTCAGAAAACTTACGGATTCGGCACCGAGACTCGGTGTGCCACACTTTTAAGAAAAATACCTCAAAACACTTCACATATTTGAAACCAACCTCTTGTAATTCAGAAAAATACCTCAAAAAACTTCACATATTTGAAATCAATCGCTTGTAATACAAAATTTTGAAAACCCATTCCACGATCGAGTTTTGCAAACAGGCTCTGATACCACTAAATGTAACACCCCAAACCCTGCCCAGAAGTTAGTCTTGAATCTGACGTGTCACATTGAAGCGTTTTTCGAAAACCATGTTTTCATCAAAAACCATTCTTATTTAAAAACTTGAGTAAAATCCTAGTTACGTTAGTTTATTCTTAACACGTGGTACATAGAAAATTTATTAAGTTTATTCCTAAAAGTTCCTTTTTAGAAGCGGAAGCTAAGTTTAAAGTAACCGATTTATGAAAATGTAATGTTTAAAGATCAAGCCTCGAAACTATTTCAAAATGTTGCGGAAAAGTAGTATTGTTGAAAAAATAAAACAGTTAACATTTTGGAAAAATCGTGACTTTCTTCTACCAGATATACCAAATTAAATAAAAACCCAAAGTTAAAATCTAGAAAATTAAAGAGGCCTTATTACAACCCAAAATCAAAATTCTTGAATGTAAATAATCAAGACGAAAAACATAAGCAGTGTGTGGCCTTCTCCGAGTCGCTCACAGCACTGATCCGTCTAAGGCTGGGGATTTCTTGAAAAATTAGTAAACGGGGTGAGTTTACGAAAAATCATCAGAATCCCTTGCTAGAGTAATACCGATATCTGAAACAAAAATCGAAATGCAGGGCCAAAGCCCTTTAACAAGAATAAGATGCAGGTCAATTTAGAGCATACTGGGCCAAAACCCACTACAATATCATTTGGGTCACAACCCATAACAGAATCAATTGGACCCAGCCCAAACCAATAACAAAACAAGTGGCCTAAGCCTAGTATATTGAGAGATCTCATAAGCAGATATGCAACAGTATGAGGATGCATCCCACCCCAATCTAGCCAACACACCACCCGTACCAACCCTACACTCATGTAGGGATAAAATCAACCCACCCAGCCAACACATCAAGCTTAGTACTGGTTGCGACACTAAGTTAACAGGATGGCTTGGCGCCGTGGACAGAAGAGCTAGAAGCCATAAAGGAATAGTTATAAACCATAATCAGGATGGCACATAACCATAATTAGGATGGCACAAAGCTATAGGTAACTGTAATAAGTTTGGCACATAGCCATCAGTGACGGTAATATAATCGACACACAGCCACGGGTAATTATGATCGACACAGAGTCATCAATATATATGTTAGGCACATAGCCATAAGAAAATACAATTGGCACAAAGCCATAATTAAGATGGCACAGAGCCATATTTAGGTTGGCACAGAGCCAAAATCAGATTACGCGGCTTTAAGCCGTCTGTCAGTCCACAGCCGTCTCATACGACCCGTGCTACCTTAACAGATCAATATCGGATCCACAGTCGTCTTATGCGACCCGTGTGACCCTACCAAAACTTCATCCATATCAATGTCCCAACCCCATGCAATATGTCGTGTATGTCATGCTCAATCATTACACGTGTATGCAAAATGACCATGCTTAGTAACAGTCATTTAAACATATATGAAAAGTATATCAGTCACACGACAACAGTCAAGTCAGTTAAAACACAGTCATACGATCACAGCCAAATCAATCAAATTCATAGTCTAAGTCAGTCATTTCCCACAAGGGCAAAATAGTCATTTTACCCTATAAGGGTATTTCGATAATCCTACCCTTCAGGGGTATTTCAGTAATTCTACCCTACAAGGGTATTTCGGTAATTCTACCCTACAAGGGTATTTCGATAATTCTACCCTATAGGGGTATTTAGGTAATTTTACAAAATAGGGGTATTTCGATAATTTTTGTATACTAGGGGTATTTTAGTAATGTTGCAAATCTGGGGTATTTCAATAATTTTTGCAAATCGAAGGTATTTTGATAATTTTGTAAACCGATGGTATTTCGATAATTTTTGCAAATTGAGGGTGTTTGGTAATTTTGTAAATCTGGGATATTTCGATAATTTTGCAAACTAGAGGTATTTCAATAATTTTACAAATCGAGGTATTTCGGTAATTTTACAAATTGGGGTATTTCGATAATTTTAGTAGATCGGAGGTATTTCGATAATTTTATAAATCGAGGGTATTTTAGTAATTTTGCATACTAGAAGTATTTCGATAATTTTACAAATCGGGGTATTTTGGTAATTTTGTAAACCAGGGGAATTTTGATAATTTTGCAAACTGGGGTCTTAGCGACCCAACAGAAGGTCCATCGTCACCTCGAGCGACTTAATTAATCTAAATAGTCACAACAGTGTAAATGGGCCTAAGGCCCATTACTCGGCCCAAGTGGGCCCATATGCTCGTGTGGCCCAATTAGCCTAGAAATAGCCACAGCTATACGGACAGTACAGTTCAAACCAATAGAAACCCGATAATATGCATTTTATCCGTATAGGGCCCACCAGTCCAGTGAACCCACACGGCCTATTGCCCAAAAATGACCCTAGCCACGTGGACTACAAGGCTCGGTCTAACATTTACCACAATATACAAATTTAATTTGTGTAGGGCCCACACGGCCCATTTTAACCCCAACGCGACCCAAAACGACCTAAGCCCATAAGAACGCTCATGGTGGCCTCAACTATCTTACGCCAATATTCGTTGACTCGATCCACCACACATGCGATCGCACGCTCGTGTGGAATAATTCACCGCTACTTCAGCTTTTCGGCATTTTATCGATTTACAATCATATGGAGTGTGGTTACACACCCTCTATCGACTTCCTCAACGAGTATCGAATATAGGGTATTGTTACACCCCTTCGGCTTATCACCGACTATCAGGTACAGGGTAAAAATACACACCTATTGCGAATGTGCGCGACTAACCCACAAGAACACCAACCTAACACAATTAGAAACTTCGGTTAGTCGCTTATCAATCAATTGAAGAGAACCTTAACCCAAAACTTCTATTCGGAGGCTTACCTATCACCCGCCTTAATCAATCTCACTCAGGCCGTTGCAGAAGATCACTTCATTTCAAGTCCTTAAAAAAACTACCTGCATCATATTCGTGACTCAAAAATTAATATCATATACGCGAATAATTGAACCAGGAATATTGTAACTTACCCAAACTATGTAATTAAGACTGAGAGACAGAAGTATTCGGCCACCACCACAACACACTCTTAAACCGAGGCATAAGAAGAACCAATCACACTCCCTTGAGACCAAGTATTCGACTAGCACAGAAGTTCAAAGGTTATTCGACTATAGCAAAAGAGGAGGGAAATGAGAAAAGCCGAAAGAAGGAAGAGAGGAGATAATAATATGTTTGGCCAAAAACACATCAACCAATTGAGAGAGAAAATAAATATTTGGCAAAAGTGTGAAGAGGTAGATGAGAGAAAAAGAATCTGTTTGACAGGAGGTTTTCAGAGGAATGCAAAGTAGAGAACAGAAGAACTCGAAAAGTATTCAATATGACCAAAACGAAAAGATGCTACCACACTCTTAGCACAAATCGGCTTCCAAGAAAGAAAAAAAACAAAATGTTTCAAGCCACCGAATTAGAGAGTAAAAGACTACTCAAAGTCGATTTTTGATAAGCTAGAATTCTCATTGGCACACATCCCTCTTTCTTTTCAAAATCCCAAATTTTTCTCCCCAAGTCACTCAAACCATCCACTGCCCTTAATCCACTCCTAAAATCCCTCCTTCAATCTCTCCACCATCCAATTCAAATTTCACTTTTTCCTCCTACGTTTTCTCCATGACCAATTTAACCTTCACCCTTTTACCAAGTCCACAACAACCTTCCAGGGTTTCAATCCAATTTGACCACTTACCATCCCCATGTAGCAAAATAATTGTATTTTTCTTGCAAAGGATTCCAACCCAAGCCCCCTCAATAGCTCAACACGGCACTTGCCTCCTTGCCACAAGCTCTTTTGTGTAACAAAATATCCTCAACTAATAAAAAGGTCTATAGGCCAAAGTCCAGGTTCCTTTAAAAGAAAAACCAAAATAAATTACAAGAGCCAAGACTTGAACCCAAGCTCCCTTACAACCTTAATGACGCCATAACCACTAGACCACATGCTTCGTTGTGTCAATTTTGAACACAATAACTTAAAAGGCCTACATCCAAGCATCTAGGGTTTTATTCACTTAAAACCAAAATTTTTGCTAAAGCCCAGGTTTGAACCCAAGACTTTTCCAACTCCTCTCAGGACCCTTAACGACTTGAGTAGACATTTAATTGTGTCATTTCCTTGCACAATTAAATACCTATTTATAGCCTTCTCACGGACCCAAACTTAAGGCCCAATACTTTTAGGCCCAAATTCAGGGCGTTACAGTGAAAATCAGCTGCGAATTTTTGGTTTCAAAAATTGGTTTTTAAAGAAGTAATCAAAATTATTTAAAATGATTTGACTTAGTATGTGGTACACCGAGTCTCCGGGGCCGATCCAGTAAGTATTCTAAAATTACTATAGGTAACATACTGTAAAAGCACTCTAGGCAGTATATATTAAAACTGTAGTAAAACTGAGATTGTAGCAAAACTGATAGAGATTGCGATTTGCTAAAATCACTCTAAATTTCTGAAACTGTTTACATAAAACATTTGCTAATAAATATCAAAACTGTAACTGATTCATAAAATTGTTAATGTAGATAAAATCCTGAATCTACGATGAGCACACGAGGTATCCGCGGATGAGGTACTAGAGGCTGAGGTAGAGGCCGTAGAGGGGCTCAAGCTGAGTCCTCTTTACTGGGCAGTATGCCAAATTTAGACACAAGTAAGACACCAGTGTCGCCTACTACTGAGACTGAGTTTCAAGATCGCATGGCTGAGGACGACGCATTATCCCAAGCTATGTTAAGGATATTGGAGAGGGTAGCTGGGCCTAATACTGGATTTGGGGGCCGTGGGTCGATTACGGAATGACTCGATCCAATTGAGCTAAACTTTTTAGAGGTGTCATGGGAGTCGCCCATAATGTGACCGAGTACTAGATTGAGGCCACGGAGCGGATTATGGATGACTTGGATTGCACCCCTGAGCAGAAACTGAAAGGTGCAGTCTCTTTGTTGCGTGATAAGGCTTATCAATGGTGGCTGACCATTAGGGAGGGCACTCAGCCCGAACGTCTGACGTGAGAGTTCTTTAAGACCACCTTTCAAAGAAATATGTGGAGCCAGTTATGTAGATGCTCGTAGGAGAGAGTTTTGAATCTTACTCAGGGGGATCGATCAGTAACCGAGTATGAGGCCGAGTTCCTAAGGTTGAGCCGCTATTCGTGAGATATGGTGGCATCAGAGTTTGAGAGGTGTGTCCGCTTCGAGGATGGCCTCAGAGATAATTTGAGAGTTTCGATAGCTCCACAAAGAGAGCGAGATTTTTCTGTTCTGGTCGAGAAAGTGAAAATCACCGAGGATGCTAAGTGAACTGAGCACCAAAATAGATATAGAGAGAAGAGTAAAAACAAGAGGGATCTAGAGCCATCAAGTTCTATACAGAGGCCTAAGAAAAATGCCAAACTTGATCGATCAGTCACAACTGGGCTGCAGCCATGTGTTGATTGTGGTAGACACCATCAGGGTGAGTGTTGGAGGAGGACTGAGGCATGTCTGAGGTGTGGATCATTGGATCATCGTATTAGGGAATGTCTATTGAGGGCCGATCAGATGTAAGCTCAGGGTATTGGTATTGCGCAGCCACAAAAGTAGCACAGTAGCCACGAGAGGCCGTGGTCAAGCTAGGGGGTAATGGTATGGGTCGTGGACAGAGGCACCGAGCAGAGGTGCTGAACAGACTGAGGTGAGGCAGCTTGCTCTTGTTTATGCTGCAGGTCGCCAAGAGAACAGAGACGCTCCAAATGTTATCACGGGTACGTTTCTTATTTATGATGTGCCTTACACTGTATTGATAGATATAGGATCTCGCATTCCTATGTTGCCTGTTCTGTTTCTGAAAATCTAGGGATTATGGTTGAGAGTACTTCTAGTGAGGTGGCTAGGCTGAGCCCGTTGGGGCAATCTGTTAGAGTTAGCAAACTGTATAGGAATGTTCCTTTAGAGGTTTAAGGGACGGTATTTTTAGTTGACTTGATAGAGCTTTCGTTTGGAGGGTTTGATATGATATTGGGGATGGAATGGTTGGTCAAGCATCGTGTAAACTTGGATTGTGCATCTAAGAGGGTCACCTTAAGAACTAAAGAGGATAATGAGGTAGTTGTGATTAGGGAGCATCAAAATTACTTGGCTAATGTGATCTCTGCACTGGTAGCTAAGAAACTAGTTCGCAAAAGATGCGAGGCGTACTTGGCCTACATAAGTGTTTTCGTTTCTGGAGACTCTACTGTAAAGGATATCTACACTGTAAGAGATTTTCCAACGTATTTCCTGAGGAGTTATCGGGCTTACCTCTAAATCGTGAAGTGGAGTTTGGGATTGAGCTTTTCCCTGGTATAGC
Organism: Gossypium rotundifolium; assembly: GCA_025506655.1. Classification (NCBI taxonomy): domain Eukaryota; kingdom Viridiplantae; phylum Streptophyta; class Magnoliopsida; order Malvales; family Malvaceae; genus Gossypium; species Gossypium rotundifolium. The sequence goes on along the minus strand of CP106730.1, from coordinate 66,119,875 downwards.
TCCGGTGTCTATCGCTCCTATCGAATGGCATCGAAGGAGCTTACGGAGCTTAAGGCTTAGATTCATAAGTTGTTGGATCGTGGGTTCATCTTCTCTTGTGTGTCTCCGTGGGGAGCGTCGGTACTATTTGTTAAGAAGAAGGGTGGATCCATGAGGATGTGTATTGAATACCAAAAATTGAATAAGCTAATCATCAAGAACAAGTATTTGTTACCAAGGATCGATGATCTGTTTGACCAGTTCTGAGGGGTGTTTGTGTTCTCTAAGATTGACTTATATTCTGGGTACCATAAGTTGAGGGTTAAGGAGGTTTATGTGCATAAGACAGAATTTAGCACTCGTTATGTCACTACGAGTTCCTAGTGATGCCATTTCGACTAACTAATGCACCGGTAACTTTCATGGACCTGATGAACTAAGTGTTTTAGCTCTTTCTAGATCGGTTTATGGTGGTGTTCATCGATGACATATTGGTTTATTCGAGGACTGAGGATGAGCATGACGAGCACCTTAGGATCATTCTTCTAATTTTGAGGGAAAATCAACTCTATGCTAAGTTCAGCAAGTTTGAGTTTTGGTTATGCGAAGTAACGTTTTTGGGTCATGTGGTGTTTGTTGAGGAGATTCGAGTCGATCCTCGAAATATTGAGGCTGTACTGGATTGGAAACAGCCTAAGAATACATTTGGGATCAGCAGCTTTTTGGGGCTGGCAGGTTATTATCGACAGTTTGTGGGAGGCTTCTCACTGATTGCAGCACCCTTAACTAAGTTGCTACGTAAGGGGTACCATTTGTCTGGTTTGATGTGCAGTAAGAGAGCTTCGAGAAGCTCAAGCCTATATTGAATGAGGCTCTTGTTCTGATATAGCCTGAACCTGGGAAGGAGTTCACGGTTTATAGTGATGCCTCATATGTTGGTTTGGGATGTGTATTGATACAAGAGGGTAAGGTGGTAGCATATGCGTCTCGTTAGCTTAAGACGCATGAGGCAAACTACCCGACGTACGATTTGGATTTGGTCGCCATAGTCTTTGCTCTAAAAATCTGGAGGCACTGTCTGTATAGTGATAAATGTGTCATATACACTAATCACAAGAGTCTCAAGTACCTCCTTACTCAGAAAGAGCTGAATCTTAGGCAGCGTAGATGGGTTGAGCTACTTAAGGATTACGACTGTACCATTGAGTACCATCCTGACAAGGCCAATGTGGTGGCCGATGCATTGAGCCGTAGGAATATGACTGATCTGAGAGCGATGTTCGCTCAACTTAGCTTGTTCGATGATGGGAGTTTATTGGCTGAACTGCAAGTCAAACCAACTTGGATCGAGCAGATTAAGGGTAAACAGTTGGAGGATGAGTCTCTGAGCTTGAGGTTTTGACAGATTAAGGGTGGTACTGCTACGAACTTTGGGTTGAACTCTGAGAGGGTGTTGTGTTTCTGAGGCCGGGTATGTGTGACGAATGATTTTGATTTGAGACAGTCGATTTTGAGGGAGGCGTATAGTAGCCATTATGCTATGCATCCCTACAGTAATAAGATGTACCGAGATCTTCGAGAACTATACTGGTGGCTGAGATTGAAATAGGAAGTTACTTATTTTATGGCACGATGCCTGACATGCCAACAGGTTAAAGTTGGGCATCAATTATCTTCGGGTTTACTGTAGCCGGTTAAGATCCCGCTATGGAAGTGGGAACGAGTAACGATGGACTTCGTTAGTGGGTTGCCTTTGACACCCACTAAGAAGGATTCTATCTGGGTTATCGTGGATTGATTGACCAAGTCTGTACACTTCATTTCGATTAGGACTGACTATTCTTTTTAGAATTTGGCGAAGCTCTACATTTCGAGATAGTGAGACTACATGGGGTATCGGTCTCAATCATTTCTGATAGGGATCCTCTCTTCACATCTCGATTTTGGAAGAAGTTGTATGATGCTCTAGGTTCAAGGCTGGACTTCAGTACTGCGTTCTATCCTCAGACCGATGGTCAGTCAGAGAGGGTGATTCAGATACTAAAGGATATGTTGAGGAGTTGTGCTATCGATTTTCGAGGCAGTTGGGAGGAGTATTTGTCGCTAGCGAAGTTTTCTTATAATAACAGTTTCCACTCTAGCATTCAGATGGAACCTTACGAGGCTGTGTATGGTCGTAACTGTCACATCCCTTATGTTGGATTGAGTTGGGTAAACGACGTGTTCTGGGTCCTGAGTTAGTTTCTGAGACCGAGGATAAGGTCAGATTGATTCGGGATCGGCCGAAAGTGGCATCGGACAGACTGAAATCTTATACAAATCTGAAGAGATGTGAGATTGAGTATTCTGTAGGAAACTTTGTATTTTTCAAGGTCTCATCATGGAAAAGGATTCTGAGGTTCGGTCGTAAGGGCAAGATGAGCCCTAGGTTTATTGGGCCATATCGGACTCTGAAACGAGTGGGACCTGTCGCTTATTAGTTGGAGCTACCTCCAGAGTTAGACCGTATTCACAATATGTTCTACGTCTCGATGTTGAGGCGCTACCGCTCTGATCCGACGCATATTGTCCTCGTTGAGGGGATTGAGGTTAGGCTAGATTTGACCTTTGAGGAGGAGCCTGTTTAAGTTTTGGATCGTGACGTTAAGGTTCTGGATCATGACGTTAAGGTTCTGAGGAAAAAGTCCATTCTACTGGTGATGGTCCTGTGGCGTAATCATAGCACTGAGGAAGCTACGTGGGAACTTGAGGATATGATGCGTTAGCAGTATCCTCATCTTTTCTGACCAAGTAAATTTCAAGGACAAAATTTTCTTCTAGGGGTAGAGTTGTAACGGCCCAAAATTTTTATTTTTGTTATTGTGAAAATGTGACACAATTGTGTATCTGCATTAGTGGTTAAGTGCTCTGGATGTGTCTGAGAGGTCTTGAGTTAAAGCCTTGACTTTGGCAAATTCTAGTATTTTTCTAACTTAACCCCTATTTCTGGCTAGTAGGCTTTAAAATAAAATTTTGAAAGTACTTACTAGACTGGGCCTACTGGTCTGGTGGTTAAGGGGAGTGTTGGTTGGTAGAGGGTCATGTGTTCGAATCCCTACGTCAGCAAGGGAATTCTTTTTACATGGGGCGTGTGTTCGTGTGGATGAGTTCGATTGAAATTGGAATTCTGAAGTGGTTTTGATTGAGGGGTAAGTGGGAGAAAATCGAAGGATGTGGAAGTTATCGGCTTAGTTGGGATTCCTTTGGGGAAATTTTGGCATCCTCATCCTCTCTATTCCACCATTTTTTTCTGACGCCTCCTTACCCTTCTCTGTCTGGTTTTCCTTTAGCTATATTCATCTTTCCCAATTCTTTTGTTTACCTCCTTTCATCTTTCTTTTTTATAACAAAATCGGTATTTCATCGTCCCCATATCGTTCTTGCGTTAACGGTACGTTGGTAAGTTTTAGTGCTTGTTTTTCTAAACGCTTTTTGAATTCTTTCTAAGAGGGGTTCTTTTTTTATGTCTAGGAAGTTATCAAGGGACTAAACGTTGCTCCCATTCGGTGAGTTAAGCACATGGGATTCTCGTTTCGATCGAAGGTATTGGTTTCAATAATTAAAGGATGAACGTCTCATTGCAATCCTATTTAGGTTTTGTTAATGTTACTGAAATTGGGTGTTGGAATGACGATTTTTAGGTTCTGGAGTGCTTAGGGATCATTTTAGCATTAAAGTGTACAAGGTGTGTGCCCGATTATGCAAGAAACAAGTGAAAAAACACTACTGTCGATGCCACATGGGCATGTGGTTGCCCGTGTGCTAAGTCGTGTGCCATAACATGAGCGTGTGATCGACAAGGCCAGGTCGTGTGCACAAGACACGGCCATGTAATGGCCAGATAGGCCGTGTGCGACATAGGGCTAGACTGATTTGGGCTGGGCGATAGGGCTTGTGGGCCCATACGGGTAGTCCACACGGACGTGGGATTTTGGGCCAGGCCGTATGGAAGGCCAATTTGGGCCGTGTAGGCCCACACAGATAAGCCATATGGGCATGTCAGCCCATTTACCTGAAATGATTCTAAGGGTTGCACGGATCGCCCAAGTCGGCTGTGAACCTACTGTAGGGTCCATAAGCGTTACCTAGACCCCTAAATATATGATCTAAGTGTATGTGATGCATGATAAATTATGCATGATTACTGATATATGTATACGTATGAGTGATGGTTGCATAAAAGCGTGACATATTGTATGTTTGCATTGCTTTGGGTTGGGATGATAATATTTTGACGAAGTGTACTGAAAGGCTTAAAGCTTATCAGCTCAGCTGCATAATACTGAATATGTTCCGCATTGGTACTACTTGGAGTGTAGGGATGGGTAGTTGTTTTAAATCCCACATGGAGTGTAGGGATGGATGGAGATGGTGTGTAGAGGCTAGTGGGTAGGACCCTGTTACTGATTACTATTTGCATTACTGATACTTTGATGGGCTAAAGCCCTAATGCATATCTGATACTGAAACTGAAATGGGCTAAGGCCTGAACTGCTACTAAAAACTGAAATGGGCTTAGGCCTAGACTGCATTTGACTGTTTGCTCTAATTGATTGTATGCATGTTATCTGTGGGGATTATACTCTGAGTTTATGTAAACTCACCCCTTTTTGTTTTATCTGTACATGTAATCCCCAAACTTAGACGGATTGATGCAGCGGGGAACTCTACGGTGGCCACCTGGCTACTAAACGGTTTTAAATTCATTTATGGTTTATTATCTATTTTTGGGGTATTTTATTTATGTAATTTGGACTTTTACCTTTACTTTGGATTTTAACTGTGTTCATGGATTTTAAACTGCAAAACACAACGAAAACCCATTTTAACTAAAAGTAACGTTTTCCTAAACGCGAACGGTTTTTCTTCAAATATCACGGTTTTTAAAAGCTTCTGCTACACAAAGTTTTTATATTTAAATGAAACTAATTTAATGAGAAAATGATTTTGAATTTGTCAAGAGATAAATAGAAGCCAATAAACGGAAACGGTTTAACTTGATAAATGTGATTTCAAATTCAATTCCATGTGACATCGCTAGATTCAGCCATAACGTCTAGGCCGGTTTGGGGTGTTACAACTAACTACCATACAATGAAATTCAAAAATAAAACATGCCCTATTACTTTCATCGGGATTCAAACACAAGACCAAAGATTATATAGAAGCTTAACCATTGAACCATCAAGCTCATTCTTGACATCAATTGATTGAATTTATCTTATAAACCAAACATTCAAAGGTAAGGGTTTAAGTAAAATAACAAAATTTCCAGAAACAGAATTTGAACCCAAAATCTCACATACAGACCCATAACACCTAACCACTGACCCAAACCAATTTACTTGTAAAAAAATTCCAATATCTAAACTCATTATCGAGGGATGACCACTCTTAGTTTCAAAACCCAATTTCTTCTAACCTAATTTTTGCTATATTACATTTAACTTAATTGAAATTTAATCTAGATATAAAACACTAAATAGATAAAAACTTCATGCAAAGAGTTTCAAACAGTAGCAGGTGAAAGGAAGCAAGTAATGGAGAATCATGGAAGTAATCGCTCAATTTGAATAGCAACCAGCAGCAATAAATAGCCATTTGAAGAAGCAAAGTAGCTAATGAAATAGAAAAATAAGAGTAATTTTAGTGGTCGGAGGCTGAATTTTGGTATTATGGATGAGGCTTAATGGTTTTCAAAGTTGCCGTTAATTTAATCCACAACTAAGATAACTAAAAAAGAATCGTGCTGATAATGTGTTATAAAATAAAGACAGAGAAAAAAGAACAAATAGAATGAGAAAGCAAAGAGAGTGCACATTTTATTGATCAATCAAATATTTACAATGCTTCTCCAAAGTCTCTATTTATAGGTATAAGAAGTATAAATGAAGTAGAGATCTACTTTTAATGACTATTAGGGGGAGTCTGAAATAAATTGTACTCTTTTCCTTTAACCAAGATTTTGTCCCATTGGGTTTTCCTGATAAAGGTATTTAACTAGGCAACTTTTAATAGAAGATTGTGTGCTCTTTTTCCTTCATTAAGTTTTATCCTACAGGGGTTTTTCCTAATAAGGTTTTAACGAGGCACATTATCTACCAATGGACATCCAAGAGGGAGTGTTATGAATATCATATTAAGTGGATGTCCATCAAGATCAAGATAAGTTTTAATATACTTTAAATTCTAATAGTTATTAGAATTAGATCTCTACTTCATTTATACATTTTATGCCTATAAATAGAGACTTTCGGAAGCATTGTAATTATCCCATTGATAAATAAAATACATTATCTATTGCTACCTATATTTTCTTTGTTCTTTATTCTCTCTATCTCTTTTATTTTATTTTTCTAATTCTTAATTTATATATATATATCAATGGATCTAATTAAATCATAACAATCTTAATGAAAATCTATGGTGGTGGTTAATTTCATCCACTAACTTCATGACTTAGTGATTTAATTATCTTATAAGGCCATGTCAAATTGCTACCTAAGTCCTTCTCCATTTATGACATCACTTTTTATTTTTTCAATTTAATCTTTATACTATTTAATATTTTATTTAATTAATTATTAAATAATTTATTTTCTTACTAAATTACTCATGTTTCTATTTTCTATTTCCACTATTTGCTTCGTAACTGATAATTTTTTTCGAACGATTTAGTTTAATAAATTCGGTCCCTTAACCAAATTTTTTTGACACCGACGAAAATCGAGTCGCTATAATTGTAAAGTTCAAAACTTCTCTATGGGTGCTGCAAGTCCTATGTCTCACCATGTTGATGTTGCAAAGTTCAAAATAAGTCCTCCCTTGTCATGTTGAAGTCTCTCGCCATGTTGAAGGTGAAAAACTTTTTTCTCGCCATGGTGATTTTGCAAAGTTTGGAATGGGGCTCCTCTCACCATGTTGAAGTTGTAAAGGTTCTTCCCATCATTTTAATGTTGCAAAGTTTACAATAGATCCTTTTGTCATGTTGAAGTTGAAAAGGTTTTTCCTGCCATACTAATGTTGCAAAGTTCGGAATGGTTCCTCTTCTTGCAATGTTAAAGTTACAAAAGTTGCCAAAAGATGTACACGGTGCAAAGGGTGGACATGGTGCACAGAACTAAGTCAATGGCAATTGAAAGGCAGTTAATGCATGCTGATAACCAAGTTGATAGCATTGATGAAGATTTAGAATTTTACAAATATCCACGAATCAAACTCTAAAGTGCGGATATATTTGGGTATTAAAATTAAACTCAATACTAATTCACTTGTTACATTAGACAAAGTTCGTATTCGTGATCAAATCTTGAGGGGTATTTGTAGATGATGAATTTTTTGGACCAATTAGAAAGGACCACATATAAAGTTAAAATTATCGTGGGTCAAGTCAAATTTACCATAGATGAAAATGGTGACATCATATTTTAATTAATTTAGGTTAATTAAGAGATAAATAATAATAAAAATTATATTATCACTAATTAAATTAAAATAATTAAATGATAATATAAATAATTATTTTATATCTAATTAATTAAATGAATAATAGATAAATAATAAATAAATAAATTTAAATTCTTGTAGAACAATAAAATGAAATAGTTAAGTTCTATTAGAATTCTCTTTTAAGAAGCCAATAAACTTGAAAAAATTCTAACAAATATCATAGTCGTTCTAAAGGAAAGTTGTTTTTTGATCTAATTCATCCGTGGAGAAGAAATCCAAAGTCGTTTATGAAGAAAGTTACATTTTGATCCAAATCAATCAAAGAAAGGAAATCCAAACCCATTTCGAAGCAAGTCAACATGATAATTGAAGCAAATTCAACCATCCAACATTAAGTTAGATGACCCTCGAATTGAAGCCAAAATCCAAGAAAAAAAAGAATTAAAAGAGATTTTCTTTGTAAAAAAAAATCCAGATATTATAACTTTGTAGGAATGATCAATAAATTTCACTCAAAATTTTCAAGTCAATCAATATAATGTTGTTCTATCTTAACAAAATTATTTGATAACGATTTCTCATAGATTTTTTTGCACTCTTACTAGACAATTCCCATATATGCACCACACCACAACTAGAGACGAAAGCTAAGAAAAAGAATGCTTAAAACAAACCAAAACTAAATTAAAACTAAAAGAAACTAAATTAAACAATCCAAAAACTGGTAATGAGAACTACCGACATCACCATGGCTTCATAGAGAAAACCAGATGAGGTTTTTATTTATGTAAACGCTTTCATTTGGGGGTACTCAGCCAACCTCATAGCAGTTGCAAACAAGGTTGAAAAACAATGAAGGCAGAGAGAATAAATAAACTTTCCAACAAAGTTGATAATTAGTGAATTCTAAAAAAAAAAAAAAGCATGGTGAGAGAATGCCTTTTCTGTAGCACAAATAAACTTTCCACAAAAAAACTGTGAGACTTTTAGTTGACCACTTGACCTTGCAATCCAATAAAAGATGTTTGTCCAATTCTCATGTTATTTTATGTGGTTCTCATTTATAAATACCTCCCATTCTTGGCCGTTTGAAAATCCTGTAAACTAACCAACAAAGAAGAAAAATATATAAATTCCATTGTATCAATGATAATTAATAGAGAACCACCCCTCAAAACTAGATACCCCAAATAACCAACAATGGCCTCAAAAGTCGGAAAAAGAGGCTTAATGGCTTTGGTTTTGGTCTTTGATTCGAACTCGAATTGAAAAAAAATTGTTACCTCGAGCCCTTTTTCGGTGAACCAAACCCTCAAAACTAGTTATGTTGTTGGAAAATTTAGACATCACATATATAATAAGGATAATTACATGTTATTATCTACTATCATGATAGGTTAACCCAAATTAAAAGTGATTTAATTTGGTTAGAATTCTATTGGGCTTTTAATTATTAAATAAAGTATGGGATAAATATGTGTAGATACTCTTCTAATTAAATTCTAATTAATGATGGGCTAATTAGAATTTGATTAGAACTAATATGCTAAGGTTATAAATATTAGGGTTATGGTCCCTAAATTACACACAAGATATCTTTTCTAATATCCCATCATTAGGAAAGAGAGAGCATATATTTTTGAATTTTTTGTGTGCTAATTTGAAAGATCAAATCCCCAAGATCCGGCAAAATTTTAAGAAATTCATGGATTCAGGTAAGCTTTCGCATTTAATTTTATTCTTCATTTATTCTTGATGATTTGACATGATAGATCCTGGTTTATTAAGTTTTATTTCAGATTTATTTTACAAATCTAACAAGTGGTATCAGAGTTTTGTCATGTTGAATCATTGAGAAAGAATTTATTCTTTATGAATTTGATATTTTAGTATTACGTTGAATCTTTGAGATTCTTGATAATCTTGGGTTTTGATTCTTTAAATAAAGTTTTAAGGTTTTATAATATATGCATGCTTTGATTGGTGTAATACATGTTTTGGAAATTTATATATATATATATATATATATATATATATGTATAATTATTTCAAATTTGATTGAAAGATGAAATTAAGGTATATATTTTGAAACAAATAAATTGATTTTGACTTTTAATTAAGGATGTCTAATATTTTAAATAAATTAGTTGAAACAAAATGCCGCCAAAGTGACCTCTTTTGTGTAGATTAGTTTATTTGAAATATTAAGATGATTATATGTTTTTGTGATTCATGCGTTTATTAATTGACCCAAAGGTAAGTTAATATTTGGTAGAATTTCAACGACATATGTGATGATAAACGTGTGACAATTATAAGGTATGTGAGCAATAAGTTAGTCCAAAGATTAATTCATTGTATGACATAATTTATTGTCAATGTTTGATTGCTACAACAAGGGTACCGTTTACTGTTAATATTACTATCCAAAGACTTGATATTAATGTTGTGTTTGGTATCTTGAGATGGGATTAGCTATTATCCTGAATCTATTGTTTACTTATGAATATTGATTTAAGCTTGTTTTTTGTTCTATATTTTTGTTCTATATTCAGCTAATTCATCTTCTACTGCCACAATATCTGCTAATATAAATTCTATACCCATGCTTAATGGGACTAATTTTAAGGAATGGAAAAGGCGCTTACTTTTAGTGCTTGGTTGTATGGACATAGACCTTGCACTAAGGGAAGAACAACCTGCACCTCTCACTGCGGAAAGCACCACTAATGTTAAGAGGGATTTTGAGAGGTGGGATCGTTCAAATCGCATGAGTCTTATGATCATGAAACACAGCATTCCAGAAGCCTTTAGGGGCATAGAATCTGAAGAGATTACTCAGGCCAAGGGTTTCCTTGATGAAGTTGAGAAACGTTTTACTAAAAATGATAAGGTTGAGATGATATCACTTCTGACTTCTTTGATGTCTATAAAGTATAAGGGTGAAGGAAACATAAGGGAGTACATTATGGAGATGTTCCATACTGCTTCAAGACTTAAGGCACTTAAGATCAAGCTTTCTGAGGAATTACTTGTTCTTATGGTTGTGGTATCGCTTCCTGCACAGTTTAATCAATTTAAAATTAGTTATAACTATCAAAAGGAGAAATGGACTCTAAATGAGCTCATTTCTCATTGTGTGCAAGAGGAAGAAAGGTTGAAGCGTGATAAGTCTGAAAGTGCTCATTTGGCCAATGCCCCTAAAGATAAGGGCAAGAAAAGAAAAAAATCAGAATGAAGCTGCTAAAGGTCCAGCTCAAAAGAAACAACAACAAGCTACAGAGAGTAGTTTTTTTTGTAACAAGTCTGGGCACGTAAAGAAAGATTGTACCAAATATCATGCTTGGCGTGTAATGAAAGGTATAATTCTTAATTTGGTCTATTTAGAGATTAATTTAACTTCAGTACCTAGAAACACTTGGTGGATAGATTCTGGTGCTACTACTCACATAAGTGTTTCTATGCATGGTTGCCTAAGTTACCGAAAGCCATGTGATGGTGAAAGACACATGTTTGTGAGCAATGGAAAATCAGTAGAAGTGGAAGCGATTGGGCATTTTAGGTTGTTATTAGGAACTGGTTTTTATTTGGATTTAAAAGGCACTTATATTGTACCGTCATTTAGACGAATTTAGTTTCTATTTCTTTATTGGACAAATTTGGTTATTATTGTTCATTCGGAAACAATCAATTTAATTTGTCTTTAAATTCAAATGTTATTGGAACTGGTTATTTAAATACTTATGACAACCTTTATTTGCTAGAAACAATTGCATCTTATAATGAAACCTTGCATGTGGAATCACGTGGTATTAAACGCAAATTAAATAAGGAAAATTCAGCATTTTTATGGCATAAGCGCTTAGGTCATATCTCAAAAGTTAGAATTGAACAACTTGTGTCTGATGGTATTTTAGAGTCCCTTGACTTCACAGAATTTGATGTTTGTATCGATTGCATTAAGGGACAATAGACCAAAACCAAGAGATTGGGTGCCAACAGATCTTCAGACGTCTTAGAATTAATTCATACAGATATTTGTGGGTCATTCCTCCACAGCATCTTGGAATGGTTAACAATATTTCATAACATTCATAGATGATTACTCACGGTATGGGTACCTATATCTTATTCATGAGAAATCTCAGTCTTTGGACGTGTTCAAAGCTTATAAAGCTGAAGTTGAGAATCAACTCAACAAAAAGATTAAAAACATCAGATCTGATCGTGGTGGTGAGTACTATGGTAGATATGATGGCTCAGGTGAACAATGTCTAGGACCATTTCTGAGATTCCTAGAAGAATGCAGTATTGTCCCACAGTACACCATGTCAGGATCACCTAGTATGAATGGTGTAGCTGAAAGATGAAATAGAACTCTTAAGGATATGGTAAGGAGCATGATTACTTATTCTACCTTACCTGAGTCCCTCTGGGGAGAAGCATTAAAGACAGCAGCTTACATTCTAAATAGAGTACCCAATAAAGATGTTGCAAAAACACCTTATGAGATTTAGATAGGTCAAAAGCCTAGTCTAAAGCACTTTCACATTTGGGGATGTCCAACTGAGGCAAGGCCTTATAGGCCACATGAAAAGAAATTGGGCTCTAAAGCAGTAAGCAGCTACTTTATTGGCTATTTTGAGCGATCTAGGGGCTATAAATTTTATGATCCCATAATAAGGAATATTTTTTAGACAGGAACTACAACATTTTTTGAGGATGTTGAGTTTGGGGGGAGAAATAATGTTAGAGACATTATTTTTGAGGAGGAATTGGATTCTAACTCATTTCCTACTATCACTTTTGACGATGTTCAGGTTCTTATACCTATCATTGATCAAGAAGTGAATCCAGAACCTCTACAAGACAATGTTGAACAACTTTCCATTCAAAATGAGGTAATTGTTCCAAAAGAATAAACTCAACAACCTCAAAACAAATGCCATTAAGGAGGTCCACAAGAGAAAGGAGAAATGCTATTCCAGATGATTATGTTGTATTTCTCCAAGAACATAAGGATGATAATGGAATGATGGAAGATGATCCAATCAACTTTCATCAGGCCATGAAAAGTTCTAGTTCTCAAAAGTGGATTGATGCCATGGAAGATGAGTATAAATCTATGCAAGACAATAAAGTTTGGGAACTTGTCCCATTACCTGAAGGTGCAAAACTAATTAGATGTAAATGGATATTTAAAACCAAGAAGGATGCAAATGGTAATGTGGAGAGGTATAAATTGCGTCTTGTAGCTAAAGGATATACTCAAAAAGAAGGTATTGATTTTAAAGAGACTGTAACATCCGAGATTTAGGGGTCTCGCATTTTACCTCGTATTTGTGTGCTAGTATGCTCTGTATGCTTGTTTGAGTGTGTTTGGGGGCTTCGGGAACCTTGGGGTTAAGTCTTAGCCTTAGTGAAAATTTTGGTTTGAAGCCTTTAGGGGGGAGCTAGGGGAGCTAGGCCTTAAGGGATTGAATATGGGATTTAAAGACACAACAAGTGGAGTGGTGGAGTGGCAAGGTGACGCCTAGGAGCAAGGGGAGTGGACATTTCAAGAACGGAGTTCAAGGGGGGAAGGATAGAGCAACGAGGGCAGCTTTTTGAAGTTTATTTTGCGTTAGGGGGAGTGGGAGTTTGATTCAGCTTGGGCACTTGGAAGGTGGAGGGTTGATGGGGTCAAATCTTTTGAATAGGTGGTGGAAATGAATATTAGGAGGTGGAATCATTCAAATTGAATGAGTGAAGGGGAGGAAATGTAGGAGGAAAATAAGGGATGAGGAGAGGGGTTTGAGTGTTGGCCGAATATGGGGTTCTTGGGAGAGGATTCTCGATCATAAGGGGAGTGGTTCGGTTGGGGACTTTAGGTGCCGAAATTAAGTGTTGTGATAGGGGTTTTGGGCATTTTTTTCCTTTTTTTTTTTCTTCTCTAGTTCTTTGCCGAAAGTGTCAAGCAAGAGTCATTATTCTTTTCTTCTTTTTCTCCTATAGTCAAAAGCCAAAAGCGAAAGAGATTATTTGCTGCATTTCGCTCATCTTCTTTCTCTGTATTTTCTTCTCTTGGCTGAACCATATCTCCCTCTTATTCTCTTTTATTCCTCATTTTGATAATATTAGACTCTCACACTCTTAAAGCTGAAATACACCCTTCACTTTTTCCCATAGCCGAAACCTCTTAAACCTCAACTTCTTCTTCTTCTTTTCACTGATTACTTTATCTTCAAAAGCCGAACAACCCATCTTTCTTTGTGATTTGTAGCTGAACCTTCTAAACATCTCCATTCATTTTTTTTTCTTTCGTTATTGTTATTCTTTAAAGCCGAACCTCTCTTGTGTGGTGACTTCTTTCATTTGTTGATTCTTAGAGGAGGTGCCGGCATTCATCTCCTGTCAATCTTCTCAATCGGGTCTTGGTGGTTATGGTAAGCATTCTCTTCTGTGGGAATTATTTTATTTTTCTTTCCTTTTGGTTTGCCGAAACCAAATGTCTAATCCTATTTTTTGAGGTATGGTCGAATATATGAGGGGTTGACTTCATGGTTCTTTTGTTTGTAGCAAGGGTGAAGGATATTAAGGATATTTCGAATTTCAATTATTCAAGGTAAGAAGGTTATAACGTTAGGCCGAAGCCACTTCTTTTGATCATAAGTGTTAAGGCCGAAACTAATGTGGGTTCATGTAGGGATTTCGGCAATCTTTAAGTGCAAGTGAATAACCTCTGGGTTTTGGTTGACTTTGGTAAGGGGTAATCTTTCTTTAGAATATTCTTTTAGTTTCATTGTAGTATTATTCCACGTTTTAACTGGGTTTCCTGACCAAAGATTATATCTCATGGATTCGAGTACCAGCCAAGGAGCGAAAGGGGTTGGACACGTAGTCCTTACTCCTAAATTTAAGAAGCTGTCAGTTTTAGCAGTTCGGGATTGGCCACCGACGTGTGGGCCAGCGTCGAAGAGAGACAAGCAGATCACTGTAGTTTCTTCGAGTGAGGACGTTAGGGAGATTGATGGCCTAGTTCTTCAGGTTTTCAGGTGTGTAATTAACACACTGGTTATTTATCTATTTTAATTTAAATAAATGTATTGTGTACGGTAGCCGAAACAGTGGCTGTGGTGGTGTTATTACTCATGTTGGGTAATCCACTAACCAGGTTAGTATACTACCCATGCTACGGATGTGGTTAGTAATTGTGGATCTATGTAAGCATGTCATATATGTATATTTGGTATGTTCATATGTTATGTTACCATTCTATCATATTATGTTACATGTGCATGGGGTTCGGGATATATACTATTAAAGGGGAAGTTTGTACATTTATGTACGTGGATTGATGATGGCCTCGAGCCTCATCGTGGATATTTATGATTTCAATCATGTGGATCAGTGGCTAGACCACTAAGTGGACTTTGCGTAGTGTACCATCGGTACGGACTGCCAAAGAGGTGTATAGAGGATGGAGGGTCGATTTAGTAATCCCCAGATGTGTAGCGGTTGAATATTAGGTGTGTAGCGGTTGGATATTAGGTTAAATTGGGTTAACATTTTGCATCACTATCGTGGTATGTGGTTTAATGTGGGTTAGGGCCAAGCCCAATTGTGGATATATGTAGGCTAATTGCACACTGAGTCTAGTGACTCACCTTATTTTTCCAACAATACAGGTAATTCGTAGTCTATTGGACAGGGCTGGAGTGGACTCGGGGTGGCCATGTAGAAGCTGTTTTTATTTCTAACTACATTATAAACTTTTGGTTAATTTTCTTAGGATATTTTTATTGTCATAAGGCCGCTATAAATGTTTTGGGATTATTATTATGGGTTTAAGCTATTTTTTCCTATCCATTGATTAATTAAAAGATGGTTTTAAGATATTTCCAACGTAAGGGTAACAAATGTAAGTTTTTTTTTTGTTCAAAATCTTGGATCACCTATAAGCAAACGTTTTAACTCAAGCATGAATCATGTTTTGAACTTTAAATAACCCAAATTTTACTCACCGACAAATTGCAAATTTTGAATGAGAAACCCTTTTCTTTAAAAATGACGTTTTGATTTAGAAAACTAAAAACTTATTTTCACTTCCAAACCGAACTCTTTTTACATCTTTCCCAGTAACATTTCGAATTCGGCAGTGGTGTATTGGGCCGGGTTTGGGGTGTTACACTTTGGTATCAGCGCCCATGTTTTAAACTCGACCTTTGGGTCTTTGAGGCCCATAACATTTTCAAAATGGGTATATAAAGTTAGTTAAAGGAAATTTTTCATGAAATGGATTTGTGAAGGCATGGCACTCGAATCTTTCGGCCCAGGTCTACCAGGTAAGTCTTCTGACTGTTAAATGAATTGAGTGGAAGTGGATATATGATGCATTGTTATGGATGATGTTGTGGATATTAGAATCTAGGACATTCTCTTTAGAGACTGAAACCTTTGGGGATGTGTGCTCTTTACGAAGGAATAACTTAAAATTCTATGTCATAAAACTACTTCTTTAATCAACAAGTGAAAAGAAAGCTAATGCATAATAATTCTTTAAAACAGATTAAAACGCAATGATAGACATGAGTTCTAGGGGATGTGGTCGTAATGTGCGTTGGCGTAGTAGAGGTAGGGTGACTGTATCGAAACCAGTGGGGTCTAGTCATGAGTCAAGGAATGAAGCGCCATCGCTAGCTGAGGAAGCTGAATTTCAAGATCAAATGGGTGGAGACAACGCGTGTCTCAGGCCATGCTGCGGGTTTTAGAGAGGGTTGCGGGGGCAAATATAGGTATTGGGGCCCAAAAATCAGTGTCTGAGCGACTCAGAGCGAATGGAGCCGAGATATTTAGGGGTGTCTCGGGGGTAGCCTCGAATGTGGCGGAGTATTGGTTAGAGGCAGTCGAGAGGATCATGGATGATCTGGATTGCACAGCTGAAGAGAAATTGAAGGGCGTTGTTTCTTTACTTCAGGATGAGGCCTACCAGTGGTGGCTCACTGTCAGAGAGGGTACTCTGGCAGACCGAGTGGATTGGAGTTTCTTTAAGATTAAGTTCGAAGGGAAATACATTGGGGCTAGTTATGTGGACGCACAAAAGAAGGCGTTCCTGAACCTGGTGCAAGGGGGTAAGTCAATAGCTGAATATGAGGCAGAATTCTTATGACTGAGTCGTTAAGCGGAGGATGGTTGCAATCGACTCGACGCCAAGCGTGAGATTCGAGGATAGGTTGCGAGATGAGCTACAGGTGTTGATAGCTCCTCAAAGGGAGAGGGACTTTGCTACTCTGGTAGAAAAAGCTCAAATAGCCGAGGAGATTAAGGGAACTGAGAGACAGGACAGAGATAAGGATAGTGGCAGGAATAAGAGGGGTTTTGGATCGTCAGCAACATCGGGGGGTTTCCAGAAAAAGCCTAAGGTTGAGGGACCTGCTCATGTTTCTGCGCCAGCTACTGGAAGTCAGTTCCATCAGTGTGCTTAGTGTGGGAGGCCTCATGTAGGAGAGTGCTAGGGAAGGAATAAAGAGTGCTACAGGTGTGGGTCAAGAGACCATTTGATTAAGAACTGTCCTCAGGACATGGCTAGGACTCGGACGGTAGGTCAGGGGTATGTGCAGCCAAGAAGGGGTGATCAACAGATGTCAAGAGGTCGTGGTCCGAATCGAGGAGGGAATGGTTCAGGTCAGGGTCATGGAGTACCGGGCAGAGGTGCTGAAAGCTCAGATGCAAGACTGCCTAGGTTGGTTTACGCAGCCAGACGTCGTGAGGAGGGGGATGCACTAGATGTTATCACGGGTACGTTCCTCATTTCTGGGTTATCCTTTTACTACCTTAATTGATGTTGGGTCGACTCACTCTTATATTGCTAGAATGATGTCTGGAACCTTGAATGTGAATCTTGAAATTGCCTCTAGGAAGATGATAGTACTTAGTCCATTAGGGCAATCGGTAGTAGTAGATAAACTCTTTAGAGATGTGCCTTTAGAAGTTCAGCGGTTTATGTTCCCAGCTAACTTGATGGAGCTACCATTTGGGGAATTTGACTTGATCCTTGGCAGGGACTGGTTAGTAAGGTATCGTGCAAATTTGGACTGTTCTGTTAAGTACATGTCGTTGAAGACTCCCGAGGACAATGAGGTTTTGGTGATAGGTGAGAGGAGAGACTACTTGTCTAATGTAGTGTTTGCTTTTAAGGCGGAGAAGATGGTGAGGAAAGGGTGCTTGGCTTTCTTAGTGGTTTTTAGTGCTTTGAATGCAAAGGAAGCAACTGTGGGGGAGGTTAGAACAGTAAAGGAGTTTGTGGATTTTTTTCAGAAGAACTTCCAGGGTTGCCTCCGGATCGTAAGGTAGAGTTTGGAATCGACCTTCTGCCAGGTACAACGCTGTTGTCTATCGCTCCTTACAGGATGGCTCCGAAGGAGTTGGTTGAGCTTAAGGCCCAAATCCAAGAGCTGTTAGATCGCGGTTTCATTCGACCCCATGTGTCTCCATGGGGAGCACATGTATTGTTCGTAAAGAAGAAGGACGGATCTATGCGGATGTGCATAGATTACCGCCAGTTGAATAAGCTGACGATCAAGAACAAGTACCCGCTACCAAGGATAGACGACTTGTTTGATCAGCTCAAAGGGGCTGCGGTCTTTTCGAAGATAGATTTGAGGTTGGAGTATCACCAGCATAAGGTGAAGGAAGCAGATATTCACAAGACAGCGTTCCGAACTCGATATGGGTATAATGAATTCCTGGTAATACCGTTCAGGTTAACAAACGCACCAGCTGCATTCATGGATATGATGAACGAGGTTAGGTTGTGTACTGATGCAGGATGGGAAGGTTATTGCTTATGCGTCTCGGCAGTTAAGACCACATAAAGTTAACTATCCGACGCACGACCTAGAATTGGCTGCAGTGGTTTTCGCTTTAAAAGTGAAGAGGCATTATTTGTATAGAGAGAAGTCAATGATCTACACGGACCATAAGAGTTTAAAGTACCTGCTGACCTAGAAAGAGTTGAACTTGAGACAGCGAAGGTGGGTGGAGCTATTGAAGGATTACAACTGCTCGATTGAATACCACCCAGGTAAAATAAATGTGGTGGCAGATGCACTAAGCCAAAAGGTAGTATCGAATCTGAGAGCGATGTTCGCTCATCTTAGCTTATATGACGACGGGAGTTTGTTAGCGAGCTGCAAGTAAAGCCGACATGGTTAAGTCAAGTTAAAGAGAAATAGTTGGTGGATGAGGTTCTGAGTGCTAGACTTCTGCAAGTTC
This sequence comes from Gossypium rotundifolium, assembly GCA_025506655.1. Lineage (NCBI taxonomy): Eukaryota > Viridiplantae > Streptophyta > Magnoliopsida > Malvales > Malvaceae > Gossypium > Gossypium rotundifolium. The sequence continues at coordinate 66,101,155 of CP106730.1, read as the reverse complement.
AAAATGGGGGATTAGAGGACTACAGTGTAAACAGCGACAGAGTGTTGTGTTTCTATAGTAGGGTTTGTATGCCGAAGGATGAGGAGTTAAGGCAAAAGATTTTTCGAGAATTGAATAGTAGCCCTTACGCTATGCATCCTGGAGGGAGTAAGTTGTATAGGGATCTTCGAGATCAATTTGGTGGCCTGGATTGAAGCGGGAAGTTACAAAATTTGTGGGGAAGTGTTTGACGTGTCAGCAGGTCAAAGCTGAACATCAAGTGCCTTTGGGGTTGCTACAACCAGTAAAGATTCCGCAGTGGAAGTGAGAAAGAATCACGATGGATTTCGTTAGTGGGCTTCCTCTTACGCCTTCTAAGAAAGACTTGATATGGGTAATAGTGGATCGGTTGACAAAATCTGCTCATTTCATCCTGTTCGTGTCGACTACTCTCTGCAGAGGTTGGCGACGTTGTATGTGGCAGAAATTATGAGGCCACGTGGGGTACCAGCATCGATCATCTCAGATAGGGACCCTAGATTTAAGTCACGATTTTGGAGAGCGTTGCATCAGGCTTTGGGTACCAGGTTAGATTTTAGCACAGCATTTCATCTGCAGATGGATGGCAAGTCTGAAAGGGTGATTCAGGTGTTGGAAGATATGTTGAGGGGATGTGTTATCGACTTTAGAGGTAATTGGGAAGAATTCTTGCCCTTGGCAGAGTTCACATACAACAATAGTTACCAAGCAAGTATTCAGATGGCCTGTACGAAGCATTGTATGGGTGAAAGTGTCGCACTCCTATTTGTTGGATAGAGTTAGGAGAACGTCATGTGTTAGGTCCAAAGATAGTGGCAGAATCAGAGGAGAAGGTTAAGGTAATCCGAGTTTGATTGAAGGAGGCATCTGACAGACAAAAGTCTTATGCGGATCTTAAGCGAAAAGAAATAGAGTTTGCAATGGGTGATCGGGTTTTTAAAAGTTTCACCGTGGAAGAAGGTGATGAGATTTAGACGTAAGGGTAAACTGAGTCCCAGGTTTATAGGGCCTTATTGGGTTTTGAAGCGAGTTGGACCAGTAGCATACCAGTTGGAGTTGCCCTCATAGTTGAAGCAGTTGCACGATGTGTTTCACGTCTTAATGTTAAGATGTTACCGATCAGATCCATCTCACGTGGTGCTAGTAGAGGAAGTTGAGTTGAAGCCAGATTTATCCTATGAAGAGGAGCCAATCCAGATTTTGGAGGGAGATGTGAATGTGCTATGAAAGAAATCGGTCCCTTTAGTCAAGGTGTTGTGGCCGAACCATGGTTCAGAAGAAGCTTCGTGAGAGCCGGAGGAGGCAATGCGTCAGCAATACCCTTATCTATTTTGACCAGGTAATTTCGAGGTCAAAATTTCTTTAAGGGGGTAGAACTGTAACATCCAGGATTTATGGGTCTCGCATTTTACCTCATATTTGTGTGCTAGTATGCTCTATATGCTTGTTTGAGTATGTTTGGGGGCTTTGGGGAACCTTGGGGTTAAGTCTTAGCCTTAGTGAAAATTTTGGTTTGAAGCCTTTAGGGGGGAGCTAGGCCTTAAGGGATTGAATATGGGATTTAAGGACACAACAAGTGGAGTGGTGGAGTGGCAAGGTGATGCCTAGGAGCAAGGGGAGTGGACGTTTCAATGATGGAGTTCAAAGGGGAGGAGGATCGAGCAACGAGGGTAGCTTTTTGAAGTTTATTTTGCGTTAGGGGGAGTGGGAGTTTGATTCGGCTTGGGCACTTCGAAGGTAGAGGGTTAATGGGGTCAAATCTTTTGAATAGGTGGTGGAGAGGAATATTAGGAGGTGAAATCATTCAAACTAGTTTGAATGAGTGAAGGGGAGGAAATGTAGGAGGAAAAGAAGGGATGAGGAGAGGGGTTTGAGTGTTGGCCGAATATGGGGTTCATGGGAGAGGATTTTCGGTCATAAGGGGAGTGGTTCAGTTGGGGGCTTTAGGTGCCAAAATTAACTGTTGTGATAGGGGGTTTTGGGCATTTTTTTCCTTTTTATGTTTTTTCTTCTCTAGTTCTTTGCCGAAAGTGTCAAGCAAGAGTCATTATTCTTTTCTTCTTTTTCTCTTATAGTCAAAAGCCGAAAACGAAAAAGGTCATTTGGTGCATTTCGCTCATCTTCTTTCTCTTTATTTTCTTCTCTTGGCCGAACTATATCTCCCTCTTATTCTCTTTTCTTCCTCATTTTGATAATCTTAGACTCTCACACTCTTAAAGCCGAAATACACCCTTCACTTTTTCCCATAGCCGGAACCTCTTAATCCTTAACTTCTTCTTCTTCTTTTCATCGATTACTTTATCTTCAAAAGCCAAACAACCCATCTTTCTTTGTGATTTGTAGCCGAACCTTCTAGCCATCTCCATTCATTCTTTTTCTTTCGTTGTTGTTATTCTTTAAAGCCGAACCTCTCTTGTGTGGTAACTTCTTTCATTTGTTGATTCTTAGAGGAGGTGCCGGCATTCTTCTCCTGTCAATCTTCTCAATCAGGTCTTAGTGGTTGTGGTAAGCATTCTCTTTTGTGGGAATCGTTCTATTTTTCTTTCCTTTTTGGTTTGCCGAAACCAAATGTCTAATCCTATTTTTTGAGGTATGGCCGAATATATGAGGGGTTGACTTCATGGTTCTTTTGTTTGTAGCAAGGGTGAAGGATATTAAGGATATTTCAGATTTCAATTATTCAAGGTAAGAAGGTTATAACGTTAGGCCGAAAGCCACTTCTTTTGATCATAAGTGTTAAGGCCGAAACTAATGTGGGTTCATGTAGGGATTTCGGTAATCTTTAAGCGCAAGTGAATAACCTCCGGGTTTTGGTTGACTTTGGTAAGGGGTAATCATTCTTTAGAATATTATTTTAGTTTCATTATAGTATTATTCCACGTTTTAACTGGGTTTCCTGACAAAAGATTATATTTCATGGATTCGAGTACCAGCCAAGGAGCGAAAGGGGTTGGACACGTAGTCCCTACCCCTAAATTCAAGAAGCGGTCAGTTTCAATGGTTCGGGATTGGCACTAGGGTGTGGGCTAGCGTCAGAGAGACACAAGCAGATCACTCTAGTTTCTTCAAGTGAGGACGTTAGGGAGATTGATAGCCTAGTTCTTCAGGTTTTCAGGTGTGTAATTAACACACTGGTTATTTATCTATTTTAATTTAAATAAATGTATTGTGTACTAGTAGTCAAACAATGGGTACGTGGTGGTGTTATTACTCATGTTGGGTAATCCGATAACCAGGTTAGTATACTACCCATGCTACGGATGTGGTTAGTAATTGTGGATCTATGTAAGCATGTCATATATGTATATTTGGTATGTTCATATGTTATGTTACCATTCTATCATATTATGTTGCATGTGCATGAGGTTCGAGATATATCTTTTTAAAGGGAAGTGTGTACATTTATGTACATGGATTGATGATGGCCAATCAATCGTGGATCGGTGGCTAGACCACTAAGTGGACTTTGAGTAGTGTACCATCGGTATGGACTGCCAAAGAGGTGTGCAGCGGATGGAGGGTCGATTTAGTAATCCCCAGGTGTGTGGTGGTTGGATACGGGTGATGTGTATCGGTTGGATATTAGGTTGGGCTGGGTTAACATTTTGCATCACTATACGTGGTATGTGGTTTAATGTGGGTTAGGGCCAAGCCCAATTGTGGATATATGTGGGCTAATTACACACTGAGTCTAGTGGCTCACCTTGTTTTTCCAACAATGCAGGTAATTCGTAGTCTATTGGAACGGGCTAGAGTGGACTCGGGTTGGCCATGTAGAAGCTGTTTTTATTTCTAACTACATTATGAACTTTTGGTTAATTTTCTTGGGATATTTTTATTGTAATAAGGCCGCTTTAAATGTTTTGGGATTATTATTATGGGTTTAAGTTAGTTTTTCCTATCCATTGATTAATTAAAAGATGGTTTTAAGATATTTCCAACGTAAGGGTAACAAATGTAAGTTTTTTTTGTTCAAAATCTTGGATCACCTATAAGCAAACGTTTTAACTCAAGCATGAATCATGTTTTGAACTTTAAATAACCCGAAATTTTACTCACAGACAAATTGCAAATTTTGAATGAGAAATCCTTTTCTTTAAAAACGACGTCTTGATTTAGAAAACTAAAAACTTATTTTCACTTCCAAACCAAACTCTTTTTACACCTTTCCCAATAACATTCCGAATTCGGCCGTGGTGTATTGGGCTGGGTTTAGGGTGTTACAATTTGGTATCAAAGCCCATGTTTTAAACTCGGCCTTTGGGTTTTTGAGGCCCATAATATTTTCAAAATGGGTATATAAAGTTAGTTAAAGGAAATTTTTCATGAAATGGATTTGTGAAGGCATGGCACTCGAATCTTCCAGCCCAGGTCTACCAGGTAAGTCTCCTGACTGTTAAATGAATTGAGTGAAAGTGGATATATGATGCATTATTATGGATGATGTTGTGGATATTAGAATCTAGGACATTCTCTTTAGAGACTGAAACCTTTGGGGATGTGTGCTCTTTACAAAGGAATAGCATAAAATTCTATGTCATAAAACTACTTCTTTAATCAACAAGTGAAAAGAAAGCTAATGCATAATAATTCTTTAAAATAGATTAAAACGCGATGATAGACATGAGTTCTAGGGGATATGGTCGTAATGCGTGTTGGCGTGGTAGAGGTAGGGTGACTAGATCGGAACCAGTGGGGTCTGGTCATGAGTCAGGGAATGAAGCGTCACCGCCAGCTAAGGAAGCTGAATTTCAAGATCAAACGGGTGGAGACAACGCGTGTCTCGTGCCATCTTGTGGGTTTTTAGAGAGTTGCGGGGCAAATATAGGTATTGGGGCCCGAAAATCGATGTCTCAAAGCGACTCATAGTGAATGGAGCCGAGATATTTAGGGGTGTCTCGGGGGTAGCCCCAAATGTGGCAGAGTACTGGTTAGAGGCAGTCGAGAGGATCATGGATGATCTGGATTGCACAACTGAAGAGAAATTGAAGGGCACTGTTTCTTTACTTCGAGATGAGGCCTACCAGTGGTGGCTCACTGTCAGAGAGGGTACTCCGGCAGACCGAGTGGATTGGAGTTTCTTTAAGATTAAGTTCAAGGAAATACATTGGGGCTAGTTATGTGGGCCTTACGAGGAAGGCGTTCTTGAACACAGTGCAAGGGGGTAAGTCAATAGCTGAATATGAGGTAGAATTCTTACAACTTAGTCGTTACGCCAGAAGGATGGTTGCAATTGACTACGAGTGCTGCGTAAGATTCGAGGATGGGTTGCGAGATGAGCTGCAAGTGTTGATAGCTCCTCAGAGGGAGAGGGACTTTGCTACTCTGGTAGAAAAAGCTCAAATAGCCGAAGAGATTAAGGGAATTGAGAGACAGAACATAGATAAGGATAGAGGCAGGAATAAGAGGGGTTTTGGATCGTCAGCAACATCGGAGGGTTTCCAGAAAAAGCCTAAGGTTGAGGGACCTGCTCACGTTTCTGCACCAGCTACTGGAAGTCAGTTCCGTCAGTGTGCTCAGTATGGGAGGTCTCATGTAGGAGAGTGGTAGGGAAGGAATAAAGAGTGCTACATGTGTGGGTCAAGGGACCATTTGATTAACAATTGTCTTCAGGATATGGCTAGGACTCGGACGGTAGGTCAGGGGTATGTGCAGCTAGGAAGGGGTGGTCAATAGATGTCAAGAGGTCGTGGTCCGAATCGAGGACGGAATGGTTCAGGTTAGGGTCATGGAGCACCGGGCAGAGGTATTGAAGCTCAGATGCAAGACAGCCTGGGTTGGTTTACGCAGCCAGACATCGTGAGGAGGGGGATGCACCAGATGTTATCACGGGTACGTTCCTCATTTCTGGGTTACCCTTTACTACCTTAATTGATGTTGGGTCGACTCACTCTTATATTACTAGCATGATGTCTGGAACCTTGAATGTGAATCTTAAAATTACCTCTAGGAAGATGACAATACTTAGTCCATTAGGGCAATCGGTAGTAGGAGATAAACTCTTTAGAGATGTGCTTTTAGAAGTTCAGGGTTTGTGTTCCCAGCTGACTTGATGGAGCTACCATTTGGGGAATTTGACTTGATCCTTGGCATGGACTGGTTAGTAAGGTATCGTGCAAATTTGGATTGTGCTGTTAAGCGCATATCATTGAAGACTCCCGAGGACAATGAGGTTTTGGTGATAGGTGAGAGGAGAGACTACTTGTCTAATGTAGTATCTGCTCTTAAGGCGGAGAAGATGGTGAGGAAAGGGTGCTTGGCTTTCTTAGTGGTTGTTAGTGCTTTGAATGCAAAGGAAGCAACTGTGGGGGAGGTTAGAACAGTAAAGGAGTTTGTGAATGTTTTTTCAGAAGAACTTCTAGGGTTGCCTTCGGATCGTGAGGTGGAGTTTGGAATCGACCTTCTGCCAGGTATAGTACCGGTGTCTATCGCTCCTTACAGGATGGCTCCGAAGGAGTTGGTTGAGCTTAAGGCCCAAATCCAAGAGCTGTTAGATCGCGGTTTCATTCGACCCCATGTGTCCCCATGGGGAGCACCTGTGTTGTTAGTAAAGAAGAAGGACGGATCTATGTGGATATGCATAGATTACCGCCAGTTGAATAAGCTGACAATCAAGAACAAGTATCTGCTACCGAGGATAGACGACTTGTTTGATCAGCTCAAAGGGGTTGCGGTCTTTTCGAAGATAGATTTGAGGTTAGGGTATCACCAGCTTAAGGTGAAGGAAGCAGATATTCATAAGACAGCGTTTCAGACTCGATACGAGCATAATGAATTCCTGGTAATACCGTTCGGGTTGACAAACGCACCAGCTACGTTCATGGATATGATGAACCGGGTGTTTCAACCCTATTTGGACTAGTTCGTCGTGGTATTCATAGACGACATTCTGGTATATTCCAAGTCAGAGGAGGAGCATGATATGTATCTTTGGGTAGTGCTGCAGGTTTTAAGGGAGAAGAAATTGTACGTTAAGTTTAGTAAATGCGAATGTTGGTTAAGAGAAGTTACTTTTTTGGGTCATGTGGTATCTGCAGAAGGGATAAGAGTGGATCCTCAAAAGATTGAGGCGGTATTCGATTGGAAACCACCTAAGTCGGTGGCAGAGATTCATAGTTTCTTGGGGTTAGCCGATTATTATAGAAGATTTGTTGAAGGTTTTTCCTCTATAACAGCACCTTTGACTAAGTTATTGAGGAAGGAGGTACCTTTTGTGTGGACGGATAAGCAGCAGGAGAGTTTTGAGAAACTAAAAAGGGTTTTGACAGAGGCTCCGGTGTTAATTCAGCCTGAGGTAGGGAAAGATTTTGTGGTATATTGTGATGCTTCTCATACGGGGTTAGGTTGTGTACTGATGCAGGAAGGGAAGGTTGTTGCTTATGCGTCTCGGTAGTTAAGACCACATGAAGTTAACTATCCGACGCATGACCTGGAATTGGCTGCAGTGGTTTTCACTTTGAAAGTGAGGAGGCATTATTTGTATGGAGAGAAGTCGATGATCTACACGGACCATAAGAGTTTAAAGTACCTGCTGACCCAGAAAGAGTTGAACTTGAGACAGTGAAGGTGGGTGGAGCTATTGAAGGATTACGGCTGCTCGATTGAACACCACCCAAGTAAAATGAATGTGGTGGCAGATGCACTAAGCCAAAAGGTAGTATCGAATTTGAGAGCGATGTTCGCTCATCCTAGCCTATATGACGATGGGAGTTTGTTAGCGGAGCTGCAAGTAAAGCCGACATGGTTAAGTCAAGTTAAAGAGAAGCAATTAGTGGATGAGGTTCTAAGTGCTAGACTTCTGCAAGTTCAGAATGGGGGATTAGAGGACTACAGTGTAAACAGCGACGGAGTGTTGTGTTTTCGTAGTAGGGTTTGTATGTCGAAGGATAATGAGTTAAGGCAAAATATTCTTTGGGAATCGCATAGTAGCCCTTACGCTATGTATCCTGGAGGGAGTAAGTTGTATAGGGATCTTCGAGATCAATTTCGGTGGCCTGGATTGAAGCGGGATGTTACAAAATTTGTGAGGAAGTGTTTGACGTGTCAGCAGGTCAAAGCTGAACATCAAGTGCCTTTGGGGTTGCTGCAACCAGTAAAGATTCCGCAGTGGAAGTGGGAGAGAATCACGATGGATTTTGTTAGTGGGCTTCCTCTTATGCCTTCTAAGAAAGACTCGATATGGGTGATAGTGGATCGGTCGACAAAATCCGCTCATTTCATACCTGTTCGTGTCAACTACTCTCTGCAGAGGTTGGCGAAGTTGTATGTGGAAGAAATTGTGAGGCTACATGGGGTACCGGCATCGATTATCTTGGATAGGGACCCTAGATTTACGTCACGATTTTGGAGAGCGTTGCATCAGGCTTTGGGTACCAGGTTAGATTTTAGCACAGCATTTCATCTGCAGACGGATGGCCAGTCTGAAAGGGTGATTCAGGTGTTGGAAGATATGTTGAGGGATGTGTTATCGACTTTAGAGGTAATTGGGAAGAATTCTTGACCTTGGTAGAGTTCGCATACAACAACAATTACCAAGCAAGTATTCAGATGGCACTGTACGAAGCATTGTATGGGCGGAAGTGTCGCACTCCTCTTTGTTGGACAGAGTTAGGATAACGCCATGTGTTAGGTCCAGAGATAGTGGCAGAATCAGAGGAGAAGGTTAAGGTAATCCGAGTTCGATTGAATGAGGCATCTGACAGACAAAAGTCATATGCGGATCTTAAGCGAAAAGAAATAGAGTTTGCAGTGGGTGATCGGGTTTTTCTGAAAGTTTCACCGTGGAAGAAGGTGATGAGATTTGGAAGTAAGGGTAAGCTGAGTCCCAGGTTTATAGGGCCTTATTGGGTTTTGAAGCGAGTTGGACTAGTAGCATACCAGTTGGAGTTGCCCTCAGAGTTGAAGCAGTTGTACGATGTGTTTCACGTCTCAATGCTAAGATGTTACTTATCAGATCGATCTCACGTGGTGCCAGTGGAGGAAGTTGAGTTGAAGCCAGATTTGTCCTATGAAGAGGAGCCAATCCAGATTTTGGAGCGAGGTGTGAAGGTGCTATAAAAGAAATCAGTCCCTTTAGTCAAGGTGTTGTGGCGGAACCATGGTCCAGAAGAAGCTTCATGGGAGCTAGAGGAGGCAATGCGTCAGCAATACCCTCATCTATTTTGACCAGGTAATTTCGAGGCCAAAATTTCTTTAAGGGGGTAGAACTGTAACATCCAGGATTTAGGGGTCTCGCATTTTACCTCGTATTTGTGTGCTAGTATGCTCTGTATGCTTGTTTGAGTGTGTTTGGGGCTTGGGGAACCTTGGGGTTAAGTCTTAGCCTTAGTCAAAATTTTGGTTTGAAGCCTTTAGGGGGGAGCTAGGGGAGCTAGGCCTTAAGGGATTGAATATGGGATTTAAGGACACAACAAGTGGAGTGGTGGAGTGGCAAGGTGATGCCTAGGAGCAAGGGGAGTGGACGTTTCAAGGAGGGAGTTCAAGGGGGGAGGAGGATCGAGCAACAAGGCAGCTTTTGAAGTTTATTTTGCGTTAGGGGAGTGGGAGTTTGATTCGCTTGGGCACTTGGAAGGTGGAGGTTGATGGGGTCAAATCTTTTGAATAGGTGGTGGAGAGGAATATTAGGAGGTGGAATCATTCAAACTAGTTTGAATGAGTGAAGGAGAAATGTAGGAGGAAAAGAAGGGATGAGGAGAGGGTTTGAGTGTTGGCGAATATGGGGTTCTTGAGAGAGGATTTTCAGTCATAAAGGGAGTGGTTTGGTTGGGGGCTTTAGGTGCCGAAATTAAGTGTTGTGATAGGGGGTTTTGGGCATTTTTTTTCCTTTTTGTGTTTTTTTTCTCTAGTTCTTTGCCGAAAGTGTCAAGCAAGAGTCATTATTCTTTTTTTCTTTTTCTCTTATAGTCAAAAGTCGAAAGCGAAAGAGGTTATTTTGTGCATTTCGCTCATCTTCTTTCTCTTTATTTTCTTTTCTTGGTCGAACCATATCTCCCTCTTATTCTCTTTTCTTCCTCATTTTGATAATCTTAGACTCTCACACTCTTAAAGCCGAAATACACCCTTCACTTTTTCCCATAGCCAAAACCTCTTAAACCTCAACTTCTTCTTCTTCTTTTCACCGATTACTTTATCTTCAAAAGCCAAACAACCCATCTTTCTTTGTGATTTGTAGTTGAACCTTCTAGCCATCTCCATTCATTCTTTTTCTTTCGTTGTTGTTATTCTTTAAAGCTGAACCTCTCTTGTGTGGTAACTTCTTTCATTTGTTGATTCTTAGAGGAGGTGCCGACATTCATCTCCTGTCAATCTTCTCAATCGGGTCTTGATGGTTGTGGTAAGCATTCTCTTCTGTGGGAATCGTTCTCTTTTTTTTCCTTTTGGTTTGCCAAAACCAAATGTCTAATCCTATTTTTTGAGGTATGGCGAATATATGAGGTTGACTTCATGGTTCTTTTGTTTGTAGCAAGGGTGAAGGATATTAAGGATCTTTCGGTTTCAATTATTCAAGGTAAGAAGGTTATAACGTTAGGTCAAGGCCACTTCTTTTGATCATAAGTGTTAAGGTAAAACTAATGTGGGTTCATATAGGGATTTCACAATCTTTAAGCGCAAATGAATAACCTCCGGGTTTTGGTTGACTTTGGTAAGGGGTAATCTTTCTTTTGAATATTCTTTTAGTTTCGTTATAGTATTATTCCACATTTTAACCGGGTTTCCTGACCAAAGATTATATCTCATGGATTCGAGTACCAACCAAGGAGTGAAAGGGTTGGACACGTAGTCCCTACCCCAAATTCAAGAAGTGGTCGGTTTAGTGGTTTGGGATTGGCCACCGGTGTGGGCTAGCGTCGTCGAAAGAGACAAGCGGATCATTGTAGTTTCTTGAGTGAGGACGTTAGGGAGATTGATAGCCTAGTTCTTGAGTTTTCGTGTGTAATTAACACACCGGTTATTTATCCGCTTTAATTTAAATAAATGTATTGTGTACAGTGGTCAAACAAAGGGTTGTGGTGGTGTTATTACTCATGTTGGGTAATCCAGTAACTGTGTTAGTATACTACCCATGCTACGAATGTGGTTAGTAATTGTGGACCTATGTAAGCATGTCATATATGTATATTTGGTATGTTCATATGTTATGTTACCATTCTATCATATTACGCTGTATGTGCATGGGGTTCAGGATATATACTGTTAAAGGGGAAGTGTGTACATTTATGTACGTGGATTGATGATGGCCTCGAGCCTCATCGTGGATTGATGACGACCATGAGTCTCATCGTGGATATTTGTGATTTCAATCACGTGGATCAATGGCTAGACCACTAAGTAGACTTTGAGCAGTGTACCATCGGGACAATTTGCCAAAGAGGTATGTAGCAGATGGAAGGTCGATTTAGTAATCCCTAGGTGTATGGTGGTTGGATACGGGTGGTGTGTAGCAATTGGATATTAGGTTGGGTGGGTTAACATTTTGCATCACTATCGTGGTATGTGGTTTAATGTGTGTTAGGGCCAAGCCCAATTGTGGATATATGTGGGCTAATTGCACATCGAGTGCAGTGACTCACCTTGTTTTTCCAACAATGCAGTAATTAAGTAGTCTATTGGACAAAATTTGAGTGGACTCGGGGTGGCCATGCGTAAGTTTTTTATTTCTAAGTACATTATGAACTTTTGTTTATTTTTCTTGGGATATTTTTATTGTAATAAGGCCGCTTTAAATGTTTTGGGATTATTATTATGGGTTTAAGTTAGTTTTTCCTATCCATTGATTAATTAAAAGATGGTTTTAAGATATTTCCAACGTAAGGGTAGCAAATGTAAGTTTTTTTTTTTGTTCAAAATCTTGGATCACCTATAAGCAAACGTTTTAACTCAAGCATGAATCATGTTTTGAACTTTAAATAACTCAAAATTTTACTCACCGACAAATTGCAAATTTTGAACGAGAAACCCTTATCTTTAAAAATGACATTTTAATTTAAAAACTAAAAACTTATTTTCACTTCCAAACCGAACTCTTTTTACACCTTTCCCAGCAACATTCCGAATTCGACCGTGGTGTATTGGGTCGGGTTTGGGGTGTTACAGAATTTCTCTCCAGTTTCATTGAAAGACTCATTTAGGATAATCAGGGCGCTTGTTCCTCATTTTGATCTTCAGTTAAATCAGATGGATGTTAAAATTGTGTTTCTTAATGGCGACATTGAAGAAACAATTTATATGGTGCAACCAAAAAATTTTGAGTTAAAAGACTCAAAGAATATGGTTTGCAAATTGACAAAATCCATCTATGGACTCAAACAAGCTTCTCGTCAATGGTACCATAAGTTTCATCAAATAATTGTCTCGTTTGGTTTTGAGATAAATATTGGTGATGATTATGTGTATCATAAATTCAATGGGAGTAAGTACATATTTCTGGTTCTATATGTTGATGACATTTTGCTTGCCGCTAATGATATAGGCTTATTGCACAAAACCAAGAGGTTTTTATCTAAGTATTTTGAGATGAAAGATCTTGGGGATGCCTATTTTGTTTTAGGAATTACGATGCATCGAGATCGATCTCGAGGTATTCTTGGATTATTACAAAAGAACTATATCGATAAAGTACTCAAAAGGTTTGGCATGCAGAGTTGTAGACTAGGTGACACCCCTGTCGCTAAAGGAGACAAATTTAGTATTACTCAATGCCCTAAAAGTAACCTTAAAATTCAGGAAATGCAAAAGATTCCCTATGCATCAGCTGTTGGGAGTTTAATGTATGCTCAAGTTTGTATGTGTCCGGACATTGCATACATTGTTAGGATGTTAGGCAGATATTTAAGCAACCCTAGTAAAGACCATTGGATAGCAGCCAAAAGGGTTATGAGATATCTTCAGAGAACAAAAAATTACATGCTTACTTATAAGAGATCAGATCTTTTAGAGGTCATTGGGTATTCTGATTCTGATTTTGCTGGATGCCAAGATAGTAGGAAATCTACATCAGGCTATGTTTACCTGTTAGTTGGAGGAGCTATATCTTGGAAAAGTGTCAAATGACACTTGTAGCTTCATCCACTATGGCGTGAGTTTGTAGCATGCTATGAGGCATCAAACCATGGAATATGGTTGCGAACTTTGTCACAGTACGCATATTTTGGAGAATGTAGAAAGACCACTCAAATTATTTTGTGACAATAAGTCAGCAGTACTGTATTCCAATAGCAACAAGAGTTCATCTAAGTCAAAGCATATTGACATAAAGTTCCTAGTTGTAAAAGAAATAGTGCAAAATGGTCAAATATCCATAGAGCACATTGGGACAAACTCCATGATAGCGGATCCGCTCACAAAAGGTCTACCACCCAAGGTCTTTCATGAGCACACTGCTCACATGGGTGTTACATTGTTTGAGGATATCATGATTTAGTGGGAGTTTATATTTTATTTATTTTCAGACATTTATGCATTCGGTTACTTTCTGATCAAAAATGAAGTATTCAGTTTATTCACTCATTTTATTGTTTTGAAACTGACCTCACTTTAGTTTAAAGAGGACCAGTTGGAAATAGACATGTTTAGATCATATTGCATGTAATTTCCATGCTACACATCCATACTTGATCTATGTTATTTGGTTGTGTTAATACACGTGATCATGGATGGATTTAGTTACGATATATGTAACGAAAGTCTTCTTGGTTCTATGTTAACACAATTAATGGATGAGATTGCTCGAATACCTTTTGAGTATGATAGTAAAATTTTGAGCTCATAAGGTTATATAATGACATGTAATTATAAAGTAATTAGTATATATATGTGGTCTAAGTGGGAGATTGTTGGAAAATTTGGACATCACATATATAATAAGGATAATTACATGTTATTATCTACTATCATGATAGGTTAGCCCAAATTTAAAGTGATCTAATTTGGTTAGAATTCTATTGGGCTTTTAAGTATTAAATAAAGTATGGGATAAATATGTGTAGATACTCTTCTAATCAAATTCTAATTATTGATGGGCTAATTAGAATTTGATCGAACTAATATGCAAAGGTTATAAATATTAGGGTTATGGTCCCCAAATTACACACAAGATATCTTTTCTAATATCCCATCATTAGGAAAGAGAGAGCATATATTCTTTGAATTTCTTGTGTGCTAATTTGAAAGATCAAATCCCCAAGATCCGGCAAAACTTCAAGAAATTCATGGATTTAGGTAAGCTTTCGCATTTAATTTTATTCTTCATTTATTCTTGATGATTTGACATGATAGATCCTAGTTTATTAAGTTTTATTTCAGATTTATTTTACAAATCTAACATATGTATCTACTGGAACTGGAAATTTCATGTTCATTTAGTGAATGCGATGTCGGACAATTCAAAACCGCTAATGGTTCATGTAAAGTCGAAAGACAATGATTTGCAGGAGCATCCACTTTGGAAAAATGGAGATTTCCAGTTCCATTTCAAGATCAACTTTTGGGAAATCACTCTCTTCTATTGTACGTTTAAACATGGTACCAAAACCAAGATATTCAATATTTTCGCATTGTGACCGTTACTCCGAAAGAAGAGTATGCAAAAAACCTAATAAGACTGTATATTGAAAGGTCCAAGATGATGGTTTTTATTGCAGTTGTGATAATCAACATTATTATAAGATGGTTATTTGGTAACTAGGGAATGATGATGATGTTCATCATCACCAGGCATCAACCTTTCTCTTTTCATTATATATTTGTAATTAATGTTTATTTTGTTTTTTAATTAAAATGTAGATATCGCGTGGCCAGTTTGAAATGATAAATTAATGGTCAAAAGGCCCAATGGTAAAAATTTTCCCTATAAAAACCTCACAACCCTTTTATTTTTTTCACACTTTAATCCTTCTCTCAATTTACTCTTAAAGTCCTTGAAATTTACTCTCAATTTTTAAAATAGTCCTTTACTATTTACAAAAATCCTTTTAATTTTTTAATATATTTTTTTTGGAAAATTTTAAAATTTTCGATCAGATTACAATGGCTGGGAATTACTTCATCTAGACAACAAACACATCTCCGTCGAGCAAATGCAAATGGTAAGTTTTAATTTTAATTTTTAATATTATTTAATATTTTTAGGTCTATGCAATTTTAATTAATTTTTATTTTATAATTTTTAAACAGTCTGTAGATTGGGTGTTGGAATGTTATATTCGCAATATGCATGGTCCCCCATCGCCGTTGATCGAGAATTACTTGCGGAAGCGGGTTTTTGGCACGTGACCACGATAGGCTAGGGGTTTAGGTTGGAGCCGCCTTTGATCAGTGCGTTGATAGAGAGGTGGAGACCCGAGACGCACACTTTCCATCTTCCATGCGAATAGTGTACCATCACTCGAAGATGTCAGATTCTGATTGGATTGCTTGGGATGCAGGTCGGTGAGTCACCGGTTCGCAACTTCGGTGATTGGATGGTCGATGCTACGAGCTTCGGGTGCCATTCCGGATAAAATTCAGGGAGGTCCGATCAAGATGGCTTGGTTACGAGACACATTCACGGAGTGAATGAGGGTTCAACCAAAATAGAGCGAATCTGACATGCTCGGGCATACATTCTTCGATAATTGGAGGCTATCGATGCGGACCTTTCTAGAAACCTCGTACACTTGAGATGGCTATCAAACTTGTTGATTTTAGAGCAGCCGGTGAATTGAGTTGGGGGTCTGTCGTGCTATCGAGGTTGTATCGGGAGATGTGCGGGGCGACGCGGCTGAGTAAAGTGAAAATTAGAGGTTGCCTATCACTACTATAGTCATGGGTATGGTTTCGATTTCCATTTTTATGTCCTCGACTCGACCACCCATATTCATTCTCACTGATAACGAGGTAAATTTAATGTTATATTTTACAATTATTACGTAGATTTATAGTATAATTGTATGCTAAAAATTTATTTAATTAGGTCAAACCATTAGGTGAGTCATGATGGAATACCTACCTCGCTTGAAGATATATGCCTTCTATTGGACCAACGGTCGGAATCACAAGTAAGTTTCAATTTCGTATATATAATTTAGTATTTCGTATTTAGTGTCTAGTATTATGTATATAACTAATATTTTGGTAATGTTAATATAGTTTCAATGGACACCATACGAGGATCCAGAAATTCAGGCAATAATTCCGGAGGAGTTCTTGCAAAATCCGAGCAGTTGGCACGTGAAGGTCCCATTGATCACTTATGCGATCGTGGAGATGCACCAGTCAGATCGGGTTCTGCCACAATTTGGATTCCGGCAACCGATTCCCGTGCCACTTGAGGTGCTCGATGATGAGCACAAAGTGGACTTACGATAGTTGCAATGAATTGGCCAAGATTTTGGTTAACATATATCGAGACGTGGGAAAATCGATATGACTATTTACCTAATCGGGAACCAATCATCGTTCTTGAGTTAGCGTGTGTGCCAGAATACATGCCATGGTTTAGGATCTATGTTAAGCCGTATTTGTTGTCAGAAGAAGAGAGCAGACGGTAACTTCGTCAACAAAGGGAACGTCAGGGCCCCTTAAATCCAAGGAGAAGGGGTAATGAGACGGGGCCATCAACAGCGCCGACACAGTCACTGGGCCCATCAGTTCAGCCGATGACACCGACATCACAGCCTTTACCCTTTATGCCAAGTGTATACCCTACCCCTTATATGTATCCTAACCCATATATGTTTTCTTTTCCAAGTCCCAGCCTAGGTTGGAATGCATGGCCGGATTTTAGTCCATTCCCGACTACTTCGGCTGGCCAGCCGATCTTGAGGCTGTCGTTACGTGAGGGATCACAGGAGGCGCCTTCGGGGAGCACTTCTTTCTACCAGTCTCCTTCGCCATACGGGATTCAGACACCCCCGCCGTGGTTTATGCAAACACCTCCGGGGTTGTTATTTTATCAAGGTGGATCATTCTCGCAACACCCACAAGCAGACCCATTGTCGGAGGAACCTAATCCCTTGAGGTTCCATGACCCTAGGAAGCTAGAAGGAGGAATCCAATACAGAACCACCGATCGCCCCCATGTGGCATTGATTCAATAAGCATCAACATTGATTCGGATTGCCTTTTTTTTTTTAAATTGTAATAATTTTTTATTTTTAATAAAAGCTTTTTTATTTGTGTTTATAATTTAATTTTGATATCTTCACTAAAATAGAAGTTGTTTATTTTTTGTATATAATTTAATTTGAATTTTTTAATAAAATAAAAGTTATTTTTATTTTTGTAATTTAGTTTTAATATATTTAATAAAATAATAGTTGTTTAATTTTTAATTGTAATTTAATTTTAATATATTTAATAAAATAATAGTTGTGTAATTTTTAATTGTAATTTAATTTTAATATATTTAATAAAATAGAAATTATTTAATTTTTATTGTAATTTAATTTTAATTTATGTAATAAAATAAGAAGTTGTTTTTATTTTTATTTTATTATAATTTAGTTTTAATATATTAAATAAATAAGAAGTTTTCTTTATTTTTATTTTTTTGTAATTTAGTTTTAATATATTAAATAAATAAGAAGTTTTCTTTATTTTTATTTTATTGTAATTTAATTTTAATATATGTAATAATATAAGAAGTTGTTTTTATTTTTATTTTTTTTTGCAATTTAGTTTTAATATATTTAATAAAATAAGAAGTTTTTTTTTTTTTTATTTTTTATAATTTAGTTTTAATATATTTAATAAATAAGAATTTTTTAATAAAATAATAGTTGCTTATATGTTTTTCTAATTTAATTTTAATATCTTTTATAAAATAGAATTTGTTTAATTTTTAAAATTTTAATTTTAAAATAAATATCAATATAAGATGTTAAAAAGCGGCATACAGGGACGCTTTGAGCCACCTCAAAGAAAGCGCTTCCACGTAGGCGCTTTTGCTAAGGTGGCACAAAGTGCGTCCCTGTAGCGCTGCTTATTTATTTCCTCAAAATGCTGTTGATGTGGACGCATTTTGAAGGGAAATGGTCATTTTCCGTAAATTTTCTAGAAATCGGCCCAATTCCGTAAATTTTTAATTTTTTTGGTATATTTGGATATTTTACCCTAAATTATCAACATTTTTAGTATTTTTCCGTTAAAATTTATCAAGTTGACATGTTGGTTAGTTTGCCTTCCTATGACATTGCATATAATTGACAAAAATAAGTATGTTAAGTTGAAAATTTTGACAAAATTACAAACAATTATAATGATTAGATTAAATTTTAACTTTTAAACTATAAGGACTAAATATCAAATTCGGATAAGTATAGGGACTAATAGTATATTTTAACCAAATACAAAATTGAATCTAACGAAATATCTAATTTAATATTCCCTATGGATGGCCGGTGAGATTAACTTCAATGGGATTAAAATAGTGGTGTCAATGAGCATAATTATTGAAGCAGTGAGATTGAGTATTGTAATGGTAAGATTAATTCAGTGGTGAGTGGTGGCGGTGAGATGCATTATAGTGAAAAAATGATTATTAAGTACGTTAAATTAAAATTAATTTATATAATAATAATTTTAATTTATTTGATATTAATAAAATTAATAAATAATTAAGTTTTATTAAAATTATATATCAAATAATTATTTTATTAATGATTTTTTATCATTCATATAATATTTATTTTATTATTTAATACTAATATTATAATAAAAATATGTGTTTAATTATTATATAAAATATTTTTTAAAGTTTTAAGAAAATAAATTTTATATATTTATTAGGTAAAATAATTTATTACACTACAACAAAAAAGGCCTATAGCGACACTTATGGGACAACACTTTCATAAGTGTTGGGATAGACTGGCCAACATACGCTTTAGCCAACTCTTTTATAAGGGTTGGGATATGCATGCCTAAGGCAATGCTTAAATAAGAGTTGGCTTTGTCTAGTCCTAAGACGACAGTTTTGGGGCGACACTTTCCTAAGTGTTGGGATAGACTTGCCAACATATGCTTTAGCCAACTCTTTGTACAAAGGTTGTGATATGTATGTCTAAGGCAACGCTTGAGTAAGAGTTGGCTTTTGTGTAGTCCTAAGACGACAGTTTTGGGGCGACACTTTCCTAAGTGTTGGGATAGACTACACTTTTGCCAACTCTTTGTATAAGAGTTGGGATATGTATGCCTAAGGCAACACTTGAATAAAAGTTGGCTTTTGTGTAGTCCTAAGATGACACTTTTGTGGCGACACTTTCCTAAGTATTGGGATAGACTATGCTTTGGCCAACTCTTTGTATAAGGGTTAGGATATGTATGCCTAAGGCAACGCTTGAATAAGAGTTGGCTTTTGTGTAGTCCTAAGATAACAGTTTTGGGACGACACTTTCTTAAGTGTTGGGATAGACGTGTCAATATAAGCTCTAGCCAACTCTTTGTATAATGGTTGAGATATGCATGCCTAAGGCAACGCTTAAATAAGAGTTGGATTTGTCCAAATCCTAAGACGATATTTTCCTAAATGTTGTGGGATAGACTTGCCGACATATGCTTTGGTCAACTTTTTGTATAAGGGTTGGGATATGCATGCTTAAGGCAACGCTTAAATAGAGTCGGCTTTGTCCAACACCATGCCTATAGCTTTTAAATAACACTTTCATAAGTGTTATAATTAAAATACTATTATTTAAAATAATTTTAAAGTTTTTGGGTATATATATGACTGATTGTTTTTAATTTATATATTAAATAATTTCTTATATAATTGTAAAAGTGATAATATTAATTTTAAAGTTTTGAATTAATTATCATTATAGTTTAGGGTTTATAGTTTAGGAGTTATGGTATATTGTTGATGAGTTACTATGCTAAAGTTTAGGGATTGTGGTTTATGGTTTATGGTTTAATGGTTAAGGGTTTATGGGTTTATGGATTAATGGAGGTTATGGGTCAATGTTTTATGATTTAGGGGTTTGGAATTAGGGGTTAAGAGTTTAGGGTTTAGATTAATAGTGTTCTTTAATTTATATATTAAATAATTTCTTATATAATCGTAAAGAGATAGTATTAATTTTAAAATATTGAATTAATTATCATTATAGTTTAGGGTTTATGGTTTATGGTATATGGTTGAGGAGTTACTATTTTAAAGTTTAGGGATTGTGGTTTGTGGTTTAAGGTTTAAAGATTAAGGGTTTGGGGGTTTAGGAATTAAATGTTATGGGTTAGGGATTCATGTTTTATGATTTAGGGTTTAAGGAATGAAGATTAGGAGTTTATGGTTTATGATTTATGGTTTAGGGTATATGGTTGAGGAGTTACTATTTTAAAGTTTATGGATTAAGGTTTGTGGTTTAAGGTTTAGGGGTTAGGGGTTTAGGGATTAAGGGCTATGGGTTATGGGTTTATGTTTTATGATTTAGGGTTTAAGAATTAAGGGTTGAGGATTTAGGGTTTAGATTAATTAGTATATTTTAATTTATATATTAAATAATTTATTATACAATTGTAAAAGAGATAATATTAATTTTAATATATTAAAATTATGATTATAGTTTAAATTATTTAAGAGATAATAGAAAAACTTTATATATATTAAATGATTTAAGATTTAAGGTTTACTCGAGATTTGTTAAATGATGAAATTTTATACAATCAATTAATACTTTTATATTTAAAATATTTAATCTAAACCATTTGATATGTTTAAATATTATATTAAAAAAACATTGATAAAAAAAGCAATGAATGATATGGATAGGTAACTATCTATATTTTGACAGACCAAATTATAACAAATAAAATGAAATACAAAAACTAAAACCATTCCACATCGAACATCTAGCAAAATAGTTATATTTTAGCTAGGAAAAATATCTATAATGAAATGAAGATTAGATCGGAAAAGACTAATATAAAATCATGATTAACTTCTCAATCTTTAATAGAAATCGATATGTAAGAGATTGATTGCTTACATTGGATAATTCTAATTAAATAATTAATTAAGCCATTTAATCATTTGTTATCTTATTAAAATATGCTATATTTATTTTAAGAGTACTTGATTTTTTATAAAAATCCAATTTATAAAAAATAGTAATAAAAATATTTTATAAAATCACTTAACTAAAAGGCAAAATAAAAGAGAGCAAAACGGGGTAGTTTTGTTTAAAAGGAAATGGTTTTTTTGTGATGTTTTTATTAAAAACGCCAGAACTTTCTTCTTCATTTCCTCCGTGCGATCCACATCTACCCCATTCTCACCGTCCATTCCCAAATCTCCAAAATAAAACACTCCCTCGTATAAATTTTCACATTCCCTCTCTCGCCCACCATTTTCTCTCTCGAGATTTTTGAATCCCCGTTTCTAAAATTCCAATCCCGCTATAGATTTTTTGAACTTAATATTTGAGATTTTAAGAGATTTTTTGGGTAATCTGCTCCCATGCTGCAAACAGTCAAATCTGAACTAAACCTTGTCGCTCTTCTTTCTTTCCTCGCGGGCAGGAAGCACACCAGCAGCGTGCGTTGCGTGATTCTACTGTGTTTTTTGCACTTGACTGGTGCTTTCTATCCTCTTATGCCCTTTTTTTGATTACTTATTTTATGCGTGAATTTTGGTTTATTTTGCAGAAATATAGACTCCATATCCGAAAACTTCCGCCTTCTTCAGCTCGACACTAGTGCAGTGAGAACATGAAATCACAGCCTGGTTCTCCACAATGTCCCCTCACCGTGAGTGCTTTGCCTAAAGGAATGTCGAGTACCAGCGGTGACAATATGGACTGCGAGGACGAAGAGAAATTGGATGGCCTTAGTTGGAGAAGTGGAGTTCACAAGCCAGGAGAGATTGAATGTACAGTAAGATAATTTATTCCCATCAATTTAAAAAAATGGGAAAAATTGAAGATAATTATAGTGAGTTAGTGAGAATAATTTAGTCAACAAGTAGAGCAATTAGAAATCGATATCCTGTTTTAGGCACTATCAGAGGGCGATTATTCAAAAAGATTTTTGCATATATCATGGACTGGTTTAGTTTATGCTCTAATATGGAATCAGTTTGAGCTATTCTATTGATGGATTATAGGAAGAGAATGGCAAGTTTCTTTATATATATATATATATATATATTTGGTTCTGACTACGGCTATTTTTTACTGTCCATGTACTTCATATATATTGATAATATTTGATTTGTGCAGTACCATCCAAACCCCAAAGAATATATATATTTTAGCAATGAGATATCGATGGTGAAAAAAGAGTGGCATCCATATTCTAATAAAATGGGGTTTTATGCCATCATCTGCAATACCTCTTTTATTGTTAATTATTTATTATCACGTTAAAAGGTAAGAAAGAGACCTTGTGTGTTAGTTCTTGACTTGAGCCACGTTGCCGTAAGTTTCTTTCTTGCATCATGTAGTTTCAATTTACTCGATCATCCCTTTTATGCTTTGTTAGTTTTAGTTATTTTTATTTGTGTAGCTCAACTTGTTCCTTACAAGGGAGAAAACAAAGTCATCTCAGATACCTCTTCTACATCCCTCCATCAAGCACACTTTCATCTCTCATTAGAACATTTTTCAAAGGTTTGAATTTCCTGCAGAGTTTCGCTTGAATTTCGGCGATGCGATCCTCCACTTTTCTCGGTATTTTTCTATGATTCCTTACCTTTATAATCGAACATCACTTATTTTTCCGATTAAATTAAGCTTTATAGATATAACTTATTTTGTTTTTCTACTAGAAATTCTTGTATAACTTGTCGATTTTTAGGATATAGAAAATATAAAAGTATATAAGCGTATTTTAGAAAGCCCAAATTAGAAAACAACCATGTTTCATGTGAAAAATTGAACTTATGCAGATTTTCTTGTTTTCGAAAATATTCTTATTGTGGGTGATAGCTTCTAGTTAATTTGATTACAAAATCCAAGATCCTTGTCACAATCTCATGTCGTACATCAAGCTATAAGCTTTCTATCCTTTACCAAACATTATTTCTTTATTTTATTTGAAAGTGGTATGAACATCATGATATTTGCTTCCATGAACTTACAAGACTGTTGGTATGGGGTCATGTCATGCTGGGATGTAGCAAATTTTATGTTAGGATGTTCTGTTCTTGCAGTCCAGTGTCTCTGATGGAGAAAGTTCTCGTAATTTGTCTAAGGTTATGATTGGTGGGCTGTTTTTAAGGTAAATTTACCTCTAAATTAATAAAAAACCAATAATATTTACTCACAAATTAATTTACTTTTTTCCATTTTAATATCTACACCTTTTGTTATTTATTATATATTATTTTTAAACTAACATTTGTGTTTTAAGTAAAGAGTATCTACACACAAGTATAAATTTAATTATTTCTCAAATGCATAATATGAAATTATAGAATGGTTGTTTAGTAATGAATTTAAAATTTCATATTTCTTTTTTATTTTCAAGTACATAATCACACATTGAATCTTAGTTGATTTCTACATAATCATATCCACAACAACTTTATGACAATTTATGTAGTAAATGGAATCGATTTGTCCGATCAAGCAAGAAGACTTTTAGAGGAGGTCGTTGTTCTTCCTTCATGGATGCCTAAATATTTTCGTGTACTTGCTCATTGCAAATTTGAATTATCATTAAGTATTATTTAGTAGAGGACATATAATAGAGCCATTGATTCTCATTTCTTTCACATAATATGATTTTTATGTTATTTCTTCCGACTTCGTTGCCTTGAGTTTGCATTAAATAAAGGGATATAATGATGTTAATTTAAGTTTAGTTTTCTATACAATTTAGTTTTCTAAATTTCTTTTTCTATGAGGACATGAGGTTCACTGCTTGAAACTGCCAAGTCTAAACTGTCTATTTGGCTTAGTACTAACAGTCAATGTTACAGTTGGGTCAACCTGAATGCTATCAAGAGGCTTGTGGAAGCTGATGCATTCAAGATGGAGATCATTTCAAACCCGAAGGTTTGTATCTCTTTCTTACTATGTCGTTTGTGTAGAATTGAGTGCAAGAACCTTAAACACTCAGTCCTTTGTTTTATTTATTTATTTATTCTCAATCCTTTTGATCTTAAAGGAATACAAAACCGCATAAAGTTTTAAGTTTTGATTCGGTTTGTGCAGATTGGTCATTACACAATCCTTAGAGAGATGAATGAGGTTTGCAATTGGCTTAAAGCAAGTTGGGGCTTGTGGATAACGCTAAATACAAATAAGAGTCAATAAGCAATAAAGGTGAAAAGAGAGAAAATTGCATATGTTACAAGTAGGTAGTAGACAAAATGGATTGTTTGGATCTGGATATATTTCACTACTTGGGGCTACCTTTGTAGAAATAAGAGATTAACAGAGTTTCAAGTTGTAGTTTCAAATCAGATTAGCTTTTTTGTACTACAACATCAATATCAATGTCTATTGTCTTAGGTACTTTTTATTTGTTTACTTTTGTACATTGAGTTGAATGTTAGTGGTATACATTTCAACTAAATGTTAGTGTACTTTGATTGTTGGATCTATTTTTGTAGTGAATTTTAATTTTAATTTTATATATTTTAGTTGTATTTAAAGCAAAATTACTATCATTATTCACTTGTAAATATTTATAAAATATATTAATATTAAAATAATAAAAATAGAAAAAATTACATTTTACGTGTTTATCCCAATCTTTTTGGGTTTATCCTAACCTTTTTTAAAGGTTGCCTTAGATAAGATTTATTAGAACATTTTTAAAGTTGTTTTAAACTGGTCTATCCCAACCTTTTCTAAAGGTTGCCTGAGACAAGGTCTATCCCAACCATTTTAAGGTTGCCTTAGGTAGGTCTATCTCAACTTTTTTTAAAGGTTGCCTTAGACATTATCCATCCCAACCTTTTTAAGGTTGCATTAAACGGGTCTATTCTAACTTTTTTGTTAAAGGATGTCTTAGATATAGTCTATCCCAACCTACTGAAGGTTGCCTTAGATAGGTCTATCCCAACCTTTTTTTATAAGTTGTATTAGACAAGGTCTATCCCAACTGTTTTTAAAAGTTGCATTAGACAAGAACTATACCAACCTTTTTAAGGTTGTCTTAAACAGGTCTATCGCAACCTTTTTCAAATGTTGGACTTGACTAGGTCTTTCCCAACCTTTTTTAAAGGTCGGTATTGACTAAACTTTTCACAACCCTTCAATAAGCGTCGGCTTATGTTGACTTATAGATGCATATATCAACCCCACTATATACAACCATTTTGGAAGCGTCAGATGAAGCGTCGCTAAACCTATGACAACCTTTTTTGTGTCGTCTTATGTCAAAAAAAGTGTCGCTATGGACCTTTTTTGTTGTAGTGTTATATGTTCATTTCTTAATTAATACATAAACTTTTTTTTTAAATAAACTAAAAGTTCTGTGAGACACAACAATCAAAGACGCTATGGAGATAAAAGCTTATCCAAGAAGAATAATTGATTTCAATTTAGTCGGTTAGCTAACTTTCTCGCTAGAGTAACATATTTTGACTTTTATCTATGTACTCTTAACAATTTAACAATCACCGATATATAAAAGCTATCCCTCAAGAAATTATTTCATGACCCTTCTCGCCACCCTATGGTCTATTCAATTATTTTAGGTCAAATTTAATTTTGTTCAATTTCTTTTTCTTTTGCTTTGACATGATTTTTTTTCTTTCCTCTCAGCGTCTCTTCATTGTTAGAAGAAAAGAATTTAGGGTTTTGGTAATTTTTCTAATTTTTTCTTTACTATTAGAAAAAAAAATATTTAGTGTTTGGGCAATTCAAAATCAGCAAAAAATGAGTTAACAGAGCAAAATAATAAAGGAATTATAGAATTAGGTTGGTTCCTATTTTTAGCGACTAAAATCAATGTTTTTTAATCTTTTGATTTGACTATGAGATAGTTATTGAATTTAGTTCATAATTTTTTTTTTTATATTAGAAACAAAAAAGAGAGCAATATTGAAGTAAAAATTTAATGGAGTAACCCTTTTGAAATTTTTGTCAATATATATGCAGTGAGGGGTGGTCCCTTCTTATATCTCAAGTCTTTTCTCTCTGAAACTCCATTTTTTAGTTGAAAGACAGCCAACACAATTACAGCCTTTGTCTGAAACAAGTTCAGGAGATACAAGTTAACATCTTGTTTGTTTTGTTTTTTAAGTTTTGGTTTATACCCAGATGGATATAGATCTAAAATTTTTTTATCTTTTTATTTGGATTTTGTTTTATTTAAAAATTGGGTGTTTGGATCATATGATCGAAACTTTTACTTTTTGTTTGGTTGATTACAAAGTGAAAGAACATAAAGAAAATGTAAGGTCTTTTTTGAGCTTGAGGTGAATGAGTAATTTTTTATTATAATTTTTCCAGAAAATTTTTATGAATCCTCATTACCACATCATTTATGCTTGTTATTGATTTGAGTAATTTGAAATTTTTAAATTCTGTAATTGATTTATATAATTATATGATTAATTTGATGCAGATATGTTTCATGCCGTGGATGAGGAAAAATTCTCAAAGAGGATAGAAATTGATAAAGCTAATTTGAAGGGATTTGTGGTGAATAATGAAGATGAAGCTTATAATTTGTATTCAAACAGGTTTCAAAGAATTTGAAGATGCTGCAGATACAAAAAAAAAAACAAAAAAAAAAAAAAAAAACAAAATGGAAACAAGAACTGGACATCCGCAATGATTCGCTTTGAAGTACAAGATGACCAATGGAAAGTCACTCATTTTATTTCTAAGCATATTCATGAGTTAACAACTCCTTAAAGAAGACATGTACTCAGGTAAGCTCGATCAGTTTCGGTAGCTAAAGCTAACGTCATTAATTCAATGGTTAGTGCTGGTATACATCCTACAAATATTTACTCTTACATGTCAAATGAAGTTGGTGGAACTAAAAATGTTGAGTTTACAAAAATAGATTGTTATAATTACATTAACAAAACAGAAGATGATGATGATTGAAGCCGAAGATGGTCAAAGTTTACTTATCCATTTCAACGGTAAAGCAAGTGAAGATCCAATGTTTTTTTACACATTTTAAGTGGATCAAGAAAATTGAATGACAAACTTTTGTTTGGAGAGATGGTAGATCAAGAATTGATTATGATTGCTTCGGAGATATTGTGGTTTTTGATACAACTTATCGTACCAATAGATATAACCTAATATGTGCCCCCTTTGTAGGTATTAATCATTATTGACAAACAATAATATTTGGGTGTGCATTTTTTGTTAGATGAGATTGCTGATTCCTTTGCATGGTTGTTCAAGTCTTTCTTGCAATCAATGGATAATCACTCACTAAATACTATAATGATTGATCATGATCATGCAATTATCAAAGAAATAGGAGAAAATTTTTCTGATTCATGTCACAGATTATGTTTACGGTACATTTCTAGGAATGCCCCTTCACATCTTGATAATCTCAACCGAAATGCTGATTTTCATGCTTTGTTTCATAAGTTCATGCAAGGTTGTGAATTCGAAATAGAATTTGAGAAGACTTGGTAAAAACTGATAAATAATCATAATCTTCAAGATCATTCATGGTTGAAAGGTTTGTACAAATGCCGTGAAAAATGGAGTACTGTTTTTAGCACCGATATATTTTCTTCTCAAATTAAATCTTCTCAAAGGGATGAGGTTTCAAATAATGTTTTGCATGGCATTTCTAAAGGCGCTACTTCTCTTATCAGTTTTTTTGAATTCGAGAATTTAGTGGCAAGATGGCGTTCTTATGAAGCTAAGAAGGATTGTTAGTGCAGAAATGGCTCAATCACGTGTGCAATTAAAAATTGTGGTATTTTATCTCATGTGTCGAAAGTTTATATTCATGAAATATACTTGGGCTTTGAGAAAGTATTTCTTGATGGTGTTCCATTGATTATGGAGAGAAGTTGCACAAAACTATACATCTTATACTTTTGAAGTAATGATGGATGAAAATAGTTCAAGAGTTCAAACGATCCATTTTAACACAGCCACCAAGGAGATTCATTGTCCTTGCAAGAAATTTGATTTTTGTGGCTATCTCTGCTCTCATGCTTCGTGCTTTACGGATTCTTAGTGTTAAAAATATCAAGAAAATTTTTATCGATATATTTCTGGAGGATGGACTAAAGATGCTAAAAAAACATGTAAGGTGGTAATGTTGCTGAGTTTTCACAACAGTATAATATGGAGGTTGAAGTTGTATTTCGTAAATGAATGATTCGATTTTTTTATGATTTGAAAAGTCAAGACAATGAATAAACAAGAAAAAGAAATTCCAAGTAAAAAGGTAAAAGAAAGTTTAAACCTATATCAAATTGGGAATAAACCAAAACTTAAAAAACAAAATAAACAAGATGTTAACTGACCTTTTGACTATGTAAGCTTTCTGGGTATTTCTTTATTGTTGAGTACTTTAAAAATCCAGGGAAAGTGATGGAAAAATATATGTGTTTAATGAGAAAATGCCACTAGTAAAGTTAGTAGTAGCATTTCCCTAATTTTTTTTCAACAATTAAAACTGCGTTCATCTGAATCATTGGCATGTACTTTAGAGTTAATAGTAAAATAATTTTTATTTTTAAAAAAAATTGATATTCTTCAAGCTGAAGCAATTGTGAAAATGGGAAGGAGAGGGGAAATATGCACTGAGTGAAAGGTACCCTAAACCCTAAATTATGCCTTTTCTAAGCCACCCAATGTCAAATGTTGTAATCAAGCATTACTCACTGAGATTGAAGACTGCTTGGTGGTACTAGTAGCAAAAGGCTGGCTTCAAACTCCAACAAAATTTAAAATAGCCCCAATAACCGATAAGTCAAGTAATAAAGAATATAACTGATTTCACATGTCAATTAAAGAATGAAATACACTTGACCTGCATTGAAATGCTCCAAAATTTAAAAAAAATACTCACCCAAGTAAGGTCTGGAATAATGCCTTCACTTTGACCTCCAACAATAAAGGTCCCAAGAATCACATTGTGCAAGATTTGTCCAACACGATTATGAGGAATGCCTGCACTAGCATCATTTCCTGCCAATTCAATTTTCAATTAACTCTTGATAGCCACAACTTTTAGTAAAATGCTCTAAACTTCACAGACTAGACAAGCACCAATGTACATATCAATACCTTGATTACTGTTATTTCCATTTGTATCTCCTGAACTTGTTTCAAACAAAGTCTGTAATTGTGTTGGCTGTCTTTCATCTAAAAAAATGGAGTTTCAGAGAGAAAAGACTTGAGATACAAGAAGGGATCACTTCCCACTGCATATATTGACAGAAATTTCAAAAGGGTTACTCCATTTAATTTTTACTTCAATTTTTCTTCCTTTTTGTTTCTAAAAA
Source organism: Gossypium rotundifolium (assembly GCA_025506655.1). Classification (NCBI taxonomy): domain Eukaryota; kingdom Viridiplantae; phylum Streptophyta; class Magnoliopsida; order Malvales; family Malvaceae; genus Gossypium; species Gossypium rotundifolium. The sequence goes on along the minus strand of CP106730.1, from coordinate 66,071,769 downwards.
ATAAAAAAAAAAAAACTGTTATGAACTAAATTCAATAACTATTTCATATTTGAATGAAAATATTAAAAATCATTGATTTTAATCACTAAAAATAGAAACCAACCTGACTTTGTAATCCGTCCATTTTTTCTTAACTTGTAATCGTTCCATTGTTGATTTTAAATTGCCCAAAACCCTAAATATTTTTTGAGATGATGAAGAAAGGAAAAAAATAGGAAAATCACTAAAACCCTAAATTCTTTTCTTCCAACAGTGAAGAGATGATGAGAGGAATGAAAAATTCACGTCAAATAAAAAGAAAAAGAAAAAGAAATTAAACAAAATTAGATTTGATGTGGAAATTGTTTTAATCCTTTTAATTTGTTGCTTTCCACGTGCAAGCCCTTTTTTTTTTTTTTCAAAAGTATTTAGCCTTAACAAACTAAAAGTTCTCTGTAAATACTTTACTAAATACTTTCTTTTTATTTAAATTAGCTCTTATTTTAGATTAAACCTTGATTTGTCTTAAGAGTTTTATTTATATAAATTAAAGATTAAAGATTTATTTGGATACAAGTTAAAAGATTAATGGCTTGTTTGGATACTAACTAAAATTTAAGGGCTTATTTAAGTATGATAAGAGTTATATATAAATAAAACGAAAAAGCTTTTAAAGCCTATTATTTTTATGATATATGTTCATTGTTTTTAAATATTCAAAGTATAATAAAATTTATGTATAATTATTTGCACAATTTTCACATGTTTGTAACTCTTTCTATGTAGCTTTTGACAAGATTGTACATGAGTGAAGATTATCATTAAAATCAAAGTTAAGTAATGAATTGTTCTGACTCCGGCCTATAATCACTGACTCTTTTTTGCAAACGTCAAGCTCCCTAGAGACCAAGTTGGGTTTACTGTGTTCATGGAAAATGTTAGTAAGAGAACTTATCAAAGTGCGCTTTTAGGCAAGGGCGAAGCAAGAACAATGTTTTAGGGGGCCCAGATGAAATTTTAACTTCTTATACATGTGCCACACGTCATACCAGCTGTGACGAAGACTCCTTTTCTAAGCTGGAACCTTGTGAAAATGGGGAGAAGCTCTATATGGGCAATACTACAACTTCCAAGATCAAGGGGAAGGGTACTATGGTTTTGAAGATGACTTTTGGCAAAGAACTCTAGCTTCAAAATGTGTTGTATGTGCCTGACATACGCAAGAACCTTGTTTCTGGGATACTCCTTAGTGTACATGGATTTAAGATGTGTTTGAATCTCATAAGCTAGTTTTGTCTAAAAGGGAATGCATGTAGGAAGGGGATATGTATTAAATAATATGTGGAAACTTAATGCAATTTCTATAAAAGCAAAGACAATGAATATAAATGTCGCTTCTTCCTTTGTTTATATGCTTGAGTCATTTGATTTATGGCATGATAGGCTCGGAAATGTTAATTATGATACATTACGAAGATTAATTAACTTGGAGCACGTTCTTTCATTTCACATTAATTATAAACATAAATGTAAAACTTGTGTTGAGACAAAATTAACAAGGTCTTCATTTCAAACTATTGAAAGAAGCACATAACCACTTGATCTAATAGATAGTGATGTTTGTGACTTAAAGTTTGTTCAAACAAGAGGAGGGAATAAATATTTTATTACCTTCATTGATGATAGCACAAAATATTGCTACGTGTATTTGCTTAAGAGCAAAGATGAAGCTATAGAGAAATTTTATTCGCTATAAGAAGGAAGTTGAAAACCAACTTAATAAAAAGATTAAGATGGTGAGAAGTGATCGTGGTGGTGAATATGTTGAGTCAGTCGGTGAATATTGTGCACAACATGGTATTATTCATGAAGTGACACCACCATATTATCCTCAATCAAATAGAGTAACAGAGTGGAAAAATCAGACTCTAAAGGAAATGATAAACACATTGCTAGGAAGCTCTAGGTTATCACAAAACATGTGAGGGGTAGCTATTCTATCAACTAATTACCTTTTTAAATAAGGTTCCCCGTAAGAAAAGGATAAGACACCATATGAGTTATGGAAAGGTAGAAAACCTTCCAACAACCACTTGAAAGTGTGGTGGTGTCTTGCAAAGGTAATGGATCCGTTGCCAAAGCAAATGAAAATAAGTCCAAAAACTATGGCTTGTATTTTTATTGGCTATGCAGATCATAGCAATGCATATAGGTTTCTTGTGTATGAATAAAAAAAATCCTGACATTTACAAGAATACCATATTGGAATCAAATAATGTTGTAATGGCCCATTTTTGCTCGGGCCCATATCAGTAATAAAAAACCAAAAACTAAATAAAATATAAAAGTCCATTAGTTTTTTTTTTTTTTTTTTACAATAAATGGGCTTAAAACACAAATCCAAATACTACCAGTGACCCAATACTAAACAGATGACCCAGAACCATTACAACCCAACCTAATAACCCATTACTCGATTACACCCTCAGACCTAATTGTAGCCTAACCCAACCAACCTACGGGGCCCAAAAGTCCCAAACTAAATCAGAAACCAAGGGTTTCTGAAACCCTAGGTTTTCAGTCATGTCATGAAGACACCAACACAGCCCCTCATCCAAATTTCATCATCATCGCCGAATTTTCGTTGTCCGCCTGCAAAAAGGAAAGAAAAACATATCAAAAGCAATGAATATGGAGAAAAAATAGAAGACATTTTTTATTGTATTTAATTTTTTTGGGTTATAAAAACCCCAAAGAAATCTGTAAAAACACACGAGAATACACACAAATACACGCAAAAAAAAAAAGAGAAATATACAAAGAAAAAAAACAAAGAACAGAGGTGATTTTCCTTTGTTATATTTTGCATTTTTTTATTTTTTTATTTATGCAAATATTTTTATATACGAATAATGAAAAATAAGTAGAAGGGAGCTTACCTTTTTGATCGGCTTTAAGAAACAAAGTTTTTTGGCCCTAGGGCCGTGTGAACGACGATGCGTGGGGTGCGTGCAATGAAGGTGGAGGTCAGAAAATCGATGAAGGCAAAGCATTTTTTTCAGCCTCTGCTATTTTTTTTAAAGTTAGTGTTTATTAAAATGATTTTTGGGCCATTTTTTTTAGTTTTTATAGGGCATCCATACGACGCCATTTTGGTGTAGTCCATTAATGTCAAAAATGACGTCGTTTAAAGGGCCAGGATCCGTTCATTGACTCGAAACCCGGGGAGGGTCCGCGTGTTTTTTTAAAGGGGCAATTTGTCGATTTAGTCCCTCTATAGTTTTAATCTTTGTAATTTAGTTCAATTTAATTTTTCTTTATTTATTTAATTCGGCTCTGAAATTTATACGTTCTTGCAAATCGGTCCTCGAGTTGTTTTAAGGCAGGAAGGGGAATAACGTCATTTAGGGAACGAGGCATAATTGCTAAAAAGGTCCCTATAATGTGACGCGTGTTCTAATCTGGTCCTTTTACATTTTTACCCTAAATTTTTTATTTTTTGATTTAATCCTTTGATTTTTTTATTCCTTTTATTTTCATTCTTATTTTTAATTATTTAGTATTATTACTATTTACTATTTATACTAGGATATTTTATTTAGTTTAATATTATTTATATATTACATTTTATTTTATAATTTGTATATTAGTTATTATATTATACATTTTTAAACTTTGTATATTATATATTATATAACATTTAAATTGTTTTATCCTTAATATTGAATGAAATTTTGTATATTGTATAAAATTTTATATTGTTTATCTTATTTTTTAAATATATTTTTTATGCATATATGTATTATGAATATATTTTGTTTAAAGTTATATATTATTTACTTATAATTGTTTTATCATGTATTATTGTTTATATTTATGTATATACTAAATTACTAAATTATACATTTATTATAACTTATCCTTAATGTTTTTCATATATCCTAAGTGTCGTAACCATTTTTTTGGGAAACGACAAAAAAGGAGGGTTCGACTTTGGGTTTTTGAAAACATAAAAAAAGAGGAGCCGCCACCAATCCTTTTTGATAAGGTGTGATCGGTCACCTCATAAAACCGTTGTTTTTAATAAGCAGTTTGATTTATCAAAACAACGATTTTGGTCTTCTGAAATCCACAAAATGAGTTCGAAGTCGGTTACATACGAGGAAGGGTTAGCACCCTCGATCGCCCAAAATTGGTACCAACATGATTAATTAGTGTCTTGATGTCAAGTTTGAAAAGGTTTTAAAATACGGATCCTTTTAAAAGATATTAGGATATTCGAGATCTCTTTGTTCGAGAGGGTACAAACATCACATCCAAAGACGTTAGGACATGATATTTCTAACCTTCGTAATCAAAGCTATCTCATGATTTTACGAAGTTTATCAAAAGGATGTTTAGTGATTTAGTCAACCGGAAAATCGCAACTCAAAGACGTTAGGGCACTATCCCCAATTCCTAAATACAAAACATTGCCTTTATTTTTAAAAACCTTTAAATGGAAGGTAGCAACTTTACAAAATGCCTCAGATCGGGTCAAATCGAGAGAAGGTTCGAGTCAAAACTTGAGATTTCTTTGATCCCGAAAAGATATAAACATCACATCCAGCTCGTTAGGACGCAATGTTTTAATCTCTCGTAATCAGAGTCGTCTCATGATTTTGCAAAACTTCGTAAAAGGGATGTTAGGTAATTTAGTTAGACGGAAAATCGCAACCCAGCACGTTAGGGCACTATTTTCCGAATTCCTAAACACGAATCATCACCTTAAAATGAAATGTGATGGTTTTCAAAATACATTTTTACGTAGTATTAATATGAAATTTGGAAGGATAAACGTAGATGTAAATATTGTGAATATAAGAGTACAAACAATAATAATATGATAATGATACGAAATAATGATAATATTATATCGATATGAATAATACATATATAACATTAGTGGGAATAGAATAATAGAATTAGTGGTGAAAGTTAAATAATAAAATATAAAATATAAGATAATGATAATAATACAAAATGATAGCAAACGAATAATAATAAAATATATTATGTATATATATACCTATATATATATATGTTTATAATAATAGTAAGAAAGAATGGTAAAATAATAGGTTTAATAATAATAATAATAATAATAATAATAATAATAATAATAATAATAATAATAATAATGGACTAATAATAGAATAATAATAATAAATAATAGTGAAATATAATAGAAATAATAAATAAAGATAATAATAATTAGTAATAGTAAAAATAAAAATAAAATAATAGCAAAATTGCAACATAATTAAAAAAGGGACTAAATTGCATTGAAAACTAAAATTTTGGGCCGAATTATAAATAAATAAATGATAGGGACTGAATTGCAAAGCGCTTAATAAGGTGGTGGTGAATGGATAATTTTCCCAATAATTAAACGCAATGTGTTGGGGAGGACCGAATCGCAAAACTACGAGAAATTTTAGGGCCTATGTATAATAATAAAACTTGATTTTAAGAATGAAAAAATGCGGAAGGGCCATTTTCGCAATTAGACCTAAAATAAAACACGCGGATCCTTCTCAGGCGGGTCGGGTCAACGCGCGGGTTATAGGGTGAAATGACGTCGTTTTGGGGCTTAAGGACGCCGGCCAAAACGGCGTCGTTTCAATTGGCTATATAAGCCCCATTTTGTAAAATTTTTATTTTTTCTTTGCTCTAAAAAACTTAATGTTTGTTTCTTTTCTCTCGCAGGTTCGAGCTACTGGCGAATCCGAATCCCGTGGCCGTCGTCTTGGTGGCCGGTCTTACCACCTGCCACCAGTGGTGAAATTTCAAAAGGGTAAGTTTTTTCCTTTTTTTGGTGTTTATTTACTTTCTCTTTTTAGTGTTTCCTATTTTTATACGTGCATAAAAGAGAAACAGACTCAATAAAATGAGGAAAATAAATGAAAAAAATCGAATACCTTGGGCCTCCGATCTCGATTTTTAATACTTGGTTCTCGATTTTGTCTCCTTTGATATTCTGTTACCTATTTGTTAGTATTTTTATCTTTGGTTTCGGTTGTGATTGATTTTACATTTTTTGTACTTTTGTATCTGGATCATTATTTTCGCTTTGAAATTTCTCGTTTTTTTATATCCCTTGAAAAAAGGTCCTTTACAATGAATACAAATCGGCTTTTATAGCCTTTTCAAATTACTTGTTGTCGCTTCTTATTTAATGTTTTGCAGTCTTTGGTGGCCAAGTGGGAAGGCGGTGGCGAGGCGGTGGACAAAGACGTCCGACTAGTGGCTAGTCGAAGGTCAGGTCGATGGCGAGCAGCTGCAGGTTAAGCGCTTTAGGGTTTTTTTTTTTGTTTATTTTCTTCTTGGGCTTTAGTGGGCTAGGTTGGTTTGGTGGGTTAATTTGGGTTTGGGTTGTAATTGGGTGGTAAATGGCAAATGGGTCGTCTGTTGCCCTCTTTGCTCATTGTCGGTAACGAGAATGGAGCAAAGACGTAATAAAGACCCATTTTGCCCGGTCTCGGTGGGCCTTAACTTCTTTAGTGCTTTTTCCTTCAAGTAGCCCTATTTCGTCCCATCGCATCTTGTTGTTTTGATCCGCTTCATCGTAGCCTTGAGAAATGAGATTTGTAGTGATCCGCCTATTGCGACTTCCGAGAGATATAAAGACGAAAGTGCTTTTGATCCGCTTCCGCAACTTCGGAAGTTTAAATCATTATCTTCAATCGATCCTTGCAAACTCAAGGATCACCGACCGATATCTTCGACCGCTTCCTGCAACTTCGGAAGGTCAAATATGCTTTCTTCAATCTGATCCCAAAGAACTCGGGATCACCAGACCGATGTCTTCGATCCGCTTCCTGCAACTTCGTGAATGTCAAATCATATCTTGATCCGCTTCTTGCAACTTCAAGAAGGTCAAATCGCTATCTTCGATCCGCTTCTTGCAACTTCAAGAAGGTCAAATCTGCTATCTTCGATCCGCTTCTTGCAACTTCAAGAAGGTCAATCTGCTATCTTCAATCGATCCCCGCAAACTCGGGGACCACGGTGATGTCTTCGATCCGCTTCCGCAACTTCAGAACGCCAAATCGCTATCTTCGATCCGCTTCTTGCAATTTCAAGAAGGTCAAATCGCTATCTTCAATGATCCCAAAGAAACTCGGGATCACCAGATGAATCTTCGATCGCTTCAGAACCGGGAATGTCAACCGCCTTCTTCAATCCAATCTCGCAAACCCAGGGGATCACCAGATGAATCTTCGATCCGCTTCCAACTTCGGAATGTCAACCGTTATCTTCGATCCGCTTCTTGCAACTTCAAGAAGGTCAAATCTGCTATCTTCGATCTGCTTCTTGCAACTTCAAGAAGGTCAAATCTGCTATCTTCGATTTACTTCTTGCAATTTCAAGAAGGTCAAATCTGCTTTCGTCGATCTGCTTCTTGCAATTTCATGAAGGTCAAATCTGCTATCTTCAATCTGATCCCTGCAACTTCAGGGATCACTAGACTGATATCCTTGATCTGCTTCCTGCAACTTCAGGAACGTCAAATCTGCCTTATTCAATCTAATCCTCGCAAACTCGGGATCACCAGATGAATCTTCGATCGCTTCGCTACTTCAGAACGTCAAATCGATCTCTTTGATCGCTCCCATCGCATACTCGGGAGACGAGATCTGCTCAACCGTCTCGTCCTTTTTGAGGACGTAACACAGAAATGAATACATACTTATGCCTAATGATTAGGATGCCATGAGTATGATGAATCGAAATGTTATGAGTATGATTCCTATTTAAGGTGTTATCACTCATTTGTCATCAAGGTTTTATCTTCGTTTCCCTTTCAAAGGACTGCTTTCACATGAATGGCTTGCCCTCGTGGAAATTCTCAAGTCTATTTTAGGCCTTAGAACAGTGCGCCTTGACTTCTAGCTGTCTTCCCGGAGAGTCACAACTTATTCTTGAAGAATACTCGACTTGGTTTGTTTTAGATTCGTTCCTCAATAATTTAGGGTTTTTGAATCTTTCCCTATCGAAAATTGGCCTGTTATACTTTTCTAAATGACCAAGTAACATTATTCACCCTGCCACAATTGCTGAATCGGGCGAGGGACTTTGAAGAAATGGTCTTCACTGAGACCCCCTTTTTCCAATGTCTTTATTTTGTGTTCGTGGAAGTTCTTAAACAAATGTTTTGTTTCGGCTTTCTGTTTTATCTAGAGATTTTCAAAGTGATACGTGGAACTTTCCTTTGTGAAGTCGTTAGTTCATCAATTATTGTTTCAATGCAGCATGTTTAATGATGGATAATAGTAGGTCGATTTTAAAGAGAATCAAAATGAATTTATTTATGAGACAAAGAAAATTGATTGGGGACATATCCCCTTCTTTTTTTTACGGAGAAAAAGAACTCAAAATTGGTAAAATAAACAACATGGATCAGACGCCCTAGGCATCGTCGATTGGACTTCTACATACAAACTTCAAGAAGACTGCTTTTGAGCCTATCATGTGTTTAGAAGACTCAAAGTATTTTTTCGATGCCCCAATATGCAACGTACTTCCTCTTCTGTTGATTATAGTGCTGCAAGATCACGATGTGTTCGTTCAAAATTTGAGCCGCCCTTTTCGGTTTTCAACTCAAAAGCCCTTTGGTCTCAAGGTGCCCTTTTCGGGTTTTCACCTTAGCCTCTCCGTTTTTTGAAGTCTCAAAGTGCCCTTTGGGTTTTCACCTTGGCCTCCTCCATTTCAAGCAAAGTATCTTTTATCTGATCTCGAGTTCACGGATTGGGCAAGCTTTTCCCGTCCATCTCGCCGAATCGCACCTCCCGAGAAAGCTTTCTTCACCACATACGGTCCTTCCCGCCGGCATCCATTTCCCTCTGTGATCCTTTTGTATGGGAAGGATCTTTTTCAACACGAGGTCCCCTTCGTGGAATTCCCTTGGGCGAACCTTTTTGTTGTAAGCTCGCATCATTCGCTTTTGGTACATCTGACCGTGACGGATAGCCCTCAATCTCTTTTCTTCAATCAAGTTCAACTGATCATACCGAGCCTGGATCCATTCAACCGTCCGACTTCACTCCGATAATACTCAAGAGAAGGTATTTCCACTTCAATAGGTAGAACCGCCTCCATCCCATAGACCAATGAGAAAGGCGCTGCCCAGTGAGAGATTCTGGACGAACGCTCGATAAGCATAGAGCCTTGACGGTAATTTTTCATGCCAATCCTTGTAAGTCTCGACCATCTTCCCACTATCCTTTTGATGTTTTTGTTGGTCGCTTCCGCTTGCCCGCTCATTTTTGGACGATACGGGACGAATTGTGGTGTTTAATATTGAATTGGTGCAAACTCCGCTTATCGTCTCGTTGTTTAGGTTCAATGCGTTGTCCGATATGATCCTCTCAGCATTCCATATCGACAAATAATCTCCTTCTTCAAGAACCGATGACACGACTTAGTGACGTTAGCATACGAGGCGCTTCTACCCACTTGGTGAAGTAGTCGATGACCACAAAGATGAATCGATGCCCATTCGATGCCTTCGGAGATATTGGCCCAATGACGCCCATACCCCACATGGAAAATGGCCATGGAGAAGTCATAACATGTAAAGGTGACGGGCACGTGAATCTTGTCTCCATAACTCGCATTTATGACATTTTTGGCATAGTTGATCGGTCTCCTCCATGGTGGACCAATAATATCCAAACCTCATTATTTGTCCGCCATTGTGAAACCATTAGCGTGAGTTCCACGACACCTTCATGAACTTCTTCTAGGATTAACTTAGCCTCGGCGGCGTCCACACACCTCAGCAGCACTTGATCCTTCCTTTTCTTGTATAAGACTTCTCCATCCAAGACGTAATCACAGGCTAATCTCCTCAACGTCTTTTTTTCATTCTCAGTGGCTTGATCAGGGTACTCACGATTCTTCACATACCGCAATATATCGTGGTACCATGGTGGGCCAGTTTCCCCTTCTTCCTCGACATTGTAGCAATGGGTTGGGTCTTGATGAATGCTCATTCGTATTGGCTTCATATCTTCGCTTTCATTTATTCAGACCATGGAAGCCAGGGTGGCCAGAGCATCAGCCATCTGATTTTCGTCCCTAGGCAAGTAATTGAAAGTGATATCATCGAACTCTTTGACAAGTTTCGGGCCAATCTTTTATAGATAACTAATTTTGGATCCTGGTTTCCCATTCTCCTTTGAGTTGATAGATTACTGTATGTAATCTCCATAGACTTCTAATACCACGATTTTGAATTGATAGCGGTGGAGCCCCATGATGCAAGCTTCATATTCACCATATTATTAGTGCAATCAAATCCAGGTTTGCAAGTGAATGGATAATGGTCTCCTTTGGGGATATCAGATCGCCCCAATTCCATTGCTCACGGCATTTGATGCCCCATCAAAATTTAGTTTCAAGGATGGTCTTGGATGTACCTTCTTTAATGTCGCCACGTACATCAAGTCCTCATTAGGAAATCAAAATCTAAGGGCTCATAGTCTTCAAGGGCTCTCTGCTAGAAAGTCTACTATCGCGCCCTTTTACCGCCTTTTGGTTTACATAAACGATGTCAAATTCAAAAGCAGATCTCGCCACCGCCATCCTTCCATTCAAGGCGGTGGATTCCATCATATACTTGAGGGGATCTAGCTTTGAGATGAGCCATGTTGTGTGATACAGCATGTATTGCCTCAACCTTCGAGTTGTCTAAATCAAGGCACAACATAATTTCTCGATTGGCGGGTACCTCATTTCACATGCGTGAATTTCTTACTAAGGTAGTATATTGCTTTTCTTTCTTCCCGATTCATCATGTTGGCCCAAAGACGCATCCCATCGAATTATCAAAATCTTGTTAGATAAAGGATGAGGGCTTGTCCGGTTGAGGCGGCATTAATACCGGGCTGAGATGATATTGTTTCACCTTTTCAAGGTCTTTTGGCACTCTTCATCCCACGTGCAGGTTGTGTTTCTTGAGGAGACGGAATATGGGTCACATCTCTCGTCGGTTGTGAAATGAACCGAGCGATGTAATTCAACCTTCCTAAAAACCTCTAACTTCTTTTTGGGTACGTGGTGGAGGTAATTCTTGAATGGCTCTGACTTTATCTGGGTCAACCTCAATTCCCTTTTCACTGACTATGAACCCGAGCAACTTTCCGGATCGAGCTTCGAAGGTACACTTTGACGGATTAAGCTTCAACTGGAATTTTCTCAACCTCAAGAACAATTTTCTCAAGGCCTGCACATGCTCTTCTTCGCCAGATTTGGCGATCATATCGCCGACGTAAACCTCAATTTCCACATGCATCATATCATGGAATAAGGTTACCATGGCTCTACGATATGTCGCTACTGCATTTTTAGCCCAAATGGCATTACCTTGTAGCAAAACGCTCCCCACATGGTTATAAACGTTGTCTTGTCCATGTCCTCGGGATGCATTTTTATTTGGTTGTACCAGAAACCATCCATGAAGGAGAACAACGAATATTCTCATTGATTGTCTACTAAAGTGTCGATGTGAGGCGTGAAAATTGTCCTTCGGGCCGGCCTTGTTCAGTCTCGTAGTCCACGCACATTCGCACCTTCCGTCTTTCTTGGGGACAGGGACAACGTTAGCCACCCAATCTGAGAACTTGACCACTTGTAAGAACCCGGCATTAAATTGTTTCTCGACTTCTTCTTTTATTTTTAACAAGACATCCGGTCGCATTCTTCGTAGCTTCTGTTGGACTGGCTTGCATTCTTCTCTTATGGGCAGTCGATGTACTACAATATCAGTACTTAGTTCGGGCATATCTTGGTACGACCATGCGAACACATCCTTAAATTCATGGAGTAGTTTGATGAGGTTCCGCCTGGTTTCTGCAGTAATACAAGCTCCAATTTTCACCTCTTGCCCTCTCCTAGGTTCATCATTTCTACCACTCTTTATGGGGAGGATCTGCTTTTCTTCTTGCTCTACCATTCTCAACAAATGGAGGCAAGTCGATTCATGTCATTTCCAAAGTCCCGAGATTCCTCTCAACACATGTCTTGCTCAAAGCGCACCTTTGAATCAGAGTATCATTACTCATATCATTGATGTCTAGAGACCAGTAATGGGTATCGAAGGGTGTATAAAGAACAAATGAATTTGAGGACAATTATTCACATGATATGAATGAGAACAAAGAATAAATGGTAAAATGTAAAATAAGAGGATATTTAGTAGAATTGAAGATGCATTTCATTAAAACATAATGTCCTAACATGAGCCTATTTCACAAAGGAAATCTCATTGTTTCTAGGCTTAAAACAACAAGAGTGTTCTCAATATTACTCTGCATAATCTCTAAACACTACAGAAATTCCTCTGCAAATTCAATTGTCTAACGTGCTTCCGTGTTCATATGGGCGGATGCCCGATGATTTCTTTGATCATCTCCTCATCCTGTATGGCATTGATGTGAGGACATTCCCTCAAGAGATTCTCTTCCGGGTAAATCATTCCTCCCGACACGAAGGTGCGAGATATGTGGGGAATGTCATCGGTTCCCACTTAGCGTCTTCTCCATTCACCGCCTTTCTCCTTTCTTGTTTCTTTTCCATCTCCTTCTTCATCCTGCTTAGCATCCGCTTGAAACCTAAACCAAAGCGATCCCTTTTTCTTTCAAAGATCGGGCTTGACTTTCCTTGAGATATTTACCCAATCCTTTTCCGGTAGGGCTCCTTTTCCCATCACATTAGCAATCCCATCCCGGTAGTCTTGGATAGTTTAGGTGATGGGACTTTGTTTCTTCGAAATGAAAGTCGATTCACGAACTCTAAGATCGAAAGGAACATTCAATGGTTTCCTCATTCGTTTCTAGGTATGGCGCTTCGTTGGTAACAGCTGCTATGATATCTTCTTCACGTTTATAGTTACCACCGATTTTCATTACCAATTTCAATTTCGTGCAAAGATTTAAGGTATCGGCCCCATGAATGAATCCAAGGCCTCCCTAGTAAGCAGTTGTAAGAAGGCTTGATATCCATGACTAGAAAGTCTACCTCATATGTATTAGGCCCGATCAATAATGGTATGTCTATTCTCCCATCACTCTTCTTTCTGGTCGTGGTAATGCTCTCACTATGTTTTGGCAGGATTTCATATGAGAACTATCTATCGGCAACCTCTTGAGCGTGGCTAGTGGTAAGACATTTAATGCTGACCCATTATCTATTAGCACACTTGGCAAGGTGTACCCCTTACAACGGGTGGTTATGTGCAAGGCCTTCGTCGATCCCATGCCTCCCGGAGGGATTTCGTCATCGCTGAAGTAGATGAAATTATCGGCGCTTATGTTACTAACCAGACGATCCAACTTGTTGACGGATATATCTTTAGTAACATAGGTCTCACTTAGCACTTTCATTAATGCTTCATGGCACTTTGAGCTTAGAAGTAGTGCTAACACGTAGATACTGGCTAGTTGTCCGTGCGCTTATTCCACTACATCAGTATTCGGCTGTGTTTCAAGAATTTTAAGAATTCTTTAGCCTCCTCCTCTTTACGGGTTCATTGATAACGGCTTTGGGTTCTTTTTCCCCCTAATCGATACAATCTTCGGGCCAGCTTCCATTCTCTTATTTTCGTGGTCATAACGCTTCCCACTACGCTGTATAGGAACCTTCGTTCTTGACTTCCTCCGAAGTACTAGTGGAACCTTGCGCCCGTATTGTCACATTGCGCTTATAATTCCAAGGCACCCTTTTACTATCTTTGTAAGGAAAAGAAGGTGTTTCAATTGTGATTTTGGTCTTCCCCGTGTTCGCCTCGTGTTCCGCTAAATGATGATTCTCGGGTAATTAACTCTGGGTTTTGTCAAATCTTCTTCGGTCGCGCATATTTCCTCTTCCTCTTCTCCTTCTTCATAAAACTCCAGTTCTTTGTTGTCCATGAGGCCTTGCACCAAAATTTTAAACTCGGCACATTCTTAGATCTCGTGCCCCTCGCCTTATGGAATTTGCGATAATTCTTCATATGTCTTTCGCTTCCTGTAGAATCCGACTCTATCAATCCTCTTTTTGCCATTTCCTTCCAGACTATTCACAATGGGGTCTTCACTTCGGTGACATCTCTCTTGATCTTTCTCACAATCTCCTCACCGATCGCGTTCACCCCTTTATCCTCGCGATTGGGCAATGGGTTCCCCTTTCTTACCAAGTCATCCAAAGGCTATAACACCCATTTTGATTAGCCTCTCGACTACCTTTTTGAAGGCGAGGCAATTCTCTATCGAATGCCCCTCTATCCCTGCATGGTAGTCGCAGTGAGCGTTTGAGTCGTACCACTTAGGGTATGGGGGCTGCAATGGTTGTAAGTAAAACGGGACACGATGTGCTCATTGAATAAAATTTGGTATAGCTCTTTGTATGTGATTGGAATTGGCGTAATTGGATTCTTTCAGATTTGGCCTTATGTTTGGACTCTGTCTAAAGGGGCTCGATGATCGGGGTCACACCTTGGTCGCTCACAAGAATAGGCTTTGAATAACTTTTACCTATGTTGTTTATGTCGTTGTCCCTCTTCTTTGGGGCCGTTTTCTAGTACTTTCTCCACCTCTATTTTACCGCTTCGATCGATTCTCAATCATTTCCGACAAAGACAATATCGAAAAACTTTTGGTGGCACTTCCAAGCATGTGATTAATGAAGGGTGCTTTCAACAGATTAACAAACAAAGATAGTTGTCTCTTTTTCTAGAAGCGGTGGCTGAACTTGTGTGGCTACTTCCCTCCACCGCTGGGCATATTGCCTGAAACTTTCATTTGGCTTTTTCTCCATATTTTGGAGCGTGATTCGATCGGGAGCTATATCGACCACGTGCCCGTATTGTTTTAGGAAGGCCTGTGCTAGGTCCCTCCACGACTTGATCTGGGTACGGCTGAGCTGATTGTACCATTTGGCCGCAGCCCCGGCCAAACTATCCTGAAAACAATGAATAAGTAGTTGATCGTTGTTAACATATCCCGCCATCCGTCGACAGAACATCGTGATGTGCGCTTCGGGGCAACTGGTCCCATTGTATTTTTCAAAATCTGGGGTCTTGAACTTTGGCGGAAGCACGAGGTCTGGGACTAGGCTCAAGTCTTTAGCGTCCACCCCGTAGCGATGGTCAGCAGTTTCTATTTCCTTAAACTTTTCTTCTAACCATTTGCAACGATCCTCGAGTTGTCTGGGTAGGTTCAACTTTACCTTATCCATTTTAGCCATTTCATCAAAGTCAGGGACTATAGGGTTAGCCGGACCTTCTCCGGGATTGGTGCCTGAACCAGTGGGGAAGTGTCTTGGCATTGCGGTCTCATCCGGCATTGTGGCTCGATAACAAAAGCGCCTTTGGGGACATATTTCGGTGGTGCTTGGGTATTTGGCGGGGTAAATCCGGAGGGTAAGTTGGTCGTCATTATTCCACGAGCTAGCAGCCGACGCCTTTCCTCGCTCATTGGCCAATAGTCGAGCCACCGGGCTTATCATGTTGTTTTGGGACTCCCGCATTCGTTCTATCATATCTTGTTGCATCTTGGTTAATCGTTCTTGCATCCGTTTTGTATTTCCTTTGTACTTGCTCTAGTCTTTCAATCCTTTGATCCATGATTTTATTTTTGCTTGCGTGACAGTAGCGGTGTTCCGTGCTAATCATAATTTAAGGTTCTTTGTGAGTTTTAATGCACATGATGCAATGTAATGCTAATGCATGCAATGTATGCAAAAAAAGGCGTTAATTCGATTCAATTTCCATTAGAATAACTTTTCTAGAAAACAAATTTCTTTACATAGAATAGATTACATATAAGGCCTCGCCTAATACTTAAGGCCTTGACTTCTTCAAGAAGCTTAGCTAACTCTTGTCCTTGCTCGACTTTGATTCATAAAACAAACTTAGTACATCGCTTGGACTCCTAAGGTTTGCAAATGTTCATGACCTCTCGCACTTGAGCCACGGCTTCCCCATGATGTAATCCCGATCTCGACTTGATTCTCGGGAGTGATGAAGTTGTTGCTTCCAACGCTCCTCATTGACTTCGAAGCTCCACCGTAGCTCACAACCATGTAAAGCGACTCTAGCTCTTCGATTCTCCTTTTCATTTCTTCAATTTTACCTGACTAGCCTTTAATTCAACCGCAGAGTTACTGGCCACGATCTCGATACAAAGATCTCTCCAATTCTACCACCCGAGCCTTTAATTCTTCTTTCTCGCTTTGGTTTCTACCAAACTTCTTTTCGAGTAGCTTCTCGAACTTGGGTATCTCGGAGTTCCCTTTCCCATCGACTGGCTCTATGTTTTTCCTCTTTCAGTTCTTGACGCCATTGCTCTGACGTTTTTCCTAATCCACCATTTTCATTGACCTTCGCACTTTTTGTAGTCCGCTTTTCAAACCGTCCAAATCTTTCTACTTTATTTTTCCCTTTCCTCGACTTTTCGACCTCCGACTTCCGAATGTCAACGCCCAACTTAGCTGCATTTTTCTTCTTCTAATCGTTCTATCCTTTTCCCTAATTCCGTATTTCTTTTCTCAAAATCTTGTTTGATGATTTCGAGCTCTGATGGGATTACCTGTAGGTGCTCCTCCATTGATCGAGCGTCTTCCTAGCCTGGTATGGGAATGTTGTCGTTGATTCTTCGGCTCCTCCATCGGTCGTATTCGGCAGTTGTCATGGGGTTTGTGGCAAACCTTTTCATTCTATGAGTCTGACCCTAAGAGCTTGCTATTTCACGAACTCTTTTCTTGCAATTATCCCCTTTGTATTCAAATTCACACTGAATTAGACCTTGTGTTGCGGGTATAAACTGTCTCGATTTGTACTGTCTCAACACAAGGAGAGGAGCATATCCGACGGCTCTCCATACTCCTAATAGAGGAACCCAGTCAAAATCTCCACATCGATATAGTATCTCATCAGGGATCATCAAAGGAGCTTTCCATTCCACGCCTTCCTCTTGCGTGTTTTGCGTAATTGTCATCCATTCTTCTTCCATAAGATCGCCTCGCCTTGGTGTGGTCGCTAATTCCTTTAACGGGAATAGTCCTCGAGAAGATTCGACCGTGCCTTTTTCGCTTTCCAAAATGATGTTGAACCATACTAACAAGAGTCAGGCACAACCGGTGAATCTTCCTTCGCTTTCTTGACGCACTTAGAGACCGAAAGTTTCGCGAATTGCGTGAACGGGTGTGACTCTTCTATCCAACTCACAAATAGATCTCGAGATCGCTTCATCTACATGCCCTAGAGCTTTAGGAAAATAATCAATCCATAAATGCTCAAGGCAAAGATGTCAACCTTTTTCTTCACATCCCAAAAGTGCTATGATCAAGTCCCTTAAATTTCTCCGGGATACACTTACAATCTCCTTTTTGCTTTATCCGTGTCGCAACCCAACGCTCACTCATTCCCGTAATATTCATCAACTTTTTAAGAAGGTGGGAACGTTAATGTGTCTTGTATAAACTTTGTCGGCTTGAATTTTCGGCAACGGCAGTAGGCGTGTATTCTTCTATAGTAGGCACTAGATCTACTTTTTCAAAAGTAAAGCACTATAAGCGGGATTCCAAAATTGGGCTATAGCTCGAAATAGGTGCTGGTCTACCTTGATGTCGAAAGCGATATGGCGATCTCCGTAATGACAAGAAATAATTGCTTGATCTCATGATCCCATCGACCCCATATCTCTTTCATCTCTTGAAGATTATTTTGGGTGACACCGATCTGCGTGAAGTCCCATAATTCTCGACACGCACTTTCCGTGAGGCTATCACCTTTTCTTCATCGCACAATCTCTACCCATATCCGACGGCCGCATTGTCTTCCACTCTATCAAGAAACCCTTTTCCATGACAAAGCTATCTATTTGGGCAATTGAACGTGAATCAACACCTTTTGATGAAGATGCCATGCAAAAATGAAAATGAAGCAAGTTAATATTTCATACATAGTAAGCAAAGAATAAAATACCTAACTGTAACCACTAGGGTTTGGCGCGGCTACCTAGGGTGGATTCTTAGGGCTTACTATATGAGGTTCAATTCTAAAGTAAGGGTACCTGAACTAGCAGATTCCTCGATCTTCACCCATTATAGGCTCATATAGACCGAGTTCAGTTCAGGGGAATACATTTCCCTATGGCTACACGGAGATGAAAATCTCACGAAGACATAGGTACGGATGTATCCCGAAAGCGATTCACTATCTTACACGGAGGTGAAAACCTCACGAAAGAGTAGTTTCTCACTCCCACCTAAAGGTGTGACCATGACGGTCATGCAATGCAATGCCAGAAAAAAACAACATGCAGTAAAAAGATCGTAATTTTCAAATTGCACTTTCAAACTTCTGACAAAAGACAAAAAATAATCAATTTATGGCTTGACTTTCCAAAAAAGGGGTCCTCGATTGGAGTCGCCAAGTCGTCAGAACCATTTTTTGGGAAACGACAAAAAGGAGGGTTCGACTTTGGGTTTTGAAAACATAAAAAAAAAAGAGGAGCCGCCACCAATCCTTTTTGATAAGGTGTGATCGGTCACCTCATAAAACAGTTGTTTTAATAAATGCTTTGATTTATCAAAACAACGATTTTGGTCTTACTAAATCCGTAAAAATGAGTTCTAAGTCGGTTACACATACGAGAGGAAGGGTTAGCACCCTCGATCGCCCAAAATTGGTACCAACATGATTAATTAGTGTCTTGATGTCGGAAGTTTGAAAAGGTTTTAAAAAACAGATCCTTTTAAAAGATATTAGGATATTCGAGATCTCTTTGTTCCGAGAGGGTACAAACATCACATCTAGCACGTTAGGACATGATATTTCTAACCTTCGTAATCAAAGCTATCTCATGATTTTACGAAGTTTATCAAAAGGATGTTTAGTGATTTAGTCAACCGGAAAATCGCAACCCAGCACGTTAGGGCACTATCCCCCAAATTCCTAAGTACAAAACATTGCCTTTATTTTTAAAAAACCTTTAAATGGAAGGTAGCAACTTTACAAAATGCCTCAGACGGGTCAAATCGAGAGAAGGTTCGAGTCAAAACTTGAGATTTCTTTGATCCCGAAGATATAAACATCACATCCAACTCGTTAGGGACGCAATGTTTTAATCTCGTAATCGTAGTCGCCTCATGATTTTGCAAAACTTCGTAAAAGGGATGTTAAGTAATTTAGTTAGACGGAAAATCGCAACCCAAAGACGTTAGGGCACTATTTTCCTAATTCCTAAACACGAATCATCACCTTAAAATGAAATGTGATGGTTTTCAAAATACATTTTACGTAGTATTAATATGAAATTTGGAAGGATAAACGAGATGTAAATATTGTGAATATAAGAGTACAAACAATAATAATATGATAATGATACGAAATAATGATAATATTATATCGATATGAATAATACATATATAACATTAGTGGGAATAGAATAATAGAATTAGTGGTGAAAGTTAAATAATAAAATATAAAATATAAGATAATGATAATAATACAAAATGATAGCAAACGAATAATAATAAAATATATTATGTATATATATACCTATATATATATGTTTATAATAATAGTAAGAAAGAATGGTAAAATAATAGGTTTAATAATAATAATAATAATAATAATAATAATAATAATAATGGACTAATAATAGAATAATAATAATAAATAATAGTGAAATATAATAGAAATAATAAATAAAGATAATAATAATTAGTAATAGTAAAAATAAAATAAAATAATAGCAAAATTGCAACATAATTAAAAAGGGACTAAATTGCATTGAAAACTAAAATTTCTATGAATTATAAATAAATAAATGATAGGGACTGAATTGCAAAGCCGAATAAGGTGGGGCTGAATGGATAATTTTCCCAATAATTAAACGCAACGTGTTGGGGAGGACCGAATCGTAAAACTACGAGAAATTTTAGGCCTATGTATAATAATAAAACTTGATTTTAAGAACGTAAAATGCGGAAGGGCCATTTTGCAATTAGACCCAAAATAAAAACACGCGGATCCTTCCGCGTCGGTCAACAACGCTACGGGTTATAGGGTGAAATGACGCTGCTTTGGGGCTTAAGGACGCCAAAACGGCTGCTTCAATTGGCTATATAAGCCCCATTTTTGTAAAAATTTTCATTTTTTCTTTGCTCCTAAAAAAAACTTAATGTTTGTTTCTTTTTCTCTCTGCAGGTTCTGGAGCTACGGGCGAAATCCGACCGGCCGCCGTCGTCTTTGCGTATCGTGCCACCGCCCACTGCAGGCTTTTAATTTCAAAAGGGTAAGTTTTTTCCCTTTTTTTTTGGTGTTTATTTACTTTCTCTTTTTTAGTGTTTCCTATTTTTATACGTGCATAAAAAGAGAAACAGACTCGTAAAATGAGGAAAATAAATGAAAAAAAATCAGAATACCTTGGGCCTCCGATCTCGATTTTTAATACTTCGGTTCTCTGATTTTGTCTCCTTTGATATTCTGGTTACCTATTTGTTAGTATTTTTATCTTTGGTTTTCGGTTGTGATTGATTTTCTGTTTTTTTGTACTTTTGTATCTGGATCTGTTATTTTCTGCTTTGAAATTTCTCGTTTTTTTTTTATATCCTTTGAAAAAAAAGGTCCTTTACAACAGAATACAAATCGGCTTTTATAGCCTTTTCAAATTACTTATCGTCTTCTTGTTTAATGTTTTGCAGTGTTTGGTGGCCAAGTGGGAAGGGCGGTGGCGGGGCGGTGGACAAGACGCCGTCGACTAGTGGCTAGTCGTAAGGTCGGGGTCGATGGCGTAATCAGCCTTGGTTAGGCGCTTTAGGTTTTTCTTTTTGTTTATTTTCTTCTTGGGCTTTAGTGGGCTAGGGTTGGTTTACAAGTTAATTTGGGTTTGGGTTGTAATTGGGTCGTATCGGCAAAATGGGTCGTACACTAAGTTTTTATATTACTTATTTAGAATATATTGTTTGTACATGTTAATCATTTTAGAAAATATCATATTCTTTTATTTATTTATTTATTCGAGTTTAATTATATTATTCATTGATTTACTTTTATATTTGATCTTGTTTATAGAGTTTAATGTTCATTTATTAAAATTTATCTTTCATATAGATTTTTAATTATCACGATTATTTATATCTTGTGCTTATTCATATATGTTCTTTTATTGATTTATTGTTGCTTCAAAGATAATCTTTTTATTACATGTATTACTTACTATGCTATGTTGCTTTCCTTTTAATTGTCTATATTAATGTTAGTATATCATGTAATTTTATTAATTGCTTTTGGTACTTATGTTTGATGATATATTAATGTGATATTTTTACTTGGATCATTTTTAAAATAAAATACATTTTGTAAAACTACCATATTTTGTTCAAAGTTTTTTTTCTTAAATAAGGCAATGTTTTGTATTTAGAAATTCGGGGAATAGTGCCATAACGTGCTGGGTTTCGATTTTCCGTTTGACTAAATAACTAAATATCCTTTTAATAAATTTTGTAAATCATGAGATGATTTTGGTTACGAGGGTTTAAAATATCATGTCCTAACATGCTGGATGTGATGTTCGTATTCTTTCGGAACAAAGAAATCTCAAGTTTTAACTCAAATTGTTCAAGTTTTTTTAAAGAAATCATGTTTTCAAATCTTTTCGAATTTTCGACATTAGGACAATAACTAATCAATTCGGTACCAATTTTGGGTGTTACGAGGGTGCTAATCCTTCCTCGCACGTAACCAACTCCCGAACATTTTTTCTTGAATTTCGTAGGTCAAAATCAATGTTTTGAAATAAAAAGTTTTTATAAGGTGATCCGATCACACCTAAGCAAAAAGGGATTGGTGGCGACTCCATTTTTGTTTTAAAGTCGATCCCCGATTTTTTTTTAAAATTAAAAATGGTTTCGATAGCTTGGCAACTCCGCTGGGGAACAATAAGAGAGTTAGTCGTTTAAATTCATTGTTTTGTCCTTTGTTGGAAATGTGAAATTTGATTTGAAAACTTGATTTGGAAATTACGATCATTTTGTCACATTTGTTTGTATCTTTTTTTGCACACATTGCATGACCGTTGTGGTGGCAGCCTTAAGTGAGAGTGAGAAACTATGCCTTCGTGAGGTTTTCACCTCTGCATGGGCTAGTGGATTGCTTCCGGGATACATCCTTACCTATGTCTTCGTGAAGTTTTCACTTCTGCATGGCCATAGGGAAATGTATTCCCCCAAACTGAACTCGATCCGTATGAACCTATAATGGGTGAGGATCGAGGAATATGCTAGTTCAGGTACCCCAACTTTAGAGCTAAACCACACGTAGAAAACATAAGGACTCTCCCTAAGTAGAACTATGTCAAACTTTAGTAGTCACCCAGATAGGTCTGTTTATTTTAGTTAATTTATATTTTATTTCATGATTCTAACTTGTGATGCTTTATTCTTTGTGCATGTCATTTCATATTTTAAGAGGTATCGATTTACGGTCAGTTTCTAAGTTAGAAAGCTGGTTATGGAAAAGAATTTCTTGATAAAGTGAAAGACAATGCAGCCACTCGCATGTGGTCCGAGCAGACGCAATTAGAGAAAGGGAATAGCTTAGTTGAGGGGCACGTGTCAGAACTATGGGATTTCACTCGTATCAATATCACGCAAAATGAGTTCCAAGAGTTGAAAGAAATATGGACCCAGTGGGAGGATGAGGCTAAGCAGCTGTTTTATCATAATTATGGAGATCTACCCTATTTACTCAACATTAAGGTAGATAAGCATATGTTCCGGGCTACGACTTAGTTTTGGAACTCTGCCTATAGCTGTTTCACTTTCGGGAAGGTAGATTTGATACATAAGGTGGAGGAATATACAACCTTGCTTTATTGTCCAAGGGTCCAAGTCGACAAAGCTTATTCTAGGGTGGCTAATGTCCTAACTTTTGTGAAAAAATTAATGAATATCATGGGGATGAGTGAACAGTGGGTTACAGCCAGTATTCAGATGAAAGGCGAGGGTAAATGCATTCATTGGGTGAGTTTGAGAGACCTAATCTTAGCCCATCCAGATGTAAAGAAGATGGTTAATGTCTTTGCCTTATGTATCTATGGTTTGGTAATTTTTCCTAAAGCTCTAAGACAAGTAGATGAAGCAGTTGCTGATTTATTCGATCGACTTGACAAAGGGGTCACACCTGTACCTGCAATTCTAGCCGAGATGTTCAGATCCTTGAGTGCATGTCGGAGGGCTGGTGAAGGTAGATTCATTGGATGCACACAGTTATTGCTAGTTTGGTTCCACAGTCATTTTTGGAAGGTCGACAAGGTTCCTTACCGAGTGTTCTTTGAAAGTTATTCCCCTCTAAAAGAGAACACCAAGGAGGGACGATATATCAGAGGAGAAGTGGATGGAAATTCTTCAAAACCTCCGAGAGGAAGATGTTGAGTGGAGAGCCCCTTGGATGGTTCCCAACAAGGTCTTCTATCGGTATGGAAATTTTGATTAGGTGCCTCTACCTGGAATCTGAGGAGTTGTTAGGTATGAACCATTGCTTGTGCTAAGGCAATACAAAGCAAGACAGTTCATCCCGGTAACACACAGTTTAGCTCAAAGTGAATTCTCATATAAGGGGGATAATTACAAGAAGATGATTCAAGAGATCTCTGAGGTTTGGAAGCAGACTTTCTGTATGAAGATTTTGACTGGAGGACCGATGACAACCTTAGAATATAAGGAGTGGTCGAACAAAAGGATCAATGATAACATCCTTGGGCCAAGCTCGGGGGTGCTCAATCGATGGAGGAATACTTATGAGTGGTCCCATCGGAGTTAGGGATTATAAAGCAAGACTTCAAGAGGCAGAGTTTAGAGCTCGAAAAGAGGATAGAGAAGTTGGAAGAAGAAAAAATGCACCTAAGATTAGATGTGGATGTTCAGAAACTGGAGGCCAAAAAATTAAGAAAAGAGAAGAGGAAGATAGAAGAAGATAGAGATAGTTTGAGGATAGAATAGAAGAAGATACATCTGAAGATGAAGAATGCTAGATTGGGAAAGACTTTGGAATAGTGGCAATAGGAGATTCAAGAGGAAAAGGCCAAAGCTGACCATTAGGAGAGGAAGTTTCAAGAAATTCAAGCGTGAAACGAGACCTTAGAGAAGAGTTTGGCAGAAAGTCGAAATGAAAAAGGAGAATTAAAAGTTAGAGTGGCTGAACTTGGGCGGTCTCTTCATCACCATCGAAGTCGTAATTCTACGATCGAGCTAAAGTCAAGTTTGAACAAGATCGAGAAAATGAAGGGTAAAATTGAAGAGTTAGAATCGATATTGCACAATTGTGAACTCCGGATCGAGCTTCTTGAAACAAGAGAAGGGCGTTGGAAAGAAGAGCTTCACCATTCTCATGATCAAGTTAGAAGTCGGGATTATCTCATGGGTGAAGCAATAGTTTAGATCCGAGAGGTAGTTGATCACCTATAGACTTTGGCAGTACAGGCTGATACATTGAGCATGAAGTATGAGCTACAGTCAGATCGTGGTCAAGAGCTAGCCTTGTTGTTTAGAAAAATCAAAACTTTGGGCATTAGGGTGAAAGCATATTTGTAGTCTGTTTTATGTAAAGGATTTTGTTTTCTAATAAAGTTTTCTAAATGAAATTGAACCTAGATCGATGCCTTTTTGCATTCATGCATTTACATTACATCATATCATTTGCATTTAGATCCATAGAAAGATCCTAAATAGTTGAAATTATTACAGAGAGAGAGAGAAAGAAGGAAAAATCCAAAAACTAAACACCATTACGGAACACGCGCTAAGACAAAGAATATGGATCAAAGACTCGAACAGTTCCAGAAAGACATGCAAAATCAGCTGCAAGAGCAGTTAGCAAAAATCCAACAAGATATGAGGGAACAAATGATGGAGGCCCAAAGGAATATGGTAGCTCAAATGACTCAGCTACTAAATGGGGCAATGGACAAGGGAAAAGGTCCCATGACTAATGCTGGAGAAGATAATGAGGATTTCCTCCAGGTTTTACCCCATCGCATATACAAGCACAACCTAAAAAGTATCCCCAAGGCCATCTGTCATGATTAGACCTCAACAAGGGCAAATTGATGCAAGATCACCCATAAACTTCCAAGCGGGCACAGGGTCTAACCTAGGAGATAACCCTGCTAATCTTGTTGACTTAGATATAGTAGAAGGGGAAAAGACAAGAATTGAGTCCTCAAGGCAGTTAGAGGATCGCTGTAGATAGTTGGAAGAAAAGTTCAAGGCTTTGAAAAATGCTGATAGTCATCATGGGATTGATGCTAAAGACTTGAGCTTGATTCCAAATTTGGGGCTTCCTCAGAAGTTCAAAATGCAAGAATTTGAGAAGTACAATGGGACCAGCTGCCCTGAAGGCTATATTACTATGTTCTATAGATAGATGACCAGCTAAGTTAACAATGATCAACTCTTGATTCATTGTTTCCAAGATAGTTTGGTAGGGGCAGCGTTCAGGTGGTACAATCAACTCTGCCATGCTAGGATTAGCTGTTGGAGAGACCTAGCCCAAGCCTTCATGAAGTAATACAATCATGTCACAGACATAACACCTGACAGAATCACCTTGCAAAACATGGAGAAGAAGTCAAATGAAAGCTTTAGGCAATACACACAAAGATAGAGGGAGGTTGCCATGCAAGTTCAACCACCGCTCCTAGAAAAGGAAACTACAATGCTTTTTATCAATACCTTGAAGGCCCCATTTATCACTCACATGATAGGAAGCACCACCAAGAGCTTTACGGATATAGTGATGGCAGGAGAGATGATTGAAAATGCCATAAGAGGTGGCAAAATTAAAGCAGAAGAAACCACTAAAAGGTCTACTCTGAGGAAAAAAGAGAATGAGGTGAATAATACGAGTACATACAACAAAGGGTACTCAAAGACAATTACTATTAGCCAGCCGAAAGTAGTTACTGCTGGGCAATAAGGGTTAGTAAGATAGAAATTGGGCACCAGATAAAATTCTAAAAAGCTCTTATTTATGCCAATCCCAATAACGTATAAGGAGCTATATCAAAGTTTATTTGACGTGCACGTAATGTCCCCATTTTATCTACAACCATTATTGCCCCCATATTCTAAATGGTATGACTCAAACGCTCAATGTGATTACCATGCGAGAATATCAGGCCATTCGATAGAAAACTACACTACCTTCAAAAAGGTAGTCGAGAGGCTCATTAAGATGGGGATTGTGAAGTTTGATGATACATCTAGTGCAGAGAACCCGTTACCTAACCATGGAGATAAAGGGATAAATGCGATTAGTGAAAATGTCATGAGAAGAATCAAGGAGGATGTTGCGGAGGTAAAAACCCCGTTGAGAATAATCTGAAGAGAAATGGTAGGAAGAAGACTGATAGAATCAGATTCTATGGAAGGATGTGAAGGAGTAAGGGGCTACTTGTGAGTTCCACAAAGCAGAAGGGCATGAAATCCAAGAATGTGCTGAGTTCAGGGACTTGGTGTGAAGCCTTATGGATAATAAGGAATTAGAATTTTATGAAGAAGGCTTAGAGGAAGGAAACATAAATGCAATTGAAGGAGAATTGATGAAGCAAAAAGTCAATTACCCGAAGATCATTATCTCCCGACCAAGAAGTACGGAGGGTGGAGCACAAGTAGCACCCAAGCTCATAATTTAGAAACATGTTTCCTTTCCTTACAAGGATAACAAAATGGTACCTTGAAATTACGACTGTAGTGTGACAATACCGAGAGCGAAAAACTCAATCGGCACTTCTAAGGAGGACCAAAATGAAGGATCCTACACACGTAGTAGAAGGTGTTACGATTCAGGAAACATCAGAATAGAACCAGTGAAATAAAAGACTATGGTAGTTGAACAAGAGAAAGGACCTGAGGCACTTATCAACGAATCGATGAAGGAAGAAGAGGCTAAAGAATTTTTGAAATTCTTGAAGCATAGTGAATACAGTATGGTAGAACAACTGCACAAATAACCAGCTTGCATATCAGTACTAGCCTTGCTTTTAAGTTCAAAAGTACATCGTGAGGCATTGATGAAAGTGTTGAATGAAACTTATGTTACTAATGATATGTCCATCAACAAACTTGATCGTCTGGTTAGAAATATAAGTGCCGGCAACTTTATTTACTTCAGTGATGATGAGATTCCACCTAGGGGTATGAGATCGACCAAAGCTCTGCATATCACTACTCGTTGCAAGGTATACACTCTACCAAGTGTGTTAATAGATAATGGATCGGCTTTGAATGTCTTACCATTGTCTACGCTGAAAAGGTTGCCAATAGACAGTTCTTACATGAAGACATGCCAGAACATAGTGAGAGCATTTGATAGTACTGAGAGAAGGGTAATGGGAAGGATTGACATACCATTTTTGATTGGGCCAAACACATATGAAGTGGATTTTTTGGTGATGGATATCAAGCCATCCTACAATTGCTTGTTGGGGAGACCCTGGATTCATTCGGTAGGGGCAGTACCCTCATCACTACACTAAAAATTGAAGTTGGTGACGGATGGTCAGTTAGTTACTGTAAACGTGGTGGAAGACATTATAGCAACTGTTACCAACGAGGTGCCATATTTAGAGGCAAATAAGGAGGCCACTGAGTGTTCCTTTCACTCTTTAGAGTTCGTGAATGCCACATTCATTTTAAAAGGGAATGAGGTTCCAGTGCCTAAGATATTCAGGACCACGAGGATGGGCCTACAAATGATGATGGGGAAAAGAGCCTTGCCGGAAAAGGACTAGGCAGACATCTTTAGGGAGAAGTTCAAGTCCCGATGCTGAAAGAAAAAAGAGACCATTTTTGGCTTAGGTTTTAGGCCAGATGATAGACAAAGGAGGAAGGAAATAGAGAAAAAGCAAGAGAGAAGAAGAGCGCGGTTGAATAGAGAAGAAGTCAAGTGGGAATTGATGATGTTCCCTCATATATCCCAGACTTTTGTATCAGGAGGGATAATTCACCCGGAAAGAGGATTGTTGGAAAATGAAAATCCTCACATCAATGCCATACACTAGGAAGAAACAGGGCAAAGAAACCTATTAGGCATTCTTCTTTATGAACCTTGAAGCGTTTTGAACAATTGGACTGTAGAAGAACTTCCTATAGTATTTAGAGATTGCACAGAGTAATGTTCAGAACACTCTTATTGTTTTAAAGCCTAGAAACAATAAGATTTCATTTGTGAAATAGGTTCATGTTCAGACATTGTTGTTTCAATAAAACACATCTTTGATAATTAATTCGAGCAAATATTCCTTCATTTTTTATTTTTTAATATTCTAATTTCCTTCCAACAATTTTTTCTTTTGGTATTTTCATTCATACCATGTAAATAGTTATTCTTGAATTCATTTGTTCTTTGTACATTCTTTTATGCCTACCACAGGTTTTTAGATATCAATGATATGAGCAACGATACTACAGATTCAGAGGTCTTTTTTGAGCAAGACATGTGTTTAGAGGAATCTCAGGATTTTAAGGGTGACAAAGATTGTGACTTATCTCCAGATTTGTTAAGAATGGTAAAGCAAGAGGAGAAACAAATTTAACCCATGAAGAGGTGGTAGAGAACATAGCCTTGGAGGAAAGAAAAGTTGTGAAAATTGGAACACGCATAGCCAAGGAGACGAAGAAAAACCTTATTGAGTTATTGCTAGAATTCAAATACGCCTTTGCATGGTCATACCAAGATATGCCTGACTAAGTACTGATATTGTAGTACATCGCCTTCCCATAAGATAAGAGTGCAAGCCAGTTCAGCAAAAGCTACGAAGGATGAGACCTGATGTGGTGTTGAAAATAAAGAAGGAGGTCAAGAAACAGTTTGATGCTAGTTTTCTGTAAGTGGTCAAATACTCAGAGTGGGTAGACTACATGGACTTAAACAAAGCCAGCCCAAAGGACAATTTCCTTTGCCTCATATTAACACGTTAGTGGATAATACGACAGGATACTAACTGTTTTCTTTAATGGATGGTTTTTCAGGAAACAATCAGATCAAGATGCACCCTGAGGATATGGATAAAACTACTTTCATAACATTGTGGGGTACCTTTTGTTATAAGGTAATGCCATTTGGGCTAAAGAATGCAGGAGCAACATATCAAAGGGCTATGATAAACTTATTCCATCATATGATGCACAAAGAGATTGAAGTATATATTGATGACATGATCGCCAAATCTCGAATAGAAAAGGAACACGTTAAAGTTTTGAAGAAGTTGTTTTTGAGATTGAGAAAATTTCAATTAAAGCTCAATCCGGCAAAGTGTACTTTTGGTGCTCGATCAGGAAATTACTAGGCTTCGTGGTCAATGAGAGAGGAACCAAATTTGACTCAAATAAGGTCAAAGCTATACAAGAACTGCCTCCACCACGCACTCAAAAGGAAGTTTGAGGTTTTCTTGGAAGGTTAAATTACATTGCTCGATTTATTTCACAATTAACTAAGAAATGTGATCCTATATTTTGTCTTCTTAAGAAACACAACCAAGGTGTGTGGGATGATGAGTGCCAAAAAATTTTTGACAAAGTCAAACAATATCTGTCAAATGCCCCAGTACTATCTCCGCCCAATCTAGATAGACCACTAATACTGTACTTGACAGTGTTCAGTAACTCTATGGGATGTGTGCTTGGTCAACATGATGAGTCAGGAAGAAAAGAAAAGGCTATATACTATCTCAGTAAAAAGTTCACTGAGTGTGAAATGATATATTCGTCAATTGAGAAAATATGTTGCGCTTTGATTTGGACAACTCGGAGATTGAGGCATTATATGCTATATTATACAACTTGGTTAATTTCGAAGCTTGATCCATTAAAGTATATGATAGATTCAATTACTTTGAATGGAAGAATGGCTAGATGGCATTTTCTGCTTTTGAATTTGATATAGTCTATGTTAACCAAAAGGCTATAAAAGGGAGTGCAATACCCGAATTTCTGGCTAGCAGGGCTTTGGAGGATTATGAACCTTTGAACTTTAATTTCCCCAATGAAGAGCTAATGTATGTGTCAACTATTGAAGAGCATTCGTGGAAGCTAAATTTTGATGGAGCATCAAATGCTGTGGGAAATGGAATCGGGGCAGTTTTGGTATCCCCTAGTGGTAATCATTATCCATTTACATGCAAATTGAATTTTGATTGCACGAACATTATGGCAGAGTATGAAGCATGCATCATGGGAATTCGAGCAGCTGTAGAGCATAAAATCAGAGTGCTAGAAGTATATGTAGATTCTACCTTTGTAATCTACCAGCTTAAAGGAGAATGGGAGACAAGAGATCCCAAACTAATTGATCACCAAAAAATAGTTCTGAGATGGATTGAGGAGTGATTATCTCCTACGTGATGAAAACCAGATGGCGGATGCTTTGGCAACCCTGGCTTCTATGATCTAAGTAAACAAACCAGAGGATATGAGACCTATTCAGATAAGTATTTTCGAAGTTCCAGCTCATTGTTATAATCTGGAAGAGGAGGAAAAAGATGACCACCCTTGATATCATGATGTATTGCGATATGTAAAAGATCGTGAATACCTAGAGTGTGCAACTGAGAATGATAAAAGGACATTACGAGGATTGGCCTCTGACTATGTTTTAGACGGGGATATCTTGTACAAAAGGAGAAAAGATCAAATACTATTGAGATGCATTGATGCTATTGAAGCTAGGAAAGTCCTGGAGGAAGTTCATGATGGTGTTTGTGGGACACATGCTAATGGTTTTACAATGACTAAACAAATTATGAGATTTGGATACTATTAGTCTACTATGGAAGGAGATTGTATCAACTATGCCAAAAGATGCCATAAATGTCAGATTTATGGAGACAAAATTCACATACCACCTTCACCTTTGCATGTTATGACTTCTCCATGGCCTTTTTCCATGTGGGGCATGGATGTCATTAGGCCGATCTCACTAAAAGCTTCGAATGGGCATTGATTCATCTTTGTGGTTATTGACTACTTCACTAAATAGGTAGAGTCTGCTTCATATGCTAGTGTTACTAAGTCAGCAATTAGTCGATTCCTAAAAGGAGATCATTTGTCGATATGGAATGCCCGAGAGGATCATATCAGACAATGCACTGAACTTAAACAATAGCACAATAGCGGAAGTTTGTAGTCAATTCAAGATCAAACACCACAACTCGTCTCCTATCGTCCAAAAATGAATGGGCCAGTGGAAGCGACTAATAAAAACATCAAGAAGATAGTAGGGAAAATGACTGAGACTTATAAGTATTGGCATGAGAAATTACCATTTGCACTTTATGCTTATCGGACGTCCTTCAGAACCTCTACTGGGGCAACTCCTTTCTCATTGGTCTATGGGATGGAGGCAGTTCTACCTATTGAAGTGGAAATACCTTAGTCAGAAATAAAGTTGGATGAAGCTAAATGGATCCAGGCTCGATAGAATCAGTTGAACTTGATTGAAGAAAAGAGGCTAAGGGCTATTCATCATGGTCAGATGTACAAAAATGAATGATGCAAGCCTATGATAAAAAAGTCTGCCCAAGAGAGTTTCACAAGGGGACCTTGTACTGAAAAAGATTTTTCCTATACAGAGGGATTCCAAAGGAAAATGGATGCCGAATTGGGACCATATGTGGTGAAGTAAGCTTTCTCTGAGGCGCACTGATTTTGATTGAAATGGATGGGAAAAGCTTACCCAATCCTGTGAATTTGGATTCAGTCAAAAAATATTTTGCTTGAAGATGAGAAAAGGCCAAGGTGAAAACCCACAAAAGGCGCTTTGAGACTTCAAAAAAAAAAAAAGGCCAAGGTGAAAACCCGCAAAGAGCGCCTTGAGACCAAAGTGGTTTTGAGTTGAAAACCCGAAAGGGGGCTCAAATTTTGAAGGGCATGCAGTGACCTTTCTATACCTGAATCAACAAAAAGTGAAGTAGGTTATATATTGAAGCATCAACGAAGTACTTTGAATCTTTTAAACGCATGTTAAGCTTGAAGCAGTCTTCATGGAGTTTGTATATAGAAGCCCAATCTGCGATATCTAAGGCACCGATCTTTGTCCCATTCAAATTAATTCACTATCTTTGGATTCTTTTTCTTCCCAAAGATATATTCCTAGTTAATTTCCTTTGTATTTTTGATAATTTATTTAACTTTAACTATCCTTGAGATCAGTTTATTTGTTATCCATTATTCATAAGCATGTTGCATTGAAATAATGATTGATGAACTAATAATATTTTCACAAAAGAAGTTCTGCATATTACTCTGAAAATTTCTAGATAATACAAGAAACTAAAATAGGATAATTGTTTAGAATTTCCATGTACATATATTGGAAATATTTGAGAAAGGAGAGTATTGCTCTGAATTATTTGTCCTAATGGTGACAAAATATTGATGTTGTTGTGACAAAGCAATTTTAATCCTAAGAGAGGATCATTTTGCAAAGCACATACTGTAACATCCTAAATTTTGGGCCTATGCATTTAATGGGTGAATATGTGGAATGAGTTAATTTAAGTGTTGGGGTCCAAATTGGGCTCAAAGCTTAGCAGAGGCCTTGATTAAAATTATCCGCTTGGGCATTATAGGGTTTAAAAGGTAGTATCTATGTTTAAAATACCAAAGTGGGCTTGTGGCCCAATCTTAGGAGGTGACGCCACACACAAGAGTAAGGGCCCAAATTTAAGTTTCATGGAGCCCAATTCTTTTAATTTAAGTTAGCTAAATTTTGGGCATTAGGATTAGGTGGAGTGGATGGCAACAAGGCTAAAATTTAGGGTTTTAATGTTTAAAATATGTGGATAATAAGCATATAAAGGCTATTATTTGGGAATTTATTTTACGTGGATAATAAATGATAAAGGCTAAGATATAGGGATTTTATGATTAAAATATGTGGATAATATGTTGATAAAAGAGGAGGAGTTAGAGATAATTAAGTCTCTTTAGATGAGCTAGTAGATTAAGATAAAGGAGAAAAGTTAGAATTTATCTACAAAGAGAGTGATGGCCAAGAATCCATCACCGAGAGGAGTAAAGAAACTACTACTACATGGCAAAGGGTTGCCAAATTTCCTATAAATAGGGCTAGCTCATTGTTTCGACATTAAATCCTCTCCTTTGTGCCGAAATTCCTTAGCTTCTTTTCTCCAAATTTCTTTCTCCAATTTCTCTAAAAGCCAAAACTCCATTATTCTCTTATTTCTTCTAAAAGCCAAAACTCCATTATTCTCTTCTTTCTCCTAAAAGCCAAAAACTCCATTATTCTCTTCTTTCTTCTAAAAGTGAAAACTCCATTATTCTCTTCATTTTCTAAAAAGCCAAATCTCTATAGTTTTTATTTTATTCATCCTATTTGAGAAATTGTTCTATACTTCCCAGCATTTAAATCCTCCATTGACATTGTCGAATTCTCTCTAGTACTATCCAAATCTCCCAAGTTAAGGTAAGAGTAGATTTTAATTAGTTCTCATAATCTATTCCCGATTTTGAAAAGGAAAAGCCAAAGCTAATAGTTTAATGGTTTATGATGGGCGACAAGTCGGGATTTGAAGGAAGCCTAGTCGACTAGATCTAAAAGTCAAATTCATAAGTCTCCAATTTTGGGATTTTAAGGTAAGAAGATTTTCCTAGATTTCTATTAGATTTCATCATTATATACAAGATTTTAACTTTATAAGGAGGATTAACGATTAAATATTATTATAGTAACTCGATAAGGATTTATGATGGAACTAAATATGGATCAGGCAAAAGAAAGAATCCCTAAGTTTAAGAAACGAGCAATATCTCATTGCTCGAGATTGGCCAATTGGTTGTGGACCGACTTCGAACAACACCTTAGGCAGATAGCGGTTGTGTCGACTAAGGATAGCGCCGATATAGAAAGCCTCGCTTTATCAAGAATCGTGTGTAGATTCTTCACACATAAGCTTTGTTATATTATATGTATGTTATGGGCTAAAGTTTTAAAAGGTGTGTAGATCTCTCATCACACTAGTTAATCTGAATTATATGTATGTTATAGGCTAAAAGTCGAAAAGTGAGGTCAGATGAATAATGATTACCCGTAAAGGGTAGGCAAGGGATGCCAGTATCGTAATCATAGAAACTTCTCTATGTGTATCAAGTCTACAAAAATATGTGATCTGCTTAGATAGTTCAATGTTCGATTCTTGCATGTATGCATGGGATGGGATTGATTGATTTACTAAGGGAGCAGTCGTGAAGGATCGGTGGCTTTGCCACATAGGTCACATAGTGATCGGTCTTTATGACATGCAAAGACAAATTGTCGATATATTATTAAGGTCGATAATGACGGCGGGTTTCGCCACATAGGTCACATAGTGATCGGTCTTTATGATGCAAAGACAAATTGCCGATATGGTGTGTAGCGGATGGAGGGTTGATTGTAGAAATCCCACAGTGTGATGGTTGGTACGGGGTGTGTGTAGAGGATGGACTCATAGGTTTGGGATGGGCCATGTTGCATATTTTGTTACCCTTGTATACGGGCCAATGCTCATAATGTGTTTGTGGGCCTCAAGCCTTTTATGTGTTCTCGGATTTGCACACCGAGTCTTGGTGACTCAACCTTTATTTTTCCCAACATTTCGGTGTGAGCGTAGATCGTGAACATGGGAGCCGAGGTGGACTCGAGGGCCATCAAGTTTTATTTCTACAAATTATTTCGGATTTCTTTAAGTTTATTTTATTTTTATTTGGGATTTTTTAAGCCCCTAGTTTTTATTCAACTAAGAAGTTTTCAATGTTATGCAACTTATAAATTTTATGTCAAGGTTTATTTATACTTAATAATACTAATATAAGATTTTATTTTAAAATGTCACTTATTTACTCTAATAATGTCTAATTAACTTACGACTTCCAAAACCAACAAGGCAAAAGTTTTCAATGTACAAGCCGTGATACACCAGATCCAGTCAAAACACATGGGCCAGGTTTGGGGTGTTACACATACATTGGGTCATTACACCCAGGGAATGGTGTAACAGATCAAATTGAAGATGATACAAATTCCATAATTCTGAGTAGTAACAGGATGGATGTAAGAAACCAAATGTTATTCCCCTAAGTTGTAGTGAGAGGTACAAACTTTATGTCTCAAGGTTCAAGAGGAGTGGACTCAGAATTACCATGAGGCAAATTATTTGAGAAAAATATGATACTTCAAGAGGAACAAAGGTGAAACCTTGACGAATAAATGAGTGATGACACCTAAAATAGGAATCATTCTCATAACATTTTTGCATTCACATATCATAGCACGTCTAAATAGAAAAATTTGACTCATTTCGATCTAGACATCCTAATTATTAGGCATAAGCATATACCTATTCTACAGGTCATGTCCTCTAAAGGACAATGTAGTAGGGTAAATCGATGCTTTCAGACTTGTCTCCTTAAAATTGCAGCAGAGAAGACTGAAGACAATAGATCTTGCCTTCCTGAAGTTGCAAGAAGAAGATCAAAGACATCAGATCTTGTCTTCCCGTTGCAGCGAGTAGACTGAAGACAACAGATCTAGCATTCCTGAAATTGCAGGAAGCAGATTGAAGACATCAGATCTTGTCTCCCTAAGTTTGCAGTGGAGCAGATTGAAGATAGCAGATTTGGCATTTCTAAAGTTGCAGGAAGCAGATCAAAGACATCAGATCTTGTCTCCCTGAGTTTACAGTGGAGCAGATTGAAGATAGTAGATCTGTATTCCTGAAGTTGCAGGAAGCAGATCGAAGACTTCATATCTTGTCTCCCTGAGTTTGTAGTGGAGCAGGTTGAAGATAGCGGATCTAGCATTCCTGAAGTTGCAGGAAGTAGATCGAAGATAGCAGATCTTGTTCTCCTGAGTTTGCAGTGAAGCAGATCAAAGACACTATTTTGACATCCCTGAGTTTGTAGTGGAGTAGACTAAAGATAGTAAATCTCGTCTTCCTGAAGTTGTAGTGAAGCATATTGAAAATATTAGCCTATCTCCCTGAAGATACAACCATTTGACAAGATCGGGCAAAATGGGTCCTTCTATCTTCTTTGCTCTATTCTTGTTACATGACAATAAGCAAAGAGGGGCAGCTGTAATGGGCCATTTTTGCTCGGGCCCATATCAGTAATAAAAAAAACCAAAAACTAAATAAAATATAAAAGTCCATCAATTTTTTTTAACAATAAATGGGCTTAAAACCCAAACCCAAATACTACCAATGACCCAATACTAAACAGATGACCCAGAACCATTACAACCCAACCTAATAACCCATTACCCGATTACACCTTCAGACCCAATTTTAGCCTAACCCAACCAACCTACGTGGCCCAAAAGGCCCAAACTAAATCAGAAACCAAGGGTTTCTGAAACCCTAGGTTTTCAGTCGCGCTACAGCACCCAGCATAGGCCCGTCGTCCAGCCTTCATCATCACCGAATTTTTCATCGTCTCCTATAAAAAGGAAAGAAAAACATATCGAAAGCAGTGAATATGGCAAGAAAACAGAAGGCAGTCTTTATTGTATTTAATTTTTTTTGGGTTATAAAAACACCAAAGAAATCTGTAAAAACACACGAGAATACATATAGATACATGCAAAAAAAAAAAAAAAAAAAGAAGAGAAATATACAAAGGAAAAAACAAATAACAGAGGTGATTTTCCTTTGTTATATTTTGCATTTTTTTATTTTATTATTCATGCAAATATTTGTATATACGAATAACGAAAAATAAGTAGAAGGGAGCTTACCTTTTTTATCATTAAAAAACAAAGTTTTTTTTGGCCCATAGGGCCGCCGTGAACGACGGTGCGTGAGCGCGTGGGGTGTGTGCAATGACGGCGGAGGTCAGAAGACCGATGAAGGCAGAGCATTTGTTTTGAGCCTCTGCTATTGTTTTTTAAAGTTGGTGTTTAAAATGATTTTTGGGTTGATTTTTCAGTTTTTATAGGGCATCCATACGACACCGTTTTGGTGTAGTCCATTAATGACAAAAACGACGTCGTTTAAAGGGCTAGGATCTGCACGTTGACCTGAAACCCGAGGAGGATCTACGTGTTTTTTTAAAGAGGCAATTTGCCTCTTTAGTCCCTCTGCAGTTTTAATCTTTGTAATTTAGTTCAATTTAATTTTTCTTTATTTTTTTAATTCGACTCTGAAATTTATACGTTCTTGCAAATCGGTCCTCGAGTTGTTTTAAGGCAGGAATGGGAACGACGTCGTTTAGGGAACGAGGCATAATTGTCAAAAAGGTCTCTATAATGTGACGCGTGTTCTAATCTAGTCCTTTTACATTTTTACCCTAAATGTTTTTATTTTTCTGATTTAATCCTTTGATTTTTTTTATTCTTTTTATTTTCATTCTTATTTTAATTTTAGTATTATATATGTATTAAATTATTACTGCTTACTATTTATACTAGGATATTTTATTTAGTTTAATATTATTTAAATATTACATTTTATTTTATAATTTGTATATTAGTTATTATATTATATATTTTTAAAACTTTGTATATTATATATTATATAACATTTAAATTATTTTATCCTTAATATTGAATGAAATTTTGTATATTATATAAAATTTATATTGTTTATCTTATTTTTTCAAATATATTTTTATGCATATATGTATTATGAATATATTTTGTTTAAAGTTATATATTATTTACTTATAATTGTTTTATCATGTATTATTATTTATATTTATATATATACTAAATTACTAAACTATGCATTTATTATAACTTATCCTTAATGTTTTTCATATATCCTAAGTTTTTATATTATTTATTTAGAATATATTGTTTGTACATTTTAATCATTTTAGAAAATATCATATTCTTTTATTTATTTATTTATTTATTCGAGTTCAATTATATTATTCATTGATTTACATTTATATTTGATCTTGTTTATAGACTTTAATGTTCATTTCTTAAATTTTATCTTTCATATAGATTTTTAATTATCGCTAATTATTTATATCTTGTGCTTATTCATATATGTTCTTTTATTGATTTATTGTTGCTTCAAAGATAATCTTTTTATTACATGTATTACTTACTATGCTATGTTGCTTTCCTTTTAATTGTCTATATTAATGTTAGTATATCATGTAATTTTATTAATTGCTTTTGGTACTTATGTTTGATGATATATTAATGTGATATTTTTACATGGATCATTTTTAAAATAAAAAATATTTTGCAAAATTACCATATTTTATTCAAAGTTTTTTTTTTCTTAAATAAGGCAATGTTTTGTATTTAGAAATTCGGAGAATAGTGCCCTAACGTGCTGGGTTTCGATTTTCCGTTTGACTAAGGGCTAGTTCTTCATTACTTTTCAAAAGCACTTCTAGCTCCAAAAGTACTTCTGGAAGAAAAGTCATGCGTAAATTCGCTTTTGGTTAGAATTTTTGGCTTTTAAGAAGTGATTTTGAAAAGCACTTTTAAAAAGGAGAAGCTAAAATTTTTAGCTTTTCCTCTCCCAAAAGCACTTTTAGTGCTTAATTACTTTTTAACCTCTCTAATAACAAAGCATCGTCCTTTTTTTCGTGGTGCTTAATTACAAATGAGTTAAAATCATTAATTAAAAATAAAAATATTTTTAAAATATTAATTACAAATATTTAATGGTTATATTTAAATATTTAAAATGTAGTTTATATATTCTAATTAAATTTTATAAGTAATTAATATTTATTACTTAAAAATATTTAAAATTAAAATTTATATTTCATATATTAAAATATTAACAAGTTATAGTAATTTTTTATATTCTTACTAAAATATAATAATATTAACTAATTTAAATGTATATTTTTTACTTGGTAATAATATGTCTAAAATGGACATTTTATTTCTCAAAAGCACTTTTTGACAGCAATGCTAAACACTCAAATTTTAAAGCAAACTTTTTTTCAAAAGATCTTTTCCACAGCACTTTTCAAAAGCATTGCCAAACAAGCCCTAAATAAATAAATATCCTATTAATAAATTTTGTAAATCATGAGATTATTTTGGTTACGAGGGTTTAAAATATCATGTCCTAACGTGCTGGATGTGATGTTCGTATTCTTTCAAAACAAGGAAATCTCAAATTGTAACTCAAATTGTTCAAGTTTTTTTTAAAGAAATCATGTTTTCAAATCTTTTCGAATTTTCGACATTAGGACAATAACTAATCAATCTGGTACCAATTTTGGGAGTTAAGAGGGTGCTAATCCTTCCTCGTATGTAACCGACTCCCAAACCTTTTTTCTTGAATTTCGTAGGCCAAAATTAATGTTTTGAAATAAAAATGTTTTATAAGGTGATCCGATCACACCTAAGCAAAAAGGGATTGGTGGCGACTCCATTTTTGTTTTAAAGTCGATCCCCGATTTTTTTAAATTAAAAATGGTTTCAAAAATGTTTTATTCTTTGAAAATATATTCTCTTGAAAAGCTAGGAAAGTTGACTCAAGTTCAACAAAACGAGCATCAGAGACTATAGATGAAAATAGTCTTGACGAGGCTAAAATTGAGATAGAGCCAAGGAGGAGTAAATGAGCAAGGGTAGAAAAGTATTTTGGATCAAATTTTCTAACCTTTATGCTAGAGGCCGAACCTTAAACGTACAATGATGCTATACGGTCATCCAAAAGAGCCTCATGGAAAGATGCTATTAAAAGTGAAATTGATTCCATCATGCAAAATCATACATGTGAATTAGTGGATCTTCCTTTGGGAATTAAACCACTAAATTCTAAATGGATTTTCAAACAGAAAATGAAAGCAGATAGAACAATTGATAAGTACAATGCTAGATTGGTTATAAAAGGTTGTAGACAAAAGGAAGGCCTTGACTACTTTGATACTATTTTCCAGTATCTAGAATAACTTCTATAATGATAATACTTGTAATTTCCACTTTGCAGAATCTAGAATTA
This sequence comes from Gossypium rotundifolium, assembly GCA_025506655.1. Lineage (NCBI taxonomy): Eukaryota > Viridiplantae > Streptophyta > Magnoliopsida > Malvales > Malvaceae > Gossypium > Gossypium rotundifolium. The sequence continues at coordinate 66,031,780 of CP106730.1, read as the reverse complement.
CATCAAATGGATGTTAAAACATTCCTAAATGGAGATCTTGATTATAATAGCCTGTTTTTAGTCAAATCGAAACAATGATTTTGGGACCACAAATTTGAGGTCAAAATAATTATTTTATTATTATTTTAATGTCTACAACATGATAGTATGATTGTGTGAAAATTTCGTTAAGAAATTTTATCATTTGAATGCTTTATTTGATAAAAAGGACTAAATCGCGTAATATGTAAAAATTGAGTTTTATTTGCTAAAGGAGTCTAATAGCTATGAAACCTTAAAGTGGAGGTCCTTAAGTAGTAATTAGACCATTGGTTGTTTAAGTGGAAAAATATGGGCATTTAATTAAGTGATAAGCATGTTAATAACTAAGGTTTTTTGGTAAGTTAATAAATAAACTTAAGTAAATTAATAAACAAAAAAGGTATCATCTTTCTTTATTCATTCTTCAACCAAAATTGACCTAAGGAAGCCATAAAAAAAGCTTCAAATATTCGTCCATGCTTGTATAGCTAATTAAGGTATGATTTTTGTCCTGTTTTTAATGATTTCTATGTTTTTGAGATTGTTGCAGCTAAGTCTAGCTAGCCCAGGGACTAATTTGCAAATCTATTAAAGGTTTAGGGTTTTTCCATTGATGAATATGTGTGTATTTTGATGTTTGATGATAGATTATGAATGTTTTTTTTTTGTGAATTATACTAGTTTTGTTAAGTGATTTTTAGTGAAAATGTAAATTAGGGATTAAATTGTGAAATGTGGAAACTTTGTGGTTAAAATGTGAAATAAATGGAAAATATGGGCTGCTAGGGACTTAATTGTAATTCAGCTAGCATGGGTTGTGGTTAAATTGCATGAATTTATGTTTTTATGACATAAGGACTAAATTGTAAAAGATGTGAAACATTAGGGGCAATTGTGTAAAAATGCCTTAAAGTGAATTTTGGACCAAATTTAATAGAGAGATGATTAAATAAGTTAATTTTGATTATATATAGATCAAGAAAAGCAAAAATCGAAACACTTCGATCGAATTTGGTTTGCTACGGGAAAACCTTTGAAATCTTTTAAAAATCGGTTTAAGTTTTTGATAAAAGATAGCGTTTTGTTAAAAAGCAGTTGAGGTGTACAAATCTTATACTTGGATTTATTTTGAAAATATTTGTTAAGTCAAGTTATTATGTATATTTTATATGTACCCGATGGTACTTGAAAACCCTTTTCGATTGCTTTAACAAAAAAAAAAAACATGTGAATTCATTCTTATAATCATAAAGTTTGAAACGAATACTCAAGCATATCACAAGAATAAAATAATTTTTAGGAGGCCTTATTACAACCCAATTAAAATCAACCAAAATAAAGAGAAATGTAAAGAACCAAATTCAAAGTCTAATAAATTTAAAATTTCACCGCATGGCCACCTCAAGTCCCTCGGCCCATATCCGCTAACTATGTGTCACTGAAAAAAATAAAGGAGAAGGTGAGTCACCAAGACTCCCGCAAATACCACATCATACACACTATATAACACATTAATCATGCATTAAGACATATACCCAACCTAGCCAACCAAACGCCTCTGTCTACCCCATTGTGGTACCAAACCACTGGTGGTGCCAAACCACTTGTGACGATAGTCACAGATGTGATACCAAATCACCGGAGGTGCAAACCTCCGTGTCCAAGACACAAATCGGGTTGATGGGGCCAACCCATCGCGTGATACCAAATCATGGCGTCAATCCCATATCTCAAAGTGGGGCCAACCCACGGTGGTGCTAAGCCACGTGGACGAGACGCTATGAGGTGCCAAACCTCCTGAGGTACCAAACCTCTGGTGACCGTAGTCACAGTGTGTTACCAAAACACCGTGTCCGTCGACACAATATAACCGCCCCTCCACTCATCAACCCATATCAAGCAGGTCATGAGCAGAGTTTAAGTCAACATACATTTATTACATGTATCAAATAAGCCATGCTTCCCAAAAGCATATTTAGCAATCACATATTGACAGCGACTTACCGAGATCCTCGCTTGTACCATCAAGGTACTAATTCCGTATCTACATAAAGCAGATTTACACATAGCATGCATTTAATTAATTATTATAAGTGTGTATGTACACACCTATCACCACTGAATGCTCTAAATCCCGAAAAGAGGTGTTGATCACCACAGTTCTCTCTGCACCTATATTCAGCCAACATAGAATTAGTACTATGGCCTAATCGGCCAACCCAAATATTTAAAAGGTTCTCCTCTTGAACCCGAATCCTTACCTTCTCGCTTTTGGATACTAATCACAACACCCGATTCCCGAATCTGCTTCACCAACTACCATCGATTAATAAATAAAGCTAATAGCCTTCGGCTTTAAATCCTTGAAAGCTAAATCTTATGAAAATCGATCCTTACCAACACTTACCACCCGTTTGATCCCGAATGACGGCTTGCTTTGTCGATCTCCAAAATCCCGGAACACCTAGACAGATTCGGTTTTCAAAATAGATACTTAGCACCTTGTAAATAAATGCCGACATCGGCCCTTAATCCTTAAAAAGTCGACAAAGATAGGGAAAGGGAACATAGGCATTCGGCCAACCTTACTTACCTTCACAATTGATTGAATACTAGCGAAATCCCGAAGTGTCTATGCCACTATACTATTCGGCCAAAGTGAGTAAATAGGAGGAAAGGAAATCGGCACTTCCAAGGGAGTGTATTCGGCCAAGGGGAGAAAGAAAATAATGGAGAAGAAAGGTGTTAAAAGTTTCGACTTGAAGGGTTTGAGAGAATGAAGAAAATATAAGAAGAACAAATGAAGGGTTAGGGATTTCGGCACTTTGGCAAAAATGACAAAAAGAGAGGCAAGGTGGTAGGCTGATGTTTTATAGGCATTCTAAGCACCCCCTTCAAGCTTGTCATCCACTCTTTCAATCAAGGAGTTTAAAATTCATTCAACTACCTTAATTTACTCTAGGCCACTTGTTTGATTTAATTCAAAATAATTTGAATTAATCCCCATAATCAATTAGTAATCCAAATAATATCCCTTTATCTACTATTATCTTGTTATCTAAATAATAATAAAAAGAGTTTAAAGAGAGAAAGAACTCTCCCTTCCTATGCCGTCCAAAATAAAGAGTAAAAAGGGAGAATTGTGACTCGAACCAAGGCTCTCCCTTCCCTTGTGGCGTCACATGCAACTCCCAAGTAGTCCTCCTTTTGCCACTTTTCCAAGGCTCAATTTGTGTCAATAAATCCTCTATTTAATCTTGTAACCCCTACTTGCTAGAGCTCCTTACCTTTAAAGTTTCCAAATACAATTTTCTACTAAACCGAGCCAACTTAAGACCCTTAATTAAATCTTATCACTCCATAAATAATACCATAACAATTCAAACACTAAGAAAAACATTTAATCACAAATAGCCCCAGTTTTAGGATGTTACAGTTCTACCCCCTTAAAAGAATTTCGTCCTCGAAATTACCTGGTCAGAAGAGGTGGGGGTATTGCTGCCGTATCACATCCTCGGGTTCCCACGTAGCTTCCTCTGCACCATGGTTCCGCCATAGCACTTTCACTAAGGGCACTGACTTCCTACGCAGAACCTTTACATCCCGATCCAAAATCTGAACCGGTTCTTCCTCGAAAGATAAGTCCGAGTTGACCTAAATTTCTGCCACAGGTACCACGTGTGATGGATCTGACCGATACCGCCTAAGCATCGACACATGAAAGACGTTATGGATCTGACTTAACTCCGTCGGCAGTTCGAGTTGATAAGCTACCGGTCTTACTTGCTTCAACACTGTATATGGGCCAATGAACCTTGGGCTTAGCTTTCCTTTTCGCCCAAATCTCAACACCTTTTTCCAAGGTGATACCTTCAAAAAAACCTTGTCTCCTACATCATACTCCATTTCTTTGCGCTTGAGATCAGCATAAGACTTCTGTCTATCTGATGCTTCCTTAAGACGAGCCCGAATCACCCTAACTTTGTCCTCCGTTTACGCAACCAACTCGGACCCAACACTTGTCGTTCCCCAACTCGTCCCAACACGCCGGAGTTCGGTATTTTCGTCCATACAATTACTTCGTATGGTGCCATCTGAATACTCGCTTGGTAACTATTGTTGTAGGCGAACTCGGCTAATGGTAAAATTCCTCCCAACTACCTCGAATTCCAAGACACAACCCTCAAGATATCCTCTAAGATCTGATAACCCTTTCATTTGCCCGTCATTTGTGGATGGAAAGTCAGATCAAATCAATCGTGTTCCCAAAGCTTGATCGGTGCTTTCCAAAACCTCGACGTGAACCTTGGGTCCCTATCTCGAGATAATTGATACTTGGCACACCATGCAATCGACTATTTCGCCACATACAACTTTGCTAGCTTCGGGTGAGTAATCCATTCTCACCGGTATGAAGTGAGTGATTTAGTCGAGCGATCTCGATTACCCAAACTACATCTTTCTTCTTTGGGCGTGAGGGTAGACCAGCGATTTAAATCCATAGTGATCCTCTCCCATTTCCATTGAGGAATCTTTCTTTGGTTGAAGTAGTCCCGATGGTAATCGATGTTCGACTTTAACTGGCGACACGTCGACACCTTCCCACTTAACTTCGATCACTTGGCGCTTCAACGTGCCACGTAATCTGTCTCCGTAAGTCTCCGTACATTTTGCTACCTCCAGGATGCATAGCGTATGGGCTGCTATGTACATCTTGGAGAATTCTTTGTCTCAGTTCCACATCCTTCGGCATACAGGGCCGTCCTTGAAAACATAACACACCATGATCAGACAAACTATACTCTTCCAAACCACCATTTTGGACTTGCAATCTCTTTGCATTCAATCCCTCGTCTACCAACTGCTTATCCTTAATCTCCTCGATCCAAGTTGGCTTAACTTGCAGCTCTGCCAAAAGACTTCCATCATCGTATAGGCTTAAATGAGCAAACATCGCCCGTAAGTCTGCCACGACCTTTCGACTCAATGCATCAGCCACCACGTTAGCTTTGGCCGGATGGTACTCGATTGAACAGTTGTAGTCTTTTAACAGTTCAATCCACCGTCGTTGCCTCAAGTTCAAGTCCTTCTGAGTCAAGAGATACCTTAAACTTTTGTGATCCGTGTAGACTATCGACTTCTCCCCATACAAGTAATGCCTCCATATTTTCAAAGCGAAGACTACCGCTGCTAACTCCAAGTCGTGAGTTGGGTAGTTAACCTCATGCGGTCTTAGCTGACGGGATGCATAGGCTACTACCTTCCCTTCCTGCATCAATACACATCCCAACCCCGTATGGGACACATCATAGTAAATTGTAAACAACTTCCCTGCCTCAGGCTGTACCAAGACCGAGACTTAATTAATCTTTCTCAACTTATAAAACTTTCTTGCTGCTTTTTCGACCAAACAAATGGTACTCTCTTCCTCAATAGCTTAGTTAACGGTGCAGCAATTAACGAGAATCCTTCCACAAACCTTCGATAGTACCTGGCTAGACCCAGAAAGCTTCGAATCTCTGCCACCCACTTAGGCGGTTTCCACTCCAACACCACTTCAATCTTGCGGGATCCACTCTAATCCCTTCCGTTGACACCACGTGACCTAAGAAAGCCACCTCCTTAGCCAAAATTGTATTTCATCAGATTTGGCATATAACTGCATTCTCCCTCGGATTTGCGTAACTATTCGCAAATGTTTGTCGTGCTCTCCTCCGTCTTTGAGTAAACCAATATGTCGTCTATGAACACCACGACAAATTGGTCCAAGTACTGTTGGAATACTCTATTCATCAAGTCCATGAACGCCACCGGTGTGTTGGTCAACCCAAATGGAATCACTAGGAACTTGTAATGCCCATACCGAGTTCGAAATGCCGTCTTGTGAACATCAACTTCCTTCACCTTTAATTGATGATAACCCGACCTAAGGTCAATCTTCGAGAATATCGACGCACCCTTCAGTTGGTCAAACAAGTCATCGATCCGAGGCAACGGATACTTGTTTTTGATCGTTAACTTGTTTAACTGACGGTAGTCGATGCACATCCGCATAGAACCGTCCTTCTTCTTGACAAACAATACAGGTGCTCCCCACGGAGATATACTAGGTTGAATAAACCCTCTATCCAAGAGCTCCTGAATTTGAGCCTTCAGCTCCACCAATTCTTTTGGTGCCATTCGATACGGTGCTATAAATACAGGTGCCGTTCCAGGTAGCAAATCTATACCGAATTCGACTTCCCGATCTGAAGGCAAACCCGGAAGTTCCTCTGGGAATACATCAATGAATTCCCCTACTGTTCAGACCTTTTCAACTACTGACTCCTTAGCCTCCAAGGCACAAATTCTAACTATAAACGCCTCACACCCTTTCCTAACCATCTTTTCAGCCTTCAAGGCCGACACCACATTAGAGAGGTAATTTCTTCGATTACCGATCATAACCACTTCATCCCCTTCGGCCATCTTAAGAACCATGCGCTTAGCAGCGCAATCCAACCTCGCCTGGTACCTAACCAGCCAGTCCATTCCAAGGATCAAATCGAACTCCCCAAACGGTAGTTCCATCAGATCAGCCACGAACACGACCCCTTGGAGTTCTAGGGGTACATCCCTAAAAAGTTTGTTCACAACTAGAGAATGGCCTAAAGGGCTAATTACAGTCATCTCCCTAGCAGCAGTCTCAGAGTCTAGGTTCAAAGTCTCTACCACACTACTCGCTACGTATGAATGCGTTGAACCCACATCAATTAATGCAACATAAGGAAAACTGAAAATCAAGAACGTACCGGTTATGACATCCAGTGCGTCACCCTCCTCACGACGCCTCGCCGCATATACTATGCCAGGCTGCCTTGCCTCTGTATTGCCTGCGCCTCTGCCCTGACTTCCACGACCACGATTAGCACCATTTCCCCCTCTACCATTTCCACGACCTCTCTATGGTCCCACACTTCTATCCTGAGTACGGTTCTGCCCCTCTGACCGATTCTGAGCTCGCTTCCGGGGATAATCCCTCACACGGTGTTCCAAAGACCCACATTCAAAGCAACCTCGCTCACCACCAACAACCTCCCCAATGGGCTTTTCCACAGCGATTACATGAATCTGGTTTCGACTAGCGATCATGGGCCTTCTTTTTGACTTGGCCCACTCTTGCTGGCTTTTTTTCGATCATTACCACGACCGGATGGCCCAAAACCTCTCTTCGCTTGAGCCTATCATAGTTTTGCCTCACGGTTGCCTTGATACCCTCGACTACCTTAGCCTTTTCTACTAGGGATGAAAACTCACGAACCCTGTCATGAGCAATCAGCGATCTCAAATCATCTCTTAGCCCGTCCTCAAAGCGGACACGGCGCTCATGTTCCATAGCCACAATGCCTCTCGCATATCTATCTCACTTTAGGAACTCATATCCAGACTCGGCCACGACTTAGTTCCTTGTACTAACCCCAAAAAGCCTTTATCTGTAGCGTCGGTGTAGCTAGTGCCCACATACTTCTTTTGAAAAGCAGTTTTGAAGTAATCCCATGTAAGATCATCCGCCGTGGCCCCATCTCGAACGGTGAGCCACCACTGATATGCTTCATCCTTCAGAAGCGACACGGCTCCCTTCAGTTTCTCCCCATCAGACAGGTCAAGATCGTCCATGATCCTTTCTGTAGATTCTAGCCAAGATTTCACAAGACTGGGTGCCACTCCTGACACACCCCAGAACACTTCAGCTCCGTTAGACCGAATTCTCTCGGGAACCAATTTTCGAGCTCCTAAATTTCCACCAGCCCCAGCCACTAACTCTAGAACTCGTAACACAGCTTGCGATACTGCCTCTCCTCCCGTCTGATCTTGCTCCTCGGCTCCAAAAGCTGGAGGTGGTGGTGGCGGTGGTACTTCATTTTCAGAACCTTGACCCGACCTAACGGGTTCAGACACGGTCATTCTTCCCCTACCACATCCACGTCGGCCACGTCCTCTAGAACTCATTCTATCTAACGCGCTTTTAATCTGATTAAGAAAAATTTTATGGATTAGTAATTTGTTCCGCTTGATTATCCGCGAAGAATTTTATGAAAAGTTTAATAAGGATTCTTTCGATCAAACAAGGTTTTAAGTCTTCTACCCTAGTTCACACAAAGGCCACATTCATTCCTAGTACTTTCCATACCTATTCACTCCTCGGACATTTCATCTGTTTCTAACCAGGGGTATTTTCGCCATTTCCCTCTGAGGGTATTTTGTAATAGAATCCAAGAAATTTCAAACTTTAATAAAGCAGGTCACTTTGAAATTCCCAAAACTGGAGGGTATTATTGAAAATTTTGTAAAATTTATTGATATGGCATTATTTTAGAAATCAGGGGTATTTCAGTAATTTGTCAATCAAGGGTAATTTTGTAATTTTAAACAACTCAAGGTTTTTAACAGGTTGAAAAACTCGAGGGTTCCTTTTACGAGTTTCCCTTCTTGAAACAGTAATTTTACCCCTAAGGGCATTTCGTAATTTTCACAAATCAACTTTTTGACATCGAGGTAAGTTCTTCTTTTCAAATGTAATAAGCATTGTTATAATTATGTTTTAAATGCTTTGATATTGCATAAACTATGAACACGAAAAACCCCAAAATAACTCAAAGAGGCTACGGATATGTTCAAAAATGATTCGACGATGATTTGACATTGGAATTGTGGTACCAAACCACGGTGACGATAGTCACAGATGTGATACCAAATCACTGTTGAACCTTAGAATAGATAAGATACTAGTGACATGTCATTAGGGTAATTATTGTGATTTTGTGATCTATGGCGGGTTCTCCTCTTGATGTCACAACACCGATTCTCGAATCGCTCACCAACTGTATGTCCTTGACTACCGATTGATCCCGAATGACGGCTTAGTATATCGGCATGTGTTAAAAGTCGACAAAGATAGGAAAGGGAACATTACTTGACAACTTGTGTGAGCACTCCTTTCAATCAAGGAGTTTAACATTCATTCAACTACCTTAATTTACTCTAGGCCACTTGTTTGATTTAATTCAAAATAACTTGAATTAATCCTATAATCAATTAATAATCAAATGCTTTGATATTGCATAAACTATGAACACGAGACTACGTGTTGACCGATGATTTGACATTGGAAATTCGACTTATGTGATAGGATACTAGTGACATGTCATGATAGCTCTAGTGTGTGAGCATATGATATGTGATATGAGATTGAGTTAGCTTCGACTATATATGTGGCACTTCGAGTGCGAGTTTCTGATGTACCTGATTGTATTCCGAATGGTTCAACAAGTAAATGAAAGACGTGGTTGAGTATGAGATTGATACAAGATGGTATAGGTATGTACATGAACCGTATAAGCTTTAAATCGAAGAAATTGTGAAGTGCACATATAAGCATATGATTAATCATGTGAAAAGGTTTGTTAGTTAGCATGAATTACATGTTGGTATGTTCAAATTGATGTTTTTTTTGTATTTATAATTAGTTTGAGTTTATTTCATACAAGCTTACTAATCTATAAAGCTTACTTTGTTTGTTCTCCCATGTTTTATAGTGATTTCAAAGCTAGCTCAAGTTCGAGGATCTTTGGAGACTACATCACAGTATCCTACTATCATTTGGTACTTTTGAATTTTGGTATTTTGGTATATGGCATGTATAAGGACTTTGGTCATTTTGGTTCATGAATTGATGATGAATGTAGCCATTTGAGTTGGCTTGTAAATGTTCTAAGTATGGTTTTGTATATTGCCATATAAGTTGGCTTATTTTGGTATATTTGAATCATATATATGTGTGTGTATATGGCTTGTGTTATGTTCTGAAAGTTGGGCATGTGATGCTTGTGGATAATTAGCATAATAGATATCTAATAGCCAAGTTTTGATTGATTGACATTCTTGAGAAAATAGATCAAATGATGCATAGTTGATAATGGTCATATTGATGATTTAAGGAAGCAAAGTTTGGTACAAATGGTATGGGATGTTTTGGTGATTTGTGTATATGTAAAATGGAAGTATAGAATGTGCATGGTATATGTTTGAATTGGCTGGTTTAAATGCTTATATATGCTATGTGATGGTGCTAATTGATATGGTGTAGGTACATGCAAGTTTAGGTGGCAAAATGGCTTGGTAAATAGCCTACTTTGTCCACACGGGTAGAGACACGGGTGGGTGTGACACACAGTTAGGTTACATGGCCGTGTGTCCCCTAGTGTTGAAATAGAAACCAAGTCAGTATGCTCCACATGGCCTTACACACGGGTGTGTGACCTGGTCATGTGGTATAAGTCACTATACCCTACAGGTTTGATACGGCTTGGCACACGGGCGTGTATGGCCATTTGTAGGGCACACGGGCTAGCCACGTGGGCATGTGTGTTGGCCGTGTGACCCAAGTCAGAGAGTTACATAGGGTCAGACACGGTCCGAGACACTACCATGTGTTCTCATTTCGAATGTCAACACAGCTTATAACACGGTAGTGTCTGTGGCCGTGTGCCACACGGGCATGTGTCACCTATTTTTGAGAAAATTTTCTAAATGTTCAAAAAGTTTCTAAAGTTATCGGTTTAGTCCTGAACCACTCCTAATGCATGTTTAGGGCCACGTAGGCTCGTATTAGGGACAAAATAATTGATTGTGAATGAATTGTATATGAATTGATTAATTGTATGTGAAATATATGTTTAAGTGTGTATTAAATTCGGTAATGCTCCATAACCCTATTCCGGCTTCGAGTACAGGTGAGGGGTGTTACATTGATGAAGAAATCTACATGGTACAACCTAAGGTTTATGTAGTTCCAGGACAAGAAAGAAAAGTCTACAGATTGGTGAAGTCTTTATATGGACTTAAACAAGCACCAAAACAATGGTATGAAAAGTTTGATAATGTCATGATGACAAATGGCTTCAAGATTAACGAGTGTGACAAATGTATGTATGTCAAAACTACTGGTGTTGGATATATAATCTTATGCTTATATGTCGATGACATACTCATGTTGGAAATAACAATGAAATGGTAAAATGTACCAAAGACATGTTAAATTCAAGATTTAACATGAAAGATATGGGACTAGCTGATGTAATTTTGGGTATCCAAATTAAAAGGTCATCTGAAGGTCTCATATTGACTCAGTCACACTATGTGGACAAGATTCTTGAGAAATTTAGTAAGGATGATTCCAGTATAGCTAAAACTCCAATTGATACGAGCCAACATCTATCTAAAAACAAAGGTGAAAGCATTAACCAAGTAGAATATGCTAGGGTCATAAGCAGTCTAATGTACCTTATGAGCTGCACTAGACTAGATATTGCTTTCACTGTAAGTAGTTTAAGCAGATTCACATGAAATCTAGGAGAAAACCACTGGAAAGCATTTATGAGGATACTGATATATCTCATATATACTCGGGATTATGGATTACATTATTCTAGAGATCCTACTATTTTAGAAGGTTTTTCCGATGCCAGTTGGATATATGATATTCAAGATATCAAAGGCACAAGTGGATATGTCTTGACATTGGGAGGAGGAGTTGTGTCATGGAAAACCTCAAGAAAAACGATTATAACCAGATCCACAATGGAATCTGAGTTTGTCGCTCTAGACAAATCTGGAGAAGAGGCAAAATGGCTTCAAAATTTCTTGGAGGATATTCCTGACTAGCCAAAACCTGTGCCCACAATATACATATATTGTGATAACCAAGCAACAATTGGTAGATTACAAAATATAATGTATAATGGTAAGTCGAGACATATGTGTCATCAACACAATACCATTACACAATTGATCTCAAACAGAGTTATCTCTATTGATTTTGTAAAATCAAAAGATAACATTACAAATTTGCTAACTAAAGGCTTGAATCGAGATCGAGTTGATAAAACATCAAAAGGAATGAGACTAAAGCCCATGAAAATAAAAGGAGCTATGTGAAGGAAAACCCTACCTAGTTGACTGGAGATCCCAAGATCTAGGTTCAAAAGGACAACTATAACGCCCCAAATTTGGGCCTAGAAGAAATGGGCCTTGAGTGTGGGATCAGCTAGGAGATTGCACATAAATATTTATGTGTGCAAGAAAATGACACAAATTGCTTGTTTGCTCTAATGGCTAAGTGATTTGGGTGTGTATGAGAGTGTTTGAGAAACTTGGGTTCAAGTCTTGGCTTTTGCAGAATTTTTAGTTTTTGCCCTTAAATGAACCTGGACATTGGCACTTAGGCCTTATTAGTAATATTGCTTGTTTTATGACACAAGAGGAGCTTGTGGCTTAGTGCCAAGTGGCGTGAATTGGCTGATGTGAGAGTTTGGGTTCGAATCTCTTAGCATGCAAATGAGTATTTATTTTATTTCCTTGCAGCATGAGAAGTAGAGTTGCAAGGTGAAGTTTGAATTGGTCTTAGAGTTGTTATGGAGGATATCAAGGAGGGAATAAGGGAGTGATTTGTAGATATTTTCAAGGAATTTGAAGTGTGAGGAGAGTTGTGGCCGAATGGGACTCTGAGGCCTTAGGAAATCGGCTGAGGATTTTCTCTTAGTTTTGGTCAGGTTGTCACCGATTTTCGAAACTATTAAGGCTCTTTTCTTTCTCTACTCTCTTGTGCCGATTTTGCAAGTGGCCATTTGTGCATTTTAGGTATTCAACTCCTACCATTCTTGTAAACTAAACTATTTTGTTTTCAAGTCCATTCCTCTCCTCTCTTTTGCACCAACATCTGTCGAAACCTCCCCTTCTTCTTTGTTCTTTTCAAGTTTCGGTCTACTACCTTTTCATTTCTTTGGCTTAGTTTCAGTATCACCCCATATTTTCCTCTCCCTTGTGATCCTTTTCTTTCTTGACATTTGGTAGGTTGTGATCGAGAGTCCTTCTCTTCCCTTCTTGATTTGGCTTCTCTTCTTAATTGGGCTGAAACCCAAGTGCTGTCCCTCTCTGTTTCGATTTTACAATGGCTCTAACAATCGGTAAGTGTTCAAAATCCATCCTCTGCTTTAAATTTTAAACCGAATGCACCTATGCTCTTCCTTTCTTTTCCTAGATTCAATAACCCCATTAATCAATTGTTATTTCATTCTTCCACATACTACACTCATTGCGATTCTAGGGTCTTCCTCAAGGAGTGTTGAAGTGTGAACGGTTTGAGGAGTCACACTTTCTTTCTCAAAACGCCCGGTAAGGTAATAAGGTTACCTCATGTTTTTGGGGTTGGTCGAATATTCCCTACCACTTACAAATTGATTCTTGACTGTACTTTAGGAAAGCAGCGAAGGCATGTGATCGTTTCTGAACAACGTTCGTTGAGAGATTAAGGTCACCCTCATTCAAACAAGGTAAAAAGGGTATTTCGTATTAAGTGTTATTAAGAGGGTGTTAACCAAACAATTAAGAACTAACATTGGATCTCGATGAATCTAGGTTGGGTGCTAGTAGATCTTGGAACGACTTCGTAAACAAGTGTGTAATTACACTATCTCTTCTGTGAATTGGCAAAAGCCGAAAAGCCAAAACTTTGACATTTGAGGCCCCACGAGCGTGCGATCGCTCATGTGGTAAACCAAGCCCACAATCATGGGCGATAGACTGTAGAGGCCACCACGAGCAATCTTGTGCTCTTGGGCTGTTATGGGCCTCGTTGGGCTAAAGTGGGCCGTGTGGGCCCAATAGGCTCGTGGGCCCCACACGGATAAAATCCACGTTAAGTGGCAAATATTGTATTGGGCTATGTAGTTCACATAGCCGTGATTGAATTTGGGCTAAATGGGCTTCACGAGCGTGTGGGACCATTTGGGTCGAATATTGAGCCTTGGGCCCATTTACACCGTTGTGACAGTTTAAATTATCTGTATCGCTCGAAGCAACTGTAGACCTTCGGAGATGTCATTTTTTACACCGAGACCCCAAAATAAGTAAATAACTATAATGCCCTTATAGGTTAAAATGATCATAATACCCCTGTAGGGTAAAATGACCATAATGCCCCGTAGGTAAAATGACCGTAATACCCCTGTAGAGTAAAATGACCGTAATACCCCTGTAGGGTAAAATGATCGTAATACCCCTGTAGGGTAAAATGATCGGGATACCCCTATAGGATAAAATGACCGTGATGCCCCTATAGGTAAAATGACTATAATACCTCTGTTAGGTGAATTGACCGATATACCCCCAAAGGGTAAAATGACTATTTTGCCTCTCGAGGGTAAATGATTGATTTGTCTGCAATGTAAATGATTGATTTGTCTATGACGTAAATGACTAATCTGTCTGTGATTTAAATTACTGATTTATCTGTGATTTGTATGACTGATTCTGAGCATGGCATTTTACATACACGACATATTGCATGGGGTTGGGATACTATTATGGAGGAAATACTGTACTAGTGGCTTTGCAACAATCACTGTTACTGGTCGCTTTGCAACATATACTATAACTGGCAGCTTTGCATTATTATTGCTGCAACTATGCTACAATATTTGTGTGAGGGCTGGGTGGGTCGACTTTGTCCCCACGTGGTGTGTTGGGTTGGTACGAGTGGTGTGTTGGCTGGGTTGGGGCTGGTTTGCATTCTTGCACCATACTCTTATCAGACGGGCTTAGGCCCACATTGCTTCAGATTTGGGTAAGGTTCACATCGACTATTATCGCAGGCTTAGGCCTGCATCGTTACATCATGTATTACTGATTGAGCGATAGGGGATTACACACTGAGTTCTTGTAACTCACCCTTTTCTTTTAACTGTATAGGTAATCCCCAATCTTAGGTGATTTGGAGCTGCGAGGGACTCAGAGGGGGGCCACACGGTCAAGGATGTAACACCCCTTACCCGTCTCCGATGCCGGGACCAGATACGAAGCATTACCGTACTTAACCTTACTTAAACATGCATTTTCGGGCTATAAAATTTTGTTCCAACTTAAAACTTTTCCTTCTTAATCATAACGTGTACATTATGGGCCTACGAGGCTCTAAACTTACTTTTAGGGAGTTTCAAGTTCATCCAAAAACTTTGGTACACTTTGAAAATTTTTACTCAAACAGGGGTCACACGCCCGTGTGACATAGGACACGCCTGTAGAAATTATTTTATTTCGAACCTATAGGGCTTTTAATAGGTCGAACACACACCGTGTCAATGACCCGTGTCCTCCACATGGCCTAGACATGCCCGTGTCCTTACCTATGTATAGAAACTAGGGGTATTCTGTTTATGACGTCAGTAACCCATTAAGAAGCACATGGCCTATGCACACACTCGTGTGGTGGCCCGTGTGACGATTCGAATTCTCAAAATTAAAATGCAGGGGACACACGGCCTATCAACACACCCATATGAGTTGACCGTGTGTCACACACAGCCTAGACACACGCCCGTGTGTCTACCCATGTGGACACTTAGAGGCTATTCTCCAAGCCTTTTTGCCACCCTAAAACATTGACTCATTTATTTCATCACAAGTGGCACATAACATGGCAATTATCAAACTACTAAGAATCCTTAAATTATCATTCATTCCACCCATACTTTACTCAATTACTTTCATGAACATTCGATTCATCAAACTCATCAACTTAATAACATAAACTTGGCAATATTGGCCAATTCATCATGGCCATTTACAAAATGAAGGTGGAACATTAATAGCCAACCCTTTTGGCCTTCAAATGTGACATGACACAAAATGATCAAGTTCCTATACATGCTATACTCAAAATGAATTAACTTTACTATACCAAAAGAACGATTGATAGTGTGATCCGAGCTCTGACGTTCTATGATCCCCAAGCTAACTTGGCAAAACTACAAGGAAAAGGGAAAAGAGAGGGGTAAGCATATAGCTTAGTAAGTTTGCATGAAATTTTAAAGAAATATAATTTCTCAAACTAAATTCATCCATTTCATGAAACAATAGCAACATAAGTCTCAATTGCTTAGGCATACTTATTCATACTTACTCACACTTATTCTTACCCATCTCATGTCACATTATGATTTCTTAACTTGTACTTATTCATGGTACCTGTATCACTCAATCAAATAACTTAGCACAAATGCTAACATGAACATAAACTCAAATCTTCATCATTCTTATCATGAATGAAATTCAAGGTCATCCATAAACGGATTTGGCTCAATACTATTTTACATACTTAGCTCTTTTATCCATACTAATAGGATTATCGTAGGATATTTGAACTCATCATGCATAAATCTTGATCCAACGTGTAACATCCCAAAGTTGGGCCTAGTAGGATTGGGCCCATTGGGCCTTGGGCGTAGTAACGGTTAAAATTTTTTGGGAATAAGAGAACGGCTTTAATGCATGTTGGATCTAGTAGGTGAGTGATTTTGGATGGTTAGAGGCCTTCTATGAAGCTCCAGGTTCAAACTTTGGCTTTAGGAAAATTTTGGTTTTAGGTGAATAAAACCTTGGGAGTTAGTAGGTAGGCTTTAAGAATAAAATGTGGAGAAAGTGACACAAGTGGAGTGTGGTGTAGTGGCAAAGTGACGCCACATAAGAGGCAAGGGGGTGACGCAAAAAGGAAGGAATGAGGTCCAAGGTTCAAGTCTTGGACTTGCATTTTGGTTTTCTTTTTATATGGACTTTAGAATTTGGCCATAGATTTATATTTAGTTGTGCATGGTTTTAGACACAAGAGGAGCTTGTGACTAAGTGGCTAGTAGCGTGGATTATGCTACAAGGGAGCCTGGGTTCGAATCTCATGACAAGTAAGGGAGTATTTATTTTACGGATTGGATGGCAAGAGTTTGAGTTGGATTTAAATTCTACTGACGGAGGGATCCTACATCGAAAAGATACAAAGAAGGAAGGTGAGAAGCTAGCTATATATAGAGCTATCTAGGAGGAGAAGGAGCATACCTGGTTGGCGTTGGGCGTAAGAGTGCTCGGAGCGCGGTTTAGCGGCTTCAGATTCCTATCAGGTGTGTACTTCTCTCTACTCTAAATGTAGAGCGGCAAATGCCATAATGCCGGTCACACAGCCATGGTAGCCACATGAGCGTCCGAGCGCACATGTGGAAGCTTCGACGCGATAGTCGAGGCCACCATGAGTATTCTTGAGGGTATGGGCTGTTGGGCCAAGTGGGCCCAATGGGCCCGGGGCCCATATGAGTAAATTGTATGATTGAGTAGTAGATAGTGAACTAGACTATGTGAATCTCATATATGTGGCTAGGTTTGGGCTGAATGGGCCACACGATTGTATGGGCCTATTTGGGTCAGAATGGGCCTTAGGCCCATTCACATCATTATCTCTATTTAGAATACTTGAGTCGTTCGAGGCGATAGTGGACCTTCTGTTGGGTCGTTAACACCCTTGGTTTACAAAATTACCGAAATACCCCTGGTTTGTGAAATTACCGAAATACCTTGGTTTGTGAAAGTACCAAAATACCCCTAGTTTGTAAAATTACCAAAATACCCTTGGTTTGTAAAATTACCGAAATACCCCCTGATTATAAAATTACGGAAATACCCCCGAATTACAAAATTACCAAAATACCTTTAGTGTGTAATTATCGTTTTGCCCGTAAACGACAAATGATTGTTGTACCTCGTGGTAGTACTAATGTTGTTTGTGTTAATTGTATGATTGATTATGTTCGAGATGCACTGCATACATGGATTAGTTATGAGTAAAATTACCGAATTACCCTTGATAGGTAAGTTACTGAAACACCCTCGGTAGGTAAAATTACGTTATACCTTTAGGGGTTGATTAGTGTAACACCCCAAACCCGGCCTAGAAGTTAAGCTTGAGCCCGGGATGTCACATTGAAGGCACACTCCAAAACAATTTTACAATTTAACATTTTAAGGCCCAAAAGCCCAAAATTTATGAGTCTTATTAAGTGAAGATAAAAACCCAAAACATAAGAGCTTACTTAGGTTTAATAATTAAATAAACAATTAACCTCCAGATCCAAAATAAATCTGAAGTCAAAATGGAGTACAAGGCCTTATTACATTTACCGAAAATTAAGTAACAAATAAATGAAAATTCAGACATCTTGTAGTGTAGCCATCTCCGAGTCCTCTCCCACGTCGAGCCGTCTATTCAGGATCACCTGAAACATTAAAATTAAGGGTGTGAGTTTCAAAACTCAGTATGTACAACCCTTGACAATCAAACCAACATACAAATATTCACATTGGGCCTAAGCCCTGTTGAAATCATTATGGGCCTTAGCCCATAATGACCTTATGTCATATCATATCACATCGTATACAACCAGATAATGCAAAACCCACCCAAAAGTCCATCCACTACACACACCATTTCCCTTCCAACCTTATGACTCCTGTGGGGAATTCTAGCTCGACCCACCCATCCGTTACACACCAAGGGTAGCCCGATTGCGGTACTACTGAATGTTACAGCAAAGCTGCTAATCATATATTGGGCTTAAAGCCTCCAATAGATCCATACCATATGGCCATGCGATCCTGGATCCATACCATACGGCCATGCGATCCTCAAATATTGACACGGAGTCATCAATTTATATATGTTAGGCACATAGCCACGATAAATACGATTGGCACAAAGCCTTCAGTATTGGCACAAATCCCATAATTACGGCACGAAGCCCATATTAATGGCACACATCCCTCGATAACATTATCGGTGCAGCATGGCTGCTCGGTGGCTAAAAAGCCTACGGTGGATCCATACCATACGGCCATGTGATCTTGGATCTATACCATACGGCTATGCAATCCTCAAATTTTCATCCGTACCATAATTCCCACCCATATGCATCCTAAGCAGAATATCATATGAATGCATCAAACATACAAGTAACAACCATAAACTCACATTCGTCACATAGGGGTATTTTTGTCATTTCACTACCCAGGGGTATTTTCGTAATTCTACCCTATAGAGGTATTTGGGTAATTTTGCAAAATAGGGGTATTTTGGTATTTTTGTAAAGTAAATTAGGGGTATTTAGGTAATTTTAGAAATTGGGGGTATTTTGGTAATTTCATAAATTAGGGGTATTTCGGTAATTTCGCTAATTGAGGGTGTTTTCGTAATTTAGGAAAACAGTGGGTATTCGGTCCTTTTCAGGTTTTAGCTATGAACTTTGGCCCATCAACAAGTCCTCATGCTAAAGTGAATGACACTCACGCACTGTAGGATTCCAAAAAAGAGGAGGTGGGCCACTAAGGCCGCTTAAGTACCAAGCTCTCCATAGATCCAATCCTAGACATGCGTACGTCCGTTGCCACACTCCAACCCTGTGACTTGTTCACAGACATGTTTAGTTAGATTAAGTCTTATGGAATTTAAGAGTTGTTCAAACTAGGCCTAAGGTTCTTGAGGTTATGCATTTAGTGCATATCTCGGTGTTGGTAGGCTTTTGTGTGTTTGGGCAAGTTTTAAGGGATTTGGCGCCACTTGTAAGAGGAAGGGTCTTAAGTTCGAGTTGCAAATGCAGACATTTTGGTTTGTTTTTTGCGTCATGAGCAAGGGGAGAGTTGGATTCGGCCAAGGCACTTAAAAGGAGGATTTTGACTTGCTCAAAGTGTTTTGAATGAGTGGCTAGGAGAAGAGATGAGTTGGAATTAATTTGAAAAGGTTTGAAAGATGGGTGTAGAGTAAAGATAGGAGAAAATCTTGGGATTTTGAGAGGGTTGAGTTAGTGGCGGTTTGGGAAGCTAGGGAGGGCATTTTGGTTTTCTTGGAGGGTCTTAGGTGGGTGCCGTATTTAGTAGTATAAATAGGGGTGCTCACCTTTAGGCCACCTTTTACCATTTGTTCTCTCTTCTTAAAGTTGTCCCCTATTTCTTTTATGTGCCAAATTCCTTTGGTCCCTTCAATCTTAGTTTCCTTCTTAAGCCTCCATCCATTTTCTTCCCATTCTCTACCACACTAAAAACGCCCCTCCTCCTCACCTGTTTGCTTTGGCCGAAACTTCAGGGTCACTTAGCCGACTTCTTTTTCTCTCCATTTCACTTGAGCCTAAATCACCTCTAAAACCTGCCATTTTCGAATATCCCAACACCATCTAGGGCCTTGCCGAATCATCCATTCTCCCATTCTCTCTGCGTTGGTTACAAGTCCCGGAGCCGAACCTTACTTTCTTGTGGTGGCCGATTCTTGGTTAGAGAAAAAGGGAGCGGTTAGCAAGGTAAGGTGTGATGGTTTCCTTGTGTTATGGATTCTTGTCTTGGTGAATGGCCCTAAGTGTTCTCTGTTATGTGCTAAGGCCGATTGTAGGGGAGAAGAGCCTAACGCAGAGACCCTTTTCGGATTCAAGTTGAGTTGGTAAGGAATATTTATTAAGATTTGATACCTAGTTTATGACTTGGGGTTAACCATTGTTACGATTAAGCATTTTGATGGAGGCCAATACCGATCCAAGGTGGGCAAGGAAAGCTCCTGCTTTCAAAGTTCAAGAGGAGAGCTATCTCGGCGATTCGAGATTGGCCAACGGGTGTGGGCAAAGAGCAGTGATAGTTATAGGCGGATAAGTGTTGTTTAGCTAAGTGATAGCATTGGGATCGAAAGTTTAGAACGCAAGTGTTAAGGTGCGTAATCATCGCACTATTTCTTGATTAATTGCTCGCTAACGTTTATACATATGTATGATGTGTGGTAGTCAATCATAATGGCTAAAGTGGTGAATACCATGTTTTGGGTAATCGGATAACAGGTGAGTAATTTTGTGATATTAAGTTATTATAATATATTTATATATATATGATGTGGTAATGATATAAGATGTATACTCATTTTAACTGATGATTTGATAAGAGGCATTTTCATATATGCATGGGATTTGGGTTTGGTCGAGGAAGGAAGGGAGTACACATTGGTGTACGTGGTCTAGTGTTAGCTTCGGGCTACATTAGCACTTGATGAGTTGCTGTGTGCATAATCAAGGGAGATGTTGGCTTGGTGCCCATCTCGACGGTTGATGGCTGTGTGCATCACCGTAGACGGATTAATGTTGGGATCACTTATGTGATTGGTGGCTCAGCCACGGCCTCGTACAGCAGTTCTGCCGAGGTAAGATATGTGGGATCACTCGGTTGTGATCGGTGGGTTAGCCACGGCCTTGAGCAGGGAGTCTGCTAAGGTTGGTGTATTGGATGGACCTAGGTTGGGCTGTGATGCATGATTGCATGAATGGTTCGTGGATTGTATGGTTATAGGCCAAGCCCATACGCGTAGAAGTATGTGTTATAATTATGCACTGAGTCTGTGGACTCACCCAATTATTTTCTTAACATTTCGGTGACTCTTGAGATTGGACCGGGATCGGAGAGGACACATTATTGGTTGTAATAAAGGCCTTTTTATTTATTTTTGGAATCATTTTATTATAATTTTAATTATGGTTTGATTAATTTGAATTCTTGTGTGAAAATGGTTTATAAACCCAACATACATGTCACTATTTTCGCCCCAAAGTCAAAAGATTAAGCCCATCAAACCCAAATCACATCCCCTAACATACATGTCTACGTCCCCATAAGCCCATCAAACCCAAATCACATCCTTACGGCCCATTAGGCCCAAATCTCATCATATGGCCTATTAGGCCCAAAACAAATCCAGATCATGTATCATGCATGACTAACTCAATTTGTATAACCAACCAAACCATTTCATCAAACTTAGCCTCAAGGCCCACCGGCCCATTTAGCCACTTTCGACTTTTCGGCTTTTCGATATTACTGATACCGTGTGTGTAGTGTTTGTACACACCTGGTTACTGTAATGTGCTACCTTATCCTTAGCCTTGATCCTACAACAAACCAACCTTCAATCAACCACTCATACTTAATCAAAATATTTACCCAAAAGCCGAAACCTTACTGTAACCTTATCGTGTGCCATCGAGTTCTAATAGCCTTTCCTTAGCTACTAATCTCAAGTTTTCCCTAGATCTGCACTCACACATACACCATCAAAATCCGAGCGACTTGTAATCCACATAAGTCATCCACACATTCAGCCATTCACTTCAACCATAACCGAGTTGAATATACTTACCCTTGCTAATGATCCTACCACACTTGCGATCTCCGAACCTTACCATTATTAATACAAGATCAATGATAATGAAAAATTAGATCGCCCATCGACTTTTAACAAAATGTACTAAGGGGAGTTAATAGAATACTTACCGAATCCAACCTTAGATCTTACGGCCTAGATAACTACCGCACAAGAATCGACTTTTAACCTTGACTAAAAGTGAATCACAATCGGTTTGTGATGGAGGAAACAACAAGGGTTTGGCAAAAATAGGAATTTCGACAAGAGAAGATGTTGGAAAGTTAGCAATAGAGGGGTTTGGCTAAGAGAGAATTTGACAAAAAGAAATTCGGCTTTAGGATATTTTGGCTTTCAGAGAAAGAATAAGAACACAACTCTAATGGGAATTTTGGCAAAAAGAATGATGGGTTTTATTTTCGGCAAATGAAAGAATTCGGCTAAGGGGGAGAATAGGAAGAAATAATAGAACCCAACGAACCTTTCAATGAATTCGGCAAAGAAAAGAAAGATTGACCTATTTGTAAAACTCTCCAAATGCCGAAAGCCACAATGAAAATTCGTAATACCCCCTAAAAGACCCAAAAACGGCACTCATCTACCCTCCTAAGTTGAATTTATACACTCTCCACTTCCCAAAATGGCACCAACTCTTCACACTTCTCAGCTCCTAACTTTTCTCCCTGATAACTCCTTAATCTTATCTGAAATCTCCTCCACATCCATCAGTCCTGCTTACTAAAAACTCTTCATGGCAAGAGTACAAAATAAACACAACTCTTGCCGTCCACCTATGCAAAATAAAACACTCCAAAATACACTCCTCCTGCTCGAACCTTGGACCTCTTCAGATTTTACACATGCCACCTCATTGCCCCTATATAATGCCACTTGCCACTGGACCACAAGCCCATTTGTGTCCTATTTTCACTTAATCAACTTAAGAGGCCTCACGCTTGAGACTAGGGTCCACTAAGCAAGAAAAATAAAATTTTCCCTATGGTCTCCCCTATCTCTAAGGCTTCAAATAATCCCGACAATACCTTAATATTATTATTATAAGTGCTACACATTTCCCAAAAATTTTAAACGCTCCTATTCCTAAGGCCCATTGGGCCCAATTATTCTAGGCCCAAATTTGGGGCGTTACATAACGTGATTGTGTGTAAACCCTAACACACTTTACTTAATTGTATTATTAATTGTATGGGCTAAAAAGCCGGAAAAGGCTGTCAATACAGTCGAAATACCCTTATGGGTAAGGCATGAAGTGCCAGGTACGTATCTGTAATTACCTGATATGAGTTGGTTGTATGTGATGATTTATTGCCTTATTACTAGCATGATACATCTGCCACGATATAAATGTTGTGCATGGGATATAGGATTATTAATAAAGGGGAAGTGCTAATAGGATTGCATGGTCGCTTGACGACTGTGGATCCACCGAGGCTTTTTAGCCACCAAGCAGTTATGCTACACCGTTAAGGTAATGCCGAAACTGGTGTTACATAAGGAGTGTTCGGATGGATGGGTCGATTAAGTCCCTACAGGAGTGAACAGTTAGATAGGAGACGGAGTGTTCAGCTGGTATGGGCATCATTGCATTGCATATATGGATTATACTATTGAGATGGGCTTAGGCCCAGATTTATATATATGATATGTGACATATATGGGTTAAGGTCCAATCGAGGCTATTTTAGGCTAAGGCCCAATTGCCACCGTTACTGTAATGGGCCCCGGCCTGGATTATTCTGATGCATGTTCTTACTGATGGCAGTTGACATTGTGAGTTTTCGTAAACTCACCCCCTCTTTTTATTAAACGTTTCAGGTAATTCCCAGCAATAGAGGATTGCGAGCCGTGGAGGACTCAGGAGTGGCTATACATGGGAGATACTACTCGTGAACTTTAATAATTTCGATTTTTACCTTATTTTAAGATTATTTATTTTGGGTTAATATTTTGTAATAAGGCCATTGGTTTATTTTTTCTAAATTTCCATTTATAACTGTTAAACTTATAAATACGGGGTTTTCTTAAAACATTAGCAATCGTTTTCTAAAATATCATGTTTACGCAATGATGCAAGTTCAACTTTCATAACAAAATAGTTTTTCAAAATAATAACAACTTTTAAATGGTTATTTAGCAAATCGCGTTTTTCTCAAACAAACAACGAACTCGGAGTTCAAAAATCTGATAAAACTTCTCTAAAACAATTGCTTAGCTTTTCAACTTCCTTCAAAGTGACACACCAAATTCGTGCCTAACATCTAGGCCAAGTTTGAGGTGTTACACAACGCAATATCCCGGATATGGTCTTACATAGGATCACCCCTTGCTGCCGATGCCATATCCCAGATATGGTCTTACACGGGATCTTATAGCTCGATATCGATGCCATATCCTAGATATGGTCTTATACAAGATCGTACATGAATGTCGATGCCATGTCCCGGACATGGTCTTATATGAGATCTTTCTTTGGTACCAAAGCCATATCCCAAACATGGTCTTACACGGGACCTTATCTATTCAATGCTAATACACGGGTATTTTTATTATTTCGAATCTTTATTCGAAATTTCACATAGCTTAATTTCACTATTACCCTATCGAGACTTCATCACTTGAATTTTCATAGCAATAACATACATTGTCATAATATTGAATAGTTTCAAATATCAGAACATTATGAAACTCTAACTTCCTACAAACTTACCTCGATTCTCAAAATATGTATCGATGCTCGATTTAGTCATCGATTTTGTTCTTGCCTCGATTTCAATTTGGGATTCACGTTTCTTGATCTATAATATCAAATTCATTTTTTAAATACACACATTGACTAAATCGACTCATAATTCATATTTTGGAAAAATTACAATTTTGCCCCTAAACTTTTACATAATTACACTTTTGCCCCTAGGCTCGTAAAATGATTTTCATTCAACTTTCTTGTATTTCAAGCCTAGCCAAATCATATTCTCAACTATAGCAACCTTCAATTTCTACTATTTCACTCATGTATGACATTTTCATAACTTTTACAATTTGGTCCTTATATGCAATTTTCATGAAAATCACTTAGAAAAAGATGTTTATCATACATCAAACTTTCATATTCCTCCATAAAACATCAAAATGCATGCATGTAACACATGGGTAAATTTTTTAACGTGAACCCTAGCTCAAAATATTGCTAAAAATAGCTAAACCGAGCTACGAGGGATTCAAAAATACGAAGAACACTAAAAACGGGGCTAGGATGCACTTACTATCAAGCTTGGAAGAGGAAGAAACCCTAGCTATGGCTCCTTGCAAATTTCGGCTAAGGTAGGAGAAGATGGACATGATTTTTGCTTCTTTTTCCCTTTTAATTCATTTATTAACCAAATGACCAAAATGCCCTTAATGGTCCTTTCTTGAGATTTTTCCTTCCCATATATATTTTTGTCCATCATAAAATATAATCATCTAATTGCTAATTAAGGACCTCTAGTAATTTTCATAATTCTACTTCATACTTAAATCTTCTAGAATCTCATATTTTCCATTCTTTGCAATTTAGTCCTAATGGACAATTTAATTACTAATTAATAAAATTTCTTCATGAGATTTTCACACAATCATGAAATCATCTCATATACTTTATTGAAATCATAAAACTCATATTTTTACTTCAAATTTGTGGTCTCGCACCACTATTCTAACTTGGCCCTAAGTCGGGCTATTACAATTCTCCCCCTTAGCGATTTTCGTCCTCGAAATCTTACCAGTGAAAAGGTTTGGGTACTGGTTCCTCATAGCCTCCTTGGGTTCCCATGTAGCCTCTTCTACCCTATTCTTTGCCACAATACTTTCATGAGAGCTATACTCTTATTTCTCAACTGTTTGACTTCCCGTGCTAGGATCTTGACTGGTTCTTTACTATAAGTCATGTCAGGTTGAATCTCAACCTCTATCGGTGTGATCACATGCGAAAGGTCTGATCAATAGCGTCGCAACATAGGCACATAAAATACATCGTGAATCTTTTCTAACTCAGGTGGCAAAGCCAATCTATAAGCTACCAACCCTATCCTCTCGGTGATCTCATATGGTCCGATAAAACGCGAACTCAATTTGCCTTTCCAGCCAAATCTAAAAACTTTTCTCCATTGTGATACTTTCAAGAATACTCTATCACTGACTTGATACTCAATTTCTTTCCTTTTCAAATTGAATAGGATTTTTGTTGATCAGAAGCACCTTTTAAGCAATCTTGAATCACCTTCACTTTTTCTTCAGTTTCTCTAACCAAATCAACCCTGTGAATCTAGTTTTCCTTGAGTTTAGTCCAATATAAAGGTGTTTGGAACTTACGCCCATATAAAGCCTCATAAGGCGCTATTTTCAAGCTTGATTGAAAACTATTATTATAGGCGAATTCCACCAACAGTAGATATCTTTCCCAACTTTCTTGAAATTCAAGAACACAACATCAGAGCATATCTACAAGTACTTGTATCAACCTCT
This sequence comes from Gossypium rotundifolium, assembly GCA_025506655.1. NCBI lineage: Eukaryota > Viridiplantae > Streptophyta > Magnoliopsida > Malvales > Malvaceae > Gossypium > Gossypium rotundifolium. Next base: position 66,005,160 of record CP106730.1, on the reverse strand, counting down.
CCGATTGACCGTCGGTTTGGGGTTGGAAAGTCGTACTAAAATTGAAATTTGTCCCCAAGGCCTCTTGTAACTTTTTCCAAAATCTGGACATGAATCTCGGATCTCTATTCGAGAATAATCGATAATGGTACTCCATGAAGCCTTACTATCTCTGAAACATACAAGTTTGCTAACTTGTCAAGTGAGTAATCAGCTCGTACATGTATAAAATGGGCTGACTTCGTATGTCTATCAACTACAACCCATACAACATCTTTCTTACTCCGTGTTAATGGCAAACCCGTTGCAAAATCCATGGTAACTTGATCCCATTTCCATTCGAGTACCATTATAGGTTGAAGTAAACCCGAGGGTACCTGGTGTTCACCTTTACTTGTTGACAAATCAAGCATCTTGAAACAAACTTAGAAATATATTTATTTATACTCGGCCACCAATACCATTTCTTTAAAGTATTATATATCTTGGTGCTACTCGGATGTACAGATAGAAATCCATTATATGCCTCATATAAAATATTCCAGACAAGTTCATCATTCCTTGGCACACAGTCTCTATCTCTGAACACCAAACACCCGTCTGAACTGATCCAAAAATTGGACTCAACACTCGACTCGCACTGAACACTTTTGACTTGTAAATCACTGTCATCTTTCTGTGCCTCATAATCTCTTGGAGGAACATCGTTCTAGTTCTCAACTCAGCTAGAATTGAACCATCATCGGATAAACTCACCATGTATTCATAGCCTTCAAAGTAAATAGGGATTTCCTACTCAAAGCATCGACGACTACATTCACCTTTCCCAAATGGTAGTCAATGACTAACTCATAATCTTTTATCAACTCTAACCATTTTCATTGCCTTAAATTCAATATCTTTTGAGACATCAAATACTTTAAACTTTTATGATCGGTGAAAATCTGGCATCTTTCACCATACAAATGGTGTCTCCAAATCTTCAATGCAAAAATAATAGTAGCCAACTCTAAATCATGCGTTGGGTAATTCTTCTCATGTGGCTGTAAGAATATGGAGGCATATGCTATCACCTTACCTTCTTGCATAAGTATGCAACCCAATCCACTTAAGGATGCATCGCTGTAGATTACGAATTCCTTTCCCGACTCAGGTTGTACTAGAATTGGAGCCTCGGTCAACATTGCCTTTAATTTTCACAACTCTATTGGCACTTTTCCGTCCATTCAAACTTTACATTTTCTGCAACCGTTTCATCATTGGAGTCGCTATCATGGAAAACCACTTGACGAACCGCCTATAGTAACCAGCTAAGCCCAGAAAACTTCTAACTTTTGATACATTTTTCGGCGGTTTCCAATCAATAATAGCCAAAATCTTACCTGGGTCAACTCGAACCCCATCTCTCGAGACAATGTGTCCCAGAAATCCAACTTTCTTGAGCCAGGATTCACTTTTACTGAACTTGGCGTACAACTAATTATCTCATAGAATTTGCAAAATCCTCAAATGCTCAGCGTGCTCATGCTCATCTCGAGAATATATCAGTATATCATCAATAAAAACCACAATAAACTTGTCCAAAAATGGCCGAAAGATGCAGTTCATTAAATCCATAAACACCGCAGGGGCATTAGTTAAAACAAAAGGCATGACTAAAAATAAATAATGCCCATACCTCATCTGAAATGCTATTTTCGACACATCTGAATCTTTTACTCTCAATTGATAATAGCCGGACCTCAAGTCTATCTTGGAGAACATTGTGGATCCATTCAATTGATCAAACAAATTGTCAATCCTCGACAACGGGTACTTGTTCTTCACTATTACCTTATTAAGCTGTCAGTAATCTATGAACAATCTCATTGAGCCATCTCTCTTTTTCAGAAATAGCACTAGAGCACCCCATGAAAAACAACTCGGTCTAGCAAAACCTTTGTCCGTTAACTCTTGCAATTGTGCCTTCAATTCCTTTAACTCCGTTGGAGCCATTCTGTAAGGAGCAATTGATATTGGTACTGTACCGGGAGCTAACTCAATACCGAATCAACCTCTTTAACCGGAGGTAGTCCTGGCAGTTCCTCGGAAAAACATCTGGGAACTCATATACTATCGGGACTGATTCAAATTTTAATTTGATTTCTTTGGCATTCATCACAAAAGCAAGATATGCCTCATACCCTTTTCTCATATACCTCTGAGCCGACATGTGGGAGATCATTACGGTGATCTGTCTTATTCATTTGATTCAACATGAAGAGTGTCCCCATTTTCACAACTTAACTCAATATATTTCTTTCCACAATTTACTGTCTCATCATGAGCAGTTAACCAGTCCATACCGAGAATAATATCGAATTCATAAAATGGAAATAACATGAGGTTTGCCTTAAAATAATGACCTCTAATCATCAATGGACAATCTTTGCATACTTTATCAACTAATACAGTTTTGCCTAAAGGATAAGACACCTTTATAACAAATTCTATGGACTCTACAAGCATACTCATTCTAGATAATAATTTCACGCAAATGTATGAATTGGTAGATCCCGGATCTATTAAAGCAATAACTTTAGTATCATGGAGAGAAAAGGTACCCGTAATCACATCAGGAGTTGATGTCTCTTCATGAGTACGAATGGCATAGGTCCTTGCAGGTGCTCTACCCTCAAATCTCGCAGCCTGCTCTTTGTGTGTATTCTTACTACTTGCCTTGCTTCCCGGGTTTCTCTATGGTCTTCCTCTAGTAATGCCTCCTGATCTTGCATCCTGAGGTTTCTCTTTCTCATCCCCTTCTGGATAATCTCTAATAAAATGGTCTAGAGACCCATATCTAAAACAAGTGTTCTCATTTGCTCAACATTCACCGGAATGACGCCTGCCACATTGTGGGCACTCTGGTCTACTCGATCGAGCGTTGTTAACACTAATAACTGATGTAGTCTGAGCTTTAGACCTTGTGTACTGTTTACTCTTGCCTCTACTTGAAAATTCGGCTGAAGTAGTCGATCGGGTAGAGAAATCTCTCAAATTCTTAGACGAGGACTGAAATGACTTACTCTATTGTCTCTTTCTTGAATCACGAGACTCCATCTCAACTTTTCTTTTCTCTTTAACTAATTATTTGGCTTTACAAGCTTGGTCCACTAGTACAACAAATTCCTTTAACTCAAGGACACCAACAAACAATTTAATATCTTCATTTAGTCCGTCCTCAAATCGCTTACACATACCCGAGCGTACTTGCTGAGTCTCATAAACTTACACTTGTACTCAGTTACTATCATCTTTCCTTGTTTCAGTTCAATGAATTCCTTTCTCTTCTGGTCAATGAACCTCTGACTGATATACTTCTTTCGAAACTCTTCTTGAAAGAACTCTCATGTAACATCCCTAAATTGGGGCCCTTGCATTTTTGTGGTTGCATGTGTATTATTTGGTAGGTATGTTAGTTTGGACTATTTTAGGGTCTAGGCTTGAACCAGGGATAGGCCAAGGTCATAGTAAAAAATTACATTTTGGGCTTCAAGAGGAAGGGAGCTATTTGAGCTGGGTGTTAAAAGTAATTGATGAGAAGTTAAGACACAAGAAGTTCCTTGGAAAAGTGGCAAGGAGGCACCACTTAAGGCTTGGAGAGGTGACGCCTCAAGGGGAACAAGGGAGCCTAGTTCGAGTAGTAGAATTCCCTTTTCTGCTTGTTGTTTTTGACACCAAGGCTAGGGAGGTAGTGTGCTCAAGATGGACTCTGTTGGATATGTGTTCAAGGAGTCAACACATTTGAAATGGGTGAAGAAGAGAAATTGTAGGAGTTTGACTCAGTCAAATTAGTTTGAATGAGTGGCCAGGAGAAAATTTAGGAGATGGACATGGGAGCTTAGTGTTGGCCGAATGCCAAACACTAGGGGGAAGGGAGAAATCAGTTTGGGTAGCTAGGAGTGTACCGAATTTCATTTGTAGACTTAGAGGAGCATTTTCAACTAGCTTGAAGAAACATTCATTCTATTTATTTCTTTTTGGTCAAAACCGAGGTACCTATAAAATTTTGTTGCGTTTCCTTGCTCTCTCAGGAACCAAAACTGAAACCTTTCCCTAAGTCTCCTCTTATTTTCTTTTTGTCTTTTATTTTTCTCTTCTCTACTTCTTTGTGTTCGGCCGAATCCACCCTTGCTCACCACCCATCAGTGTGATTCGCTTTCTTGCCATAACCACTTAAAGCCGAAAATGCCATACCTATTCCCTTTTCACTTTCGTTTTCATCTTCCCTCTTGAAACCCTTGTAGTGAATCTCTCAAAGCCATATCCATCTTCTTTGTTCTTCTTTATTTGTGTAAGCAAGAGCCAAACCATTACCCTCCTTCCCTTTCGGTTTCTTTCTCTTCTTTTGGACCATAGTCAGAACCTCTTGGATCCTAAGGGCATTCTATGTGTTTCTCTTTCTCAAGAATCTATTCTAGTCGAATCTCAACCCATAGTCAGGTAAGATTCTATTGTTTTCTTTTCTTTCTTCTCCTATGTCTCTAATGGCCGATTCTTCTCCCATCTCTACTCTCTTCCCTTTGTCATTTTCTATAGGGGAAAAGTCAGGATTTGGCAATTGTGTGGGTAGTGCTTTAGTGAATACTCTTGGTTCTCATATTTGTTCTTCAATTTTTGTAGTAGCAGATCGTCATCATCCATCAACTCTCAATCAGTTTTGTTAAAGTGTTATGGTAAGGGTTCCTGCCGATTCCATCTTTCCTTATTATGTTAAAATGTCGAAGGCAGTAACTAATCTTATAGGTTCTTAGCCAATTGAAGAGGGGGGACTCGTCTTCGTGTTACTTTAGTTTTTGCTTGGTGATTGTAAGGTGTTGAGGTAAGGAGCGAGCATATTCTCACGTTATTTCTTTCTGGGATTTCATGATCAAAGCCGAATGGCTATTTGCTAATAGTGATGTGTTTGGTCGAATATAGGAAGGGGGTGACACATACGTTGGATTCTCGGGACTTGCTCGGTTCGTAGTTTAGATCTTGATCTTGAGATTTGTCGCTCTAGGTAAGGGGTCTGTTTCTTCAGGTTAAATCTCCATTCTTAGTTATTGGCTGTGTTAATCTGACTTAGTGACCAAAGGTGTTATGGACCCTAATGTCGAAAGTGTTAGGTGGGGTTAGATTTGAGACCCCAGCCCCTAATTTCAAGAAGAGGGCTGTATCTGTGGTTTGTGATTGGCCACTTGGGTATGGACCAGCATCGAGCAGGAGAGTAGATAGATCGCGGTAGTGTCGATTGACGATAGTATCGACGTAGAGAGCATCGTATAATAAGTAACCAGGTGTGTAACTCTTACACACTTCATAGATTAATAAGATATTATGTCGTGATTTGTTAAAAGCTGGAATAATGGTAGAAAATGTTGAGCTACCCATGTGGGTAAAAATGAGGACTCCGGGTAATTCCACTTTGTTTGGATGTGTTAAAGGCTTTTGCTGAAATTGTAAATGCATTGTTATTATAATTGAGATAGTTGAGCATGAGTATATTGCATTGATAGCATGTTCATGAGAATGGGTTGATGAGAGGAGGGGGAAGACATGATTTCAGACTGTCACTAGTTGTTTTGACCATACAATGGGTGGGCCCTACTTTTCGTTATATTGTGACTAAGTCTCAGTGGTTTTGACCACCGTGGTGTTGACCACATATATATATATATATTATTTGTGACTCCGGTCACCAGTGGTGTTGACCACATATATCTATTTTGTAATTCGTCCCTGTGGTTTGATACCACCGTGGGTTGGCCCCTCATAACGATACGGGATTGTCACCAGTGGTGTTGACCACAAATATATTATTTTGACCTCGGTACCAGTGGTGTTGACCACATATATTATTTGTGACTTCGGTCACCAATGGTTTTGACCACCAGTGGTGTTGACCACACGGGGTAGATATAAGAGTTCGGATGGTTAGGTTTTGGGTTGCATGGTATACTTATTTATTTATGAATCTATGTAAGGGCTACTATTATTAGGATGTGGATTTATGCACTGAGTCTCGGTGACTCACCCCTTTCCGTTAACATTTTCAGGTGATTCATAGATCGCGGATGTGGAGCCGGGATGGACTCGAGGTGGCCATGCTCAGCAGTTCATTTTTATTTTATTGGTTAATTTCGAACCTACTTTGCTTTAAATTTTGGTTTTTTTTTTTGGTTTTGTAATAAGGCCACTAAATTTTACTTTGGGTTATTTGCTTTGACAAATTATCATTGAAACTGCGTTAAACATTAAAGCCTGTTTAAAAACAAAAAGTACCTAGGAAATGAATGTTTTCACAAACTTCAAAGAATTTCGGGAATTTTCCAAAACTTGATCTTCGGATAATTAACCAAACTTGTAAGATTAACAAAGTAACTAGAATCTCTTTAAAGCAAATTTTGAAATGGTTTTAGCAATCTATTTAAATCAACTCAGCTTTCATAAAATCAAAAGTTTTCCTTAAATTAGAGACAAAATTTATTTTCAAAATCATTTTTCTTCTCTGTGACATACCAGATTCGGTCATAGCGTTTTGATCGGGTTTGGGGTGTTACACCCATGTGATCCTTTCCCTTGGTACTACCGACACAAGGGTATTCCACCACTGATAACCGGAATGTCTCAAAAAAGAAACCACGCACTTCATGCAATCTTCAGGTGTTCAAGATAATTCATCAAATACCCTGATGGTATTTTCAATCCAAAATTTGGCTCTTTCCGGATCATCATCTTTATTAGCCCTGAACTCTTTGGCTCATTGTTTTTGGATTCTATCAATCGGAGGCTTTTCTCTTCTTACTACTTCTACCACTTAGGGAGCTACATGGGTAGGTTGAGGAATAGGCAGGGGTGGAGGAGGTGGAGCAATTGGATTTGCTCGAATGTACTCAGTGTACCAGTCACTCATCATATGGAGAAAGGCTTCTTGGGCCTCTTCTCTCAGACCCAAAGTCTCGGGCCTACTCTCTACTGATGTGGTCCCTTGCGTGGGAGGCACCGTATTACTTACAGCATCATCGGCTGTAGCTCGGTCAGGATCAGGATCCATTTACTATATAAAAACACAATTCAAATTGTCAGGAATCGTCACACTATCATTACACAATTACTCTTACGTATGGAATGTATAGCTAGACTCATGCTTACGCTACGTTAGTCCTAAAATCGACTAAACCATAGCTCTGATGCCTCTAAATGTAATACCCCTTACAGGTTTTCGATATCGGGACCGAATACGAGGCATTACCGTACTTAACCTTACTTGAACATGCATTTTTGGGATATAAAATTTTGTTCCAACTTAAAACTTTTCCTTCTTAATCATAACGTGTACATTATGGGCCTATGAGGCCCTGAATTTACTTTCGGGAAGTTTCAGAGTTCATCCGAAAACTTTGGTACTCTTTAAAAATTTTTACTCAAACAGGGGCCACAAGCCCGTGTGACATGGGACACGCCCGTGTAGAATTTATTTTTATTTTAAACATACAAGGGTTTTCATATGGCCGGACACACACCCGTGTCAATGACCCGTGTCCTCTACATGGCCTAGACATGCTCGTGTCCTTACCCGTGTGTGAAAAGTAGGGGTATTCTGTTTATGGCGTCAACAACCTCTTAAGAAGCACACAGCCTAGGCACACGCCAGTGTGCTGGCCCGTGTGACGATTCGAATTCTTAAAATTAAAATGCAAGGGACACACGGCCTATCAACACACCCATATGGGTTGATCGCGTGTCACATACGGCCTAGACACACGCCCATGTGTCTACCCGTGTGGACACTTAGAGGCTATTCTCCAAGCCTCTTTGCCACCTGAAACATGGACTCATTCATTTCATCACAAGTGGCACATAACATGGCAATTATCAAACTATTAAGAATCCTTAAATTATCATTCATTCCACCCATACTTTACTCAATTACTTGCATGAACATTCGATTCATCAAACTCATCAACTTAATAACATAAACTTGGAAATATTGGCCAATTTATCATGGCCATTTACAAAAAGATAGTGGAACATTAATAGCCAACCCTTTTGGCCTTCAAATGTGACATGACTGTAATATCCTGATTTGGTGGGTCTGTGCATTTGGTATGTTGTATGGCTAAGTTGGTAGGTTGAGGCTTTGAGGTATGTATTGGGCTCAGGTTTGGACTTAAATCTGGGTTAGGTTGCTTATAAATAGTGCTAGTTTATAATTTAAGTTAAGTAATTATGCTTAGTAGTAAGTTGGGCTCGTGGCCCAAAGTTTGGAGGTGCTATGGGTGAGCATAGAGGTGGCATCACTTAGGAGGGAGATTGGGCCATGTGTGGCCACTTGGGGCCCAAGTTTATGGGGTCCAAAATTTGGCACTCTTAGAAGGGAGGGGAGGATGGCACATGAGCTACATTTTAGGAGTTTTAATTCTTTTATTTTTTGTTAATTAAAAGCTGATAATAAAGAAGGGAAGAGTTGGTTTCAAGATGGTCTCATCTAAGGAAAGGATAATGGATATGATGGTAGATGGATAAAAGTTATCAAGAGAGGGAGAGTTGGCTAAAACTCCAACTCTGAAGGTGTGTGTGTGTGTAGCCGAAATTAGTAGCCAGTTGTCCATCTTTTCTTTCATTTGTTTTCTTATTTTCTTTCTTTTCTCATACTTTTCTCTCTTCTAGCCGAAATTTCCTAGCCTTATTTCCCTCTCCAAAATTCTTCTAAAAGTCGAATCCCCTCTGTTCATACTCTTTCTCCCATAGTCGAATCTACAAGGGTGGTTTTGTTTTCCTGAAGGTGCACCATAGTCAAATAGTCTTCAAGGGGTTGGTGAGTTTTCGGGATTCTTCTTCTCTGCGATTTCTCTATTTTTCATCAAGTTTCTAATCTGAATCATTTGTTTTAAGGCTCTACCGGTTTCACTCTCTGCTCTTGGTAGCCAAATCCTATCTTGCTAAGATCTGTAGTGCCGATTGGTGGAAAAGCTGAAGGTAGGTGGTGGTAGGTTCGGTAGAATGGCTACTTTTTTATTCCTTTCTTTTCTGGCTGAATATCATAGGGTGCTCAATTGGTTGTGATTATCGATTTGGTTTAATACTTTTGGTGTTGGCCGAATGTAGGTAGGGTGGTGAAGTTTTTAAGGATTTTTCGGGATTCGACAGATTAGGTAAGGGTTAGTTTTAAGTGTTATAGTTATTAAATTAGTTGGATCTCATCGTTTTATTGGTTTAGTGACCAAGGGGTTATTATGGACACTAATAATTATCAAGGGGTAGGATGGGTTGGATCTATAAACCCAATGCCAAAATACAAGAAACGATCAGTATCGGGAGTACGAGATTGGCCATCAGGGTGTGGGCCGACATCGGAGATAGATCGGAGGTCGATAGTGGTAGTTTCGAGTGACAGTAGCGTAGAAGCGATAAGAGCGTTAGTATGAGAACCATGTGTGTAACTCTTACACACTTTCTTTACTTAATATGTTAAATGTTATGTGATGATAAAAGCCAAAGTGACGACAGTGATTACTAAGTTACCCTTATGGGTAAAAACGAGGATGCCGTGTAAGTTGTTATGGTTGCTAGCATTAATTAAAATGTGATCTATAAGTGCATGCCATTCTTTATTCAATATTCTACATGTTAGAGCATGGTCATACTTGTATTGTGAGCACTAAAATGTGATATGGGTGTTGAGAGGAGAGGGAAGTATGATCAATCAGACTGTCACCAGTGGTTTGGTACTACACAGTGGGTTGGCCCCACATATTATAATATTGTGATTATGTCTCAGTGGTTTGGCACCACCAGTGGTTTGGTACCACATATGTTTATTTGTCACTTTGGTCACCAGTGGTTTGGCACCACCAGTGGTTTGGTACCACAAGGGGTAGATTTGGGAGATATGTATGGATATCTAGGTTGATGGGTTGCATGACATACATATTTGTATATGAAATTGTGTAAGAGGATAAAGTCTTTTGGGATGGGGGTTTACACACTGAGTCTAGGTGACTCACCCCTTCCTTTATATTTTGCAGATAAACCTTAGATCGTGGATTTGGAGCCGGGGTGGACTCGAGGTGGCCATGCTCGAAGATTCGCTTTATTTTAATGTTTTCTATATGGACTTAGTTATTTTCTTTAATTTAGGTTTTAGTTACGTAATAAGGCCGCTTAAGTATTATTTTGGGACGCTTTTATTTAGTTGTTTCTTAAAGTTTCCATAAGTATTCCAATAAAACTACGAAATTGGGTGTTTTCAAAACTCTAAACAAATACTTGTTTTCTAAAGTGTACATTGACTAAGTATTAAATACGGAGTAACAATAAGGCAACCAAGTTTTTCTAGAACAAGTTTCAACATGTTTTAGACATCACAAGATCCAACGATGTTTTCTTCAAAATGCTACAACATAACTCTCTTTAACCAAGTCGACAAATCGATTTTCAAAACGTTTTCTTTCCCGTGGCACACCAGATTTAGTCGTAGGATTTTGACCCAGTTTGGGGTGTTACATTTTAGTATCAGAGCCTGGTTCAAAAGCTCAATTGTGGGTTTAAGGCCCAAAATATGTTTTAAGAGTCTGTAAAATTGTTTTTAGATGATGAATATCTCGGAAAGCATGGAACCTAAGTCTCCAGCGCCGATCCATCCAGGTAAGTACCCTAACCTTTGGTATGATATTTGTATGTTGGGCTTCGTAGGTTTTAGACATATACAAGCATGATAGTACTGATGGACCATAAGGCTAGTTTGCACAACTTCTTAATTACATAAGACTTAAGTCTAATCAAATAAACCTGTGAGTAAGTCACCGAGTTAGGGTGTGGCAACAGCCATAAGCATGTCTAGGATTGAGTTCAGGGAGAGCTTGGTATTTAAGCAGTCCCAGTGACTCACCTCCTCTTCGCTTGAACCCTACCTAGTTCGTAGTGACTGTTCACTCTAACCATGAGGACTTGTTCACAGGCTAAACCTTATAGTTAAAACCCAAGGGATCAACCACCCTGATTTGAAAAAAAACCCTAGTTTTGAAGTTACCAAATTACCCCTTGATTTGCAATAACTACCCTAGATTTGAAAAATGACCAAAGTACCCCTACTTCACGAAAATTACCAAAATACCTTTATTTTAAAAAATCACCTAAAACTTTATTTTAGAAAGTTATGAAAATAACCCTGTAGGTTAAAATTACGAAAATACCCCTAGGTAGTGAAATGATGAAAATACCCTTACAAGTTGAATATGGCTCATGGATGTTGTTTGTATGATGAATGTAGTTAGAATTAGGAGATAAGCTTGAAACTAAAACTATAGATAGGTTCGAATTCGAAAGAATCACTTTTAAAACTATCTTTCATAAAATTATTCGTGGATAAATAGTGAACAGAGTTAATAATTCATAAAATTCTTAATCAGATAAGCACGAATCAAGAAACAGAACTGGGACATAGGTAAGGATAAAAGGAGTTTTGGGCCATCAGGGTCTGCTGAAAGGGCTCAGAAGAAGGACAGGTCCATGCGAATGTGCATAGACTACCGACAGTTGAATAAATTGACAATTAAGAACAAGTATCCGTTGCCGAGGATAGATGACTTATTCGACCAGATTAAGGGAGCATCGATCTTCTCCAAGATAGATTTGAGGTCGGGATATCACTAACTTAAGGTGAAGGAGGTAGATATCTATAAGACGTCGTTTTATACTCGATACGGGCATTATGAATTTTTGGTAATGTCGTTCAGGTTGACGAACGCACCAGCAGCATTTATGGATATGATAAACTGAGTGTTTCAGCCGTATTTGGATCGGTTCATCATAGTATTTATAGATGATATCCTGGTATACTCGAAATTAGAAGAGGAGCACGACGCGCATTTGTGGATGGTGTTGTAGATTTTAAGGGAAAAGCGTTTATACGCAAAGTTTAGTAAGTGTGAGTTCTGGTTGAAAGAAGTTACCTTCTTGGGTCATGTGGTGTCAACTAAGGGGATTAGGGTGGACCCTTGGAAGATTGAGGCTGTATTGGACTGGAAGCCATCAAAGTCTGTGGCAGAGATTCAGAGTTTCCTGGGTTTAACAGGATATTACCGAAGGTTTGTGGAAGGATTTTCTTTAATTGCAGTGCCATTAACTAAATTGTTAACGAAAGGGGTTCCGTTTGTATGGTCAGACAAGCAACAAGAGAGTTTTGAGAGGGTAAAAAGGATTTTGACAAAAGCTCCGGTGTTAATTCAACCTGAAATAGGGAAAGAGTTTGTGGTTTATTGTGATGCATCACATACAGGATTAGGATGTGTGCTGATGCAAGAAGGGAAAGTAGTAGCGTATGCTTCTCGACAGTTGAGACCTCACGAGGTGAACTACCCGACGCATGATCTGGAATTAGCTGCAGTGGTTTTTGCCCTAAAAATTTGGAGACATTATTTGTATGGAGAGAAGTCTGTAGTGTACAGGGATCACAAGAGTTTGAAGTACCTTCTTACATAGAAAGAGCTAAATTTAAGGCAAATGAGGTGGATCGAGTTGTTGAAAGACTATGACTGCTCGATTGAGTACCACCCAGGAAAAGCTAATGTGGTAGCGGACGCCTTGAGCCGTAAGGTGGTGGCAGAATTAAGAGCCATGTTTGCCCACCTTAGTCTGTATGATGACGGAAGTCTGTTAGCGAAATTGCAAGTAAAGCCAACGTGGGTAGAACAGGTTAAGGAGAAACAGTTAGTAGATAAAGTTTTGAGCGCACGATGTTTGCAAGTGCAGGATGGTGGATTGGAGTGGTATAACTTGAGTAGCGATAGAGTGTTGTGTTTTCAGGGAAAAGTGTGCATGCCTAGAGATGTGAAGTTAAGGCAGAAGATTTTACAGGAGGCACATAGCAGTCCATATGCTATGCATCTGGGAGGTAGTAATATGTACCGGGATTTGCATGAGCAGTTTTGGTGGCCGGGCCTTAAGTATTAGGTAATAGAATTTATGGGTAAGTGTCTGACATGTCAGCAAGTCAAGGCTGAGCATCAGCTACCGTCGGGGTTGTTGTAACCGATAAAGATTCCACAGTGGAAGTGGGAAAGGATCACGATGGATTTTGTTAGTAGGCACCCCTCACACCCACTAAAAAGGATTTAGTTTGGGTGATTGTGGACCGTCTGACGAAGTCTGCTCATTTCATACCTGTACGTATGGATTTTTCTCTTCAGAAGCTAGCGAGACTATATATAGAGGAGATTGTAAGGTTGCATGGGGTGCCAGTGTCGATTATTTTGGACAGAGACCCTAGATTTATGTCAAGGTTCTAGAAGGCTTTGCACCAGGCATTGGGCACAAGGTTGGATTTCAAGATCTGCTCCATCCCCAAATCGATGGACAATCGAGAGGTGATTCAAGTTTTGGAAGACATGCTAAGGGGTTGTGTCTTGGATTTTAAAGGTAGTTGGGAAGAATTCTTACCGTTGGCGGAGTTTGCATACAATAATAGTTATCAGGCGAGTATTCAGATGGCACCATATGAAGTGTTGTATGGTCGAAAGTGTCGTACCCCTATATGTTGGACTAATTGGGGAGCGGCAGATGTTGGGTCCGGAGTTGGTTGCTGAAACAGAAGATAAGGTAAAGGTGATTCAAGCTCGTTTGAAAGAAGCTTCGGATAGGCAAAAGTCTTATGCCGATCTTAAACGAAAGGATATAGAGTTTGTAGAAGGTGACAGGGTTTTCTTGAAGGTGTCGCCTTAGAAGAAGGTTCTGAGGTTTGGTAGGAAAGGCAAGTTAAGCCCTAGATTTATCGGGCCTTATCGGGTATTGAAGTGAGTGGGACTAGTAGCTTATCAGCTAGAGTTGCCACCAGAGTTGAGTCAAATCCATAATGTGTTTCATGTTTCCATGTTTAGACGCTACCGCTCAGATCCGTCTCATGTTGTGCCGATAGAGGAAATTGAGGTGAGCCCAGACTTATCTTTTGAGGAGGAACCAGTGCAGATCCTAGATCGGGACGTGAAAGTTTTGCGTAGGAAATCAGTCCCTTTGGTAAAGGTATTATGGCGGAACAATGGATCGGAGGAAGCGACATGGGAGCCGGAGGATATCATGCGACAGCAATACCCTCAACTCTTCTGACCAGGTAAATTTCGAGGTCAAAATTTATTTTAAGGGGGAAGAACTGTAATATCCTACTTTGGTGGGTCTGTGCATTTGGTATGTTGTATGGCTAAGTTGGTAGGTTGAGGCTTTGAGGTATGTATTGGGCTCAGGTTTGGACTTAAATCTGGGTTAGGTTGCTTATAAATAGTCCTAGTTTATAATTTAAGTTAAATTAAGTAATTATGTTTAGTAGTAAGTTGGGCTTGTGGCCCAAAGTTTGGAGGTGCTATGGGTGAGCATAGAGGTGGCGTCACTTAGGAGGGAGATTGGGCCATGTGTGGCCGCTTGGGGCCCAAATTTATGGGGTCTAAAATTCAGCACTCCTAGGGGGGAGGGGAGGACGGCACATGAGCTATATTTTAGGAGTTTTAATTCTTTTATTTTTTGTTAATTAAAAGCTGATAATAAGGAAGGGAAAAGTTGGTTTTAAGGTGATCTCAACTAAGGAAAGGATAATGGATGTGATGATAGATGGATAAAAGTTATCAGGAGAGGGGAGAGTTGGCCGAAACTCCAACTCTGAAGGTGTGTGTGTGTAGCCGAAATTAGTAGCCAGTTGTCCATCTTTTCTTTCATTTGTTTTCTTCTTTTCTTTTTTTTCTCATACTTTTCTCTCTTCTAGCCGAAATTCCCTAGCCTTATTTCCCTCTCCAAAATTCTTCTAAAAGCCGAATCCCCTCTGTTCATACTCCTTCTCCCATAATCGAATCTACAAGGGTGGTTTCATTTTCCCGAAGGTGCACCATAGCCGAATAGTTTTCAAGGGGGTTGGTAAGTTTTCGAGATTTTTCTTCTCTGCAATTTCTCTATTTTTCATCAAGTTTCTAATCCGAATCATTTGTTCTAAGGCTCTATCAGTTTCACTCTCTGCTCTTGGTAGCCGAATCCTGTCTTGCTGAGATCTGTAGTGCCAATTGGTGGAAAAGTCGAAGGTAGGTGGTGGTAGGTTCGGTCGAATGGCTACTTTCTTGTTCCTTTCTTTTTGATCGAATATCATAGGGTGCTCGGTTGGTTGTGATTATCGGTTTGCTTTAATACTTTTGGTGTTGGCCAAATGTAGGTAGGGTGGTGAAGTTTTTAAGAATTTTTCGGGATTCGACAGATTAGGTAAGGGTTTGTTTTTAGTGTTATAGTTATTAAATTAATTGGGTCTCATCGTTTTATTGGTTTAGTTGAAACACCCCACACCCGACCACGAGCCCTAACCGATCTGGTATGTTCCTAAAGTAAACTGATTTCAAAACATTTGCGATACTTAGAGAAAATTGTAAATTTTGGGAAAAACTATTATTTTCAGTTGGGCTTAGATTGGAAACCCATTTATTTAATCTTGTAAATCCAATTTGATGTAACATGTCCAAAATAGTTCTTAGCACAATATTAAAAAGTAATGTAAAACAAAGAATAATCCATTTGGGCCTTATGGCCTTATTACATCAAGTAAACCCAAAATAAAATTAAAAGTATTAAAATTAAATAAAGTCCAAATTCGAATAAATTCTTCAAGTGATGCATGGCCACCTTTAGGTCCACCGCCCGGTCCGTCACAACGCCATCACCGAAAAATAATTCCCACAATGGGGTGAGTCAATGCACTCAATGTGCACACAATACTATCATTCAATAAATCAGCATTCAAGTTCAAATCATCAAGTCCATATAATAATGAAACTATGATGCAACCCAAACCCAATCCTAATTAGCCATCCACTACACTCCCAGCACTAACCTCCGCACACCGTGGGGACTACTAAGTCAACCCTCCATCCGCTACTCTCCACGTTGTGTCTTGAGACACTATAATCAAATTTAAACGTTGTGTCATTAGACACCTGTAACCGGTTACCAAAATTTCGCAATGTGACCGTAGTCAACATTTTTCGTTGGTGAGACCAAGTCAACACCTTCGTTGGTGAGACCAAGTCAACACTGTTCTCCCCTTTCACATAAAACCCAATGCCCCAAAAACATATATATTGCATAACTTAATTTCATGTTCATATTCATATATTCGCATGTTATTAAAATAACATTTTCACAATCCTATCGAAGTAGGAAACGTGCAGGTACTTTTTGCCTTATTGGTGGTACATAGCCACATTCACATTATTATTCATAATCATATATTAAAATATTTAGCCATAAAATATTGAAGGATAGTAAGGGTACACACCTTTTTCGCTAATAGGTTCCTTGATATCTCGAGAATCTGATCTAATTTTTAGATCTATTAATTCTATATTCGCCCACCAATTAAAACACATTAATAAACCCTTTTTAGACAAAACCAAATCCTAGTAGGATTTGTAAAAGAAACTCACCTTTGCCGATTTGGTGTTTATACAAATCCTAAAAACTTCATTTTTCCTTTACTTGTTGTTCGCCAACCTTAAAACTTCACAAAATTAGTTTTGGCTTTCTAATAATTATGGATCTAATCTAGGTAATCACATGAACCTTGGCGAATGTATAGACTCTCTTACCTCGGATCCCGGTTGATCTTTATTTCAAATTCTCGAAATCACTTGTTAGATTAGATCTATTGTTTGATTATGAAAGGGATCTTTTTGCTTAATGCATATTGATGTACTTACCTTGTTTTCTAATCCCTAAAAATCCCTTATGCTATTCGCCATGAACATGAGGAGGGGTTAGTATCCTAATTTTGGGTAAAAAGAAAAGAATAGAAGTTGATTGATCTTAGATCTTACCCTTTTGATGTTGTAATCCACTTCTCCTTTACTTAGAATCGATGTGGATTTGGCCTTGATAGTAGAAACAGAGGAGAAAGAGAAGAAAAGAAGATGGTATTTTGTTCAAGGAGAATTCTACAAAAGGAGGGAGAAGAAAGCTATGAAAATTTCGCACACACTAGGAAAGATGAGAGAATGGCCTTGATTTTCCTCTTTAACTGAAATTGATATGCCAAGAGTCCTTGACTTGGCCACCACTTCCCCCACAAGTGATAATATTATCATTTAATTATCACTTTAATTAAATTAGGAGTATTTTATCCATCCTTTATCTCCTTAATTATTTTATTAAAAGAAATCCCTTTACTTAATACTTAATTAAACAAGTTTTAACCGAAGTAAAACTCCTCTAATTTCAAGATGCTTGTGCCGTCCCACCTCCTAGCCTTGGAAGCAAAATAAGGCCTTCATTATTTGCTTCCTGGATGTCTCAAACTCAGGCCCAAAAGCCTCTTGTATTTGGGCCATTTCCTAAGGCCTTTGGTGGCATCTTCAGGCCACATTTCCAAGTCCGTTGTTGGGTCAAATTTCTTGTGCTTTATAGTTTTAGGGTCACTTGGCCCTAAGTTCCCCTTTGGGCTCTTAAATTCAACATTCCGGGGTCAATTTTAAGTTTCCTAAAATTTTCGCGTGGCTCAGATTTTCAGTGTTTCCAAAATGTTTAGGTTTCCAAAATGTTCGTGTTTCCAAAATGTTCGTGTTTCCTAAAATGTTCAGTTTCCAAAATGTTGTGTTTCCAAAATGTTCGTGTTTCCCAAAATGTCTAAGTTTCCAAAATGTCTAAGTTTCCAAAATGTCCATTTCCATTTCCATTTTCATTTTATTTCCATTTCCATGCATTTCTAGGTTTCCAAAAGTATCAAAATTTATTCATAGTACTTGAAACTTGTCATTTCATACAATTAAACCGAAATGCATAGGCCCTATTCAGATGTTACGCTTCTACCCCTTAAACAAAATTTCATCCTCAAATTTCTTAACTAAAATAGTTGAGGGTATTGTTTGTCTCATCGCCTCTTACATCTCCCACAAGCTTCTTCCGCTCCATGATTGCGCCATAGCACTTTGACTAGAGGAACTGCTTTCTTTGAAGTACTTTCACATCACGTTCCAAGATCCGAATCGGTCCTTCCTCATAGGATAAGTCTGGTTTTAGTTCCACCTCTTCAACTGGTACCACATGAGATGGATCCGATCGATAGCGACGTAACATGGACACATGAAATACGTCATGCATCTGCTGCAATTCGTGGCAACTCTAATTGGTATGCCATCGCCCAACTCGCTTCAAGATTTGATAAGGCCCTATAAATCTTGGGCTTAGCTTCCCTTTGCGGCCAAACCTCATTACCTTCTTCCATGGTGAGACTTTCAAGAACACTTGATCTCCCACTTCAAACTCTATTTCCTTTCGCTTAAGGTCTGCATACGACTTTTGCCTATCAGAGGCTTCCTTCAACCGTGCCCAAATTAACTCAACCTTCTCTTCAGTTTCTGCCACCAAATCTGGACCCAAAACTCTGCGTTCTCCTAACTCGGTCCAACAAGTAGGGGTTCTACACTTCCTTCCATACAATGCTTCGTATGGTGCCATCCGAATGCTGGCTTGATAGCTATTGTTGTAGGCGAATTTGGCTAAAGGCAAATAATCTTCCCAACTTCCTCGAAAATTCATTACACAGCCTCTCAACATATCTTCCAACACTTGTATAACTCGCTCAGATCGCCTGTCGATTGTGGATGAAAAGTCAGTGTGAAGTCTAGCTTAGTGCCTAAAGCTTGATGAAGTGCTTTCTAAAATCGAGACGTAAACCTTGGGTCTCTATCAGAGATGATTGACATTGGTACACCATGTAACCTCACAATTTCTGCCACATACAACTTAGCCAACTTCTGAAGAGAATAATCCATTCGACTTTGGGATAAAGTGTGCGGACTTGGTCAAACGGTCCACTATCACCCATACCGAGTCCTTCTTAGTAGGCGTAAGGGGAAGCCCACTAACAAAGTCCATGGTAATTCTTTCCCACTTCCATTGGGGAATCTCGATTGGTTGGAGCAATCCTGATGGAACTTGGTGTTCAGCCTTAACTTGCTGACATGTCAAACATTTACCCACAAATTCAGTCACTTCTTGCTTCAGGTCAGACCACCAAAATTGTTCCCTTAGATCTCTATACAACTTGATGCCTCCGGATGCATAGCACAAGGGCTATTATGCTTTCAAGAATCCTTTGTCTCAACTCCTTATTCTTCTAAGATACGACTTTACCCTTGTAGCACAATACTCCTTCATTGTTGACATCATAATCCTCTACTCCCCTTGTCAGTATTTGTTGCAACTTAGTACTTAAGTCATCATCAGCCAACTGTCCCTCCTTCACTTCCTTTAGCCATGTGGGCCTGACTTGCAACTCTTCCAACAGGCTTCCATCATCATATAGACTTATATGAGCGAACAAAGCCCGTAGATCCGATACAACCTTTCGACTTAGGGCATCGGCTACTACGTTTGCCTTGCCCGGATGATACTCTATTGAACAGTCGTAGTCCTTCAACAATTCCACCCACCTTCGTTGCCTCAAATTCAACTCCTTCTGAGTTAATAAATACTTGAGGCTCTTGTGGTCTGTGTAGATAACTGACCTTTCTCCATAAAGGTAGTGCCTCCAAACCTTAAGGGCGAAAACCACTGCTGCTAGCTCTAAGTCATGAGTTGGGTAGTTAAGCTCATGAGGCCTTAGTCGTCGTGGACGCATAAGCAACCACTTTGCCATCTTGCATTAACACACAGCCTAACCCCGTATGCGAAGCATCACAGTACACCACAAATTCCTTTCCTGCCTCCCATTTGAATTAATCTGGAGCCTCTGTTAGCACCTTCTTAAGCTTTTCAAAGCTCTCTTTGCTTATTGGTCCATTCAAGGGTACTTCCTTCCTTAGTAACTTGGTTAAAGCGCGGCTATTGACGAGAATCCTTCCACGAACCTTCAGTAATAGCCTCGCCAAGCCTAAGAAGCTTGGATTTCAGCCACGGACTTAGGTGGTTTCCAATCCAACATCGCTCGATCTTCCTAGGATCTACTCTTATTCCTTCTCGGATACCACATGCCCTAGGAATGCCACCTCCTTAAGCCAAAATTCGCACTTGTCAATTTGGCATAAAGCTTCTTTCCTTAACACTTCCAACACGACTCGGAGATGCTTATCATGCTCCTCCTCTGACTTCGAATACACCAAAATATCATCGATGAGCACAACAACGAATCTATCCAAGTAGGGTTGGAAAATCCGATTCATCGTGTCCATGAACGCGGTCATGCTTACAACCCAAACGGCATCACCACAAACTCAAGTGACCATATCTTGTCCTAAAAGCGGTCTTATGGATATCGCCTCCTTCACTTTCAACCGATGGTATCCCGACCGTAAATCGATCTTCGAAAACACTCGCAGCCTCCTTCAAATGATCGAACAAGTCCTCGATCCTTGGCAAGGGATACTTGTTCTTAATGGTCACTTATTTAATCGACGGTAGTCTATGCACATACGCATAGTTCCGCCCTTCTTCTTCACAAATAAGACCGGTGCTCCCCACGGAGACACACTGGCCTGATGAACCCACTCATCCAACAGCTTCTTGTATCTCAGTGCCTTGAGCTCCACTAACTCCTTTGGTGCCATTCGGTATGGAGCGATTGACACAGAGCGTCCCCAGAGCAAGTCAATCCCAAATTCGACCTCCTCGTCTGGGGTATTCCCAGAACTCCTCCGAAACACATCTACGAAGTCCCTTACCGCTCTAACTCCATTAACACCTTCCTCCTTTCCACCTATCGCACTTACAAAAGCTAAGAACGCTTTGCAACCTTTCTTAACCATCTTCTCCCTTCTTCGGTCTTAGACTACATTAGATAAATAATTCCTCCTTTCTCCGATCATTATTACCACTTCATCTTCCCGGTTCTTAGTTCCATACGTTTAGCAGACAATCCAACACGGCTCGGTGTTCTACTAACCAATCCATTCCAAGTATAAGCTCAAACTCTCCGAGGGTAACTCCATTAAGTCCGCTCGAAAGTTCACTCCCAATTTCTAGGGTACATTCCAAAGATCTTGTCTACCACTATAGTTTGGCCTAATGGGCTTACTACATCATCCGCCTATCGAGAGTTCGAGTCTAGGCCTAGTGTTTTTACTACACTACTTGCAACATAGGAATGGGTCGAGCCCACATCAATCAAAGCAAAGTAGGGTTTGTCAAAATAAAGAACGTCTCGGGTTATTACGTCCGCTGCGTCTCCATCTTCCCTTCGCGAACCGCATAAACCAAACCCGGTTGTCTTGCATCAAGATAGCATTAGTACCTCGACCACAGTGTGCCACGGCCTCTGCACTACCACTACCACTTACTCGAACCACGACCCCGCTGAGGTCAGTCGCCTCTACCTGGCCTGCTAGCATTCGAACTACCGGTCGGCTCTCGTCGATTGTTTGGGGCAATCTTTAAACATATGGTCCTTAGACCCACACCTAAGACATGCTCCTAACTTTTTCCAACACTCCCCTAGATGCTTCTTTCCACAATACTCACAAGGTCGAATCGCTCACTGTACCAAATTGTTAATTTCGTGGTCCATCAACCCAAGCCTCTTGTAACCCTTTCCCGACGACCCAAACCCTCTTTTGGCCTTATTCTTATCTACTATCCGCTTAGTAGCATCCTTAATCCCTCGCCACCTTGGCCTTTTCTACCAAAACAGAGAATTCCGCTCCCGATGCGGTGCTATTAATGATCTTAAATCATCTCTCACCGTCCTCAAACGGACATGGCGTTCATGCTCGATTGCCACTACCCTCGAGCATAGCGGCTCAACCTCGAAATTCCGCCTCATATTCTCATGACGGACTTACTCCCTTGTACTAACCCTAGAAAAGCCTTCCTCTGCTTCATCAGATACCTCGTTCCCACATACTTCTTCCGAAAGGCCTCTTTAACAAATTCCTGTGTCGATTTTCACTACGGTACCATCACGAATAATAACCACCATTGATACGCTTCATCGCGTAATAACGCCACCATCCCTTTCAGCTTTTCCTCCGAGTCAAATCAAGCTCATCCATTATACGCTCCGTTGCTTCCAACCAAGACTCACCAGACTTGGGTGCCACATTGATACTCTCTAACATTTCCGCCCATTAGCTCGAGCCGCTCAGTGCACCGACTTTCGATTTCCTCCATTTCCTCCGCACCGCCACCAATTCCAAAACTCGCAGAACGACCTGCGACATGACCTCTTCCCGTCGAGCCTCGCTTGCTCAACATTAACGGTAGGGGTGGTGGTGGCGGTGGCATCTCATTGTCGGACCCTTGACCGACCTAACGGGTTCCGACACGGTCATCCTTCCTCTTCTCGACCACGGCGACCACGCCCTCTAGAGCTCATTTTCTAGCGTCGGGATCGATTAAAAATTTTATGGATTAGTTATTTGTTCCGCTTATTTATCAATGAAGGAGTTTTATGAGAAGGGATTTTAGAGTGGTTCTTTCGTATCATACAACACATAGTCTTTTCCATTCTTCCATTCATTCATCAAACAAGTATGAACTTCCGTTCATTCAGAGAAATGTTGTAGTTTTTGTCGTTGTTGTTTTTGTTTTCCACTACCCGGGGTATTTTCGTAATTTTGTCCTACAGGGGTATTTTTGTAATTTGTCAAAATAGGGTTCCTTGGTGATTTTGTCAAAAATTATTTTTGGAAATTCCAAAATCTCGAGGCAATTTGGAAAAATTTTGAAGTTCGAGGGTATTTCGATAATTTTTGACCTCAGGGGTATTTTGGTAATTTTTCACAAATCAGGGTAAATTTGTAAAATTTAATAAATTTTGGGTATTTCAATAATTTGTAAAACTTTGAGGGTTCCTTTCGAAAAGTGTTCCTTCAAAAATGGGGATGTTGCAAAAATTTTGGAAATCAGGGTCATTTTGGTAATTTTGTAAGTTAGGGGTAATTTTGTAATTTTTCCAAAATCACGGTACTTTGGTATTTCACAAATTAGGGTTTTTTGAATGTTTATGAAATCATGAAATTTTGATAATGTGGTTGAGTAGTTGAACATTTTACAAACCAAGGGCGTTTTGGTAATTTTACCCCTAAGGGCATTTTTTTTGAAATTTTCGTAAATCAAGAGTTTTTCAGAAAAGGTTGTAAAATAATTTTCTCATATTTAAAAGAAAGTTTTAAAAGTTTGCAAAAAACTGGGTTTGTTGTTTTGTTCTCTCTTTTTTTTAAAAAACATGGCTAGTTCCTTTCGGGTTTTAATCATTATGTTTAGCCTATGACCGAGCCCTCTTGGTCGTGGTGAACCAAGCTACGACTAGGCGGGATTCGTGTGGAGAGGAGGTGAGTCACGCGGATCGCTTAAATACCAAGCTCCCACCAAACTGTTCCTAGACATGCGCACAGAGGTTGCCACACCACCGAGCCCTCCGAGTTATGGTGAACTGAAGCTACGCACTGTAGGATTCTGCAAGAGGAGGTGAGTCACTAGGACCGCTTAAATACCAAGCTCTTCCTGGATCCAATCCTGACATGCGTACAAGGGTTACCACACCACTAGCTCAATGACTTAGCCATAGGTTGGTTTAGTGTATTAAGTCTTATGTATCTGTGTTTGAGTAGACTAATCCTAGGGTTCAAGTTCCTATCATTCTATTCTACGTTCCATGCCTTTTCTACCCTTGAATAAATCACAGAATCACACATATAGTTAGGGGTACTTACCGGTGGATCATGGTCTGAGACTTAGGGGCCATGCCAGAAGCCTGCTTAAAAGAAAATCATTTGGCTCGCTTTGAAAACGTTTTGGGCCTGAGCCCACAGGCCGAGAGTTTAAAACTGGGCTTTGATACCAAACTGAAACACCCCACACCCAGCCCACGAGCCTGAACCGGATCTGGTATGTTCCTAAAGTAAACCGATTTCAAAACATTTGCGATACTTAGAGAAAATTGTAAATTTTGGGAAAAACTATTATTTTCAGTTGGGCTTAGATTGGAAACCCATTTATTTAATCTTGTAAATCCAATTTGATGTAACATGTCCAAAATAGTTCTTAGCACAATATTAAAAAGTAATGTAAAAACAAAGAATAATCCACTGGGCCTTATGGCCTTATTACATCAAGTAAACCCAAAATAAAATTAAAAGTATTAAAATTAAATAAAGTCCAAATTCTGAATAAATTCTTCAAGTGATGCATGGCCACCTTTAGGTCCACCGGCTCGGTCCATCACTGCTCATCACCTGAAAAATAATTCCCACAATGGGGTGAGTCAACACTCAATGTGCACACAATACTATCATTCAATAAATCGGGCATTCAAGTTCAAATCATCAAGTCCATATAATAATGAAATTATGATGCAACCCAAACCCAATCTTAATTAGCCATCCACTACACTCCCGCACCAACCTCGCACACCGTGGGGACTACTAAGTCAACCCTCCATCCGCTACTCTCCACGCTGTGTCTTGAGACACTATAATCAAATTTAAACGCTGTGTCATTAGACACCGTTGTAACCGGTTACCAAAATTTTGCAATGTGACCGTAGTCAACATTTTTCGTTGGTGAGACCAAGTCAACACCTTCAAGGTGAGACCAAGTCAACACTGTTCTCCCCTTTCACATAAAACCCGAATGCCCCAAAAACATATATATTGCATAACTTAATTTCATGTTCATATTCATATATTCGCATGTTATTAAAATAACATTTTCACAATCCTATCAAGTAGGAAACGTGCACTGGTACTTTTTGCCTTATTGGTGGTACATAGCCACATTCACATTATTATTCATAATCATATATTAAAATATTTAGCCATAAAATATTGAAGGATAGTAAGGGTACACACCTTTTTCGCTTAATAGGTTCCTTGATATCTCGAGAATCCCGATCTAATTTTTAGATCTATTAATTCCTATATTCGGCCCACCAATTAAAACACATTAATAAACCCTTTTTAGACAAAACCAAATCCTAGTAGGATTTGTAAAAGAAACTCACCTTTGCCGATTTGGTGTTTATACAAATCCCGAAAAACTTCATTTTTCCTTTACTTGTTGTTCGGCCAACCTTAAAACTTCACAAAAATTAGTTTTCGGCTTTCTAATAATTATGGATCTAATCTAGGTAATCACATGAACCTTGGCCGAATGTATAGACTCTCTTACCTCAGATCCCGAAGTTGATCTTTATTTCAAATTCCTGCCGAAATCACTTGTTAGATTAGATCTATTGTTTGATTATGAAAGGGATCTTTTTGCCGAATGCATATTGATGTACTTACCTCGTTTTCGAATCCCGAAAAATCCCTTATGCTATTCGGCCATGAACATGAGGAGGGGTTAGTATCCAAATTTTGGGTAAAAAGAAAAGAATAGAAGTTGATTGATCTTAGATCTTACCCTTTTTGATGTTGTAACTGACTTCTCCTTTACTTAGAATCGATAGGGATTTGGCCTTGATAGTAGAAACAGAGGAGAAAATGAAGAAAAGAAGATGGTATTTTGTTCAAGGAGAATTTGGCAAAAGGGAGGAGAAGAAAGCTATGAAAATTTCGCACACACTAGGAAAGATGAGAGAATGGCCTTGATTTTCCTCTTTTAACTGAAATTGATATGCCAAGAGTCCTTGACTTGGCCACCACTTCCCCCACAAGTGATAATATTATCATTTAATTATCACTTTAATTAAATTAGGAGTATTTTATCCATCCTTTATCTCCTTAATTATTTTATTAAAAGAAATCCATTTACTTAATACTTAATTAAACAAGTTTTAACCGAAGTAAAACTCCTCTAATTTCAAGATGCTTGTGCCGTCCCACCTCCTAGCCTTGGAAGCAAAATAAGGCCTTCATTATTTGCTTCCTGGATGTCTCAAACTCAGGCCCAAAAGCCTCTTGTATTTAGGCCATTTCCTAAGGCCTTTGGTGGCATCTTCAGGCCACATTTGCAAGTTCGTTGTTGGGTCAAATTTCTTGTGCTTTATATTTTTAGGGTCACTTGGCCCTAAGTTCCCTTTTGGGCTCTTAAATTCAACATTCCGGGGTCAATTTTAAGTTTCCTAAAATTTTCGCTGCTCAGATTTTCCGTGTTTCCAAAATGTTTAGGTTTCCAAAATGTTCGTGTTTCCAAAATGTTCGTGTTTCCTAAAATGTTCGTGTTTCCAAAATGTTCGTGTTTCCAAAATGTTTAGGTTTCCCAAAATGTCTAAGTTTCCAAAAATGTCTAAGTTTCCAAAATGTCCATTTCCATTTCCATTTTCATTTTTATTTCCATTTCCATGCATTTCTAGGTTTCCAAAAGTATCAAAAATTTATTCATAGTACTTGAAACTTGTCATTTCATACAATTAAACTGGAAATGCATAGGCCCTATTCAGGATGTTACATTAGTGACCAAGGGGTTATTATGAACACTAATAACAGTCAAGCGATAGGAGGGGTTGGATCTATAAACCCAACGCCAAAATACAATAAACGATCAGTATCAGGAGTACGAGATTGGCCATCGATGTGTGGGCCGACATCGGAGATTGGCTCGGTGTGTAACTCTTACACACTTTGTTTTCTTAATATGTTAAATGTTATGTGATGATAAAAGCCGAAGTGACGGCAGTGATTACTAAATTACCCTTGTGGGTAAAAATGAGGATGCCGAGTAAGTTGTTATGGTTGCTAGCGTTAATTAAAATGTGATCTATAAGTGCATGCTATTCTTTATTCAATATTCTACATGTTAGAGCATGGTCATACTTGTATTGTGAGCTCGAAAATGTGATATGGGTGTTGAGAGGAGGGGGAAGTATGATCTACTAGACTGCCACTAGTGGTTTGGTACCACACGGTGGGTTGGCCCCACATATTATAATATTGTGACTATGTCTCAATGGTTTGGCACTACCAGTGGTTTGGTACCACAAGGGGTAGATTTGGGAGATATGGATGGATATCTAGGTTGATGGGTTGCATGACATACATATTTGTATATGAAATTTTGTAAGAGCATAACGTCTTTTGGGATGGGGGTTTACACACTGAGTCTAGGTGACTCACCCCTTCCTTTATATTTTGCAGATAAACCTTAGATCGTGGATTTGGATTCGGGGTGGACTCGAGGTGGCCATGCTCAGCATTCGTTTTATTTTAATGTTTTCTATATGGACTTAGTTATTTTCTTTAATTTGGGTTTTTAGTTTTGTAATAAGGCCGCTTAAGTATTATTTTGGGACATTTTATTTAGTTGTTTCTTAAAGTTTCCATAAGTATGTCGGTAAAACTACGAAATTGGGTGTTTTCAAAACTCTAAACAAATACTTGTTTTCTAAAGTGTACACTAACTAAATATTAAATACGAAGTAACAATAAGGCAACCAAGTTTTTCTAGAACAAGTTTCAACATGTTTTAGACATCACAAGATCCAACGACATTTTCTTCAAAATGTTACAATAGAACTCTCTTTAACCAAGTCGACAAATCGATTTTCAAAATGTTTTTTTCCCATGGCACACCAGATTCGGTTATAGGGTTTTGACCGGGTTTGGGGTGTTACAATGACACAAAATGATCAAGTTCATATACAAGGCATACTCAAAATGAATTAACTTTACTATACCAAAAGAATGGCTGATAGTGTGATCCGAGCTCCGATGTTCTATGATCCCTAAGCTAACTTGGTGAAACTACAAGAAAAAAGGGAAAAGAGAGGGGTAAGCATATAGCTTAGTAAGTTTGCATGAAATTCTAAAGCAATATAATTGCTCAAACTAAATTCATCCATTTCATGAAACAATAGCAACATAAGTCTCAATTACTTAGGCATGCTTATTCATACTTACTCACACTTATTCTTACCCATCTCATGTCACATTATGATTTCTTAACTTGTACTTATTCATGGTACCTGTATCACTCAATCACAGAACTTAGCACATATGCTAACATGAACATAAACTCAAATCTTCATCATTCTTATCATGAATAAAATTCAAGGTCACCCGTAAACGGATTTGGCTCAATACTATTTTACATACTTAGATCTTTTGCCCACACTAATCAGATTATCGTAGGATATTTGAACTCATCATGCATAAATCTTGATGCCAACGCCATATCCCAGATATGGTCTTACATGGGATCACCCCTTGATGCCGTTGCCATATCCAAGATACAATCTTACAGGGATCTTATAGCTCGATGTCGATGCCATATCCCAGATATGGTCTTATACGAGATCGTACATGAATGTCAATGCCATGTCCCAGACATGGTCTTATATGAGATCTTTCTTTGGTGCCGAGGCTATATCCTAGACATGGTTTACACGGGACCTTATCTATATAATGCTAATACATGGGTATTTTCATTATTCCGAATCTTTATCCGAAATTTCACATAGCTTAATTTCACTATTACCCCATCGAGACTTCATCACTCAAATTTTCATAGCAATAACATACATTGCCATAATATTGAATAGTTTCAAACATCGAAACATTATGAAACTATAACTTCATACAAACTTACTTCGATTCTCAAAATGTGTATCGATGCTCAATTTAGTCCTCGATTTTGTTCTTACCTCGGTTTCGTTCTGAGCTTTGCATTTCTTGATCAATAATAGCAAATTCATTTTTTAAATACACACATTGACTAAACCGACTCATAATTCATATTTTGGAAAAATTATAATTTTGCCCCTAAATTTTTACATAATTACACTTTTTCTCCTAGGCTCGTAAAATGATTTTCATTCAAATTTCTTGTATTTCAAGCCTAGTAGAATCATATTCTCAACTATAGCAACCTTCATTTTCTGCTATTTCACTCATGTCTGACCATTTTCATAACTTTTACAATTTGGTCCTTACATGCATTTTTCATGAAAATCACTTAGAAAAAGATGTTTATCATACATCAATCTTCCATATTCCTCCATAAAACATCAAAATACATGCATGTCACACATGGGTAAATTTTTAACATGAAGCCTAGCTCAAAATATTGCTAGGAATAGCTAAACCGAGCTACGAGGGTTTTAAAAATACGAAGAACATTAAAAAGGGGGCTAGGATGCACTTACTATCAAGCTTGGAAGTTAAAGAAACCCTAGCTATGGCACCTTCCAAATTTTGGCTAAGGTAGGAGAAGATGGACATGATTTTTATTCTTTTTCCCTTTTAATTCATTTATTAACCAAATGACCAAAATGCCCTTAATGGCCATTTCTTGAGATTTTTCCTTCCCATGTCCATTTTTTTCCATCATCAAATATAATGGTCTAATTTCTAATAAAGGACCTCTAGTAATTTTCATAATTCTATTTCATACTTAAATATTCTAGAATCTCATATTTTCCATTCTTTGCAATTTAGTCCTAATGGACAATTTAATTACTAATTAATAAAATTTCTTCATGAGATTTTCACACAATCATGAAATCATCTCATATACTTTTTAGAAATCATAAAACTCATATTTTTACTTCTAATTTTTGGTCTCGCACCACTATTCTGACTTGGCCCTAAGTCGGGCTGTTACAAAGGATGTTTGTTTAAACATAGTTAATTAAATATTTTATATTGTGTTAATATTTTCGTAATAAGGCCTCTAGTAATTTTTAATTTCTTTTAATTGGGTTTTAATTTCTTATTTTGAGCTGCCAAATGGATACAAACAAGTTTTCACAACTAATAATTGTTTTACAAGGCAAACACATGTTTTCAACTTCAAGATAACCGTAAATAGAGTAGTTTCCGCAAATTTAAACCAACAGTAACAACCATGGTAATCGTTTTACTAAGTGTGGGTTTTTATAACTTCCTAATTATTTTTCCAATAAATAAAAACTGAATGGATTTTAACTCAAACGTTTTCTCCCAACAAACCTTGATTTTGAAAAACACTTTGATGTGACACGCCATATTCGGCCGTAACGTTTAGGTCGGGTTTGGGTGTTAATTTAGTGGTATCAGAGCCAAGTTACAAAACTCAACTATGGAATGGGTTTTCAAAGTTTTGGATTTCAGAAGGTTATTTTTAGATATGTGAAGTGTTTTGAGATACTTCTTCTGAAAAGTGTGGTATACTGAGTCTCCGGCGCCTAATCCTTAAGTTTTTTGAATACCATTGTTAGTTTAAAATTGAAATGCAGTAGGATAGGAAATACTATGATTGTTTTAGAGATTAGACTATACCACTCTAGATAGAGCAAACTGAAACTATAGGAAACTGAAACTGTGGTGAAACTTTGATCTGCATTAAACTGTTAGTTCTGATAAAATGCGAATAGACAATGGGCACAAGAGATACACGCGAACGTGGTACAAGAGGTTGTAATAAGGATTTGAAATTAGAGTGCACAGTGGGAATGTGGTGGTAAGTTCTGTATGGTGCGACTATTTTGACAATTGGAAATTTTGGGGATGAAATTTCTTTAAGGAGGGGTGAATTGTAACACCCTAAATTTGGGCATAGAAGGAATGGGCCTTGAGTGTGGGATCAGCTAGGAGACTATAGATAAATATTTATGTGTGCAAGAAAATGACACAAATTGCTTGTTTGCTTTAATGGCTAAGTGATTTGGGTGTGTATGAGTGTGTTTGAGAAGCTTGGGTTCAAGTCTTGGCTTTTGTAGAATTTTTAGTTTTTGCCCTTAAATGAACCTGGACATTGGCACTTAGGCCTTATTAGTAATAATGCTTATTTTATGACACAAGAAGAGCTTGTGGCTTAGTGGAAAGTGGAGTGAATTGGCTGATGTGAGAGCTTGGGTTCAAATCTCTTGGCATGCAAAGGAGTATTTATTTTATTTCCTTACAGTATGATAAGTAGAGTTAGACTGAAACTCTACAAGGTAAAGTTTGAATTGGTATTGGAGTTGTTATGGAGGATATCAAGGAGGGATAAGGGGAGTGATTTGTAGAGATTTTCAAGAAATTTGAAGTGTGAGGAGAGTTGTGGCCGAATGGGACTCTAAGGCCTTAGGAAATTTGGCTAAGGGGTTTTTCTAAGTTTTGGTCAGGTTGTCACCGATTTCTAAAACTGTTAGGGCTCTTTTCTTTCTCTACTCTCTTGTGCCGATTTTGCAAGTGACCATTTGTGTATTTTGGGTATTCGATTCCTACCATTCTGGTAAACTAAACTATTTTATTTTCAAGTCCATTCCTCTCCTCTCTTTTGCACCAATATCTACCGAAACCTCCCATTCTTCTTTGTTATTTCCAAGTTTTGGTCCACTGCATTTTCATTTATTTGGCTTAGTTTCAGTATCACCCCATCTTTTCCTCTCCTTTGTGTTCCTTTTCTTTTTTGACATTTGGTGGGTTGTGACCAAGAGTCCCTCTCTTCCCTTCTTGATTTGGCTTCTCTTCTTACTTGGGCTGAAACCCAAGTGTTGTCCCTCTCTGTTTCGATTCTGCAATGGCTCTAACAATCTGTAAGTGTTCAAAATCCATCCTCTACTTTACTTTTAAAATGGAATGCACTTATGTTATTCTTTTCTTTTCCTAAATCGAATAACCCCATTAACCAATTATTATTTCATTTTTCCACGTACTGCACTCATTGCGATTCTAGGGTCTTCCTCAAGGAGTGTTGAAGTGTGAACGGTTTGGAGGAGTCACACTTTCATCTCAAAATGCCCGGTAAGGTAATAAGGTTACCTCATGTTTTTGGGGTTGGCCGAATATGCCCTACCACTTACTAATCGATTCTTGATTGTACTTTAGGAAAGCAGCGAAGGTGTGGGATCGTTTCTGAAGAGCGTTCGTTGAGGGATTAAGGTCACCCTCATTCAAACAAGGTAAGAATGGTATTTCGGATTAAGTGTTATTAAGAGGGTGTTACCCTAACAACTAAAGACTAACATTGGATCTCAATGAATCTAGGTTGGGTGCTAGTAGATCTTGGAACGACTTCGTAAACAGGTGTGTAATCACACAATCTCTTCTGTGAATCGGCAAAAGCCGAAAAGCTAAAACTTCGGCATTTGAAGCCTCACTAGCGTGCAATCGCTCATGTGGTAAATCGAGCCCACAATCATAGACGATAGATTATAGAGGCCACCACGAGCACTCTCGTGCTCTTGGGCCATTATGGGCCTCGTTGGGCTAAAGTGGGCCGTATGGGCCCAATGGGCTCGTGGGCCCCTCCCGAATAAAATGCACGTTAAGTGGAAAATACTGTACTAGGCTATCTAGTTCGCATAGCCGTGACTAAATTTGGGCTAAATAGGCCACACGAGTGTGTGGGCCGACTTGGGCCAAATATTGGGCCTTGGGCCCATTTACACCCTTATGACCATTTAAATTATCTATGTTGCTCGAAGCGACTGTAGACCTTTGGAGAGGTCACTATTTGTATTGAGACCCCAAAATAAGTAAATGACCGTAATGCCCTTGTAGGGTAAAATGACCGTATACCCTTGTAGGGTAAAATGACTTAATACCCTTGTAGGGTAAAATGACCGTGATGCCCCTATAGGTAAAATAACTGTAATACTTTTATTAGGTGAATTGACCGATATACCCCCAAAGGGTAAAATGACTATTTTATCCCTCAAGGGTAAATTGATTGTGTGATGTAAATAATTGATTTGTCTGTGATGTAAATGACTGATCTGTCTGTGATTTAAATGAATGATTTGTCTGTGATTTGTATGATTGATTCTAAGCATGGCATTTTGCATACACGACATATTGCATGGGGTTGGGATACTGTTATGGAGGAAGTACTGTACTGGTGGCTCTGCCATAATCACTATTATTGGTGGCTCTGCCACATATATTGTTATTGGTAGCTCCGCTGCATTATTATTATTAGTAGCTATGCTGCAACATTGGTGTGAGGGCTGGGTGGGTCGACTTTGTCCCCACGTGGTGTGTTGGGTTGGTACAGGTGGTGTGCTGGTTGGATTGGGGCGGGTTTGCATACTTGCACCATACTGATACTGTATCAGGCTTAGGTCTACACTGTTTCTATATTAGGTTAAGGTCCACATTGCACTGTTACTACATGTATTATTGATTGAGCGATAGGGAATTACACACTGAGTTCTTGTAACTCACCCTTTTCTTTTAACCGTATAAATAATCCCCAGTCTTAGGCAATTTGGATCTACGAGGGACTCGGAAGGGGGGCCACACGGTCGAGGATGTTTGTTTAAACATAGTTAATTAAATATTTTATATTGGGTTAATATTTTTGTAATAAGGCCTCTGGTGATTTTTAATTTTTTTTAATTTGGTTTTTAATTTCTTATTTTGAGTTGCCAAATGGGTACAAACAAGTTTTCACAACTAATAACTATTTTACAAGGCAAACACATGTTTTCAACTTCAAGGTAACAGTAAATAGAGTAGCTTCTGTGAATTTAAACCAACAGTAACAAACATGGTAATCGTTTTACTAAGTGTGGGTTTTATAACTTTGCAATCGTTTTTCCAAGAAATAAAAAGTAAATGGATTTAACTCAAACGTTTTCTCCCAACAAACCTTGATTTCGAAAAACACTTTGATGTGACACGCGAGATTCGACTGTAATGTCTAGGCTGGGTTTGAGGTGTTACAACAACCTAATTGTATAGACTTTGTGAGGTCACTGAGGGGTACTTATCCCAAGTCTGTTCTTATGATGTAAACAGTGACTAAAAATGAGATAGGTTAAGCAATGCTTTTAATGACCATTATGTGTTTTAGTGAGCCGAACAACATAAGTCACCTATGTGAGAATGAAGTGGGGCCGCTTCAAGTAGACTATTGGGGTATAGTTTTCTTAAACTCTTACAAAACCAAGAGATGTTCACGGCTATATGAACATAACCATGAGAACTAAAACCTTGCTAGAGAGTTAGTTTTGTGAGGTATATCATCGTTTACACAAAAGGCAGAACAGTTCAAGGACATTACATCTACTGGTCCGCTAGTAAAGTATATATACTTTCACAAAGGAAGGTTCAAGGATGGATACCTACCTATCCTATGCAACTATCAATCGTAGATTCTATCACCACATCGAGTCAATATTTTTTGATAAAACTATCCATTTTCATTCATGTGGGGGATTGTTGGAAAAATTACTTGTATGGGAACTTTGAGGCATATTCTCAATAGGTAATGGTAGAGAGTTGAATCATAAAATTATGGTTTCATATTCTACTCCATGAGACCTTTACAACGGTATATCATATGCTCAAAATGGTTAAGTGATGAATGAGAAATTGATGCTCAAAGTAAGCTACTTGAAAATATTGTTGAGGAAAAGTGAAGTATTAGATCCCACATTGGTTAGATACCAAGTGTGGGATGTGTTTATATATGTGAACTCTCATGAAGGGTAATTGAATGACTAAGTTTGTAATGTTGCCTCTCGTGCAAGGGGGTGCAGGTCCAAACCTAATGGGTTTGGGGCGCATCTGCACGACGTGGGTGACATGAAATGTTTGGATCGGTCGGGCCCAAGTGGGCCTGTTGATATTTTAGCCCAACACAATTTTATTTTCCTCAACAGAAATAATATGTTTATTATGGAAACTTATCTTATTGATTTGATTCCAATAAAGTTGATAAAAATTTTAAATCAAATGGATTTAATGACAGATTTTGTGGATGTTTTTTTTCCAAAATTCCAACACTCTCCATGCCTATAGAAGGCCATGATTTCGGAAGGGTTTGACATGCTCATACTCTCTTATAATTTCTCTTGTCAAAACTCTGTTGCTCTCAAAACTCTTCTTTTTCCTCTTTCGTATTTTCAAACATTCCGGTGATAGAAAAATACATTGTTTGTTCGTTGATTGTTGTAGAGGTTTTGCTACTTTGATCACTACTATTGTTGTATCCTAGGAGACATTCGACCAATGTTACTCCAAGTACCATAGGAGTGGCTGAATCTTTCTTAAGGAAACTGCGTTTCACAGGCCTCAACGTTTCATAAAATCTCAATTCTCCTTTATTTAAACTATTTATTATGGTTTTATTTGATTTTCATATTTGATAAATTAATTATAAATCATTTTATTTATATTTTATTTTATATATGTTTATTTTTAATTAATTTATTTTGTTCACTAACGTGTTTTGTCTAACATAATCATCAGTAGGGGTGAGTAAATGTCGATCCAATTTAAAAAATCGAAAAAAATTAAATTTCAAGTTAATCTAATTGAGCTATTTGAATAGTTCAAGTTATTAAGTCAACTCGAGTAAGTAATTTGAGTTTCGAGTTCAAGTTGAGTTGAACTTTACAATTAGAATAACTCAAACAATTCGAATAGTAGATTGATATAAATACCTCTTTGATCCCTATCAATTTTACAAATTAGCAAATTGGTATCTAAAAAAAAGTTACAAAAAATTCAAAATAATTTTAAAAATTCAAAATAATTTTAAAATTCAAAATATTTATAAAAATTCCAAAAATTATAAAAATTTTGAAAAATTCTAAAGAATATATAAAGAAAGTTAAAATTTAAATATTTTCTAAAATAATAATTTTGGGGACTTAAATAAGTTAATTAATAGTTCAAGTTTATCATATTAAAGTATCTTTTTTATTATTATTTTCCTTTGAAAAAAATTAAATATATATGGTTTCAAATTTATGTGCTCTAACATGTAATTAGTTATACTATCATAAGATATTAATTTGACATGTTTAATTTTTTAAGTTAACTCGAATAATTTCACTTGATTCGACTCGACTCAATTCGAATTTCATTTCACTCAACTCGATTAAAAAAAATCAAATCAAGTTAGGATGATAAAATAAGACTTGTCAACTCGATTAACTTGAAATTTTTTCACTCAATTCGATTAAACGCTCACCTCTAATCAACATGTCTTGTGGTCATTTTATAATTTAACTCAGAGGAGTGCCTCCATAATGCATGGGATCGTATAGACCAACTATTTTCTCTAGGGTTTGAATTTTTGGAACCTTTACCTATTTTGATCCCAAAAGGAGCTACAAAGTTTGAGTGGTATTAGAAGATGTTCTAATCGGGGCTTAGCATGAGATAGTTTTTAGGTTCCTAGAGGAGAAATGGGGTCAGTTTATTATACTTGATGACTCTTACCTTTAGTAGGATGAGGTTTGATTAAGTGAAAATGCTTGTCTCTATTACAATGAGCCAATGATTCACTTTGTAGGTTCAAGATTTTTATGAGGGAGTACAACATTGATAGGACTTGGTTTGATGGTAGTGTTTGGAAGGTTATCGAAAGCATGCATTAGACTCTCCAAGGTCTTTGTCCCTAAGTTAGTTTTAGGCATTTCTTAAAGAAGATTGGTGGCTAGAGTGTGTTGAGCTAGGGCCTAGGAATAATAGTTGTGTAGGCAATTGTAACGCCGAAAAATTCTAGTACAAAGTTTTCTATTGTTTTGAAATCATGTCCAATTAATTTCAAGGAAAAATGTAAATGAGTCAGATAAAGAGAGATCCTAATGAATTAATTTCATATTTCAGATAGAAATCATTGTAGAAAATTGTGAATGTGAACATGTAGAAAAGGAACCAAATAACAAGTTTTAAAAAGTAAGAGGGCTAAAATAAAATTTGACCAAATTGAGACAGTATGGGTTAAAAAAGATTATTTAGAATGAGAATAACTTGGAATGGGTATTATCATGATTAATATAACTTTTGGACTAAATAAAAAATGAAGAAGTACAAAAGCAAATTTTTTTGTGTTTTCACTATGTAAGGGCATAAACGTAATTTTCACTGCAAGTGGCTTCATTTGGGAGTAATTGGTTTATGAAGTTTTGACATATTAAGTATTATGTTGTTGTGATAGAGGTATAATAGGTGCTCAAAGGGTTAAAGTGTAAATTTTACATGGTAGTTGAAATTACGAAATCCAAGTTACTAACGAGATCATGTGCTTTAGCTGCATGGTATTAGTATCAGCTAACAACTACTAGTTTGTTCAATATAGTTAGTAGTAGTTAGTAGTTTTGAGTTTCTATTAATCTGTTGTTGGCTTGAGATAGATATGCAATTATGATTGATTTCTTAATATGAATTCTTGTTAATCTCTAATATGGTATTAGTGTTAAATCCATTTGCTTTTGCGTCTCAAAAGGTTGCTACTTTGATTGATGATGGCAACTTCTTAGCCTATAAGTAACATGTCTTACTTCTTATTAAAACTCATCGTCTTTAGAGTTATCTTGATGGTACGATGTTGGTTTCTCCATTTGTGGTCACTGGCGGTGAGGGCCTATCAATGGAAAATCATGCTTTTGTTCAATATTAGCAACATGATGTTGATATCTTTGGGTGGCTTTTGTCCACTGTAAGTCCTTCTCTGTATAATTGGTTAATTGCTGATTTTTCATATGCATCTATGTTGTGGTCTGCATTAAATAGAATTTTTGGTAGTCAATCAACAACAAAAGCCATGAGATATTGTTCTTTACTTCATAATTTCCAAAAAAATGATATGAGTATGTTAGATTACCTTGCTAGCATAAAGCATTTGTGTGATTCTCTGGCTGGGTGTGGTAAAAAAGTTCTTCAAAAAGAGCAATAGTCAACAATTTTAAATGGCCTTCCACTAGAGTACGACCACGTGGTTTCGATCATCACCACCAGTTAAACACTATTTGATCTAAAAGGAATTGTAACTACTTTTTTGGATGGGGAGGCTCGTCAGAATGCCCATCTTGCTCAAGTCATGATTACGACTAATCTTGCTAGTCATGGCCCATCTACTCCGACTCTGATCTTTGTGTAGTCATATTCTGGTTTATCGACATCTCAATATTTTTGATCTAGACGAAATAGGTATAGTAGAGGTCAAGGGCATAGAAGATTTGAACAAGGATCTCGCTCTCAACGTCAAATCTAAGATAGAATTGGGCATGTTGCTCGTTGATGTTTTTATCAGTATGATGACGATGAAGATTTTGAAGCTCTGATAGCCATTCTTCTTAGTTTCCTTCTCCTCAACCTATATTAGCTCAATGTTTTTATGTTGAGCCCAATTTAAGTAGTAATGTTCAAGCCCGTTCTTCTTAGCTCGTTTTGGCCCAATGTTGTTACGTTGGGCGTGATCCACATAATTTATTAGGGTTTGGGTCTGCTTGTGTTTCTTCTTCGCCGTCTGTTCGTGCCTTTTCTTCTACCATTTTTTGGTTGTTCATTTTCCCATGTCTTTTCATCTTTCTCTAATGTCTCTTTATATCCACCACTCAACTCTTTAGGGTCCACATTTAGTTTTGTTTTCTAGAGTGCCATATGTAGATTACAATGGTTTTTATTTTCACGAAACATTGTTAGGACGGTTGCTACTCCTCAAACGGTTATTGATCAGGCATGGTATCCTGATAGTGGTGCTATTGCTCATATGACCAATGATGCTTCCAAACTTTTGTAGGTTCAACCGTATGATGGATCAAGTAGAGTAGTGATTGGTGATAGTATGTCAATTTCTATCACCCAAATTGGTTCTACTTTCTTTAATCTTGAAAATGTGTCACTGACAATTAAAGATGTTCTTCGTGTACTTTTGATTTAAAAAAAATTATTATTTGTCTCAAATTTTACTAAAGATAATAATGTTTGCTTTGATTTTTACCCCAATTAAAGTTATGTGAAGGATCTGCACTCACCGGATATTGCTTCAAGGTCATGAATGTGATGGGTTGTACTAGTTACAACCTGTAACAACCCATTTTCAGTGATATCGAAACAGTAATTTTAGGACCACAATTTTGATGATTAATTATTATTTTATTATTTATTTGATGTCTACGGGATTTTATTAAGGTCATATTAGAATTTTGTTAAGAAATTTTACTATTTAAATGCTTAATTATGTGAAAAGGACTAAATTGTAAAAGGTGAAAAAGTTGAGTTCTAATAGTAAAAAGAGTCCAATGGCTTTATAAGTGAAAGCTAATGGACTTGAATGTTAATTATACCATATATGTTGATAGTGGATGTACATGGATTTGATATTATTAAAAATTTTGCTAATTTTAAAGGGCAAAAAGGTAAATTAGTAAATAAAACTAAAAATAACCTAAGAAATCATGTTCATCTTCTTCATTTCATCTTGTCTCCACCAAAAATCACCATGGAAAAGAGCTAGGGTATTCAGTTAAGTTTAGTTCATTGCATGTAAGTGTATTCAAGCCCATTTTTAATGATTTTTATGTTTTTAAGATCATTGCAACTAGGTCCACCAATCCCATACCTTTATTTTTGAATCTTTTAAAATTTTGGAAGTTATCATTGATGAATCTTGATTGTTTTTTATGATAACCATGTGATTGAAGCTTTAATTGTGGTATTTGGTTAAATTGTGAAGTGATTTTTGTTTTGATTTAAGGATTAAATTGTTAAAATGTCAAAATATCAAGGTTTGATAGTGAATTTGATGTAAAATAGGGAGGTTAAAGGGCCTATAATTGTAACATCCTAAAAATGTGAGTATCGATATGTTGCATGTCTTTGGTGTTTAGCTTGTGAATGATTTTATTTGTGTGTTTAATATAGTCTTGAGAAGGCTCGAGTTTATTCGGAGTAAGAATAAATTTTAGTAAAGAGTACTTTACTGTAGAGGAATCAGGTGACTATGAAGTTTAAGTTAATTAAAGTGGCAA
This sequence comes from Gossypium rotundifolium, assembly GCA_025506655.1. Lineage (NCBI taxonomy): Eukaryota > Viridiplantae > Streptophyta > Magnoliopsida > Malvales > Malvaceae > Gossypium > Gossypium rotundifolium. The sequence goes on along the minus strand of CP106730.1, from coordinate 65,965,595 downwards.
AAGATAGCATAAGTTGAGTTATTGGTTGGAGAGGTTTGAATCTCCTAGCAAGCAAATTGTGAGCATTTATTTTTGCTCTTTCCTAGCAAGTGTCGGCCAAGCTTCATTCATGGATAAGATGGACAAATTCTTTTATGGTAAGGAGGCTAAAGGTTATGGCAAGCATGAATTTAGGGATAGAATCAACTTGATTTTAGGGATAGAATTTTTTATCTTTTGGAAAGTGGAGGATCACAAGGCATGATACAAGGATGATGTCTTGGAAACTTTTGAATGGACATTTTGTCCATGAATTTGGACGGCATTGTGGACTAAAAGGGGAGCTGAATTTTGGGTGGAAAATTTTGGTGATAGGTTTAGTTTGATTGGTAGCTTTTGGGTATCATTTGGTCACTTTTGTTTTGCTAGACATTTCTCCTTTCATCTTTCCCTCTCTTGGCCGAATGTGTTTGTGTTAGGAGGAATCAACTTTTGTTTTGTTTCTTTTGGTCATTTTTTTGACCATTTGGGTCATTTATTTTGCAAAACCTCTCAAGTGCTTCATCTTGTATTCTCTCATAGTGTCGAAATTATCAACACAAAAAGCCATTTCTTTTTCCTTCTCCTCCCCCATTGCCGAATGCATTTTGTTCCTAAACTCATCACTTTTCTCTTTCTCTTTTCTTCTCTTTGAAAACCGAATCATAAACACCTACTTCCCATTCTCTTTTCCTTTCCATTTTATTTATCATTCAAACACCTTCTCCATTCTTTTCTCCCCATGGCCAAATGGTACTAATACCATTTCCTTCAATTTTCCTTCAAAGTCGAATCTTCTCTTCATCTATATTGTTTTGTTGATTATTCCTTCAACCTTCGTTTAAGCAATCGGTAAGAACTCTTTTTGAATCTTTTCTTTTCCCTTATTTTCTTAGCCAAATATATATAAGTTTGGGAGGGTCTTATGACCGATAATAACGTTCTTTTCCCTTAGACAATCTTTCATTTTTATAGTGTGATAGTAGAGGGCCGAATCACCATCTCGTCAAAGTCATCTTGAGGCTGTTAAGTTCGGATAATATTTTTCAAGGTAAGGGTTCTTATCACGGAGCTATATACTACTCAACATATTGTTATAGACGAACTACTAATCGATTTCATTTTAGGGGACGTTATCGCTCGATTTTTATCTTGTGAAACAATGATATTTTGTGGTAAGTCGATTTCACCCTTAAAATTGTTAGTCACATTTTCCGATATACTTTTTAGTTGGACTAACGATCTTTTGTCAATGGAGACAATCAAGATAGGGACGAAAAAGGTTATGAATAGTGTTCAGAAGAGGGGTGGTTCCGCTATTTCCCTGAAATTTAAGCGAAGGGCTGTTTCGAGAATCTGAGATTTTCCACCGGGTTGTGGACCCTTATCCGAGGAGAATCTATTATTTGAAGTCGTTCGTACTCTTGAACCTTTGTTTGTTCGTGGATATTCATCGGGAAACAAACCAACAATCGAGAAAAATTGCATATAGAAGTTGTTCAAAATTCCAAGGGTAAAGTCTAGATCGTTATTTATAAAAATAGATTTATAAATAGTATTAGTGTTCTAAATTATTGTGATACGTGTTTAGGTATCGACAAGCGAGAAAGTCTAGTTCTCACTGTAACCAGGTGTGTAACTTCACACTTATCTCTCGTGTTAGATACTATACCGTAAGTATTGGGATAAAATCATAAAGATGACAATATCAGAGAAATATGAAATAATTAACACTTTTGTGTAAATACATGAAAACGGTTAAAGTCATGGAAATTACGAAAATGCCCTCAATGGGTTATTTGATAAATAGTAAAATTTTATGCCTCATTTGATATATGGGCCAAAATTGCTAGATCGATATATGGGCCAAGGTTTGCTAGATCATTAAATGGGCTAAAATGCTATTTTGCCTTAGGGGCCAAAATGAAAATTTGAAAGATGGACCCACTTATATTATGGGCCTTTTGTTAAAGTAATCATGCAAATGTATTGGTATGTTTTATATATAAACATGATTGCATGGGTTGGGAAAATTGACGAAGAGAAGAAAGGCCTGTTGCCAAAAATCTAGTTCGGGTGGCTTTGCCACAATCTAGTTCGGTGGTGCACCACAATAATATTTAAATGGCTTTATGCCTGCAATTGGTGTGTTGGCGGGGTGGGTTGACTTGATCCCCACAGGTGTGTTGGTTGGTACGGGTGGTGTATAGCGGATGGAAACTTTTGGATTGGTTGGGAATTTCATTCTATATGCATTATTATTATTATATTGTTAAATCCGTAAATGGGCTCAAGCCCATTATAATGTCTTGATGATTTGGCCCAGTGGATATGGTAAGTGGGTTATACACTGAGTTCTGAGTAACTCACTCTGCTTTATTATCCTTCTTAGGTAATGGCAATTGATGGAGGCTTGGGCTGGGGATGACTTCGCGGAGGCCATACTTCGAACAAGGATTTTATAAACTATGAACTTCAATTAAGTATATTTATTTAATTACTATTTTGGGTATGATGTAATAAGGCCTCTATTAATATTATTTTATGGATTTTTATGTGTGGATGGATTTAATTATGTTTTAGACACTTAATTTGGACTAATACTATTTTAATAATGTTTCCTTAAATATTTTGTTTTAAACATATGAGATTCTTTAAATATTCTTGTTTTGAAATTCTTTTGAACTCTTTAAAATTATTTTAAAGTCTTTAACAATTAAATCTTAAATAATAAGACTTCAAACTAGTACTACTTTATTCATCAATTTTAAATTAAATTCTTGGTTTTACTAAACTTCATTTTCAAAAGGTTTTGTAGAACTGTTTTACCTAAATCATTAGATAATTAAATGGATGTTCATTATGTGTGACAAACAAAACTCGTCTTAACGCATAGACCTGGTTTGGGGTGTTACATTTAATGGTATCAGAGACAGTTTCAAAACTCGGCTGTGGTAGGGTTCAACAAATAACTTTCGTTTGAAATTATTTTAATTATGTTTTAAAGGTTGTATGGAACCACAAGCATCCGGCACCAAGTCAAGTAAGCATTCATTACTGAATGATTATTATGATGATATGATCATAGGAACACTCTAGAACTTCTAGTTTTAAGTGTTGAAAATTGTAGAGATCGAGACTATAAGATGTGTTTGTGAAAAAAACAACTTTATCTCATGAATCTCATAAAATATCGTTAATAAACACTGAAATAGTTTTCTAATTCATAAAATTAATGTCGATTAAAATGAGTTAGTCAGTATGAGTGTCAGAGGACGCGGATGTGGTATACGTGGCCGTGATAGAGGCCGAGGTACTAGAGCTGTGTCTAAGGAAATGGGACATATCCCAGAAATGGATGCCCGGCATCACCTGCTTTAGAAAATGAATCATAGGACCATAGAAGAGAAGATAATGCTTTGACACGAGCAATGTTGTGAGTCCTTGAAAGGGTCATTGGAACTAGAGTTGGGCCAACGGCTGGTGTCGATATCGAGCGATCAAATCAAGTGGTCTTGAAGTTTTTAGAGGTGTTTGGTGTAGCTCGAATGTTGCTGAATATTGGCTTGAGGTCAGAGAGCGAATTATGGATGATCTAGAGTGCACTGTAGAGCAGAAACTAAGAGGTGCGGTGTCCTTGTTAAGGGATGAGGCATATCAATGGTATCAATGGTGGCTTACTGTTCGAGAAGGCACCGAAGCTACATTCGTTACTTGGGAATTCTTCAAAGCTTCCTTTCAAGGGAAATATGTAGGGACAAGTTATGTGGATGCTTAGAAGAAGGAATTCTTGAATCTGGTTCAAGGAAATAAGACGGTGGCAACTTATGAGGCAGAATTTTTATGCTTGAGTCGTTATGCTCGAACTATAGTACCAACAAATCATGAGCGCTGTGTACACTTCGAGGATGGGCTGAATGATGAGTTGCGGGTACTGATAGCCCCACAACAAGTAAGAATTTTTGCCACGCTTATGGAGAAAGCCAAGATAGCTGAAGAGGCTAAGAGCTCAGAATGTCAGAACCGGGAAAAAGTCAGAGGCAAGAGAGATATAAAGTATTCGGGTTCTTCAAAAAGGTTTTAAAAAAGGCCTCGAAATGATGAGCTGGCTCAAGGTAGAGCACCTGTGGCTACTAACCAGAGTCGAGACTGTGCCGAATGTGGAAAACGACACCTCGGAGAGTGTTGGAGGAAAACTGGTGCTTGTTATAAATGTGGTTCCAAGGATTATCAATATAAGAATTTCCCTCAACGGATGGATACGACTCAGAAAGCTCATAACCATGATGCTCAGTCGGCCAGAGGTGCTCAGCAGCCACCGAGAGGCCGTGGACCAGGTCGTGGTGGTAATAGGGTTGGACGCAGACAAGGTGCACCGGGTCGAGGCAATGGTTCCAGAGGTAATGTGGAGGTAAGACAGCCAGGGTTGGCCTATGTAGTTAGACGCCGTGAGGATGGCAATACAACTGATATGATAACTGGTACGTTATTCATCTTTGATGTGCCTGTTACTGCTTTGATAGATATCAGTTCTACCCACTCGTATGTTGCTAGTGCCATATCTGGAAACCTGAATATAGAATCTGAGATTATCGATAGTGAGATAAAGGTAATTAGTCCTTTAGGACAGTCGCTATTTGTGAATAAATTGTTTAGAGACGTTCCCTTAGAATCCAAAGAGAAATATTTTTGGCAGATTTGATGGAACTGCCTTTCGGCGAATTCGATTTCATTCTGGGCATGGATTGGTTGGTGAAGCATCGGACGCATTTGGATTGTGCTGTAAAGCGGATGTCAGTAAGGACTTCGGATGATAAGGAAGTAGTAATGATAAGCGAACGAAGGAATTACTTGGCAAATGTGGTATCTGCGTTAAAGGCAGAAAAGTTGGTGCGGAAAGGGTATGGAGCATTCCTAACTTTTATTTGTGCTTTGAATGCCAAGGAGTTATCAGTGGAAGATGTGAGAACGGTGAATGAATTTTCAAATGTCTTTCCCGAAGAACTTTCCGGTATACCTCCAGTTCGGGAAGTAGAATTTGGTATTGAGCTTTTGCCCAGAATGGCTCCAGTGTCTATTGCACCTTATAGGATGGCACCGAAAGAGTTGGCGAAGCTTAAAACTCAAATTCAAGAGTTGCTGGATCGGGGATTTATTCGACCGAGTGTGTCTCTGTGGGGAGCACCAGTTTTATTCGTTAAGAAGAAGGATGGGTCGATGCGTATGTGCATTGATTACAGACAGTTGAATAAATTGACGATCAAAAATAGGTATCCCTTGCTGAGAATTAATGACCTGTTTGATCAATTGAAAGGAGCATCAGTTTTCTCCAAAATTGATTTGAGATCGGGTTATCATCAACTCAAAGTGAAAGAGACAGATATTCATAAGACGGCATTCCAAAATCGTTATGGACATTATGAGTTCTTGGTGATGCCGTTTGGGTTGGCCAATGCACCAGCTGCATTTATAGACATGATGAATCGGGTCTTTCAACCTTATTCAGACCGGTTTGTGGTAGTGTTCATAGATGTCATTTTGGTATACTCGAGAAATGAAGAGGAGCATGACTCACATTTACGTATAGCATTGCAGTTACTTCGTGATGAGCAACTCTATGCCAAATTCAGTAAATGTGAATTTTGGTTAAGAGAAGTGACTTTCTTGGGTCATGTGGTGTCAGCTGAAGGGATAAGGGTGGATCTTCAGAAGATTGAGGCTGCATTGGATTGGAAACCATCGAAGTCAGCAGCTGAGATTCGGAGTTTCTTAGGATTGGCTGGATATTATAGACGCTTTGTTGAGGGGTTTTTGTTGATTGCTGTACCTCTAACTAAGCTATTGCGAAAGAGAGTACCGTATGTATGGACCGATAAATAACAAGAAAGTTTCGAGAAATTGAAGAAGATTTTGACTAAGCACCGATCTTGATTCAACCTAAAATTTGAAAAGAATTTATCGCTCTTGTGATCGTCACACACGTGTTTAGGATGTGTGCTGATGTAAAATGGAAAAGTGGTGGCTTATCCTTCTCGTCAGTTGAGACCGCACGAAGTAAACTACCCTACTCATGACTTGGAGTTGGCTGCGGTAGTGTTTGCTTTAAATATATTTGGAGGCACTACCTCTACGGTGAGAAGTCTATCATCTATCTGGATCATAAGAGTCTTAAGTTTTTTCTTACCTAGAAGGAGTTAAACCTGAGACAAAGAAGGTGGGTAGAGTTGTTAAAGGATTATGATTTCTCAATCGAGTATCATCCTGGAAAGGCTAATGTGGTAGCAGACGCATTAAGTCGTAAGGTGGTATCTGATTTAAGAGCAATGTTTGCTCATCTGAGTTTGTATGAGGATGGTAGTCTGTTAGCGAAACTTCAGGTGAAGCCTCTATGGTTAGATCAGATCAGGGAAAAGCAGATATCAGATGAAAAGTTGGGATCCTTAATTCAGCAAGTTGAAAGTGGTGAAATAGGGGATTTTGGTATGAATAATGATGGAGTGCTGTGTTTTCGTGGAAGAATTTGTATGCCCAAGGACTCAGATTTGAGACAAATGATTCTGCGAGAGGCACATAGTAGCCTTTATGCTATGCACCCCAGAGGAAATAAGATGTATCGAGATCTCCGTGAACGGTATTGGTGGCCAGGGTTGAAGCATGAGATTTTTGAGTTTGTAGGTAAATGTTTGACTTGTCAACAAGTGAAGGCAGAGCATCAACTGCCGTCAGGCTTATTACAACCAGTAAAGATTCCCCTATGGAAATGGGAGCGGATATTAATGGATTTTGTTAGTGGGTTACCTTTAACACCTACTAAGAAAAATTCCGTTTGGGTAGTAGTTGATCGTTTGACGAAGACCGCTCATTTTCTTACAGTTCGTACGGACTACTTGTTACAGAAGTTGGCTAAGCTGTATGTATCTGAGATCGTGAGGTTGCATGGGGTACCAGTGTCTATCATATTGGACAGGGATCCCAGGTTTACATCATGGTTTTGGAAAGCTTTACATGAGGCTTTGGGAACAAAGTTAAACTTTAGTACGACTTTTCATCCTCAGTCAGATGGTCAGTCAGAAAGAGTAATTTAGATTTTGGAAGACATGTTACGTGGTTGTAAAATTGAATTCAGAAGTAGTTGGGAGGATTTCCTACCGTTGGCAGAGTTTGCGTATAATAACAGTTACTAATCTAGTATCCAAATGGCGCCTTATGAAGCTTTATACGGTCGTAGGTGTCGTACCCCTACTTGTTGGACCGAATTGGGGGAACGACAGTTGTTGGGTCCTGAGTTGATATCTGAGACAGAAGAAAAGGTAAAGGTGATTCGAGCGCAGTTAAAGAAAGCTTCGGATCGACAAAAATCGTATGCGGATCTGAAGTGTAAGGATATTGAGTTTGCAGTGGGAGATCAGGTCTTTCTAAAAGTCTCACCTTGGAATAAGATTTTCAAATTTGGAAGGAAGGGCAAGTTGAGCCCTAGGTTCATTGGACCATATCGTGTGATGAAGCGTGTTGGTCCAGTGGCCTATCAGCTTGAATTACCTCTGAAGTTGAGTTAGATTCATAATGTCTTCCATGTTTCTATGCTGAGGCGCTATAGATCAGATCTGTCTCACATAACACTGGTAGAAGAAGTGGAGGTTGAGATCAGACTTATCTTTTGAGGAGGAACCAGTGGAAATCTTAAACCGAGATGTTAAGGTGCTAAGAAAGAAGACCGTGCTGTTGGTCAAGGTTTTATGGCATAATCACAGAGCAGAGGAAGCTACGTGGGAGCCTGAGGATGCAATTCGGCAACAATATCCTCACCACTTTTAATCAGGTAAAATTTTGAGGACGAAATTTTCTTTAAAGGGAGTAGAATTGTAACATCCTAAAAATGTGAGTATCGATATGTTGCATGTTTTTGGTGTTTAGCTTGTGAATGATTTTATTTGTGTGTTTAATATAGTCTTGAGAAGGCTCGGGTTTATTCAAAGTAAGAATAAATTTTAGTAAAGAGTACTTTACTGTAGAGGAATCAGGTGACTATGAAGTTTAAGTTAATTAAAGTGGTAAAAGATAGCATAAGTTGAGTTATTGGTTAAGTATATATGTGCTACATGTATGGTATTGAGGGGAGAGGTTCGAATCTCCTAGCAAGCAAATTGTGAGCATTTATTTTTGCTCTTTCCTAGCAAGTGTCGGCCAAGCTTCATTCATGGATAAGATGGACAAATTCTTTTATGGTAAGGAGGCTAAAGATTATGGCAAGCATGAATTTAGGGATAGAATCAACTTGATTTTAGGGATAGAATTTTTAATCTTTTGGAAAGTGGAGGATCACAAGGTATGATACAAGGATGATGTCTTGGAAACTTTTGAATGGACATTTTGTCCATGAATTTGGACGGCATTGTGGACTAAAGGGGGAGTCGAATTTTGGGTGGCAAATTTTGGTGATAGGTTTAGTTTGATTGGTAGCTTTTGGGTATCATTTGGCCACTTTTGTTTTGCTAGAATTTCTCCTTTCATCTTTCCCTCCCTTGGCCGAATGTGTTTGTGTTAGGAGGAAGCAACTCTTGTTTTGTTTCTTTTGGTCATTTTTTTGACCATTTGGGTCATTTATTTTGCATAACCTCTCAAGTGCTTCATCTTGTATTCTCTCCTAGTGCCGAAATTATCAACACAAAAAGCCATTTCTTTTTCCTTCTCCCCCAATTGCCGAATGCATTTTGTTCCTAAACTCATCACTTTTCTCTTTCTGTTTTCTTCTCTTTGAAAACTGAATCATAAACACCTACTTCCCATTCTCTTTTCCTCTCCATTTTATTTATCATTCAAACACCTTCTCCATTCTTTTCTCCCTATGGCCGAATGGTACTAATACCATTTCCTTCAATTTTCCTTCAAAGCCGAATCTTCTCTTCATCTATATTGTTTTGTTGATTATTCCTTCAACCTTCATTTAAGCAATCGGTAAGAACTCTTTTCGAATCTTTTCCTTTCCCTTCTTTTCTTAGCCGAATATATATAAGTTTGGGAGGGTCTTATGACCGATAATAACGTTCTTTTCCCTTAGACAATCTTTCATTTTTATAGTGTGATAGTGGAGGGCCGAATCACCATCTCATCAAAGTCATCTTGAGGTTGTTAAGTTCGGATAATATTTTTCAAGGTAAGGGTTCTTATCACGGAGCTATATGCTACTCGACATATTGTTATAGACGGACTACTAATTGATTTTGTTTTAGGGGACGTTATCGCTCGATTTTTATCTTATGGAACAAGGATATTTTGTGGTAAGCCAATTGCACCCTTAAAATCGTTAGTCACATTTTTCGATATACTTTTTAGTTGGACTAACGATCTTTTGTCAATGGAGACAATCAAGATAGGGACGAAAAAGGTTGTGAATAGTGTTCAAAAGAGGGGTGGTTCCGCTATTTCCCTGAAATTTAAGCGAAGGGTTGTTTCGAGAATCTGAGATTTTCTGTAATATCCGGGATTTTATGGCTTGTGCATTTTTGCTTAATTGTATGAAGTAGCATTTCTATGTGTGTTTGAATGTGTCTTGTGAATTTTGAGAACCTTAGAGAGTAGGAAAATGCCTTAGAAAATATTTGTATTTTAAGCCTTAAAGGGGGAGCTAGGCAAATAAGGCCTTAAGAAATATTGTAAGGGAAATTGGACATGGAAATGGGCTTGGTAAAGTGGCAAGGCGGCGCCACTTAAAGCCTTAGTAAGTGACGCCACAAGCTGTGTAATAGGGCCTAGGTTCGAGCAGCAAGGGATGCAAATAGGAGTTTTATTTTTGCAGCTAAGATGGGCAGTGGTGGACGGCATGGGGAGACCGATTGGATGAGCTTTAGATATGGTCTAATTCCTTTTAAAATTCGGCTAAGGGAATAGGATAATGTTGGATTATTTCAATTATTTTGAATGGGTGATAAAGAGAAAATTAAGGAGGAAAAAGTGGGATTTGAGAAGGGGATGTGTGTTGGCCGGCCAAAGGACTCTTTTGGTGGTATTTTCGGCCAAGGGGAGGAGAGTGAGGCCATTTGTTTTCTTTTCTTTCCAATTGAGCCTCTGTCGAAATTCTTTTCCTCTGTTGACTAAAAGCTGAAAGCAACTCTTTTCTTCTTCTTTTATTTTGCCAAAGTCGAAAGCTCCTTTCTCTCTTTCCAATCTTGTTGAGGCCGAATCTCCATCATCAATCTTTTCTTCTTCTTTTGCAAATTCAATCAAAGCCGAATACACAAGAGACCCTTAACCGATTGTTCACTTTTACCTAAGCCGAATCATCTATTTGGTGGCCATAGCCGAATGCTCCTTTACCCCATTTTGGTGTCGACTTGATCATTTAAGCGAGGCGAATCTCTCTGCTTCAAGCTAGGATATCCGATTGAGTTGGTAAGGATCTTTCTTGGCGAACTCTTGTTCTTTTCTTTCTCTAACCGACGATAAATTAAGGCACTAATCTCTTTTAATGTTCTTTGGCGAAACTATGAAAGAGGTTTGGGATTCGCTATAATCGGCTATAAGAGAAGATCTTGATTTTAAGAATCCAAGGTAAGCCATATGTGGTATTCGGCCAAGGGCCATTTTCATAGATTTGTACAAAAAGGTTGACCCTAGTATGTACCATGTAGGATTTCGACATCTTCATAGTCAAGTGACTATTTTTGGGACTTGGAATCGCAAGGTAAGTGAATGTGAATATTCAGCCATATTGGTCATTATGTTAGCCGAATCTAACTATGGTTATTTAGGGGCGGTCGACAGTGGTGTACAAGGATTTTCGGGATTTCAGTGAACTCGTTAAGTAAATCAGGTGTGTAGCCCTACACTAAATCTTAATAGATTTATGGTAATGTTTTAATATATGTGTTAATGAAAGTATGTGAACGTGGCTAAAGGTACCATACAATGGTACAGAACATTCAGGTACGTAATCTTTAATATTACGTCAATAAATGTTATGAACATGTGAAATATGGCACATAAGTGAATATTGATAAGAATGTGAAATAAGGCATAAAGCATGATATTTGTATGATTTGTATGACATGGGGCATATGGGTGTTATTTTAAGGGAAGTGATCGGTGGTTTTACCACGAAATCGTAACTCATGTCACGTGTCTCAATGTGGTGACTTATGTCACAAAATATTATCCGGTGGCTATTCCACAATTTATAAGGGCGATGTGCCAGTCGTCTACAGCGGCTGTCTTCGATGATGTGTAGCGGATGGAGGGTTGACTTAGTAGTCCCCACGGAGTGATGGTTGGTACGGGTGATGTGTAGCGGATGGTTATCTAGGTTTGGGTTCGCGATGCATCATTATTTATAATTGCTATATATATGTATGAACTGATATGCCTAAATCGTTGGGACTTTGTGTTGGTGGTTATACACTGAGTCCGTTTGACTCACCCAATTGTGGGATATCTTTTCAGGTGACACTCAGTAAATGGACCGTGTCGGCAGGAGCTTAGTCGTGGCCATGCTCAGCTCAGAGTTATTTTATTTTCGTTGTTTTTATATTTAAGTATTTTGGATTTATTCCGGGTTTTTCTATGATGTAATATGGCCATTATTGTTAACTGTTTTAAGTATGCGTTTAATTCGGTTTATCATGATACGATCATTATCAAATCAAAGGTTAAACAAATTTTTCTTAAAATCAAATTTCAGATGTTTTGACACCTAATCACAATCGATCTTCAATTTGCTATTAAAATCTAAAAACCCGGTAATACTTTTAACTTATTGTTTACATAAACAACACCGTTTTCAATTTTGGACTCAATACAAATCAAATGTTCTTCAAAATCACACAAATTTTTCCAAAGTAACAAACAAGTTTTGAAATGTTTTACTCAAAAAGCATGCCAGATTCGGTCAGGGCTCGTGGGCTGGGTTTGGGGTGTTTCAGTTTGGTATCAGATCTCGGTTCAAAACTCGGCCTTGAGGGCTTTTAGGGCCCAAAAATGTTTTTCTTTCTTTTGAAATTGAATTTTACTAAGAAATGAGCAGGTTTTCTGGCATGGCACCTAGGTCTCTGGCCTGAAGTCCACCAGGTAAGTACTCCTAACCCTTTTTGTGATTTGTATGTGGGAAATTATAGGGACATAGATTAGTAAATTAGGAATTAAACCCTAGGGTTAGCCTACTTCAACACCAAGATACATAAAACTTAAAGTCTAAACAAACAAACCTGTGTCTGAGTCGCCAAGTTAGAGGTGTGGCAACCACAGCGCATGTCTAGGATTGGATTCTGGGAGCTTGGTATTTAAGCGTCCTAGTGACTCACCTCCTCACCGCTCGAATCCTACAGTGCGTAGTGACGGTTCACCCTAAGCAAGAGGACTCAATCAAAGCTAAACTCAATAACTAAAACCCGAAAGGACCCACACCTTGTTTTGTGAAATTCTAAAGACAAACCGTGATTTTAAAATTTCAAAGTACCCTTGATTTAAAATGACCCAAAATACCCTAATTTGCAAATTGACCAAATTACCCCTAACCTGTGCAAATGACCAAAATACCCTCAGTGTGGAAAGTTACCGAAGTACCCTCAAATTAAAAATTTCTAAAAATACCCTTGTTTTAAAAAGTCACCAGGAACCATATTTTGCAAAAAAATTACCGAAATGCCCCTAGTTTGGAAAATTACAAAAATACCCTCAGTTTATAAAATTGCCATTTTACCCTTGAAATCTTCTTACCAAGTATTTCAATTTTGTAAAAGTACCAAAAATCTCTACTTTGCGAAATTTTTAAATACCCTAATTTGGAAATTTTTTTACCAAAATACCCCTATAGGGTGAAATTACGAAAATACCCCTAGGTAGTGGAAAACAACAAACAATGACAACTACAACATTTTTCTGTAATGAACACAAGTTCATGAATGTGATTGAATGAATGAATTGAGACTGTATGTGTATGGAATCGAAAGAACTACTCCTTAGACTTATTGAACAGAAGACTGTTCGCGATAAATCAGTAGAACAATAACTAATTCATAAAATTCTTTAACCAGATAAACGCGATTCAGAAGCATGAATTTTAGGGGACGTGGTCGTAGTGTGCGTGGTCGTGGAAGAGGCCGAATGACTGTGTCAGAACTCGTTAGGTCTGGCCAAGGGTTCGAAAATGAAATGCCACCACCACCACCAATCGATGTGGAATATCGAGGATCGACGGGGATGATGCAAGATATCCTGGCGATGTTGCGAGTTCTGGAAAGGGTGGGTGGAGCAGGTGGAGGCATGGGAGCTCGAAAGTTGGTACCTGAGTGACTCCGAGCTAATGGAGCTAAGTTTTTTTGTGGTGTATCTGGTGTGGCGCCCAATACGGCTGAGTATTGGTTGGAAGCAATGGAGAGGATTATGGATGATTTGGACCTGTTCGCCGAGGAGAAACTGAAAGGGATAGTATCGCTCCTCCGCAATGAGTCATATCAATGGTGGCTCACGATTCGGGATGAAATCTTTGCAGACGATCTTACTTGGGAATATTTTAAGGCGGCATATCAGAAGAAGTATATTGGAACTAGTTATGTTGATGCTTGAGAGAACGCGTTTTGAGGTGGTTCGAGGGAAATAAGTTTGTAGCAGAATACGAGGTAGAATTTCTAAAGTTGAGCCGATATGCTCGAGGTATTGTGTCAATGGAGCATGAACGGTGTGTCTGATTTGAGGACGGACTGAGGGATGACTTGAGGTTGTTAATAGATCCACAACAGGAGTGAGAGTTTACTGTATTGGTGGAGAAGGCTAAGGTAGCCGAAGGGATTAAGGACTCGTGAGATGTAATACGAGATAGAACAGCAAAAGAGAGGTTTTGGATCAGCAGGGTTATCTGGGAATGTGCAAAAGAGGCCTAGAGTTGATGGGCCATGAGGTCAGCAGGCTGCTACGGGAGAACAGTACCGTACTTGCGGCCAGTGTGGAAAGATGCACTTGGGGGAGTGTTGGAAGAAGAGGGGAGGATGTTTCAAGTGTGGGTCCAAGGACTACATGATTAAGGACTGTCCTATGAGAACAGAAGGGGGTCGACCAGTAAGTCAGGGTCCTAATCAGGTTGGAATAGGAGGACAGCAACTACAGCGAGGTCGTGGTTCGACTAGCAGAGGTAATGGTTCTGGTAGAGGACGGGGAACACTGGGCAAAGGTGTTGGTAATACAGAGGCAAGATAGCCGGGTCTGGTGTATGCGGTTCATCGGAGGGAGAATGGAGACGCACCGGACGTCATAACCGATCGTTCCTTATAGCTGACAAGCCTTACTTTGCTCTAATTGATGTTGGCTCTACCCACTCTTATATTGCATGTAGAGTAGTTGAAACACTAGGCATAGCCTCTGAATTGTCTAATAGGGAGATGACTGTAGTAAGCCCATTAGGTCAAACTGTAGTGGTGAATAAGATATTTCGGAGTGTACCTCTAGAGCTTCAGGGAGTGGTATTTCTTGCCGACTTGATGGAATTACCCTTCGGAGAATTTGATCTCATCCTTGGTATAGACTGGCTAGTGGAACATCGAGCTGTATTGGATTGCGCAACTAAGCGAATGGAGTTAAGGACGCCGGAGGATAAGGCAATAATTATGATAGGAGAAAGAAGAAACTACTTGTCTAGTGTAGTTTCTGCTTTAAAGGCTGATAAGATGATTCGGAAATCGTGCAAGGCATTTTTTACCTTGGTCAATGCGTTGGATACAAAGGAAGAGGGAGTTAGTGGAGTTAGAACAGTAAGAGAATTTGTGGTTGTTTTTTCGATTTTGAAAAGTCGTTGATTTGGGTTGGGCTCGAATTAAGAACCCGTGTTGATAAGGTGTTAAAAACAATTTAATAATTATACTAAAGAAAATTTAACTTTTAAGCTTTAAATTGATGATAATCGTATCATACTAAGTAATTTAAAAGCATGCATAAACGATTCAATAATTTGGCCTTATTACATCAAATAAAACCCGAATAATTTAAAACTTAAACATGAATAAAAATAAATTAATCCTTGAGCTTTGCATAGCCACCCTTGAGCTCCTGCCAATCTTGGTCCATCACTAATCATCACCAAAAATAGTCCCACAAGGGTGAGTCAAATGCAGACTCAATGTGTACAACCAACACCAAACTCAAATAAATTCAGGCATATCAAATCATGCATAATCATATAGCATTAAATAAAATGATGCAATCCCGGAGCCAAGCCTATATGCCATCCGCTATACATCACCCATACCATACTGCACACCATGGGGACTACTAAGTCAACCCTCTATCCGCTACACACCATCGAAGGCAGTTGCTGCAGTCGACGTGCTCATCGCCCTTATAAAATTTGTGGCATAGCCACCAGATACATACTTTATGTCATGAGACACCATATTCAGATATTGTGGTCTTAGGTCACCACATTCAGATATCGTGGTCTTAGGTTACCACATTCACTTCCCCTTTTTCATAATATCCCATATGCCCATGTCATACAAAATCATGCAACATAATGCCTTAGGCCCAATTTCACATTCTTATCATATTCATATAACAAGTCTTATCATACTCATAGTAGGAGTAGGAAAACGTACCTTAGTACTGTGTACCATAGCATGGTACTTAGCCATATTTTCCACATTCGTATAACATACATACATATTAAACAGTGCCTTAAACTTATTAAGAAATAGTGTGGGGTACACACCTGATATACTTAGCAAATTCGCTTCAAATCTCGGAAATTCAATCTACTGGTTTAGATCTTTAGTTCCTATATTCTACCACCCTAACATGTTAGTAAAAGCCATTCGGTTATAAATCCAAATCCTAGCGTGATTGTTGTAATCAAATTCTTACCTTGGTGCCGATTGATTAAAATCAAATCCGAAACTTTGTGATCCTCTACCTTGTATTCGCCAACATTAGATCACTTAAAGGGTTAGTTTTCGCTTTTGAATAATGATGAAATAGATCTAAATATTATAATAGGGCCTTGGCCGAATGTACTCATGCACTTACCTTACGATTTTCAAATCCAAAAGTATCCCTTGCCTTAGGTGTTTGTCGAAATCCCCATGGTTACATGTTAGATCAATTTCTAACATTTAAACACATTAAGAATGGCCTATGGCCAAATATCATCTTACCTTGAATCTTAAAAATCCTGAAAGATCATTTCTTGAAGTCGACACACCTTTGCTTGAATTCCACAAGGTTTCGGCTAGATGATAATAGGGAGATTCGGCTTCTAGTGCTAAAGAGGAGATGTTGATTGGTTTAGACAATTGATTCGGATTAGATCTTGATGGAAAGAAAATAAGAAATCGCAAAGAAAAGAAATCCCAAAACTTACCAAATCAATAAGGAGCATGCGGCCTATGGTGCACCTTCGGAAAACTAAACCACCCTTGTAGATTCAGTTTTGAGGCTTAGAGAAATTCGGCTATGGTGGTTTTTGATTAACAATGGGCTACTACTAGAAAAAGGTTTATCTTCGGCTTTTGGGGAGTTGTGAAAAGAAAAAGAGAGTTGATGATGAAGATTCAGCTAGAGGAAGAGTTGAAAGAAAAAGCTTGAGAGAATGTAAGAAAGATGGTAGGAAATTCGGCAATGGCTTAGGAGGAACTTGTTTTTGGCTTTTGACAAAAGAAGAGAGGAAGAGAAGAGAATTCGACGGAGAGAAAAGGAGAATGTTGAATGGCCTTAGTTTTCCTCCTTTTGCCAAAATTACTAGGCCTAGAGAGTCCCCTATTCGGCCATCACTTATTTTCCTACATTAGCTGAAATTCCAAAGGAGGTTGACCTCATCTAAGACTCTTTCCTCAGTCTCTCTATGCCGTCCATCTCCTTACCTTAGGAGTGCCAAAATTTGAACCCATTATTTTGGGCTTCATGTGGCCATACTAGGCCCAAATCATCCTCCTAAGTAATGCCACCCTCATGCCCTATTTAACGTTACTGAATTTTTGGGTCGCAAGCCCAACTTGCTACTAATTTAATAATCCAACATCAATTACTACTAATACTTATTTATCAGCCTCTTAACCCAGGTTTTAAAGTCCAAACCTGAGCCCAATTATATGTCTTATTTCCCTTATTTATTTTCTTAAGGCCTTATCAAGCTTAGCTCCCCTTTTAAATTCAAAATCCATAATGCACATTTACAACACACATAATCACGCTATTTCATATAATTTAGCAATAGTGCATAAGCCCTAATCCGGGATATTACGTTCTACCCTTAAAATAATTTCGATCCTCGAAATTGCTTACTAACAAAAATCGTACATCCTAACTCACCACACTACACTCTTCGCACAAGACTCGATCTTAAAGCTAACACATTTCCTACAAAAATTCACATCCAAGGTTTTATACACTTCACTAGCATTACAAGAATGAACTAACTCTATAACAAACAAGGCAATGAAGTGTATTCCAAAATAAGAACTTACCGTTGTCACATCCGCACATCACTCTCCTCATGACGGTAATTGCATAAACCAAACTTGGTTGCCTCACATCCGAACCTTCAAGACCTCGCTTGGTGCTCTACGACCACGCCGTAATCATTTCCTCCATGGTTCGGATCACGACCCCGCTGAGGCTATTGTCCCCCTCTACCAGTCTGATTAACATTCTGAGCTACCGGTCGATTCCCATCCGGTCTCATCGGACGGTCCTTAATCATATGGTCCTTTGACCCACACTTGAAACATCCCCTATCTTCTTCCAAAGATTCGCCAAGTGTTTTTCCCACATTGATCATAAGTAGGTAATCGCCTTCTAGTAGCGACTTCGATCTCGCACCCTTCAACTCTAGGCCTCTTTTGCTTATTCTGGATGGCACGGACGATTCAAATCCTCTCTCTCGTCTATTTCGACGGAGTTCATCTTACGAATCCTTGATACCCTACCACTTTGGCCTTTTCCACTAACACAAGAAACTCCTACTCCTATTATGGGCTATCAATAACCTCGGGTCATCTCTTAGTCCATCTTCAAACCGGACACCTTTGCTCATGCTCACCAACACTATGCCTCGAGCATAATGGCTCGACCTTAGGAATTCACCTCGTACTCGAGACGGACTTGTTTCCTTGAACCGATCCTAGGAAAGCCTTTCTCCGGCATCAATATAATGAGTGCCAACATACTTCTTCGGTATGCTACTTTAGCATACTCCCACGTGAGTTCCTCACCGTAGCACCATCTCGCACCGTGAGCCACCATTGATATGACTCATCGCGGAAGCGACACCAATCCTTTTAGCTTTTCCTCGTCGGTTAAGTCGAGCTCATCCATAATCGCTCATCGCCTCTAACCAATACTCGGTGGTATTGGGTGCTACACCGATACACATGCGAACACTTCACTCCGTTGGCTTGGAGTCGCCGGTACCAACTTCGAGCTCCCATGCCTCCACCGCTCCAAACCCCTTTCTAAAACTCGCAAAGATCACCGTGACATCTGCGTCATCCCGTCGATCGATATTCCACATCGGAAATGGGGTGGTGGTGGCATTTCATTCTCGGATCCTTGGCCCGATCTAACAGGTTCGACACGATCATTCGGCCTCTTCCACGGCCACGTCGTTGCGACCATGTCCCTTGAATTCATACTTACTTAGCGTTTATCCGATTAAAGAATTTTATGTATTAGTTTTGTTCCACTGATTTAACATGAACAATTTTATGTTTAATAGTTTTAAGAAGTAGATCTTTTGATTCATACACATACAGTCTCACATCATTCATTTAGTCACACACACGAACTTGCGTTCATTACAGAGAAATGTTGTAATTGTCGTTGTTTGTTGTTTTCCACTACCTGTGGGTATTTCCGCATTTTGTCCTCTGAGGTATTTCGGTAATTTTCAAATTAGAGTATTTGGAAATGTCGTAAAATAGAGGTTGTTGATATTTTACAAAATTAAAATACTGGTTGGAAAAATATTTCAAGGGTAAAATGGTAATTTAAACACTAGGGGTATTTTTGTAATTTTACAAGTCAGGGTCATTTCGGTAATTTTTCACAAAGATATGGTTCCTGGTGACCTTCAAAAACAAGGGCATTTTTGAAGATTTCTAATTTGAGGGCACTTCGTTGATTTTTCCTTACTGAGGATATTTGGTCATTTTGTAAGTCAGGGGTAATTTCGTAAATTTTTTTCCAAATCAGGGTGTTTCTGTAAAGTTTTTGGATATTTTTACAAAACTAGAAATTGTTATTAAAATCGGGGGTAGTAGGGTAATTTTGGAAAATCAAGGGTATTTTAGTCATTTTACCACTAAGGGTATTTAGGTAATTTATAAATTAAAATTCTTAGAAAGTTTTTCCAAAATAATAATTTTTGTATTTTTAAAAGGGTAGTTTGTTGACTATTTAAAACTAGGGTTTCCATAAAAATGTGGCTAGTCCCTTTCGGGTTTTAATTATTGGGTTTAGCCCATGGCTAAGTCCTCTTGGTTAGGGTGAACCGAAGCTACGCACCAGGTAGGATTTGAGTGGAGAGGAGGTGAGTCTCGCAGACTGCTTAAATACCAAGCTTCCACTGAAACCAATCCTAGACATGAGCACAATGGTTACCACACCCTAACTCGGTGACTTAGACACAGGTTTGTTTAATTGTACCTTAGAGTTTTATGTAATTGTTGAGATAAACTAGTCCTAGGATTTAATTCCTAATCCACTAGTCTACGTCCCTATATATCCCTACGTACAAATCACAGAAGAATTAGGAGTACTTACCTGGTGGACTTCAAGTCGGAGTCTCAGGTGCCATGCCAGAAAGCCTGTTTATTTCTTAGAAAAGTCTATTTTCAAAAGATAGAAAATGTTTTGAGCCCTAAAAGCCCTCAAGGCTGAGTTTTGAACCGAAGCTCGATACCAAATCGAAACACCCTGCACCCGCCCATAAGCCCCGATCGATCCGGCATGCTTCTAAAGAAAATCCATTCAAATCTTGTTTGAAACTTTATTAAAAACTTGTGTATTTTTGAAAAGTCTTTGATTTGGGTTGGGCTCGAATTAAGAACCCGTGTTGATAAGGTGTTAAAAACAATTTAATAATTATACTAAAGAAAAATTTAACTTTTAAGCTTTAAATTCGATGATAATCGTATCATACTAAGTAATTTAAAAGCATGCATAAACGATTCAATAATTTGGCCTTATTACATCAAATAAAAACCCGAATAATTCAAAACTTAAACATGAATAAAAATAAATTAATCCTTGAGCTTTGCATAGCCACCCTTGAGCTCCTGCCGACCTGGTCCATCACTGATCATCACCTGAAAAATAGTCCCACAAGGGGTGAGTCAAATAGACTCAATGTGTACAACCAACACCAAACTCAAATAAATTCAAGCATATCAAATCATGCATAATCATATAGCATTAAATAAAATGATGCAATCTCGGACCCAAGCCTATATGCAATCCGCTACACATCACCGCACCATCCTCACACCGTGGGACTACTAAGTTAACCTACATCCGCTACACACCATCGGCGGCGTCACGCAATGACGTGCTCATTGCCCTTATAAAATTCGTGGCATAGCCACCGGATACATACTTTGTGTTATGAGGCACCATATTCTGATATCGTGGTCTTAGGTCACCACATTCAGATATCGTGGTCTTAGGTCACCACATTCACTTCCCCGCTTTTCATAATATCCCATATGCCCATGTCATACAAAATCATGCAACATAATGCCTTAGGCCCGATTTCACATTCTTATCATATTCATATAACAAGTCTTATCATACTCATAGTAGGAGTAGGAAAAAGCGTCTTAGTAGTACTATGTACCATAGCATGGTACTTAGCCATATTTTCCACATTCGTATAACATACATACATATTAAACAGTGCCTTAAACTTATTAAGAAATAGTGTAGGGTACACACCTGATATACTTAGCAAATTTGCTTCAAATCCCGAAAATTCAATCTACTAGTTTAGATTTTTAGTTCCTATATTCGGCCACCCTAACATGTTAGTAAAAAGCCATTCGGCTATAAATCCAAATCTTAGTAGGATTGTTGTAATCAAATTCTTACCTTGGTGCCGATTGGATTAAAAATCAAATCCCTAAACTTTGTGATCCTCTACCTTGTATTCGGCCAACATTAGATCACTTAAAGGGTTAGTTTCCAGCTTTTGAATAATGATGAAATAGATCTAAATATCATAATAGGGCCTTGGCCGAATGTACTCATGCACTTACCTTACGATTTTCAAATCCAGAAAAGTATCCCTTGCCTTAGGTGTCAGTCGAAATCCCCATGGTTACATGTTAGATCAATTTCTAACATTTAAACACATTAAGAATGGCCTATGGCCGAATATCATCTTACCTTGAATCTTAAAAATCTCGAAAGATCTTTTCTTGAAGTCGACACACCTTTGCTTGAATTCTACAAGGTTTCGGCTAGATGATAATAGGGAGATTCGGCTTCTAGTGCTAAAGAGGAGATGTTGATTGGTTTAGACAATTGATTCGAATTAGATCCTGATGGAAAGAAAAGAAGAAATCGCAAAGAAAAAAAATCCCGAAACTTACCGAATCACTAAGGAACTTGCGGCCTATGGTGCACCTTTGGGAAACTAAACCACCCTTGTAGATTCGGTTTTGAGGCTTAGAGAAATTCGGCAATGGTGGTTTTTGATTAACAATCGGCTACTGCAAGAAAAAGGCTTATCTTCAACTTTTGGTGAGTTGTGAAAAGAAAAAGAGAGTTGATGATGAAGATTCGGCTAGAGGAAGAGTTGAAAGAAAAAGTTTGAGAGAAAGTAAGAAAGATGGTAGGAAATTCGGCAATGGCTTAGGATGAACTTGTTTTTGGCTTTTGACAAAAGAAGAGAGGAAGAGAAGAGAATTCAATAGAGAGAAACGGAGAATGTTGAATGGCTTTAGTTTTCCTCGTTTTGCCGAAATTACTAGGCCTAGAGAGTCCCCTATTCGGCCATCACTTATTTTCCTACCTTAGCTGAAATTCCAAAGGAGTTTGGCCTAATCTAAGACTCTTTCCTCAGTCTCCCTATGCCGTCCATCTCCTTACCTTAGGAGTGCCGAAATTTTAACCCATTATTTTGGGCTTCATGTGGCCATACTAGGCCCAAATCATCCTCCTAAGTAACGCCACCCTCATACCCTATTTAACGTTACTGAATTTTTGGGTCGCAAGCCCAACTTGCTACTAATTTAATAATCCAACATTAATTACTGCTACTTATTTATCAGCCTCTTAACCCAGGTTTTAAAGTCTAAACCTGAGCCTAATTATATGTCTTATTTCCCTTATTTATTTTTTTAAGGCCTTATCAAGCTTAGCTCCCCTTTTAAATTCAAAATCCATAATGCACATTTACAACACACATAATCATGTTATTTTATATAATTTAGCAATAGTGCATAAGCCCTAATCCGGATATTACAATACCCCAGATAGGAAGTGGAGTTCAAATTGACTTGCTATCGGCATGCTGACTCCTGTGTCCATTGCCCGTCTGATGAATGGCACCAAAGGAGTTGGTTGAGCTCAAGGCTCGATCCAAGAGTTGCTTGACTGTGGGTTTATCTCGACCAGTGTGTCTCCATGGGGAGCACCGGTCTTGTTTTTGAAGAAGAAGGACGGAACTATGCATATGTGCATAGATTATCGTTAGTTGAATAAGCTGACCATCAAGAACAAGTACCCTTTGCCAAGAATAGACGACTTGTTCGATCAGCTTAAGGAGGCCGCAGTATTTTCGAAGATAGATCTAAGGTCTAGATATCATCAGCTTAAGGTGAAGGAGGCTGATATCCATAAGACAGCTTTCCGGACAAGGTACGGCCATTATGAGTTCTTGGTAATGCCGTTCGAATTGACAAACGCCCCAGCCGCGTTCATGGACATGATGAACTGGGTTTTCCAACCCTATCTAGACCAGTTCGTTATTGTGTTCAGAGACGATATTTTGGTCTATT
This sequence comes from Gossypium rotundifolium, assembly GCA_025506655.1. NCBI lineage: Eukaryota > Viridiplantae > Streptophyta > Magnoliopsida > Malvales > Malvaceae > Gossypium > Gossypium rotundifolium. Next base: position 65,942,607 of record CP106730.1, on the reverse strand, counting down.
TGAAGTCTGAGGAAGAACATGATGAGCACCTCCGAGTCGTGTTGCAAGTGTTAAGGGAGAAAAAGCTATATGCCAAGTTCAGCAACTGTGAATTTTGGCTAAAGGAAGTTACGTTTTTAGGACATGTGGTGTCTGTAGAAGGGATAAGGGTGGATCCTCGAAAGATTGAGGCAGTATTGGATTGGAAACCACCTAAGTCCATGGCGGAAGTTCGTAGTTTCTTGGGTTTAGCAGGCTATTACAGAAGGCTCGTAGAAGGGTTCTCATCAATAGCCGCACCATTGACAAAGTTGTTGAGAAAGAAGGTACCTTTTATATGGACTGATAAGCAGCAAGAAAGTTTCAAGAAGCTTAAGAAGGTATTGACAGAAGCTCCGGTTTTGATTCAGCCTGAGGCAGGGAAGGACTATATGGTATACTGTAATGCTTCTCACACAGGATTGGGATGTGTCCTTAAGTAGGAGGGGAAGGTAGTCACTTATGCGTCTCGACAATTAAGGCCACATGAGGTTAACTACCCGACGCACGATTTGGAATTGGCAGCAGTGGTCTTTGCTCTTAAAGTGTGGAGGTACTACTTATATGGAGAAAAGTCAGTGATCTACACAAACCACAAGAGCCTGAAGTATTTGCTGACTCAGAAAGAGTTGAACCTGAGACAGTGAAGGTGCGTGGAGTTATTGAAGGACTGTGATTGTTCCATAGAGTATCACCCGGGCAAGGTGAATGTTGTGGTAGATGCCCTAAGTCGGAAAGTAGTGTCGGAGTTAAGGGCGATGTTTGCACACCTTAGCTTGTATGACGACGAAAGTTTATTGGCAGAATTGCAAGTTAAGCCGACATGGCTGAATGAGGTGAAAGAGGGACAGTTGGCAGATGATGATTTCAGTGCTAAGCTACGGCAAGTGCAGAATGGGGAGTTGAAGGATTATGGTATTAATGGCGACGGAGTATTGTGTTTCAAAGGTAAGATCTGTATGCCAAAGAACGAGGAGTTAAGGCAGAGAATTCTTTGGGAATTCCATAGTAGCCCTTATGCTATGCATCTTGGAGGTAGTAAGTTGTACAAAGATCTAAGGGAACAGTTTTGGTGGCCTGGTCTTAAGCGGAAAGTTACAGAGTTTGTAGGAAAGTGCCTAACGTGTCAGCAAGTCAAGGCTAAACACCAAGTTCCGTCAGGGTTGCTTCAGCCAATTAAGATTCCGCAGTGGAAGGGGGAGAGAATTACCATGGACTTCATTAGTGGGCTTCCCCTTACGCCTATTAAGAAAGACTCGGTATGGGTGATCGTGGACCGGTTGACAAAGTCCGCACATTTCATACCGGTGCGGGTTGACTATTCTCTACAAAAATTGACAAAGTTGTATGTAGCCGAGATTGTGAGGCTGCACGGAGTGCCAGTGTCGATTATCTCAGATAGGGATTCGAGGTTTACGTCTCGATTCTGGAAAGCACTACATCAAACTTTGGGCTCCAGGCTAGACTTCAATACGGCATTCCATCCGTAGTCAGATGGCCAATCTGAACGAGTGATCCAAGTGTTAGAGGATATGTTGAGGGGCTGTGTGATAGACTTTAGAGGAAGTTGGGAAGAATATTTGCCTTTAGCGAAATTTGCGTAAAACAACAGCTATCAGGCAAGTATTCGGATGGCACCATATGAGCATTATATGGACGGAAGTGTCGCACTCCCACATGTTGGACGAAATTGGGAGAACGTCAGATTTTGGGTCCGAAAATTATGGCAGAATCAGAGGACAAGGTTAAGGTAATTCAGACACGGTTGAAGGAGGCATCTGATAGGTAGAAGTCATACGCAGATCTTAAATAGAAGGAGATCGAGTTTGCTATGGGAGATTATGTGTTTCTTAAAGTGTCGCCTTGAAAGAAGGTGATGAGATTTGGTCGCAAAGAAAAGTTAAGCCCTAGGTTTATAGGACCTTATCGGGTATTGAAGTGAGTTGGACCGGTGGCATACCAGTTGGAGTTGCCTTCGAAATTGCAGTAGATGCACGATGTATTCCATGTTTCGATGCTACGTCGTTATCGCTCGGATCCATCTCATGTAGTTCCAGTTGAAGAATGGAGCTAAGGCCAGATTTGTCCTATGAGGAAGAGCCGATTCAGATTTTGGAACGAGATGTGAAAGTGTTACGGAGGAAATCAGTTACTCTAGTCAAAGTGTTATGGCGTAATCATGGATCAGAAGAATCTTCATGGGAGCCGGAAGAAGCAATACGACAGTAATACCCTCACTTATTTTAGCCAGGTAATTTCAAGGTCAAAATTATTTTAAGGGGGTAGAACTATAATATCCGAGATTTTATGGCTTGTGCTTTTTTGCTTAATTGTATGAAGTAGCATGCCTATGTGTGTTTGAATGTGGCTTGTGAATTTTGAGAACCTTAGAGAGTAGGAAAATGCCCTAGAAAATATTTGTATTTTAAGCCTTAAAGGGGGAGCTAGGCAAATAAGGCCTTAAGAAATATTGTAAGGGAAATTGGACATTGAAATGGGCTTGGTAAAGTGGCAAGGAGGCACCACTTAAAGCCTTAGTAAGTGACGACACAAGCTGTGTAATAGGGCCTAGGTTCGAGCGACAAGGGACGCAAATATGAGTTTTATTTTTGCAGCTAAGATGGGCGTTGGTGGACGGCATGGGAGACTAATTAGATGAGCTTTAGATATGGTCTAATTCCTTTTAAAATTACGCTAAGGGCATAGGATAATGTTGGATTATTTCAATTATTTTGAATGGGTGATAAAGAGAAAATAAGGAGGAAAAGTGGATTTGAGAAGGGGATGTGTGTTGGCCTACCAAAGGACTCTTTTGGTGGTATTTTCACCAAGGGAGGAGAGTGAGGCCATTTGTTTTCTTTTCTTTCCAATTGAGCCTCTGCCGAAATTCTTTTCCTCTGTTGACTAAAAACCGAAAGCAACTCTTTTATTCTTCTTTTATTTTGCCAAAGCCGAAAGCTCCTTTCCCTCTTTCCAATCTTGTTGAGGCCGAATCTCTATCATCAATCTTTTCTTCTTCTTTTACAAATTCAATCAAAGCCAAATACACAAGAGACCCTTAACCGATTGTTCACTTTTACCTAAGCCAAATCCTCTATTTGGTGGCCATAGCCGAATGCTCCTCTACCCCTTTTTGGTGTCGACTTGATCATTTAAGCAGGAGCCGAATCTCTCTGTTTCAAGCTAGGATATCCGATTGAGTTGGTAAGGATCTTTCTTGGCTGAACTCTTGTTCTTTTCTTTCTCTAGCTGACGATAAATTAAGGCACTAATCTCTTTTAATGTTCTTTGGCCGAAACTATGAAAGAGGTTTCGGGATTCACCTATAGTCGACTATAAGAGAAGATCTTCAGGATTTTAAGCATCCAAGGTAAGCCATATGTGGTATTCGGCCAAGGGCCATTTTTATAGATTTGTACAAAAAGGTTGACCCTGGTATGTACCATGTGGTATTCAGCCATATTGGTCATTATGTTAGCCGAATCTAACTATGGTTATTTAGGGGCAGTCGATAGTGGTGCACAAGGATTTTTGGGATTTCAGTGAACTCGTTAAGTAAATCAGGTGTGTAGCCCCACACTAAATCTTAATAGATTTATGGTAATGTTTTAATATATGTGTTAATGAAAGTATGTGAATGTGGCTAAAGGTACCATACAATGGTACAGAACATTCAGGTACGTAATCTTTAATATTACGTCAATAAATGTTATGAACATGTGAAATATGGCACACAAGTGAAAATTGATAAGAATGTGAAATAAGGCATAAAGCATGATATTTGTATGATTTGTATAACATGGGGCATATGGGTGTTATTTTAAGGGGAAGTGATCTGGTGGTTTTACCATGAAATATGGTGACTCATGTCACGTAATCGAATGTGGTGACTTCATCAAAAATATTTTACGGTGGCTATGCCACAATTTATAAGGGCGATGTGCCAGTCATCTGCAGCGACTACCTTCGATGATGTATAGCGGATAGAGGGTCGACTTAGTAGTCCCCACGGTGTGATGGTTGGTACGGGTGATGTGTAGCGAGATGATTATCTAGGTTTGGGTTCGGGATTGCATCATTATCTATAATTGCTATATATATGTATGAACTGATATGCCTAAATCGTTGGGACTTTGTGTTAGTGGGTTATACACTGAGTCCGTTTGACTCACCCCGTTGTAGGATATCTTTTCAGGTGACACTCAGTAAATGGACCAGGTCGACAGGAGCTTAGTGGTGGCCATGCTCAGCTCAGAGTTATTTTATTTTCGTTGTTTTTATATTTAAGTATTTTGGATTTATTCTGGGTTTTGCTATGATGTAATATGGCCATTATTGTTTACTGTTTTAAGTATGTGTTTAATTCGGTTTATCATGACACGATCATTATCAAATCAAAGGTTAAACAAATTTTTCTTAAAATCAAATTTTAGATGTTTTGACACCTAATCAAAATCGATCTTCAATTTGCTATTAAACTCTAAAAACCCGGCAATACTTTTAACTTATTGTTTACAAAACAACACCATTTTCAATTTAGACTCAATACAAATCAAATGTTCTTCAAAATCACACAAATTTTCCCAAAGTAACAAACAAGTTTTGAAATGTTTTAATCGAAAACCTTGAGAGATTCGGCTTAGAGACTTGATGAACAATCGGCTATGATTCCCTTATGTATTTGGTTTCAAAGATGAAAGAAGAGAGGAATAATAGACTTAGAAGGAAATCGGCTAGGAGGTTAAAAGAAAAGAAGAAAAGAATGGATGCTCAAGAAGAATATTCAGAGAGGAAAAGAGAGGAGAATGAATAATGAATGGCCCTAGTCCCCTCCTTTTATAGCCGAATTTACTAGGCCAAGAATCCTTTACTTGGCCACCACTCTTCCTTATTTTCCTAATTAAAGAATAATTCTTCATTTATCCACCTATTTAGCCGAATTTTAAAGAGAATTAAACTCTTCCCTTAAGAACCTTATGATCTTCTAATTAGTCGAGTTTTAAAGAGAGTGAAACTCCTCTTTGCAAGCTTTGTGCCATCCACCTCTTGGGCTTCTAGAAGCAAAATAAAACTTATTTTATTTGCTTCTTATGTGACTCGAACTCAAGCCCAAAACCTTTTGCATGTGGGCCATTTCCTAAGGCCTTAGGTGGCATCTTGAGCCACATTTCCAAGTCCGTTATTGGGTCAAATTTCATGTACTTTATATTTTAGGGTCACTTGGCCCTAAGTTCCCCTTTGGGCTCTAAAATTTGACATTCCGGGGTCATTTTTAAGTTTCCAAAAATTTTCGCGCGGCTCTGTATTTTCCAAGTTTCCAAAATGTTTAGTTTCCTATTTTGGTTTGGTTTCCAAAATGTTTAGTTTCCTATGTTGGCTTGGTTTCCAAAATGTTCACTTTCCTAATTTACTTAGGTTTCCAAAAATGCTCACTTTTCGAATTTACTTAGGTTTCCTCTTTTAACTAATCGTTCCATATATTTCCTTACATTTCCATACATTTCCTTACATTTCCATACATTTCCATACCTTTCCATACATTTCCTTACATTTCCTTACATTTCCATACATTTCCTTACATTTCCATACATTTTCATACATTTCCATACATTTCCTTTCATTTCCTTTCATTTCTTTACATTTCCTTACATTTCCTTATATTTCCTTTCATCTTAGGGTTCTTGAAACTCTTGAACACATCCAACACACCCACCGATCCCACTATCTCATGAATTACGCATTAACGCATAACCCCTAATCTAGGATGTTACGTTCTACCCTCTTAAAAATAATTTCGTCCTCGAAATTACTTACTATCATTCATCCGCATAGTCTAACTCACCACTTCTACGCTATTCTTTCACTCGATCTTAAAGAACTATCATACTTTCTAGGCACATTATTTATTTTTCTTTTTTTTTTAGTTCACGTTCCCGAGAACTCATTTCTAACGTCACGATTTAATCTGATTAAAGAGTTTTATGCATTAGTACTTTGTTCCACTGTTTAACCGCGAACAATTTTATGAAAAGGAGTTTAGGAGTGGTTCTTTCGTATTCATACATGCATACAGTCTTTTCATTCACTCATACATCCATCAAACAATTATGAACCTTAGTTCATTCAGAAATGTTGTAGTTTTCATTTGTTGTTGTTTTCCACTACCCGGGGTATTTTCGTAATTTGTCCTACGGGGTATTTTCATAATTTGTCAAAATAAGGTTTCTTGATGATTTTGTCACAAAGTATCTTTGGTATTTTAAGTTCCTGGTATTTTGGATTTTTTTTGAGATCCGAGGGTATTTGAAATTTTTAGACCTTGGGGTATTTTGGTAATTTTTCCACAAACTGGGGTAAATTGTAAAATTTTAATAAATTGGGGATATTTCAGAAGTTGCAAAACTTTGAGGGTTCTTTTGAGAAATTTATTTTCCAAAAGCGATGAAGTTGCATAAATTTTGGAAGTTAGGGTCATTTTGGTAATTTTAGTAAGTTAGGGCAATTTTATAATTTTGAAAAATCAAGGTATTTTTGATAGTTTGCAAATTAGGGTTTTGGACTTTTATAACATAATGACATTTTGGTAAAGTTTGTTGAGTAGTTGAACATTTTATAACTGAGGCATTTTGTAATTTTACCACTAGGGTATTTTAGTAAATTTGTAAACGAAATATTTCGGAAAATTTATAAAAATATTCTTTTTAAATCAAGAGGGTAATTTAGAAATTTTTAAAATTAGGGTTTCCATAAAATACGGCTAGTCCCTTTCGGGTTTTAGTTATTGAGTTTAGCCTATGACCGAGCCTTCTTGGTCGGGTGAACCAAAGCTACGCACAGGCGGGATTCAGTGGAGAGGAGGTGAGTCACTTGTGCTTAAATACCAAGCTCCCACCGAAACCATTCCTAGACATGCGTCTGGGGTTGCCACACCCGCTAAGTCCTCTAGGTTAGGGTGAACCAAGCTACGCACTGGTAGGATTCAAGAAGAGGAGGTGAGTCACTAGGACTACTTAAATACCAAGCTCTTGAGATCCACTCCTGACATGCGTACCATGGTTGCCACACCCTAGCTTAATTGACTTAGTCATAGGTTGGTTTAATGCCTTAAATCATATGTGTTTGTGTTTGAGTAGTCTAACCCTAGGGTTCAAGTTCCTATCATGCTATTTTACGTTCCATGCCTTTTCTACCCTTATATAAATCACATAATCACACATAGAGTTAGGGGTACTTACACGGTGGATCATGGTTTGAGACTTAGGGCCATGTCTTTATACTGTCTATTTGTAAAAATACTTTCATAAAACTCATTTGGCCTTATTTTAAAAAACGTTTTGGGCTTTAGGCCATGTAGAGAGTTTGAACTGGCTCGATACTAAATCAAACACCCCAAACCCGCCACGAGAATGGATGGATCTGGTATGTTCCTCGAAGTAACTTGGTTCAAATTCATTCAATATTTTGAAAACTATGTGTTTTGGAAGATAGTCATTGTCGGTTGGGCTTGAGTTGAAAAGAGTTTATTTTTTTATAACAAAAACCCATTTGTTTCAAGTGACAAAATATTTAAACTTATTTCATATTAAGTGGGCTTACTTTTATAAAGCCTTAAATTCATAACATAGTAATTATAGCGAAATAAAAATTAAATCACGGTGGCCTTATTACATAAAAGCGAAACCCAAAATAATAAATTGTACAGACTTAAAATAAAATAAAGGATCAAATTAAATTGAACTTCAAGTCGATCATGGCCACCACAAGTTCTGCCATCCCGGTCCATTACTGCTCATCACCTGAAACATATTCCCACAACGGGGTGAGTCGATAGACTCAGTGTGTAACCAACACTAAACATAATAGAGATAGGCACACCATAAAAATCATATGCATATAATAATTCAAGATCATGATGCAAACCCGAACCCAAACCTATATGCCATCCGCTACACTCCACCCGTACCAACCTGTACATCGTGGGGACTACTAAGTCAACCCTCCATCCGCTACACTCCATCGAAGGCGATCATTGCAATCGACATGCTCATCGCCCATCGATAATATTGTGGCATAGCCACCACTGTAATGTAAAGTTACCACTTAATGTGACCAAAGTCACCACTTTCACTTAGTGAGACCAAGTCATCACATTCACTTAGTGAGACCAAGTCATCACTTTCAAATATAACGTTGGTGAGACCAAGTCAACACCTTCACTTAGTGAGACCAAGTCATCACATTCACTTCCCTTCTTTAATTGACCCGAATGCCCAAATAATAAATATCATGCATAACATATTTTATTACACTTTCACATCACTGTTCACATGTTAAATATAACATCTTTTTGAAATCCTAGTAGAAGTAGGAAAACGTACCTTAGCACTTTGTACCATAATATGGTACTTTGGTCACTTTCTTTCACTTTCACTTTAACATATATAACATATTTAAACCATAAATCTATTAAGATTAGTGTGGAATACTCTATCAAGATTTAATGTAGGGTACACACCTGATTTGTTTAACGATTCCTTGAGTTTCCGAAAACCTAGATCTAAAGTTTAGATCCTTAGTCCCTACATTTGATTCATCATTTATTACTTAGCATAAATTCTATTTGGCTATGATATCCAAATCCTAGTAGGATTTGTAAAAGACTTACCTTTGATGCCGATTTGGTGTTTATTCAAATCCAAAAACTTGGTTTTCTTCACTTGATATTCGCCAACCTTGAATCTCAATATGGGTTAGTTTTCGCTTTTTAATAATTAAAGAACTGATCTAGATAATCATACAAGCCTTGGTGAATACTTTTAGGTGCTTACCTTGTGGATTTTAAATCACGAAATTCACCGAATAACTAGGGAACACGTGGCCTATGGTGTACCTTCGGAAAAGAACTTCTCCTTCCATGATTCGCCAAGATTAATAATCGAAATTAGTCCCTAAATTTTGATAAGTCTAAAATATAAAAGAATGGAAAACTAAACTTGGATCTTACCCTTATTGGAAGGAATCGATTGCACCTTCACTTCAACCTTCGAGATTCGACTTAGAGACTTGATGAACAATCGGCTATGATTCCCTTATGTATTTGGTTTCAAAGATGAAAGAAGAGAGGAATAATAGGCTTAGAAGGAAATCACTAGGAGGTTAAAAGAAAAGAAGAAAAAGAATGGATGCTCAAGAAGAATATTGGCAGAGGAAAAGAGAAGGAGAATGAATAATGAATGGCCCTAGTCCCTCCTTTTATAGCCAAATTTACTAGGCCAAGAATCCTTTACTTGGCCACCACTCTTCCTTATTTTCCTAATTAAAGAATAATTCTTCATTTATCCACCTATTTAGCCAATTTTAAAGAGAATTAAACTCTTCCCTTAAGAGTCCTTATGATATTCTAATTAGTCGAGTTTTAAAGAGAGTGAAACTCCTCTTTTTTAAGCTTTGTGCCATCCACCTCTTGGGCATCTAGAAGCAAAATAAAACTTATTTTATTTGCTTCTTATGTGACTCGAACTCAAGCCCAAAACCTTTTGCATGTAGGCCATTTCCTAAGGCCTTAGGTGGCATCTTCAAGCCACATTTCCAAGTCCGTTATTGGGTCAAATTTCATGTACTTTATATTTTTAGGGTCACTTGGCCCTAAGTTCCCCTTTAGGCTCTAAAATTCGACATTCTGTGGTCATTTTAAGTTTCCAAAATTTTCAGCTGCTCAGATTTTCCAAGTTTCCAAAATGTTTAGTTTCCTATTTTGGCTTTGTTTCCAAAATGTTTAGTTTCCTATTTTGGTTTGGTTTCCAAAATGTTTAGTTTCCTATGTTGGCTTGGTTTCCAAAATGTTCACTTTCCTAATTTACTTAGGTTTCCAAAATGCTCACTTTCCTAATTTACTTAGGTTTCCTCTTTAACTAATCGTTCCATATATTTCCTTACATTTCCATACATTTCCTTACATTTCCATACATTTCCATACCTTTCCATACATTTCCTTACATTTCCTTACATTTCCATACATTTCTTTACATTTCCATACATTTCCATACATTTCCATACATTTCCTTTCATTTCCTTTCATTTCTTTTACATTTCCTTACATTTCCTTATATTTCCTTTCATCTTAGGGTTCTTGAAACTCTTGAACACATCCAACACACCAGCCGATCCCACTATCTCATGAATTACACACTAACGCATAACCCCTAATCTAGGATGTTACATGCACCACAAGAGCTGAAGTATTCTTGACTCGTAAAGAGCCGAACTCGAGACAATGAAGGTGGGTGGAGTTATTGAAGGACCGTGATTGTTCCATGAGTATCACCCGAGCAAGGCGAACGTTGTGGCGGATGCCTAAGTCAAAAGTAGTGTCGGAGTTAAGGCGATGTTTGCACACCTTAGCTTGTATGACGACGTAAGTTTATTGGCAGAATTACAAGTTAAGCCGACATGGCTGAATGAGGTGAAAGAGGGACAGTTGGCAAATGATAATTTCAGTGCTAAGCTACGATAAGTGCAGAATGGGGAGATGAAGGATTATGGTATTAATGGCGACGAAGTATTGTGTTTCAAGGGTAAGATCTGTATGCCAAAGAACGAGGAGTTAAGGCGAAGAATTCTTCGGGAATCGCATAGTAGCCCTTATGCTATGCATCCTGGAGGTAGTAAGTTGTACAAAGATCTAAGGGAACAGTTTTGGTGGCCTGGTCTTAAACGAGAAGTTACAGAGTTTGTAGGAAAGTGCCTAATGTGTCAGCAAGTCAAGGCTAAACATCAAGTTCCGTCAGGGTTGCTTCAGCCAATTAAGATTCCGCAGTGGAAATGGGAGAGAATTACTATGGACTTCGTTAGTGGGCTTCCCTTTACACCTATTGAGAAGGACTCAGTATGGGTAATCGTGGACCGATTGACAAAGTCCGCACATTTCATACCGGTGCGGGTTGACTATTCTCTGCAGAAATTGGCAAAGTTGTATGTAGCCGAGATTGTGAGGCTACAAGGAGTGCCGGTGTCGATTATCTCAGATAGGGATCCGAGGTTTACGTCTCAGTTCTGGAAAGTGTTACATCAAGCTTTGGGCACCAGGCTAGACTTCAGTACGGCATTCCATCCGCAGTCAGATGGCCAATCTGAACGAGTGATCCAAGTGTTAGAGGATATGTTGAGGGGCTGTGTGATAGGCTTTAGAGGAAGTTGGGAAGAATATTTTCCTTTAGCAAAATTTGCGTATAACAACAGCTATCAGGCAAGTATTCGGATGGCACCATACGAAGCACTATATGGACGGAAGTGTTGCACTAACGTCAGATTTTGGGTCTGAAAATTGTGGCAGAATCAGAGGAAAAGGTTAAGGTCATTCAGACACGGTTGAAGGAGGCATCTGACAGGAAGAAGTCATACGCAGATCTTAAATGGAAGGAGATCGAGTTTGCTGTTGGAGATTATGTGTTTCTTAAAGTGTCGCCTTGGAAGAAGGTGGTGAGATTTGGTCGCAAAGGAAAGTTAAGCCCTAGGTTTATAGGACCTTATCGAGTATTGAAGTGAGTTAGACCGGTGGCATACCAGTTGGAGTTGCGTTCGGAATTGCAGCAGATGCACGATGTATTCCATGTTTCGATGCTACGTCGTTATCGCTCGGATCCATCTCATGTAGTTCCGGTTGAAGAGGTGGAGCTAAGGCCAGATTTGTCCTATGAAGAAGAGCCGATTCAGATTTTGGAACGAGATGTGAAAGTGTTACGGAGGAAATCAGTTCCTCTAGTCAAAGTGTTATGGCGTAATCATGGATCGGAAGAATCTTCGTGGGAGCCAGAAGAAGCAATGCTACAGTAATACCCTCACTTATTTTAGCCAGGTAATTTTGAGGTTGAAATTATTTTAAGAGGGTAGAACTGTAATATCTGGGATTTTATGGCGTGTGCATTTTTGCTTAATTTTATGAAGTAGCATGCCTATGTGTGTTTGAATGTGTCTTGTGAATTTTGAGAACCTTAGAGAGTAGGAAAATGCCCTAGAAAATATTTGTATTTTAAGCCTTAAAGGGGGAGCTAGGCAAATAAGGCCTTAAGAAATATTGTAAGGGAAATTGGACATGGAAACGGGCTTGGTAAAGTGGTAAGGAGGCACCACTTAAAGCCTTAGTAAGTGATGCCACAAGCTGTGTAATAGGGCCTAGGTTCGAGCAGCAAGGGACGCAAATAGGAGTTTTATTTTTGCAGCTAAGATGGGCAGTGGTGGACGGCATGGGGAGACTGATTGGATGAGCTTTAGATATGCTCTAATTCCTTTTAAATTTCAGCTAAGGGCATAGGATAATGTTGGATTATTTCAATTATTTTGAATGGGTGATAAAGAGAAAATAATGAGGAAAAAGTGGATTTGAGAAGGGATGTGTGTTGGCTTACCAAAGGACTCTTTTGGTGGTATTTTCGGCCAAGGGGAAGAGAGTGAGGCCATTTGTTTTCTTTTCTTTCTAATTGAGCCTCTGTCGAAATTCTTTTCCTCTGTTGGCTAAAAATCGAAAGCAACTCTTTTCTTCTTCTTTTATTTTGCCAAAGCCGAAAGCTCCTTTCTCTCTTTCCAATCTTGTTGAGGCCGAATCTCCATCATCAATCTTTTCTTCTTCTTTTGCAAATTCAATCAAAGCCGAATACACAAGAGGCCCTTAACCGATTGTTCACTTTTGCCTAAGCCGAATCCTCTATTTGGTGGCCATAGCCGAATGCTCCTCTACCCCTTTTTGGTGTCAACTTGATCATTTAAGCAGGAGTCGATTCTCTCTGTTTCAAGCTAGGATATCCGATTGAGTTGGTAAGGATCTTTCTTGGCCGAGCTCTTGTTCTTTTCTTTCTCTAGCTGACGATAAATTAAGGCACTAATCTCTTTTAATGTTCTTTGGCCGAAACTATGAAGGAGGTTTCGGGATTCGCCTATAGTCGACTATAAGAGAAGATCTTCAGGATTTTAAGAATCCAAGGTAAGCCATATGTGGTATTCATCCAAGGGCCATTTTCATAGATTTGTACAAAAAGGTTGACCCTGGTATGTACCATGTAGGATTTCGACATCTTCATATTCAAGTGACTATTTTTGGGATTTGGAATCGCAAGGTAAGTGAATGTGAATATTCGGCCATATTGGTCATTATGTTAGCCGAATCTAACTATGGTTATTTAGGGGCAGTCAATAGTGGTGTACAAGGATTTTTGGGATTTCAGTGAACTCGTTAAGTAAATCAGGTGTGTAGCCCCACACTAAATCTTAATAGATTTATGGTAATGTTTTAATATATGTGTTAATGAAAGTGGCTAAAGGTACCATACAATGGTACAGAACATTCAGGTACGTAATCTTTAGTATTACGTCAATAAATGTTATGAACATGTGAAATATGGCACATAAGTGAATATTGATAAGAATTTGAAATAAGGCATAAAGCATGTTATTTGTATGATTTGTATGACATGGGGCATATGGGTGTTATTTTAAGGGGAAGTGATCTGGTGGTTTTTACCATGAAATCTGGTGACTCATGTCACGTAATCTGAATGTGGTGACTTATGTCACAAAATATTATCTGTGGCTATGCCACAATTTATAAGGGCGATGTGCGGTCTTACGCGTGACGCTTCGATGATGTGTAACGGATAGAGGGTCGACTTAGTAGTCCCCACGATGTGATGGTTGGTACGGGTGATGTGTAGCGGATGGTTATCTAGGTTTGGGTTGGGATTGCATCATTATCTATAATTGCTATATATATGTATTAACGATATGCCTAAATCGTTGGGGCTTTGTGTTGGTGGTTATACATCGAGTGCTGCTTTGACTCACCCTGTTGTGGGATATCTTTTTAGGTGACACTCAGTAAATGGACCGGGACGGCCGGAGCTTAGTGGTGGCCATGCTCAGCTTCGAGTTATTTTATTTTCGTTGTTTTTATATTTAAGTATTTTGGATTTATTCCGGGTTTTGCTATGATGTAATATGGCCATTATTGTTAACTGTTTTAAGTATGCATTTAATTTGGTTTATCATGACACGATCATTATCAAATCAAAGGTTAAACAAATTTTTCTTAAAATCAAATTTTAGATGTTTTGACACCTAATCACAATCGATCTTCAATTTGCTATTAAACTCTAAAAACCCGGCAATACTTTTAACTTATTGTTTACAAAAACAACACCATTTTCAATTTAGACTCAATACAAATCGAATGTTCTTCAAAATCACACAAATTTTTCCAAAGTAACAAACAAGTTTTGAAATGTTTTACTCAAGAAGCATGCCAGATCCGGTCAGGGCTCGTGGGCCAGGTTTGGGGTGTTTCATTTTCCACCGGGTTGTGGACCCTTATCCGAGGAGAATCTATTATTTGAAGTCGTTCGTACTCCTGAACCTTTGTTTGTTCGTGAATATTCATCTGGAAACGAACCAACAATCGGGGAAAAACTGCAAATAGAAGTTGTTCGAAATTCCAAGGGTAAAGTCTAGATCGTTATTTATAAGAATAGATTTATAAATAGTATTAGTGTTCTAAATTATCGTGATGCGTGTTTAGGTATCGACGAAAGGTGAAAGTCTAGTTCTCACTATAACCAGGTGTGTAACTTCACACTTATCTCTCGGGTTAGATACTATACCGTAAGTATTGGGATAAAATTGTAAAGATGGCAAAATCAGAGAAATACGAAATAATTAACACTTTTGTGTAAATGCATGAAAACGATTAAAGTCATGGAAATTACGAAAACGCCCTCATTGGGTAATTTGATAAATAGTAAAATTTTATGCCTCATGTGATATATGGGCTAGCAACTGCTAGATCGATATATGGGCAAAAACTGCTAGATTGATATATGGGGCAAAAACTGCTAGATCGATAGATGGGTCAAGGCTTGCTAGATCGTTAAATGGGCTAAAATGCTATTTTGCCTTATGGGCCAAAATGAAAATTTGAAAGAGGGACCCACTTGTATTATGGGCCTTTTGTTAAAGTAATCATGTGAATGTATTGTTATGTTTTATATATAAACATGATTGCATGGGTCGAGAAAATTGACGAAGAGAAGAAAGGCTGTTGCCAAAAATCTAGTTCGGTGGCTTTGCCACAATCTAGTTCTTGGTGCACCACAATATTATTTAAATGGCTTTATGCTGCGATTGGTGTGTTGGCGGGGTGGGTTGACTTGATCCCCACAGGTGTGTTGGTTGGTATGAGTGGTGTGTAGCATATGGAAAATTTAGGATTGGTTGGGAATTTCATTCTACATGCATTATTGTTATTATTATATTGTTAAATCCGTAAATGGGCTCAAGCCCATTATAATGTCTTGATGATTTGGCCCGTGGATATGGTAAGTGGGTTATACATCGAGTTCGAGTAACTCACTCGCTTTATTATCCTTCTCGGGTAATGGCAATTGATGGAGGCTTGGTGGGATGACTTCGTGGAGGCCATACTTGAACAAGGATTTTATAAACTTTGAACTTCAATTAAGTATATTTATTTAATTACTATTTTGGGTATGATGTAATAAGGCCTCTATTAATATTATTTTATGGATTTTATGTGTGGATGGATTTAATTATGCTTTAGACACTTAATTTGGACTAATACTATTTTAATAATGTTTCTTTAAATATTTTGTTTTTAAACATATGAGATTCTTTAAATATTCTTGTTTTCAAATTCTTTTGAACTCATTAAAAATTATTTTAAAGTCTTTAACAATTAAATATTAAATAATAAGACTTCAAACTAGTACTACTTTATTCATCAATTTTAAATCAAATTCTTGGTTTTTACTAAACTTCATTTTCAAAAGGTTTTGTAGAACTGTTTTACCTAAATCATTAGATAATTAAATGGATGTTTGTTATGTGTGACAAACCAATCTCGTCTTAACGCATAGACCTGGTTTGGGGTGTTACAATAATATTCAGCTGTAACTTGGTTCTAAGAAAATAGTCAATTTGATGATTTTTGGGTTAGAGGAGTAAATTGTAAAAATTGTAAAAGTTTAGGGAAAATGTGTAATTAATAAGAAGTGAAGGGTTGTGTACATTGAATGAAATGTGAAAGATGTATGAGATTAATATATTGTATTTAATTATCATACAGATCAAAACTTGGATAAAAAAGACAATAACCGAGGAAAAGGGAAAATAACAGATTAGTACTTGCGAGTTGGTCGAAATCAAATAGTAGGTAAGTTCATAGTGTTTCAATATGTAATGAATTTCTACTTATATTTTTAAATTATAGTTTTTTAATTAAATGTCTATAGTTAATAATTGAATGATTGCACATACGTGTCCCTGTTTGTACTTGGTACCTCTAATTGCACATACGTGCCCCTATTTGTACTTCGGTACGCTTGAACTCATTTACGTGCTTTGACCATAATTTGGTCAACCTGAAATCAAGAAGGTTATGAAATTATATTTAAATGTATTAGATCAATTGTTATACTATGTCCTTCCTGAGTTTTGTAAACTAATTGGTTCTTATGGTTTATTTTTGTAGATAACTATTGCCAACATTTTGGAAGGATCATCAAATTGGCTCACTCTATCCATCAAAGTTGGCAGTTTTTGTGTCTCTTAGGGTAGTGGCATGTATATGTGGCTAGATGTGTTGTTTTAGTATACTTTGATACTTTACTAAACTATGTCATTAGGTGTTTTAACCTACTTGTAAGTAGGCTCTTTTTGGTATAATTAGAATGGTATTAAAATAAGTATTTGTACTATGTTTTGGTATATGTTTGAACTAGGTTACTATACATAAAATGAAGCAATATTTATATGTTTTGAAAGTTGATGTTTTGATATAATTGTGGTGTCTTTGAATAGCACATTGGTTAGATGAATTAAGTTGTTGAAATAGTATTTTGATGCAAGTTGGAATGATGCTTAAGTACCTTGAATGTGTGCTTGAATAGGTTAAGTGTATGTGCATGAAATGGTATAGTAATGGTTTGATTTTAGGTACATTTTGGGCTCATACGGTCTAAGACATGGGTGTGTGACTTAGCCGTGTGAGACACATGGCCTAGCGACACGAGCCATGTGTCATCTGGGGTTTTCAAAGGGTACAAGTCAGTGAGTCAAACGGCCTGGTACAAGGGAGTGTGGGGCAACTCAGAGTTACACAGCCTGGCACACGGGGGTGTGACCCTACTCAAAGAGTTACACAGGTAAGGACATGGGTTGGGACACGACCGTATGTCCCTAGTTCTAAGGTTACACAGCTTGAGACACGGGCGTATGGCTCAGCCGTGTGAGGCACACGGCCCAGCCACACGGCCATGTGTCCCCTGTTTCTAAAATTTTGTGACTTTTTCCTAGACTTTTCAAATGATTTCAAATTGGTCCCAAATCATTTCTAAAGTATTTTTGGGGCCTTGAGAGCTCGAATTAGGGAAAATATGTATGTATATGATTTGTTTATGTTATTGAATGGAGTTAAGTTTAAATCTATCTGATTGTATGCTAATGCTCTATAACCCTAAACCAACGATGAATATGGGTTAGGGAAAATGTGTATGTATATGATTTCTAATGTATATACTAATTCTAGGACTAGCGTAGTGGAGTAGAGTTAGTATATACATGCCACATATACTCTGTGATAGTGTGATGGTTTTGATCCATTCTAATATTGTATTTTCTTATAAATTCAAGATGTCAACCGAACCGAACCAGGCTGTAGTTAACGAAGCTAAAAGTAATGTTCAAGCTTTGAATCTGAAAGCAAGTAATAGTGCGTCAATTCTACAGTCTTTTGGTGATGAAATGAAAAATGTATTCCTTAGAATAATGAACTAGTGGTTCTAGGAACTCAAACAAGCAGATAGGGTTGATTGTGTTAGATATGTAATTTTGGTATTTTCTGCTCAAAAGTTGATTAAAAAGGGATGTGAAGCTTATTTAGCTTACGTTCTTGATTTGAAAATGACTGACTCAAAAATTGAGCAAGTGGCAGTAGTCAAGGAATACATTGATGTTTTCTCTGAAGAATTTCTGGATTACCACTAACACAAAAAGTAGAGTTTGTGATCAAACTTGTGCCTGAAAGGACTCCACTTTTGATAACTCCATACAGGATGGACCCTACAAAATTGAAAGAGTTGAAAGTGCAGTTGCAAGAGTTGTTCGATCAAAGATTTTTTCGACCGAGAGTGTCACCTTGGGGTGCTCCAGTTTTGTTCGTAAAGAAGAAATATGGGTCAATGAGATCATGTATAAATTATCGATAGTTGAATAGATCTACCATTAAGAATAAATTATTGTTACCTTGTATTAATGATTTGTTTGATCAATTAAAATGAGCTACAATGTTTTCGACGATCGGCTTGAGCTAGATATTATCAGCTGCGAGTTAAGGAGCAAAATGTACCAAAATTACACTTAGAACTAGATATGTTCACTAGGAATTTATGGTGATGCCATTTGGTTTGACTAATTCTCCTACAACATTCATGGATTTGATGAATCGGGTATTTCAACCATATTTAGATCGGTTTATTGTCGTATTCATTGTTGATATCCTAATCTATTCACTGAATGAGTCAGACAATGCCGAACATTTAAGAGTTGTAATGTAAACTTTGAGTGAAAAAATATTGTATGTGAAATTCAGTAAATGCGTATTCTACTACGAGAAGTAGATTTTCTAGGACATGTTATTTCTGCGGATGGAATCAAGGTTGATCCGAATAAAGTTTATGTGATTGTTGAATGGAAAATTCTGAAGAACATTTCTAAAGTTCGAAGTTTTTTGGGATTAACTAGATACTATTGGTGATTCGTTAAAAATTTCTCGATCATTGCCTCACATATGACCAGGTTATTGCAAAAAACAACAAATTTGCTTGGTCTGATAAATGTCAACAAAGTTTTGATCAATTGAAAAGCATGCTCACAAAAGCTCAGTATGAACTTAGCTTGAATCTGGAATGGCATTTGTTGTTTATAGTGATGCATCTCTTAATAGTTTAGTTTGTATAGTAGGGAAAGTTGTAGCTTATTCTTCTCGGCAGTTAAAGCCACATGAAAAGAATTATCCTACTCATGATTTTAAATTGGCCGCGATTGTATTCGCTTTGAAGATTTGGAGACATTATTTGTACGGACGAGAAATGTCATGTGTATACTGATCACAAAAGCTTAAAATATTTAATGACCTAGAAAGAACTAAATTTGAGATAACGACATTGGTTAGAGCTATTGAAAGATTATGATTTGGTTATTGATTACCATCCAAGAAAAGCTAATGTAGTTGCAGATGCACTCAATAGAAAATCATCACTATTTGCACTTCGAGCGTTGAATGCTCATGTAGCTTTGAGTGCTGATGGTTCTGTATTGGCGAAATTGAAGACTGAACCCTTGTTGCTACAATGATTTCATGAGTTGCAAAGTGATGATTCAAGTTGATAATGAAAAAAAATTAGGTTCAAAATAATTTGACTACTGGATACAGTATTGGTGATGATGGTACATTGTTGTATCGTAATAGTATTTGTATTCCAGATAGTTTAGATTTGAAACATGATATTCTATCAGAGTTTAACAATAGTACCTATTCTACTCATCCAAGTAGCACAAAAATGTATTGTGATTTGAAACAGATGTATTGGTGGCTGGGTATGAAATGTGAGATATGTGAGTTTGTAGCTAAATGTTTAAATTTGTCAGCAGGTAAAAGAAAAGCAGCAGGTGCTGTCGGGATTATTACAGTCTTGTTATGATTCTTGAATGGAAGTGGGAGCAAGTTACGATGGATTTTGTATTTGGTTTGTTGATAACTACGAAAAAGAAAACTCGATCTGGGTAATTGTTGAAAAATTGTGTAAATTGACCCATTTTATTCCAGTCAGAACATATTACTCACTTGAGAGGTTAGCAGAATTGTATGTGATAGAGATTGTGAGGTTACACGGATTTTCGAAATCTATTATTTCTGATCATGATCCGCAGTTTACATCGAGATTCTGGAGTAAACTTCACGAAGCTTTGGGCACTAAACTTAATTTTAGTACAACATTTCATCCTCAGACAGATAAGCAATCAGAACAAGTAATTCAAATTTTAGAAGAAGGCTAAGATGTTGTATACTTGAGTTCAAGGGTAGTTGGGAAAAATATCTACCATTAACTGAGTTCACTTATAATACCAATTATCAATCCAGTATTAAAATGGCACCGTTTGAAGCTTTATACAAAAGAAAATGTAAAACTCTATTGTATTAGTCTGAGCTGAGCGAATCCAAAATGGTAGGGATTGATTTGATTCGAGAAAGTGGAGACAAAATTCGAACTATCCGAGACTATTTGAAAGTTGCATCTGATCGCCGAAATTTGTACGTAGATTTGTAAAGAAAAGATATACAATTTGCTGTTGGCGATTAGGTATTTTTAAGAGTTTTTCCATGGAAGAAAGTGCTGCAATTCGGCAGGAAAAGGAAATTGAGTCCAAGATTTATCGGGCCATACAAAGTTATTGAATGAATCAGTCGTGTAGCTTATAGACTTAAATTACCTCCTGAATTAGATAAAAGTCATAATGTGTTTTATGTTTCAATGCTAAGACGATATAGATCGAATCCTTCACACGTGATTCCTCCTAGTGAAATCGAATTACAGCTAGATTTATCATATTTTGAAAAACCAGTGAAAATTTTGGCTAGGGAAGTCAAAGAACTTCGGAATAAACGAGTACCATTGGTGAAAGTCTTGTGGCATCAGCATGGTACTGAGGAGGCTACCTAGGAAACCGAGGAATTAATAAAATTATAATATCCGAATCTATTTTGAAACCATTTTGAGGACGAAATTTCCTAAGGGGGAGGCATAATAGCCCATTTTTAGAGGTATCAGAACAATGGTTTTGGGACCACAATCCTAGTGAGTAATTATTATTTTTATTTAATGTCTACGTGATTTTATTAAGGTCATATTTAACAAAATTTTAATGTTTAAATGCTTAATTAAGTGAAAAGGACTAAATTGTAAAAGGTGAAAAAGTTGAGTTCTAATAGCTAAAAGAGTCCAATGGCTTTATAAGTGAAAGTTAATGGACTTGAATGTTAATTATACCATATATGTTGATAGTGGATGTACATGGATTTGGTATTATTGAAATTTTGATAATTTTTAAAGGGCAAAAAGGTAAATTAGTAAATAAAACTAAAAATAACCTAAGAAATCATGTTCATCTTCTTCATTTCATCTCGTCTCCATCGAAAATCACCATGGACAAGAGCTAGGGTATTCGGTTAAGTTCATTTCATTGCATGTAAGTGTATTCAAGCTCGTTTAATTATTTTTTTGTTTTTAAGATCATTGCAACTAGGTCCAACTAGCTCGTACCTTCATTTTTGAATCTATTAAAAATTTTGGAAGTTACCATTGATGAGTCTTGAATGTTTTTTATGATAACCATGTGATTGAAGCTTTGGTTGTGGTATTTGATTGGATTATGGAGTGATTTTTTTAGATTTTGATTTAAGGATTAAATTGTGAAAATGTCAAAATATTAAGGTTTGATAATGAATTTGATCTAAAATGGGGGTTGTTAAAGGACCTATAATATTTGGCTATTACTTGATTCTAAGAAAATAGTCAATTTGATGATTTTCGGGTTAGAGGACTAAATTGCAAAAATTGTAAAAGTTTAGAGAAAATGTAACCTCCCAAACCCGACCTAGATGTTATGGCTAGATTAAGAAGGTTACATTAGCCACCGAAATGGCTAAGCTAACTTACGTTACTTTTTAAGACTTTAAATAAACATATTTTAGAGAAAATCGTAGTTGTACTTTGAGTTAGCTTAAAAGCATTCATTCATTAGGTCGTGTATGCTTAGGATTCATTTTATTGCTGACAGTGTTGTTTTAGAAAAACCGTTTGCTTATCGCTCTTCTTTGAAAAAAACCTCGAAGTTGAACTAATGCAGCGGAAAAACCATTTTTCAAGTCATTTTAGAAAATTAGTTGCCTTATCGATTTGTTTTACAAAAGCAGTTCATTTGCAATACAATGGAAGCTAGGGAACAATATCAAATTTTACTTAAGCCTAATATCATGCATTATTCGGTTATTATGCTTGAGTAATTCATGCATGCAAAAATCTCCACCCGGGCCGAAATAATTAAAAATTACAAGCCAAAACCAATAAAGATTTAATTATACTTAATTAAAATAATAATCTGAGGTCCAAATTGATTCTCCGAATATTGAGTTTGGTCCTAATTTTGAGGTTTACCTAAAAAGTTAAACACTATTGGGGTGAGCTTATGAAAAGCTCAGTGTGAGTCGAATAATTATTTAAACAGGCAAAAACATCAAATACAGTAAAACATATTAGCATTGATAGAAGAAAACAGAACTATCATAGGAATTTCATGTTATTACATAGCCATTATCAAATTGATTTCAAATGGTGTATGAGCATAGATCATCATTCATTTGAGTAACAATCATTAATTTCCATACCATTCAATACAACAAAATACAATGCGTAGCATAAATCAATAACATTTGAATATGTTGTGCACATGATGCGATGCAAAAAGGTTCCTACCTATACCATCCGGTACACACCACGAGTTCCCTAGAACCTGTCTGCCAAACTCCAAAATAATATGAGCATAGCTCGATGTGGTAAAACCACCGAATAATCAATAATGTAGAAAATCTGCTAGATATCAAATTGTGCAATACAATCGCCAATAACATATAATATGCGATAAAATCGCCAATCCCCTTGGTACTCCAGGTGTAGTGCACTGACTACGAATAATGCAGACTTAATATGCCATGTACTCCATGGAACTCTTCCGTCAACCACAAAATCCCAACCCAATTCATATGCAATATGTTACACAATCTCATACATAATCATATCTCAATACTTTTCACATTCATTTGACATGCTCAGCATGTTCTCAATAATCACATACTTTTAGTAAATGGAAACAGTGTTCCAATCTTTCAAATTACCATTGTGTTGGTATCAATCAATACCATTCAATTTCACATACTTTACAAATTTTCATTGTGCATAAATAACACACTTTTCAGTACACAATATAAAAAATATCTCATGCGTTTAAATTGTAACACCCCAAACCCGGCCCACGAGCCACGGCCGAATTTAGAATGCCACTGTGGAAAATGTTCGAAAAATTTTTGACTTAAAAGTAGAACTTAAAAATTTGTGGTTGTTTGTAAAACCTCGTGTATTTTAAAATTCCAAATAAAACTAAGTTATTACAATTTCTCCGATTAAAAACTTTAACATATATTTTAAAGTGTAAGTTGCTAAATCATAAACTCATTTCCACATTGTAGTTTAATCATCAATCCATAATAAAAATAATAACAAATACTATAAGGCCCTTATTACAATAAATGGATACTGAAAATACTGGAAATATATATTTTATTAAATAAGGAAAACAACTTCTTTTGCATGGGCCACCTCTCATCCACTCCAACCCGGTCCGAGCTTTATGCATCACCTGTAAGGTTTGATAAAAAAAATTGGGTGAGTCAAACAGACTCAGTGTATAGTTATTTCACATGTCTCCACATATGGGCTTGGCTCATATCCACACAGTCCACATACATACATATGCATCATGAAGCCCAACCCAACCTAGTGTCCGTCCATTACACCTACCTTGGCAGACATGCCGTCCAAGGCCGTGGCTACGCCACCGATCACCTAAGTGACCCCACATGTCAATATCTATGAGGTGACTCGAGGTCATCCTCAATCCACGGTGATGCACACAACTATCATCCGCCAGGAGGTGGCACAGAGCCAACACCCCACCTTGATGAAGCACATAGCTAACATCAAGCGCCAATATAGCACAAGGCTAACATCAGACCACGTACATAATGTGCACCCTGTCCTTCAATATTCATGTCCCAATTTCCCATGCATATATATCATGACAATAATATCATTTAGATGAGTATTCAACACATGCTTACCACGATTGCACATATTCATCAGTGATAATTTAATATCATAAAGTACTGACTTGATTATTCGATCACCCACCATGGGTATCCACCATCTTAGCCCTTATTTGGCTACCATTCACATCATATCACACATATATAACAACATACACATAAACAATCAAGAGAACAATTGCAATAACTACACACCTTTTGGTACAGTCTACTCAATCCAAAACTCTCTTATTCACGTCGATTTGCTCCTAAGAACCAAAGTCAGAAATCGGTCATCACTTAAACTCATAAAATGGCCTATGGCCGAATACTACAAACCACCTACTTTGCTTAACTAAATCCAGAATCACCACATAACACTTACCTTGATGAATCGAATCCTTACAATCCTCCTTAAGGCTCCTTACCGTTGGCTACACAAAAGAAACACAATATGCCAACCATTGGTTTCGGCATACTAAATGAAGAAGAAGAGAATTCGATTGCTAAGAAAATACTTACTATACTCGAAACCGATTGGAAGATTGATGAAAAGGAATGTCGACACCTCCCCCCTAAAGGCTCTAAAAGATTCGGCAAGAACTCCCAAATGGAGATGGGATAATCGGCTATCACAAAATAGGTATAGAACCGAGGTTGAGAAGAAGAAAAGAAGTGTAGATGAAAGTTAGGAGAATTCGGCAATGAAGAACAAAGGTGGAGAGGTTTCGGCTTTCTACTTCGGGTTATTAGACTTGCGACCAAGAGAAGAGAATAGAGTCCCCTTGAGATTCGGCTATGGCTTTACAAGTAAATACAATTTTTGGCTATGGTTCTAAATAGCAAGGGATATTCGACTATGCAAGAAAAGGTGTAGAATTAGGGTTGAAAGAAAGAAAAGAATGGGTAGAGAGAGTGAGAGGAAATTCGGCACAAAGAGAAAATGAGAGGAAGAATCTTCGGCAAAAGAAAATAAAATGAAGAAAAGAATAGCCAAAAGATGGTCACCCCTATTTATACTGCACAATTTTGGCACACCTATTTCCTACACCCTTCAAAACCGAAAATTCACAAGCTAAAGAGTCCCACATTCGGCCATTGCTCATCTCCCTCTCAAATCCCATTTCCTTCTCCTATCATATCCCTTAATTCTTTCCTATCATATCCTTTAATTCTTTCCTATCATATCCCTTAATTCTTTCCTATCATATCCCTTAATTCTTTCCTATCATATCCCTTATTCTCTCCTCATTTATCTCTTATCCTATCATTTAAAATAAATAAAATAAAGTCATAATTTTCTCCTATCTTTAACAAAAATTTAAAATAAACCAAGCTTATCCTCATCTTTCTAAAGCCCCAAAGCCGTCCAACACTTCCTCCCCTCTTGACGCCAAAAACAAATGCCCACAATGCAATTTCTGCAGCTCGAACCTCCTCCCTCCTGAACTCCCTTTGACGCAAGCTTTCTTATACCCTAGGTGGCGTCCCATGCCACTTTACCACTCGGCTATTTATGTCATATACTCCCCCACAAATTTCCTTAAAGCCTCCTTAACTTAGCTCCCCCTTAACTAACACTTAAAAACAAAATTTCCCTAAAGCACTCTCCTATACCCTAGGGTTTTAGGAACCCTAAAACTCATCCAACCATACACTGAGGCATGCTATCACTTGAATTATGCATTAAACGCATAACCCCTAAATCTAGGATATTACATAAATCATACATAAGCTTAATATCTCAACACATTATATCTTTCAGTCAAACATTCTCATATCTCATAACTCAAAACAAACTCAATCAAACATTCATACTATCAAACTAGCAATTTTGCCAACATGTTAATCTTTTAAGGCATGAAACATACCTGGTTCGGCCACTCACAAAATAAATAATTTGGCTATTAAGCCAATCCAATCAGCAAACTAATTTATCAAATATTACATGATATTTAACATTTTCAAATAATTTTATGAGTTTAGGACCCACACCTTATTTTTCGCTTCTTCGCAGCACAGTAGCAAATCTTTCAATTTTCCTTAATAAATCCTTAAACAAACCGAAATAAAAATTAAGTTTAAATTAAATAAATTTACCATTAAAACAGCCTCCAAATACCCACTTATGAGTTCAAACTAATCATTGAAATTATAAATATTTTATAAATCCAAATTAGTTAGATTCCTTACATTGTATCGATGCGAACCGTACAATCATTCTTCGCATTTATGGATGATTTGGGGCATTTGGGTCAGCACATAATTCAATAATATACTGAAAAATCAGTAGCTAATTAATTATTAAATTCCTTAATTTAATCAATTTATAAACTTTAGCCAACAACTATGTCGAAATAACAAACTAGATACCCTTAATTGCACTTACGCTTCATGATTTGTGGGATCCGAATGGCCAATTGGTCAAGAACATTTTTACATAATTGAAATTGGTTTCAAATAAGATTAGGAGGGCTCAAGAACTCAAATTAATGATGGAAAAATATAAGCAAGAATGAAGAAACAAAATAGCTCCCTTTCTTGCACATAGGCGCACGCACCACCACCAATAGTGGCCAAAATTGGGACTGAATTTTAAAATGGTTTGAGATCTCATTAAATTATGGATAAATACCTTTGAAATCATTAACCCCCCAAATTCCAGATTTAGAAATTTAGGTTTTTAATGGACAATATTAATTAAGAAATTGAACAGAGAAGAGACCTTACCCAAGCTAGTCGAGAGAAAAGGCAATGGCACTTTCTTGGAAATGTTTGGGATCGATCTTGGAGTTCAGATTTTAGATTTGGGGCTGATTTTAATGAAGAAAAATGACAGCTATATGGTGGAGAATATTTTAACAAATCTTGTGGCAAAAAGAAAAAGAAAAAGAAAAGAAAGAGGTGGTAAAACTAGGTGTAGGCAACGACAAGAAAGGAGGAAAGGAAAAAAATTAAAATCAAAGAGAATGGGAGGAGGATAGGAATGGCTAGGGAAATGAAGAGGAGGATTAAAGGCTGATTATTAATAAAAAAATTAATATTTATACCTAGGTTAACTAGGCTTGGATGACCCACACATTAAAACAAGGGGTTTTTTTCAAAACAAATAAATTATTTGCATGGGAAGGGAATTGAAGTTAGGACCTAAAGAATAAATTCACTAATGTTTAACCATCAAACCAATAACTTGATATAATTTTAAATATTTATTTTAAAAAAAAGGCATGTCACATACTAGGGTTTAAGGCAATATTTACAAAATAATAAAAAAGATGCGAGAGAAGGGATTTGAGCTTGGGTTTCAAGAAACGTTACACTAACACTTAACCTGTAACATCCCAAAATGGGGCCTAGTAGGATTGGGCCCAATGGGCCTTGGGTGTATGAATGTTTAAAATTTTGAGAACAAGAGAATGACATTATTACAAATTGGACTTGGTAGATAAGTGAATTTGGAGTTTATGAGGTTTCTATGAAGTCTCGGGTTTAATTGGGCCTTAGGAAAAATTTGGTATTTCAGCACTTTAAGGAGAGATAGTAAGTAGCTTCAATGCTTATTGAAATAAATGAATAAATGGTTAGCACAAGTGAGTAATTAGTAAAGAGGTTATGGCATTAAGTGAAGTACCTTGAGGAAAGATGTTCAAATCCCTTTGTGTGCAATATTTGGCTAATATTTTTGCACTCTTTCCTTGAGTGTCGGCCACGAACTATTTATGGCAAGGGTGGACTTCATTATTTTTGGTAAGGTGGCTATAAGAATAAGGCAAGGTTGAAGTTGGGGAAAGGAATCAAGAGAAATAGGTAAGTAAGGGGGATAAGAGGCTTATTTTGTGAATGGTGTTTTGGAAAGCTTGGGTGGCCAAACTCTTATCCTAAGGGGGGATGCATGTGGACGGTTTTGAGGTAGATAGGTGGCTGAAAATTTTACCTTGGCATTTGGTAAGGTCTTGGTTTTGTCTTGGCAAAATTTCCCTTTGACAACTTTGTGTCATCTCTCCCATTTTGCAACTCTCCTTGCCGAAACATATTAGCACAATAGTGCATTTTCTCTTCTCTTGAATTGGTCACATATTCATCTTTTGTCTAATATCCTTGATAGCCGAATATCATTATTCATTCTCCTCCATAACCGAAACCTTTCCATCGTTCTTTCTTTCTCATTC
This sequence comes from Gossypium rotundifolium, assembly GCA_025506655.1. NCBI lineage: Eukaryota > Viridiplantae > Streptophyta > Magnoliopsida > Malvales > Malvaceae > Gossypium > Gossypium rotundifolium. The sequence continues at coordinate 65,914,443 of CP106730.1, read as the reverse complement.
CTTAAGCAATCGGTAAGTATTCTTTCCAATGTTTTATTTTCTCTTATGACTGAATTCATACTTTGGTCTTTGGATGGTCATTTTGGCCTAGACCGTTACTTACTTTCTCTCATACGAGATCATTTTCTTCTTCGTAGTGATATAGAGGGAGGCCGAATACCACAACATCGCCTAATCATCTCTAGTCATAGGACGATCGTGAGAAACGAGATTATAATCGATTAAGGTAAGGAAGATCTTTCATAGTCCATTCGATATCTCCATTTGGTTTTTGAGTTAATTGGATTGAAGTTTGGCTAATTGATATTGTTGGTAGGATCGATTTTTGGTGCATCGAGGGAGATCACAGTTGTGGTGTTGAAATTGGTAGAAAGCACAACTCGTAATCAAGGTGTGTAATCCCGTACCTTTCCGAATATATGTTTGAAATGGTGAGTAAATCTCACATCTCTCTGAAAGTTTACATGCAATATTCTATGATTTGGTAGAAATACCGAAGAAAACTGATAACTGGCATTCGTGATCACTCGGACGTGCGTATGCTCGTAATGGTAATCATGTTTTGTAATAAAACAGTTTCGGTCAGAAATAGTGACGTGTAATTGAAAATTACGAAAAATTGGATAAAAGGAATTACAAAGTGAGTAAGATATCAGATTAAATCTTACTGTGTCTACTTTAATATGGAAGAAATCGTGAAGGAAAAGGAATATTATATTACGAGATATGTTAATTTTAGTGAGACGGTTTTGAATGACTTGAGGTATTCTATTCGTATTGGAAAAATCGTATAAAATTGTAAAAAGTGAATTATGGGACATAATTTATATGTATGGATTCCTTAGTGAGCCTATTATTAATAGAGACAAGTGGGAGCAGTATATGAAAACTCTACAATGAGATATTTGGATTTTGGGTAAGGGAGGTCAGAATCGTTGGATAGTGAAACAAGGGAAACTTTAAGGAATAAACTGTAATAAATGGTTAAGGTAAAAATTCTGTAAAAATTGTAGTAAGAAGAAATATGAGTCTAGTTTCAAGGAAAATTTACGGATTTAGATTTTGAGATTCATAACATGAGTTATGGTCAATTTAGTCGATATGACGCAGATGGACGATTTGATTTTATGCCCCAAATTAGTAGTTAAGCCTAGGTTGCGAAATTACCATAATACCCTTAGAGGGTAAATTACGAAATACCCACAGGTTGCGAGATTACAATTACCCTCAGCGGGTAAAATTACAAAAATGCCCTTGTGGGCGAATCATGAAAATGCCCTTATGGGTCAATTACGTAATTGCCTCAATGGACTAAATCGATAAAAGTGATATATGGGCCAAATGTGATATTTGCTATATGGGCCAAATGTGATATTTGATATATGGGCCAAATGTGATATTTGCTATATGGGCCAAATGTTATATTTGCTATATGGGCCAAAATGTGATATGGGCCAGATTGTTTAATTTTTTTTATAATGGGTCGTATGTTTGTAATAATTATATGAATGAATTATTGTAAATGAATATGCATACATGATTTGCATGGGTTGGGATATTTGACGAAGAGAAGTTCTGGTAGCTTTGCTACAAAATTCTAGTGGCTTGTCCACAAATTGATATATGACTTAATGCCCAGTTTGATATATGGCTTAATGCCCAGTTTGATGTATGGCCTCGTGCCAGTTTAATATATGGCTTCGTGCCCAGTTTGATATATGGCTTAATGCCCAGTTTGATATAAGGCCTTGTGCCCAGTTTGATATATGGCTTCGTTCCCAGTTTGATATATGGCTTAATGCCCAGTTTGATATATGGCCTCGTGCCCAGTTTGATATATGGCTTCGTGCGATTTGATATATGGCTTAATGCCCAGTTTTAGTGTGTTGGCGGGGTGGGTGACTAAAGCTCCCCACATGTGTGTTGGTTGGTACAGGTGGTGTGTAGCGGATGGAAAACTAGGTTTGGTTGGGAAATTGCATTTCATACACATGTTATATTTGATACATTATTGTTATTGTAAATGGGCTTAGGCCCAAAATATTGCTATGTGTGCTTCGACCCAATGGATGATGGTAAGGGGATTTCACACTGAGTTCTTGTACCTCACCCCCTTTTTCTCTTAACCCTTGTAGGTAATGCTCAATGGATTTAGGACTTAGGGCCATGGATGACTCGGTGTAGGCCATACTTGAAATGGTTTTATTTGGACTTTAGTTTCTTACTTGTTTACTTTATTACTTTACTATTTTGGGTTATGTGTTGTAATAAGGCCTCGGATTATTTTATTTTGCTTTATGTTTGACGATTTATATTTTACTCAAATTATTTTAAATGGGATTTTCTAAAATCATAATAAAGGTTTTCCAAAATCGATTAACAAATGAATTTCAAAATAAACTTTTACAAATATTTTTAATACGGAAATTTCCTCGAACTATCAACGATATTTCCAAAAGTCACAGCTTTATAAAATATTACTTCAAATTTAATCGATCGATCTTTGAAATTAGTAGTATTTTATTAAATATCTCAAGTCAAACTTGATTTTCTTGATTTTAACAAATCAACATCTATTTTTGTACTGAATAGAAAAGGATCTAACATTTTTATCTCATTTGACATGTTTTCTTTATCGTTATCGAAAAACTTTTTAGTGTGACACACCGGATTCGGGCCTAACTTCTAGGCTGGGTTTGGGGTGTTACATAACTAATAAACCAATACCTCATTTATTTCCTAAAAATTCATAGATAATTTAAAAAATTAAGGGATGACCACTCTCTCTCGGCTCACAAACCCGATTCTACTAACCCTGATTTTTGGGATGTTACAGAAAATGTGTAATTAATAAGAAGTTAAAGGTTTGTATATTGAATGAAATGTGAAGAGATGACTATGTTGTATTTAATTATCATATAGATCAAAACTTGGATAAAAAAGACAATAACTAAGGAAAAGGAAAAATAACAGATTTGTACTTGCGAGTTGGTTGGAATCGAATAGTAGGTAAGTTCATAGTGTTTCAATATGTAATGAATTTCTACTTGTATTTTTAAATTATTATTTAATTAAATGTCTACAGTTAATAATTGAATGATTGCACATACGTGCCCTTGTTTGTACTTCGGTACCCATGATTGTACATACATGCCCCTGTTTGTACTTCGATACACCTAATTGCACATACATGCCCCTGCTTGTACTTCAGTACCCTAGAACTCATTTACGTGCTTTGATCATAATTTGGTCAACCTAAAATTAAGAAGTTTATGAAATTGTATATAAATGTATTAGATCAACCTTTATACTATGTCCTTACTAATTTTTGTAAACTTATCGGTTCTTGTGGTTTATGTTTGTTGATAACTGTTGCCAACATTTTGGAAGGATCGTCAATTTGGCTCACACTATCCATCAAAGTTGGTAGTTTTTTTGTCTCTTAGGGTAGTGGTATGTATATGTGGCTAGATATGTTGTTTTAGTATACTTTGATACTTTACTAAACTATATCATTAGGTGCTTTAACTTACTTGTAAATAGGCTCTTTTTGGTATAATTACAATGGTATAATTAGAATGGTATGAAAATAAGTATTTGTAGCATTTTTGGTATACGTTTGAACTAGGTTACTATGCATGAAATGAAACAATATTGATATGTTTTAAAAGTTGATGTTCTGATATAATTGTGGTGTCTTTGAATGGCACATTGGTTAGATGAATTAAGTTGTTGAAATAGCATTTTGATGCATGTAACATCCTAAAAATATGAGTACCGTTATGTCGCATATTTTTGGTGCTTAGCTTGTGAATGAATAAATTTTAGTAATGAGAATTTTATTGAAGTGGATCAAGTGACCCTGATGCTTAAGTTAATTTTTAAGTGTAAAAATTAGTATAAGACGAGCTAGTAACAAGGTGGTGTTGGCGCATGAAGGATTGCTTGAAGGGAAAGGTTCGAATCCCATGGATAGCATTTAGGTGACTTTTATTTTTTGCACTTGTATGGCATGTGTCGGTCAAGCTTTACTTATGGTAAGATTGGACTATTTCTTTTATGGAAAGTAGACTAAGGGAAAAAGGCAAGTGCTAACTTAAGGAATGATATCCTAAGCTTATGGTAAGTTAGGAGGACATAAGGCACTCTTTATGGGGTGTGTTTTGGAAAGTTTGGCATGGCCAACTTGTCCATGAATGTGGACGGCATAGGGGGCTAAGGGGGATGGTAAGATTTTGGTGTTGGTTTGGTAGGATTAGGTGCTTGATGAGCACATTTTCCATTGATCATTTGGTGTTTTATCAAACTTTTCTCTCCAATTTTCCCTCCCTAGTCGAATGTGCCATGAGCATTGAGGAAGCAATTGCTTCTTTTTGCCATTTCTTCCTTTTGACCATTTCGGTCTTAATTTGATCACTCTCTCTAAATCTTTTCTCTTTTCTTTGTGACCGAAACCATATAGCCATCAAGGACCATTTCTTTTCTTCTCTTTTTCCTCTTCATTGCCGAATACATATTTGTCCCTAAACTTCTCTCTTTTCTCTTCTCCCCATTCTCTTTTCCTCTCCATTTTACTTATCATTCAAACACATTTTTCTTTCATTTATCTTCCATGGCCGAATGTTTGTGATCATCATCATAGCTGAATCTTCCATTCTTCATAACTTTTATTTTCAATCATTTTCTTCTATTCAAACCTTGGATCATCGGTAAGAATCATTTTCTTTGTCTTTTATTTTTGCTATTTGGTCACCATGGCCGAATTTATAGAATGTCTTGGAAGAGACTTTTAAACCGAATAACTAATCACTTATTCAGATGATTTCTTTCGTTACTTTTAGTGAAATAGTGGAGGGTCGAATCATCATCTTTTCGAAGAAGTTTTGAAGTCCATTTAAGTTTTGATCACAACGTTCAAAGGATTATTTTGAGATCATTCAAAATTTTAAGGTAAGCCGAATTCACTCTTTTAAGCCATTAGTTTTAAGATTTTTGATATATTGTTAGAACTAATGATCCTTTGTCTATGAAGGCAAACAAGATAGGGACAAAAAGAGTTGTTAATAGTGTTCGGAAGAGGGGTGGTTCCGTTATTCCCCCTAAATTCAAGCAAAGGACTGTTTCGGCAATCCGAGATTTTCCATCGGGTTGTAGACCCTCATCCGGCAAAAATCAATTATTTGAAGTTGTACGTACCCCCGAGCCATTGTTTGTTCGTGGTTCTGAACCATTGATCGGAGAGAAATCACAAATAGTTGTCATTCGAGATTCTGAGGGTAAGGATCTAGATCGTAAATCATTAGAATAGTTTTATATTAAATATTAGTGTTCTAATCCATCGTGATGCTTGTTTAGATATCGGCAAGCGGGAAAGTATAGTTCTCACCGTAATCAGGTGTGTAACTTCACACTTATCTCATGGGTTATATTATACCGTAAGCATTAAAATAATTGAAACACCCCAAACCCGGCCCACGAGCCTCGGCCAGATCTGGTATGTTCCTTGTGTTAAAACAGTTCAAATTCGGTGGTTCTGTTGAAAATCTTTTAAGTGATTTCGGAACAAACTCAATTTGGGTTGGGCTCAAGTTGGAAACCAATTTTCTTTGGAAATATAAGATTTATATAATTCCATTGTTTAGGTTTCAACACGTTAACTTAAAAGATATGTCGAATTATAGGTTTTATCTTTAATTAAAAATCATATGAATCTTAAGCGTCAAAACATTTAGGGTTTTATTTAAAAAAAAACATTTGATCTTTAGTTTGATAAATTTAGTAGCATATTGAAATAAATAAAATGCATGCATAAACAGTTTTTCACTATGGCCTTATTACATCAAAACAATCCCAAAATAAATTTAAAGTACTTAAAATATAATAAATGTCCAAATAAATTAATTCCTTGCTGAGCACGGTCACCACTAAGCTCCTGCCGACCCGGTCCATCAATGATCGTCACCGAAGAAAAATGTTCCCAACAGGTGAGTCAAATGACTCAATGTGTAACCAACACTAAAATTTAACAATTGGGCATACATTCTCATATCACATACATATTCATATATCGATAGGAAATAATGATGCAACCCAAACCCAAACCTATATGCCATCCGTTACACATCACCCGTACGATCCGGCACACCTTGGGGACTACAAAGTCAACCCTCCATCCGCTACACACCATCGAAGCGTCATTGCGATCGGCGTGCTCATCGCCCTTATAAAATCCGTGGCATAGCCACGAGATAATATTTTGTGTCTTGAGACACCACATTCAGATAACGTGACCGAAGTCACCACATTTAGATAATGTGACCGAAGTCACCACATTCAGATATCGTGGTATTACGACCACTTTCACTTCCCCTTTCACAATGACCCGTATGCCCATGTTATACAAAACATGCCAAATTCTTAATTCACATTCTTATAGTTTCATATGTGTGTCAAAACAGATATTTATCATAATCCTAGTAAGAGTAGGAAAACGTGCACAGAGTACTTTGTACCATAGCATGGTACTTTAGCCATATTCACATTCTTATAAACATGCTTATATTAAATATTGCCATAAATCTTATTAAAAGATAGTGTAAATACACACCGATTTACTTAGCAAATTCACTCCAAATCTGAAAATTCCAATCTCACTGCTTAGATCTTTATTTCCTATATTCGGCCATTATATTAGCAAAGCCTATTCGCTAATTAATTAAATCAAAGGACTATCAAAACCAAAACTTACCTTGTGGCGATTGGATTAAGGATCAAATCCGAAACTTTGCTATGTTCCTTCTTGTAATCACCAAGCACTAGATCACTTCACAGGTTAGTTTTCGGCTTTTAACCGAAGTAAGAAATAAATTTAAGTTTCTAAATAGGCCTTGGCCGATTGTACATTAGGACCTACCTTACGATTTGAGATCCCGAAATCCTTGTATACCCCAGTCGACTGCCCCTAAATTTCCATAGTTAAATTCAGTCAAAAAGAAAAGAATAGGAAAGGGCCATTCGCCACCTACCATCAACCACTCACCTTGGCTTTTCCAAAATCGGCGCTTCGGCTATTGTAAAATAGGATTCGACTTCTAGAGATAAAGAGAAGGAATTAATAGGCATAGACAATTGATTGGGTTAGATCTTGATGAAAAGAAAAGAAGAAATCACAAAGGAAAGAAATCTCAAAACTTACCGAATCACTAAGGAACATGCGGCCTGTGGTGCACCTTCGGGAAACTAAACCACCCTTGTAGATTCGGCTTTGAGGCTTAGAGAGATTCGGCTATGGGGGTTTTGAGAGGAGGGTATTCGGCTAGAACAGATAAAAGAAAAAGAAGTCTTTGAGAGAGGTAGAGGGGAAATTCGACTATGACTACTTGTGTTTTCGGCTTGGTGGAGAATTGAAAAGAAAAGAAGAATAATGGTAGAGAGAATTTGGCAGAAAGACAAGGAGAAGAAAGAATGTTGAATGGCCTTAATTTTCCTCCTTTTACCGAAATTATTAAGCCTAGAGTCCCCTTCTTGGCCATCACTCTCATATCCTTATTTTCCTACCTTAGCCAAATTTCAAAAGAATTTGACCTCAACGTAAACTCCTTCCTCAGTCTCCCTATGCCGTCCATCTCCTTACCTTAGGAGTGCCGAATTTTAACCCATTATTTTGGGCTTCATGTGGCCATACTAGGCCCAAGTTATCCCCCTAAGTAACGCCACCCTCATGCCCAATTTAGCATTACTAAATGTTTGGGTCGCAAGCCCAACTTGCTACTAATTTAATAATCCAACATCAATTACTTACTAACGCTTATTTATTAGCCACTTAATCCAGGTTTTAAAGTCCAAACCTGAGCCCAATTATATGTCATATTTCCCTTATTTATTTTCTTAAGGCCACCTTGCTTCAGTTCCCTCTTTTAGACTTAAAACTTGATATTTTTCTAAGGCATTTTCTTTATGTTTCAAGATTCTAAAATTCACATAACACATTCATAAGACATGCCATTTCATATAAATTAGCAATAGTGCATAAGCCCTAATTCGGGATATGACAGTTCTACCCCTCTTAAAATAATTTCGTTCTCGAAATTGCTTACTAACGAAAAATCGTAGATCCGAACTCACCACACTACACTACTGCTGTGCACTCTGATCTTAAAACTAACACATTTCCTACAAAAATTCACATCCAAGGCTTCATACACTTCACTAGCATTACAAGAACGAACTAACTCTATAACAAACAAGGTAATAAAGGGTATTCCAAAAATAAGAACTTACCCGTTGTCACATCTGGCACATCACTCTCCTCGTGACGGCCAACTGCATAAACCAACCTTGGTTGCCTCGCATTTGAACCTTCAGCACCTCCACTTGGTGCTCTACGACCACGACCAGAATCATTTCCTCTATGGTTTGGATCATGACCCCGCTGAGGCTACTGTCCCCCTCTTCCAGCCTGATTAACATTCTGAGCTACCGGTCGATTCCCATCTGGTCTCATCGAATAGCCCTTAATCATATGGTCCTTTGACCCACACTTGAAACATCCCCCTGTCTTCTTCCAGCATTCACCTAAGTGCTTTTTCTGCATTGATCACAAGTAGGTCTCGCCTTCAAAGTAGCAACTTGCGATCTCATGACCCTTCAACTCTAGGCCTCTTTGCTCATTCTGGATGGCCTTGACGATTCAAATCCTCTCTTACGCCTATTTCAATCGGAGTTACGCTCTTACGAATCCTTGATACCCTCGGCCACTTTGGCCTTTTCCACCAACACAACAAACTCCGCGCCCTGCTGCGGGCTATCAATAACCTCGGTCATCCCTTAGTACGTCTTCAAACCGGACACACCGCTCATGCTCGATAGATACTACGCCCGAGCATAACGGCTCGACCTTAAGAATTGACTTCATACTTTCACTACGGACTTGTTCCCTTGAACTAGTCCTAGAAAGCCTTTCTCTGGGCATCAATATAATGAGTGCCAACATACTTCTTCTGGTATGCTGCTTTAGCATACTCCCACATGAGTTCCTCAACTGTAGCACCATCCCATACCGTGAGCCACCATTGATATGACTCATCGCGGAAGCGACACCAGTCCTTTCAACTTTTACTCGTCAGTTAAGTCGAGCTCATCCATAATCCGCTCAGTCGCCTCCAACCAATGCTCAGCGCTATTGGGTGCTACACCTGATACACCACAGAATACTTTAGCTCTGTTGGCTCGGAGTTGCTCAGGTACCGACTTTCGAGCTCCCATGCCTCCAATTGCTCTAGCCACCCTTTCTAAAACCCGCAGCATCGCTGTGACACTGCGTCATCCCGTCTGGTCTTGATATTCCACATCGTGGTTGGGGGTGGGGTGAAAGTGGTGGCATTTCATTTTAGATCCTTGACCCAATCTAACGGGTTCGAACCACGGTCATTCGGCCTCTACCACGGCCACGTCGTTCGACCATGTCCCTTGAATTCATACTTCTGCTTTGCGTTTATCTAATTAAAGAATTTTATGAATTAGTTTTGTTCCACCGATTTATCACGAACGATTTTTTGTTCAATAGTTTTAAAGTTGTTCTTCGATTCATACATACAGGTCTCACATCATTCATTTAGTCACACACATGAACTTGCGTTCATTACAGGGAAATGTTGTAATTGTCGTTGTTTGTTGTTTTCCACTACCTAGGGGTATTTTCGTAATTTTATCCTATAAGGGTATTTTGGTAATTTTCAAATTAGAGTATTTAAAAATGTCGTAAAATAGAGATTGTTGATATTTTACAAAATTAAAATACTTGTTGGAAAAATTTCAAGGGTAAAATGGTAATTTATACACTAGGGGTATTTTTGTAATTTTACAAGTCAGGGTCATTTCGGTAATTTTTTTGCAAAGATATGGATCCTGGTGACCTTCAAAACAAGGGCATTTTTGAAGATTTCTAATTTGAGGGCACTTCGTTGATTTTTCCTTACTGAGGGTATTTTGGTCATTTTGTAAGTCAGGGGTAATTTCGTAAATTTTTTTTCAAATCAGGGTGTCTTTGATATTTTGTGAAGTTATTGGATATTTTTGCAAAACCAAAAATTGTTATTGAAATTGGGGGTAGTATGGTAATTTTGGAAATCAAGGGCATTTTAGTAATTTTTACCACTAAAGGTATTTAGGTAATTTGTAAATTAAAAATTCTTAGAAAGTTTTTCCAAAATAATAATTTTCATAATTTCAAAAGGATAGTTTGTTGACTTTTTTAAAACTAGGGTTTCCATAAAAATGTGGCTAGTCCCTTTCGGGTTTTAATTATTGGGTTTAGCAGGTGGCTAAGTCCTCTTGGTTAGGAGTGACCAGAAGCTACGCACTGTAGGATTTGAGTGGAGAGGAGGTGAGTCACGAACCGCTTAAATACCAAGCTTCCACCCAAACCAATCCTAGACATGCGCACAATGGTTGCCATACCCTAACTTCGTGACTTAGACACGGTTTGTTTAATTGTGCCTTAGAGTTTTATGTAGTTGTTGGGGTAAACTAGTCCTAGGTTTTAATTCCTAATCCACTAGTCTACGTCCTATATATCCCTACATACAAATCACAAAGAGGTTAGGAGTACTTACCGGTGGACTTGGTCTGAGTCTCAAAGCCATGCCGAAAGCTTTGTTTATTTCTTAGAAAAGTCTATTTTCAAAAGGCAGAAAACATTTTGGTCCCTAAAAGCCCTCAAGGCCGAAGTTTTGAACCTGCTCGATACCAAACTGAAACACCCCAAACTCGGCCCGAGCCTCGACCAGATCTGGTATGTTCCTTGTGTAAAAGCAGTTCAAATTGTTGGTTACTTGAAAATCTTTTAAGTGATTTGGAACAAACTCAATTTTGTTGGGCTCAAGTTGGAAACCAATTTTCTTTGGAAATATAAGATTTATATAATTCCATTGTTTAGGTTTCAACACGTTAAGTTAAAAGATATGTCGAATTATAGGTTTTATCTTTAATTAAAAATCATATGAATCTTAAGCGTCAAAACATTTAGGGTTTTATTTAAAAAAACATTTGATCTTTAGTTTGATAAATTTTGTAACATATTGAAATAAATAAAATGCATGCATAAACAGTTTTTCACTATGGCCTTATTGCATCAAAACAATCCCAAAATAAATTTAAAGTACTTAAAATATAATAAATGTCCAAATAAATTAATTCCTTGCTGAGCACGGTCACCACTAAGCTCCTGCCGACCCAGTCCATCAATGATCGTCACCTGGAAAAAAAATGTTCCCCAACGGGGTGAGTCAAACAGACTCAATGTGTAACCAACACTAAAATTTAACAATTCAGACATACATTCTCATATCACATACATATTCATATATCAGATAGGAAATAATGATGCAACCCGAACCCAAACCTATATGCCATCCGCTACACATCACCCGTACCACCCGGCACACCGTGGGGACTACTAAGTCAGCCCTCCATCCGTTACACACCATCGAAGGCAGTCGTTGCAGTCGACGTGCTCATCGCCCTTATAAAATTCGTGGCATAGCCACCAGACAATATTTTGTGTCTTGAGACACCACATTCAGATAACGTGACCGAAGTCACCACATTCAGATAATGTGACCGAAGTCACCACATTTAGATATCGTGGCATTACCACCACTTTCACTTCCCCTTTCACAATGACCCGTATGCCCATGTCATACAAAACATGCCAAATTCTTAATTCACATTCTTATAGTTTCATATGTGTGTCAAAACAGATATTTATCATAATCCTAGTAAGAGTAGGAAAATGTACCTGAGTACTTTGTACCATAGCATGGTACTTTAGCCATATTCACATTCTTATAAACATACTCATATTAAATATTGCCATAAATCTTATTAAAAGATAGTGTGGGGTACACACCTGATTTACTTAGCAAATTCACTCCAAATCTCAAAAATTCCAATCTACTGCTTAGATCTTTATTTCCTATATTCGGCCATTATATTAGCAAAGCCTATTCGGCTAATTAATTAAATCCCGAAGGACTATCGAAACCAAAACTTACCTTGTGGTCGATTGGATTAAGGATCAAATCCCGAAACTTTGCTATGTTCCTTCTTGTAATCGGCCAAGCACTAGATCACTTCACAGGTTAGTTTTCGGCTTTTAACCGAAGTAAGAAATAAATTTAAGTTCCTAAATAGGCCTTGGCCGATTGTCTATTAGGACCTACCTTGCGATTTGAGATCCCGAAATCCTTGTATACCCTTGTCGACTACCCCTAAATGTCCATAGTTAAATTCGATCAAAAAGAAAAGAATAGGAAAGGCCCATTCGGCCACCTACCATCAACCACTCACCTTCAGCTTTTCCAAAATCGGCACTTCTGGCTATTGTAAAATAGGATTCAGCTTCTAGAGATAAAGAGAAGGAATTGATAGGCATAGATAATTGATTCAGGTTAGATCTTGATGAAAAGAAAAGAAGAAATCACAAAGGAAAGAAATCCCGAAACTTACCGAATCACTAAGGAACATGCGGCCTATAGTGCACCTTCGGGAAACTAAACCACCCTTGTAGATTCGGATTTGAGGCTTAGAGAGATTCGGCTATGGGTGTTTTGAGAGGAGGGTATTCAGAAAGAACGGATAAAAGAAAAAGAAGTCTTTGAGAGAGGTAGAGGGGAAATTCGGCTATGACTACTTGTGTTTTCACTTGGTGGAGAATTGAAAAGAAAAGAAGAATAATGGCTGAGAGAATTTGGCAGAGAGAAAAGGAGAAGAAAGAATGTTGAATGGCCTTAGTTTTCATCCTTTTGCCGAAATTACTAAGCCTAGAGTCCCCTTCTTGGCCATCACTCTCATATCCTTATTTTCCTACCTTAGCCGAAATTCCAAAAGAATTTGACCTCAACTTAAACTCCTTCCTCAATCTCCCTATGCCGTCCATCTCCTTACCTTAGGAGTGCCGAATTTTAACCCATTATTTTGGGCTTCATGTGGCCATACTAGGCCCAAGTTATTCCCCTAATAACGCCACTTTCATGTCGAATTTAGCATTACTAAATTTTTGGGTCTCAAGCCCAACTTGCTACTAATTTAATAATCCAACATCAATTACTTACTAACACTTATTTATCAGCCACTTAACCCAGGTTTCAAAGTCCAAACCTTAGCCTAAGTATATGTCATATTTCCCTTATTTATTTTCTTAAGGCCACATTGCTTCAGTTCCCTCTTTTAGACTTAAAACTCGATATTTTTCTAAGGCATTTTCCTTATGTTTCAAGATTCTAAAATTAACATAACACATTCATAAGACATGCTACTTCATATAATTTAGCAATAGTGCATAAGCCCTAATTTGGGATATTACAATAATAATCGTAAATCTGGTAAAATTGGAAAATATGTTATATTAACACTTTTTTATGTGAATGCATGAAACCGAAATCGAGGTTGTGAAAAAAAAAATTACGGATTTGCCCTTAATGGGCTATTTTGTAAATAAAGTGATATTTTGGGCCATGTTATTGTTTTGACAAGTTGGCCAAGTGTGGAAAGTGTGAAAAGGCCTCATGTGTTAAATGGGCTGAATTACGAAATGTCCCTATAGACCAAATTACAAAAATACCCTTTTATGGGCCAAATTGAAATATGTTGTTTTATGGGCCAAATTGAAATATGTTGTTTTATGGGCCAAATTGAAATGCGTTTCTTTATGGGCCAAAAGTGATATTAATATATGAGCTAAATGTGATATGAGTTGAAATGGGCCAAGTTGCTAGATCGTTAAATGGGCCAAATTGCTATTTTGACTAATGGGCCAAATTGATAAATTGTAATATGGGTTTTTGTTAAAATTACCTTACGAATATTTTGTTATGCATTATATATATATGTGTACATGACTGCATGGGTTGGGATAATTGATAAAGAGAAGAAAGGCCTGTTGCCAAAAATCTAGATCGGTGACTCTGTCACAATGGCCTGTTGCCCAAAATCTAGATCGGTGGTTCTACCACAAATATTATAAATGGCATGTTGCCAAAAATATTATAATTGGCTTAAAACCTACTATTGGTGTGTTGGCGGGGTGGGTTGACTTGATCCCCACAGGTGTGATGGTTGGTACGGGTGGTGTGTAGTGGATGGAAATTAGGCTTGGTTGGGAATTGCATATCACATGCATTATTATTTTTTATATATATACTTGATTTATATGTATTGAACATTTGCAAAATGGGCTCAAGCCCAATTATATGTTTATATGGTTTTGGCCTAGTGAATACGGTAAATGGGTTACACATTGAGTTCTAAGTAACTCACCCCATTTCTTTCTTATCCTTCTCAGGTAATAATAATTGATGGAGACTTGGGTCGGAGATGACTTCGTGTGGAGGCCATACTACAAATGGTGGTTTATATAACCTTAAAACTTCTTTAATTATTTTCCTTTAAGTACTATTTTAATTGCGATGTAATAAGGCCTCTTTAATTATTTTCATGGATTTTATTGTGCGGATGAATTTTATTATGTTTTAGTTTTCCTAAATTGGACTGATTTAGTTTCATAAATGTTTTCTAAAACTCTCGCATAAAATAAAGGTTTTTCTTAAATATCATTGAAACTTAGGAAATTCTTTTAAAACTCTTCAATGAAATATTTCACTAAATAAATTTAAAATTTTAATCAACTACTACTCAGAAATCAAATGATAAACTCTTGTGTTTTTAATCATGGATTTCAAATAAACCTCAATTTTCGATCAAGTCATTCTCTTAATCGTTTTGAAGATTTGATTTCCTACATCGTTGATGATTTGAATGCACGTTCAATTTGTGTGGCATGCCAAAATTCGGGCTTAATGTATAGGTCGGGTTTAGGGTGTTACAATGCAAGTTGGAATGATGCTTAAGTACCTTGAATGTGTGCTTGAATAGGCTAAGTGTATATGAATGAAATGGTATAGTAATGGCTTGATTTTAGGTACATTTTGGGCTCACATGGTCTAAAGCAGGAATGTGTGACTTAGCCGTGTGAGACACATGGCCTGGCGACACAACCTTGTGTTATCTGGGGTTTTCAAAGGGTATAAGTCAGTGAGTTACACGGCCTAACACACGACTTGGTACACGAGTTTGTAAGGCAACTCAGAGAGTTACTATTTTCTGGCTGATTTGATGCTTTTACCATTTGATGAATTCGATGTGATTTTGGGTATGGACTGGTTGACTTTGCATGATGCTATTGTAAACTATAGATGAAATACTATTGAGCTGAAAAGTCAGAATAGTGAAATTCTTCGTATTGAATTTGATGATTCGAGTGGGTTGCCTGCTGTGATATTGACGATTCTAGCACAGAAATATGTGAGGAAAGGCTGCAATGCTTATCTTGCTTATGTACTTGATACGAAAGTGCCTGAATCAAAGATCGAATCAGTGCCAGTGGTTTGTGAATGTCCAAATGTGTTTCCAGAGGAATTACATGGGTTACCACCGATCAGAGAGGTTGAATTTGCTATCGAGTTAGTACCAGGAACATCACCGATACCAATAGCTCTGTATAGAATGGCTCTAACAGGATTGAAAGTATTGAAAGCTCAGTTATAAGAGTTAACAGATAGAGGTTTTTTATGACCTATTTTCTCGCCTTGGGGTGCACCAGTTCTGTTTGTTAAGAAGAAAGATGGATCAATGAGACTGTGTATCGACTATCGTCAGCTTAATAAGGTTTCAATTAAGAATAACTATCCTTTCTCAAGAATTGATGGTTTGTTCGTTCAGTTAAAAGTAGCAACAATATTTTCTAAGATTCATATGAGATATGGTTATTATCAGTTGTGGGTTAAAGATTCGTATGTGTTGAAAACTATGTTCAGAACTAGGTATAGGCATTATGAATTTCTTGTTATGTCGTTCAGATTAACTAATGCTCTTGCAGTTTTTATGGATTTGATAAATAGAATTTTTAGACCGTATTTAGACAAGTTCGTAGTTGTATTCATTGATGAGATTCTAATCTACTCCCGTGATGAATCTGAGCATGTTGAGCATTTGAGGATTGTGTTACAAACATTGAGAGATAAGCAACTATTTGCTAAATTCAGCAAATGCGAGTTTTTGCTCGAAAGTTGGATTTCTAGGACACATTGTTTCAACGGAAGGAATTCAAGTTGATCCAAGTAAGATTTCAGCTTGTTGAATGGAAACCACCGAGAAACATTTCTGAGGTCAAAAGTTTCTTAGGGTTAGCTAGCTATTATCAACATTTTGTAAAAGGATTCTCGATGATTGTTAATCCGGTGACTCGATTGTTACAGAAAGATGTGAAGTTTGAGTGGTTGGAGAGATGTCAACAGAGTTTTGATCAGTTGAAATAACTATTAACCGAAGCACCAATTTTAGTTCAGCCTGAGTCGGGTAAAGAGTTTGTGATTTTCAGTGATGCTTCATTGAATGATTTGGGATGTGTTTTAATACAATAAGGCAAAGTGATAGCTTATGCTTCCAGACAGTTAAAACAGCATGAAAAAATATATCTGATTAACGACTTAGAATTGGTTGCCATTGTATTCACATTGAAAATTTGGCGACATAATTTGTTCGGTGAAAAATGCCATATTTTCACTGATCATAAGAGTTTGAAATAATTGATGTCTTAAAAAGATTTGAATTTACGACAACGAAGGTGGCTCGAATTGTTAAAATACTATGAGTTAGTGATTGATTATCATCTGGGGAAAGCGAATGTAGTCGTGGATGCTCTGAGTAGAAAATATTTGTTCTCTTTGAGAGCAATGAACACATTATTGAAATTATCTGATGATGGTTCAATTTTAGCTGGGTTAAAAGCTAAATAGTTATTTCTCCAGCAAATTTGTGAAGCTCAGAAATGTGACAATAAATTGTGAGCTAAAAGAGTACAGTGCAAGTCGACTACTGATTCAAAGTATCAGATTGGATCTGATGATTGTTTGCTGTTTCGAGGTAGAATTTGTGTGTCAAGGAATTTTGAGCTTATCCAGAAATTTCTACACGAAGCACACAATGGTAGTTTGTCTATTCATCCGGTAAGTACTAAGATGTACAATGATTTGAAATAGTTGTACTGGTGGTTGGGCATGAAACGTGACATTTTAGAATTTGTGTCGAGATGCTTGGTTTGTCAACAGGTTAAAGCCGAACATCAAGTACCTTCAGGACTACTACAACCATTTATGATACCTTAGAGGAAATAGGATAGAGTTACGATGGATTTTGTATCGGGGTTACCCCTATCACCGAAAAAGAAAGATGTTATTTGGGTTGTTGTTGATCGTTTAACGAAATCTGCACATTTAATTTTGGTACGTACAAACTTTTCACTTGATAGATTAGCTGAATTGTACATCTATGAGATTGTCATGGAATGCCAGTTTCTATTATTTCGGATAGAGATCTGCGATTTACGCACAATTTTGGAAGAAATTGCAAGAGGCTTTGGGTACATGGTTGCATTTTAGTACTGCATTTTATCCTCAAACCGATGGTCAATCTGAGAGTGATTCAGATTCTCGAAGATATGCTTCATTGCTGTGTTTTAGAGTTTGAAAGCAACTGGAAAAATATTTACCATTGGTTGAATTTATGTATAATAATAGTTATCAGTCGAGTATAAAGATGGCACCTTATGAAGCTTTATATGGTCGTAAATGCCGAACTTCATTGTACTGGACCAAGCTTATTGAGAAAAAGATTCACGGGGTTGATTCGATCAGAGAGACCGAGGAGAAAGTGAAAGTAATTCGCGACAATTTGAAAGCAGCTTCAAATATAAAAAAATCATATGCAGATTTGAAATGTAAAGATATTGAATTTCAAATCAGTGACAGAGTGTTTTTGAAGGTATCGCCGTGGAAGAAGATTTTTCGATTTGGCCGTAAAGGAAAATTCAGTTCGCGATTTATCGGACCGTACAAGATTATCAAGAGAATTGGGCCAGTAGCTTATCGACTTGAGTTACCGTCAGAGCTGAAAAGATTCATAATGTGTTTCATGTGTCAATGTTACTGTAACACCCTTAACCCGTATCCGTCACTGGAATAGGGTTAAAGGCATTACCAGAAAAATCAAAAACTTTTATAGACGTTTTATAATTCAAATCATCATTCACAACCAAGTGTCCCTTTTTATGGGTCAACAAGACCTTAATCATGCTTTAGAATAGGGTCGGGACTAAACCAAACACATATGAAAGTTCTCAAAATTTAAAACTTTTATATATTAAAGAGGTGACACGCCCATGTGGGCAGGCTATGTTTCCTCCCATGGCTACTAGACACAACCATGTGTCTCGGCCGTGCCAAATCAGAGCAAGTATACAGACTAACCCACACAGCCACTAGACACGCCCGTGCACCATGGCCGTGTGCTCATAAGCTATATACCTATTAAATCACACGGCTACCAAGCACGTCTATGTGCCAAGGTCGTGCACATTTAGGTTAGCTACTGACTTAATCCCACGGTCACCGGGCACGCAGATGTGCCACGACCGTGTTGGCAAAATAGGCCATTTGCAAGGCCAAAGTGCCACTCATACTTGAGTCATACCTACAAGTAATGTACCAATCCATTTCATGTACAAATATCAACCAAAAACATATCAAATGATCAACAATTCTCCACATTCAATCTCATTTCTAATCATGTCACCTGCACAACTAAATCACATATATCTATAAGCACGGTTTAACCACATTTACCCTCATAGAACATTTTTTTGATCAAACATGCATATTCATAGTACATTCATATACTTACCATAGTTTGACCATTTCATTTGCTATCAAACCATACCAAACTTTCATCATGAATCATTTATACTCAAACATAATACCAACATTTACATAGCCACATCACATGGCTATTTACACATCTCAAGCATAACACAAAGTGACTAGCCTATACATGCCATATCTAGCTATATTTACATTACAAAAGTACCAAAAAGAGTTTGAGTAGTGTGATGACGATCCTCGATGGTCCCCAAGCCTTCAGTAGCTTCGACGATCTATAAAATAAAAGAAACACACATAGAGTAAGCTTTCAAAAGCTTAGTAAGCCATATACAAATAAACTTAGCATATAAATATTCAAGACATATAATCAATATAAGTTCACTAATAGCTCAATTTCATAATCATAATTCTTCTTGGCACATTTACTTTGGCTATTCATCTTTCAATCTTGCATATCATTACATACTTTATCAGCTCATAGCATTTCTATTCATATATCACACTTGCATTCTCATATTCAAATACATAATTCACTAAGGTAAGTTTAAGAAAGGACTTACCTTCTTATACACACAAAGTGTACTTATCAAACGTACCTAAAACAAATGTACAATTCACATATTCATTCATTTCACGAACTCACCCATTGAATAGTTCAAAATCTAATAGGATTCGCAGAGTTTCCGAAATAGTTATACAATGCTAATGTCCTAGATGTGGTCTTAAATGAAATTAGATACTGATGCCACTGTTCCAGACAGGGTCTTACACGTAATCAAATATCGATGCCACTATCCCAGATAGGGTCTTACACGAATTAATACGATGCCAATGTCACGGACATGGTCTTACACGTAATTAAATATCGATGCCACTGTCCCAGACAAGGTCTTATAAGGATTAATACGATGCCAATGTCTTGGACATGGTCTTACACATAATTAAATATCGATGCCACTATCCCAGACAGGGTCTTACATGAAATCTCAAATCAATGCCAATGTCCCAGACGTGGTCTTACATGATATCACATAACAGACACCAACGTCATGATATAGACTACTCTATCTATTCTTATGTTAAAACAGAACTTCTTGGAAATTGTTACTATGTCGATTCTATCTCAGAATTCTTGAATACATCATCTCATATACATTCATCATTATCAATAGTCATAAGAACATACATAATTCAATACAAATACATTTATTTGTATATTAACTTACCTCGAATTCGAATATTCATTCGGACTCGGTTATTCGACTACTTTCGTTTTCCCGCGATCTAAGCCCGTTTTCTTTGATTCTTGATCTATACATATTCAAATTTAACCCTTTCATTTACCAACACATTCAGTTCAATCCAAAAACACATATTTAGGGTAATTTACAATTTAGTCCCTGTTTCACAAAATCATAAAATAAACCAAATTACCTTATATCCATGCTTAGCCGGATATTCATGTATCTCATAAAAGTCCATACATTTCATTTATTTCACAATTTAGTCCCTTAAAATATTATTTTCTCAATTAAGACCAAATTACTCAAAATCATCAAAACTCCAAAGACATACTATGATAATTGTAACATCCCGAAATAGGGCCTAAATGGAATAGTGGTTGCGAAACCATGAATCTGAGATAGAAAATTTTATTATGATTAATTATTATGATTTATTGAGTGATTAGATGCATGTGTTAGAATATCGATAGAAAATTTCATGAGTTGCATGTCTAATTTGCCTATTAGGTCTTAATTACAAAAGTTCATAAATATAAGTTTTAGGTGTTAAAGGATTTAATTGAAGAGCATAATTGAAGTAGAGGTCTTTAAATTGTAATTATACCATTACGTTTTCATGGACAAAAATGGACATATATAGGTAGAAAGAACCAAAGTTTTTAATGAAGTGTAATTTAGTCATTTGGTAATAAAAAGAAATTAAAAGGGAAAAAGATGGCAAAATGTGCTCATGTTCTTCATTAGGACAAATTTTTCAAGGGAACACCATAGCTAGGGTTTATTCAACTTCTCAAGCTCATAGTAAGTGCATCCAAGCCCCGTTTTTAATGTTCTTTACATTTTTGAAGCCCTAGTAGCTCAGGTTTAGCTTATTCTATCAATAATTCATGTTGGGGTTCATATTTGGAAAAATACCCACTGTTGAAATGTGTTTATTTTGATGTTTTATGATAGAATATGAAGTCTAAAATTATGTTAAACAACTTTTGCTAAGTGATTTTAAGTGAAAATGAGTAAAACAGCTTAATCGGTAAAACTACCTAATGCTCATAAGTACATGTTAGAGTGAGAATTTGATGTTTTCATAGAAGGGAAAATGATTAGCATGTCATAAAACATAAGAATAAGGGATAAAGTTTAATTTTTGAGCTTTGGGGAAATGTATAAATATGTAAAAGTTTAGGGGTAAAATTGTAATTTTACAAAAGTTAGAGTTAAGGGCTGTTTTTATAAATGTGAGTATTAAATAAGCTAAATTTTCTATTATAGTTCAAGAGGAATGAAATTTGGAGTTAGATCGGGGAAAGAAAAAGATAGTGGACTAAATCGATATAGTTTATCATATTTTGTTTCGAGGTAAGTTTTGCGGTAAATAAATGCAATATTCTATTATTTTACATTTAATACTATTAAATTTCAGCATTTAGATATATATTTTATAAATTTATCATTTAAAAACTCAAGTATGAATTGACAGAAAAGCTATCTCAGAAAGTTCCGGTTGAACCATAGGAATGTGTAGGATACAAATGTCATGACATTAGGATTTAAGGAAAGCATGTAAGACCATGTCAAGACATGGCATTGATAAGTTACTATAAGGCAGAGGTCCCGTGCAAGACTATGCCAAGGCATGGCATTGGTGAGTTCATAAGGCAAGGATATCACGTAAGACCATGTCAAGACATGGTAATGGTTAAGTTTCATAAGGAAAGGTACCCGCGTAGCCTTAGTATTCCAAGTGGTTCAACGGGAAAATTCAAAGAGTATACCAAAGTAAAGGTAAGACAAGTTCAAGCTAAAAAGGTACAGGTAAGAATTTAAGACTTAAGTATATTAAATTAAAGGCTTAAATAATATTTGTAAAGAAAGATTAAGATAATTCATTAAGAATGTTGTTATTTATTTACATGTAAACTTACTAAGCTTTATGCTTACTCCTATTCTTTTTTTTATAGTATTATAATCCAACTCGGGCATCACAAGGACGTTGGAGTTCGTTACACACTATCAAAGGATCATATTGGTATTTTGTGACTTGAACGTTTTAAGTTATGGCATGTATACGGACTTAGCCATTTTGTGTGTATGTCCTCATGATTTGACTTAATATTGGCTTGTAAATGCTTGATAATGATTATCCATTAAAATGGTTAATTAAGAACATGTTTTGGATGTTATGTATGCTTAGATGATAGTTTTTACAAAGAAATTATGAAAGAGTAAAAATCTGCAGGGGAACAGTTTTGGATAGCAACTGTGATGTGATTTTGAAAAATCACTAAAAATAGTATAAATGGAATTATAGTATGAATGAGATATATAATTATATCTTATTGAGTCTATTTTTATATGAAATAAATGGTGTAGGCAAAAGAGTTGTATATTATGATATAATTGATTTTTTGTTAGAGGGGTCAGAACTATCGAACTGTGTACTAGGGGAGAATTTAACTAATAAACTATAGTAATTGGCCTTACCAAAAATTATGGAAAACTTATAGTAAGAATATGTATGAGTCTAGTTTTAGTGAAAATTTACGGATCTAAATTTTGAGTTTTGTAACTCGAGTTATAGTCAATTTAGTGAACATGATGCAGATGGATAGTTTCAATTTTATGCCCCGAACTAGTAAGTTTAGTCTAGTAATGCCTCGTGCTCGACTCCAGCAATAGTCTCAGATAAGGAGTGTTACATTTATTAGTATCAGATCAAGAGTTTAGTCAGTTCTCAGAATATTCAGTATGAGTAAGAGTCTATCTATATATGACATACTTATATTTTGATAGTGTGACGACTCTTGACAATTTTAAAATGTTTTTCTTTTATAGTTATGGATCCTGAACGAACTGGTGTAGATGATGTAGAGAGTAATGCACCCGCTCTTGCTGAAGGGACGGTGCCAATAGATAGTAGTGAAAGGCTCGTTACGGTTAGTCAGGGAGGAGAGGCTTGAGAAGCCTTCTTCCAACCTATGAATGAATGTTTTGCTGAGTTCGTTCGTACGAACTTGGCTGTTAGACCTCCACCCCCTCATGATCCTCAAGCCACCCATGTAGCATCCCTAGTTGCAGATACAGTTAGAAGAGAGAAGCCACCCGTTAACAAGATCAGAAAATAAGGGGCCGAGGAGTTTCGCCTACTAAAGGGATGATGTAGAGAAAGCTGAATTTTGGCTCGAGAACACTATTAGAGTCTTTGATGAGTTATCTTGCACACTGAAAGAGTGTATTAAATGTGTAGTGTCACTTCTAGAGATTCAACCTACCAGTGGTGGAAGACACTTGTGTCAATAGTATTGAAAGAAAAAGTTACTTGGGATTTCTTTCAGGAGGAGTTCCATAAGAAGTACATCAGTCAGAGGTTTATTGACTAGAAAAAAAAGAGTTCCTTGAATTAAAATAGGGTAAGATGATTGTGATCGAGTATGAACGTGAATTTTTCAGACTCAGCAATTATGCTCGAGAGTGTGTGTCTACAGAGGCTATCATGTGTAAAAGATTTGAGGATGGGCTCAATGATGATATCCAACTGTCAGTTGGTGTTCTAGAGATGAAGGAGTTTGTTGTTTTAGTTGACCGAGCCTGTAAGGCAGATGAGTTGTTAAAAAGAAAGGGTAAAGCTGAAATTGAGATGCAAGATACAAAGAAAAGAAAGATGAGCAAGTCATTTTAGTCTACATCTAAGAGGCCTAGAGAGTTTTCTATGAGATCTAATTTTTCAACCGAGTATTCTAGCTGAGACAGAGGTAGAAGATTTATGGATCCAAAAGCTCAAACCACTTCGATTGTGAGTGTTGGTAGTATTCAGCCTGATAGACCCTAGTGTCCTCAATATGGTCGACGTCACCCAGGTCAATGTCGAGCAACTAAGACTGGATGGTTTCGATGTGGTGCATCGGACCATTTCATTTGAGAGTGTCCCAAAATGGTTAAAAGAGAAGTAATACCGAGTGCAAGATCAGGAAATACCCCATTAGAGGTAGATCTCAGAAAAATCTCAAAGTAGGGGCAAGTAGAGGTACATTTAGAGATACAACAATGAGATCAGATGTTAGAGCACTCGCAAGGACTTATGCTATCTGTGCTTGTGAAGAGGCATCCTCCCCGACGTAATTACGGGTACATTTTCTCTTCATGATGTTAATGTTATTGCTTTAATTGATCAAGTTCAACCCATTCCTATGTTTGTATGAAATTTATGCCTAGTATGAACATGCCCATAGAGTTTATGGAATTTGTGATTAAAGTATCGAATCCATTAGGTCAGTATGTGTTAGTAATCAAAGTATGTAGAAATTACCCTATGATGATTAGAGGTTGCTGTTTTTCCGGCCGATCTTATGCTATTGCCGTTTGATGAGTTTGATGTGATTCTTAGTATGGATTGGTTAACTTTAATGATGTGATAGTGAATTGTGGAAAGAAATTCATTGTGTTGAAATGTGAAAATGGTGAGATCCTTCGGGTTAATTCAGATGAGTCAGGTAGTTCAATTTCCATGATTTTTGTTATGTATGCTCAGAAATGTTTGAGGAAAGGATGTGAAGCTTATCTTGCTTTTGTGTTGAATACTAAAGATCCACAGTTGAAAATTGAATCAATGCCTATGGTGAATGAGTTTCCTGATGTGTTCTGGAAGAACTACCAGGTTTGCCTCTTATCAGAGAAGTTGAGTTTGGTATTGAATTGATTCCAGGTACCACACCTATTTCTATTGCTCCTTATAGAATGGCTTCGATAGAATTGAAATAATTGAAAGCTCAGCTATAGGAATTAACTGATAAAGGCTTTGTAATACCTAGTTAGTCACCATGGGGTGTGCCAGTGTTATTTGTGAAAAAGAAGGACAGTTCTATGAGATTGTGCATAGACTATCGGCAGCTTAACAATGTAACCATCAAGAACAAATATCCATTGCCTAGAATAGATGATTTTTTTGATCAATTGAAAGGAGCAACTGTGTTCTCTAAGATAGATTTGAGATTCGGATACTATCAGTTGAGAGTTAAAGAGTCAAATGTTTCGAAAATTGCTTTTCGAATTAGGTATGGTCACTATGAGTTTCTTGTGATGCCATTTGGCTTAACCAATGCTCTTGCCATTTTTATGGATTTAATGAACCGAATTTTTAGACCTTATTTGAACAAGTTTGTAGTTGTGTTCATTGATGACATCTTGATTTATTCTCATGATGAGACTAAGCATGCAGAACATTTGAGAACATTTTATAGATTTTGAGAGATAATCAACTTTATGCCAAGTTTAGTAAAAGTGAGTTTTGGTTACGGGAAGTTTGTTTTCTTGGACATATTGTCTCAGGTGAAGGTATTAAAGTTGATCTAAGTAAGATTTCAGCCATTATTGGTTGGAAGCCTCCTAGGATTGTATCAAAGGTCAGAAGTTTTCTTGGTCTTACCTGTTATTATGGACGATTTGTACAAGGATTTTCCATGATAGCTACTCCATTGACAAGATTGCTACAGAAAGATGTCAAGTTTGAATGGACTTAGAAGTGTCAGCAGAGTTTTGACAAGTTAAAGGCATTATTGACTAAAGCTTCTATTTTTAGTACAACCAAAATCGGGTAAAGAGTTTGTGATTTACAGTGATGCATCCTTGAATGGACTAGGCTGTGTACTTATGCAGGAAAAAATGGTAATTGCTTATGCCTCTAGACAGTTAAAGCCACATGAGAAAAATTATCCGACACATGACTTAGAGCTAACTGCTATTGTATTGCATTAAAAATTTGGAGACATCAATTGTATGGTGAGAAATTCCGAATATTCACTGATCATAAAAGTTTGAAATACTTGACGAATCAGAAAGATCTAAACTTGAGGCAAAGAAGATGGCTAGAGTTGATTAAAGATTATGAGCTAGTGATCGATTATCACCCGGGTAAGGCAAATGTTGTTACTGATGCTTTAAGTAGAAAATCTTTATTTGCATTAAGAACTTTGCACACTAGTTTGGCCTTATCAGATGATGGTTCTATCTTAGCTGAGTTGAGAGCTAAACTGACGTTTCTTGAAGAAATTTGTGAAGCTCAGAAGGATGATAGTGAGTTGCAAGCCAAAAGAGTTCAGTACGAGTCAGGTGTAGTGTCTAATTTTCATATTGGTTCTGACGATTGTTTGATGTTAAGAGATAGAGTATGTGTAACCAAGAATGATGAACTTATTCGGAAAGTCTTATAGGAAGAACATAGCAGTTCTTTATCTATTCATCCAGGTAGTACAAAGATGTATAATGATTTGAAGAAAATGTAATGGTGGGCAGGAATGAAAAGAGATATATCAGAGGTTGTTTCTAGATGTTTGATCTGTCAGCAGGTAAAAGCCAAACATCAGATACCTTCAGGTTTATTGCAGTCTGTATTAGTTCTCGAGTGGAAATGGGACCGAGTTACTATAGATTTTGTGATAGGATTGCCTTTGACACCAAGAAAGAAAGATGCAGTATGGGTTGTGATTGATAAGTTAACGAAGTCGGCTTATTTTATTCTAGTTCGTCTGGATTATTCACTTGACAAGTTGGCCAAGTTGTATATTTCAGAGATAGTTAGACTACATGGAGTACCATTATCAATAATCTCAGATAGAGATTCGAGATTAATCGATAATCTCAAATAGTGATTCAAGATTAACTTCAGGGTTTTGGAAGAAATTGCAGGAAGCTTTAGGTACAAAGTTTAGTTTTAGTACAACTTTCCATCCTCAGACTGATGGTCAGTCAGAAAGAGTTATTCAGGTATTTGAAGATATGCTTAGATGTTGTGTATTGGAATTTCAAGGTAGTTGGGAGAAATATTTGTCGTTAATAGAGTTTACCTACAATAATAGTTATCAATCGAGTCTAAAGATGGCACCTTATAAAGCTTTGTATGGATGTAAATGTCGTACACCTTTGTATTGGATAGAGCTTAAGGAAAATTAGATTTATGGAGTTGATTGTAACACCCCAAACTCGACTTATGCGTTACGACCGAATCTGGTATGTCACAGGGTGAAGTAAAATCAAGTCTTAGTTATACTTAAGAAAAACCGAGATTTGAAAGAAAACTTTTTCTCTTATTACTGCAGTGTTTTGAAAACATCAATGTGTAGATTAATGAAACTCCACTTTTACTTTAATATTTAAACTGCCATGGTGTCGAATTTGATATAAACAAGAATTAATAAAACCAAAGTACAACTTTGAAAGGCCTTATTACATAACAAAAGTCCTAAATCAAAATAAACTTATAGTAATATCGAGACTATAAAAGAAAGAAAAACAGAATTATGGGCTTCACGAGTCCGCCTCGGATCCACATCCACGAGCTACTGCTCACCTGAAAAGTTAAGGAAAGGGTGAGTCACCATGACTCAGTGTCTAAATTCTCCCACATTATACATACGGCTTGTATCCTCAAATCACATATCAACATACAACATACTGAATGCAATAAGCCCAACCCAAACCTAGTTTTTCCATCCTCTACACACCAACCCGCATCACCCATCACACCGTGGGATTTCTACAATCAACCCTCCATCCGCTACACTCCATTTCGACAACAAGTCTACCAATTATACACTATCACTAGGTGATCAATAATACATCGTGGCACGACCACCGATCAAATATATATATATCGTGGCAAAGCCACCGATCACATGTGACCAATTATGAACATATATATATATATATATCGGCAAAGCCACCGATCACAATGTGACCAATTAATCATACATTTCCCTTCATATCAAACCCATACCCCATGATCTCGCATACAAATCTTAACAAATGCAACATGCTATTCATAACACATCATTTTGCCATACATACATTCGGCCATGCAAAGAAACGATACGGTCATGTACCTGGCAATCCTAGCCTTACCCCTAAGGGCATCATGACTGTCTACTCAGCCCTTTTCCCGACTTTTTAGCCCACACAAATGTTAGTATAGATATAGTATAGTGTGTGAAGGTTTACACACCTGGTAACACGTAAAATGAAACTCTCTATGTCGACACTATCACTAGTCGTCACAACTACTATTTGCCTACTATTCTACTTACAGAAGCCAGCCCACAACCTGGTGGCCAATCTCGAACAGCAGACACCGTATGCTTCTTGAACTTTGGGGCTGGGACTATGGATCCAACCCCTTCCTTTGATTCACTAACATTCGAGTCCATGAATGATCTTGGTCAGAAGGTACTATATTGAAACAATGATCACTTAAAGAAACATTGGGTTAAGATACGAATAACGAAAGGAAAACCGATCGAACAACTTAGAGAGAATTGAAACCCTACCTTGAGATCTCAAATGAAGTGATAGGATTCACTTGATTCCTTGACTTGGAGTTCGATTGCTTCAACTAATCAGGATTTCTCGGAGTAGGCGCCCCAAAGAAAGTGTAAACACACAAGTCATTCACTGAGTCAATTAGCCATTCGGCTTTGGCTATCAGAAACCAAAAGATAAACAAAGGAATAAGAGAACACTTCTTACCTTATCATAGAAGATTTGAATAACACTTAGGGGAATTCGGTACTAGCCCAATAGTGAATAGGATTCAACAATGATTAGAGTAGAAAAGAACTAGAAGAGAGAGCCGCAAAGAAAAATAAAGATATTTCAAATAGAGGCTTAGGCATTTCGACTTTAGAAGAAACAGAGAAAGGATTTGAGAACAAGATCATTCGGCCATAGCATGAAAGTGGAGATGGGAATAGAGTTAGAAGTTTTTGATTTTGGCAGAAAAAGAGAAGAAGAAACCCTCAATTGCCGAAAATAGGAGGAGAGAAAAAAACTATGCTCTTAGAAAAACAATGGAAATTCGGCACACCCTTAGCCACATCTAGTCGATTTCCCTTCTTGTACTCAGTGTCCCACATTCGGCCACCACCTACACTCAAAATACTATCCCACATTTTCCTCTTATCTTTATCTTCCTATCTTCAAACTCAATACACACTCACTCCTTTAGAGTCCCAGCCGAAACCACCTCTCAACTCCTCAAGCGCATATAATAAAAAAACACTCCTTTTTGCTTGACATGAGATTCGAACATGCTCCCTCACCACCTCCTTATGGCATCACTTACCTTTTCCCTTAGTGGCATCTCCTTGCCACTTTACCAGTTAGATTTTTGTGTTAATTTTCCCACTCAAGTACCCTTAAGGCCCACTTCACCTAGTTCTCCCTTGCAGTGTCTAAAAGCAAAATTTCTACCAAGGTTTAGGCTTCACCTCAAGCCTTCCCAAAAGCTCTAAACACACCAAACACACACACACATCATAGCATGCACACACAACACATCACAAATGCAGAGCCCCTCATCTAGGATGTTACAGTTCTACCCCCTTAAAAGAATTTCGTCCCCAAAATTACCTAATCAAAAGAGGTGAGGGTATTGTTGTCGTATAACATCCTCAAGCTCCCATGTAGCTTCCTCCGATCCGTGATTCCACCACAGAACCTTAACCAAAGCAACCAATTTTCTTCACAAAACTTTAACATCCCACTCCAAGATCTGAACTGGTTCCTCTTCAAAAGTTAAATTAGGCTTTACTTTGAGTTCCTCTAATGGTATCACATGAGATGGGTTTGAATGGTAACATCGCAACATTGAAATATGGAACACACCATGAATCTTACTTAGCTCCGAAGGTAGCTCAAGCTGATAAGAAACTGGTCCTACACGCTTCAACACCCGATAAGGCCCAATGAACCTAGGGCTTAACTTACCCTTCCGTCCAAACCTTAGAATTTTATTCCACGGTGATACCTTCAAGAAAACCTGATCACCCACTGCAAATTCTATGTGCCTTCGCTTCAGGTCAGCATAGGACTTCTGCCTATCCGATGCTTTCTTCAACCTAGCCTGAATCAACTCAACTTTATTCTCCATTTCCAATACGAGTTTCAGACCCAATAACTATCGAGAGGCATAAGCAACCACTCTTCCACCTTGCATCAACACACATCCTAACCCGGTGTGTGAAGCGTCACAATAAACCACGAACTCCTTTCCAGCCTCCGGTTGAATCAATATCGGAGCTTCCGTCAACACCTTCTTTAGCTTTTCAAAGCTTTTCTGTTGCTTGTCACCCCACACAAAAAGTACTCCCTTCCTCAACAACTTGGTTAAAGGTGCCGCGATCAAGGAGAACCCCTCAACGAACCTCCTATAATAACCAGCAAGACTTAGGAAACTCCAAATTTCTGACACAGACCTGGGTGATTTCCAATCCATGATAGCTTCAACTTTTCGGGGATCAACTCTGACCCCTTATGCCGACACAACGTGTCCTAGAAAAGTAACTTCACTTAACCAAAATTTGCACTTATTTAATTTTACGTACAATTGTTTCTCTCTCAGGATTTGTAGTACCACTCGCAGATGTGAATCATACTCCTCCTTCGACCTTGAATATACTAGGATATCATCTATAAATACTACCATGAACCGGTCCAAATAAGGTTGGAACACCTGGTTCATCATATCCATAAATGCCACTGGCGCGTTGGTCAACCCAAATGGCATTACCAAGAATTTGTAATGACCATAACAGGTCCTGAAAGATGTCTTATGAATATCCGATTCTTTGACCTTAAGCTGATGGTATCATGATCTCAAATCTATCTTTGAGAACACTGATGCCCCTTTCAGTTGATCGAATAAGTCATCAATCCTTGGCAATGGATACTTGTTCTTGATAGTCAACTTGTTCAGCTGACGTAGTCAATGCACATATGCATTGATCCATCCTTCTTCTTGACAAATAGCACTGGCGCTCCCTAAGGCGATACACTTGGTCGGATGAAACCCCGATCCAACAATTCCTGAATTTGGGCTTTCAGTTCCACCAACTCCTTTGGTGCCATTCTATATGGTACAATGAATACTGGTGCTTTCCTAGAAGAAGATCAATTCCAAATTTCACCTCACGATCTGGAGGTAGTCCGAGAAGTTCTTCTGGGAAAACGTCAGAAAACTCCCTCACCATTCTAACATTCTCCACAGTTGAATTTTGGACCTCTGAAGCACAAACAAAGGCTATGAATGCCCTACACCCTTTTCTCATCATTCTTTCAGCCTTTAGAGCGGATATTACATTAGACATGTAGTCCCTCCTTTCACCTATTACCACCACCTCATCCTCTTGACTAGTCTTTAGTACCATACGCTTGGCTGCACAATCTAGATTCTCTCGATATTTCACTAACCATTCCATACCTAAGATCAGATCGAACTCCTCAAAAGGCGCCCATTAAATCCAATCAAAAAACTACCCTTGCACTTCTAGAGGTACATCCCTATACAAATTGCTCACCACTACCGACCGACCTAGTGGGCTAATTATAGTCATCTTCTTAGAATAATCTCGAGTCTATACTTAAGGTTCCAGATACTATACTAGCAATATAAGAATGTGTCGATCCAATATCAATTAATGCGAAAAAAGGTAAACCAAAAATCAAGAATGCACCGGTTATGACATCCGGTACATTCCCCTCCTCCCGACGTCTTGTTGCATAGACCAACTCCGGCTGTCTTACATAGGTATTCCCTACACCTCTGCCTTGTGTTCCACGACCCCGACCATAACCATCACCCCCTCTGGTTGGATTGCGACCTCTCTGTGGTTGTGGACCTCTTCTACCAGGCTGAGTGTTAGTCTATCCTACCGACCCTCGCCACCCCGAACCTGTGGACAATCCTTCACCTGATGATCTGAGGACCCACACCTAAAACATTTCCTATCATCTATCCAACATTCACCCAATGAAATTTATTACATCGGCCACACCTCTGAGGTTGACCATTACCTCCAGATCTCACACCCTAACTCGACCCATCCATCTTAGGTTTTTTCTGGAAATGCCTGTTGACCCCGACATCCTAACACTCATCTTATTCCTATCCCTGTCTCAATCATTATTTCGCTTCTCAGATCGCTTAACTTCCTCGACTATTTTAGCTTTTTCCACTAAAATCGCAAATTCTCGCTCTCGTTGTGGTGCTATCAACACACGCAGATCATCCCTCAGGCTATCCTTAAATTGAGCACAACGCTCAAGTTTCGTGGCCATTATCCCTCATGCGTAACGACTCAAACGCAGAATTTCGCTTCATATACAGCTACCAATCTATTTCCCTGGATCAGATTCAGAAATACCCTACGTTGCGCATCCACATAATTTGATCTGATGTACTTACTCTGGAATGCCGACTTGAAGAAATCCCAAGTAATGCGATCAGCCACCGCACCATCCCTGACCATAAGCCACCATTGGTATGCCTCATCTAGGAGAAGAGACACCACTCCCTTCAGCTTCTCTTCCTCTGTGAAGTCTAGATCACCCATTATAAGCTCCACTGCTTCCATCAATACTCAGCTGTACTAGGAGCTACACCGAAAATTCCCCTAAACACTTCTGCCTCATTGGCTCTAAGTCACCCCGGCACAGATTTTTGAGCTCCCGTACCCATGCCTACTCCCGCAACTCTCTCTAACACTCGGAGCATCGCCTGAGACACCGCATCATCTCCTCCCATTTGGTCCTGATACTCTGTCTCCACAGCTGGTGGCACTAGTATCTCATTTCCTGACTCATGGCCAGACCCTACCGGTTCTGACACAGCAATCCTGCCTCTACCTCAGCCACGCACACCACGCCCCCTAGTGCTCATTTCTAACGTTCACAATTTATCTGATTAAAAGTTTATGGATTAATAATTTCTTCCATTGATTAATAACGAACAATCTTATGGAAGGTAGTTTCAATAGTAGTTCTTTCGAATTTGAAATTATATCTACAAGGTTCAGTCCCAAGTCTGTATCTCCTAGTTCTAGAAACCACATACATTCAGCAACCATATGCATTCCCAAATAAATTATCACATAAATGTATCAAACACGAAAGTAACATCCATAAACTCACCTTCGTCACACAAGGGTATTTTCGTCATTTCACTACCTAGGGAATTTTCGTAATTTTACCCTATAGGGGTATTTTTTGTAATTTTGCAAAATAGGGTATCTTGGTGATTTTACAAAATAGGGGTATTTTGGTCTTTGCGTAAAATAGGGGTATTTTGGTAGTTTTGCAAACCAGGGGTATTTCGGTGATTTCCACAAACCAAAGGTATTCCGATAATTTTCACAAACCTAAGGGTATATTAGTAATTTTACCAAAAATATGGTATTGGTCCCTTTCGGGTTTTAGTTATGAACTTTATCCTGTTAACAAGTCCTCGCGACTAAAGTGAACAGACACTACGCACCAGGTAATATTCTAGTGAAGAGGAGGTGGGCCACTAGGACCGCTTAAATACCAAGCTCTCCCTAGATCCAATCCTAGACATACGTCACGCTGCTATTCTGACTCCAACCCAAAGGACTTGTTCACGGACATGTTTAATTAGAGAAATTAAGTCTTATGGATTTTAAGAGTTGTTTAACTAGGCCTAAGGTCCATAAACTATAGCATACTTGTCTAAGTCCCCATAAAGCCCATCAAACCCAACATGCATACCTTATCAAGAGTTAGAATACTTACCTGCATGGATCAGTTGTCGGTAGACTCGGATGCCATAATTCGATTAGAATACTTTCCTACGTGGTTCAGTTGCCGGTAGACTCGGATGCCATAATTCGATCAACCCAAAGTATTTTTATTCAATTCACATCAATCTACAAAACACTACTAGACCCATTTCACAGTCTGAGTTTTACAATTGGGCTCTGATACCAAAAATGTAACACCCCAAACCCGAATTATATGTTATGACCAAATTCGGTATGTCATAGGGTGAAGTAAATTCAAGTCTTAGTTATACTTAAGAAAAAACGGAGATTTGAAAGAAAACTTTTTCTTTTATTACTGCGGTGTTTTGGAAACATCGATGTGTAGATTAATGAAACTCCACTTTTACTTTAATATTTAAACTGCCATGGTGTCGAATTTGATATAAACAGTAACTAATAAAAACCAAAGTACAACTTTGAAATGGCCTTACTACATAACAAAAGTCCCAAATCAAAATAAACTTATAGTAATACTGAGACTATAAAAGAAAGAAAAACGGAATTATGGCTTCCACGAGTCTGCCTTGACTCCCGCATCCACGAGCTACTGCTCACTTGAAAAGTTAAGGAAAGGGGTGAGTCACCATGACTCAGTGTGTAAATTCTCCCACATTATACATACGGCTTATAGCCCACAATCATATATTAACATACAACATATGGATGCAATAAGCCCAACCCAAACCTAGTTTTTCCATCCTCTACACACCAACCCGTACTAGCCCATTACACCGTGGGGATTTCTACAATCAACCCTCCATCCGCTACACTCCTTTTCAACAATCAGGCTGCCAATTATACACAATCACTAGGTGATCAATAATACATCGTGGCACAACCACCGATCACTAGTGACCAAATAAAATATATATATATCGTGGCAAAGCCACCGATCACATTATGACCAAAAGTAGTGTATGAACATATATATATCGTGGCAAAGCCGCCAATCACAATGTGACCAATTAATCATGCACTTCCCCTTCATATCAGACCCATACCCCATGATCTACATACAAATCTTAACAAATGCAACATGCTATTCATAAAACATCATTTTTCCATACATACATTCGGCCATGCAAAGAAACGATACGGTCACATACCTGGCAATCCTAGCCTTACCCCTAAGGTTATCACGACTGTGTACACAGCCATTTTCTTGGCTTTTCAGCCCACACAAATGTTAGTACAGATATAGTATAGTGTGTGAAGGTTTACACACCTGGTAACATGCAAAACAACACTCTCTATGTAGACACTATCACTAGTTGTCACAACTACTATCTACCTACTATTCTACTCAGAAGCTGGCCCACAACCCAGTGGCCAATCTCGAACAGCAGACACCGCACACTTTTTAAACTTTAGGGCTGAGACTATGGATCCAACCCCTTCCTTTGATTCACTGACATTCGAGTCCATGAATGATCTTGGTCAGAAGGTACTATATTGAAACAATGATCGCTTAACGAAACATTGGGTTAAGATACGGATAACGAAAGGAAAACTGATTGAACAACTTAGAGAGAATTGAAACCTTACCTTAAGATCTCAAATGAAGTGATAGGATTCACTTGATTCCTTGTCTTGGAGTTTGATTGCTTCAACTAATCAGGATTTTTTGAAATAGGCGCCCCAAAGAAAATGTAAACACACAAGTCATTCATTGAGTCAATTAGCCATTTGGCTTTGGCTATTAGAAACCGAAAGACAAACAAAGGAATAAGAGAACGCTTCTTACCTTATTACAGTAGATTCGAATAACACTTAGGGAATTTGGCACTAGCCCAATAATGAACAGGATTCGACAATGATTAGAGTAGAAAAGAACTAGAAGAGAGAGCCACAAAGAAAAATAAAGATACTTCAAATAGAGGCTTAGGCATTTTGATTTTAGAAGAAATAGAGAAGAGGTTGGAGAATAAGATCATTCGGCCATAGCATGAAAGTGAAGATGGGAATAGAGTTAGGAGTTTTCAATTTTGGTAGAAAAAGAGAAGAAGAAACCCTCAATTGCCAAAAATAGGAGGAGAAAAAAACTATGCTCTTAGAAAAATAATGGAAATTTGGCACACCCTTAGCCACATCTAGCCGATTTCCCTTCTTGTACTCAGTGTCCCACATTCGGCCACCACCTACACTCAAATCCTATCCCACATTTTCCTCTTATCCTTATCTTTCGATCTTCTTACTCAATCCACACTCACTCCTTTAGAGTCCCAGCCGAAACCACCTCTCAACTCTTCAAGCGCATATAATAAAAAAACACTCCTTTTTGCTTGACATGGGATTCGAACCTGCTTCCTCACCACCTCCTTATGGCGTCACTTACCTTTTCCATTAGTGGCGCCTCCTTACCACTTTACCAGTTAGATTTTTGTGTTAATTTTCCCACTCAAGTACTCTTAAGGCCCACTTCACCTAGTTCTCCCTTGCAGTGTCTGAAAGCAAAATTTCTACCAAGGCTCAGGCTTCACCTTAAGCCTTCCCGAAAGCTCTCAAAGCACCAAACACACACACATCACGGCATGCACACACAACACATCACAAATGCAGAGCCCCCAATCTAGGATGTTACATTGATCTAGTCAAAGAAACATAAAAAAAAAAAAGTAAAAGTCATTAGAGATTGCTTGAAAGTAGCTTCAGATAGGCAAAAATCCTATGAAGATTTGAAAAGAAAAGAAATTGAATTTCAAGTTGGTGATAGGGTATTCTTGAAAGTATCCTCGTGGAAGAAAGTTCTCAGATTTGGCAAGAAAGGCAAATTAAGTCCCTATTTTATTAGACCATTTGAGGTGATCGAGAGAGTTGGGCCATTGGCATATCGATTAGCTTTGTCGACTGAGTTAGAAAAGATTCATAATATGTTCCATGTGTCTATGCTACGTCGTTATCATTCTAATCCATCACATGTAATTTCACAGATAGAGGTTGAGATTCAACCAGATATGACTTACGGTGAGGAGCCGATAAAAATTCTAGCTCGAGAGGTTAAGCAATTAAGGAACAAAAGTATTGCACTTGTGAAAGTATTATGGAATAGGCATGGGATAGACGAGGCCACATGGGAGATCAAAGAGACTATGCGAAAATAGTACCCAAATCTCTTCACAGGTAAGATTTTTGGGGACGAAAATCCTTAAAAGGGGGAGAAATGTAACATCCCGAAATAGGGCCTAAACAAAATAGTGGTTGTGAAACCACAAATCTAAGATAGAAAAGTTTATTACGATTAATTATTATGATTTATTGAGTGATTAGATGCATGTGTTAGAATATCGATAGAAAATTTCATGAATTGCATGTCTAATTTGCCTATTAGGACTTAATTGCAAAAGTTGATAAATATGAGTTTTAGGTGTTAAAGGATTTAATTGAAGAGCATAATTTAAGTAGAGGTCTTTAAATGGTAATTATACCATTACGTTTTCATAGACAAAAATGGACATATATAGGTAGAAAGAACCAAAGTTTTTAATGAAGGGTAATTTAGTCATTTGGTAATTAAAAGAAATTAAAAGGGAAAAGGATGGCAAAATGAGCTCATCTTCTTCATTAGGCAAAATTTTTCAAGGGAACACCATAGCTAGGGTTTATTAAAATTCTCAAGCTCATAGTAAGTGCATCCAAGCCCCGTTTTTAATGTTCTTTAAATTTTTGAAGCCCCAGTAGCTCGGTTTAGCTTATTCTATCAATAATTCATGCTAGGGTTCATATTTGGAAAAATACCCATAGGTGAAATGTGTTTATTTTTATTTTTTTATGATAGAATATGAAGTCTAAAATTATGTTAAACAACTTTTGCCAAGTGATTTTAAGTGAAAACGAATAAAATGACTTAATCCAGAAAAATACCTAATGTTCATAAGTACATGTTAGAGTGAGAATTTGATGTTATCATGGAAGGGAAAAATGATCAGAATGTCATAAAACATAAGAACAAGGGATAAATTTTAATTTCTGAGCTTTGGGGAAAATGTGTAAATATGTAAAAGTTTAGGGGCAAAATTGTAATTTTACCAAAGTTAGAGTTAAGGGCTGTTTTAATAAATATGAGTATTAAATAAGCTAAATTTGCTATTATAGATCAAGAGGAGCAAAATTTGGAGTTAGATCGGGAAAAAAAAAGATAGTGGACTAAATTGATATAGCTTATCGTATTTTGTTTCAAGGTAAGTTTGCGCAAATAAATGCAATATTCTATTATTTTACATTTAATACTATTAAATTCCAGCATTTACATATTTATTTTATAAATTTATCATTTAAAGACTCATGTATGAATTGATGGAAAAGCTATCTCAGAAAGTTCCGGTTGAACATTAGGAATGTGTAGGATACAAATGTCATGACATTAGGGTTTAAGGAAAGCATGTAAGACCATGTCAAGACATGGCATTGATAAGTTACTATAAGGAAAAGGTCCCATGTAAGACCATTCCAAGGCATGGCATTGGTGAGTTCATAAGGCAAGGATACCACGTAAGACCATGTCAAGACATGGCAATGGTTAAGTTTCATAAGGAAGGGTACTTGCGTATCCTTAGTATTCCAAGTGGTTCAATGGGAAAATTGAAAGAGTATACCAAAGGAAAGGTAAGACAAGTTCAAGCTAAAAAGGTACAGGTAAGAATTTAAGACTTAAGAATATTAAATTAAAGGCTTAAATAATCTTGGTAAAGAAAGATTAAGATAATTCATTAAGAATGTTGTTATTTATTTACATGTAAACTTACTAAGCTTTATGCTTACTCCCATTATTTTTTTATATTATTACAAGCCAACTCGGGGATCGCAAGGACATTGGAGTTCGTTACACACTATCAAAGGATTATATTGGCATTTTTTGACTTGAACGTTTTAAGTTATGGCATGGATAGGGACTTAGCCATTTTGTGTGTATGTCCTTATGATATGCCTCAATATTAAATATTGGCTTGTAAATGCTTGATAATGATTATCCATTAAAATGGTTAACTAAGAACATGTTTTGGATGTTATGTATGCCTAGATGATAGTTTTTACAAAGAAATTATGAAAGAGTAAAAATCTGTAGAGGAACAGTTTTGGACATCAACTGTGACGTGATTTTGAAAAATCACTAAAAATAGTATAAATGGAATTATGGTTTCAATGAGATATATAATTAAATCTTATGGAGTCTATTTTTATATGAAATAAATGGTGTAGGAAAAAGAGTTGTATATTATGAGATAATTGAATTTTTGTGCAAAGGGGTCAGAGCTGTCGAACTGTGTAACAGGGGAGACTTTAACTAATAAACTGTACTAATTGGACACACCAAAAATTATTAAAAAGTTTAAGTAAGAAGATATATGAGTATAGTTTCAGGAAAATTTACAGATCTAAATTTTTAGTTTCATAACTCGAGTTATAGTCAATTTAGTGAACATGATGCAGATGGACAGTTTCAATTTTTATGCCCCGAACTAGTAAGTTAAGTCTAGTAATGCCTCGTGCTCGACTTCAGCAATAGTCTCGGGTAAGGAGTGTTACAATAATCAAACATATATCTTTCATAATTCACCATCAAACTTCACAAAACACATGAGTTCTTCAAAGGCTCATCTCAAAAACATCATCAATTCTCAAAATTAAGACATGGGTTTTGTAGTGTACTAAGCAACAATTACCAAAAATGTAGAAATTATCGAAAACCGATTAAAAACATACCTTGAATTTAAGATTTAAACAATGGCCGAATATAGATAGCTTTAAAACCTTGTTTTCTTTTCTTTGTTCATGCAAGATTTGGCTAAGATCAATGAACCATTCCACTATCTATTTATTTTTGTTTTATTATAACACAAATTAATATACAAATTACAAAATTATCCTTTATAAGTAAATCATAAAACCATATAATATAAGCCTATGACCGTCCATCCCTTGTAAAATGGCCAAATTTCCTTTTAGGGCCCTCATATTAAAAGAACATGACAATTTAGCAATTAAACAAATAGCTTGCCACTTTTATCTTTTATGCAATTTAGTCCTTTTGTCAATTTAAACACATAGACAGACAAATTAACTTATAGAATTTTAACACATGCTTAATCACATATCAAAGGCACAGAAAATAATATTAAAATATTTTTCAGACTCAGATTTGTGGTCCCGAAACCACTCTTATGACTAGGGTCTAAACTGGACTGTTATAATTCTCCCCCTTAGGGATTTTCGTCCCCGAAAATCTTACCATTAAACAAATTAGGATATTGTTGTCTCATTGAGTCTTCTAGCTCCCACGTAGACTTTTCTATTTCGTTTCGATTCCACAACACTTTCACTAATGGAATTTTCTTATTTCTCAACTCTTTCTCTTGACGAGCTAAGATACGGATTGGTTCTTCCTCATAGGTCATATCAGATCGGATTTCAATTTCAAATGGAGTAATTACATGTGATGGATCGATCGGTATCATCTAAGCATTGATATGTGAAATACATTATGTATCCTTTCAAGCTCAGATGGCAATAACAATTTCTATGCAACTGGCCTGTAACACCCCAAACCCAATCAACACACTATGACCGAATCTGGCATGCTACGGAGTGAAAACCTTTTTAAACCAAAAGTTTGTCGGATAATTTTCATAAAAAAAACTCTTTCATAGTATGAAAGATTTAGAAATCCTTGTTTAAGATGATTTTGAAATCGTGTGATGGCCGCTTTAAAACTCATGCTTGAAAATCTACTTATTGTTGCAAGTTTTTAGAAAACATACGATACTTGTTGAAAACCGTGTACGATGAGTGTAATCGAGTTAAAATCGTTTGCTTTTGAAGTTGTTTGGAAATTTAAGCTTGAAAACATTCAAGTTACCTTTGTTATCATCTTATAAGTGGTGTTACCCAATGGCAATGCTAAAAAAGAAAACTCGAAGGAGTTATAGTTTTGAAAACATTGCTTTTTACCGGTTAATTTAACAAGTTCATATATCCAACATATGTATAATATAATCAAAATAAAAGCAAATAATAAAAACCCAGAATAATACTTAGCAGCCTTATTACAACCCGAAACCAAATTTAAAGAAAATAAAAAAAAAAGAGATAGCAGTTTAAAGTCAAAACCAAACTAAGATGCATGGCCACCTCGAGTCCACCCGGCTCTTCATCCGCGATCTACGAGTCACCTGAAAAGATAAGGGAGAAGGTGAGTCACCAAGACTCAGTGCATAATCCCCCCTCCCGATTATAGCAACATACTTACACAAGTCATAATCAAGCAAACATGTCATGCACCCAAACCTAGCCATCCACAACTCCTTTTTCTACCTCGTGTGGTACCAAACCACTGGTGGTGCCAAACCACCGTGACCCAAAGTCAATATCAATAATACTATGGTGCCAAACCAACCCAAAGTCACAAATAATCCATATGTGGGCCAACCCACGTCATACCAAATCATAATCCCATTTTATCAATTGTGGGGCCAACCCACGGTGGAGCGAAGCCACCGGAAGAGTCGCTATGAGGTGCCAAACCTCCGTGACCCAAAGTTAAGAAATCATCTGTGGTACCAAACCACTGGAGGTGCCAAACCTCCGTGTCCCAAAGACACGATATCAAATCTTCCCCCTCCTCTCATATCACCCATAATTATGCAACAGATATATAAATTATGCCAACATGCTTTAATATTACACATATATCAATTATATCGTAGATCATAGCATCAAATATCGTATGGCATAATCTCATCAGAACGAACTTACCCGAAATCCATGCTCATACCCGTTAGGGTATCATATCGTGACCTACACAACTTTCAGTTTCTAACATGTTTATGTTATTAGCATATCTACTATGATTAAGAAGTGTGTAAGTTACACACCTGATCACTAACGTGATTGCTGAATCCCGAAGTTCCCAATCTAACACACTAGATCTCCTTTATCCAAGATTGATTACACCCAAGCCCTTAGGCTTAAGTCGCACGCCCACAAATCCTAGAGATCTACTCCCTCCTACAATCGGCCAACTAAACAAGGTCACTAATAGCCTTTGGCTTTTCAAAAGAATGATAAAAAGATTAGATCGACATGAACCCTTACCACAGACTTAATGAAACCGATGGCAAAGAATAAATAACCCCGATCCACTACTTCAAATCCCAAATAACCTAGGAGAAATCGATTTCCATAAATAATTAGGAATCATGTCAACAAATGCCGAAATTTGGCTTTTGTCCCCAGATGAGTTGACAGAGAAAAGAGAAAGGAAATAACAGAGATTTGGCCAAGAACACTTACCCTCTTCAAATTCGATTAGAGAAGAAACCAAGGGAGATCTATGCTTGATTGATATTCGGCCAAAGATAGAACAAGAAGGGGAGAGTTGAGAGAGATTTTGGCAATGGGGTTTAGTGATCCTGGTGATTCGGCTATGGCTTTTGAAAGAAGAGAAAAGAACTTCACAATGGTTTGGCTTTTAGCAAAATAGGGAGAAGAGAAGTGAAAGGGATTCGGCCTAAGAGGTTTTGGTTCAAAGAAGAAAAGAGAGAACTCAAATGGGGTTCGGCTAGAGGCTCCTAAAGAGTTTCGACAATGGCCTAAGAAGCTTTCGGCTTTTGCTTCAAGTGGTGCATTGAGGGAGAAATCGGCAAGTTAAAAAAAGAAAGAGGGTTTCAGTTTGCTTCTCAATCGAATGCATCAAGGCTTTTGCTAGCCGAAAATGTCACCTAGCCTGACTATGGAGAAACGGCACCTCTCCTAAGTCTCCCAACCGATTACTCCTCTCACACCAGAGTTCAGATTTTGGCAAACTCCCTGAATCACTCCAAGCCAACCATTCAAATGAGTTTGAATTGATCAAACTCCTAAATTCCCTCTTCTCCACTCATTTCAATCTTATCTGATAGAGTTTGAGCTGAGCACAACTCCTCCCTCCTTGGCGTCAAAATGGTAAGCAGAAAATGGGATTTCTGCTGCTCGAACCTGAGCTCCCCCTTCCCTGCATGTGGCGTCACTTCCAAGACCCTAAGTGGTGCCTCCTTGCCACTCTTCCAAGCCAATTCTCGTGCTTAAATTCCCTACGAAATATACTTAACCCCTAGCTCCTTCAGCTCCCTTAAACTAAACCTTAAAAACAAAATTTTTCCTATAGCTCGGGCCTACCCTTGACTTATAACTAGACTCTAGAACCCCTCAATTAATAACACAATTAATCAATACATATGCAAAGAAGTTCAAACCCAATAGCCCCTATTTAAGGATGTTACGCTTCTACCCTCCTTAAAAATAATTTCACCTCAAATTACTTGGTCAAAAGAGTTGGGGGTATTGCTGCCTCATCACATCCTCTGGCTCCCATGTAGCTTCTTCCACGCCATGGTTTTGCCATAATACTTTCACCAATGGAACTAATTTAC
Organism: Gossypium rotundifolium; assembly: GCA_025506655.1. Lineage (NCBI taxonomy): Eukaryota > Viridiplantae > Streptophyta > Magnoliopsida > Malvales > Malvaceae > Gossypium > Gossypium rotundifolium. The sequence goes on along the minus strand of CP106730.1, from coordinate 65,871,424 downwards.
TGTGCAAAACCTTCACATCCCAAGCTAGAATCTGCACTGGTTCTTCTTCCATGGTCAAATCTGGGCTCACCTCAATTTCCTCCACCGACACAACATGCGATGGATCTGAACGATAGCGCCTAAGCATGGAGACGTGGAATGCATCATGTATCTGACTCGGCCCGCTTAGCAACTCGAAATGATAAGCCATCGGTCCTACTCATCTTAACACCTTATATGGGCCAATAAATCTTGGGCTTAGCTTGCCTTTCCTTCCAAACCTCAGCTCCTTCTTCCATGGCGAGACCTTCAGAAAAACCTTGCACCCACTGCAAACTCAATATCTCTCCGCTTAAGATCGGCATATGACTTCTACCTGTCCGAAGCTTCCTTTAAATGAGCCTGAATCAACTTGACTTTATCCTCGGTTTCAGCAACCAACTCCGATCCCAACATCTGAATCTCACCCAACTCTGTCCAGCATGTAGGTGTACGACACTTCCTATCATACAACACCTCATATGGTGCCATCTTAATGCTCGCCTGGTAACTATTATTGTTTGCAAATTCAGCTAACGGTAGAAACTCTTCCTAGCTACCTCTAAAGTCCAAGACACAGCCTCTCAACATATCCTCCAAGATTTGTATAACCCTTTTCGATACCCATCCGATCATGGATGAAATGCCGTACTAAAATCCAACCGCTGCACTCCAACGCCGATGCAATGCTTTCCAGAATCTCGGCATGAATCTGGGATCCCTATCCAAGATGATTGATACTGGCACACCGTGTAACCTCACTATCTCTACCACATATAGCTTAGCTAACTTCTGGAGTGAATAATTGACCCTTACCGGTATGAAATGGGCTAATTTAGTCAAACGATCTACAACTACCCAGACTGAGTCCTTCTTGCTAAGCGTAAGGGGTAGCCCACTGACGAAGTCCATAGTGATCCTTTCCCACTTCCATTGAGGAATCTTCACCGCTAAAATAAACTCGACGGTGATTGATGTTCGCTTTGACCACGACACATCAAACACTTACCCACAAACTCGGTCACTTCTCACTTCAAATTTCGACCACCGAATTGCTCTCACAAATCCCGGTACATCTTGCTACCTCCAGGATGCATAGCGTATGGGCTGCTATGTGCGTCTTGAAGAATCGTCCGCCTTAACTCGACGTCCTTCGACATACAAGCTCTCCCTTAAAAACACAACACTCCATCGTTGGTCAAGCTGTAACCTTCCAAGCTACACTCTGCACTTGCAATCTCCGAGCATTTAAACCCTCATCCACCAATTGTTTCTCTTTAATCTGCTCTACCCAAGTCAGCTTAACCTATAATTCTGCCAGAAGACTCTCGTCGTCATACAAGCTAAGATGGACAAACATCGCTATTAGGTCCAACACTACCTTACGGCTCAACGCATCTGCAACCACGTTAGCCTTGCCCGGATGATACTCAATTGAACAATCGTAGTCCTTCAACAGCTCCATCCATCTACGCTGTCTCAAATTTAAGTCCTTCTGAGTCAAGAGATACTTCAGACTCTTGTGGTCCTTGTAGACTATCGACTTCTCCTCGTACAAATAGGGTCTCCAAATCTTTAGGGTGAAAACCACTGCAGCCAACTCCAAGTCTTGTGTCGGATAGTTTACTTCATGCGGTCTCAGTTGTCGAGATGCATACGTCACTACCTTCCCTTCCTGCATCAGCATACATCCCAAGGCAGTATACGATGCATCACAATAGACCGTGAATTTTTTTCTTGCCTTAGGCTGAACCAAAATCGGAGCTTTCGTCAGAATCTTTCTCAACTTGTCGAAACTTTCCTGTTGTTTCTCAGACCACACGAATGGAACTCTTTTCATTAATAACTTGGTCAACGGTGCGACGATCAGAGAAAATCCTTCTACAAATCTTTGGTAATACCCTGCTAGACCTAGAAAACTCTGAACTTCCGCTACTGACTTAGGCGATTTCCAGTCCAATACTACCTCGATCTTGCGAGGGTCCACTCTAATCCCTTCAGCTGACACCAATGACCTAAGAAAGTCACCTCCTTGAGCCAGAACTCGTACTTACTGAACTTAGCAAATAACTGCTTCTCCCTCAGTATTTACAAAACTACCCGCAAGTGCGCATCATGATCTTCCTCAGATCTCGAGTACACCAATATGTCGTCTATAAATACCATGACAAACTGGTCCAAGTACAGCTGGAACACCCGATTCATCATGTCCATGAATACCGTCGGTGCGTTAGTCAACCCCAACGGCATTACCAGAAACTCATAGTGCCTATACCGAGTGCGAAACGCTGTCTTATGGATATCAGCCTCTTTCACCTTAAGCTGATGATACCCCGACCGTAGATCGATCTTCGAGAAAATCGATGCCCCCTTAAGCTGATCAAACAAGTCGTCGATCCTTGGCAACGGATACTTATTCTTGATCGTCAGCTTGTTCAACTGGTGGTAGTCTATGCACATCCGCATTGTACCATCCTTCTTCTTAAAAAGAGCACCGACGCTCCCCAAGGCAAAACACTTGGCCGGATAAAACCCCGGTCCAACAATTCCTGGATCTGAGCCTTCAGCTCCACCAACTCCTTTGGCGCCATTCAATATAGGGCAATAGACACTGTGCGCCGAGTAACAAGTCTATATCGAATTCAACTTCCTTGCCCGAGGCGCACTCGAAAGTTCTTTAGGGAATACGTCAGCAAATTCCTTCACTGTTCGGACATTCTCCACTGCTGACTCCTTGGCCTCCAAGGCACACACCCGAACCAGAAATGCCTCATAGCCCTTCCTGACCATTTTCTCCACCTTCAGTGCAGAGACCACATTGGATAAGTAATCTCTCCTATCACCTATCATCACCACCTCCTCATCTTCCATTGTCCTCAACCCCATGCGCTTAGCCGCGCAATCCAAACTAGCCTGGTACTTCACCAGCCAGTTCATCCCGAGAATTGGATGAAACTCTCCAAATAGTAGTTCCATCAAATCAGCCAAAAACACGGCCCCTTGAAGTTCTAGGGGTACATCCCTATATAGTTTATTTACTCCTATTGAGCGACCTAGAGGGCTAATTACTGTCATCTCCCTAGAAGTAGTCTTAAAGTCTAGGTTCATAGTCTCTACTATACTACTGGCAACATACGAATGCCTCGAACCCACATCTATCAAAGCAGTATATGGTAATCTAAAGATTAGGAACGTACCGGTTATGATGTCTGGTGCGTCGCCCTCCTCTCGACGCCTTACTGCATATACCAATCCAGGTTGTCTTGCCTCAATGTTGCCTGCACCTCTGCCCGATGCCCCACGGCCCCTACCAGAACCATTTCCTCCTCTAGCAGCACCACGACCCCTCTGCGGTTGCGGTCCCTCATTCCTAAACTGAGCATGGCCCTGCCCCTCAGATTGAATCCTGGCTAACTTTCGGGAACAGTCTCTCACCCGATGATCCAGCGATCCACACTCAAAACATCCTTTACCACCGGTCCAACATCCTCCCCAATGAGATTTTCCACACCGATTACATCATACCGGTCCTTGATTAGCAACAGGTCTCCCAGACTGATTCGGCCCACCTTGCCTAGCCCTTTTTTGAGAGTTTTTGGCTGATCCAGATGGTCCAACCCTCTCTTCTTTCTATTCCTATCCGTATTCGCCTCACCGATTCCTTAACCCCTTCGCTACCTTAGCCTTATCTACCAACACAAAGAACTCCCGCTCCCTTGTGGAGCAATCAACAATCTCAGCTCATCCATCAGCTTGTCCTCGAACCTGACACATCGCTCATGCTCCGTAGCCACAATACCACGAGCATACCGGCTCAACCTCAAGAATTTTACGTCAGACTCCGCTATGGACTTACTCTCCTGAACCAGCCTCAGAAACGCCTTCCTCTGCGCATCAATATAACTAGTCCCCACATACTTCTTCTGATAAGCCACCTTGAAATAATCCCAAGTGAGATCGTCCGCTGTAGCACCATCCCAAACCGTGAGCCACCACTAGTATGACTCATCTCGGAGAAGCGACACTACCCCTTTCAGTCTCTTCTCAGCCATCAGATCCAAATCATCCATGATTCGTTCCATCGCCTCCAACCAATACTCAGCCGTATTGGGCGCCACACCAGAAACATCTCGATACACTTTAGCCCCATTGGCTCAGAGTCGTTCAGATATAGATTTCGAGCTCACGCACCTCCACCGCTCCAACCACTCTTTCAAGCACCCGCAAGATCGCTGCGACATCGTGATCATCCTCGTCGATCTCGGTACTCAACACCAAAGCGGTGGTGGTGGTATCTTATTCTCGACCCTTGACCAAACCTAACGGTTCGACATACCATTCTACCTCTACCACGACCTCGCACATTACGACCACGCCCCTAGAACTCATGACTATGCTCGCGCCTTAATCTGCTTTAAAAATTTTATGCATTAGTTTCTGTTCCAATGATTACCCACGAGCAAGTTTTATGTAAGGAAGTTTAGTAGTTGTTTTTTCAATCATTACAAAGTTTTCATTTCTAGTCCTCTACTCTCATTCCACGTGTAGGGTATTCTCGTCATTTCACTACTTGGGGGTATTTTCGTAATTAACCTATCAGGGTATTTCAGTAATAAATTAGGGTTAATTTGGAAATCTTTACAAATCATAGGTATTTTAGAAATTCTAGAAATCGGGGGTATTTTGGTAATTTCATAAACCAGAGGTATTTTTGTAATTTTACAACATAGGGCTCTAGGTGATTTTATGAAGTAAGGGTGTTTTGGGAATTTTCAATTCGAGGGTACTTAGGCAATTTTTCATACCGAGGGTATTTCGGTAATTTTACAAGTTAGGGATAATTTGGTCAATTTACAAATTAGGGGTATTTTGGTCATTTTCCAAATCAAGGGTACTTTGGAAACCATGGTTTAATTTTAGGGTTGTACAAAACAAGGTAGCTAGTCCCTTTCGGGTTTTAGTTATTAAATTTAGCCTGTGAATAAGTCATCTCAGTTAAGGTGAACCGTTACTACGTACCAGGTAGGATTCAAGTGAGGAGGAGGTGAGTCATTAGGACTGCTTAAATACCAAGCTCCCCCTGAATCGAATCCTAGACATGCGCACAACGGTTACCACACCCTTAACTTAGCGGCATACCCACAGGTTTGTTTAGTGGATCTTTAAGTCTTATGTAATTTGTATTTGAGTAAGCTATTCCTAGGGTTTCATATCTCCTAATCTACTAATCTACGATCCCAAAACACCCATTTCCCCCACATATAATTCACACAATGGTTAGGGATACTTACCTGGGTGGATTGGTGCTGGAGGCTCGATGCCATGCTGTTCAAACCATATACATTTCCAAAAAAAAACTTTTCAAAACCCTACTTTTAAATATTTTGGGCCTCAACCTCACAGTCGAGCTTTTGAACCTAGCTCTGATACCAATTATGTAACACCCCAAACCCGGTCAACACACCATGATCGAATCTGGCATGCTACGGAGTGAAAACCTTTTTAAACCAAAAGTTTTTCTGATAATTTTCTTAAAAAAAACTCTTTCATAGTATGATAGATTTAGAAATCCTTGTTTAAGATGATTTTGAAATCGTGTGATGGCCGCTTTAAAACTATGCTTGAAAATATACTTATTGTTGCAAGTTTTTAGAAAACATACGATACTTGTAGAAAACCGAGTACGATGAGTGTAATCGAGTTAAAACCATTTGCTTTTGAAGTTATCTAGAAATTTAAGCTTGAAAACATTCGAGTTACCTTTGTTATCATCTTATAAGTGGTGTTACCCGATGGCAACGCTAAAAAAGAAAACCCGAAGGAGTTATAGTTTTGAAAACATTACTTTTTACCTGTTAATTTAACAATTTCATATATCCAACATATGTATAATATAATCAAAATAAAAGCAAATAATAAAAACCTAGAATAATACTTAGCGGCCTTATTACAACCCAAACCAAATTTAAAGAAAATAAAAAAAAGATAGCAGTTTAAAGTCAAAACCAAACTAAGATGCATGGCGACCTCGAGTCCACCCGGCTCTTCATCCGCGATCTACGAGTCACCTGAAAAGATAAAGGAGAAGGTGAGTCACCAAGACTCAGTGCATAATCCCCCTCCGATTATAGCAACATACTTACACAAGTCATAATCAAGCAAACATGTCATGCACCCAAACCTAGCCATCCACAACTCCTTTTTCTACCCCAAGGTACCAAACCACCGGTGGTGCCAAACCATGGTGACCCAAAGTCACCGATATCAATAATAATGTGGTGCCAAACCACCGGTGACCCAAAGTCACAAATAATCCATATGTGGGGCCAACCTACATTGTGATACCAAATCATCGGCGATAATCCCATTTTATCAAATGTGGGGCCAACCCAATGTGGTGCGGCCAACCGGACGAGTCGCTATGAGGTGCCAAACCTCCGTGACCCAAAGTCACGAAATCATCTGTGGTACCAAACCACTGGAGGTGCCAAACCTCTGGTGTCCCAAAGATACAGATATCAAATCTTCCCCCTCCTCTCATATCACCCATAATTATGCAACACATATATAAATCATGCCAACATGCTTTAATATTACACATATATCAATTATATCGTAGATCACAAAGATCAAATATCATATGGCATAATCTCATCGTAACGAACTTACCCAAATCCATGCTCATACCGTTAAGGTATCATATCGTGACCTACACAACTTTCGGTTTCTAACATGTTTAGGTTATTAGCATATCTACTATGATTAAGAAGTGTGTAAGTTACACATCTAATCACTAACGCGATTGCTGAATCCCGAAGTTCCCGATCTAACACACTAGATCTCCTTTATCCAAGATTGATTACACCTAAGCCCTTAGGCTTAAGTCGCATGCCCATAAATCCCGAAGATCTACTCCCTCCTACAATCGGCCAACTAAACAAGGTCACTAATAGCCTTTGGCTTTTCAAAAGAATGATAGAAAGATTAGATCGACATGGACCCTTACCACAGACTTAATGAAACCGATTGGAAAAGAATAAATAACCTCGATCCACTGCTTCAAATCCTGAAGAACCTAGGAGAAATCGATTTCCATAGATGATTAGGAATCATGTCAATAAATGCCGAAATTTGGCTTTTGTCCCCATGTGAGTCGACAGAGAAAAGAGAGGAAATAATAGAGATTCGGCCAAGAACACTTACCCTCTTCAGATTCGATTAGAGAAGAAACCAAGGGAGATCTATGCTTGATTGATATTCAGCCAAAGATAGAACAAGAAGGGGAGAGTTGAGAGAGATTTCGACAATGGGGTTGAGTGATCCAGGTGATTTAGCTATGGCTTTTGAAAGAAGAGAAAATAACTTCACAATGGTTTGGCTTTTAGCAAAATAGGGAGAAGAGAAGTGAAAGGGATTCGGCCTAAGAGGTTTCAGCTCAAAGAAGAAAAGAGAGAACTCAAATGGGGTTCAGCTAGAGGCTCCTAAAGAGTTTTGACAATGTCTTAAGAAGCTTTCGGCTTTTGCTTCAGGTGGTGCATTGAGGGAAAAATCGACAAGTTAAAAAAAAGAAAGAGGATTTCGGTTTGCTTCTCAACCGAATGCATCAAGGCTTTTGCTAGCCGAAAATGTCACCTAGCCTGACTATGGAGAAACGACACCTCTCCTAAGTTTCCCAACCAATTACTCCTCTCACACCAGAGTTAAGATTTCGGCAAACTCCCTGAATCACTCCTGGCCAACCATTCAAATGAGTTTGAATTGATCAAACTCCTAAATCCCCTCTTCTCCACTCATTTCAATCTTATCTGATAGAGTTTGAGCTGAGCACAACTCCTCCCTCCTTGGCGTCAAAATGGTAAGCAGAAAATGGGATTTCTGCTGCTCGAACCTGAGCTTCCCCTTCCTTGCATGTGGCGTCACTTTCAAGACCCTAAGTGGCACTTCCTTGCCACTCTTCCAAGCTAATTCTTGTGCTTAAATTCCCCACGAAATATACTTAACCCCTAGCTCCTTCATCTCCCTTAAACTAAAGCTTAAAAATAAAATTTTTCCTGTAGCTCGGGCCTACCCTTGACTTATAACTAGACTCTAGAACCCCTCAATTAATAACACAATTAATCAATACATATGCAAAGAAGTTCAAATCCAATAGCCCCTATTTAAGGATGTTACATGGCCCAACAAGCTCGATAATCTCATAGGGTCCTATAAACCTCAGACTTAACTTGCCTTTACGTCCGTATCAGAGTATTTTCTTCTATGGAGATACTTTCAAAAACACTTTGTCACCAATCTCGAATTCAATATCTTTTCTTTTAAAATCCGCATAAGACTTCGATGATCAAATGCTGCTTTCAAACTATTACGGATTATTTTCACTTTCTTTAGTGTCTTTTATGAAATCAACCCTGTGTAGCTTATTTTCACTGAGCTCGGTCCAATACAAAGGTGTACGACATTTACGTCCGTACAAAGCTTCAAAGGTGCCATTTTGATGCTCGACTGAAAACTATTATTGTAAGCAAATTCAATCAATGGTAAGCACTATTCCTACATACCGTTAAACTCAAGAATGTAGCATCTCAACATATCCTCAAGAATCTGAATGATTAGTTCAGACTAGTCATCCGTTTGTGGATGAAAAGATGAACTAAAATGCAATTTCGTGCCTAAAGCTTCTTGTAATTTCTTCCAGAATCATGATGTAAATTTCGGGTCTCTGTCTGACACAATGGATAGTGGCACCTCGTGCAATCTCACAATCTCGAAATATAAAGCTCAACTAATCTATTAAGTGAGTAATCAGATCGTATCAAATAAAATGGGCAGATTTTGTCATCCGATCAACTACAACCCAAATTGCATCTTTCCTTTTCGGAGTCAGAGGAAATCCCGAAACAAAATCCATTTTCACTCTATCCCATTTCCACTCGAGATTCAAAATCAGTTGTAATAAACCAGATGGAACTTGATGTTCAGTTTTGACTTGCTGACAGATTAAACATTTTGAAACAAATTTAGAAATGTCTCTTTTCATACCAGACCACCAGTAGTGTTGGTTCAAATCATGATACATCTTTGTACTTCCCGATGAACAAATAGACAACTATTATGAGCCTCATTCAAAATCAACTGAATTAACTCTGGGTGTCTCAGAATACAGATTCGATATTGAAATCTCAAGAAATCATCAACAACTCGAAATTCAGAATTAGAGCTCGAATCACACTGAGCTCATTTCGCTAACAATTCATCATCAATCTTTTGAGCATCACAAATTTGTTGTATACATTTATAGAACTTTTCAGCATGCACACTCTATCTCGAAATAACAAATAATCAATGATACCACATCTGAGATTCTAAATCATAAATCAATTTATGTTGAACTCCTTTTAACTTATGTTTGCTGACACACTTCTGAATTTCACAATTTCACTAAATAAACATTTATTTAACTTCTAATTCAATTAATAATAGTCCATTACCTGATAAAATCAATCATGTATTCATTTCCAAATCAAAATATTCAAAACCATAATCATTTTTCTCGGACAAGAATCACTTATAGACTCAAAAGTTTTTTTTCGACAATTGAAGCTAACCTTGCTGTTCCAAGTTCAGATCTTTCCTTCATTAACACAAGGATGAAGATCGTAATCTCTTTATTGAACTCAGACTGAACTAGAAGTGATATTTCGGTTGAAATTTATTTTCATGTAAAAGAAAACTTCAACAATCAAACTAGCTTTAATTTATCACAACATTTCCTAGATAGAATCGTTCCTATAGATATAATTCAGTATCAAGTCTTTAAGAATACGAATTCTTCTTCTAGACTATCCCTCAATTCAGACATGTACATTAAAAATTTGTTTCAAGTCAGATGGATAGATTCAGACACATACAACCTATTCAAATCATTTAACTCAATCCAAACTGTTTCATCATTCTGACATCTCAAATCAATAGTCTTTCTTTTACAATTTACAATAGCAGCATGTAGTATCAACCAATCCATACCCAAAAATTATGTCGAACTCATCATATGGTAATAGAATCAGATCAGCAAGAAAATATATATCTCGAAACATTAATGGGTAGTTGCATATTTTGTCAACTAGAACACTTTTACTTAGGGGCTTTGATATTTTTTCAACAAACTCAGTAGATTCTACAGGCAAAGTCTTACTGATTACTAGGTTCATGTATATATATATGAATGAGTAGAGCCAGGGTCTATCAATGCAGTCACAAAAGTGTCATAAAGAGTAAACATTCCCGTAATAATATCTGAAGATGAAGCTTCCTCACAAGCTCGAATAGCACACACTCTAGTTGGCTCTCTAAATTTAAATTTTGCAACAGTATCCCTCATAGACCTATGACTACCAATGACATTTCTTGTATTTCGGGAAGGTCTATCTCTCTCTTGGACATTATCGAATCTCAGATTCTGAGTAGTCTCTTGTTCAACAGACTCTAAGCAGTCTCGAATAAAATGATCTAATGATCCACATCTAAAGCAAGTTTATTATTCAATCTACAATTCCCGGATGTCTTTTACAATAAAGCTTACACTCAAGTCACTCGAATCTAACATTTCCAACACTCGCCATCTTTGGGCAATCTCGAATGAAGTGATTTCGTGATCCACATTTATAGCAAACTCTATTGTTATACTTGCTCTAACATTTTCCTACATGTCGTCTTCCACACTGTCTACACTCAAGTTTGCTGCTTTTAGTACTTCCATAATTTGATTCAATTGGAGCTTGAGTTCTCAGAACAACACTTGGTCTCACCCGATCTCTACGCATATGTCAAAATGAAGCATTTGATCGATTGCTTGCATCTCTATATTTCTTCGTCAAAGGTTGAGAAAACTTACTCATCGATCTTTTTCTTTCATTACGAGCTTCAAAATCGACTTTCTCGGCATTAACATCATTAGTAGCCCTGAACTTTTCGACCCTATACTCACGGAATTTTGTCTACCGGAGTTATTTAACAGATTCATAATCATGGTCAGAGACACAACTGAAGTCTGAGGGGATTAGATGGGGTGAAGATTGTGAAACAACTGACTATTTCTCATAAATTCAGTGAACCATTCACTCAGCATCTGGAAGAAAGCTTGTTTAGTTTCTCCCTCTTGACTGCTCGTAGTCGGTATCAGATCAGATGGTGCTATCCCTTGCACGGGAGCAGGCGCATTACTTTCTACGTCGTTAGCTACGGCTCTTTCAGGATCCATTACTATATAAAAATCACATTTTCACATCAGGATTCATCACACTATCACAGTTTGGATATATGGCATGTATAGCTAGACTCTGACACGCTACGTTAGTCTGAGAATCGACTAAATCGTAGCTTTGATACCAACCAAATGTAACACCCCTAACCCGTATCCGTTGTCAAAATAGGGTTAAAGGCATTACTAGACAGATCAAAAACTTTTACAGATGTTTTATAATACAAATCATCATTCACAACCAAGTTTCCCTTTTTATAGGTCAACGAGACCTTAATCATGCTTCAGAATAGGGTCGAAACTAAACTGAACACATATGAAAGTTCTTAAAAACTTAAATACTTTCTATATTACAAAGGTCAAACGCCCATGTGGGCAAGCCGTGTGCCTCCCACGGCTACTAGACACAACCATGTGTCCCGGTCGTGCCAAATCAGAGCAAGTATACTGACTAACCCACACGGCCACTAGGCACACCCGTGCACAATGGCCGTGTGCTCATAAGCTATATACTGACTAAATCACACAGTTTCCAGGCACGTCCGTGTACCAAGGCTATGCATACTTAGGTTAGCTACTATTTTAATCCCACGGTCACCAGGCACGCCCGTGTGCCACGACCGTGTAGGCAAAATAGGCCATTTGCAAGGCCAAAGTGCCACCCTTACTTGGGTCATAGCTACAAGCAATGTACCAATCCATTTCATGTACAAATATCAACCAAAAACATATCAAATGATCAACAATTCTCTACATTCAATCTCATTTCTAATCATGTCAACTTGCACAACTAAATCACATATATCTATAAGCATGTTTTAACCACATTTACCCCTCATAGAACATTCTTTTGATCAAACATGCATACTCATAGTACATTCATATACTTACAATAGTTTGACCATTTCATTTGCTATCAAACCATACCAAACTTGCATCATGAATCATTTATACTCAAACATAATACCAACATTTACATAGCCATATCACATGGCTATTTGCACATCTCAAGCATAACATAAAGTGACTACCTATACATGCCATATCTAGCTATATTTACATTACAAAAGTACCAAAAAAAGTTTGAGTAGTGTGATAACAATCCTCGACGATCCCCGAGCCTTCAGTAGCTTCGACGATCTATAAAACAGAGAAAACACACACAAAGTATGATTTCAAAATCTTAGTAAGCCATATACAAATCAACTTAGCATATAAATATTCAAGACATATAATCAATATAAGTTCACTAATAGCTCAATTGCATAATCATAATTCTTCTTGGCATATTTACTTAGCCTATTCATCTTTCAATCTTGCATATCATTACATACTTTATCAGCTCATAGCTTTTCTATTCATATATCATACTTACATTCTCATATTCAAATACATAATTCACTAAGGTAAGTTTAAGAAAATACTTACCTTCTTATACACACAAAGTGTACTTATGAAACGTACCTGAAACAAATATACAATTCACATATTCATTCATTTCACGAACTCGCCCATTATATTGTTCAGAATCTAATAGGATATGCAGAGTGTATGAAATAGTTATACAATGCAAATGTCCCAGATGTGGTCTTAAATGAAATCAAAAATTGATGCCACTATCCCAGACAAAGTCTTACACGAATTAATACGATGCCAATGTCCCGGACAAGGTCTTACATGTAATTAAATATCGATGCCACTGTCCCAGACATGGTCTTACACAAAATCTCAAATCAATGCCAACGTCCCAGACGTGGTCTTACATGATATCACATAACAGACACCTATGTTATGATATAGACTACTCTATCTATTCTTAGGTTAAAACGAAACTTCTTGAACATTGTTACTATACCGATTCTATCTCGGAATTCTTGAATACATCATCTCATATACATTCATCATTATCAATAGTCATAAGAACATACATAATTCAATACAAATACATTTATTTGTATATTAACTTACCTCAAATTATTTTCTTTGATTCTTGATTTATACATATTCAAATTTAACCCTTTTATTTACCAACACATTCAATTCAATCCAAAACACATATTTAGGGAAATTTACAAATTAGCCCTCACATTTTCACACTTGGACGAAACCCGGTCTATAGATTTGGTTTGTTACATGATTAGAAACTATTCTTAAATCTTTAATGAGTTGAAAACTACAATATTATTTATGAGGTTTAAAATTTGAAGAGTATTTGAATTTGATAAATATTTGAAAACGTTTGAAAACCCAAAATTTTTTAATAAAATATCATATAATCATAGCCCATAATTAGAAGTCAAAGTATAGTTTAAAACACAACACACATAAAATCCATAAATTATTTATAGGACTTGGTTATTCGACTACTTTCAAACTTTCCCATAATCTAAGTCCGTTTTCTTTATCCGAAACGATTCTTGATTTATACATATTCAAATTTAACCCTTTTATTTACCAACACATTCAATTCAATCCAAAACACATATTTAGGGCAATTTACAAATTAGCCCCCACATTTTCACATTTTAGTCCCCATTTCACAAAATCGCTCGTCCATACATTTCATTTATTTCATAATTTAGACTTGGTTATTCGACTACTTTCGTTTTCCCGCAATCTAAGTCCGTTTTCTTCGATTCTTGATTTATACATATTCAAATTTAACCCTTTTATTTACCAACACATTCAATTCAATCCAAAAACACATATTTAGGGCAATTTACAAATTAGCCCCCACATTTTCACATTTGGACAATTTAGTCCCCATTTCACAAAATCACAAAATACACCAAATTACCATATATCCATGCTTTGCCGAATTTTCATGTATCTCATACAAGTCCATACATTTCATTTATTTCATAATTTAGTCCCTCAAAATATTATTTTCTCAATTAAGCCCAAATTACTCAAAATCATCAAAACTCCAAAGACATACTATGATAATTAAACATATATCTTTCATAACTCACCATCAAACCTCACAAAACATATGAGTTCATCAAAGGCTCATCTCAAAAACATCATCAATTCTCAGAATTAAGACATGGGTTTTGTAGTGTACTAAGCAACGATTACAAAAATGTAGAAATTATCGAAAATCGATTGAAAACATACCTTGAATTTAAAATTTAAACAATGGCCGAATATAGATAGCTTTAAAACTTATTTTCCTTTTTTTGTTCATGTAAGATTCGTCTAAGATCAATGAACCATTCCACTATCTATTTCTTTTTGTTTTATTATAACACAAATTAATATGCAAATTACAAAATTATCTTTTATAAGTAAATCATAAAACTATATAATATAAGCCTCTGACCCTCCATCCCTTGTAAAATGGCCAAATTTCCTTTTAGGGCCCTCATATTAAAAGAACATGACAATTTAGAAATTAAAAAAATAGCTTGCCACTTTTATCTTTTATTCAATTTAGTCTTTTTGTCAAATTAAACACAAAGACAGACAAATTAACTTACAGAATTTTAACACATGCTTAATCACATATCAAAGGTATAGAAAATAATATTAAAATATTTTTTAGACTCGTATTTTTGGTCCCAAAACCATTGTTCTGACTAGGTTCTAAACCGAACCGTTACATTTACATTGGTACCGATCAAACCGATCGTACATAATTTCTCTGGAAGAGATTGAAATTTAGCCTGACATGTCGTATAGCGAATAACCGATCAAAATTTTTGCCCGAGAGATTAAAGCGTTAAGAAACAAAAGCATAGCTTTAGTAAAGGTACTTTGGAAACATCATGGTGTTGAAGAAGCTACGTGGGAAACCAAGTAAGCTATGAGAAAACTATACCCTAACCTATTTTCCGGTAAGATTTTCGGGGAAAGAAATTCCTAAGGGGTGAGAGTTGTAACAACCCATTTTCAGTCAAATCAAAATAGTAGTTTTGGGACCACAAATTTGAGGTCAAAATATTTATTTTATTATTATTTTAGTGTCTACAACATGTTAATTGAGTCATTTGAAAATTTTGTTAAGAAATGTAATCGTTTGCATGCTTAATTTGATAAAAAAAGACTAAATCGCATAAGGTACAAAACTTGAGTTCTATTAGTTGAAGGCACTAAATGGATATATAATTTAAATGTATGAGTACTTGGATTGTAAATACACCATTTAAGTGATAATGGACATTTATGGGTGTAGCACCGTTAACTCATATCCGTTGCCGAAATAAGGTTACAAAGCATTACCAAAGTTTACATTTTAAAACTATAAAATTTTTTAAAACATTTAATTTATATCATCAAGCACAGCAAAACCAATCAATAGCATACATATTGTCCCTTATACGAGCCCTCGAGGCCCTAAAAACACATTAGAAACAAATCAGGACTAAATAAAAAACATATAGAAATTTTTGGGAAATGATAAAAATTTACAAACTGCAGAGGTCACACGGCGGTGTGGCCAGGCCGTGTAACTCACATGGCTAAGAGACACACCCGTGTCTTAGGCCGTGTAGGCATTTGAAATAGGGACACACAACCGTGACCCAACCCGTGTCTATGCTCGTAACTCATTGACTTGGGTCACGTGGCCAAACCACACGCCCGTGTGCCAAGCCGTGTACCCTTCGAAATAACCTCACACCCCTGAGTGTCAGGCTATGTGCTAGGCTGTGTAAAACTTGACTTGAAACCTTTTGAAAACTACAGGGAAACACGACCGTGCTACCTGGCCGTGTGTCACACACGACTGAGACACACACCCGTGTCTATGCCGTGTGGACGAAGATAGGCCATTTTACAAGCCATTTTTCTCACCGTTTTCAGCATGTACCTATAATCCCTTTTGAACATATACTTATGCCCTCAAAAGGCACCAAAATCATGCATAATCTAGCTTTATACATATAGTATAATCACACTCAACCAATATGCACATAGGCATCCCAATTAACAATTTATAAACATGTATCACCAAGTACTCCATTTGGTCAAAATAAACAACTAACTTCTAATTTGATTTGCATCCATACATACCATAAATCTTACTTACCAAAACACAAACCATTTGGTACCAAAATGCCATTCTTTAACTAATATATACATAACAAGGTACCAAATCACCACATATACCACATATCATAAAGCACATATACCATATGCATGTTCAACTACCATTTCATCTTTTATCATTCAAACAAACAAGCCAAACATTAACCATAATAAGGCTACTCATATACATGCCAAACTTTTCCATTATACCATTAATATACCAAAACTCGACCAAGTTAAATGGCCATTTTGACATTCAAACACATAGACCAATATTAATCAGAATACATACTTGCCATTATAACCAAAATCAAAATCATTCGAAAGTACTGATAGAACCGGTGGATAATGTGATATAACTCTGACTAGCTTCCAACTCGATTGGGCTTTCGATAGTCTAAAAAGTAAAGAAAAACAACTACGTAAGCAATGAATGCTTAGTATGCCCATATAAGCTTTAATCATATCAATCTATTTCCAATATGAAATTTATACATATCAAGAATAATCATATACCGATACCACATGATTCATGAAACCAAATTCAACAACTCACAAAATGAGTAAATCCATAGCATCACTTACACATATTTTCCCTAGCATAGAAGGATTTTAGACAACTTTATACTTTTTCAAATTTTGTTTATTTTCATTTGCATTTCATTACTGTCCACACCCGTTCTAAATGCATAGCACACAAGTCATAAGCATATCATTTAACCATAGCCACAAGCTACTGGATTTAAACATATGCCTTTTCGAATTAATCACATGTTAGCTTACTTGAATATATATTTCATATATATTCAACATTTGATAACCTTATTTTCTCAGCATGTCACGCCTGAGTTTATTACTCGTCTCCACTCACATAATTTCCATGTATCAACATATCAAAGATATTCATATATGTACATGTCATGATACATATCATTCTCTTATCATTTCTTCATATATATATCATCCATTTCAATATATCAATATATCATGTACCATCATTTCCATGTATTTCATGTATATACCTGTTTTAGTTCGTATCGAACTCATATAACCTCATAACAGAACTGTTCCCGTTGAACCACTTAGAATAATATTGGATACGTGGGAATCTCACACACTAAGTGCTAACACATGGTCGAAACCACTACTATCTCATATCTCATGTAACAGCCCGATTTAAGGGCTAGTCTGGACAGTGATCTTGGAATCACTAATTCGAGGTTAGATAAAATTATTTTAATGTTATTTTATGTGTTATAACATTTTTTAAGGATGCATAAAAATTTTGGTACTTTAATTTTAGCGATTTCTAGCTAAATTGTGAAAAAGACTAAATCGCATAAAGTGCAAAAGTTCTATTTTATTTTCTAGAGGTGCCAAATAGCTATGGGTTATTAAATTGGAGGTCCCAAATGTGCAATTTAGCCTTGTTTAAGTGAGTTGGCCAGCCATAGGATGCATAGGGGACAAGTACATTTATTATGATTAAAGGTTGGTGATATTAGTTGGAGAAAATGAATAAAATAAGATGATATAAGAAAAAGTTATTATCATTTTATTTGGCCTTCTTCTCCAACAAAAAAATCAACTGTGGGAGGTCTTTGAAAGCTTGAAATTTCAGCAGCTCATTTTCTCTACAAGTAAGTCATCTTGATGGTTATTTTTGATGATTTTTGTATTTTTGGAGTCCTCAAAGCTTAAGCTAGCTAATGAGAGGACTAGTTTGCAATATGGTTGAAAGTATGGGGACTTACCATGATAGAAATTATGTTGTTTGATGAGTTTTACGGAAGAAAATGAATGATAGGATGATGAGAAACAACTTTTGTGAAAGGTGTTGTCATGAAAGCACCTAATTGGGACTAAAATACAAAAGTTGTAGTTTGTTCATTAAGGCATGTGATTGTTGGAATTGTGGATAGTTGTAAGAGGATTAAATTTTAGCTAGGCTTGCTTATAAAGATAATGTGATGAAAATTTATTTATGAGCATAGGGGCAAAAATGTAATTTTGCTAAAGTGTAGATTATGGTGTATTATGATTTATAAGTGATTAAATCAGTAAATTCCATTGTTCTAGATCCAATAAAACGAGTTTCAAACCTAGAACGAGTGAAAAGAGAAATGTGGGCAAAAAGTCTCTTTTACCCCTTTCGACATCGAGGTAAGTTCATGTGCAAATGTTGCAATTACATACAAGTTAATTTAATTTTCTAATGTTGTATGGAATGTATAATTACTATATGAATGAATGAAATATCTTTTGATGAGATGTCAAGAGAATTGAATCTAAGAGTAATGCGAAATGTATATAGCATGACATGATGATAGTTAAGGTCTCGTGTAAGACCATATTGGGATATGACCTCGGTGTAAGAATTCATATAAGACCATGTCGAGGACATGGCATAGATATGTTAATGCAAGTAAGACCCTATTGGGGTATGATGTCAATGTGACACAATGTGTATGAGACTCAAGAGAGTTATTTAGCAATTTAAGTGATTCAACGGGTATGTTGAAAGAGAGAAAGTATGTGGTTGTACCAAGAGAAGCACAAGTGTGTGTTAGAATTGAATTGAGATGAATTCAATATATGATGAACCTCTAGTGAGTTTTGTGTAATCGATATACCTTAGTTGCATGAGATAGATTTATTAATGCATTGTGCGAATGCGAACGAGTATCGTAGAAAGTTAAGTAAGAATAAGAGTGTTTGAGGATGTTCTCGGATGAACATTTGAAGTAGAGAAATACATGTGGATAACTATCCATGAATGTATAAAAATGGTGAGCTATGTATATCACCTTATTGATGGTAGTGATGGGATATGTGCGTTACCACCTAATTAATTAGTAATCGATGGGCTGTGTGCAATACCATCGCTTATAAATGATTGGTGAACTAAGTGCGAAATCACCATAAGTATAAATGATTGGTGGGCTGTGTGCGGTACCACCCTATTAGTGATTGATGGTTGGCTAAGTACGAAACCACTGAGAGATTAGCAGTATGAGTGGCTTATCGAAAATGTTTGATGTGTTGTTTTATATGATCATGTGGTAATCAATGTAGGAATGTATGCTAATTAAATGAGCAATTGGCTTGTGGCATGGTTAGAATGTGGTAAGAGATAGAATGAGTAAGCTTTAAGAATGGTTGAGTAAGTAACCACGAGTTTATGAGAAAAACTCATTATACTACCTTGTGATTGTGTATATTCAATGTATATTAGTATTTGTTAGTTATATATGCAGATGATCTTATTAAGCATTATTGCTTACTCTTTTTTTTCCCATCTCTTGTAGGCTATTTTAAACTAGCTCGAGTTGGAGGCCGCCGAAGATGTTTTCACACTATCGAGTAGACCCCTCATATGGTGTTTCAAGTTCTTATGAGTCATGGCATGTATAGGGATTCTTTTAAAGTTGATTAAGTTCTAATTGATGTAGCCAAATTGCGTAGGCCTAAGAGAACTTATAGTTTTGTTGTGTATAGCCATAGATGATGGCTTAAGTTGTTTGCAATTGTATTGGATATAGTTCTCCCTAGTGTATGGGATGAAGACTTTATTTCTCTTATGATTAAAAGTCTTTAATTCAAGAGTTATGTTGATGCTATGTGGAGTTATGTGATGATGTATGAATGTATGCAATGATAGTGGTAAAAGGCTTGGTGGATAGCCTCTAAGTGCCTACATGGATAAACACACAGCCATGTGTTCAAGCCGCGTGTGCCACATGGTTAGCACATGGTCGTGTGGCCTGCATTGTAGATAAGTCAGAATGCCAAGGTTTGACACACGGGCCAGTGCCACGGCATGTCAAGGCCATGTGAGATTGGCAGAATACCAAGGTTTGGCACACAGACCAGTGCCACGGGCGTGTCAAGGCCGTGTGAATTAGTCAGTGTCGACCACGGGTGGAAGACACGGGCATGTCTTAGGGGTACACGGGCGTGTCCCCAGACCAACCCGGGTGTATGGCCCCTGTTTTGAGTAAAAGTTTCTCGAGTTCGTAAAATTTTTCGGGATTAGTCCCAAAAGCTCTTGGAGGTATTTTTAAGGCCTTGTAGGCCGAGATTAAGTAAGGGATAGGCTTAAATGAAATTTTATAGCCTGTTTTGAAGAGTTAAGTAAGATTAAGCATGGTAATGCCTTATATCCGGTCTTGGAGTCGGACTCAGGTAAAGGGTGTTACATTTAGTGGTATTAGAGCTATAGTTTAGTCAGTTCTTGGACTAACCTAGTGTGAGTAAGAGTCTAGCTATACATGCCATATGTGGACCGTGATAGTGTGATGTCTCTCCTGGCTCTAACGAAATTGTTTTGTTAAGACAGAGATGATTCCCAACCGAGCTAACTTTAGTAAGTTCGTATGAATTTTAAGCTTCATGAATATTTTCATTGAATTGCTTGTGATGTTGTTATATGTACATTATTTCCATGAGAATGTTTAATGATATATTAAACAAAGAAGTTACTAAGATTAAAATGTATAAGTCCCGATTGAAGTTGATTTACTTAGGATACTTAATCTCATACATGAGACGAGAAAGCTCGTATAAGACCAAGCCAAGGCATGGCATTGGTAAGCAAGCAAGTTATCATGTAAGACCAAGACAAGTCTTGGCATTGAAAAGTTATTATGAGGCAAAGACCCATATAAATTTAGGCTGAGGCATGGTATTGGTAAGTTTCTAAAAAGAGGATATCAAGTAAACCCATGTCAAAACATGGCATTGACCCCAAGTTAATAGATCCCATGTAAGACCATATTTAGGATATGGCATTGGCATCGAGACATGTGTGCATTGAGATTCAGTATCATCTGCTATTCATAGTAATTTATCGGGCAAAAGAGTAAAGATTGAATAAGAAAATAAGAAGCTAAGTAAGTAAAGCTATTATCAAGTTATGCTAGTTAAAGCTGACTAAGAGTATTATTCATGTCAAGAATGATGAAGTTGAGATTATGCTTATCATAGCAAAGTATACTGATCTATGTGATTAAGTAATACAAGTATCTTGTTTACCTTACAAGCATGAGACTAGTAAGTACCATGAGGTATGTAAGAATCAGTAGAGTAAGTAAGAATTGAAGATTTGTGATGCCATTGTTTATGATAAATATGTCCACATGATTAAATCTCATGTGTGACTGTTAAAGTAGAGAATGTATAATGTTTTGCTTTATGACTCTGTTATGAAGTCACACATATTATAGTGTGAGAGTTAAACTTAGAAGTTTGATTAAGTAGGATGCAGGAGATGAGTACGGTCGTTTAGTAATACATTGATTAATAAGACAATGGTAGAACCATGGCAATACATGTGATCCCATATAAGAGCATGTCTAGGACATGGCATTGGCAATGATATACGATCCCGTGTAAGACCATATCTAGGATATGGTGTTGGAATCGAATAGTGATTCTGTGTAAGACCATGTTTGGAACATGGCTTTGGCACCAAAGAAAGATCTCGTATAAGACCATGTCTGAGACATGGCATTGACATCTAAGTACGATCTCGTATTAGACCATATCAGGAATATGGCATCGACATCGAGTTACAAAATCCCGTGTGAGACCATATCTGGGATATGGCATTGGTATTGATATGAGATTTCGTGTAAGACCGTAGCAAGGCTATGGCATCGTGATGACATGTAAGGAAATAGCTGGGCTATGATGTGTGATACGAGCAAGACCATAGTTGGACTATGGTAATCAAGTAAATGTTGTACTCAAACCCATAAGACATTCTCTATATTGATAAGCAATAATAATAGGAAGTAGAGTTAAATGTTAGTACTCAAATAGATATTAATGTGGAACTTGAGTAAGTGAAGTCACTGTTCGAAAGTATGAGTAATAGAAACGATTGTAGCATGATAAACATGAACACTCACTTGGAGTGAGTTGTGTGACTGTGATGATATTTCATTGATGATGAATAATAAATCATATGTATGTAGTCACGAGAGTCAGGCTAAGGGACTCTGCAACCTCACCCCCTTACCACTATTGAATTATGATGAGATGTTATGAGAGTTAAGGTCAGTAAGTTTGCATTTGATTAATGCAATAATTATGTTAGCATAATTAAGAATGCCTTGTATCACACTGATACATAATACTCTACTAGATAGAGTAATTGTTGTTGAACATGAGGTTGAAGTCCTAGAGGACTAAAATGAAAGGTTATCATTAAGATATGAAATAGATAAGGTCCCGTATAAGACCATGTTCGGGACATGGTCTTGGCATCGTGTTGAGATCCCGTATAAGACCATATCCGAGATATGGCATCGGTAATGAATATGAGAATCGTGTAAGACCATATTCAGAATATAACATCAATATTTGATGTGGAAGTCCATATAAGACCTTATCTGGGATATGGCATTGGCATATAGGGGTGACTCCATATAAGACCACCTTGGGGATGTGGCATTGGTTTCGTACCTACATGAATGATGATGAATATGCGTCTTTGATTATCCTTAGTGATCAATGGGACAGATAGATGAGTCTAGAGGTGGAAATGAGAATTGTACTAAAGCCATGTTAATAGGTAAATACAGACACTTGTGAGCGAATCGAGAAGAAACGAGTAGTATGTGTGGCACGGTATGTGATAAATAAATGGCAAGTATGAGTAAGATGGCTTGAAGCCTGTAGTTTGTGCATGGTTCGTTAATGTCATGGATAGATTATAATAATCTCTTTGAGTATTATGTATAAATATCTGTTGCCTTTCAGGGCTAATGTAGTTGTTCTTTTCATAAACTGTGATTGTGTGAGAATGTTAGCTGATAGTAAAAGTCAGACAAAACGGTTATCGATTTAGTTAATTAAAATCGACATTCTTTTATCTCCTCGTAACCCTATCCAGGTACTTTGAGGAGGAAGTTGGCGATGATTCTAGTATAAGAAGTGAAATCACTAGTTTCATGTTGTGTGATGGGTTTTCGAGTAAGCTGAATAGAGTTAATGAAATTCGATCGAGATGTCCCTACTATCGTGAGATATGACGATAGTAAAGGTTTTAGATTAGCACAGCAAGAGAAACTCAGATGAGAGTGTGCTTAAATTTTGTTCTCAGTATGGAGAAAAAAGTAGATTAGTGTATTGAAATATGATTCAAGTTTTGTGTATATTTACGCATGAATCAATAAGGGAATAAAATTTTGTGTGTACGTGGGTAAGGAGCATGTTACAAAGATATGCTCATTGAAATGTTCAAAGCATGATGGTTGAGTTGAAAGCTATAGAAGGAACTATTAATTGAAAGTTTTAGTAATGAGTTCAAGCTAAATCGAGAAAAAGAGTTGACAGGTTGGTGATCCGGAGACGATCACTTTTGTGTCTGTATAGTGAGTTAGATATTATGAAAGATCCATGTTAAGCAATGCGAGTTACTTGTCGATTGACCTTAGTTGGTAATATCCTAGTTTTAGTGAGATTAACGACTGGAGCGAGTCTTCCTTTCAGAACAAAAGGGATCAGAAGTGAGATGGTAAATGGTATTTTAAATAAGCTCTGAATGAGTTTGTTTAAGATAATAAAATCCTGGCTGGATAAGATTTTTGTTGTTGATGCTTCCTCGAGATATAATTTGAATGATGATGATGAATCCAGAACTTATACATATGTTTTGGTATGAGATTTAGTAATAGCATATCTACAAATACAAGAATAAGGAAATGCAGTTATGTGCATAAATGTTTTGACAATAGAGTACATTTCACGATATGATTGAGTTTATGGTCAGAAGTAGTTGACCGCTAAAAGTTGAAATTTTTTTCAAAAAGTGCAAGTCAGGACTATTATAGTCAGTGACTATCTCAAAGTGATAATGTGACAAAGTATAATAGATTTTGAATTTGGTTTAAAAAATTCCCAAGAGGGGGACATTATTCGAATTGTAGGGAATCAACAAGTAAAGATTCGAATAATATTTGAACATGTGCAGAGTTCCAAATTGGTGGATTACTGAGTATATGCCCTAGAGGAAGAATGACCTAGGTCTCGAGTTACGTTTCAACCTTGTGTATCACAGCTTAAAAGTTGTTGGCAAGAGAAACTTGAGGATAAGTAGATTTATGATTTTGAAGAGTTGATGGAAATGTTTTAAGAAAGTTGGTAGCAACTCCTTCTGATAAGATTTTCGGGGACGAAAATCCCTAAGGGGGGAGAATCGTAACATCCCAATTTAGGGCCTAGACAGAACAGTGATCTCGAAATCACTAATTCGAGGTTAGAGAAAATTAATTTCATGTTATGTTATGTGTTATAACATGTTTTTAAGGATGCATGAAAATTTTGGTGCCTTAATTTTAGCGATTTCTAGCTAAATTGTGAAAAAGGACTAAATCGCATAAAGTGCAAAAGTTCTATTTTATTTGCTAGAGGTGCCAAATAGCTATGGATTATTAATTGGAGGTCCCAAATGTGCAATTTGGCCTTGTTTAAGTGAGTTGGCCGGCCACAGGATGCATAGGGGACAAGTGCATTTATTATGATTAAAAGTTGGTGATATTAGTTGGAGAAAATGAATAAAATAAGATTATATAAGCAAAAGTTATCATCTTTGTAACATCCTAAAATTTGAGTATTGAATTGATGCATGTTTTAGTGCTTAACTTGTGTATAATAAAATTTTTCATGATTAGTATAGTCTTGAGAAGACTTGAGAACTATTCGAAATTAGAATAAATTTTAGTAAGGAGTATTTAACTGAAGTGGATCAAGTGACTTTGAGGTTTAAGTAAATTTTAAGTGTTAAAAACTAGCATAAGATGAGCTAGTAGCAAGGTGGTGTTGGCGCATGCATGTTTGCTTGAGGTGAGAGGTTTGAATCTCCTAGCATGCATTTTGAAAGCCTTTATTTTATTTTATTTTATTTTTTTGCTTTCCATAGCAAGTGTCGGTCATGGATAAGGTTAAGGGATGAGTTGGATATCATTTTTTGTATGAAGACCAAAGGAAAAAGGTAAGTAAAGGTTTAACGAAAAGAATCTCATGAATTATGGTGATAAAGGGACATAAGGCATGGATCAAGGGCTTTGTTTTGGAAAGTTTTGAATGGCTAATTTTCCATGTACTTGGACGGTTTTTGGGGATAGGGGTTGGCCGAAACTTTGATAGCTTTTGGTAGCCAGATGACCACTTTGGCTTTTGGTCATTTTTGTTCTTTTCTCTAAAACTTTTCTCTCCAATTTCTTCTCTCTAGCTGAATGTGTCTTATGTAATAGGTAGAATTTTGCTTTGGTTTTGGTCATTTCTTTTAGACCAAATAGTTATCATTCTCCATACTTCCCAAAGTTCTTTTTTTCTCATTTTGCCGAAACCATACCATCTTGAAAGGTCATTTTCTTTTCTTCCTTTTTGGCCGAATATACATCAACCCCAAGACCCTATCCTTGTTCATCTTCCATCCTTGGAAAATCGACACATAAACACTCTCTCTTTATTCATTTTGTTCTTCTTTCTTTCTTTTTGGTAAAGAAGACTCAAACATCACTATTCTTTTCAAAACCTTTCTTCATGGCCAAATATTAATGGTAAATTTTTTGCCGAATCATTCTTCTTTTCTTTGTTTATTCATAGCCGAATCTTTTCTTATACATATGTTTTCTCTTCAATATTTTCTTTTCTTCTTTGAAGCCTTGGACAATAGTGTGATAGTGGAGGGCCGAAACTCAAGTGTTCGTAAATGTCGTAGATCGTTGAAATCAGATTTAAGTTGTTAAAGGTAAAAGATTATTAAGGTAAACCGATTACACTCTTCAAGTCTTTAGTCTTAAGATTTTCGATAAATTGTTAGGACTAATGATTCTTTGTCTTTGAAGACAATCAAAATAGGGACGAAAAGGGCAGTAAATAGTGTTCAGAAGAGGGGTGGTTCCGTTATTCCCCCTAAGTTTAAGAGAAGGACTGTTTCGGGAATCCGAGATTTTCCACCGGGTTGTGGACCCTTATCCGATTTAAAACCAATTATTCAAAGTCGACGCACTCTCAACCATTGTTTACTCGTGG
This sequence comes from Gossypium rotundifolium, assembly GCA_025506655.1. Taxonomy (NCBI): domain Eukaryota; kingdom Viridiplantae; phylum Streptophyta; class Magnoliopsida; order Malvales; family Malvaceae; genus Gossypium; species Gossypium rotundifolium. Next base: position 65,845,077 of record CP106730.1, on the reverse strand, counting down.
TTCGAACCTTTGATCGAGAGAAATCGTAAATAGTGATTATTCAAAATTTCGAGGGTAAGATTTAGATCGCTCAATATTAGAATATTAAATTTTAGTGTTCTAATCCTTCGTAATGTGTGTTTAGATATCGACGAGCGGGAGAGTGTAGTTCTCACAGTAATCAGGTGTGTAATCTCACACTATATCTCATGGTTTAGATGACTATACAACAGTTAAAGTTGGATTAAAAATAGCAAAGTTGGTGAAATCGAAAAATATGGTATTATCGACACTTTAGTGTTAAAATCATGAAATCGGTATTAAGATCGTGAAAATTTTGGAATCGCCCTTAATGGCTAAAATGATAATAAGTGATAAATTTGGGCCACATGTGATATTTGATAAATTTGGGCCATATGTGATATTTGGTAAATTTGGGCCATATGTGATATTTGGCAAATTTGGGCCATATGTGATATTTGATAAATTTGGGCCATATGTGATATTTGGCAAATTTGGGCCATATGTGATATTTGATAAATTTAGGCCATATGTGATCTTTGATAAATTTGGGCCATATGTGATATTTGGCAAATTTGGGCCATATGTGATAATTGATAAATTTGGGCCATATGTGATATTTGATAAATTTGGGCCATATGTGATATTTGATAAATTTGGGTCATATGTGATATTTAGAAAATTTGGGCCATATGTGATATTTGATAAATTTGGGCCATATATGATATTTGGCAAATTTGGGCCATATGTGATAATTGAGAATTTGGGCCATATGTGATAATCGATAAATGGGCCATAAGTGAAATTTGATAATTGGGCCATTTATGATAATTGATAAATGGGCTATATGTGATATGTGTTTTAATGGGCCAAAATTCATAAATTATAATATGGTTTTCTTTACAAATATTTTGTAATGCATAAACATGATTGCATGGGTTGGGATCAATGATGAAGAGAAGAAAGGCTTAATGTAAGAATTCTAGATAGGTGACTCTGTCACAATGGTCGTTGCCCGAAATCTAGATCGGTGGTTCTACCACAATTATTTAAATGGCCGTTGCCACAAATATTATATTGGGCTTAAAGCCTACTTTGGTGCGTTGGCGGGGTGGGTGACTAAAGCTCCCCACATGTGTGCTGGTTGGGTACGGGGGTGTGTAGCGGATGGAAATCTAGGTTTGGTTTTGGAAATTGCATATCATTTGCATTTTATATATATATGCTAAATTATTATATTTTGAAATGGGCTTAGGCCCAAATAAATGTTTAAATTGTCTTGGCCCAGTGGACTATTGTAAGTGAGTTACACACTGAGTTCTAGGTAACTCACCCCAATTTTTTTACCCCTCTTAGGTAATAACAATTGATGGAGACTTGGGTCGGAGATGACTTCGTGGGGAGGCTATACTACAAATGGTGGTTTATAAAACTTTAAGACTTCTTTTATAATTTTTATTAAGTACTATTTTTAATGGCGATGTAATAAGGTTTTTTTAATTATGGATTTTATTATGTGGATGGATTTATTATGTTTTAGTTTTATTAAGTTGGATTGATTTAGTTTTTCATAAATGATTTTCTAAAACTTTCAGTATAAAATAAAGGTTTTCTTAAATATCTTTAAAACTCAGAAATCCTTTAACTCTTCGTTAGAATATTTTGATTAAATAAATTTCAAAATTTTAATCAAATACTACTCTATAGATCCAATGATATTCTCTTGTGTTTTTAATCAAGGATTTCAAATAAACCTCGATTTTTCGATAAAGTCATTCTCTTAATCATTTTGGAATTTGATTTCTACTTCGTTAAATGATTTGAATGTACGTTAAATTTGTGTGGCATGCCAAAATTCGGGCTTAATGCATAGGCCGGGTTTGGGGTGTTACATTTTATGGTATCAGAGCCCAGTTTCAAACTCAGCTGTGGTTTGGGTTCAACGAAGATTTTGTTTAAAAACCGCTTAAATTTCTAGACTTTATGTTTTAAAGGTAGTATGGCACCACGAGCATCCGACACCAAGTCAAGTAAGTATGTTCAGTAAGTATTTGTTTATTAAATGTTTATTTTTGTGATGAGACCTAAAGAACACTCTAGAACTTCTAGTTTTAGGTGTTGAAAACGATAGAGATCGAGACTATAGGATGTGATTGCGAAAATAACCCTATCTCATATATCTCATAAAATATCGTTAATAAACACTGAAATAATATTCTGATTCATAAAACTTGTAATCAGATTAAAGCAAATTAGTCAATATAAGCACTAGAGGACGTGGTCGTGGACGCAGTAGACGTGGCCGTGGTAGAGGACGAGGTGCTGCATCTGAAGCGCCGAGTCATATACCAAAAATGGATGCACCTGCGTCATTTGAGAGCAAAACTGGATCTCATGATCATGCCAATGAGGATAATGCTTTGACTCAAGCAATGTTGCGAGTCCTAGAAAGAGTAGTCGGAGCTAGAACGGTCCAAGAACTCGTGGATCAATATCGAACGACTCAAGTCTAGTGGTGCGAAGTTTTAGAGGTGTCTCTAGTGTAGCTCGAATGTGGCGAATATTGGCTTGAGGTCAGAGAACGAATTATGGATGATTTGGAGTGTACCGTCGAGCGAATCGAGAGGAGCCATGTCTTTGCTAAGAGACGAGGCGTATCAATGGTGGCTTACTGTTCGAGAAGGCATCGAGGCTGTATTGGTTAATTGGGATTTCATTAAAGCTGCTTTCCAAGGGAAGTACATCGGAACAAGTTATGTAGATGCTCAAGGAAAGAATTCTGAATTTGGTTCAAGGAAGTAAGATCGTGGCGACCACGAGGCGTAATTTCTTCGTTTGAGTCGTTATGCTCGTACTATAGTGCAGACTGATCATGAGCGCTGTGTACGCTTTGAGGATGGACTGAATGATGAGTTGCGGGTAGAAATACCAAAGTTTAGGGGCATTTTGGTATTTTTACATTTTCCTCGATTCAATATATTAATTTAGATAATAAAATAATTCATTTCATACAATTTGGTCATTTTTGACATTTTTACAAAATTTCCAAGCCATGCACATCCACTAACACCCTTAATGGTCTATTTACCATATAAGGACTTCCACTTTAAAGTTCTATAGCTATTTAATACCTTTAGCTAATAGAACATAACTTTTGCACTTTATGCAATTTAGTCCTTTTCAATTAATTAACTCTTGAAACGTTAAAAATTTACAACAAAAATTTAATACCACCTTAATTACACTCGTAAATATTTATAAAAATATTTACAGCTTGGTTTATAAAAAAATGAGGTCCGGTACCTCAATTTCCAAAACCACTTAACCTTAGGGTCATACCACTTGAACTTAATAAATCACTTATAAAACAAATATCACATTTCTCAAAAACCTTTTAAAGTCACTATTAACTCGTAAATATTAAATATAATATTTACAAACTTACTTGTCAGATTTAGTGGCCCCGAAACTACTATTTCGGCACCACTAAAAATGGGCTTTTATAATAGGATTGGTTTATTTGAAATTATTAATGTTTTTAAGGGTATAAAGGTAAATGAGTAATTAAGGTTAAAATTAATAAAACAAAATCAAATTCTTTTCATCCATCTTTAACCTCCACCAAAATTTGAGGATAGAACACCGTTTTTAGGGTTCAAAGGTTTGGCCAACAATACCCTGTGCAGATAAGTATGATTTTGCTCGGTTTTTAATGATTTTTATATTTTTGGAGTCGTTGTAGCTTAATCTAGCTAGCTGAGGGACTAATTTGCAAAATTGTTAAAAGTCTACGATCTTACCATGGATGTATGTTAGTTGTTTTTTATGTTTGATGGATGAAAATGAATGCTTGATGATAGTTGAACAACTTTAATAAAGGAAAATTTGATGAATTTGTCAATAAGGGATTAAATTGAAAATAAAAAAATATTCATGGTTAAATTATGAAATAAAGGAAATATAAGGCTTGCTAAGGGCATTAGTGATATTCGGCTATAATGGGATTTTATTAAATTGCATGAATTTGCATTTTTATGAGCTAGGGACTAAATTGTAAAGAAGTTGAAATATTAAGGGTGAAAGTGTAAATTTACAAAAAATGTATTTTGGGGTGAATTGAGTAGAATGAATACTAAATGGATTGAATTTGATTATTTAGATCAAGTTAAGCGTCATACGAGAACTAGATCGAGGGAAAGATAAAGTTTTGGACTAGTCGATCCTATTTCGTCGTTTTTGTGATTGAGGTATGTTCGTATGTTAACAAGAATTAAAGTAATCGTGTTTTAAATACTTTATTATTGCATTCTTTATGAATATGACTTCACAAAATTATTCGACGAAGATCTGACGACGTATGGAATCCCGGTTGAACCTTAGGAATAGATAAGATAGAAATGACATGTCATTAGGGGTTACCTTGTTTTGGGTGCTAGTCCATATGTTCTACCGGTAGTTGAGTTTTCCAGCATGTGGTGCTGTCACTCATCAGCTTGTGTGAGCAACACCATGTAGCTACGTCTTGACCATCAGCTTGTGTGAGCAGACTCAGTAATAGCTCGAGAGTGAGCATTTATACGAGATATGAGATAGAGATGGTTTTGACCATGTGTTGGCACTTAGGTACGAGATTCTCGAAAATATGATAGCATTCCAAATGGTTCAATGGGTAAAGATGATGGTACGAGGATGTAAGATATGGTACGAACCTGTTTAGGTATTTGTGAGAAGTATGTCAATGAATTTATAGTTGATGTACTCATACATGACTAATTTGGTTATGGTTATGTGCTAACCTTTGAATTTGATTGTAACTTACCTCTATTTACTTATGCTTCTTTAAATTGTGATTGAATGGTAAGTTATACTTATTATTCATACAAGCCTATTAAGCTTAATAGCGTACTTTGCTTACTTTTCTGTGTTTTATAGTGATATCGAAGCTTGCGAATTGGAAGTTGTCGGAGATCTCATCACACTATCCAGATGTTATTTTGGTACTTTTGAACTTTGTGTATTTAGGTTATATGGCATGTATAGGTGTTTTGTCTAATGTGGCCTATATGTCTCATTATGTTTTTGTTATATGTTTAGCCATGTGATTTGGCTTATTTTGATATACTCGGTTATGTAAATATGTATAAATGGCCCTTTGACTTGTGGTTTATAATTGCTATGTGAATGCCTTGTTGTGAATTGGTATTTAAGGTAGAAAATCATTCAAATTGAGAATGTATTAGCATGCTAAGTATTAGGCAAAATAATGCCTATATGAAAGTGACCATTTATGTACATTTTGAAAGTGATATAGGCATGATTTGAAATGGTAAGTTGCGATGTTTATGAGCATTGTGTTTATTTGTATTGGTATAGCATGATTTGGACTTGGTTAAGAGTTTGAATGCCTATTGATGTTATGGTCATATGCTACTTGGTATGTGTAGGTTGGTGCCAATTTGGGTGAGAAAGATGGCTTGAAAAATAGCATATTTTTGTCCACACGGGCAGAGACACGGCATGTGTCTCAGCTATGTGTGACACACGACCAAGTGAGACGGCCGTGTGTCCCCTGATGTTTATTTAGAAACCAATTTAGTAGCTTCACACGTCCTAGCAGACGGGCGTATGGCTTGGCCGTGTGGCACAAGTCAGTATACCCTTTAATTTTCGCACGGGCGTGTGAGGCCATTTCAAAGGGTACACGGGCTAGTCACATGGGTGTGTGGTTGGCCGTGTGACCCAAGTCGGAGAGTTACATGGGGTAAGACACAGGCTGGGACACGGCCATGTGATCCCATTTCGAATGTCCACATGGCTTGTGACATGAGCATGTCTCTTGGCTGTGTGAGACGCACGGCTTGTCCACGCGGGAGCGTATGTTCCCTATACTTTAAAAATTTTCTATGTTTTTCTAAAAATTTTTAATTATTCGATTTAGTCCTGAACCACTTCTAATGCATGTTTTGGGTCTCGAGGGCTTCTGTTAGGGACTATATGATTTTATTTGAATGGTTTTTAATTGGTATGAGAATTGTAATTCAAATTGTGTGTTTGTTTGTGAGATTAGTCTGATAATGCTCCGTAACCCTATTTCGACGATGGATACGGGTAAGAGGTGTTACAATTCCATGAATTCAAATAAGCAAATTTGGCACCTCCATCCCCTAATGTGCCTCCTTCGGTACCCCTGAATCTGTAAAATCCTATACCTGTGGCAGTTACTCGAGTATCAATAGATAAAGTCCAGAAGTATGGAGTATAAGAATTTAAAGGTAAAGTGAAAAATAGTCTTGCACAGGCCAGGTACTGGTTAATAAACACAAAGAGAGTCTTCGCAGAGTTGATGTGCACACCTAAAGATTGTTTGAGATGTGCTGTCTCATTACTCAAGGATGAAGCGTACTTATGGTGGGACACTTTGAGCATAATGATATCACATGATCGGGTTAGTTAGGATTTCTTCCAGGCTGAATTTAAGAAGAAGTATGTTAGTTGGCTACTCGTTGACAAGAAAAAGGAAAAAAATTCTTAAGTTAAAATAAGGGAATCGGTCTGCAGCTGAATATGAATCAAAATTTGTACAACTAAGAAAATATGCTTGTAATATAGTACCAAGCGAGGAAGAAATTTGTACTAGATTTGAAGATGAGTTGAATGATGGTATTCGTATGTCTGTGGCATCATTAAAGTTACGAGAATTTGTAGAACTCTAGGAATGGGCACAAAAATTGAAGAAGTTTGTAAAAGTAAATGACAGTTAAAATCAAGATTTCGAGATTTTAATAAAAGAGGGTCGTTCAAGCCTACACAATCATCTCCACAAAAGAAATTTAGAAATGAGACAAATCATTCGGCTGCCCCTTCAAAGTTCACTGGCACAGATAAACCAAGGCAAAGCAATTTTAAGCCTGTTAATTCTCCAACGGCTAGTGTCGGAGGTGTAAGGAATGTTGAGAGAACCATTCCTGTTTGTGATGATTGCAATAAAATGCATTTTGGTGAGTGTTGATCAAAGTCGGGAGCTTGTTTCCTTTGTGGATCTATCGATCATTTCCTTCGTGATTGTCCAAAAAAGTGGAATGATTTTGGCAATCAATCAAATAAGCCTAAAGCAACCTCACTGAGAGGCAGGCGATCCAGAAATGTTAGAAACACTGCAGCTGGTTGAGGCAAGAATAGCGAGATGAATGAATGATCTGAAGTGAGAACCCCAACTACAGAAGATGCAATCAGAGCTTGTGAAGAAGCTAATGCTCCAGATGTTATTGCGGTGCTTTTTCTCTCTTTGATATTAATGTATATGCACTGATTGATCCTGAATTAACTCACTCGTATATATGCACTGCATTAGTAGACTAAAAGAAATTACATATTCAGTTCACTAAATATATTGTCAAAGTTACGAATCTCCTGGGTCAATGTGTTTTAGTAAAACAAATATGTAGATCATGTCCATAGAAAATTAGGGGTTACGATTTTCCTACTAGTTTGATGTTGTTACCTTTTAATGATTTTGATATCATTTTGGAATGGACTGGTTGTCTGAGCATGATACAATAATGAGTTGTCGAATCAAGCAAGTTAGTTTAAAGCGTCCAAATGGTGACTTTATTTGTGTTAAGGCAGATGGGGTCGATTGTGTTACAAATGTGATTTCGGCATTTTTCAACTCAGAAGTTTATTAAAAAGGGATGTGAAGCTTATTTAGCTTACATTTTTTATTTGAAAATGACTGACTCAAAAATGAAGCAGGTGCCAGTTGTCAAGGAATATGTTGATGATTTCCCTGAAGAATTTCCTTGATTACCACCAACATGAGAAGTAAAATTTGTGATTGAGCTTGTGCCTGGAACAACTCCAATTTCAAAATGCCATACAGGATGGCCCTTATACAATTGAAAGAGTTGAAAGTGTAGTTGTAAGAGTTGTTAGATCGCGGATTTATTCGACCGAGTGTGTCACCTTGGGGTGCTCTAGTTTTGTTAGAAAAGAAGAAAGATGGGTTAATGAGATTATGTATATATTATCGACAGTTGAATAGAGCTACCATTAAGAATAAATACCCGTTACATCATATTGATAATTTTTCAATCTATTAAAAGGAGCTACAGTGTTTTCAAGATAGACTTGAGGTCCAGATATTATCAGCTATGAATTAAGGAACAAGACGTATAGAAAATTGCATTTCGAACTAGATATGGCCATTAACAATTTCTGGTGATGCCATTTGGTTTGACTAATGCTTCTGCAGCATTCATGGATTTGATGAATCAGGTATTTCAACCATATCTAGATTGGTTCGTTGTGGTATTCATTGATGAGATCTTGGTCTATTCACTGAACGAGTCGGATCATGCCAAACATTTAAGAGTTGTAATGAAAACTTTGCATGAAAAATAAGTTCCTAGAAAGAAAATGTAACTATCCGGTTTATACCCTAGTCCGGTTTATAGTCCCAAAGAATATTCGGTTAGACATATGTATGAATAAATTTTGTGAAATTGATGTTTTGAAAAATAGAATAGACTAAATTGATAAATTGTGCAAGTATGAGGTTTAATTTGTAAATAGCCCTAAAAATGTGTCCTTGGATTGAATTGAATGAGTTAGTGAATAAAAGAGTTAATTCTGAATATATATAGATCAAGAATTGAGGAAAACAGACTTAGATCACGGGAAAGAAAAAGTGACAGAGTAGCCGTTTTTATTTTGATAAACTGAATTCGAGGTAAGTCACTATTCAAATAAACGTATTTGTATTAAACTGAACATATATATATCCATATGACTATCGATGATAATGCATGTGTATGAGATACTACGTGCATGAATTTTGAGATAAGTTTGATATAGTGACAAAGTCCGAGAAGTCCCGTACGAACCTAGGAATAGATAGGATTTGTTCTGTTATGACATAGGAATATGTTCGTTTTATCATGTAAGACCACGTCCGGGACGTTGGCATTGATTTGTGATATCGTGTAAGACCACGTCTGGGATGTTAGCATCGATATGATCTTTACGAGTAAGACATCTGAGACGTTGGCATCGATATGAGCTTTACGTGTAAGACCATGTCTGTGACATCGGCATCGTATTAATTCGCACAAGACCCTATCTGGGAAAGAGGCATCGATATCTGAGTGCATGTAAGACCTCGTCAGGGACGTTGGCATTGTACAATTATTCTGACCTTTCGGGTATCCTACTAGATTTCTATTGGTTCAACGGGCAAGTATGTGATACGAATTACTAATCCGAGTTATGAACAAATAGGTGATTATAAATTCATTTCAGTACGTTAATTATACACTAATTGTGTTTACAAGGTAAGCATCTATGGGATCTTAATATGAAGTTATGTATATGGAATTGATGATAAGATATGTAAAGTTTTGGCTAGATAAGCTATGTGCTTGTATGATTCTTGAATTATGAAAATGGTTTAGTGGATGATATGTGCCAATGTATCTACTTGTAAATACACCTTCCATGCCAAGTTTGTTTATATATTGACTTACTAAGATTTTGGAAAGCTTACTTTGTGTGTGTGTTTTCTCTATTTTATAGGTCGTCAAAGCTACTGAAGGCTCGGGACCGTCAAGGATCGTCATCACACTACTAAACTCATTTTGTACCCTTTTGAAATTATATATAAAGCTTACTTTTGTAATGTTTAGTAACGCCTTTATCCCTAATCCAGTGACGGTTACGAGTTAGGGGTGTTACATTTGGTTTGTATCAGAGCTACAGTTTAGTCGATTCTCAGACTAACGTAGCGTGGCAGAGTCTACCTATACATGCCATATATCAGAATTGTGATAGTGTGACAAATCCTAACGTATAAAAATGTGATTTCTGTATAGCAATGGATTCCAAAAGAGCCGTAGCTGACGACGTAGAAAGTATTACACTTGCTCCCGTGCAAGGGATAGTGCTTTCTGATGGAAGACCGGCTACGAGCGGTCATGGAGGAGAAGTAAACAAGCTTTCTTCCAGATGATGAGTGAATGGTTCACTCAATTCATTAGAAATAACCCGACTACTTTGTAACCCCCGCTCCCAATTAATCCCCCTCAGGCATCTGATATACCTCTGACTGCAATCCGAATCTGTGGAATAAGCCTCCTATTAATAAGATTCGTAAGTATGGGGCAGGAGAATTTTGATCTACTAATGATGATAATGTTGAAAAGGCTGAGTTCTGGATTGAAAATACTATCCGAGTGTTCGATGAAATGTCTTTGACTCTAGAAGAATGCATTAAATGTATCGTATCATTACTTCGAAATGCAGCTTATCAATGGTGGAAAACCTTAATTTCTATTGTTCTAAGAGAACGAGTTACGTGGGATTTCTTTCAGATGGAGTTTCGAAAGAAATATATCAGTGAGAGATTCGTTGATCAGAAACGAAAGGAATTCCTAGAACTTAAATAGGGCCGAATGACTGTTTCTGAGTATGAACGAGAGTTTGTACGATTAAGCCTGTACGCTCGAGAGTGTATATCATCTGAAGCTATAATATGCAAAAGATTTGAAGACGGTCTTAATGAAGATATCAGTTTGTTAGTCAAGATTTTAAAGATAAAAGAGTTCGTTGTACTCGTTGATCAAGCATGCAAAGCTGAAGCACTTGGGAAAGATAAAAGAAAAGTCGAGACCAAGCTCGAGATATGAAAAGAGATTTACGAGCAAATCATTTCGATCGCTCAAAGAGATTCAAAGATGATCGAAGTCATTCCAGGATAATGTGAGACATTTGAACAGGACTTGAGATAGATAGCAGATGAGTTCCAAAACTCTCGCAACTTCAATGACCAGTGTTGGTAATGTTCGGACTGATAGACGTGAATGTAAACATTATGGAAAAAGGCATCCAAGAAGCTGTAGATTAAACGACAGATCTTGCTTCAGATGTGGATCACTTGACCATTTTATCCGTGATTGTCCTTAGTCCGTCGAGCAAGAGACTATTCAGAATTCGAGACCTGATAATGCACCTATGAGAGGTAGATCTTCAAGGAATGTAAGAAATGTCTGTGGTAGTTAAAGAACTAAGAGAGACACGGTTATGAGATCTAAAGCTAGAGAGCCTACCAAAGCGTATGCTATCCGAGCTCGTGAGGAAGCTTCATCACCTGATGTTATAACGGGTACTTTTATACTTTATGATACTTCTGTGATTGCATTAATAGACCCTGGTTCTACGCATTCGTATATATGTATGAATTTAGTATATAGTAAGAATTTGCCTCTAGAGTCTACTGAGTTTGCTATAAAAGTATCGAATCCCTTAGGTAAAAGTGTCATTGTTGACAAAGTATGCAAGAACTTTCCGTTAATGTATCAAGATATCTGTTTCTCTACTAATCTGATGCTTCTGCCATTTGATGAGTTTGACATTATTTTGGGTATGGACTGGTTGTCATTGCATGATGCTATTGTGAACTACAAAAAGAAGACTATCGATTTGAGATGTCTAAAAAATGAAATTGTACAGGTGGAGTCTAATGATTTGAATGGATTTCCTGCCGTGATATCTATTTTGAAAGCTCAAAGTTCTGTGAAAAAGGGCATGAGGCATTCTTTTCTTATGTAATTGATTCAAAAATGTTTGAAAGGAAAGTTGAGTCAGTGCCTATTGTTTGTGAGTTTTTTGATGTGTTCCCTGAGGAATTATCGAGTTTTCCTCCGATTTGTGAAGTTGAGTTTGGTATTGAATTGATGCCTAGTACGTCACCTATTTCGATAGCTCCGTATAGAATGGCTCCAACAGAGTTGAAAGAGTTAAAGTCACAATTGCAAGAGTTAACTGATAGAGGGTTCGCTAGACTGAGTTTCTCGCCTTGGGGTGCTCCTGTTCTGTTTTTGAAAAAGAAAGATGGTACGATGAGAATGTGCATTGATTACCGTCAGTTGAATAAGGTGACCATAAATAACAAATATTTGTTGCCCAGGATTAATGACTTATTTGATCAGTTAAAAGGAGCTACTGGATTTTCAAACATTGACCTGAGATCGGGATACTATCAGTTGAGAGTTAAAGATTCAGACATTCTGAAAATTACTTTCAGAATGAGGTACAGGCATTATGAGTTTTTAGTTATGCCTTCTAGACTAACCAATGCTCTTGCTATTTTTATAGATCTGATGAACAAAATTTTTAGACTGTACTTAGATCAATTTTTTATAGTATTCATAAATGACATATTGATTTATTCACGAAGTGAAAATGAGCATGCTGAACACTTAAGGATTGTGTTGTAAACTTTGAGAGAAAAGCAGTTGTACGCAAAATTCAGCAAATGTGAATTCTAGTTGCACGAGGTTAGTTTTCTAGGAACATATTGTGTCAGCTTCTAGGATTCGTGTTGATCCAAGCAAGATTTCTGCTATTCTGGATTGGAAACCTCCAAGAAACATGTTTGAAGTCTGTAGTTTTCTGGGTCTAACTAGTTATTATCGTCATTTTGTAAAAGGATTTTCAGTGATAGCTACTCTGTTGACTAAATTACTTCAGAAAGATGTTAGATTTGAGTGGTCAGAGAAATGTCAGAAAAGTTTTGATCGGTAAAACTCATAATGTAAGCTCCAATGTTAGTACAAATTTAATCGGGTAAAGAATTTGTTATGTATAGTGATGCTTCGTTAAACGGTCTAGGATATGTTTTGATGCAGGAAGGCAAAGTTGTAGCTTATGCCTCAATACAATTGAAGCCTCATGAAAAGAACTATCCGACGCACAACCTTGAGTTAGCTGCGATTGTGTTTCCACTTAAGATTTGGCGCCATTATCTGTATGGTGAGAAATGTGATGTATTTTCAAATCATAAAAGTCTGAAATATTTGATGACCTAGAAAGATTTGAACCTGCGTCAAAGAAGATGGTTAGAACTGTTAAAAGATTACGAGCTTGTGATAGATTATCATCTAGGTAAAGCAAACGTTGTTGCTGATGCATTGAGTAGAAAATCATTGTTTGCATTACGTGCTTTAAATGCTCAGTTAGATTTGTCTGATGATAGTTCTGTGATAGCTTAATTGAAAGCAAAAGTGTTGTTTTTGCAATAGATATGTGATGCTCAGAAGGTTGTTAATGAATTGTTATTGAAACGAGCTCAGTGTGAATTGAATTGCAAATCTGAATTTCGATTAGTTGATGATTGCTTGAGATTTCGAGGTCGTATCTGTGTTCCAAGAAATCTAGAGTTGATTCAACGATTTTGAATGAAGCACATAACAGTTGTTTATCTGTTCATCCGGGAAGTACAAAAATGTATCATGATTTGAAGCAGCACTATTGGTGGTCTGGCATGAAACGAGACATTTCTGACTTTGTTTCGAAATGTTTAATCTATCAGCACGTAAAACATGAAGATCAAGTTCCGTCCAGTTTGCTACAACCAATTCTGATTCATGAGTGGAAATGGGATAGAGTAACGATGGACTTTGTTTCAATTACCTCCGACTCTGAGAAGGAAAGATGCGATTTGGGTCGTGGTTGACCGATTGACGAAATCTGCCTATTTTATTCTGGTAAGACCTGACTACTCACTCGAAATATTAGCCGAGCCTTATATTTCTGAGATTATAAGATTACACGGAGTGCCACTATCCATTGTGTCAGAGAAAGATCTGAGTTTCACATCGCGAGTCTAGAAGAAGTTACAAGAAGCTTTAGGCATGAAATTGTATTTCAGTACAGTTTTTCATCCACAGACAGATGGTCAATCCGAGCGGATCATTCAGTTTTTAGAGGATATGTTACGATCCTATATACTTGAGTTTATTGGTTCGTGGGAACAGTATTTATCGTTGATCGAATTTTCATATAATGATAGTTTTCAGTCAAGCATCAAAATGGCACCATATGAAGCTTTGTACGGACGTAAATGTTTTACACCTCTGTATTGGAATGAGCTTAGTGAGAATAAGTTGCACGGAGTTGATTTGATAAAGGATTCAGAAAAAAAGTGAAATTGATCCGAGATTGTTTGAAAGCAGCATCTGATCATCAGAAGTCTTATGCGAACTTGAAATGAAAAGATATAGAATTTGAAATCTGCGATAAAGTATTTTTGAAAGTGTCTCAATGGAAGAAAGTTATTCGATTCAGACGTAAAGGCAAATTGAGTCCGAGATTCATCGGACCGTATGAGATCATTGAATGTGTTGGGCCTCTTGCATAGAGATTAAAGTTTCTGTCTAAGTTAGAAAGGATTCATAATGTATTTCATGTTTTGATGCTCCGTAGACATCGGTCTGATCCGTCACATGTGACTGCTCCGTCTGAAATTGAAATTTGATCTGATGTGACATACGAAGAGGAACCAATCTGTATCTTAGCTCGTGAAGTGAAAGAGTTGAGAAACAAGAAAATTCCATTAGTAAAAGTACTATGGAATCGACACGAAATAGAAGAGGCTATGTGGGAGCCTGAAGACTCATTGAGACAGCAATATTCGACTCTATTTAACAATAAGATTTTGGGGATGAAAATCTTAAAGGAGGTGAGAATTGTAACAGTCCAGTTTATACCCTAGTCAGAATAGTGATTTTGGGACCACAAATCCGAGTCAATATAATATTTTAATATTATTTTCTGTGTTGTTGATATGTGACTAAAGCATTTGGTAAACTTTCATAAGTTAATTTGTCTGCTGTGTGTTTAATTTGACAAAAGGATTAAATTACATTGACTGTGAAAGTTGCTTGCTATTTTTTAAGATATCTATTTGATGTGGCTTTTAAAAGAGGAGACCTTATTTGGCAATTAAACCTCTTTTAAGATAGTGGATAGTAGTTGGACAAATATGCCCTTATTGTTTAATTGTTGTAATTATATGAATGAAGGCTATTTTGGTAACTTTATTATTAACATTAGATTAAAGAAATAAAAAGATGAGTGTTCATCTTTCATTCTCTCCATTTAACTGAAATTAGCAAAGAAAGAAAAGAGAAAATTGAGCTAGGCATTCGGCACTTACAAGCCAAAATTAAGGTAAGTTTTGACTTCAATTTTTGATAATTTATACGTTTTTGTAATCGTTGCTTTGAGAGCTACAAAACCCATGCCTTAATTTTGTATTTCGATGATGTATGTGAAATATGCTATTGTCATGAGATATGTGATGTTTGATGATGAAAAATGAAAGATTTGAGCTAGATGAACATGTTATGTTCTTGAAGTTTTGATGAATTTAGCTAAATAAGGCTAAATTATGAAAATAGAAAATTGAGGGACTAAATTGTGAATTTGATGAAAAGTATGGACTTATATAGTCCCTAGGAATATTCGGTTATACATGTGTGTGAACAAATTTTGTGAAATTGATGTTTTGAAAAAATGGACTAAATTGATAAATTGTGCAAGTATGAGGGTTAATTTGTAAATAGCCCTAAAAATGTGTCCTTGGATTGAATTGAATGAGCTAGTGAATAAAAGAGTTATTTTGAATATGTATAGATCAAGAACCGAGGAAAATGAACTTAGATCGTGGGAAAGCGAAAGTGACAGAGTAGCCATTTTTATTTCGATAAACCAAATCCGAGGGAAGTCACTATGCAAATAAACGTATTTGTATTGAACTGAATATATATATCTATATGACTATCGATGATAATAAATGTGTATGAGATGCTATGTGCATGAATTCCGAGATAAGTTTGATATATTGACAAATTTCGAGAAGTCCCGTACGAACCTAGGAATAGATAGGATTAGTTCTATTATGACACAGGAATCTATTCTGTTTTATCATGTAAGACCATGTCCGAGACGTTGGCATTGATTTGTGATTTCGTGTAATACCATGTCTGGGACATTGGCATCGATATGTGCTTTACGAGTAAGACCATGTCTGGGACGCTGGCATTGATATGAGCTTTACGAGTAAGACCACGTTTGGGACGTACGTTGGCATCGATATGAGCTTTACGTGTAAGACCATGTCTGGGACATCGGCATCATATTGATTCGTATAAGACCCTGTCTGGGATAGAGGCATTGATATCTGAGTTCATGTAAGACCTTGTCTGGGACGTTGGCATTGTATGATTATTCTTAGCTTTCTGAGTATCCTACTAGATTTCTATTGGTTCAACGGGCAACTGTGTGATACGAATTACAAATCTGAGTTATGAACAAATGGGTGATTGTAAATTCGTTTCAGGTACGCTGATTATACACTGATTGTGTTTACAAGGTAAGCATCTATGTGATCTTACTATGAAGTTATGTATATGGAATTGATGATAAGATATGTAAAGTTTTGGCTAGATGAGCTATGTGCTTGTATGATTCTTGAATTATGAAAATGGTTAAGTGGATGATATGTGCCAATGTATCTACTTGTAAATACGCCTTCCATGCCAAGTTTGTTTTTATATTGAATTACTAAGCTTTTGGAAAGCTTACTTTGTGCGTGTGTTTTCTCTATTTTATAGGTTGTCAAAGCTACTGAAGGATCGGGACCGTCAAGGATTGTCATCACACTACTAAACTCATTTTGGTGCCCTTTTGAACTTGTATATATCTAATTATGGCATGTATAGGCTAGATATGTGTATATGTTTATGAAGTGATCTTAGCCATGTGTTTTGGAAAGTTTTGTAAAACCCCAAACCCGGTCAATACGCCACGACCGAATCTGGTATGTCACTTAGGAAAATATTTTTGAAAGAATCGAATTAACAATTAAATTTTTGTGAAAAACTCTTTTAAATTCTATATTTGTAGAAATTACATGTTTAGTAAGTTAAAACTGAAAATTTACTTTGAAATTACATAAAACTTTAAAATAAGTGAATAAATCATAGGTTAGAAAACATTTATATCATTTTAAGACAACTCAATTATTACTTTGAAAACCATTTGCATTTGAATGTAGAAACTTAATATTTGAAAATCATTTAAATTATCGAAAACCCTTAAGTTGTTTAAATTATCAAATGATTTATGTTACCCGATGGTAACATTTTAAAACAAATCCGCTTTTGTAGTTTAGAAAACTTGGTGCTCAATTTCTTATAATAATCATGAAATTTATAAACCATATTTAAAGCATGTTCAAAACATAAAAATAATCCAAAACATAATTAAACAGGCCTTATTACAAATCCATAAATTATGAAAACCAAATTTAATTAAAATACCCAAATGGAAGTTCATATAAAACCAACTTTTATTACATGGCCTCCTCGAGTTCATCCGGCTCATCATCCGCGATCTCACAAATCACCTGAAAGGATAAGGGAGAAGGTGAGTCACAAAGACTCAGTGCATATTCCCTCTCCCGGGTAAATACCACATACTTACACAAATTATAACAAAGCAACATATATGTATAATGCACCCAACCTAGCCATCCATAACTCCTTTTCTACCCCGTGGTACCAAACCACCGGTGGTGCCAAACCACGGTGACCAAGTCATGATATAAATGTGATACCAAATCACCGTGACCAAAGTCACGAATAATCCATCTGTGGGGCCAACCCACGTGTGATACCAAATCACTGGCGACGATCCCATATCTCAAAAGTGGGGCCAACCCACGGTGGTGTTAACCACAGGGACGAGTCGCTATGAGGTGCCAAACCTCGGTGTCCAAGACACGAATGTGATACCAAATCACTTGAGGTACCAAACCTCGGTGTCCAAGACACGAATGTGATACCAAATCACTGGTGACCAAGTCACGATATCAATCTTCCCCTCCTCTCATATTGCCCATGCCAATGCAATAAATAAACAAATCATGTCAATATACTTTGATATGTATCTCATAACAAATATATCATAAATCGTAGATCATGATTTCTATCCACATGTATTTACAACATATCGAAACGGACTTACCCGAATCTTCATTCATACCATCATGGTATCATATCCAAATCTCATCGTTTTTCCCACTTTCATAATATGATTAGTTATAACACACATAAATACATATATAAACCAAGTTATAAAGTGTGCAAGACTTTCACCAAAGCAAGAACTAACTTCCGAAGATCCGATCTATCGCACTAGATCACCTTGTCCTACAATCGGCCAACACTTATATTATAAACAAAGGCCATTCGGCCCTACCACTAAATCCCAAAGAGTTAACGCTTCGAAATACCAATCTTACCTAAAAGCTTACCCAAAACGAGAGGCAAAGATACGAGGCTTAGATTGATTGCTTCCAACGTCCTGAAGAGCCTAAAAGAAATCGGTTCCTAGAATGGTTAGAACCTTGCAACAAATGCCCATAGGTTCGGCCTTTGTCCACAAGAAAATAACATAGAGAGGAGAAAAGAAATAATAGGAAAATCGCCAAGAATACTTACTTATTAACCAAAATCGATTGAAGAAAGCAAAGAGAATCTACCCTTGAATATTCGGCCAAAACAAAACAATAAGAGAAAAGAAGATTCGGCTATGGTGTTAGTTGATGGAGGAAAATTTGGTTAGAGTGGGGAAAAGAAAGAAAAGAAAGTGAAATGCAAGAGAGGATTTGACAAAGGAAGGTGGAGAGGACTTTTGGCATAAAAGTTTGAGAGAAGAAAAGAAAAATGAAAGGAGAAGATGGTATTTTCGATTTTGAGCAAAAGTGGAAAAAGAAAGAGAGAGAGATGGGAGAAAGAGATTCACCAAGGAAGCAAAAGAGAACAAAATGAAAGAAAATGCCTCTTTCAATGGTAGTATATTTTCGGCACCAAGAGAAAAAGAGTTTGAGAAGAGAAGAAAACAATACTAATTGGTCAAAAATAAAAGCCAAAACCAAAACAAACTTTACCTATTGCTCACTAATACATTCGGATAGGGAGAGTGTTTTTGGAGAGAAAAGAAAATGATGTACAATAGCTAAGGAATATGGCCAAAAAGCTACCAACCTTCCAAGCCTTCAACAAAATCGGTCAACCCCTCCCCCTAGACCATTATGCCGTCCATATACATGGACTAATGGCTATAGAAGAGTTTCCAAAACACTCTCCATCATCCATGCCTTTTGTCCCCTCATCATACCATAAGTCTTAAGAATCTTATCCCTAATTACAAGCTTTCCAAAACCATTATTCAACTTACCAAAAATTTTGAAAGTCTAACCTACCATAAGAATGGTTTGGCCAACACTTAATGCTAAGATGCATAAAAATAAAGTCTTTCAATGCAATCCATGCTACTCGAACCACTTCCCTCAAGCAACTCTTCATACATCATAACCACCTTGCCACTAACTCCTTATGTGTTAGAATTTAATACTTAAATTATCTTAAGTGTCAATATCACCTAGTTCACTTCATTAAATTTTTAAATACCAAGAATTATTCTATCTTCCTAAATAAAATCAAGCCTTCACAAGACTATGCTAACACAAAAAAAATTCATACCCGAGCCAATACAAATAATACTCAAATTTTAGGATGTTACAAGTTTTGAGTTGATAAATGCTTGAATGAATGAGTTTTATAATGTAAATTTTGGTATGGTTGGATGCCTATGAAATGGTAAAGTTTTGGCTAAACAAATGAATGCAGTATGCTTGAGATAAGATGAGCTTTAGTCTTGTAATTTTGGCATTGTTGAGATTGGCATTGAATGTTTAGATTGAATGGTCAAATTTGGTATGTTTTTGGTTGCCATATATGCATGATATGTGATGGAAAATGTTGCTTGTAGGTATAACCTATTTGGGTGGCATTTTGGTCTAATGTCACACGGTCATGGCATACGGGTGTGCCTAGTGACCGTGGGGTAAAGTCAGTATATGGCCCAGTGGGACACGGCCAGGGCACACGGACATGCATGGTAACCGTCTGGTATTTGGCAGGATCAACCACGGCCAGGGTATATGGGCGTGCCTGGTGGCCATGGTACATAAGTCAGTTTCGACCACGGGAAAGACACACGGGTGTGTCTTGTAGCCGTGGGTGGGGCACGGCCTACTCCTACAGGCGTGTGTCCATTGTATTATAGTAAATTTTTTAATTTTCCATGAAATTTTGTATGTGTTTAGTTTTAGTTTCGATTCGATTTGTAAGCATGTTTAGGGTCTCGATGACTCACTTAAGGGACATTATGTGTATGATAAATGAATGAAATGCATGGAATGTTATAAATGTTTTTGATCTGTCCGGTAATGACTTTGACCCTATTCTGGTGACGGTTTCGGATTAGGGGTGTTACAAAACAAGTTCACTGTGTAGTGCTTGTGAGTTGGACAAGTCTCATAAGCTTCTTTTTCCTCTTCCAATACTCTAGAGTTGACACTTATCTTTAGAGCCTCTGGAGTTGATTGTTCAACATTATATCTTTAGAGGCTTACACCTGATTTATTTTCTCTAGATGGCAAACAACAAGTTGAGTTGTGATCGTGTCAAACAGTCGAGTTTTAATATTTATAAAGAATGATCGAACCTGTAGACTAACTATGACAATGCGTGAGGCAAGTGCACCTATCGAACAATAGTATAGTTTAGGCAATATTATTTTATCGAACCCAAAGGAACCTACAAGTACTACTACTCACTTTCTCTCTATTATTTAGTCTAAAATATGGAGTGATTGGTTTATTAATCTAAAAAACTAATGAAAAACTAAACTAGATACAAAGATAAAAGAATGAAACTTTGGGAAAAGACTGTGGAAAAACTCAGTTGATTACGATGATACCCTCAGGACGAATCCACCTATGACTTCTCTTGTTATCTCACTTTAATTCATATGATTTCTTTACTTATCTTGATCCATGAGACTCCCTAACTTATATTAAACCATTTTTCGAGGCAAATAATGTCTAACCTTAGGTTAATTAGTGGAACTCTCGTTCTCTTATAAAACCCCCTAAGGAAGCAGTAAATCGATCAATGAACTCTCATATTAGGTTTCACCCTAATCCGAAAAAATCCGTCACCCAATCTCTAGGCGTGCGATCAACTCCGCTTAATTATGATAGATCTACTCTTAGGCAGGGATTATTCCTCCTCCACCTAAGCACATCAATTAAGCAACATAATTAAGAACAAACTAAGTACATATCATATAATTTAGAAATCAAATAACAAAATCCATCATTGGTTTCATCCCCTTCAAGTATCTAAAGGGTTTAGTTCATAACAAAATAAGAAAACATCTCAAGAGAAAAGATAAAACAAAACATAAGAAATCCCTAAAACCACCTGAAAGAATTGAAGAGGAGATCCTCTGTCTTGTGTAGAACTCTGACTTCTTAAGATGGATCAACTGGCTATCTTCGAGTAATTCCCTGAATAAAAGCTCTGGCAGAAAACTCTACCCAAAACTTCTCTGAATAAAAGCTCTGGTAGAAAATTCTACCTAAAACTTCCTCCCTAGAACGGTTGCCTTGGGTTGTTTATATAGGCTCCTTAGATGCTTTACTTGGCTCCTAAGTACCTCCTTCAAGTAGAATTACTATTAAGGTGTTTAAGTAGACGTAGGAGTATGTTTCCTTGGCTTCAAGCATCCAAATCTGAGTAAAATTGCTCATTTTCGTGGCAGGGGCACGGCCATGGTACACGCCCGTGTAAATCGTCTTCAGGCCGTGTCTCGATTTTGCCAATTGGGGCAAGGTCGTGTAAATCGTGGCATGGCCATGTTAAGTAATTTAATGAGGCACGGCCGTGTGGCTTGAAGTCCAGGCCGTGTCGATTTCCTTTTTGGCCCAAATTGGCCCATTTTAAGCTCGTTTCTCGTTCTTTTTGTCCTCGGGTGCTTTATTGAGTATAAACATGGAAAGCAAGGATTAAAAGCACCTTTTACATAAAATCAAGGGCTAAATCATCCAAAAGTATACTAAATATGGGGTTAAAATATGTTACTTTTACGGTTTATCAAGTTGTATTTGGTGTATAAAATTAAACATGTTCAAACTAATGGTGGGGGTGAATTTAAGAGTTTTATGCCTCATCTTTAGAATTTTTGAATCCAACATAGATTTTCCTACCCACATACTTTTGAGTAGAATGGTTTGGTGGAACATCATCATCGCTAGATTGTTGAAACAGGTATGGTGCTTTTAGCTCAAGCCTCACTTCCATTGTCATACTAGAGTGATGCTTTTGCTACAATAATATTTCTTATGAATTGCTTACCTAATAAAGCTTTGGGAGGGACTATCTCCTATTATTAAGTTGTTTGGTAAACAACCAAATCTTCAGTTCCTCAAAGTATATGGTTGCAAGTGTTATCCTCTTATTCAGTCTACAATTGTCATAAGCTACGGAGCATAGGTCAACTCCTTATGTTTTTTGGGTTATGCTGACAATTGCAGCAAGTATAAATGCATTAATCATCGTGGCAAAATTTACATTTCATGACATGTGAAATTTGATGAGCAAATAGTTCTTTTTGATCAATCATTTTTTGGGTCTTCTAAAGTGGTTTCTACTTCTGGTTCTCCTTGGTTACTATCAACTCTGCCTTTATTTGTGCAGTCACCTAGTGTTACAGCTTGACACCTCACCCTCTATTGAAGCTTCTGATATTGTACGAACCTCTCTGTCTTCCAGTGGTGGTCTACAGTTTATGGATTCTGATGTTGCAAAACATTCTTTAGATGAGCATGCTCCTCTAGTGCCAATAGTTACTACTGTTCGTAAAGATCCTTTACCTAGCAATGTGCATCCTATGATTACTAGGAGTAAGGTGGGAGTGTTTAAGCCCAAGACTTATGTTGCTAAATTGAGTATGATTGAGCCTAAGAATATCCATGAAGCCATGACGATTCCTTCATGGTAGAAAGTTGTTGATGAGGAACTTTAGGCCTTAATCAAGAATGACACATGAGAGACAATGTCTACTACAACTCATCGTAATTTACTGGGATGTAAATCGTTGTTCAAAATAAAAAATAATCGTGATGGGAGTGTGGCCAAGAATAAAGCTTGATTGGTGGCATAGGGTTTTCCTCAGACTACTAGTTTAGATTAACATTAATACTTTAGTCCTGTTGTTAAGGAAAATACATTTTGAATGGTGCTTGCTATGGTAGTCTCATAATAGTGGAAAATCGGCAAATAGATGTAAATAATACCTTTTTGAATTGTAAGTTACTTGAAGAGATATATATGCGAAAACTTCCTAGGTTTGAGGTTTGTAATTCAGTGGGTAATCTGTTAGTGTGTAAACTAAAAAAAAGTCATTGTATGGGGTTAAGCAAGCACTATGTAATTGGTTTGATACACTAAGGATTTTTCTAACTTATACATTTTATTTTCAAAGTTTTAGAGTTGATTCTTCTCTATTTTTTAAAAGGACCTCTGTTGGTTGTGTGTTTTACTTGTCTATGTAGATGATATACTTGTCATAGCTACTCTTAAGGCTGATATAATTGAAGTGATCCAAGCTCTTCATCAATAATTTTCTCTCAAAACCAAGTCAAAAGTTCAAATGGTGGGTGGAGAGTGAAGTTAGGAGGGAGACTAGTTCAAACTAGTTTGAATGGGTGGCCTTGGTGATCTTCATTATTTTCTTAGGCTTGAAGTAATCGGAGGAGCAAATGGTATACAAGTGTCATAGTAGATCTTGATTTCCTTTCTTTTCCAAAACCTCTTAGCCGAATCTTTCTTCAACCTTTGCCGATTTTTTTCTCCTTTTGAACCACATTTCTTTTGCTTGGTACTTCAAAGACTCTAGCAGAACCTTCCTTTGTGTGAAGTCAAACTTTTCTCCTTTTGTTAAGGGTGTTAGCGAGTTGACCTTGTTGGATTCTTGCTTCAATCGGTCTATGTGCTTTATCGATTTTGGGTTTGTTTAAGGGCGATTTCACATTTGTTGAAAGGAGATAACCTTCGGGTTTTGGTAATCGATTTCAGATAGGGCCTTTGGATTTTGGAAGCAAGCAAGAAGAGCCTTCCTTCTCGATAAACGTTGGGTAAGTGATGGTAAGAGATTGCTTTAATGGTTTTCTTTAGAGTTGTTAAGCCAAAGACTTATGAGACTAAATTGTTTGTGTTTTTGGGGAGGCCGATTATCGAAGGAACCATTGTTGGTTCGGGTTTGGTAGGAAACCAAACCATTTGCGTAACCCCTTTGGTTTATCTATTCGGCGAATGGTTTTAAGTGATTAATCTTGTGTTTGGTCGATTTTAGGAGCAAGATCGAGGGATTTAGACCGATTCTTTGGGATTGAGCGTGCGTTCTAACAGTGTGTAAACTAACACACCTTCTTAACTGAGTTGGAGCGAGCGATTATAAGTAATGGGAATCAAGTCCTACCACGATGGTTAAACTAACACACCTTCTTAACTGAGTAATATGTTAGTGTTCCTACATTGTCTTCACTTTCTAGGAAAAAGTTTCCAGATGGTACTTTTTATCATCAGGTTGTGGGTGGTCTACAATATTTATGCTTGACACGGCCTGATATTGCATTTGTTGTTAACAACGTCAACCAATATATGCACTCTTCTCGCCATGGATAATGTTCATTGGATGTGCAAACTACAAGCGATATGTTTTAAACTTTACCATCGGGTATCACACCGTAATTTAAGATAAACGAAACTCAAATGTTCTCCAACTTGAAACAAATTTTGCGATATTGTGTATCTTAGAGATAATCTTGTTGGTTAGTCATCAAAAAAGCAAAATGTTGCATCTTAACCCACAACTAAGGCAGAATATCAAAGCTTGGAAAATGTTACTTCTGAGCTTACGTGGTTTTAGTCCTTGCTTCTAGAAATTAGGGTTGTTTGTACTAGAATGCCAACAATTTGGTGTGATAGTGTGAGTTTGTATCTCTCATAGAAAATCTTGTTCTTCATGCTAGAGCTAAACATATTAAAATAGACTTACACTATTTTCGTGATAGAGTTCTACGTGGTCAGTTACAAGCTAACTTTATACTAGGGACTGATCAAGTTGCAAACATTCTTACTAAACCATTAACTGTTAGGACTTTTCAATGCTTTCAAGATCAACTTAGTGTTCTAGCTCTTACTAATTTTTCAAAAGAAAGTAAGGAGGATATCAACTAACAACTGTTAGTTAGTTCAATACAGTTAGTAGAGTTAGTAGTTTCCGAGTATTTGTTAATCTGTTACATTAGTTACTAAGCTACTATCTGTTGTATACAAAGCTACTATTGGCTTCAGATAGATATGTAATTATGATTGATTTCTTGATATAAATTCTTGTTAATCTCTAATAATTAGTAATCCAAGCTTGATATATTTCTAACTCCTTGAGTTTTGTATCCCATGTAGAAGAAGGTTTTATATTCTATCATCTTCTTTATTGTGATCTAAAACCAAGGATTTTTCATTGTTAGATCTGTAATCCAAGCTAGCAAAAAAGCAACTATTGTTCCAGCATGTTCGTTTCTTTGAGTTATAAAAAGGTTATGCTTCAAACGTAGGTCTAAAAATAAAAGATTTTCTACTGTTAGAAATGTTTTTTTTTATCCTTTTGAAACCACATTACTTGATGCAAAAACATATTTGATGAAAAAAATTATAGCAAACTACCCAAATGATCACTCAACTATAAGGTTGATTCTATTTTGATCATCGAATTAAATTAAAAACAACATTGATGACATGAATTTTTAATAATTAATTTTAAATTTTCATATTTCCATGTGTAATTTCCCTATAATTTTTTTTTTTTGATTTTCCCAGTTTTCTTAGTTCCTCATTCTTCTTCTCACATTTCCTTTTCTTTTATTTCTTTTTCTTCATCTATCCTAGCCGCCATTGCCAGTGGCATAGCCACTAAGAGACTCAAAGGCCATGGCCCCCCTAAAATGAGAAATATTCAATTTAGGCCTTTTATAATTTATAAAATTTTAAATTAGTAATGGTAAAATTACATTTTGGCTTTACCAAAAAATAAAAATTATAAAGATATAAGCTATTAAAATGATGAAATTGCATTTTTACTATTTTAAGAATATACAATTTAATTTCGGCCCCTCAAAAGAATTTTCTAGCTCCACCATTGACCACTGCCATGAGTCACCTTTGTCCATGGGCTTCTGATGGCCTTCTCCGACCAACCAAACTGTCTAGGATTATTGTTTTAATTGCCACGGAGGAACAAAGTGGTGGAGTTTGGGAACATGCAAACTAGTGGGATTTCGATTCTTGTCCACACTATTATCTTCTTTGGACTCATTACTATCTAACTTATTGCTATAAGTGTTAACATCTACACTAGATAGCCTGCCCTCCATGACTATTGTGTTTTGTAAGATTTGGTCTTTTTTTTTTCACTACCCTTCTTATTGGTTAATGCATTTCTCCTGGGAAAAATGTTTGGTTGGATTGTTCTCTAGTTGGCCTTAATAACCTTTGTATTGTAGTTGTAGAATAATAGAAATGGTTGGTGAAATTGCAAAATTGTGATTTTATTTGTATGTTTGGATGTCGGGTTTTGTAACTGTCCAGTTTATATCCTAGTCGGAACAGTGGTTTCAGGACCACAAATCTGAGTCCGTATAATGTTTTAACATTATTTTCTGTGCCATTGATATGTGGTTAAGCATGTGGTAAACTTCCGTGAGCTAATTTGTCCATCTGTGTGTTTAATTTGAGCAAAGGATTGATTTGCATTAAATGTGAGAGTTGTGACTATGAAAAGATGGAGTACTTGTATGGCAATTGAGCCATTAATGAGATAGTGGATGGCTATGGCCAATAATAACCTTACATTATATGATAGTTATATATTTAGTAATGAGGCTAATTTGGTAAATAGATTAATATTATGTTAGTAAAAGAAAACAAATGAAAAGATGATGGTTATCATCTTCTTAGTGCCGAATTTGGAGAAAAGAAAAAGGAAGAAAACCTAAGCAAGGTTTCGGCTAAGTTTGAGCATATTAAGGTAAGTTTTGATTTCGATTTTTGATAATTTCTACGTTTCTACAATCGTTGCTTTGAGAGCTACAAAACCCATGCCTTGATTTTGTGTTTTGATGATGTATGTGAAATATGCCATTGATGGTTTTGCAAGCTTTGTGATGTTTGAGAATGAAAAATGAAAGAATTGAGCTAGATGAACATGTTATGTTCTTGAAATTTTGATGAATTTAGCTAAATAGGGCTAAATTAAGAAAATGTTATTTTGGGGGACTAAATTATAAAGTTGATGAAAAGTATGATCTTGTATGATGTCTATATAGATTCGGCTAAGCTTGGTTGTGTATTGATTTTGTGAATTTGATGTTTTGAGAAAAATAGACTAAATTGATATGTTTCGTAAGTATGAGGGCTAATTTGTAAATTGCCCTAAATGAGTGTCCTTGGATTGAATTGAATGAATTAGGGAATAAAAGGGTTAATTATGAATATGTTTAGATCAAGAACTGAGGAAAACAGACTTAGATCGTGGGAAAGCAAAAGTTATCGAGTAGTCATTTTCATTTCGATAGATCGAATCCGAGGTAAGTCACTATGCAAATAAACATATTTGTATTGAATTGGATATATGCATATGACTACTAATGAAAATGAATGTGTATGAGATGTTACGTGCATGAACTTCGAGATAAGTTTGATATAGTGACAAATTTTGAGATGTCCCGTACGAACATAGGAATAGATAGGATTAGCTACGTCATGACTTAGGTATCTGTTTTGTTTTATCATGTAAGAGCACGTCCAGGACGTTGTCTTTGATTTGTAATTTCGTGTAAGACCACGTCTGGGACGTTGGCATTGATATGAATCTTACATGTAAGGACATGTCTGGGACATCGGTATCGTATTAATTCCTATAAGACCTTGTCTGGGATAGTGGCATCGATATCTGAGTGCATGTAAGACCTCATCTAGGACATTGGCATTGTACGACTAATCCGAGATTTTGAGCATCCTATTAGGTTCCTATTGGTTCAACGGGTATGTCTGTGATACGAATGGTATATCCGAGATATGATCAGATAAGTGAACGAATATCCGTTTCAGGTACGTTAAATGTGCATCAAGTATGCATAACAAAGTAAGTACCTATATGACTTAGATTTGAAGAATAGTAAGATTGAATATGATAATGTGTTTGAGATTCAAAAATAATAATGAAGGAGCTATGTGTTCAAATGAGTTTTGAATTGATGAAAGTGGAAAATGTGGTCATAAGTATGAATCAAGTATATACATGATAAATTGTTAAGTGAATGAGATGTGCAAATGTATCTAATTGCATATATGCTTTCTATGCCAAGTTTGTTTGTATATTGACTACTAAGCTTTTGGAAAGCTTACTTTGTGTGTTTGTTTTCTCTGTTTTATAGGTCGTCAAAGCTACTAAAGGCTCGAGACCGTCAAGGATTTGTCATCACACTACTAAACTTATTTTGGTACCCTTTTGAAA
This sequence comes from Gossypium rotundifolium, assembly GCA_025506655.1. Taxonomy (NCBI): domain Eukaryota; kingdom Viridiplantae; phylum Streptophyta; class Magnoliopsida; order Malvales; family Malvaceae; genus Gossypium; species Gossypium rotundifolium. Next base: position 65,816,751 of record CP106730.1, on the reverse strand, counting down.
ATGTATATAGCTAATTACAGCATGTATAGGCTAGATATGTGTATATGTTTATGAAGTGAACTTAGCCATGAGTTTTGGCAAGTTTTGAGTTGGTAGTATGCTTGAGTGAATGAGTTATATGATGCATATTTTGGCATGGTTAGTTGGTATATGAAATGGTTAAGTTTTTAATGATCAAATGAATGATTCATACTTATAACGATATGAGTTTTAACCTTTGAAATTGTTATGGTTGGAATTGGTATTGAATACATGTTTTAGATGATTATTTTGGTAAGCTTATGGTGGTTATATGTGTATGAATTGTAATGGTAAATTTTGCTTGTAGGTGAGACCCAAACGGGTGGCTTATTGGCCTTGAAAATGGCCTATTATGTCACACGGTCATGGCACACGGGCATGCCTAGTAACCGTGGGGTAAAATCAGTAGCTAGCTTAAGAAGTACACAATCATGACACGGGCATGCCTAAAGGTCGTGTGAGGAATGGTAATTTATGACTTAGTAGGACACGACCTTAGCACACGGGCATGCTTGGTAGCCGTGTTGGTTTTGGTAGTATATGACCACGGGAGGACACACGGGTGTGTCAAGTAGTCATGGGTGAGGTAGGGCCTACCCACCAGCGTGTATCCCTTGTATTTAGAAAAGTTTTTAATTTTCCATAAAATTTTGTATGTGTTTCAATTTAGTCCCGACTCGGTTTATAAGTATGTTTAAGGTCTCGATAACCTACTTAAAGGACATTATGATTGATATTATTGAATAGTTGTATGATTAATTCTGTAAATGTTTTTGATCTGTCTAGTAACGCCTTTAACCGTAATCCAGTGACGGTTATGGGTTAGGGGTGTTACATTTGGTTGGTATCAGAGCTACAGTTTAGTCGATTCTCAAACTAACATAGCGTGTTAGAGTCTAGCTATACATGCCATATATCTGCAATGTGATAGTTTGATGAATCCTGATGTATAAATGTGATTACTGTATAGCAATGGATCCCGAAAGAGCCGTAGCTGACAACGTAGAAAGCAATGCGCCTGCTCCTACGTAAGAGATAGTGCCTTCTGATTCGAGACCGACTATGAGCGGTCAGGAGGGAGAAGCTAAACAAGCTTTCTTCCAGATGATGAGTGAGTGGTTCACTCCATTCATGATAAATAACCCGACTGTTTCGCAACCCCTGCCCCCGATTAATCCCCCTCAGACATCTAATATACCTCCGACTACAAATCTAAATCTGTAGAATAAGTCTTCGGTTGATAAGATTCGTAAGTATGGGGCTAAGGAATTCTAAGATACTTGTAACATCCTAAAATTCAGGATTTTATGTTTTGATTATTCCATGCGTTAAGCTAGTTAAATGTGTTCGATGTATGTGTATGGGGGCCCGAAGAAGTCTTGTGGTTGAGTTGGGCCTTAGTAGAAATTTTTTTGTTTATACACTTAAGGGGAGAAGGTAAGTGTCGTCAAGGCTTAAGGAAATAAGTGTGTATTTTGCTAGCACAAGATGAGCTAGTAGCAAGGTAGTGAGGCGTCACATGAAGGGCTTAAGGGGTGGAGTTTGAATCCCACCTATTGCAACTTTTGGATTTAATTTTTCTTTGTGCTAATCAAGTAAAAGATGGTAAGATTCAGCCATGACTCTAAAGAAGGAAAGGAAGACTCATTTAAATTCATTTTGAATGAATAATGGAAAGAAGACCAAGAAAAAGAGTAAGGAGGAGATAAAGGAGAAAAATAAAGGATTGTGGTAAAAGGGGAATGTTGGCCGAATTTTGGTAGGTGCATGGGGAAGGAAATTTGGTTAACTAAAATCTTTTTGGTGTAAGGGATATACGATTTTGGTAAGGGGATTTTGGGAGCCAAAATTCTTATGGTCTTTTTGCAAAGTTTTGTGCATGAAAGGCTTTTATTATTTTTTAACTTTTTAGTGCTCTCTTTTCCAATATTTTCCCTTTGATTGCCGAATCATACAAGTTCTTTTTTGTTCATCTCCTCTATAGTATTAGTGAAATTCTTTGACACTTCTCTTGTCCATCTTCTCTTTTCTTTCGCACCGTTCTTCAATCTTCCACTTTTTATTTAGTCAATATTTTAGATGGCCAAATCTTGCTTGTTCTTTGCTCTCTAAATAGTCAAACCTTTTAACACTTTATCTCTTCTCCATTCTTGCGTGTTGGGCATTTCTTCCTTGGTTGAATCGGGTAAGTGGTTTCATTCTCTTTCACTCATCTTCTTTTTCTCCATGGTGAGTGTGTGTCCCTCGCCATTCGGTTGTTCTCTTAAACTCTAACCAAACTTCTTTTCCATTACTCTCTTCGCTTGTGACGGCATTGTAGATATTTAATTGGGGTTGGATAATTTACTCTTCTCTGTCGATTGGTTTGGTAATCAAGGTAAGGTGATTCTTTGTCGTAGTTCTTTTATTGATTTTACGATTCACATAGGGAAGATGGCATTGTTGTTTTCTCTTTTTTCATTTCAACTAATCTTTTTCTTCAACTATCTTTGTACCATAACAGAATCTGCCTATACTCGACTCTCTATTGATCAAAGCCAAGTTTAGTAAGGAGATAACAAATCCCTTTATCCATTTCTTAATCGGTGGGGATTCTAAGAATCTGTGGTAAGAGCTAAAACCCCTTATGTGCCGATCTCACTGTGGTACATTACTTATCGGTTTTTACTCATAGATGCAAAGGATAATTGATTGAAGGGAATAACACTAAGGGAACCAAAGGAAAGCGGTCCCATAATTCCTTTACCCAAGTTCAAACGAAGGGCACTGTCGGCAATTTGAGATTTTCCACCAGGGAGTGGAAGGAACTATCTTCTGGTGAGAGTAGGCAAATCGTGGTCGTTCACAATACTAAGGGTAAGCATTTCTTTAGATCATATAATTTAGATTTGGATTAAGGCACTCTCTTTTGTTAATTAATCGAGTGTTATGGTGACATAGGTGCCGAAGATCAAGAAGGTTTAGTTTTTATCGTAATTAGGTGTGAGAAATCTATAGATTGTGATTCACCATCATGTTGGAAAGAATAGATCGTTGTTGTTTACCAATCTAATAACTATAATATGACTTGAATCGAGTAACTTGCTTAAACAACATTAATTCTAAGATCTGTCAAAATCGGTATTAACTTGTTAAATTACGAAAATACCCTTATGGGTTGAATTACTAAAATGCCTTCAATGGCTCGATTTATCAAAATGCTTTAACGGGCCAAATTCAAAATTCCTTAATGGGCCTAATTACTTTAACGTCCTTAAAGGGTTAATTTACGAAAATGCCTTCAATAGGCCGTTTTATTAAACTGCCCATAGTGGGCCAAATTGCATAAGTACTTTAATGGGCCAATTCACCGAAATATTTCACTAGTTTAATGGTTGATTTATATTTGGATAATGTACTATGTATGTTGCATCTTTAAATACTGCATGGGGTGGAAAATTTTGTATGAGGAGAAGTGTAGCCTGGTGGCATAGCCACAATTCGTTTAATAATGTACTTAATTGTGACTTTGGTGGCTTAGCCACAAAAATACTATGCATTAACAGCTCGACTGCAAATTGGTATGAGCGGCAGGGTGGGTTGACTTGATCTCCACAGGTGTGATTGGTTGGTCGGGGGTGTGATGGATGGATGGGATGGGTTGCAATCATTTCATTAAAATTTTGATATGTAAATGGGCTTAGGCCCAAAATGTTGCTATGCCGGTTCAGGCCCAGTGGATGACGGTAAGGGGATTAGACACCGAGTTCTTGTAACTCACTCCTTTTCTTAATCCTTAAAGATAATGCTCATAAATGAGGACTTGGGGCCATAGATGACTCGATGGAGGCCAAATTTTAGGAATGACATTTTCAAACTTTAGTAAATTTCTTTTTCGCTTTATTTCGTTACTTTTACTATTTTGGGTTTAAATTTGTAATAAGGCCTCTAATATTTTTATTTTGCTTTATGTTTCGATGTACTTATTATCTTCCATGAATTATTTTAAATGGGGATTTTTGAGATCATAAACAACGTGTAACATCCTTAAACCGGGGCCTTTGAATTTTGTGTGGTTGCATGTGTATTGTATGTTAGGTATGTTAGTTTGGACTATTTTAGGGTCTAGGCTTGAGCCAGGAGTAGGCCTAAGTCTTAGCAGAAATTTGCGTTTTGGGCTTTTTAAGGGGGGAGCTACTGACGTTAGGGATTAAGGGTAGCTAGTGGTGGATTGTGTCACAAGAAGTACCTTGGTAAAGTGGCAAGGGAGGCGCTACTTGGGCACAAGGGGAGTGACGCCTCAAGCATGCTGGGGGACCTAGGTTCGAGCAGCAGAAATCTTCTTTTCTTCTTATTATTTTGACGCCAAAGCTAGGGAGGTAGTGTGCTCAAGATAGACTCTGGTGGAAGAGTGTTGAAGGAGTCAACATATTTGAATGGTTGGAAAAGAGTGAATGTAGGAAGTTTGACTCATTCAAGTTGTTTGAATGAGTGGATGAGAGAAGTTCAAGGAGAAAGGAGGGGGACATCATAGAGTTTGAAGGGAGTTGGGGTGTGTGGCCAAAATTTGAGAGGTGGTAGGTGTTGGCATTCGGTTCTTGTGTGTTAGGAGTGTACCGAAACTTGGGGTGTGGGTTCCTTCCATTTTCGATTTTGGTTGCTAGTTTAGGAAGGTGGCCGAATGTGGGTGTAGGCCTGGGTGTAGTGTGCAAATTCGGCTAGTTAGGGAACTTTAGAGTTTTTCTTCTCATTTCTTTTTGGGTGCCGAAACTAAACCCCTCTCTGTGGGCATTTTTACATTTTCTTTTTCTCTCATCTACTCAAAGTCGAATGCTCTCCTAAACTTCTCCTCATCTTTTCTTCTTTTTACTTCTTCAGTGCTTAGCCGAATCCACCTTGCTTACCACACAACAGTTGTGATTTATTCTCTTGCCAAAACCATAAGAATCGAAACTTCACATATCACTTCTCCTTTTCCATTTTTTTCACTTTCATTCTGTTGTTAATCGAAACTACATTCTCCTATTTTTCTCATCATCTTTTCACTCTCTGGAAGCCGAATCCCCATTCATCTTTCTTTCCCACTCTTTGGTTCTCGAAGCCGAAACCGCAACTCTGAACTAGGTAAGATCTCATCTTCTCTTTTGTTCTTATGGCTGAATCTCCCTGGCATATACATATCTATTCTTTTTCTTCTATTTCATTTGCTATAGTAAGAAAAGTCGAAGCCTCTGGCACTCAACCTGCTTGCGGGTCTTTTGTTTGCAGTGGATTGTTGTTGTTGGTTAGTTGTCTCTTCCAATCGGTTTTGTAGTGTGGGGTAAGTGTTTTATCGTTTTGATATTTCTTTATTGCATTAAGTGCCGAAGGCAGAGGGTCAAAGTTATTTGATGATTGGTCGAATGTAGGGGATTGTGTTGACGCCACCTGGTGTGAATCTTTGAGATTCGTTGGTTGTGAGTCACGTTTAGAACCTTGGGTTCTTGTCGATCTAGGTAAGGGTTCTAGCTTGGGTTTTAGTTCATTATGTTTAGTCACTGCTTTAAACTGATTTAGTGATAAGGTGTATTATGGATTTGAAGGCTAACCAAGCGTTATGAGGGGTTGAATCTGAGACCCCACCCTAAGTTCAAAAAGAGGGCAATGTCGACGATTCGAGATTGGCCACCTGGGTGTGGGCGAACACCTGAGCAGCGTAGTAGCCAAATAGCGGTGGTGTCGATTAATGGCATGACCAACGTGGAGAGCATCATTTACGAGTTATAAGGTGTAACTCTTACACACTTCATTTGTTAATATGTTATATTGTGTAATTGCCAAAAGCGGATCTCGGTTGAAATGGTATGTTACCCTTATGGGTAAAAAGCGTGGACTCCAGATAAGTCCACTCTGTTTGGTTAACGTTGAATGCCTTGGTAAAATCTGCATATGCCATGCCATGTAATCTCTGATTGTTAAGCATGATATTTATGCCTTGAATAGTACGTACATTAAGTGGGTAAGATGAGAGGAGGGGGAAGGATGATTTAGACTGTCACCAGTGGTTTTGACCACACAGTGGGTTGGCCCCACTTTCGATATTATTTGTGACTAAGTCTCAGTGGTTTTGACCACATATTGCTATCTTTGTGACTTGTCCCTATGGTCTAGCACCACCGTGGGTTGGCCCCACATATTGATATGGGATCGTCATCAGTGGTTTTGACCACAAGGTGGGTTGGCCCCACCATATTATTTGTGACTACGGTCACCAGTGGTTCTGACCACACAGATATTATTTGTGACTACGGTCACCAGTGGTTTTGACCACCAGTGGTTTTGACCACATGGGGTAGATACTGGAGTACGGATGGTTAGGCTTTGGGATTGCATGACTTGCGTGTTGACTTATGAAATTGTGTACGAGCATTGCTATTTTTGGGATATAGGATTACACACTGAGTCTCTATGACTCACCCCGATGTTTGATTTTGCAGGTAACTCTTAGATTGCGATTCGAGCTTGGGAAGACTTGAGGTGTCCATGCTCATTATTTTTCGGGTTTTGTTTTAGACTATTACTTTGGTTTACATACTTTAAATTTGGTTTTTAAGTTGTAATAAGGCCACTAACTTAAATTTGGTGTTTATTGATTTGCTTTACTTCTTTTCCATGAAGTTTTAATATAAATTAAACAAATCTACATGCCTTAAAATGAGTGCTTTATGAGGTTACACAAACTATCGAGTTGTTCTAAAACTTTACCATCGGGTAAAAACCAACAAGCAGTATAAATAGATTAACACGGTTTACTTAAAAAGTCAGTTGGAATCGGTTTTGATAATCAAACCAAAATGCTTTCACCTTTTGAAATGAAACGATTAGCGTCCTTGAAATAGGAGAATGTACAATCTTTTTTAAGTCAGTTAAAAACAACCGATTTTTATATAATGACCCCCCCTTCCTACTACAAAATTTAATTTATAACCTGTTTTCTTAGAAAGCATTTTCTCATGTGACATACCGATTTGGTCATGGTGTGTTGATCGGGTTTGGGATGTTACACAGCGGTTTTCCAAAAAAGATTAACAAATGGATTTCATAACAAATATGTACAAATAATTTCAACTTGGATTTTTCTTCGAATCATCATCATTATTTTCAAAAGTCACGGTTTTATAATTCACTAGTTCAATTTTCGATTCACCAAATCAACCTCTCGACACTAGTAGTATTTTTATCGAATATTTATAAACAAAACTTGTTTTCTTAACTATAATCAAATAACGTCAACTTTAGTACAAACATAAGACCTTTAAACATTTTCTTCATGTGACATGCCAGATCCGGTCATACCGATGAGCCGGGTTTGGGGTGTTACATTTTATGGTATGTAACATCCCAAAATTGGGCCTAGTAGGAATGGGCCTAATGGGACTTAGGTGTAGGAGCGTTTAAAATTTTTGGAGAACAAAAGATCGACTTAAATGCAAGTTGGACCCATTGGATAAGTGATTTTGGAAGGTTAGAGGGCTTCTATGAAGTCACGGGATCGAACTTTGGCTTTGGGGAAATTTTGGTTTTAGGTGAAAATAACCTTTGAAGTTGGCAGGTAGGCCTTAAGAATAAAATATGGAGGAAAATGACAAAAGTGGAGTGTTTGGTGTAGTGGCAAAGTGACGCCACTCAGGGACAAGGGGGTGACACCACAAGCAAGGAAGGAGGTCCAAGGTTCAAGTCTTGGCTCTTGCATTTTGGTTTTCTTTTTACATGGACCTTAGAATTGGGCTATAGATTTATATTTAGTTGTGCATGGTTTTAGACACAAGAGGAGCTTGTGGCCAAGTGGTTAACGGCGTGGATTATGTTACAATGGAGCCTGAGTTCGAATCTCATGACAAGTAAGGGAGTATTTATTTTGCTAAGTTGGGGTGGCAAGAGTTTCAGTTGGATTTAAACTCTCCGACGGAGGGATCCCACATTGGAAAGATACAAAGAAGGAGGGTGAGAAGCTAGCTATATATAGAGTAGGCTATGAGGAGAGTGAACATACCTTGGTGGGCGTTTGAGCACATGAATGGTTGCAGCGCGGTTTAACACCAGATTCCTATCAGGTGTGTGTATTCTCTCTACTCTAGATGTAGAGCGGCAAATGCCGAAATGCTGGTCACCCAGTGATGGTAGCCACACGAGTGCGCGAGCGCACGTGTGAGGGGCTTCAACATGATAATTGAGGCCATCAGTAGTATTCTTGTGGGTTGGGACTGCTTGGGCCGCGATGGGTCGAAGTGGGCCCAATGAGGCCGTGGGCCTTTATGAGTAAATTGTGTGATTGTGTAGTATATAGTGAACTAGACTAGGTGGAACTTATATACATGGCTAGATTTGTGCTAGGTGGGCCACACGAGCGTGTGGGCCCGAATTTGATGAAATCAGGTTTTAGGCCCAATAGTTCGGTAACAACCGAAGCGGTAATCGAGTCACTCGGAGTGACATTGGGCCTTTGAAAAGGTCATTGTAGGTGTGAAATTACTGAAATACCCCTGATTTATGAAATTGCCAAAATAGCCTTGGTTTACGAAATTACCAAAATACCCCTAGTTTATGAGATTACCAAAATAGCCCTGGTTTACGAAATTACCAAAATACACCTAGTTTATGAAATTATTGAAATACCCTTAGTTTACAAAATTACCGAAATACCCCTAGTTTGGAAAATTATCAAAATACCCCCGATTTGTAAAATTACCAAAATACCCTCGATTTACAAAACTATCGAAATACCCCCGATTTGTAAAATTATTGAAATACCCTTGGTTTGTGAAATTATTGTTTTACCCCTATATGATAAAATGATCGTTGTACTCTCGTGGTAGTATTAGCGTTGTATGTGTTAATTGTATGATTGGTTATGTTTGAGATGCGTTGCTTACATGGATTGGTTATGAGTAGAATTGCCGAAAATACCCTTGGTGGGTAAAATTTCTGTTATGCCTTTAGGAGTTCATTAGAATGATTGTATGTAACTTCTCACACCATTGATATTGTTATGTTTTATATCGTTCTGTTAATATATATGTGTTTATGTATATTTTGTTAAATGCCAGAATCTCGGTATGGCTGGTGTATGCGGAACATCAGGTTAGTGATTTTATTATGATAAAGTAAGTGGTTATGGTAAAATCTATCGATCTATGTTATGGGAATTCTATACATGCTTGTTGAAATCTGTTACATCCATACATCCATATTTTATGATTGCATGGGGTTGGGAATATGTGATGAAAGGGGAAGTGATCTGTTATGGTGGCTTTTGCCATTTCAGCCTGGTGACACTGTCACAACTTTGTTTCTGGTGGCTTTTGCCATTTCAGCCTGGTGACTCTGTCACAACTCAGACGATGAGCAGCTAACTGCAGCATGTCCGCCATCGATGGTGTGTAGCGGTGTGGGTTGATTGTAGAAATCCCCATTGGTGTGATTGGCTGGTACGGGTGGTGTGTAGCGGATGGATAACTAGGTTGGGTTGTGACTTACATCATATCGCATTGATTATCTGATGACTTGCTATACTCTGCTAAATGGGCTAAGACCCAATCTATTTTGTATGGGCTTCGGCCTAAGTGATTTGTAATAGGATTCGGCTCAGATTGTTTTGATGCATGTTCTTATTGATGAGGGTGTACACACTGAGTTTTCATAAACTCATCCCCTCCTTTTAAATGTTTCAGGTAATCCCTAGTTGCAGAATTAGAGCTGAGGTGTACTTCGAAGTGGCCATATAGTACTCCTTCGTAAATTCATTTTCCTTATTTAAATTTTACTTTTAATTTGGGATTTTGTTATGTAATAAGGCCTCCGGGATTTTATGATTTGGGTTGTAATTTATTGCAATTATTATATTTTAGGAATGCTTAATACACAGTTTTTTTAAAATTGTAAACAACCTTTTTCCCAAAACATAAGCAAATGGTTTTCAACTTATAAACATTGAAAACTCGGGATTTTTAAATGATCACAAGATTCTTTCAATAACCCTTCCATGTAACATGCCAGATCTAGTCGTAACGTCTAGGCCGGGTTTGGGGTGTTACATGGTATCAAAGCCCGGTTGCAAAACTCAGCTTGTTTTAGGTTCAAAAGCGTTTCCAAAGTTGTTTAAAATTGGATTTATAAATACATGTTTTAGAGAAAGTATGGCACCAAGTGAGTAAGTTTTTCTATTCTCGTTTTATAATTATTATGGTATGATTGTAGTAAGAAAACTTCACATGGCAGGAATATTCTAGAACTTTTATCTTTAGGAGTAGAAATTATAGAGATTGAGACTCTAGGATACGTTTTGCGAAAACAACTTTACTTCCTATAGTCCATAAAACATTGTTTAATAAACATTGAATAGCATATTGATTCATAAGACTCTTAATCAGATTAAATCGACTTAGCAAACATGAGCACTAGAAGATGTAAACGCGGTAGACGTGGCCATGGTAGAGGCCGAGGTGCTATAGTTGTATCTGAGGCATCGTGACATATGCCAAAAATGGACGCACCTGCATCACCGGTGATTGAAGCGAGGTCACATAGTCGAGTGAGAGAGGATGACACTCTGTCCCAAGCGATGTTGCGGGATCTTGGAAAGGGTTGCTGGGGCAAGAACTAGGTTGGCAGCTCGTGGGTCGATATCCGAGCGACTTAGATCGAATGGGGTCAAATTTTTAGGGTATTTGGGTGTAGCCCTAAGTGTAACGGAGTACTGGCTTGAGGCGATGGAGTGGATTATGGACGATTTGGATTGAATAGCTGAGCAGAAACTGAAAGGGATGGTGTCATTATTGAAAGATGAGGCGTATCAGTGGTGGCTTACTGCTCGAGAATGCACTCATGCTGATCGTATTACCTGGGATTTCTTTAAGACATCATTCCAGGGAAAACATGTCGGTGCTAGCTATGTGGATGCCTAAAGAAAGGAATTCTGAATCTAGTCCAAGGAGGTAGATCTGTGGCAGCATAAGAGGCAGAGTTTTACGTCTGAGCCGATATGCCCGAGGTATAGTGCCGACTGATTATGAACGATGTGTGCGTTTGAGGACGGGTTGCGTGATGAGTTACAGGTGCTAATAGCCCCGCAAAATGAGAGGAATTTTGCTACACTTGTGGAAAAAGCTAAGATTATTGAAGAAGTAAAACACTCGAAATAGTAAAATTGAGACAAGGATAGGGGCAGAAACAAGAGAGACTTTGGGTATTCAAGACCTGCTAGAGGATTTCAAAAGAGGCCCCGGAATGAGGGGCCAGTTCGAGTGGGTACTCTAGCTACTACCAATCAGTTACAGCCTTGTGTGGATTGTGGGAAACTTCACTCTGGTGAGTACTGGAAGAGAACTAGCGGTTGTTTTAGATGTGGATCCAAAGACCATCGGTTTAGGGATTGCCCTCGAGAGTCTGTTCAGACTCAGGTAGTACATAATAGATTTGCGCAGCCAGTAGGGGGCACTTAGCAGCCGCCGAGAGGTCGTAGGCCAGTTTGAGGTGGTAATGGCGTAGGACGAGGTCAGGGTGCACCAGGTAGAGGTACCGATAATAGGGGTAACACGGAGGCGAGACAGCTAGGGTTGGTCTATGCGATCAGATGTCGAGAGGATGGTGATACACCGGATGTCATAACCGATACATTTTCCATATCTGATGTACCTTTTACCGCTTTGATAGACGTTGGATCCACCCATTCTTATGTTGCATGTGTTATGTCTAGAACTTTGAATATTAGATCTGAGATTACTGCTAGATAAACAACTGTAATTAGCCCTTTAGGACAGTCGGTGGTATTAAATAAGTTGTTTAGGGATGTGCCTTTAGAAGTTCAGGGGGTTGTATTTCTGGCGGATTTGATGGAACTATCGTTTGGAGAGTTCGACCTTATATTGGGCATGGACTGGCTGGTTAAGCACCATGCGAACTTGGACTGTGTTGCAAAGCGAATTGTACTAAGAACTTCAAAGGATAAGGAAGTGATGATGATAGGTGAAAAAAGAAATTATCTATCTAATGTGGTATCTACTTTATGGGTGGAAAGGTTGGTACAAAAGGAGTGTGAAGCATTCTTAGCCTTTATCAGTGCTTTGGAACCAAAGGGTTGTCAATAGAGAGTGTTAGAATAGTGAAAGAGTTTTCTGACGTCTTTCCCGAGGAGCTTCCTGGATTGCCTCTAGATTGGGAGGTGGAGTTTGGCATTGAGCTGTTGCCAGGAACGGCTCCGGTGTCTATTACCCTTTACAGAATAGCGCATAAGGAGCTAGTGGAACTTAAAGCTCAGATCTAGGAGTTGATGGATCGTGGATTTATTCGACCAAGTGTTTCACTTTGGAGAGCGCCGATTTTGTTCGTTAAGAAAAAGGATGGGTCGATGCGTATGTGCATTGATTATAGACAATTGACTAAGTTGACGATCAAGAACAAGTACCCGTTGCCCAGGATCGATGATCTATTTGATCAGCTGCGAGGAGCTTCAATCTTCTTGAAGATAGGCTTGAGATCAGGGTATCACTAATTAAAAGTCAAGGAGGCGGATATTCACAAGACTATGCTCTGAACCCGTTATGGGCATTACGAGTTCTTGGTGATGTCATTTGGGTTGACTAATGCATCAGCTGCATTTATGGACATGATGAACCGAGTCTTCCAACCCTATCTAGACCAGTTTGTGGTGGTATTCATAGATGACATTTTGGTGTACTCAAAGACTGAAGAAGAACATGATTCATATCTACGGGTTATCTTGTAGATATTAAGGGAGAAGTAACTATATGCCAAATTAAGTAAGTGTAAATTTTGGCTGAGGGAAGTGACCTTTTGGGGCATGTTGTGTCTCCCGAGGGAATTAGAGTTGATCCCTGAAAGATCGAGGCTATATTGGACTGCAAGCCATCGAAATCAGTGTTAGAAGTTTAAAGTTTTCTAGGTTTAGCTAGGTATTACAGGCGATTCGTTGAGGGGTTTTCGTTGATTACTGCACCCTTAACTAAGCTGTTGCGTAAGTGAGTACCATTTGTGTGGTCAGACAAGCAGCAAGAGAGCTTTGAGAAATTGAAGAAGATTCTGACAGAAGTGCTAGTATTGATTTAACCTGAGGCAGGTAAGGAGTTTATTGTGATGCGTCACACATGGGCTTGGGTTGCGTGCTGATGCAAGAGGGGAAGGTGATGGCTTATGCATCTCGTCAACTAAGACCGCATAAGGTAAATTATCCCACTCATGACTTGGAGTTAGCTGCAGTTGTGTTTGGTCTGAAGATATGGAGACATCATCTGCACAGGGAGAAGTCAATTATCTACACGGACCATAAGAGTCTAAAGTACCTTCTTACCCAGAAGGAGTTGAACTTAAGACAGCAGAGGTGGATAGAATTGTTGAAAGATTAACTGCTCAATTAAGTACCATCTAGGTAAAGCTAACGTAGTGGCAGATGCGTTGAGTCGTAAGGTGATATCAGATTTAAGAACGATGTTTGCTCATATCAGCCTTTATGAAGATGGTAGCTTGTTAGCTGAACTTCAAGTGAAGCCTGCATGGGTAAGTCAGATTAAAGAAAAGCAGTTGTTAGATGAAAGGTTGGGTTCTCGACTTCAGGAAGTGGAAATTGGTGAGATAGGGGATTTTAGATTAAATAGTGATGGAGTATTATGTTTTCGCAGAAGAGTTTGTATGCCCAGGGATTCTGAATTGAGACAAATGATTCTGCGTGAGGCACATAGTAGCCCATAGGCTATGACCCTGGGGGAAGCAAAATGTACCGAGACCTCTGTGAGCTGTATTAGTGGCTAGGGTTGAAACGGGAGGTTACTGACTTCGTGAGCAAGTGCTTGACATGTCAGCAGGTGAAGGAAGAACATTAACTACCTTCAGGGTTGCTACAACCGGTGAAAATTCCACTATGGAAATGAGAAAGGATAATGATGGATTTTGTTAGTGGGTTACCCTTAGCGCCTACTAAGAAATATTGCGAAGTTGGCCAAGTTGTATGTAGCAGAGATCGTAAGGTTGCATAGGGTACCGATGTCTATCATATTAGACAAGGATCCTAGGTTTACATCACGATTTTGGAAGGCTCTACACGAAGTTTTGGGAACAAGGCTAGATTTCAGCACAGCGTTCGATGTGTAGACTGATGGTCAGTCAGAAAGAGTGATCCAGATTTTAGAAGACATGTTAAGGGGATGTGTGATTGATTTCAGGGGTAGTTGGGAAGATTTTATACAATTGGCAGAGTTTGCATACAATAACAGCTATCAATCCAGCATCCAGATGGCACCCTACGAGGCGTTGTATGGTCGTAGGTGTCCTACTCCTACTTGCTGGACTGAGCAAGGGGAGCAACAGATATTGGGTCCAGAGCTAATCTCAGAAACAGGGGAAAAAGTTAAGGTAATTCAGGCTCGGTTAAAAGAAGCCTAGGATAGACAAAAATCATACACAGATCTGAAGCGTAAAGATATAGAATTTTAGGTGGGAGATCAGGTCTTTTTGAAGGTCTCACCTTGGAAAAAGGTCTTAAGATTTGGTCAGAAGGGTAAGTTGAGCCCTAGGTTCATTGGGCCTTACTGAATTTTGAAGCGTGCCAGTGGCTTATTAGCTTGAGTTACCTCCTGAGTTAATAGATACATCTTGTATTCCATGTCTCAATGTTAAGCGATATCGTTCGAAGGATAGACTCATATAGTGCATAGGAAGTTGAGATAAGACTGACTTGTCCTTTGAAGAAGAGCCAGTGTAGATTTTAGATCGGGATATTAAGGTGCTAAGAAGGAAGTCGGTTCTGTTGGTCAAAGTATTATGGCGTAATCACGGGTCAAAGGAAGCAACATGGGAGCCAGAAGACATGATCCGGCAACAGTACCCTCATCTCTTTTAATCAGGAAAATTTTGAGGCCGAAATTTTTTTTAGGGGGTAGAATTGTAACATCCTAAAATTTGTGATTATATGTTTTGCATTATTCCATGCGTTAAGCTAGTTAAATGTGTTCGATGTATGTGTATGGGGGCCCGAAGAAGGCTTGTGGTTGAGTTGGGCCTTAGTAGAAATTTTTGTGTTTATACACTTAAGAGGGAGAAGGTAAGTGGCGTCAAGGCTTATGGAAATAAGTGTGTATTTTGCTAGCACAAGAGGAGCTAGTAGCAAGGTAGTGAGGCGTCACATGAAGGGGCTTAAGGGGTGGAGTTCGAATCCCACCTATTGCAACTTTTGGATTTAACTTTTTTTTGTGCTAATCAAGTGAAAGATGGTAAGATTTGGCCATGACTCTAAAGAAGGAAAGGAAGACTCATTCAAATTCATTTTGAATGAATAATGGAAAGAAGACTAAGAAAAAGAGTAAGGAGGAGATAAAGGAGAAAAATAAGGGATTGTGGTAAAAGGGGAATGTTGGCCGAATTTTAGGAGGTGCATAGGGAAAGAAATTTGGTCAACTAAAATCTTTTTGGTGTAAGGGATATACGGTTTTGGTAAGGGGATTTTGGGAGCCAAAATTCTTATGGTCTTTTTGCAAAGCTTTGTGCATGAAAGGCTTTTCTTCTTTTTTTAACTTTTTGGTGCTTTATTTTCCAATCTTTTCCCTTTGATTGGCAAATCATACAGGTTCTTCTTTTGTTCATTTCCTCTATAGTATTAGCTGAAATTCTTTGACACTTCTCTTGTACATCTTATCTTTTCTTTCGCACTGTTCCTCAATCTTCCACTTTTTCTTTAGTCAATATTTTAGATGGCTGAATCTTGCTTGTTATTTGCTCTCTAAATAGTCAAACCTTTTAACACTTTATCTTTTTTCCAATCTTGCATGTTGGGCATTTCTTCCTTGGTTGAATCGGGTAAGTGGCTTCATTCTCTTCCTCTCATCTTCTTTTTCTCCATGGCCGAGTGTGTGTCCCTCACCATTCGGTTGTTCTCTTAAACTCTAACTGAAACTTCTTTTCCCTTGCTCTCTTTACTTGTGACTGCATCTTGTAGATATTTAATCGGGGTTGGCCAATTTACTTTTCTCTGTCAACTGGTTTGTAATCAAGGTAAGGCGATTCTTTGTCGTAGTTCTTTTGTTGATTTTGCAATTCACATAGGGAAGATGGCATCGTTGTTTTCTCTTCTTTTCTTTTCAACTAATCTTTTGCTTCATCTATCTTTGTGCCATAACCGAATCTACTTATACTCGACTCTCTATTGATCAAAGCCAAGTTTAGTAAGGAGATAACAAATCCCTTTATCTGTTTCTTAATCGGCAGGGATTCCAAGAATCTGTGGTATGAGCCGAAACCCCTTGTGTGCCGATCTTACTATGGTACATTACTTATCAGGTTTTTACTCATGGATGGAAAGGATAATTGATTGAAGGGAATAACGCCAAGGGAACCAAAGGAAAGCGGTCCCATAATTCCTTTACCCAAGTTCAAACGAAGGGCAGTGTCGGCAGTTCAGGATTTTCCACCAGGGTGTGGAAGGGAACCATCTTCTGGTGAGAGTAGGCAAATCGTGGTCATTCACGACACTAAGGGTAAGCATTTCTTTAGATCGTCTAATTTAGATTTGGATTAAGACACTTTCTTTTGTTAGTTAATCGAGTGTTATGGTGACATAGGTGCCGAAGACCAAGAAGGTTTAGTTCTTACCGTAATCAGGTGTGTAATATCACACCGAAATCTCGTAGATTCATTGTAACACCCCAAACCCAGTCAACACACCACCACCGGATCTGGCATGCTACGGAGTGATAACCTTTTTAAACTGAAAGTTTGTCGAATAATTTTCTTAGAAAACCCTATTGTAGTATGAGAAGTTTAGAAATCCTTTCTTGAAAATCTACTTATTGTTGCAAGTTTTTAGGAAACATACAAGTTATCATCTTATAAGTGGTGTTACCCGAGGGATAATCATAATAAAAATAAAATCAAATAATAAAACCCAAAATAATACTTAGCGACCTTATTACAAAACCAAAACCAAATTTAAAGAAAAGCGAATAAAAGCGAAATAGTACTTTAAAATCAAAATATGAATCAAGCATGCATAGTCTACTCGAGTCCTCCACGGCTCCATATCCGCAATCTCGCCTCATCGCAAAATATAAGGGAAGGGTGAGTCACCAAGACTCAGTGTATAAATCCCAACCCGATAGTGCAAGCACTCATACAAATCATCGATAAAACATGCAAATCATGCAACCTATAATCTAACCATCCAGCAAAACCACTTGTGACCGTAGTCACAAATATATATAACGGTTGGTCAAAACCATTGATGGCCAATGAGTCACGAATCGGAGTGATGGGGCCAACCCATTGTATGGTCAAAACCACTAATGAAAATCCCGTAATCAACATGGGGGCCAACCCATTACCAAACCACGGGACGAGTCACAATATTCATATGGAGGTTCAAAACCAGCGGTGGTCAAAACCACTTAGTCACAAATTATTGCAACTTTCAAACTCATCGTGACAATTAAATAATCAATTCATCATGTCCATAACATCGTGACATAATATCATGTATCATGCAATAGATAGGCATATATCATAACATGATGATGTATATCAAAATCATAACGACTTACTAAAATCCAAGCTCATACCCACAAGGTAAACCACTTGATTTCATTGGCTAAAAGACTAATAGGCATATCAAAAAGTGTGTAAGCATATTTAAATCTAGCGAATAATATGCAAACTAATGAAGACGTTGTGTCCTCCTACAATCGGCCAACATTAGTTAGTAACCCAAAAGCCCATTAACTCTATTAGAAATCCCGAAAGATGTGAAATATAGCACTAAAAGGATTTGGTAAAAAATAAACTACTCAAAAGATCTCCCTTTACAATCGTGGTAAAATATTTGGCTACTTCTCCTCTCCCTACAATCATTAAAGATCTAAAGGCCATTCAAACATGAATCCAAAACCAAAAGAGTTAATTAGCCCTTACCTTAATGGTGATTGAAACTACTTTACACCAAAGGTGCATAGGTGTTAGGGGTTTCGGCTACCAGAACAAGAACAAATTAAGGTTTTGGTCAACTGAAGGCAATTGACATTTTCGGTCGAAGAAAAGATGAAGATATCACTTCAAAAAAAAGAACCAAAGAGGAGATGAATTTGGATGATGAAAAGGGATTTATGAGCAAAGTAGCCAAGAATTTTATGTGTGGTTTGATTTAGCAAAGATGGTGAAGAGAAGAGAAATGGAAGGAGATGATTGGTGATGGGTTTAAAGAAAAGAAAGAACTAGGAAGAGAAAATGGAGGAGAAGATGTCTAGGTTTGGCTTTGAACAAAATAGGAAGAAGAAGAAAAGAGAATGGGAATGAAGGTTTTGGCAAAAGAATGAAAGAACTTTCGACACACCCCTTTGCTAACCCAATCTTCCTCCTCCCCTTGTTTGGCATTTGGCAAACTCATCTTAGTGATTCCTAAAACCCTCTCTTATCCATATCAAATTTGTTAACTCAATCCTCATCTATCCATGTCCATTGCTTGCTGGCGTAAAAATAATTGAGCAAAAGGATTTGACACTCCTCCTTACCCTTGTACATCCTTATTGGTGGCACCTCCTTACCACTTTACCAAGGCTTTCGTGTCTAAAACCTCAAATTAATTCTCTTAACCCCTCTTCCACTTCCTTTCTCTTAGTCAAACAAAAATTTTAGATGGGTCATGGCTAATCTAAACTAGCTTGTAAAATGTATTTTAAGGATGTTCTCCCCTTAAAAATAATTTTAGCCTCAAATTACCGGAAGAGTTGAGGTATTCTTTGCGATCACGTTCTGGCTCCCATCTACCATGATTCCGCCATAACACTTTCAATCTTATGCAAGACATGTTGGGCTCCTCCTCGAAGAAAGTCACCTTAATCTCTTGGCACAACGTGTGATGAATTTGACTGGTGCTAAGTCAAAACATGGAAGGCGTTCACAACTTTCTCTTCCTCGGTCATCTTCTTTGTCTAAACCAGGGCTTAGTTTCCCTTCCGACCAAATCTCAGGCGATGTTATCACCCATCGTCTCAATATCCTGCGCTTACCATGTCGGTTCCTTAAGTTCACCTTAACTTTAAACCAACTTGAACCTAATATCAAACTCTCGTCCAGCGTTTTTTCCCATTGCCTCATTGCCATCTGGACTTGCTTGATTACTATTGTTATCGAACTTGGTAGATACTCCTCCCAACTACCATCGAAATCCGAACCACGTTAGCATATCCTCCAAAGTTTGAATTGCTCATCGGATTCTGGGTGAAAAGTTGTCTGAAATCCAACCTCGTTCCCAAAGTCGATTCAAAGCTTTTCTCTCTGGTTTGTAATCTAAGATCGTATGAGGTAAATTATCCCACTACATGACTTGGAGTTAGCTCAATCCACCTTGTGTGCCGATCGATTACTAACTCAATCCACCTTCATTGCCCTGATTTAAATCCTTCACAAAAGATAACGCTGACTCTTGTGGTCTCAGATAGACTATCGACTTTTCTCTCAGATAAATAGTGTCTCTATATTTTCGTATGAAACCAAAACCATCGACTTAGTCACAAATTATAATATCAAAGACGGGCCAACCCGTCGTGGTGGTCAAAACCATCCCAAGTCCATAACATACGTGACATAATATCATGTATCATGCAATAACACATAGCATATATCAATAACATGATGATGTATATCAAAATCACATAACAGGGACTTACTTAATCCAAGCTCATACCCACAAGGTATAACCACCGATTTCATCACAAAACAAAGCATATTATACTAATAAAGTGTGTGTTGCATACACCTGCTATTCATAAATCTAAGCTAATCCCTAGACTATGCAAACTAATGAGATCTCGAACGTTGTGTCCTCCTACAATCGGCCAACATTAGTTAGTAACCCAAAAGCCCATTCGGCTCTATTAGAAATCCCGAAAGATGTGTTGCCCAAATATAGCACTCACCTTAAAGCCGATTTGGTATCCAACCAAACCCAAACTACTCAAAAGATCTCCTTTACAATCGGCCAAACCCTTAATCAGAAAAATCTCTAACTTTACTATATTTGGCTACTTCTCCTCCCCTACAACCCAGCTTAACACATCATTAAAGATCTAAAGGCCATTCACCCATAACATGAATCCAAAACCAAAAGAGTTAGTCAAAATGAAACACCAAAGGTCACACCTTTATTGGTGTTAGGGTTTCTTTAAGGTTTTGGTTACTAACGATTGAAGGCAAAAGAGATTGCAGATTTTCCAAATCGGTCAAGAAGAAAAGATGAAGAAATCACTCACCGTAAGATTCAAAGAAAAGAACCAAAGAGGAGATGAATGCCTAAGACTTGAGATGATGAAAAGAAAACACAAGAACAGAGGTTTATGAGCAAAGTATTCGGCCAAGAGAAGAACAACACGGTTTCGACTTAAGTGATGGTTTGATTTAGGAAAGATGGTGAAGAGAAGAGAAATGGAAGGAGATAGATTCGGTGATGGGTTTAAGAGAAAAGAAAGAACTAATAGGAAGAGAAAATGGAGGAGAAGATGTGAGGTAGGTTTTGGCGCAGCCAACTCCATATCATGTGTTGGATAGTTAACAAACGGTCCACAATCACCCAGATCGAGTCCTTCTTGCTAGGCGTAAGGGTAACCCATCGACAAAGTCCATGGTGATCCTTTCCCATCTTCACCGGTGAAGTAAACTCGACGACGGTGATGTTCAGATTTGACCTGGCGCACGTCGGACACTTACCCACAAACTCGGTCTCGAATTGTCGGTACATCTTGCTACCTCCGGGATGCATACGCCACCACTTTTCCTTCCTTCGCATATAAGCTCTCCATCGTGAGTCAAACCATTACTCAGACTTGTAACCTCTGAGCCTTCAAACCTCATCCACATCCCAAGCAAACTAAGGTGAGCAAACATATGTGATGCATCACATGGTACTCAATTGAGCCGTCCTTCAACAACTCAATCCACCTTCATTGCCTCTACCTTCCGCTAAAAGACACTTCAGACTCTTGTGCCTCATATTTTTAGGGTGAAAACCACTATAGCCAACTCTGCATCATGTGTTCGATAGTTAACCCCATACGGCCTCAATTGTCGAATCCACTTTCCTTCCTCGCATCAAGACACATCCCAAGCTAGCTCACAATGACCTTTCCCGCCTCAGTCGCAGATCTTCTTCCTCAACTTATCGAAACTTTCTTGTCGCTTTCTCCGACCATACAAATGAAACTCCTTCCTTAATAACTTGGTCAACTGCCGCTTGATCGAGAAAATCCTTCCACAAATCTCCGATAATACCCCTTTAGGCCTAGAAAACTCTAAATTTCTGCAACCGACCTAGGCGGTTTCCAATCCAACACTGCCTCAATCTTGTGAGGGTCCACTCTAATCCCTTCAGCGGACACTACGTGACCTAAGAAAGTCACTTCCCTAAGGTAAAATTCGCACTTACTAAATTTGGCAAATAACTGCTTCTCCCTCAGAATTTGCAAAACCACCCGCAAGTGCATATCATGATCCTCCTCAGTCCTTGAGTACACCAATATGTCATCTATGAATACTACGACAAACTGGTCTAAGTACTATTGGAACACCCGATTCATCAAGTCTATTAATGCTGCCAGTGCATTGGTTAACCCGAACGGCATCACCAAAAACTTGTAATGTCTATACCGAGTACAGAATGCCGTATTATGAACATCAGCCTCCTTCACTTTGAGTTGATGATACCCCAACCTGAGATCTATCTTCAAGAAAATCGATGCACCCTTAAGTTGATCAAACAAGTCATCAATCTGAGGCAACGGATACTTGTTTTTGATTGTCCACTTATTCAGCTGGTGGTAGTCTATACACATCCGCATTGTACCATCTTTTTTCTTAATAAAGAGCACAGGTGTTCCCCAAGGAGATATACTTGGTCGAATGAAACCTCGGTCCAATAACTCCTGGATTTGAGCCTTCAACTCCACCAATTCCTTTGGCGCCATTCTATACGGGGCTATAGACACCGCACAGCCGTAATGTGTCTATACCAAATTCTACTTCCGATCCGGGTAGACCTGAAGTTCTTCCGAATACATCCAGAATTCCTATGGTTCGGACACTCTTTACAGCTACATCCTTGGCTCCCAAAGCACAAACATGCACCATGAATGCCTCACAACCCTTCCTTACCATTTTCTCCGCCAAAGGCAGAGACCACATTGATAAGTAATCCTTCTATTACCTATCATCACCACCTCCCTACCTTCCGTCGTCCTCAACACTATGCGCTTAGCCGCGCAATCCAAACTGGCCTGGTACTTTACCAGCCAATCCATCTTGAGAATTAGATCGAACTCCCCAAACGGCAGTTCCATCAAATCAGCCAAAAACATGACCCCTTGAAGTTCTAGGGGTACATCCCTGTATAATTTACTTACTTTTACAGAGTGACCTAGAGGGCTTATCACAATCATCTTCCTAGAAGTAATCTCAGAGTTCAAGTTCATAGTTTCCACTATGCTACTGGCTACATATAAGTGCGTCGAACCCACATCTATCAAAGCATTATAAGGTAGTCTAAAGATTAAGAATGTACCGATTATGATGTCCGGTGCGTCACCTCCTCTCGACGCTTCATTGCATAGACAAGTCCAGGCTGTCTAGTCTCTGTACCACCTACACTTTTGCCTGCTGCTCCACGGCCTCTACTAGAGCCATTACCTCCCCTCGCAGCACCACGGCCCCTCTGTGGCTACTGACCATCCCTCCTGTCCTGAGTACGATTCTGATCCCCAAACTACAACCTAGCTGACCTCTGTGGACAATCCCTCACTCGGTGCCCCATCGATCCATACTCAAAGCATCCCATATTTCTGGTCCAACATTCTCTTGTGTGAGACTTTCCATATCGAGCACATCGTGGTGGCCATCGAGTATCGCAGCAATGAGGGCCTTGCGACTTGATTCGCCCACTAAATCTAC
The DNA here is from genome assembly GCA_025506655.1 of Gossypium rotundifolium. Taxonomy (NCBI): domain Eukaryota; kingdom Viridiplantae; phylum Streptophyta; class Magnoliopsida; order Malvales; family Malvaceae; genus Gossypium; species Gossypium rotundifolium. The sequence continues at coordinate 65,793,783 of CP106730.1, read as the reverse complement.
CCCATTTTCGCTAATTTCGATAGACCCGTATGATCCGAATTCCTCTTATTCTAACCCTTGTCTTGATTCCGTCTAACCGACTATTTCACTTCCTCTTCAACTTTGGCCTTTTCCACTAAGATCGCAAACTCTCTCTCCTACTGTGGAGCAATCAACAACCTCAAATCATCCCGTAATCCATCCTCGAACCTGACACATCGCTCATGCTCCGTAGCTATGATGCCCCAAGCATATCACCAACCTTAAAAATTTTGCCCATACTCCGATACGGACTTACTCCCGAACCAAATTTCGTAAGCGCCTTCCTCTGCAGCATCAATATAATCGGTCCCAACATACTTCTTCCGATAAGTCGCTTTGAAATAATCCCAAGTGAGTTCATTCACGCAAAGACCATCCCAAACCATGAGCCACCACTGGTATGACTTATCTCGGAGAAGTGACACTACTCCCTTTAGTTTCTCCTCAGCCGCCAGATCCAAATCGTCCATGATTTGTTTCATCGCTTCCAATCAATACTCAGCCGTATTGGGCGCCACACTAGGCACACCTCAGAATACTTCAGCTCCATTGGTTCGAAGCCGCTCAGATATAGATTTATGAGCTCCCATACCTCCACCTACTCTAGCCACTCTCTCCAGCACTCGTAGCATCACCTGCGACACTGCATCTTCCCCCGTTTGATCTTGATACTCTACATCAGCAGCTGGTGGTGGTATCTCATTCTCAGACCCTTGACCAGACCTAGCGGGTTTTGATACGGTCATTCTGCCTCTACCGCGTCCTCGCACATTGCGACCACGTCCCCTAGTACTCATGTCTATAATCGCGATTTATCTACTTAAAGAAATTTTATGAATTCGCTCATGTTCCACTGATTACCCATGAATAAGTTTTATGTAAAGAAATTTGGTAGTGGTTCTTTCGATCATCACAAAGTTTCCATTTCCAATCCTCTACCCTCATTCCACGTGTAGGGGTATTCTCATCATTTCACTATCCGGGGGTATTTCTGTAATTAACCTATCGGGGTATTTTATTAATAAATCAGGGTTAATTTGGGAACCTTTACAAATTAGAGGTATTTTAAAAATTCTAGAAATCGGGGATATTTTGGTAATTCTATAAGCGAAGGGTATTTTTGTAATTTCATAAGCCATGGGTATTTTCGTAATTTTTCCAAAATATGGTTCCAGGTGATTTTACAAAATAAGGGTATTTTGAAAATTTTCAATTCGGGGGTACTTTGGCAATTTTCCATAATGAGGGCATTTTGGTAATTTTTTTACAAGTCAGGGGTAATTTGGTCATTTCTTAAATCAAGGATACTGTGGTAATTTCAAAACCAAGGTTTAAAGTATTTCACAACAAAATGTCTGGTCCCTTTCGGGTTTTAGTTATTAAATTTAGCCTGTGAATAAGTCGTCTCAGTTTGGATAAACCGTCACTACGCACTAGGTAGGATTCGAGTGGAGAGGAGGTGAGTCACTAGGACTACTTAAATACCAAGCTCCCCTGAATCCATTCTTAGACATGCACACAACGGTTGCCACACCCCTAACTCAGTGACGTACTCACAGGTTTGTTTAGTGGATCTTTAAGTCTTATGTAATTTGTGTTGGAGTAAGCTATTCCTAGGGTTCAATAACTCCTAATCTACTATTCTACGATCCCGAAATACCCATTTTCCCCACATATAATTCATAAAATAGTTAGGGATACTTACCTTGGTAGATTGGTGCCGGAGATTCAGTGCCATGTTGTTCAAACCATGTACCTTTTCCAAAAACTTTTCAAAACCCTACTTTAAAACATTTTGGGCCTCTGGCTCACAACTGAGCTTTTGAACTTGGCTCTGATACCAAAATTGTAACACTTCAAACTCGATCAACACACCACCACCGGATCTGGCATGCTACGGAGTGATAACCTTTTTAAATCGAAAGTTTGTCGAATAATTTTCTTAGAAAACCCTGTTGTAGTATGAGAAGTTTAGAAATCCTTGCTTGAAAATCTACTTATTGTTGCAAGTTTTTAGGAAACATACAAGTTATCATCTTATAAGTGGTGTTACCCGATGGCAACGTTTTAAAAAAAATAAAGGAGTTATAGTTTTGAAAACATTGCTTTTTACCGGTTAATTTAACAAGTCCATATATCCAACATAGGTATAATCATAATAAAAATAAAAGCAAATAATTAAATCCAAAATAATATTTAGCGGCCTTATTACAAAACCAAAACCAAATTTAAAGAAAATGAATAAAATCAAAATAGTACTTTAAAATCAAAATTTGAATCAAGCATGCATGGCCGCCTCGAGTCCTCCTCGGTCCATATCCGCAATCTACGCCTTATCTGCAAAATATAAGGGAAAGGGTGAGTCACCAAGACTCAGTGTATAAATCCCCAAACCGATAGTGCAAGCACTCACACAAATCATCAGTAAAACATGCAAATCATGCAATCCATAATCTAGCCATCCAATCTCCTTTATCTACCCCGTGTGGTCAAAACCACTGGTGATCAGAACCACTGGTGACCGTAGTCACAAATATATATAATGGTGTGGTCAAAACCATTGACAACTGTAGTCACGAATCGAGTGATGGGGCCAACCCATCGTGTGGTCAAAACCACTGATGACAATCCCGTAATCAACATGTGGGGCCAACCCACTATGGTACCAAACCACTAGGACGAGTCACAATATTCATATGTGGTCAAAACCACTGGTGGTCAAAACCACTGGGACTTAGTCACAAATTATAATATCAAAGACGGGCCAACCTGTCGTGTGGTCAAAACCATCGGTGACACCAAATATTCCTTCCCTCCTCTCATCAATCCCATCATCATGTCCATAACATACGTGACATAATATCATGTATCATGCAATAACGCATAGCATAGCATATATCAATAACATGATGATGTATATCAAAATCACATAACAGGACTTACCCTAATCCAAGATCATACCCACAAGGCATAACCACCGATTTCATTGGCTAAAATAGTAACATAATAGGCATATTATACTAATAAAGTGTGTAAGCATTACACACCTGGCTATTCGTAAATCTAAGCGAATCCCGAAACTACGCAAACTAACGAGATCCCGAACGTTACTTCCTCCTACAATCGGCCAACATTAGTTAGTAACCTAAAAGCCCATTCGGCTCTATTAGAAATCCCGAAGGATGTGTCGCCCAAATATAGCACTCACCTTAAAGCCAATTTGGTCTCCAACCAAATCCTGAATCTACTCAAAAGATCTCCCTTTACAATCGGCCAAACCCTTAATCGACAACCAAATCTTCAACTTTACTGTATTCGGCTACTTCTCCCTCCCCCTACAATTGGCTTAGCACATCATTAGAGATCTAAAGGCCATTCATCCATAACATGAATCCGAAACCAAAAGAGTTAGTCACCCCTTACCTTAATGACTGATTCGGCTTCTTTACACCAAAGGTCGACACCCTTTATTGGTGTTAGGGGTTTCAGCTACCACATAAAACAAGAACAAATTAAGGTTTTGATTACTATCGATTGAAGGCAAAAGAGATTTGGCATTTCCCAAATCGATCAAGAAGAAAGGATGAAGAAATCACTCATCAGGAGATTCAACAAAAAGAACCAAAGAGGAGATGAATGTCGACACTTGAGATGATGAAAAGAAAATGCAAGAAGAGAGGTTTATGAGCAAAGTATTCAGCCAAGAGAAGAACAACAAGGTTTTGGCTTAAGTGATGGTTTGATTCGGGAAAGATGGTGAAGATAAGAGAAGTGGAAGGAGATAGATTCGGCAATGGGTTTAAGAGAAAAGAAAGAACGGAATAGGAAGAGAAAATGGAGGAGAAGATATAAGGGTATGTTTCGACTTTGAACAAAATAGGAGGAAGAAGAAAAAGAGAATGGGAATGAGGAGGTTTTGGCAAAAAGAATGAAAGAACTTTTGGCACACCCCTTTTGCTAACCCAACCGATTCCTCCCTCATCCCTTAGTGTTTGGCATTCGGCCAACACTAAGCTCTCTTAGCCGATTCCTAAAAACCCTCCTCTCTATCCATATCAAATTTTTTGACTCAATCCTCATCTATCCATGAGAGTCCCACCTAAGCACACCTCTGCTTGCCTGTGGCGTAAAAAATAATTGAGCAAAAAGGGATTTCTACAGCTCGAACCAAGGTCCTCCTTACCCCTTGTGGCGTCACCTCCCTTGTGACTTGTGTGGTGCCTCCTTGCCACTTTACCAAGGCTTTTCTTGTGTCTAAAACCTCAAATTAATTCTCTTAACCCCTATTTCCCCTAACTCCTTTCTCTTAAGTGCTAAACAAAAATTTTGTCCATGACCCAAGACTAACTTGAGGTCTTGCTTAGTCCCCAAGACATGCTAAACTAGCACAGCAGACATACCATCACATGCAAACATATGCAAAATGCAGAGACCCCGTTTTAAGGATGTTACATTCGTGATTCACCGTTATGTTGGAAAGAATTGATTGTTGTTTTTTACGAATCTAATAACTGTAATATGACTTAAATCAATTAACTTGCTTAAATAACATTAATTCTAAGATCTGTCAAAATCGGTATTAACTTGTTAAATTACAAAAATGCCTTTATGGCCCGAATTACTAAAATGCCTTCAATTGGCCATTTTATCAAAATGCTTTAACGGGCCGAATTCAAAATGCCTTAACGGTCGAATTGCTTTAACATCCTTAAAGGTTTAATTTACCAAAATACCTTCAATTGGGCATTTTATTAAATTGCCCATATTGGGCCGAATTGAATAAGTACTTTAATGGGCCGATTCACCGAATTATTTCACTAGCTTAGTGGTTGATTTATATTTGGATAATGCACTAGGTATGTTGCATCTTTATATACTGCATGGGGTGGAAAAATTTGTATGAAGAGAAGTGTAGCCTGGTGGCATAGCAACAATTCGTTTAATAATGTACATAACTGTGACTTCGATGGCTTGACCACAAAAATACTATTCGTTAGCAGCTCGACTACAAATTGGTGTGAGTGGCGGGGTGGGTTGACTTGGTCCCCATAAGTGTGATTGGCTGGTCGGGGGTGTGATGGATGGATGGGATGGGTTGCATTTATTTCATTTAAATTCTTATATGTAAATGGTCTTAGGCCCAAAATGTTGCTATGCGGGTTTAGGCCCAGTGGATGACGGTAAGGGGATTATACACTGAGTTCTTGTAATTCACTCCTTTTCTTAATCCTTGTAGGTAATGCTCAGAATTGAGGACTTGGGGCCATAGATGACTCGATGGAGGCCATATTTTAGGAATGACATTTTCAAACTTTAGTAAATTTCTTTTTCCGCTTTATTTCGTTACTTTTACTATTTTGGGTTTAAAGTTGTAATAAGGCCTCTAATATTTTTATTTTGCTTTATGTTTTGACGTACTTATTATCTTCCATGAATTATTTTAAATGGGGATTTTTTGAGATCATAAACAATGGTTTTCCAAAAATGATTAACAAACGGATTTCATAACAAATATGTACAAATAATTTCAACTTGGATTTTTCTTCGAATTATCATCATTATTTTCAAAAGTCACGGTTTCGATTTTCGATTCACCAAATCAACCTCTCGACACTAGTAGTATTTTTATCGAATATTTATAAACAAACTTGCTTTCTTAACTATAATCATATAACGTCAACTTTAGTACAACCATAAGATATTTAAACATTTTATTCATGTGACATGCCAGATCCGGTCATACCGCATGAGCCGGGTTTAGGGTGTTACACTACTAAAAATGATGATGCTGAAAAGGCTGAGTTTTGGATTGAAAATACTATCCGAGCGTTCGATGAAATGTCTCTAACTCTAGAATAATGTTTAAGTGTGTGGTATCATTGCTCCAAGATGCAGCTTATCAATGGTGGAAAACCTTAATTTCTGTTGTTCTGAAAGAACGAGTTATGTGGGATTTGTTTTAGACTGAATTCTGGAACAAATATATCAGTGAGAGATTTGTTGATCAGAAATGAATGGAATTTCTAGAGCTTAAATAGGGCCGAATGACTGTTACCGAATATGAGTGAGAGTTCGTGAGATTGAGTCAATATGCTCGAGAATATGTATCTTCCGTAGCTATAATGTACAAAAGATTTGAAGATGGCCTTAATGAAGACATTCGTCTGCTAGTCGGGATTTTAGAAATAAAGGAGTTTGTTGTACTCATTGACCGAGCTTGCAAAGCTAAGGCACTCGAGAAAGATAAAAAAAAAAAAGCTAAGTCTGAAGCATGAGATACGAGAAAGAGATTTTAGAACAAGTCATTTCAGTCTATTTCAAAGAGATTCAAAGATGAATAAGGTCATTCCATAGACAATGTGGGACATCCGAATAGAAATCGAGCTAGATCGCAAATGAGTTCCAAAACTCCAACAACTTCAGTGGCCAGCATTGGTAATGTTCGATCCAAGAGACCTGAATGTAAACATTGCAGAAAAAGACATCGCGTAATATTCAGGATCTAGGGGTTATGCATTTTCACTTGAATGAATGTGATTGCATGCTTGAGTGTGTTTTGAATGTGTTTTGGGGCTTCAGGAACCTTGGGTTGTAGGTAAAAGCCTTAGAAAAATAGTTGATTTTAAGCCTAAAAAGGGGAAACTAAAGGAGCTAGGCCTTAAGGAGTTTATTGTGTGGCTTAGGACATAAGAATTAAGTTGGTAAGGTGGCAAAGAGGCACCACTTAGGGCCTTAGTCAGTGGCACCACAAGGAGTGTGGAGGGGCCTAGGTTCGAGCAGCAAGGGAAGCATTTTGGAGCTTTTATTTTTTAGCAAGGAAAGGCAAGTGATGGATTTGCACAAGGACACTTCAAGGATGAAGTGTAGATTGGGTCAAATAGCTTGAGGATTCGGCTAAGTAGGAGTGAAAAGGCGGATTTGGATGAGGGAAGGAGAGTTGGCCGGCCAAGGGACTTTTAGGGTGGCATATTCGGTCATGCCTAGGGGACCTAATGCCGAAATTGTTTAAGGGGTTGTAGGTACCTTTTAGTTTTCTTTTCTTTCCCTAGTGTTGTGCCCGAAAGGGTAGTTAGAGACTTTCAAAACCTTTCTTTTGCAATAGCCGAATTTGAGAAGACCACTAGGGTCACTTTCTTCTTCTGTTTTCTTCTTCCATCTTTGTCATCTTGAAAAGTCGAAACCCTCTTTGTGTTCTCTTCTATTCTTTCAAGTGTTTGGTCGAATATCCTTGGCCTTATTTTCTTCCTCTTCTCACGTGTTCTAGTCTCCATTAAAGTGCCGAATCTATTTCTTTCTTTTTGAGATTATAGCCGAATCTCTCTGTGTTTCCAAACAAGGGTACAATCGATCTCAACATTGTGGTAAAGGATTCTATCATTCGATTTCTTTCTTCTCATTTTTCCTTCAATTGCCAAAATCTAGGAGTCTAATCTCTACTATTTTCTTTTGGCTAAACCATGAAGGGGATCTTTCGAGATTGTTATAGCCGACAGTGGGAAGGTGATCTTTTTGGGATTTAAGATCCAAGGTAAGCAGGAGGTACCATTCGACCAAGGGCCACTTTTATTGGTTTTAAGGCACTATGCCGATTCTAACTATGGTATTTTAGGGGGATTTTTGATAGATCTTCGAGATTTGGCTAAGTGATCTAGGTAAGGGTTCTAGTGCTTCGGATCTGTCTCTCATTTGTTTAAAAGTCGAAGGCTAATTGTTTGTATGTAGTAGTGCTTGGTCGATTGCAAGGGAGGTGCACTACATAGTTTTGGGATTTGGATTGGAAACCAAATCGGCATCAAGGTAAGGATTATGGTTGCGTTAACCTTTCGGGATTTGCTATATAGCCGAATGGCCTCTTTGCTAATGTTCTTAGTGTTGGCCGAAAATAGGAAATGGGATCTAGTCGTAAGATCTGGATTGTCGGGATTCGTAATCGAGTTGGTAACTGTGTGTAACTCTACACTAAATTCCGATAGATTAATAATAACAATGTTAAGCATGTGTTAACAAAGTGACGAATAAACATGGCTAAGTGTACCATTTAATGGTACAATGCATTCAGGTACATTACCCCTTAATACTCGTTAATAATGTTTGTTAACATTGTTATGAAAATATGTGGAATTTTGTTATGATTTTGGGGTAAGATTAAATTGCATGATAATTGTATGTCTTGTATGTTGCATGGGCATATGGGTGAATATGTTAAAGGGGAAGTGTTCTGGTGGTTTTACCACATTATCTAGTGACCTATGTCACATATTATGAATCTGGTGACTCTGTCACATTATCTTGTGGCTATGCCACAATTATAAGGGTGATGAGCAGTTGATTGCAGCGACTGCCTTTGATGGTGTGTAGCGGATGGAGGGTCAATTTAGTAATCCCAACGGTGTGATTGGTAGGTACGGTGATGTGTAGAGGATGGATATCTAGGTGGGTTTGGGTCACATCATTGCCTATGATTAATATATGTGATATAATATGTTTTATCGATTGGGAATCTATGATGGTCGATTACACCTCGAGTCTATTGACTCACCCTTCGTGGGCTAACATTTTGCGGTGATACTCGATAAATGGACCGGTTTGAAGCGGACTTAGGGGTGGCCATGCTCATTTCAAAGATTTTCGATTTTTCTTATTAAGTTTTACTTGATTTATTTTGGGTTATATTTTAATGTAATAAGGCCATTATCATTTAGCTGTTTTAAGTTTACATTTTAATTTTTATTATGATGCGAGCACACAAACAAACGATTAAACATTTTTCATAAAACAACTTCAATTGTTTTGACACCCAAACACCTACGATTTTCAAGTTGATAATAAAAAAGCTATAAAATTCGGCAATTCTATTAACTTGTGACTTTTGAAACATGATAATATCGTTTCAATACAACTTTAAAAACAACGTGGTTTTAAAATTGACCATAACTCAAACCGATTTTTCTTCAAAACCACTAGTTTTCCAACATGACAAAATGAGGATTTGTTACGTTTTACTCAAGGAGCATGCCAGATCCGGTCAGGGCTTGTGGGCCGAGTTTGGGGTGTTTTAATTTGGTATTAGAGCCAGGTTCAAAACTCGGCCTTGAGGGCTTTTTGGGCCCAAAACATTTTTCTTATTATGAACTTGATTTTACTAAAGGATGAGCAGGGTTTCTGGCATGGCACCAAGTCTCCGGCCCGAAGTCCACCAGGTAAGTACCCCTAACTACTGTGTGGTTTGTATGTGGGAATCACAGGGACATAGATTAGTGGATTAGGAGCTATTGAACCCTAGGATTAGCTTACTCCAACATAGAATTTCATAAAATTTAAAGTCTAATCAAACAAACCTGTGAGTGAGTCGCTGAGCTAAGGGTGTGGCAACCGTTGTGCGCATGACTAGGATTGGATTTAGGGGGAGCTTGGTATTTAAGCAGTCCTAGTGACTCACCTCCTCTCCACTCGAATCTTACCTGGTGCGTAGTGACGGTTCACCCTAACCAAGAGGACTTACCCACAGGCTAAATTCAGTAATTAAAACCCGAAAGGGACTAGCTACACACTTTTACAAAAACCTTAGTTTTAAAATCACCAAATTACCCCTTTGATTCGTAAAAACTATTTTAAATTTAAAAAAAAAAATTGAAATACCCTTAGTTTGTAAAAAAAAATTTACTAAAATACCCTCAATTTATAAAATTGCCATACTACCCTCAAATTTTATTAAAATATTCCTATTTTTGTAAAAATATCAAAAACCCTATTTCATAAAATTTCAAGATACCCTAATTTAGAAAATTACCAAAATAGCCTCAAATTTCCAAAATTACTAAAATACCCCCAGATTTCAAAAATTATCAAAGTACCCCGGATTACAAAATTACCAAAACACCCCTATTTCACAAAATCACCAAGGACCCTATTTTGAGAAATTATAAAAATACCCCTAGGTAGTGGAAAACAACAACAAAGACAACCACAACACTTTTCTATAATGAACGCGAGTTCATGAATGTTGATGATTGAATGAATGAACTTGAGACTGTAGTGTGTGTATGAACTCGAAAGAACTACTTTTTAAGAATTATTAATCATAAGAATGTTCGCGATAAATCAGTGGAAAGAAATAATGATTCATAAAATTCTTAACTAGATAAACGCAACTCGGAAGAAAGAGTTCTAGGGGAGGTGGTCGTAATGTTCGAGGCCGTGGTAGAGGCCGAATGACTGTATCAGAACCCGTTAGGTCTGGTCAAGGGTCCGAGAATGAGATGCCACCACCACCAGCTGCTGGTGTTGAATACCAGGATTAGACGGGGGATGATGTAGTATCGCATGCGATGCTGCGAGTTCTTGAGAGGGTGGCTAGAGCAGGTGGAGGCATGGGAGCTTGAAAGTCTATATTCAAGTGACTCCGAGCCAATGGAGCTAAGGTATTTTGAGGAGTATCTGGTGTGGCGCCCAGTACGGCTGAGTATTGGTTGGAGGCGACGGAGCGAATTATGGACGATTTGGACCTAACTGCTGAAGAGAAACTAAAAGAGGTGGTGTCGCTTCTCCGCGATGAGTCATACCAGTGGTGGCTCACAGTTCGGGATGGTGCTGCAGCAGACGATCTTACTTGGGAGTATTTTAAGGCTGCATATCAGAAGAAGTATATTGGGACTAGCTATATTGATGCGCAGAGAAAGGTGTTTCTGAGGCTGGTTCAGGGGAATAAGACCGTAGCGGAGTACGAGGCAAAATTCTTAAGATTGAGCCGATATGCTCGAGGTATCGTTGCTACGGAGCATGAATGATGTGTCTGGTTTGAGGACGGACTAAGGGATGACCTAAGGCTGCTGATAGCTCCACAACAGGAGTAGGAGTTTGCCGTGTTGGTGGAGAAGGCTAAAGTAGCCAAAGGGGTTAAGGAATCTGTAAGACAAAATTCGGATAGGAATAGGCAGAAGAGAGGTTTTGGAACATCAGGGTCATTCGGGAATGTTCAGAAGAGACCTAGAACTGATGGGTCACGAGGTCAACAGGTTGTTACGAGAGGACAGTACCGTACTTGTGTTCAGTGTGGAAAGATGCACCTAGGAGAGTGTTGGAAGAAGACAGGAGGATGTTTTAAGTATGGGTCCAAGGATCACATGATTAAAGATTATCCTATGAAAACTGACGGGAGCCGACCCACGAGTCATGGTCTTAATCATGCTGGAAGAGGTGGATAGCAACCACCATAGGGTTATGGTCCGGTTGGCAGAGGTAATGGTTCTAGAAGAGGTCGGGAACACCAAGCAGAGGTGTTGGTAACACAGAGGCGAGACAGCCAAGTCTGGTGTATGCGGTTCATCGAGGAGGATGGTGACGCACCGAACGTCATAACCGGTACGTTCCTTATAGCTGACAAGCCTTACTTTACTTTAATTGATGTTGGCTCGACCCACTCATATGTTACATGTAGAGTAGCTGAAACACTAGGTGTAGCATCTGAACTCTCTGTTAGGGAGATGATTGTAGTAAGCCCGTTAGGTCAAACGGTAGAGGTGAATAGGGTATTTTAGAGTGTACCTCTAGAGATTCAGGGAGTGGTATTTCCTGCCAACTTGATGGAACTACCCTTCGGAGAATTTGATCTTATTCTAGGCATGGATTGGCTAGTGGAACATCGTGCTAAATTGGATTACGCAGCTAAGCGAATGGAGTAAAGGACTCTGGAGAATGATGAGATAGTTATGATAGGAGAAAGAAGAAATTATTTGGCTAACGTAGTCTCCGCATTAAAGGCTGATAAGATGGTGCGAAAAGGGTGCAAGGCATTTCTGGCCTTCGTTAGTGTTTTGAATGCCAAAGAAGAGGGAGTTAGTGGAGTTAGAACAGTAAGGGAATTTACGGATGTCTTTCCAGAGGAGTTGCCTGGGTTACCCTCGGACAGGGAGGTGGAGTTCAGAATTGATTTACTATCGGGTACAGCTCTTGTGTCAATTGCTCCCTACCGAATGGCACCAAAGGAGTTAGTAGAGCTTAAAGCCTAGATCCAAGAGTTACTTGATCATGGGTTTATCCGACCTAGTGTGTCTCCATAGGGAGCACCAGTCCTATTTGTGAAGAAGAAGGGCGGGACTATACGTATGGGCATAGATTATCGGCAGTTGAATAAGCTGACCATCAAGAACAAGTATCCATTGCCAAGGATAGATGACTTGTTCGATCAGCTTAAGGGGGCCACGGTATTTTCAAAGATAGATCTATGGTCTGGATATTATCAGCTTAAGGTGAAGGAAGCAGATACCCATAAGACAACTTTTCGGACAAGGTACGAGCATTATGAGTTTTTAGTAATGCCGTTCTGATTGACGAATGCCCCAGCCGCGTTCATGGATATGATGAACTGGATTTTCCAACCCTACTTGGATCGATTCATCGTTGTGTTTATATACGACATCCTAGTGTATTCCAAGTCTGAGGAAGAAAATGATGAGCATCTCCGGGTGGTGTTGAAAGTGTTAAGGAAAAAGAAGATATATGCCAAGTTCAGCAAGTGCAAATTTTGGCTAAAGGAAGTTACGTTCTTAGGACATGTGGTTTCTGTGGAAGGAATAAGGGTGGATCCTCGGAAGATTGAGGCAGTAGTAGATTGGAAACCACCTAAGTCTGTGGCTGAGGTTCGTAGTTTCTTGGGGTTAGCAGGCTACTATAGGAGATTTAATGAAGGGTTCTCGACAATAGCAGCACCTCTGACGAAGTTGTTAAGGAAGGAGGTACCTTTTGTATGGGCGGATAAGCAGCAGGAGAGCTTTGAGAAGCTTAAGAGAGTATTGATAGAGGCTCCAGTTTTGATTCACCGGAAGCAGTAGGGAAAGACTTCATGGTGTATTGTGATGCTTCCCATACAGGATTGGGATGTGTCCTTATGTAAGACGGGAAAGTGGTCGCTTATGCATCTCGGCAGTTGAGGCTACATGAAGTGAACTATCCGATGCACGATCTGGAGTTGGCGGCAATAGTATTCGCTCTAAAAGTGTGGAGGCACTACTTGTATGGGGGAAGGTCGGTGATCTACACGGACCATAAGAGTTTGAAGTATATGCTGACTCAGAAGGAGCTAAATTTGAGACAGCGAATGTGGGTGGAGTTGTTGAAAGACTATGATAGCTCAATAGAGTATCACCCAGGCAAGGCGAATGTGGTGGCAGATGCCCTAAGTCGAAAAGTGGTGTCGAATCTAAGGGTGATGTTTGCACATCTTAGCCTTTATGATGATGGAAGTTTGTTAGCAAAGTTGCAAGTGAAGCCGATGTGGTTAAGTCAGGTAAAGAAGAAACAATTGGTAGATGCTGAACTCAGTGCTAAGCTGCTACAAGTACAAAGCGGGAGTTGGAGGACTATGGTGTAAATGGTGATAGAGTCTCGTGTTTTTGGGCAAGGTCCAGATGCCAAAGGATGAGGAATTAAGGCAAAAATTCTTCAAGAATCGCATAGTAGCCCTTATGCTATGCATCTTGGAGGAAGTAAGTTATATAGGGATCTACGGATCGCTTTTGGTGGCTGGTCTTAAGCGAGAAGTTACGAATTTGTAGGAAGTGCTTAACGTGTCGTGAGTCAAAGTCAACACCAAGTACCGTCAGGGTTGATACAGCCGATAAAGATTTCGCGATAAAAGTGGGAGAGAATTACCATGGACTTCGTTAGTGGGCTTCCCTTTACGCCTACTAAAAAGGACTCGGTATGGGTGATAGTAGATCGGTTGACAAAGTCGGTACATTTCATACTAGTGCGGGCTGACTATTCCTTGCAAAGATTGGCAAAGTTGTATGTAGAAGAAATCGTGAGGCTGCATGGAGTGCCGGTGTTGATTATCTCGATAGGGATCCAAGGTTTATGTCTTGATTTTGGAAAGCATTACATCAAGCCTTGGGCACCAGGTTGGACTTCAGTACGGCATTCCATCCGTAGTTGGTTGGCCAATCTGAACGGGTAATTCAAGTACTAGAGGATATGTTGAGGGGTTGCGTGATAGACTTCAGAGGAAGCTGGGAGGAGTTCTTGCCTTTAGCGGAATTTGCATATAATAATAGCTATCAAGCAATTATTCGATTGAACCGTATGAATCGTTGTATGGAAGTAGGTGTCGTACTCCTACGTGTTGGACGAAATTAGGAGAACGTCAGGTTTTGGGTTCTAAAATTGTGGCAGAATCCGAAGAAAAGGTTAAGGTAATTCAGACACGGTTGAAGGAGGCATCTGACAGGAAAAAGTCATATGCAGATCTTAAGCGGAAGGAGATAGAGTTTGCTGTGGGGGATCAGGTGTTTCTTAAAGTTTCGCCGTGGAAGAAGGTGATGAGATTTGGCCACAAGGCAAAGTTAAGTCCTAGGTTTATAGGACTTTATCGAATTTTGAAGCGGGTTGGACCAGTAGCATATCAGTTAGAGTTGCCTTCGGAGTTAAAGCAGATGCACGATGTGTTCCACATTTCGATGCTACGTCGTTACCGATCGGGTCCATCTCATGTAATATCAGTTGAGGAGGTGGACTTGAGACCAGATCTGTCTTATGAGGAAGAGCCGATTCAGATTCTAGAATGGGATGCAAAGGTGCTACGGAGGAAATCAGTTCCTCTAGTCAAAGTATTATGGAGCAACCATGGATCGGAGAAAGCTTCTTGGGAGCCAGAGGAAGCAATGCGACAGCAATACCCTCACTTATTTTAGCCAGGTAATTTCGAGGTCAAAATTATTTTAAGAGGGTAGAACTGTAATATCCGGGATTTAGGGGTTATGCATTTTCACTTGAATGAATGTGATTGCATGCTTGAGTGTGTTTTGAATGTGTTTTGGGGCTTCAGGAACCTTGGGTTGTAGGTAGAAGCCTTAGAAAAATAATTGATTTTAAGCCTAAAAAGGGGGAAACTAAGGGAGCTAGGCCTTAAGGAGTTTATTGTGTGGCTTAGGACACAAGAATTAAGTTGGTATGGTGGCAAAGAGGCACCACTTAGGGCCTCAGTCAGTGATGCCACAAGGAGTGTGGAGGGGCCTAGGTTTGAGCAGCAAGGGAAGTGTTTTGGAGCTTTTATTTTTCAGCAAGGAAGGGCAGTGATGGACGGCACAAGGACACTTCAAGGATGAAGTGTAGATTGGGTCAAATAGCTTGAAGATTCGGATAAGTAGGAGTGAAAAGGCGGATTTGGATGAGGGAAGGAGAGTTGGCCGGCCAAGGGACTTCTGGGGTGGCATATTCGGTCATGCCTAGGGGAGCTAATGCCAAAATTGTTTAAGGGTTATAGGTACCTTTTAGTTTTCTTTTCTTTCCCTAGTGTTGTGTCGAAAAGGGTAGTCAGAGACTTTCAAAACCTTTCTTTTGCAATAACCAAATTTGAGAAGACCACTAGGGACACTTTCTTCTTCTGTTTTCTTCTTCCATCTTTGTCATCTTGAAAAGCCGAAACCCTCTTTGTGTTCTCTTCTATTCTTTCAAGTGTTTGATCGAATATCCTTGGCCTTATTTTCTTCCTCTTCTCACGTGATCTAGTCTCCATTAAAGTGCTGAATTTATTTTTTTCTTTTTGAGATTATAGCCGAATCTCTCTGTATTTCCAAACAAGGGTACAATCGATCTCAACATTGTGGTAAGGGATTCGTCATTCGATTTCTTTCTTTTCCTTTTTCCTTCTATTGTTTGAAATCTAGAGTCTAATCTCTCATGTTTTCTTTTGGTTGAACCATGAAGGGATCTTTCTTATAGGGAAAGTGATCTTTTGGGATTTAAGAACCAAGGTAAGGAGGAGGTACCATTCGCCAAGGGCCACTTTTATTGGTTCTAAGGCATCGATTCTAACTATGGTATTTTAGGGGTTTTTCATAGATCTTAAAGATCCAGGTAAGGGTTCTAGTGCTTGATCATCTCTCATTTGTTTAAAAGTGCTAATTGTTTGTATGTAGTAGTGCTTGGTGATTGCAAAGGAGGTGCACTACATAGTTTCAGGATTCGGATTGGTAACCAAATCGGCATCAAGGTAAGGATTATGGTTGCGTTAACCCTTCGGGATTTACTATATAGCCGAATGGCCTCTTTGCTAATGTTTTTAATGTTGGCCGAAAATAGGAAATGGGATCTAGTGCGTGAGATCGGGATTGTCGGGATTCGAAAATCGTGGTGGTAACCAGGTGTGTAACTCTACACTAAATTCCCGATAGATTAATAATAACAATGTTAAGCATGTGTTAATAAAGTGACGAATAAACATGGCTAAGGGTACCATTTAATGGTACAGTGCATTCAGGTACGTTACCCCTTAATACTCGTTAATAATGTTTGTTAACATTGATATGAAAATATGTGGAATTCCGTTATGATTTTGGGGTAAGGTAAAATTGCATGATAATTGTATGTCTTGTATGTTGCATGGGCATATGTGTGAATATGTTAAAGGGGAAGTGTTCTGGTGGTTTTACCACATTATCTGGTGACCTATGTCACATATTATGAATCTAGTGACTCATCACATTATCTCGATGGCTATGCCACAATTATAAGGGCGATGAGCAATTGATCGCAATGATCGCCTTCGATGGTGTGTAGCGAATGGAGGGTCGATTTAGTAATCCCACGGTGTGATTGGTAGGTACGAGTGATGTGTAGAGGATGGATATCTAGGTGGGTTTGGGTGCATCATTGCCCATGATTAATATATGTGATATAATATGTTTTATCGATTGGGAATCTATGATGGTCACAATACATACTAAGTCTAACATTTTGCGATACTCACCCTTAGGGGTGGCCATACTACCAAAGATTTTCGGATTTTTCTTATTAAGTTTTATTTGATTTATTTTGGGTTATATTTTGATGTAATAAGGCATTATCATTTAGCTATTTTAAGTTTACGTTTTATTTTTATTATGATACTCATTTTTGTAACACCCCAAACCCGCCCATGAGTTCGAATTCGATCCGGTATGTCACGAGTAAAATAATTTGAAGTAATTTTGAGTGTCTGTGAAAACTTGGTAAAATGTGGCTAAGGTATTAAAATGGTGTTTGAAAACTCGGGGTTTTTATAAACATGGTTGGGTTGATAAACCCTTTGTAAACGCTTGATCATGTGACATTTTAAAATCAAAGAAAGTTATAGTTGACTTGGTTTATTTTCATACCCGATGGTAACATCTTTGAAAAACTCGTAAGTTATTAAATTTGAAAAAAAGTTATTTTAACTTCATTAACATTTATAAATATCATTTGTAATTAACATATAAAATAAAACAAGAAATAAACATCCAAAATAATAATTAGCGATTACATCCCAAATTAAAAAGACTTGATAATATTAACTATAACAAGATTCATAACGATTTTCCTCTCCTACTCCAACTCCGCGATCTACTCATCTGTAGTATGGAAAGGGTGAGTCCATTATCATGTAACTCATACACAAGATATTAATAAACATGCAATTATGCAACCCAACTAACCATCCATACTCCTTTACTACCCCGTTGGTCAAAACCACCGGTGGTCAAAACCACCGTGACTAGTGTCACAAATTAAATGATGGGCCAACCCATGTGTGGTCAAAACCACTATGACCATAGGTCACAAATATCATAATGTGGTCAAAACCATCGGTGGTACCAAACCACCGGACTTAGTCATAATTTAACAACAGTGTGGTCAAAACCACTGGTGATCGAAGTCACAATAAATCTGATGGGGCCAACCCATCTTGTGGTCAAAACCACTGGTGACAGTCCATAAAAATCATCCCCCTCCTCTCATCAATCCCACCATCACCGTGCTTACATATCAATTATCATATATCATGTATTTTGGCATAGCATTTAATAGCATGTGATGGCATACAAAATCATATATCAAAGATCACGTAATAGGGGACTTACCTAATCCATGCTTAAACCCACAAGCATATATCATAGATCACTACCATAATTATTAACAAGGCAACAATATAGCAAAGTTTACTAATAAAGTGTGTAAAGAGTTTACACACGTCACTTGATTAAGACTCACGAAATTCCTTAAACAACCCACAATAAAAATTCGGTCACCACTTAAAAATACATAACATGGCCTTTGGCCAATGTCATAGCCTACATATCATGCTTACCTTGAAACTTCTCCTTAATGTCAAGAGGGTTACAAATCCATGACCTGAATAGGTTCTACCATACACAAAAATACATGGTTAAACCTCATGGTTTCTACCGCCAAAACAATAATAAAAGAATTAAACTTAGAGATATCCCTTATTGAAATCGGCAAGACCTTGGTTAGGAAGGATTCAAGGGTTGAAATTTTGAGTAGAAGAAGGGTAGGTCTAACAATTTTGGCAATGTATCAAGGAGAATTCAATATTGAAGAGAGAAAAGAAAAGAACTTGATAAATTTTTTGTACTTCTTTGCTACCCAATATGGATGGCCTCCCACCTATATTCGCCAATACCCTCCTTTGGGAAAATTTAGGCTTTTAATTATCACCTAACAATAATATTTATCTTCTTTTAATCTCCTATTCACCTCTTCAACAATTATAATGAAAATAAAATACTAATAATACTACTCTTTAGCCAAAAATTAAAAGGAAAACAATGCTTTATCCTTATCACCTTAAGAGTCCTACATGCAGCCATCAGCTCACCCTCCCATTCACGCCACGATTAAAATGCAAGTTGATAATAAAAAGCTATAAAATTCAGCATAACACCTTTTATTAACTTGTGACTTTTGAAACATGATAATATCGTTTCAATACAAACTTCAAAAATAACATGGTTTTCAAATTGATCATAACTCAAACCGATTTTTAGTCTTCAAATTTCTAGACCACCATGCCAAAAAAATTTATTTATTTCCAACATGACAAACAACCCCTAAGGATTTGCTATGTTTTACTCAAGGAGCATGCGTTTCAATACAAACTTCAAAAACAACATGATCATAACTCAAACGATCGTTTTCCAACATGGCTTGTAGGCCTTATGGGTTTGGGTTTGGGGTGTTTCACATCGAGAAGCTGTAGATTAAATGATAGAGCTTGTTTCTGATGTGGATCACTTGACCATTTTATCCGTGATTGTCCTGAGTTTGCCGAGCCAGAGACTATTCAGAATCCAAGACTTGATAGTGCACCTAGGAGGGGTAGACCTTCGAAGAATACAAGAAATGTTAGCGGTAGTCAGTGGTGCATGAGAGACTCTATTGTAAGATCTTAAGCTAGCGCGCCTACCAGAGCGTATGCTATCCAAGCTCGTGAGGAAGCTTCATCACCTGATGTCATAACAGTACTTTTACACTTCATGATACTTGTGTGATTGCATTGATATACCCTGGTTCTACGCATTTGTATATATGCATGAATTTAGTTTTTAGTAAGACTTTGCCTGTAGAGTCTATTTGCTATAAAAGTATCGAACCCCTTAGGTAAAAGTGTCCTTGTTGAAATAGTATGCAAGAAATGTCCATTAATGTTTTGAGATAATTGTTTCCCGGCTAATCTGATGTTTCTGCCATTTGATGAGTTTGATATTATTCTGGGTATGGACTGGTTGTCTTTGCATGATGCTGTTGTGAACTGCAAAAGAAAGACTATAGATTTGAGATGTCTAAATAATGAAATTGTACGGTTTGAGTCTAATGATTTGAATGGATTGCTTGCTGTGATATCGATTTTGAAAGCTCAAAGATATGTGAAAAAGGGGTATGAGTCATATTTCGCTTATGTGATTGATTCAAAAGTGTCTGAGAAGAAAGTCGAGTCAATACGTATTGCTTGTGAGTTTTCTAATGTGTTCCCTGAAGAGTTACCGGGTTTACCTCCGATTCGTGAAGTTGAGTTTGGTATTGAATTGATGCCTGGTACTACACCTATTTCGATAGCTCCGTATAGAATGGCACCAACAGAGTTGAAAGAGTTAAAGTCACAGTTGCAAGAATTGACCGATAGAGGGTTTGCTAGATCGAGTTTCTCGCCTTGGGGTGCTCCTGTTCCATTTGTGAAAAAAGAAAGATGGTACGATGAGAATGTGTATCGATTATCGTCAGTTGAATAAGGTGACAATAAAGAATAAATATCTGTTGTCTAGAATTGATGACTTGTTTGATCAGCTGAGAGGAGCTACAATGTTTTCTTAGTAGATTTAAGATCAGGCTACTATCATTGAGAGTTAAAGATTCAGACATTTCGAAGACTGCTTTCAGAATGAGGTACGGGTAATATAAGTTTTTAGTTATGCCATTTGGACTAACCAATGCTCCTGCTATTTTTATGGATTTGATGAACAGAATTTTCAAACCGTACCTAGATCAATTTGTTATAGTTTTCATAGATGACGTATTGATTTATTCACGAACTGAAAATAAGCATGTTGAGCACTTAAGGATTGTGTTGCAAACTTTGAGAGAAGCAATTGTACGTGAAATTTAGCAAATGTGAATTCTGGTTGCACGAGGTTAGTTTTTTGGAGCATATCATGTCGGCTTTTAGAATACGAGTGGATTTGAGTAAGATATCTACTATTCTGGATTGGAAACCTTCGAAGAATGTGTCTGAAGTCCGTAGTTTTTTGGGACTACTATTTATTATCATCGATTCGTGAAAGGATTTTCAGTAATAGCTACTCCATTGACTAGATTACTACAGAAAGATGTTAGATTTGAGTGGTCAGAGAATTGTCAGAAAAGTTTCGATCAGTTGAAAACTCTATTAACAGAAGCTCCAGTGTTAGTACAACCAGAATCGGGCAAAGAATTTGTAATTTACAGTGATGCTTCGTTAAATGGACTAGGATGTGTTTTGATGCAAGAAGGCAAAGTTGTAGCTTATGCCTCAAGAAAATTGAAACCTCATGAAAAGAACTATCCGACACATGACCTTGAGCTAGCTGCGATTGTTTTTGCACTTAAGATTTGGTGCCATTATTTGTATGGTGAGAAATGTCATGTATTTTTAGATCATAAAAGTTTGAAATATTTGATGACCTAGAAAGATTTGAACCTGCATCAAAGAAGGTGGTTAGAATTGTTAAAAGATTATGAGCTTGTGATAGATTATCATCCAAGAAAACGTTGTTGCTGATGCTTTGAGTCAAAAATCATCAATTGCATTATGTGCTTTAAATGCTCAATTAGATTTGTCTGATGATAGTTCTGTGATAGCTGAATTGAAAGTGAAACCTTTATTCTTACAGCAAATATGTGATGCTCAGAAGGTTGATAATGAATTGTTATTGAAACGAGCTCAGTGTGAATCGAATTCTGAATCTGAATTTTAAATTGTTGATGATTGCTTGAGATTTTGAGGTCGTATATGTGTATCAAGAAATTCGAATTAATTCAACTGATTTTGAGCAAAGCACATGACAGTCGTCTATCGGTTCATCCAGGGAGTACTAAAATGTACCATGATTTGAAGTAACACTACTGGTGGTTTGGTATGAAACGAGACATTTCTAACCTTGTTTTAAAATGTTTAGTCTATCAGCAGGTGAAAGTCGAACATCAAGTTTCGTTTGGTTTGCTACAACTAATTTTGATTCCTGAGTGGAAATGGGATAGAGTAACGATGGACTTTATTTTTAGATTGCCTCTAACTCTGAGAAAGAAAGATGCGATTTGGGTCGTAGTTGACCGATTGACGAAATCTGCTCATTTTATTCCAGTAAGATCAGATTACTCACTTCAAATATTAGCTAAAATTTATATTTCTGAGATTGTGAGATTGCACGGGTGCCACTATCCATTGTGTTAGACAGAGATATGAGATTTACATCGAGATTTTGAGAGAAGTTGCAAGAAGCTTTAGGCACGAAATTGCATTTCAGTAGAGCTTTTCATCCGCAAACAGATGGTCAGTATGAGCGGATCATTCAGATTCTAGAAGATATGTTAAGATGTTGCATTCTTGAGTTTGATGGTTCGTGGGAACTGTATCTGCCGTTGATTGAATCTACTTATAACAATGGTTTTCAGACAAGCATCAAAATGGCACCTTATGGAGCTTTGTACAAACATAAATGTCGGACTCCTCTATATTGGACTGAGCTTAGTGAGAATAAGCTACACGGGGTTGACTTGATAAAAGATTCAGAGCAGAAAGTGAAATTGATCCGAGATTGTTTGAAAGTAGCATCTGATAGTCAGAAGTCTTATGTAGACTTGAAATGAAAAGATATAGAATTTGAAATCGATGACAAAGTATTTTTGAAAGAGTCTCTGTGGAAGAAAGTGCTTCAGTTCAGGCGTAAAGGCAAATTAAGTCTGAGGTTCATCGGACCGTATGAGATCATTGAACGAGTAGGGCCTGTGGCATATAGATTAAGGTTACCCTCCGAGCTAGAAAAGATACACAACGTATTCCATGTCTTGATGCTCCATAGATATCGATCGGGTCCATCACATGTGATTACCCCATCTGAAATTGAAGTTCGATCTAATATGACATATGAAGAGAAATCGATCCGTATTTTAGCTCGTGAAGTAAAAGAGTTAAGAAATAAGAAAATTCCATTAGTGAAAGTATTATGGAATCGGCATGGAATTGAAGAGGCAACGTGGGAACCAGAAGATTTAATGAGACAAAAATATTCGACTCTGTTTAACGGTAAGATTTTTGGGGAAGAAAATCCCTAAGGGGGAGAATTGTAACAGTCCGGTTTATACCCTAGTCAGAACAGTGGTTTTGGGACCACAAATCCGAGTTCGTATAATATTTTAATATTATTTTCTGTGCCCTTGATATGTAATTAAGCATGTGGTAAACTTCCGTGAGCTAATTTGTTTGTCTGTGTGTTTAATTTGAGCAAAGGATTGATTTGCATTAAATGTTAGAGTTGTATGCTATTTGTTAAAGTATCAATGTGTTATGACTTTGAAAAGATGGAGGACTTGTATGGCAATTGAGCCATTAATGAGAGAGTGGATGGCTATGGTCAAGAATAACCTTACATTATATGATAGTAATATATTTAGTAATAAGGCTAATTTGGTAAATAGATTAATATTATGTCAGTAAAAGAAAACAAATTTGAGGATGATGGTTATCATCTTCTTAGTTTCGAATTTGGAGAAAAGAAAAAGGAAGAAAACCTATGCAAGGTTTCGGCTAAGTTTGAGCATATTAAGGTAAGTTTTGATTTCGGTGTTTGATAATTTCTACATTTCTGCAATCGTTGCTTTGAGAGCTACAAAACCTATGCCTTGATTTTGTGTTTTGATGATGTATGTGAAATATGCCATTAATGGTTTTGCAAGCTTTGTGATGTTTGAGAATGAAAAATGAAAGAATTGAGCTAGATGAACATGTTATGTTCTTGAAGTTTTGATGAATTTAATAAATAGGGCTAAATTGAGAAAATGTTATTTTGGGGGACTAAATTGTGAAATTGATGAAAAGTATGAGCTTGTATGATGTCTATATACATTTGGCTAAGCTTGGTTGTGTATTGATTTTGTGAATTTGATGTTTTGAGAAAAATGGACTAAATTGATATATTGCGTAAGTTTGAGGGCTAATTTGTAAATTTCCCTAAATATGTGTCCTTAGATTGAATTGAATGAATTAGTGAATAAAAGGGTTAATTCTAAATATGCTTAGATCAAGAACCGAGGAAAGCGGACTTAGATCGTGGGAAAGCGAAAGTTATTGAGTAGCCGTTTTTATTCCGATAGATCGAATCTGAGGTAAGTCACTATACAAATAAACGTATTTGTATTGAATTGGATATATGCATATGACTTCTAAAGAAAATGAATGTATATGAGATGTTACGTGCATGAACTCCGAGATAAGTTTGATATAGTGACAAATTCTGAGAAGTCCCGTACAAACCTAGGACTAGATAGGATTAGCTACGTCATGACTTAGGTATTTGTTCTGTTTTATCATGTAAGACCACGTCCGGGACGTCGGCATTGATTTGTAATTTCTTGTAAGACCACGTCTAGGACGTTGGCATCGATATGAATCTTACGTGTAAGACTATGTCTAGGACATCGGCATCATATTAATTTGTATAAGACCCTGTCTGGGAAAATGGCATCGATATCTGAGTGCATGTAAGACCTCGTCTGGGACGTTGGCATTGTACGACTAATCTGAGCTTTTTGAGCATCCTATTAGGTTCCCATTGGTTCAACGGGAAAGTCTGTGATATGAATGGTATATCTGACATATGATCAAATAAGTGAACGAATATCCGTTTCAGGTACGTTGAATGTGCATCAAGTATGCATAACAAGGTAAGTACCTATATGACTTAGATTTGAAGAATAGTAAGATTGAATATGATAATGTGTATGAGATTCAAAAATGATAATGAAGGAGCTATGTGTTCAAATGAGTTTTGAATTGATGAAAGTGGCAAATGTGGTCATAAGTATGAATCAAGTATATACATGACAAATTGTTAAGTGAATGAGATATGCAAATGTATCTAATTGCATATATGTTTTCTATGCCAAGTTTGTTTGTATATTGACTTACTAAGCTTTTGGAAAGCTTACTTTGTGTGTTTGTTTTCTCTGTTTTATAGGTTGTCAAAGCTACTGAAGGCTCGGGACCATCAAGGATTTGTCATCACACTACTAAACTTATTTTGGTACCCTTTTGAAAATGTATATAGCTAATTATGGCATGTATAGGCTAGATATGTGTATATGTTTATGAAGTGAACTTAGCCATGAGTTTTGGCAAGTTTTGAGTTGGTAATATGCTTGAGTGAATGAGTTATATGATGCATATTTTGGCATGGTTAGTTGGTATATGAAATGGTTAAGTTTTGAATGATCAAATGAATGATTTATGCTTGTAATGATATGAGTTTTAGCCTTTGAAATTGTTATGGTTGGAATTGGTATTGAATACATGTTTTAAATGATTATTTTGGTAAGCTTATGGTAGTTATATGTGTATGAATTGTAATGGTAAATTTTGCTTGTAGGTGTGACCCAAATGGGTGGCTTATTGGCCTTCAAATGGCCTATTATGTTACACAGTCATGGCACACGGGCATGCCTAGTAACCGTGGGGTAAAATCAGTAGCTAGCTTAAGAAGTACACGGTCATGACACGGGCATGCCTGAAAGCCGTGTGAGAAATGACAGTATATGACTTAGAAGGACATGGCCATAGCACACAGCGTGCTTGGTAGCCGTGTTGGTTTTGGCAGTATATGACAACGGGGAGGACACACGGGTGTGTCAAGTAGCCGTGTGTGAGGCACGGCCTACCCCCACGGGCGTGTATCCCCTGTGTTTAGAAAAGTTTTTAATTTTCCATGAAATTTTGTATGTGTTTCGATTTAGTCCTGACTCGGTTTATAAGCATGTTTAAGGTCCCGATGCCTACTTAAGGGACATTATGATTGATATTGTTGAATAGTTGTATGATTAATTCTATAAATGTTTTTGATATATCTGGTAATGCCTTTAACCCTAATCCAGCGACGGTTACGGGTTAGGGATGTTACAGGTTTGCCTCTATTCTTGCCTAACTGATAATATCACAATTTTCTAACTAGGAAATAATACTGACAACATCAGAACATTATTTTCGCTTAGCTAAACATGGTTTGCTCTTGAGTTTTGAAGGAAACAACAACCAAGGCAATTTGGCTTATGTAGAAATTAAAATAAATTAAGGGTCAAAAGAAGTAAAGCCCTCTTCAATAGGCACCTGCTGAGTAGATAATTTTTCAAAATGTCTTCTTCTTTTTTTATTTTTCCTATTTTAATCTCCATTTGTTGGCCAGAGAAGGCCACCAGAAGGTCATGGACATCAAATTAATATATGTATAACACTAAGGAGGTTTACTTTGTCTCATTATTCTTTCAGTTGTAATGCTATATTGTTGTTCCTTAGGTTTCGCATCTTCATAAAAATCTTGCACTTCAGCATAATCATCTTAGACTAAAGTAACTTCCATTAAAATAAGTCTTTACCAGGCACTCTACTTGCTTTTCAACACCATGATCTCCTCTTTTATTTGACTCTTTTTTCGAGGAATTTTTGGTCAACTTCAGCATGGATGACTCATCAAATGTCTCGTCTCTATTGATTATAAATTTGGCTAACTTTAGATTAGGACATTAAAATCTTTATCATTACACCCCTTAGTTGTATTAGGACACTAAAATCTTTATCACTTCACCACTTGGTTGTATCTAGGAAATAAACATTTCTTTGCCTCAATTTTAAGTTTCCCCTTATTAATATGAGCATAAGTAAGGCAATCATACACTCTTAAACCAAAGTAATGAATAGGAGAACTAAACCATACTTAGGATTCTTTAGATCAATTAGTATAGATGGAGATCAGTTTATCAAATAGTATAAAGTATTCACAATTGCAATTAAAAGTCTTCTCCGAGTTAAGCATTTCATTACATATATTGAGCTCGTTCTAAAAGAGTCATGTTCATGAATTCTAAAAATCCATTTTGTTGTGATGTATGGTGAACAGTATGATGTCTCACTATTCCTTCTTTTTTTTTTTTTTGAACTTATTAAATTCATTCTAGCAATACTCCAAGCTATTATCCATTTGAAGCCACTTGATCTTCTTCCTCGAATAAGAATTTATGTGCAAATTTATTTAGTTATTGAATAAATTAAACAATTATGATTATATAATCTAATTTTCACTTCCAACTCAATTATTAAATTTATTTATCCAATTAAATAATAATTTAGAGAAATTTAATTATTGGTAAGTCATTTCCTACCTTCTCAAGAAAATTCATTTAGTAATTAATGCAACTATTTCTCATTTACCAATTTTGTCCATTCACTGAAGGTTATTATTATGCATCTTTTTCAAAGTTATGGTGAGCTAGAAATGGGATTGGTTGGACTCATATAATTAGGGAAAATAATTTCTAGTTAAGTTCAAACTAATTTTCTATTAATTATGAAGCTATTTAATCATGAACTCAATCAACTAAAAGTACCATGACTGAACTCCCCATTATATGTTATTACGAAAGCTACTAAAAGATTTTGTACAATAACCTTATAAGAGTTGTGTTTCCCTCATAGGTTATTCATGATCCCTTTAGATTTAATTTCTTCACTTAATTTAATTCATTTTTATCTCATGGTCACCATTGTATCTTCCACAATGAAAATGATCATTACTTGTATTAGTAATGATAAAATCATATATCAAAAGCATATGACTTGTGGTAAGATTCCATTGTCATAAGTCATAAAATGCTACTGAGAGGATACCATCGAGCTATGATGTCACTACTGTGAGGGAAGCGACGCTATGCTTAAGTCATGTACCCAACATAGCAACTTTTGGCTCAATACTTGTAACAACCTGAATTTCAGTAATGTCAAAAAATTCAGTTTTGAAGTCTTATTTCTATAAACCAAGTTCGTAAATATAAAATAGGAATATTTATGAAGTTAATATAAAATTTATTGAAGTTCGGTTAAGTAATTTAACAGAGAAATTAGTTAATTGAAGATTAGGGACTGAATTGTAAAAGTTCAATCACTATTAAGTTTTAATTAAGAAAAAGCTTGGGAATCTAGATAACAATTATCCAAAGGAACAAAGTGGTTATTTAACCATTAACTAATATGAGTTTGTGGATGATGATGAATTTTTCACTTAGTTTAATTAAGATTAAGATTAATGTAATAAAACATTAATTAAATTTAACTAATCAAGTTTCATTAATAATAAATCATAGTATATATATAAAAAAAAAGTAGTGGAAATATGAAATAAATCATCATCTTCCTCAAGTTACCATCGTCCACCATTGTTGAAAGAACCAAAAAGCTTAGGCTTCATTCAAACATTCGTCAACCTATTCAAGCAGTCCTAAGCCATTTTTCTTTTTTTATATATAATGGAAATTTAATCATGGGAGCTTGATCTAGCTAGCTCGCATGTCAATTTGTTCAATTTTTGAGTTTTTAACAAGTTTCCATTAAAGAGAAATTGATTAGTTAGGCTTGAATTTGATAGATATTAAGCTTAGGTCATGAAAAGGACTAGGTTGTAAAATTAAGTTAGCTTGTTAGTTAACTTTGTAACATTAGGAGCCAAATTGAATAAATTAAAAACTTGTCATGAGATTATTGTAGAGGCCCATTTTTATATGGCCTAAACAAACCAAATTAGAAACCAAAAAAACAAATAAACCAAAATTAATAAAAGTTCATTAAAAAAAGAGGGTCCATTTACAAGATACAAGCCCAAACCTAAACTATCCTAATCTAATATGTTAACCCAAGCCTAAATCCTAACCCAAATACTACCCAAAACCCATCTAGCCCAATTACCTAAACTACCCAAGCCCGAACACCAACCCAAGCCCAAAACCCTAAAAAATTAATTAGAAACCCTAGAACCCTAAAGCCATTAGTGCCGCTACCTGTACCATGTTAGCAAACATGCCTTCAGCTATTACACGCACCCTCCTTGCCACCACCACTTACAAAAAGAATAGAGATAGAAAAATAGAAGAATGATTGAAACAGAGATAAAGAAAAAAAAGAACATATGTTGTAATGTTTGGCTATAAATCCGAAGCCGCCATGTAACACCAAAAAAAATAGAGATCAATAGAATATAGAAAAAAGTTCTTAAAAAGGTTGTTCCTTTACTTTTTTTATTTTCAAAGCAAACATAAGAAAAAAAGAACAGAAAAAGGTTAAATTTTTTAGTTTACCTATCGAGCGCCATCACGGAATCATCTTTTCTCTGACTTGAGAAGCCTTGGAACACTTAGGGTTCGGTCGAGGGCCTCGTTAGAAAAAGGGAGAAATCAAAAGTTTTCTTTTCTTTTGGTTGAACTTTAACTTTTTTTTTTTGGGATTTTAACCCTAGATTTGTGTTCTAGCCTTTTGAGGGATTGAAAAGGCCTTTTGTTTTTGGGATCTCCAGCCACCGGAGGCGGCAGTCTCCATCGCCGATGACTGGTTGGCCACAGCGGAGACTCACCGACTCCAAGGCTGGACAGAAGGGCTTTATAGAGAAAAAAATGAAGCTTTTTTTTTAAAAATTGATGCAAATGAATTTTTTAACATTTTTTAAACTTATATAGGCCCCTCAAAACGACTTCGTTTTTGGCTTGGCTTCAAATGACCAAAATGACGTCGTTTCAAGCCTAACCCGAATATCCAACCTGAACTCCTCCAGGATTCGCATGTTTTTTAGGGGTGAGGCTATTTGCTGTTTTTGTCCTTTCGCTTTTTTAATGCTTTTTAATTACGTCCCATACTTTATTATTTGATTATTATTTTTTACCCTTCATTTTACTCTTGTGCAATTTAGTCCACCTGACCCACTGATAATCCTTGTAACATCCCCAAACCTGGCCCATTTACTACTTAATCAATCTAGTTATGTTAGTGAAAATATTTCGACTTAGAATAAAATAGTAAAAATTTATTTTATCTCGGAACCCATGTTCTTTTGAAAAAAAATATACTTTAGACTTGATATTATAAAAATGTCCATATTAAAACACTTTATTATCTTATGAATACTTTAAATAAGTAGATTAGAGTAAAATCATTTTCACTAGCTCGTAATTTAATTTACCAAGTCATAACCAAATTAAAATAAAATAGTACCCAATAATAATAATTAAGTCATTTCCAAAGTAGATAAAAATAAATAAAAGTCAAAAGGCCCTTATTACATCCCTATTTAAAAGATCAAGTACTTAATATAAATAAACTTAAAACAACTCCTTGGCATGGGCCATCATGTGTCCTCTCCGATCCGGTCCAACTCATGAATCACCGAAATGTTGGGAAAATAATTGGGTGAGTCATGCACTCGATGCATAATCAAAACACAGATTTCTCGGCGTATGGGCTTGGCCCCATACCAATCAATTCACATAGCAAGTCATGCACATATGCATCTCATTAACCCACTCCAACCTAACACCAACCTTAGCGGACTCCACGCCAAGGCCGTGGGTAAACCACCACCGATCACATCGTGATCCAAAATCCTTACCTTGGCAACCCATCGCTCAAGGCCGTGGTGAGCCACCGATCAACCATAGTGATCCAAATATCATAATCTGTCTACGGTGATGCACATAGCCATCAACCGCGAGATGGGCACCAAGCCAACATCTCCCTTGATGAGGCACACAGTAACTCATCAAGCGCTAATGTAGCCGGAGCTATCATTAGACCACGTACACCTTGTGTACACTTCCTCCTTCATCGAATCAAGCCCCACCTCATGCAAATATATAGATGCTACATGTTAAGTCATTGTATCACTTAGGTACATAAATATACACATATATAAATATACATCACAAATAATCTTACCGTCACCAGGTACTCATCACTTAAGCCATTATAAATGGCTACCACACATAACACACAGGTTTATACTTTAGCAATCAAATCGAGAAATAGTGCGATGATTACGCACCTTAATGATACAAACGATCAGCTCTCGAAATATCACTTGACCAAAACTCTGCGATACTCCCTAAACAACCCACAATAGAATCGGTCACCACCTAAAAAAATACATATCATGGTCTTAGGTCAATATTACCTTTACAACATCCTTACCTTGACGAATCGGACCTAAGAGTCCTCCCTACCGCTCCTCCTTGCCTCCACCACGACTAGAGAAAGGACCCAAAAGTTCCACCTTGCTTAAGATTCGGTCAACCACTACGACAACAAGGAAGGTTTCAAAGAACGGAAAAGTGGAGAGAAATAAGTAGGAAAATCGGCTAGGTGCCCTTGAAGATTCGACCAAAGTGCATAGGTGAAGAGAAGGAATGTTTTTAGCGTTGGTAGAGTCCGGAAGAAAAATGGATGAAAGCTTTAGAAGTGTAGGCTAAAAATTAAACAAAAGGTTCCAAAGGAAAACAAGAAAAAGCGCCCATTAAATAGCACATTCTAGACTTGCTTCCCACAAGAATCCTAATTTCTACCGCCACCTATGGCCTCTTAATTCAAATTGATTTGAATTAATCAAATCTCTAAATTCACTCCCATCCAATCAATTCAAATTTTAAAAAAAAAAACAAAATAAAACCCACTTTTATCCCATATCCCCTCTTCAATTTAAAAAGAATAAAAACATAGCAATTATCCTTACTCGGTAGAAAGGATAAAAGCTTAATCCTTTCAATTTAAAAACCATGTGCCACCCAATTGCTTCAAATCTGCTGCCCAAAAAACAAAGAAATAAAACTCAATGTGCCGCCCACTCACGTCAACCAACAAAGAAGGAAAAAAAAAACCCACCAAAGACCTCCAAGGCTCGAACACACGACACAGGGGAAACCAATGACCATATAAGCGTCCCAGGCCATTCGCCTAGCCATTGCTTTATAATGTAAGCGCAACAAATTCTTTTAAGCCTTCCCAGCACTTAACGCCTGCTTGCAAAATATCAAAACTCTGCCTTCCTTGCGCCTCGAACTCGCGACCTTTACCCAGCGCCCTTACATGCAGCACCACTCACCCACCGCCTTTCATGTCCATAGAGCCCCAACAATTATTCATAAAGCCTTCATACTCGGGCCCAATATCGCATATGAAAATAAACGCTAAACTACTGCTGCCTCCACTCGAACCAGCCCCTTCTCCCCTTCATGCCCAAGTGGCGACGCTAGCCACTTCGCCAAGCTCTTCCTTGTGCCAAAATTACCGAAAAATATACTTAAGGCCTCCTTGGCCCGATTCCTTCTTAACCCCTGAAAATCAAAATTTTCCAAAGTCTTCCCTTTTCTCCGAGCACTCTCAACACCTCTCAAACACATCCAAGCCTACCCAAAACCCCCTAGAACATGAGTTATACCCCACATGCATAGCCCCTAAATCGGGTGTTACAATCCTTCTAGGAATGACACGTGTAAATACGGTCAGGATAATTGCCCTTTGAGTCCCTGTACTTTTCTATCCCAATTTAATTTAATCTTTTATGTTATGTTTTCTTATAATTTAGACTTTAAATTTTGTTATATTTTCAACTTAGTCTTTTATTTCCCTTTATTTATTTTTTTTTACAATTTAGGCTTTAAATCTTGTTTAAATCTCAATTTAGTCCTTCATCTATTTAATTTAACCCTTCCTTTTATTTTTTTTAATTTTCAACCTTTCTAATTAATGTCATTTAATTTTTTACCCTTTAATTTACACCTTTTTTATTATTTTTATGTTTCCATTTTTATTTTTATTTTTAATTTTCATTACAGGTATTAATCATGTCATAATTATTGATATTGTCATCGTCATCGATTAATGTCATAGTTGTATTATTACTTACTAGTACGATTACTATTATTTTATTCTTTATTGTATTATCATTTTGTTTTTACCCACGTAGTTGTTTTATTTTATTTTGCCATCATCACATTATATATCATGTTTAAATATATTTGTTCACCTCCGCTCTATATTCAAATAAATTGATCGCATTATATTTGTTCTCATGTAACACATAAGAAATAATTAGAACCAAAACGATGTTCTTTAATTAGAGTATTTGAGAAATTGTGCCCTAACTTACGGGGTACTATTTTCTCCTTGAACCAAAATAATCAAATATCCTTTTTAAATTGAAAACATATAGGATTCATGTAATAATTAAATGATGAGCATTATTATTCTTATTTTCGGGAATTCGAGATCTTGTGTCCCAACTTATGGGACATGACTTTTCATGTCGGTTGACCCGAAATAAGAAAGCCTCCTCCATAAAATTTGATTTAGATAGTGACATTTTCAATGTCATCAATAACATCATTTAAAAAGGGATCGCATTTTAAATTCTCTTCGAATTCTCAATTTTCGACGCTAAGATATCAAGTAATCAACTAGGTACCAATTTTGGGTGTTATGGGGTGCTAATCCTACCTCATACATAACCGACTCCCGAATCTATTTCCTAGATTTTGTAGACCAAAAATCATCGTTTTAGTAAATCTAACCCTTCTATTAAAATGATCAAGTTTTGGGGTGATCCAATCACACCTAATAAAAAGATTGGTGGCAACTCCATCTTTGTTTTAAAGAATAAAAAGTCGATTTCCAAACAAGGTTTCGACAATTATGTTATAGATAGAAAATATGAGGTCCCTAATGAAATATGTGAAATCAAATTTTGATCCAAAGTTAGATACCGAAAGATACGCATATATCGAGTATAGGGACTAAATTGAATAAAATAAAAAATATATGTGGATTTGTATTTGGATGTGGATTGAATGAAATATGATATCTTTTTAATTATTTAATTTTTGATCGTAGTGAAAATGATGTCGGGCCATCATGAGAGAAAGGAAAAGCAAGAGTCGTTGACGAATAACCGTGATTATCAATTTGTATTTTTATGATTCGTGTTCAATATATATATACATAGATATTCTAATTTCATGATTCACAATCAAGGTAAGGTCATATCACCATGTGAATTGATTTTTACTTAATGATGTTGAATATTGAGATTTGGATTGTATTAGACAAGATAGAAAGTAGTATGATATAATTGATACATGATATGTGGAATGGTATGGAATAATTTGTTGAATATATGACAATAAGAATTTGATAATAGTGTGTCATATGGATTGGTAATGAAATGAAATGGGAGTATGATATATGAATGGTTAATGTGCATTTAAACTTAGTAGAAAGGTTAGGACACAGTTGGCATGCCAATAGGGTCATATGTACACTTGTGTATGGGTTAGTTGATGATGTGAAGATTATGATATGTTATTCCGAGATCCAGCATTTGTTACGAATCATCAAGTATTCATTATCTCTACGGAGACCTTGGTGTAGTGGATGGATGTATTTGAATATGTCTATACATTTGATATCGACGGTCTTTGCACTTTAGTGCCTTAGTGCAATGTAGTATATGCTCAGACGAGGTATCTTGGTGTTGTGTAGTTCACTCGTGTGTCTGAGTCTAAGTTTACTAAGGTTGCATAGGGCGAAACATTAAATTGAAATTTGAAATTGGATTATAAAATATGAACTTGATAAATGATATTTAATTAAAAATGATCGGTACCAAAACAACATTATGTTTCTCGCCTAAAATGAAAACACAAGAAAATACGATACATTTCAAAAAGTATCGACTTTATTACCCCGATTATCAATACTCATTACATGGTATTGATACTAAATCTCATTTTGACTTCCTACACTTTTGAAAATCTTGGAGGTATCATTTTTAAAACCCGAATATCGATATCTCTACTCCAGATAGTAAAAATACAACATATTAAAGTAATTAGTCCAACCTAACTTAAATCCATTCAGCATGCAACTTTTACCACATCAAGCAACCGTCAAAATGAATATAACAACAGTTCCAAAACATTGAAAATATGTTCAAGAAAGAATCAACATATCAAGGTCCAAGTCTAAAATTACTAAGAATAAATAAGCTAAGAAAACATCCAAAACATCATGATAATATTTATACAAGTCTACCACATTGCCTTATTCCCACTATCCCAAAATAATAACTAATAAACATATACTCAAATGTTAAACTACTTGGATAAGTTCCTTGGAAAATATTCTGCACTGCTCACACTACAACGCTAACAGCTTAGAACTGTTTGAAAAGAGTTGGTGGCTCAGTGAATGATCAAAATAACTACCATACAAACATGTCATCATGCATTAATGAAGCAACCATATTGCACAATTACAACATTTAAACTTTAGTTTCATATTATACTTATTCATGCATTATTCATTGATTCTTTTACATAATAATCACATACTCATTTAGGCATATATCATAGTATACGTAATCATATTTATTGATAATTTGGCACTTAAGGCTATGAAACATAAAATAGGCTCTATCACCTCACATAAGATAGACGGATCTCCAACACACCAAATGAATCGTAGAGTCGAACATATCCCAAAAGTGTAGCATAAAGCTAAACACTCTCCAACAACACCAACATGTCCCAATGAATGGAGCTTAGGTCACATTCCTTTATGACTCCAAACTTTCCCAAGGCCTCACTACCCAAATTACAAAACACAAAGGTGAGTACTCACAATCCTACGGCATGCAAACTATATCCAATGGTTTCAAGAGATCACAAGGCCAAAATATCCACAAATACACACAATTAACTACTGCTTTAATGCATATAATTGATAAACCATAAAAGTAACATATTTTAACCCCATATTTAGCATGCTTTTGGATGATTTAGCCCTTGATTTATGTAAAAAGGTGCTTTTAATCCTTTCATTTCATGTTTATACTCAGGAAAAGCACTCGAGGATGAAAAGAATAAAAAACAGGCTTAAAACGGGCCAAATTGGGCCAAAGAAGAAATCGACACGGCCGTGCCTCGCCAAATTACTTCACACGGCCATACCACGATTTACACAGCTGTGCCCCAATCGATAGAATCGAGACATGGCCTGAAGTTGAGGCGTGTGCCATAGCCGTGCCCCTGCCACGGGAAAGAGCAATTTCACCCTGATTTGGATGCTTGAAGGAAAAGAAACACATTCCTAAGTCTACTTAAACATCCAAGGAGGAATTCTACTTGAATTAGGATACTTAGGAGCCAAGTAAAAGCATCTCAAAGCCTATATAAACACCCAAGGTAGTAACTAAAAAGGGAGTTTAGCAGAAGCTGAAACAGGAGGCTTTTGGCAAGAGGCATTTGTCAAGCTTTCATCTTTTAGGGAGTCACTTGAAGATAGCCAGTTGATCCATCTCAAGAAGCCGGAACTCCATTCAAGACGGAGGATCTCTCCTTTAATTCCTTCAGGGGGTTTTAGGGATTTCTTATGTTTTGTTTATTCTTTTCTCTTGAGATGTTTTCATATTTAGTTATGAACTAAACCCTTCAGATGCCTGAAGGGGATGAAACCTATGATGGATTTTGTTATTTGATTTCTAAATTTATATGAAAAGTGCTTAGTTTGTTCTTAATTATGTTGCTTAGTTTAATCTGATGTGCTTAGGTGGAGGAGGAATAGACCCTACCTAAGAGTAGATCTAGCATAATTGAGCGGAGTTGATCGGGCGCCTAGAGATAGGGTTACGAGATTTTGCTAGATTAAGGTAAAACCTAATATGGGAATCTATTGATCAATTTACTGCTTCCTTAGGGGGTTATTATAAGAGAACGAGAGTTCCACTAATTAACCTAAGGTTAGACGTTATTCGCCTCGAGAGAGGGTTTAATATAGGTTAAGGAGTCTCACAGATCAAGCTAAGTCAAGAAATCATACGGTTTAGGGAATAAATAATAGGTGAAGTCATAGGTGGATTCTTCCTAAGGGTATCGTCTTCATCAACTAAGTTTTCCTAAAGTCTTTTTCCCATTCATTCTTTTGTCTTTGCATTTAGTTTAAGTTTTCATTAGTTTAATAAACCAATCACTCCATATTTCAAGGCTAAATAATAGAAAGAAAGTGAGTAGTAGTACTTTTAGGTTCCCTTGGGTTCGATAAGATATTCTTGCCTAAGCTATACTACTGTTCGATAGGTGCACTTGCCTCTATCGTTGTCACAGTTAGTCTACAGGTTCGATCACTCTTATAAATATTAAAACTCGACTGTTTGACACGATTAATAATCTCTATTCATATTCATCTAATCTCATAAACAATGCGCACTTATCAGATTCACATTTAAGTGCACTTTAAATGCAACAATAATGCTCATTGAGCTATCATTTATCAAATCTAACATGTGTGTTTAAAATTAGTACATTATATATCACATACAAGCATATTCACATATTACCTGTCATAATAATATCACATTCCACAATTTAACACATATGTATTTGTCAATTTCTGCACACTTTCACTACACATTTATTTCTCTAACACAACATCATCACTGTCATTCGACATGTTTAATATTTCCACAACTAACACATTCACAAGAGCTATCACAATATATATCAAATGTCACATTATCACAACTTAATACTCAATGCTAATGACACAATCACACACTTTGAAAATTAAATGAAGGGTATAATAAAGCTTACACTCAGAACTTAGAGTAGGGGTTTAGGCTACTCCTAAGCTCCCAATAAACATTATGAATTGTGACAACAAGTAGCAATTCCAAACACTCACTGTTCATTCTTTTGCCTAGTCGCCAAAAGCTCAAACTAGCTTTTCCTTTCTGTTCGCCTTGTTGAAGGCTCCAAGACTTTTGTATCTTCACCAAAGTTATCCATACAATAAAAATGATTAAAATTTAGCTATTGACACTCTTAAAACAAGCAAAACACATGCCTAAGTTAGTTCATCTTGGAACCAAAATCTTTGACATGACAAACTTGAAATTCAATTATCTCAATCTCCACTTATCCTACTTGCCTAAAACTAACCCCATTCATCTAATTATACATCTAAGAACAATTCTCAACCTTCAAACTACTCAAAACTATATAGATTCATGGATCCAAAATTTCGACATATAATGGCAATTTTCACTAAAACTCAATAAAACCTTAGAATTCTTTAACAAAACTTTAGAGAAAGTTTAGAAACCTTCTCATCATGTCAAAAAAGTTAAAAAACACTTCAAAACATTGATTTCATACAAAATCTAGAATTTCATCATTAACGACCCAATTTTCGACATGTATTCAAAACATTTGATTCAATAGATAAAAAATCAATTTAAAAGTTAGATATCATAAAAATAAATAGGAAAAAAATCATTACCTTTGTTGAGATAAAAATGGACGTTAGGTTAAAAATCCAGAAAACCTACAATCTTGAGAGATGACAAAATAAATGGTGTTTTTTCTTGAAGTTCTATGGAGGTTTAATGCTTGGAAGTTAAAGGAAACCAAAAGAATTGAAGTAATGGAGATCAAATTGATGAAGAGTATTTGGGAATTCTACTCTCTAAGGGATGACATGTAACATCCCAAAGTTGGGCCTAGTAGGATTGGGCCCATTGGGCTTTAGGCATAGGAGCATTTAAAATTTTTGAGAACAAGAGAATGGCTTTAGTGCTAGTTGGACCTATTAGGTGAGTGATTTTGGAAGGTTAGGGGGCTTTTATGAAGTCCCGGGTTAAAGTTAGGCTACAGGAAAAATTTTGGTTTTAGGTGAAAAAAACCCTGAGAGTTGGTAGGTAGGCTTTAAGAATAAAATGTGGAGAAAAATGACACAAGTGGAGTGTGTGGTGTAGTGGCAAAGTGATGCCACATAGGGGACAAGGCGTGACGCCACAAGGAAGGAAGGAGGTCCAAGGTTCAAGTCTTGGCTCTTGCATTTTAGATTTTTTTTTTTTAAAAGGACTATAGAATTTTGCCATAGGGTTATATTTAGTTGCGCATGATTTTAGACACAAGAAAGTGAGTGGTCTAATGGCAAGAGATCATTAAGGGTGCAAGGGAGCTTAGTTCAAATCTCATGACAGGCAAGGGAGTATTTATTTTACGGATTGGACGTGAAGAGTTTGAGTTGGATTTAAACTCTACAGACGGAGGGATCCCACATCGGTAAGATATAAAGAAGGAAGGTGAGAAGCTAGCTATATATAGAGCATTCTATGAGGAGAGTTAATATACCTTGGTGGGCATTTGGGTGCAGACCTAGAGGATAATCACCAATAGTAGCGAAAGAATGGCTCCTAGAATGTAAGGCACACAGTAAGGTTACGGTGAGGTTTCGGTTTCCAATAAGTGTATATTAAGTTATGATTAATCGTTAGGTGATGTAGATTGTAGGTTCATGACTAAGGGGTTTGTAGCGCGCGTGGTTACCAGGTGTGTACAAACACTACACACACGATATCGATAATGCCGAAAAGCTAAAAAGTCGAAAGTGGCTAAATGGGCCTGGTGGGCCCTGAGGCTAAGTTTGATGAAATGGTTTGGTTGGTTATACGAATTGAATTAGTCATGAATGATACATGAATTGGATTTGTTTTGGGCCTAATAGGCCATATGATGAGATTTGGGCCTAATGGGCCGTAAGGGAGTGATTTGGGCTTGATGGGCTTATGGGGACGTAGACATGTATGTTAGGGTTTATGAACCT
Source organism: Gossypium rotundifolium (assembly GCA_025506655.1). Classification (NCBI taxonomy): domain Eukaryota; kingdom Viridiplantae; phylum Streptophyta; class Magnoliopsida; order Malvales; family Malvaceae; genus Gossypium; species Gossypium rotundifolium. The sequence goes on along the minus strand of CP106730.1, from coordinate 65,754,737 downwards.
TAGGTTGAGTTTGAACACTCTTAAATTCCATAAGACTTAATTTTTCTAATTAAACATGTCTGTGAACAAGTCGCTGGGTTAGGGTGTGGCAACGGGCATACGCATGTCTAGGATTGGATCTAGGGAGAGCTTGGTACTTAAATGGCCCTAGTGGCCCACCTCCTCTTTTCTGGAATCCTACCTGGTGCGTAATGTCTGTTCACTTTAGCCGCGAGGGCTTGTTGATGGGCCAAAGTTCATAACTAAAATCAGAGAGGGACCAAATACCCTTATATTTGTTAAATTATCAAAATACTCTTATATTGGTAAAGTACCAAAATACCCCTATTTTGTAAATTACCAAAATACCCCCAATTTGTGAAATTATCGAAATACCCCAATTTGCAAAATTATCGAAATAACCCCGATTTGTGATATTACCAAAATACCTATGTTTTGTAAAATTACCAAAATACCCCCAATTTGTGAAATTATCGAAATACCCCGATTTGTAAAATTATCAAAATAACCCCGATTTGTGATATTACCAAAATACCCAAGATTTGTGAAATTACCAAAATACCCCAAATTTGCAAAATTATCAAAATAACCCCGATTTGTGAAATTACCAAAATACCCCAATTTGTGAAATTACTAAAATACCCCTGATTTGTAAAATTACCAAAATACCCCTATAGGGTAGAATTACAAAAATACCCTTAGTAGGTAAATTATGAAAATACCCTTGGTAGGTGATTACAAAATACCCTTGGTAGGTAAATTACAAAAATACCCTTGGTTGGTAAATTACAAAAATACCCTCGATGGGTAAAATGACCGATATGCCCCTGGAGGGCAAAAATGATGATAACGCCCCTACATGTTATATGATTATTCTTGTAGGTGATGTATGATTGTTATCATATGATTATTATTGTATGTTGCATTCATGTGTTATTATGTTGCATGGGGATGGGATTATTTGAAAGGGAAGTGCAGATAGGATCGCATGGTCGCTGACGATGTGGATCCATCAAAGGCTTTAGCCATCGAAACAACTATGTTTGCACCGATAAGTTAGTGCCGCAACTGCTGCTACATAAGGAGTGTAGGATGGGTGGGTCGATTAAATCCCATAGGAGTGTAGGGTTGGACAGGAGACGGAGTGCAAGGTTGGTATGGGCATTAATGCATTGCATATGTGGTTTTATTTGAGATGGGCTCAGGCCCAGATAAATATGATTTGTGACATTTATGGGTTAAGGCCCAACTGAGGCTTTTATGGGCTAAGGCCCAATTGCCACCATTACTGAAATGGGCTTCGGCCCAAACTGTTGTGATTCATGTTCTTATTGATGAGGGTTATGCACACTGAGTTTTCGTAAACTCACACCCTCTTTTGATATTTTTTCTCGGTAATCCTCGATGGCGGTTCGACGTGCTAGAGGACTCGAGGTGGCCACACTATGAGCAGTTTTGGACTCTAGTATTTTACTTATTTTTAACTTGGGTTAATATTTTGTAATAAGGCCTCTCTTAAATTCTGGTTTTAGTTTTGGATTTTTAGTTTATTATGTTTTAAATCTGCTAAACTTTGTATCACGGTTTTCCAAAACAATATCTGCTTTCAAAATACTACGCTTTCGCGAATAGGTCGTAAACATCACATTTTCATAAGTCAGTCATTTTAATTAAGTTTTCGCAACCAACAAAGTTTTTTTTAGGTAATAACTTTTTAATTAATGTTGATTAATAATAAACAAACGCAAACTGGGACTTTAGTTTTTAATATCAAGAAAGGTTTTCAAATAGAACCATGGTTTCTCGAAAAGTATCCCAATGTGACACGCTAGATTCAGGTCTAACTTCTAGGCCGGGTTTGGGGTGTTACATGTCACAAAGTGAAAGATGAATAATGCTCTCTTTCTTTTTAAACGTCAAAATAGGGTGAAAAAGGGTTAAAATTGGGCTGATTTTAAAACTTGGTTTATTTTCTTTAAAACTACTCCTAAATTAAGCCCTTTTACAAAAAATTCTTATTTTACATTTGAAGATCTTTTCAAACTTATTTTCAAAAATTGACTTGGTTTCTAAAAGCCATAGATGAAGACTTTTTTGGTTTACCATGCTACAAAATTTCAAACACATATGAGCTAAATTCCTATTTTACCCTTGAAACTCATAGGCCCAATTTTAGGGTGTGAAAAATATTGAGTTCAATAAAATTATAAAGTATTAGATTAAAAGTCCAAAAAGTATTTGTAATTGGACTTGATATGAGAGAGGCCCAAAAGCCCCTCATGTTAATAAGTGGCGCGTGTGAAATGATATGCGAATTATGCAAGTATACACGTCGAATCAAGTAATAAAGTGATAAGTGAGATTGTCTCCACAGGGATCGGTTAGGTATAAAATAACCAAGTTATTATTGTAATGCCCTGATTTTCTTAATTCTGGCTTTTGTAAATTTGTTGCACAAATATCTGTCTACTTCAGTGGTTAAGTGTTCTGGGAGTGTCTGAGAAGTCTTGGGTTCAAGCCTTGACTTGAGCAGAATTTTATGTTTCCAAATGACTAAAGCCTTACTCTTGTCCAGTAGGCTTAAGTTTTAGTGTTAGTGAGATTATATCAAAATGGGCCTGCTGGTCTGGTGGTTAAGTGGTGTGTAGGGTGTGTTGGAGGTCTGGGGTTCAATTCTCAGGGACGACAAGGGGTTTTTTTAGCAGCAAGATTCGGCTAGAGTTTTTGTTTTATCAAATATCTGAGTAGTGGAGAGTTGTTGGAGAGAATTAAAAGGAAAAGATTGTTGGTTAGCAGTTTTTGTTTTCTATTACTTCCTCTGTTTGAAAATTTTAGCTAGCTCTTTTCCTTTGCCTCTCTTTTTTTCTTCCGATTTCCCTTCCATTATCCCTTTTGCTATCAAAATTATACTACCTTTTCCCCCTCTTATTCTGGTTCTTCTTTCTTCCAACTGTGTCTGTTATGTATAGTTGGGAAGCGCATTTGATAAGTGGTTTTTCTTTAGTTTTAGCGTTATTTTTTATTAAGTGATTAAGGGAGGAATCGTTTTACTCACTTTTAGGTACTGCTCGAAAGCTGTAATCGGGTTCTCGTGTTACAAAAATACTACTTCTTGCTTAAAGGTAAGTTTGGTTGCTCATTGGATAAGCATTTCGTTTCGGGTTTAGTTTGATTCGATCATTTAAGAGACTTATTGAGTGAAACGTTGTTCAATTATAGGTGCTATGATCTCAAGATTGCATAAAGAGCAAAAATGAACTAGGTGTGTACCCGAATCACAAGAAAACGTATTTTCGGTAAAAGTTAAAAACTTTTCGGTCAAAGCCACACGGCTGTGTTGTAGGCCGTGTGCAAGGCTGTGAGCCACAACATGGTCATGTGCATGGCTGTGAGCCACAATAAGGAATTGTGATTGATGAGCCAGGCCGTGTGCAGGCGACATGGCTGTGTGATGGCCGAGCGAGGCCGTGCGCGAGATGCAAGCTCGGCAAATTGGGTCGTGTGGGCCACACGGGTGAACCACACGAGCATATGAGATTATGGGATCACACGACCAAGGCCAATCTGGGCCGAATGGGCCACATGCATAGGCCACATGGGCATGTGAGCCCATTTTTACTAAAAAGTTCTATAAGGTTGCATGGGTTGCCCAAGTCAATTGTGGACCTACCATAAGGTCGATAAGTGATACTTAAACCCCTATATAAGTGATCTGTCTGTCTGATTTCTATACTAAGCATGAATTATGATATCTGAATGTATGTACTTTTAATTGCATAATAGCATGACATTCTTTGTATGTTGCATTGCATCGGGGTGGGTGATAATATTTGGAGGAAGTATCTAAAAGCTATTAAGCCTGTTAATTGGCAACTCAGCTGCAATTATCTGATTATGTGCCGTATTTCGGTACAGCATGGTGTGTAGGGATAGGTGGGTTGATTTTATCCCCACATGGTGTGTAGGGTTAGATGGAGTTGGTGTGTAGAGGCTGGAGGGTAGGACTCTGTTATTCTACTCTATTCTGCATATTAATCTGAGATGGGATAAGGCCCTAGTATATATCTAATTTTGTATCTAAGTGGGCTAAGGTCCACACCGATTCTGTAATGGGCTCAGGTTCGAACTGTGGATTTATGACCGTTTTATGATATTATGATGTGTGCATGTTTTCTGTGGGGAGTACACACTGAGTTGTGAAAGCTCATCCTTTTCTGTTTAATCTATTCAGGTAATCCTTAGCTTTAGATAGATCGGTACAGCGGAGGACTTGACGATGACCACTACTTCTACTTCACAATTTTTATACTTATTTTATGGTTTTACTTATATCTAGAGAATTTTTATGTAATATGGCCTCTACGTATTTTGTTTAAATTTGGGATTTGCAACGTTTATGGTTTTACCGTTAGTAGTAGGAAAGCTCGAGTCTTCAAAACAAACAAATATTTTACCAAAACACCATGATTACACAAGCTGATTTAAATGCTTCCTCGAAATATAATATTTTGAAATTGATAATGATTGAAACAAATGACAAGTTTTGAAAGTAGCATAAGATAACGAAAAGTGGTCCTATCGTAATTATGTTTTCTAAAGAACAATCACGTGACATCGCTAGATTCAGCCATAACGTCTGGGTCAAATTTGAGGTGTTACCTTTAGTGGTATCAGAGCTAGGTTGCAAAACTCATTTGTGGATTGGGTTTTAAAGTTTGGTTTTAAAAAATTTTTAAGTGCTTTGAAAAGTTTTTGGACTGAGTATGTGGTACACCGAGTCTTTAGCGTCGATCCTGCAAGTGTTTTGAAATCCTATTTAAATTTGTTTGAAAATACTACTAGCATTCTTGAAACATCCAATAGGTAGTATATTGTGCTAAAAACACTCTAGGTAGTGTAAATTAAAAACCATAGTGAGACTGCAATTCGCGATAGCAAATTTTGAACTTCTGATATTATCTGCATAAAATATCTTTTAGTGAATATCGGAACTGTAAACTAATGCATGAAACTATTAATATAGATAATCTCTGAAATTACTATGAGTACACGAGGTACTCGTGGACAGGGTACAAGAGGTCGGGGTAGAGGCCGTAAAGGGGCTCGAGCTAGGTCCTCAACATCTGCAATATGTCAAATCTAGATACTAGTGAGACACCGCATCACTTATGATAAAGACTGGGTCTCGAGATTGCATGGTCGGGGATGATGCGCTCTGTCTCGAGCTATGCTGAGAATATTAGAGAGGGTCGCTAGGTCCAACACCGGATTTAGAGGCCGAGGGTCGGTTACAGAATGACTTCGATCCAATGGGGCTGAGTTATTCATGGGTGTCAATGGAGTCACCCTAACGTGGCTGAATATTGGATGGAGGCCACGAAAGAATTATGGACAACCTAGATTTTACTACCGAGCAGAAGCTTAAAGGGGTTGTTTCTCTGCTTTGCGATGAAGCTTACCAGTGGTGGCTGACGGTTAAGGAGGCCACTCAACCTGACCGATTGGTATGGGATTACTTCAAGATAGCTTTCCAAAGTAAGTATGTGGGAGCCAGTTACATTGATGCTAGGAGGAGTGAGTTTCTTAATCTCATATAGGGGGACCGTTCAGTGGCCAAGAATAAGGCCGAGTTTCTAAGATTGAGCCGTTATGAGTAAGGCATGGTGGTGACTGAGTATGAGTGATGCATCCATTTTGAGGATGGATGATCATTTTGTCCAGTTTTAAAATTTATAAAGAGAATGATCGAACCTGGAAACAAACTTTGACAACGACTTAAGGCAAGTGTACCTATCGAACAATAGTATGGCTTAGGTAAGACCAGATTGTCGAACTCAAAGGAACTAAAAGTACTAATACTAACTTTCTTTTTATTATTTAGCCTCAAATAAGTGAAGTTACTTTAATCTAAATTGATGACTACTAAACTAAAGACGCAAAGACAAAAAGAATGAATTGGGAAATAACTTGAAGAGAAACTCAGTTGATCACGACGATACCCTCAAGAAGAATCCACCTAGACTTCATTTGTTATTTAACACTGAACCATAAAATTTATTCACTTAGTTTGATCCGTAAGACTCCCTAACGTATATTACACCCTCTCTCGAGGCAAATAACGTTTAACCCTAGGTTAATCAACAAAAATCTCTTTCTCAAATAATAACCCCCTAGAATAGCAGTAAATCGATCTATGGACTCCCATATTAGGATTCACCCTAATCCGACAAAATCTCGTCACCCTATCTCTAGGCGTGCGATCATCTTCACTTAATTATGCTAGATCTACTCTTAAGTAGGGTCTATTCCTCCTTCATCTAAGCAAATCAGATTTGGATTAAGCATGTATAATTAAGAAAGAACTAAGTATTTATCATATAATTATCAAAACAATAACAAGATTCATCTAGGCTTCATACCCTTCAGGTATCTAAAGGGTATAGTTCATAATGAATAAAGAAAACATCTCAAGAAAAAGATAAAACAAAACATAAGAAATTCCTAAAACCCCCTGAAGGAATTGAAGGAGAAATCCATCGTCTTGAGTAGAATTCTGGCTCTTTGAGATGGATCAACTGGCTATCTTCGAGTAATTCCCACAAATCTGACCTTCTGGCTCAGCTCTTTGGCCTAGCTAACCGCCCCTCTTCAGGTTACACTTAGGGTGTTTATATAGACTTTTAGGATGCTTTACTTGGACCCTAAGTGTCCTAATTCAATAATACTTCTTACTCGATATTTGGATAGGCTTTGGAATGTGTTTCTTTACCACAAAGTATCCAAATCTGAGTGAAATTTCTCTCTCCCATGGCAGAGGCACGGCCATGGTACACGCCCGTGTAAATTTTTTTCAGGCCGTGCCTCAATTCTGGCAATCGGGGCATGGCTGTGTAAATCGTGGCATGGCCGTGTCGTAGTTAATTTTCGAGGCACAGTCGTGTGGGTTGAAGTCTAGGCCGTGTCGATTTCCTCTTTGGCCCAAATTGGCCCGTTTTAAGCCTGTTTCTTGTTCTTTTTGTCCTCGGGTGCTTTCTTGAGTAAAAACATGAAAAGAAAGGATTAAGAGCACCTTTTTACATAAATCAGGTCTAAATGATCCAAAAGTATACTAAATGTGGGCCTAAAATATGTTACTTTTACGGTTTATCAAATACCCCGACACTTAAGCTTTTTCTTGTCCTCAAGCAAAATTCTCAACTTACAATTAAAACAAACTTTCCATAATTCACAATTCCTATCAACAATGCCTCATCATAATTCACAGATAATTTATACATGGATAATTTTAACTCAAAGACTCTTAAAGGCTAAAACAATTCTAAGTCATAAATTTGTAGCATAAAAACATAGGCGTCTTCCCTTATCTAAATAATTACCTTTAATTCAAAATCGACAAGGATTGAAATCCTCACTAAAGATTCACTCAAAGCACTCGAAGTGTTTAAGTTTCAAGAAAAAACACTCATAAGTTGAACCTGAAAAGTTAATCCCATAGGCTTGCCTAAAAATCAAGTCTCCACCACTGTAATATGAGATGATAAACAAATCAAAAGGTCTTTAACAGGGTTGTAATGGGGCTTAGGTTAAAGATGTGGATAAAGGTTGAATTAGAAGGTTTAGAATCGAGATTGATCTGACCAATTACCTAACTAAAAATAATGAACTTGAAGATAAATGATTATATCAATTGAAATTTTGAAACTAATAATACTACGAGCTTTTTCTTTGATAATTGAAATTTAAATGTACAGGCTCGCTTTTTATACTACTAATGCTGAATACATTTCGAATTTTTTGAGTTATTATTTATATATATATTTTTAAGAATAAACTAGAAACATAAGAAAACTTTATCAACTGAAATAAACTAATTCGGTAACTGATCAAATCAATTCTCGATAGAAGGGTAGTCAAAAGAATGGTGATAACAAATACAAAGGGTTTTGGGTTAATATTAGCGGGTAAATCAATAAAAAGGGTTGTTAGGATCAAAATGGGTTCACTAAGGGTTAATTTCTAAAGGTAGGCTTTTTAGTGGAGTGAATTGGTTAAAACATAGGTGCCTTTATCCTCTTAGTATATCAAATCATTAATATGGTCTCGATATGTATAATCTAGGCAAGCTCTAGAATAAAAATTCAGTGTTGACACACTCATAATCAATAAAGTGAGCATGAAAAAGAATATATGCTCTATAAGGCTCAAATATCACAAAAATTATGGGTATTTGACATCAATCTTGTAAATTTCAAACTTCAAGGTAATAGTCAAATTCAGTTCAACAACCTAGAAATTCTTTTTTTTTTTTGATCCCTGAAAAATAGACTTATCATGCTTGATTCTTTAGTATTCTTCAAATTTAACCATCAATGCACAATTATCAATGACTTACTCAAAAACATATCGATAAAAATCATAAATCACTAGAAATTTCACCTTAATTAATAATATAAGAAAATTACTTAGGAACAAGACTAAAATTTAGGATTTTGGAATAATACAAAAAGTTAGGTACTTTTACCCCCACACTTAAGATGTACATTGCCCTCAATGTACAAAGATAGATAACTAATAATGCAATCAAAAGAAAAGGGAGAAGTGACACTTCCTAAATTTTAGATGATTCTAGGAGTTGCAGAGGTCATGCTAGAAGGTGTTTGGAGGAGACGGTGGTGGCATTTTCTATGGTCCTGGTAGGGTGGCTACCGATGAGCTTTGTGCTAGATAAAGAAATTAGGTAGCCTGGAAAGATATAGCCAAGAAATCTAAAGAAACATTAATAATATACTAATACTATAATTAAAGACAAAGAAAATAAATAGAAGGAGACTAAGAAGAAAGCTAAAATTAAAAGAAAAGACTAATGGACTAAGGAGTCCTTATTGTTGGATGGTTCGCGAGGTGGGTGTGACTTCTAAGGCTATGGTGCATGATTCCCAAGTAGCCTTTAGAACCTAAAACCAAGAAACTAAAACAAGATAAACTAAATTAAGTAGAAGAGAAGTAAAGATAAAGAAATTGAAGCAAAAGAGAAAAGAAAAATAAAAACTAAATTGTCTCAAAGACCCTTGGCTTGTCAAATAGCTGAAGCTGCTGGCATGAACTCATGTGAATCGGTCTCCTTTGAGGAGACTGTGGTTGGCCTTTTACGCTTCTTCAGCATGGCTTTGGTGTCTCAAGAGTTATAGGAATGTTAGAAGAAAAAGAGAGAGACGAAATATGATAAGAAGAAGGAAGAAAGAAAAGAGGAAGGAGGGTGAGGAAGAAGACGGGAGGGGGTGGGGTTTAAATAGAATTTTGGCTTCTGACATTTTCCCACGCCCGTGCACTGAAGGTGTGTTAAATTTTATGGCCGCATCACACGGCCGTGTGTCTAGGCGTGTTTTTTCACCCACTCCCGTTTTCCAGATACCACACCCATTCTGAAAAGGCAGTGTGTTGGCACAGTTGGGTAGCATGAACATGTTTTTCTCGTGTCTGGTAAGTCAGTAGCTTCACACGATCGTGAAGCACACCGTGTCAATTGATAGGTGCCCGTGGGGGAGTGGTTGGTTCCATGACGTCAAAAAGTGGTTGGGATTTGATTCGCACGGCCTCAACTATGTTAGTAAAGGGATTCCAATGGTCCACACGGCCACGGACATGGCCATGTGCTATGCTGTGTGGTCTGGGAATCTGTACTTTATTGAAATAATAAAAATAAAGCTAAAACCACAAAATAGAAATTAATGTTAGTGCTCGGGTTCCCGAGAAGTGCTCGTTTATAGTCTTAAGCTAGACTTTCTTCGACATTGAAAAAAATCAGGGAGGTTTAAAGGTTTGAACATCTTCCCTCATGCTTATAGTTCTATTTTCTTGACAAAGTTCAAGTCGAGAAGCGTTTACCTTAGAGGTGTCGAATGTTGGGTTGCTTACCTCGACTGTTCCGTGTGGGAAGATATTGTGTACCTTAAGAAGGATTTCTCCCTTTGGCTACATGCCTGTTGTGATTATGTGCGGATCTACTTTGTCTAGCAGTACCTGGTCTCCTATTTTGAAGTAATTTGATGTTCCTACGAGCTCTTCTGGTGGTTCCTTTGGTTTTACTTTGTGTGGTTCTTCTTTGACATGTGTTTTCTACTCTTTTAGTTTATCGACCTTAAGGTTTTGATCCTTCTCTTTGTCGGGTTGGGTTCTATGATTTGGCTCAAGTTTGTCTTCATGTGGTATTTCATGCGATTAAGTTTGTACAAATTGATTATCAACTAAATTGTCTTTCTTACCTTCATCGATTGTTGTTCTGGCCGAGTCAAGAGCTTGAAGACTGATTAATTCATCACCTACACAAAGTATGAGTTCTCCTGTGGCAATATTAATTTTAGTCTTGGCAGTTGCTAGGAAGGGTCTTCCTAAAATTAAGGGGAATTATCCTCATCCATATCTAAGACAACAAAATCTACTAAGAAAACAAATTTATCGATTTTGACAAGAACATCTTCGATAATGCCCCTAGGAATTCTAACAGTTTTATCAGCTAATTGTATACTTATCCTAGTTTGTTTGGGCTTTCCTAGACCTAGTCGTTTAAATAATGTATAAGGCATGACATTTATGCTTGCCCCTAAATCAGCTAATGCATTATCAATAGCTAAACTACTGATTAAACATGGAATTATAAAACTCCCTGGATCTTTTAGCTTTTGTGGTAGTCTATTCTGTAACATTGCTGAACATGCTGCATTCAATTCCATGTGGTGCTCTTCATCTAATTTGCGTTTGTTAGTCAAGAGCTGTCTTAAAAATTTCCTCAAGTCTGGCATCTGAAAAAGAGCTTCGAGAAGAGGTAAGTTAAAAAGTAATTTCTTTAAGAGTTTAAAAAACTTACCAAACTATTCTTTTGAATCGTCTCTTTTTATTGCTTCGGGATAAGGTATGCGAGGTTGGTACTCCTTGATTACCAGTTTTTACTTTTCTTGTGTTACCTCTACCTTAACTTCATCTACCTTGTTTTCTTGTATTGGATTGGGTTTATCTAACCCCTTACTGTCATGAGCTGAGATGGCTTGAATTTGCTCCTTTAGGTTAATCTCGGTGTTACTTGGTAGACGTCCTTGCGGTCGTTCTGACAATAGCTTTGCGAGTCGTTCGACTGCATTAGTGGCTTCCTTGACTGACTTAGTAAGTTCCCCGACTTGGTTCTCGTTGCTTTTAATTGTTTTCTCAGTTTCTTGGAAATGATTTTCTGTGTTTGCCATGAATTTTGTCAACATCTCTTCGAGGTTTGGCTTCTTCTCTTATAGATATGGCTGATTTTGGAAATTTTGAGGAGGTTGTTGTCTTTGATTTCCTTGATTTCCTTGGCCTCCCCATGAAAAATTTGGGTGGTTCCTCCAACCTAAATTGTAGTTATTACTATAAGGATTATTATTGGATCTAAAATTATTACCTATATAGTTCATCTGTTCACTTTTTGTGTCCGGTTGGTAGGGTGGGTATTCAGGATTCGCCATAGTTCCACTTACGTTACACTGCACGACTGGATGTACCTGTGAAGAACACAAACTATCAAGCTTTTTATTCATCAACTCTACTTGTGTTGATAGCATGGTTATTGCGTCGAGGTTGTAAACTCTAGCTGATTTTGTCAGTTTTGTCCTTGTAACTTGCTACTGATAGTTATTCAGTGACATCTCTTCGATAAACTCATAAGCTGCTTTAAGAGTTTTGTTGTTAAGGGTTCCACCGGTGGCTGAATCAATTAGTTGCCTCGTTGATGGGTTTACACCATTGTAGAAAGTTTGGACTTGTAGCCATAAGGGTAGACCATGGTGTGGACACCTTCTCAAGAGATCCTTGTATCTCTTCCATGCGTCGTATAATGTCTCTAAATCCATCTGTACAAAAGAAGAGATGTCATTCTATAATTTGGCCATTTTGGCTGGTGAGAAATATTATAGTAAAAATTTTTCGGTCATTTTGTCCCATGTAGTGATTGACCCTCGTGGTAACGAGTATAACCACTGTTTGACTTTATTCCTTAATGAAAAGGAAAATAATCGAAGACGAATGGCATCATCAGAAACACCATTTATTTTGAAAGTATCACAGAACTCTAAATAATTGGATATATGAGTATTCAGGTCTTCGTCCTGCAAACCATCAAATTGAACAAATTGTTGAATCATTTGTATTGTGTTAGGCTTTAATTCAAAATTATTAGAAGCTATAGCAGGCCTAATAATGCTTGATTCTACTCCTATTAAATGAGGTTTAGCATAATCATACATAATATGTGGAGCATTGTTTTCTCCCACATCTCGTGGTGGATTATTCTCGTCCATCCCTTTAGTAGGATTGGATCTGCCTTCTCGCTCTACTTCTGTGTAATTTAGGGCTCACCTAATTTCTCTTGATTCCTACGAGTGGTAGCTTCAATATCACTATCGTATACTAGAGGTCCTGTCGGGTTCCTTCTAGTCATAAACTAGAGGTACCTGCTAGGAAAATAAAGAAAAATTAGCAAGACTAAGATAATAAATTGTGAAAATAAAAATAAACATAATGGCTAAAGTAATAAAAATAGAGTTTTCTTAATATTTTAGTTCCCCAGCAATGACGCCAAAAACTTGATCTTTGTTTTGTCAAGTTTTAAAATTTATAAAGAGAATAATCGAACCTGAAAACTAACTCTGAGAATGACTTAAGGCAAGTGTACCTATCTAACAGTAGTATAGCTTAGGCAAGACTGGATTGTCGAACCCAAAAGAACTAAAAGTACTAATACTAACATTCTTTTTATTATTTAGCCTAAAATAAGTGAAGTTGCTTTAATCTAAATTGACGACTACTAAACTAAAGATGCAAAGACAAAAAGAATGAATTGGGAAATAACTTTAAGAGAAACTCAGTTGATCACGATGATACCCTTAGGAAGAATCCACCTAGACTTCACTTGTTATTTAACACTAAACCATACGATTTATTCACTTAGTTTGATCAGTAAGACTCCCTAACATATATTAAACCCTCTCTCGAGGTGAATAACGTCTAACCCTAGGTTAATTAACGAAAATCTCTTTCTTGAATAATAACCCCTAGAATAGAAGTAAGTCGATCTATGGACTCCCATATTAGGATTCACCTTAATCTGGCAAAATCTCGTCACCCTATCTCTTGGCGCGCGATCAACTCTTCTTAATTATGCTAGATCTACTCTTAAGTAGGGTCTATTCCTCTTCCACCTAAGCACATCAAATTTGGATTAAGCATGCATAATTAAGAACAAACTAAGTATTTATCATATAATTCAGAAAACAATAACAAGATTCATCTAGGTTTCATCCCCTTCAGGTATCTGAAGGGTTTAGTTCATAATGAATAAAGAAAACATCTCAAGAGAAAAGATAAAACAAAACATGAGAAATTCCTAAAACCCTTTGAAGGAATTGAAGGAGAAATCTGCCTTCTTGAGTAGAATTTCACTCTTTGAGATGGATCAACTTGCTATCTTTAAATAATTCCCACAAATCTGACCTTTTGGCTCGGCTCTTGGCCTAGCTAATCGCCCCCTTCAGGTTACACTTAGGGTGTTTATATAGACTTTTAGGTTGCTTTACTTGGCCCTTAAGTGTCCTAATTCAAGAATACTTCTTACTCGGTGTTTAGATAGGCTTTGGAATATGTTTCTTTGCCTTAAAGTATCCAAATCTGAGTGAAATTGCTCTCACCCGCAGCAGGGGTACGGTCATGGTACACACCCGTGTAAATCTTTTTTAGGTCGTGTCTCAATTTTGGTAATTGGGGCACGGCCGTGTAAATCGTGGCATGGCCGTGTCTTAGTTAATTATCGAGGCACGGCTATGTGGCTTGAAGTCCAGGCCGTGTTGATTTCATCTTTGGCCCAAATTGGCCTGTTTTAAGCCCGTTACTTGTTCTTTTCATCGTCGAGTGCTTTCCTGAGTAAAAACATGAAAAAAAAGGATTTGGAGCACCTTTTTACATAAATCAGGACTAAATCATCCAAAAACATACTAAATGTGAGCCTAAAATATGTTACTTTTATAGTTTATCAATGCACTTAGGGACAGCTTGCGAGTTTTGATAGCTCCGTAGAGGGAGTGTGACTTTTCTATTTTGGTTGAAAAGGCAAATATCATTGAGGTGTTTAAGCATGCGGAGTGCCAAAACCGTTAGAGAGGAAAGAATAAGAGAATCCGAGCCCTTGAGTTCTGTGATGAGGCCTATGAAAAAGGCCAGATCTGATGGGCCAATGAGAGTTGGGCCTCCTGTTGCACCTTTTGGGGTGGCGCTTTGTGGACACTATGGTAGATGCCATCCGGGTGAGTGTTGGAGGACGACTGAGGCATGTTTGAGATGTGGGTCAATTAAGCACCATGTTTAGGATTGTCCATTGAGAACTAATCAGATGCAAGCTCTGATTACTGGTGTTACACAGTCGCTAAGAGTAGTTCAACACCAACCTAGGGGTCGAGGTCAGGCCAGGGGTCGTAATGGCATGGGCCGAGGACAGAGAGCACCGAACAGAGGTGCAAGACTAACTAAGGCGAGGGAGCCTGCACTGGTTTATGCTGCCCGTCGCCATGAGGACCGAGATACTCCAGAAGTCATCATGGGTACGTGTCAAATTTATAATGTACGTTATTTGGCATTTATAGACATAGGCTCTACACACTCTTACATAGCCAGTGTTGTGTCTGAAACTCTGGGGATTCTGGTGGAGAGTACTTCTAGTGAGGTAACTTTTGTAAGTCCTTTGGGGCAGTCTATCTGAGTGGGTAAATTGTTTAGAGACGTCCCATTAGAGGTTTAAGGGACAGTATTTCTAGCTGATCTGATGGAGCTTTCATTCGAGGAGTTTAATTTGATTCTGGGAATGGACTGGCTGGTCAAGCACATGCAATAAAAAGGGTTGTTTTGAGAACCGATGAGGACAACGAGGTAATGGTGATTGGGGAACGTCGAGGCTATCTGACTAATGTGATTTCTACATTGGTGGCAGAAAAGTTGGTATAGAAGGGATGTGAGGCATTCTTAGCCTACATCAGTGTTTTTGATTCTGAGGACTCTTTGATTAAGGACATCAAAATCGTAAGGGACTTTTTAGATGTTTTTCCTGAGGAATTATCGGGTTTGCCTCCAAGCCGAGAAGTAGAATTTAGGATTGAGCTCATTCGTATGCAGTTTGGTTCATTGCCTCTTGAATGTGTTGAAGGAGCTCACAGAGCTTAAGGCTCAAATTCAAGAACTATTAGATCGTGGATTCATTCGTGCCAGCATGTCTCCGTAAGGAGCACCCGTGTTCTTTGTGAAGAAGAAAGATGGGACAATGAGGTTTTGTATCAACTATTGACAATTGAACAAGTGACAATCAAGAATAAGTACCCATTTTCGAGGATAGATGATCTATTCGACCAGTTCAAAGGGGCTTCTGTCTTCTCCAAGATTGATCTATGTTCAGGATATCATCAATTAAGGGTTAAGGAGGCCGATGTGTATAAGACAACATTTAGGACTCGTTATGGACATTACGAGTTCCTGGTTATACCTTTTGGGTTGACCAATGCACCAACGGCATTTATGGATCTGATGAACCGTGTGTTTTAACCTTATCTGGACCAATTTATGGTGGTATTCATCGATGATATCCTAGTGTATTCCAAGATTGAGGACGAGCACGATGAGCATCTCAGAGTGGTACTACAGACTCTTTGTGAGAAATAGTTGTATGCAAAGTTCAATAAGTATAGGTTCTGGCTCTGGGAAGTAACCTTTTTGGGGCATGTAGTTTCTGCGTAGGGGATTCGTGTTGAGCCTCGTAAGATTAAGGCTGTGTTGGATTGGAAACATTCGAAGAATGTGTTCAAAATCTACAGCTTTTTAGGCTGGCAGGTTATTATCGATGCTTCATAGAAGGGTTCCCCTTGATCGTAGCGCCATTAACCAAGCTTCTGTGTAAGGGAATTCCCTTTGTTTGGGCTGATAAGCAATAAGAGAGCTTCAAGAAGCTCAAATTTATTTTGAATCAGGCTTCAATTCTGATACAGAATGAATTTGAGAAGGATTTAGACGATATAGTGATGCGTTGCACGTGGGGTTGGGTTGCGTACTGATGCAGGATGGTGAGGTTGTAGCTTATGTGTCACGTCAGCTTAAGACACATAAGGTGAACTATCCTACTCATGATTTGGAGCTGGCTGCTATAGTCTTCACTCTGAAAATCTGGAGGCACTACCTGTACAGTGAGAAGTGTACCATCTACACTGATCATAAAAGTCTCAAATATCTCCTCACTCGGAAGGAGTTAAACCCTAGGCAGTAGATGGGTTGAACTACTTAAAAATTATGACTGCACCATCGAGTACCATCCTAGTAAGGCCAATGTGGTGGCAGATGCTTTGAGCCATAGGGCTATGATCGATCTGAGAGCAATGTTCGCTCGACTCAGTTTATTTGATGATGGGAGTTTGTTAGCAGAACTTCAGGTTAAGCCTGTATGGATTCGTCAAATTAGGAGTAAACAGATGAGGGATAAGTCTCTTGAGTTGCAGTTTCGAGGTCCGTCAGGTTAAGACTGGTGATACTACTGATTTCGGGATTAACAGTGATGGGGTCCTTTGTTTTTGCGGTCAGATTTGTGTACCGAGTGATGAGAAGTTGCGACAGTCGATTCTAAGGAAGGCGCATAGTAGTCTCTATGCTATGCATCCCGGTGGAAACTAGATGTACCGAGATCTCTGAGAGTTGTACTGGTGGCCAAGGTTGAAGCATGAGGTTACTGACTTCATTGCTCGCTGTTTGACTTGTCAGCAGGTTAAGGCTGAGCATCAGTTGCCTTAAGGGTTGCTGCAACCGATAAAAAAATCGATGTGGAAATGGGAACAAGTAACAATGGACTTCATTAGTGGGTTGCCTTTAACACCCACTAAGAAGGATTCTATCTGGGTTGTCGTGGATCAATTGACCAAGTCTGCTCACTTCATTCCGATCAGGATAGACTTTTCTCTCCAGAAATTGGCTAAAGTGTATATATCTGAAATAGTGAGGCTGCATGGGGTTCCTATCTCGATCATCTCTGATAGGGATCCTCGCTTCACGTCCCAGTTCTGGAAGAAATTGCATAAGGCTATGGGTTCAAGGTTGGACTTCTGTACTATTTTCCATCCCTAGACAGATGGTCACCGAGAGGGTGATTCAAGTACTGGAGGATATGTTGAGGATCTGTGTTATAGATTTTCGAGGCAATTGGGAGGAGTATTTTTCGTTGGTAGAATTTGCCTATAATATCAGCTATCAATCTAGCATTCAGATGGCACCTTACGAGGCTGTGTATAGTCGTAAGTGTCGCACTCCCTTATGTTGGATTGAGTTGGGTGAGCGACGTGTTCTGAATCCAGAATTGATTTTAGAAACTAAGGTAAAGTCATCTTGATTCGAGATAGACAGAAAGCAGCATCTGATAGGCAGAAGTCCTATGCTGATCTGAAGAGAAAATGTATTGAGTATTATGTGGGGGACTTAGTTTTTCTCAAGGTCTCGCCATGGAAGAAGGTCTTGAGGTTTGGTTGCAAGGGTAAGCTAAGCCCTCATTTATTGGGCCGTACCATATTCTGAAACGAGTGGGGCCAGTCGCATATCAGTTTGAACTTCCTCTAGAGTTGGATCGCATTCATGATTTTTTTCACGTCTTAATGTTGAGATGCTACCACTCTGATCCTACGCACGTTGTTCCTATTAAGGACATTGAGGCTAGACCAGACCTGACATTTGAGGAGGAGTAGGTCCAGATTCGGATTGCGACATTAAAGTTTTGCGAAGGAAGTCTATCCCCTTAGTGAAAGTGCTGTGGTGAAATCATAGCACTGAAGAGGCCACTTAGGCGCTAGAGGATTCGATGTTTCAACAGTATCCTCACCTCTTCGATCAGGTAAAATTTTGAGGACAAAGTTTTCTTTTAGGGGTAGAGTTGTAACGCCCCAATTTTCTTAATCTAGCTTTTGTAAATTTGTTGCACAAAT
Organism: Gossypium rotundifolium; assembly: GCA_025506655.1. Taxonomy (NCBI): domain Eukaryota; kingdom Viridiplantae; phylum Streptophyta; class Magnoliopsida; order Malvales; family Malvaceae; genus Gossypium; species Gossypium rotundifolium. The sequence continues at coordinate 65,736,723 of CP106730.1, read as the reverse complement.
ATCTGTCTGCTTCAGTGGTTAAGTGTTTTGGTAGTGTTTGAGAAGTCTTGGGTTCAAGCCTTGACTTGAGTAGAATTTTATGTTTCCAAATGACTAAAGCCTTACTCTTGTCCAGTAGGCTTAAGTTTTAGTGTTAGTGAGATTATATCATAATGGACTTGCTGGTCTGGTGATTAAGTGGTGTGTAGGGTGTGTTGGAGGTTTGGGGTTCGATTCTCAAGGACTGGAAAGGGGTTGTTTTTATTAGTAGCAAGATTCCGTTAATTTTATCAAAAATCTGAGAAGTGGGGAGTTGGTAGAGAGAATTAAGGGGAAAAGATTGGGGGTTAACAGTTTCTGTTCAGTACTGCTTCCTCTGTTTGAAAATTTTGGCTAGATCTTTTCTTTTGCCTCTCCTTTTTGCTGCCAATTTCCCTTCCATCATCCTTTTTGCTGCCAAAATTCTACTACTTTTTCCCCTCTTATTTCGATTCTTCTTTCTTCTAACGGTGTCTGTTATCTATAGTTGGGAAGCGTGTTCGGTAAGTGGTTTTTCTTTAGTTTTAGCGTTAGTTTTGATTAAGCGATTAATGATCGAATCGTTTTACTCACGTTTAGGTACTGCTCGAAGGCTGTAATCGGGTTCTCGTGTTACAAAAACACTACTTCTTGCTCAAAGGTAAGTTTGGTCACTCATTGGATGTGCATTTCATTTCGGGTTTAGTTTGATTCGATCGTTTAAGAGACTTACTGAGTGAAACATTGTTCAATTATATGTGCTGGTGATCTCGGGATTGCATAAAGAGCAAAAACGAACCATGTGTGTACTCGAATCGCAAGAAAATGAGTTTTCGGCAAAGCTAAAACCTTTTGTCGATGCCACATAGTCGTGTGGTAGGCCCTATGGTAGGCCAAGTGCAAGGTTGTGAGCAACAACATGGTAGTGTGATCGACGAGCTAGGCCGTGCGCAGGCGACACGGCCATGTGACAGTCGAGTGAGATCGTGCACGAGACACAAGCTCGACCAATTGGGCCGTATGGTCCACAAGGTCGTGTGGGCACACACGGGTGATCCACACGGGCGTGTGGGACTCTGGGATCACACGACCAAGGCCAATCTGGGCTGAGTGGGCCACACGGGTAGGCCACATGGGCGTGTGAGCCCATTTTTTCTGAAAAGTTCTATAAGGTTGCATAGGTCACCCAAGTCGACTGTGGACCTACCGTAGGGTTGGTAAGTGATACTTAGACCCTTATATAAGTGATTTGTCTATCTGATTTCTGTACCAAGCATGAATTATGATATCTGAATGTATGTACTTTTAATTGCATAATAGCATGACATTCTTTGTATGTTGCATTGCATTGGGGTGGGTTGATGATATTTGGAGGAAGTATCTGAAAGGCTCTTATGCTCATTATCCGGCACTCAATTTGTAATTATCGATTATGTGCCGATTTCAAAGATAGCATGGTGTGTAGGGATAGGTAGGTTGATTTTATCCCCACATGGTGTGTAGGGTTGGACGAAGTTGGTGTGTAGAGGCTGGTGGGTAGGACTCTATTATTCTGCTCTGTTCTGCATATTAATCTGAGATGGGCTAAGGCTTTAGTATACATCAGATTCTGTATCTGAGTGGGGTAAGGTCCACATCGATTTTGTAATGGGCTCAGGCCCGAATTATGGATTTATAATTATTTTTGATATTATGTTGTGTACATGTTTTTTGTGGGGAGTACACACTGATTTGCGAAAACTCACCCTTTTCTGTTTAATTTGTTCAAGTAATCCCCAACTTTAGACGGATCGGTGCAGCGGAGGACTCGACGGTGACCACTACTTCTGCTTCACGATTTTTATACTTATTTTATGGTTTTGCTTATATCTGGGAAAGTTTTATGTAATATGGCCTCTACATATTTTGTTTAAATTTGGGATTTACAATGTTTATGGTTTTACCATTAGCAGTAGGAAAGCTCGAGTCTTCAAAACAAACAAATGTTTTACCAAAACACCACGATTACGTAAAATGATTTAAATGCTTCAGCGAAATATAAATATTTCAAAAATGGATAATGATTGAAACAAACGACACATTTTGAAAGTAGCATAAGATAACGAAAAGCCGTCCTATCGTAATTATGTTTTCTAAAGCACAATCACTTTACATCGCCAGATTCGGCCATAACGTCTGTGCTGGGTTTGGGGTGTTACAATTATACTAAAGTACACTTACTTTTATGACAAAAATAATGTTAAGATTGCAATGGTAATTTGAAGGAATAATAATGTGTAATATGTGTAATTGATAAATAGTGGAAAATGATATGAAAAGGAAAGAGTAAACATGCAATGACAATTACGAGAGTAATTACATGAATAATAAGAAACGAATAAATAAACAAATAAGAATGCTACGAAAAATATACTAGTGTAAAGGATAGAGGATAGAAGGTCTACGATGTTAATTTGGAAGGTCAAGATTATCATAATTAGCCCTTCCTGATAGTAATGCCTCGGCAAAACCTTACTTAATCTACTGCTTGGGAGAGTTCTAAAATGGCATGCTTCTTTTAAGAGAAAAACCTCAAGTTACTTTTCCTTAAGCGATATATGTCTATAGGCCTTAAGCTCGGCAGCCTGCACTGTTTGTTTCCTATCCGTATGAACGCTGATCTCAATTTAGATTTTGTTTCATTCAATTTCAATCTCATTAACCTAACCTTGTCAGAATTAGATTAACTAAATGAACATGTTGTACTATGTCTAGAGTTTGCAAACATGTAATTTTGTAAAACCATTGAATGAATTAGTTTATTAAAGCAGATCCATACTTCAATCATTAAATCAAATAAAGGTTTCATCAAGTACTCCCAACCATATGAGATTTAGCTCATGGGTTGGCAATTAAAATTCAAATCCAAAATATCATTCAACATCGTTTCAACAAATCATTTCATGAAGAGCAATCAAGAAATAATTGAAGAACTTCGAGACGATAACTTTTGCATAACTAGCCTACTCTCCAATGATACAATGTCTTGTGGTGGTTGAGAGGAACTGCCTTTGTCTTTCTCTTCTAGTCACTGCTTAGTTGATACCCTATATTTTTGCCTAAGGATTTCTCCTCTTTTGTGTTCGTCTTTTTTTTTTCCCACCTCTTTTAGGTTTTCCTCCTTTGGCTTTTGTAATGATTTTTTCCTAGGGTAAATCCAATAGCCCATGATTTTCTTCACTCTTTTTTAGGCTTATTTTTCTGTTACATGTACTGTTTGGCTGAAACTGTTATTTGTTGAGTGTTGACTCAGTCTTCCTCTAGGAATTGTCATGGCATCTGTATTGACCAACTGTCTAACTTTTTCGATGACAAAACTTCACTCATTTACTCCCTTTTCTCATACCCTACACCTGCCAATTCACTACCACATATAACCTTTCCAGAAGCAAAAAAGGCAACTAACATGTAAACAAAGTCCAAGCTCTGAATGCAAAGCGAATAAAAGAAATGGAATGTCCTAAAATGCAACTAAATTCTTCTAAGTACAAGAAATTAGCTAGGTCTAAAAGCATGAAATATGAATCTTTTCAAGAGTTATCACACCCCCAAATCTGAGCTACTACTTGTCCTCAAGCAAAATATACATGAATGAATGGATGCAACAATTTTTCCTTCGCACATAACCACCTTGTCCTACTATTCCACTTAAAGAACAATATATACTTCAATTCTCATCAATCTTCCATCTCTAAAGCTTGTTCGAGTTTCAATGGTTTCCCCAACAAAGGTAGTGCAAAAATTTCTCCCTAAAAACAAAATTTCTTAAGTACTCATGTGTGCTTTCCAGCCATAGCAAACATCTCTTAATGTACTAAGTTCATTTGTTACCTAAACTCAAGTTACTTTGTAGCCTTTGCTCTAAGCCTACTCAAATTATTTATTTGTATTTTTTTCTCTCTTTTTTTGTTTTATAATATTAGGGATTTAGCATGTCATAAAATTTTTTGACTTGATAACTGAAATGGAGCATACACCAAATTACATAGTACTCAATCATATCAGAAATTAAATAAAAATCACTCTTGAAGCTAAGGCTTTTGACTAAAAAGCTAGATAGAGCAAACAACTACCTCCTTAGCTACTCAACTTGTTACTATAGTGGTGTGCCTCTAATTTTCTTTTCTTTATTACACACTATTTCTTGGACTCACCTTTCTAGTCAATAGCACGATGGAGCAAACAAAGTGGTGTTGACTTACTTGGCAATTCTAAGCATTGGAGTTTCTACTATCCTGTATTTAAGTAATGTTGTGGCAATGTGACTGAGTTTTGTTTCAAAAGTCTCTAAGTTCATTAAAAGATACTTGTTATAATCCAAAAATATCTGAGGCTAGAACATCTTATTTTTAGGGGGTAATCTTCAAGCAACCTAACCTAACCTAAATTGACCTTATCCCTGTAATATTTTTCTAGATTTATTAAAGAATTAATCTCTTTATCAAACATCATAAGTAAAGATTGTACTTCGTATAGGTAAAACAACACTTAGTAGTCATGTGGTAGTCACAAAACAAGTTTAACGAGACTAGAATGAGCATACATGCTAGATATATAATGCAACCTAAATGCACAATACAACCCCAAAACTATGGGATGCATTGTCCTCAATGCATGTAGAGAAAAAATATATAGATATATACAGGAAATGTCATGGGAAAAGAAATAAAATGCATGAGGCAGGGGAAAAAAACTTCCCTGGCTTGCATTGGAATGGAGTTACTTCATTTGACCTTGCAAGTGGATTTATGGGCACTGACTTTATACCGCAGCTTCCTCTTCAAGGGGTTCATTTCGTCCTCCTCCGTATCAGTTTTCGTGTGTAACAGCCCATTTTCAGTGAAATCAGAACAGTGGTTTCGGGACCACAAATTCGAGTCAGAAAGAAAATTTATTTTAATATTATTGCATGGTCTACATCATGATAGGAAAGACGTATGAAAGTTTCAGTAAGAAAATTTTACTGATTTTTGTGTTAAATTAGAAAGAAAAGGACCAACTTTCATAAAGTGCAAAAGTTGAATTCTAGTAGCTAGAAGGATTAAATAGCTATGGAATTCAAAATTTGAGGTCCTTACATGGTAATTAGACCATTAAGAAAAGTTAGTAGATATTTTTTGATGATTCATCCATGGAAAATTAGAAAAAGAAAAGGACTAAATTGGAAATTGAAATAAATAAAAGATGATAAATAAAATAAATAACTAATATCATAATTTTATATCATCTTCTTCCCTAAATTTTATGGAAACCCTATGAAAGAGAAAGAAAATCAAGCAAGCCCAATTGCATCCAGATAACTCAAATACAAAGTTAGATTGAGGAAAAGAAAAAGTGTCGGATTAGTAGATTTTCATATACGAACAAGTGACGAGGTATGTTCATGTAACTAAATTGTGTATTTATATGTTTTAAATTGAATGATGTGTATGTGAATTGTATCATTGTCATGAATATGAAATTAATCTTATATCTGACAAAGGCCGATGTATGATAAGTCCTATTTGAATAATGGAATTCGGTGGATACAAGATTTCCCGAATTGGTTGTAGTCCTGCTTATGTTTCGGACACACCATAGCTCTTACGAGCATACTGTTATAAGCCCTCTCGAGCTTCCGTTATATGGTTCCTACGAGCATCCTGATCGGTAGTGATCTTGCATGTGTTGTAGACTCTCGCAGATCTTTTTGAGTGTCCCATTATATGATCGGTTGTGATCCTGCATATATTGCAGACACAGACGCAGCTCTTTAAGAGCGTCCTGGTATAGGCTCTTTATGAGCTTCCTGACATGGCTCGCTTGAACTTCCTATTATATAGCTATTCAGAGCTCCTTGATAATAGCTCTTCGGAGTTACCTTTTAAGCTCAATGAGCTTCCTGTTTTAAACTCTTATGAGTTTCCTATTATAGCCCGGATAAGCTTCTTGTTTCATGGCTCATATGAGCATCCTGTTAAATGGCTTGAAAGAGTGCTTCATGATTTTGTGCCATAATGGGTACCCTTGGACGGATTTTTAGTTTTGTACATTTTAAGTGTACTACATGAGCATTTCCATCGATATTTCAAATAAATTCAATGGGTAAAGTTCGATATGGCTAAATTGATCTTGAAATGATTTATCATGGAAATGTACATGTAATATGGAAGTATGATATGAAAAGCACATGTTTATGAAAGTTATTACATGATAAGCTCATCCTTGATTTTTGATGTTTACATGATATACATGAGTAACAAGTTTCTTAAGAAAATATGTGTTTAGGCAAATGGCCATAATGATTTGGATGCATGTTTGTATATTTATTTTTAATGTATATGATTTGTAAGTTAAATTATTGTTATACAAACTTACTAAGCATCAAATGCTTACTTTGTTTTATTTTCTTCTATTTTATAGTACTCGAGGCTCGTGAGGGTTGGAACTTGGTCGGAGCTACATCACACCATCTCTTGGACTTCTCAATATATAAAATAAGCTAACTTTTGTTATAATGACATGTATAGGCTAAAATAGGTCAAATGATGAAATATTTTGGTTTTAACTAGCCATTGGAATGGCTAGTGTTAAGCATATTATGATGTAATTATAAAAAGGCCTTATCAAGTTTTAATGTTTGTTGAAATGGTTATATGGTGGAAATTATATAAACCTATTGATGAATGGTTTTGAATTAACATAACTTATCAAGAATAAATGGGCTTTTGGAAAGTTTAAACACTTTAACATATATGAATATTACTTGGTTTTGGCTTGGTTTAAAATGTTTGAATTGGTTGGTGAATGTGCTTGAATGTTGTTGTAGATGGAAGACAAAATGGGTGAGAAATATGGCCTTGAAAATGGCCTATTTTCGTCCACACGGGTAGACACACGGGTGTGTCTCAACCATGTGTGACACACAGCCATGCGCACAAGTGTGTGGTTTGGCTGTGTGTCCTCTGCATCTTTAAAATTTAGAAACAGAATCTCAAAATTGGCCACACGGACAGAGACACGGGCGTGTGTCTCAGCTGTGTGCAACACGTGGCCTAGCACACGGGCATGTGTCTTGGCCTGTGAATCCTGAACCTAATTTTTGAAAATTAAATTGTCCGCACGGCCTGGCACATAGGCGTATGGTTGGTCATGTGACTCAAGTCAGAGAGTTACACAGGTATGGAAATGGGCTGGGACACGACTGTGTGCCTCACATCGAATGCCCAGACGGCCTGAGACATGGGCATGTCACTTGGCCGTGTGAGCCACGAGCCTAATCACAGGCATGTGTCCCTTGTATATAAGAAAATTTTGAAATTTTTGCAAAAAATTCTCTGAGTTCCCGATTTAGTCCTGACTTGTTTCTAATGCATAAATTTGGCCTCGAGGGTCCAATTAAGGGACAATACGATTGAATATGATTAGTTACGAATATGAATAGTGAATGACATAATTTAATTGTATTTGTTCTGTAAATTTTTGTAATGCTCTATAACCCTGTTTCAGCGACGGATATGGGTTAGGGGTGTTATACCGTGAGCTCATAAATAAGATGATCGATGTCACATCTTGTTTAGTAGTGGAAGTTAGTGGGGTGGGTGGAACAGGGTCCTAACCTTTCATGGTGGTAGTAATGGTTGTGGCAGTTTCATCTTTCACTTCTTCTTCTTTATTTTCAACATTTAATGATGTCATCTTTTTAGGCTCCTGAGCAACAGTTTCCCCTTCATTAGTAGTGGTTCCCAAATTTTTGGATTCGACTCTGCCAGCAAGAGTTTGAGTGGCTCCTCTATAGCTTTAAGATTGAGAGAAGAGAGAGAGAAGGCTTGGAATTCTGGCATCGGCTATGTAAAGTTCTTTTATAGGGATCTCGACATTCATTCACCCAGTTTGTCAGGGCATAATTTCCTTCTGAGATGCGGTGACAAAGTCCTCTTAGTATTACAACTGGTAATCCTACACTTTTATTCTATCTCCGAAAATCTTGAAAAAACTGCTCATTAATCAAAGATAAAAACATAAATGAAAGAACATTAAATAATTAATGATAATAGATGATAAAAATGAAATGAAAGAAAAATAATTAAAGAAATGAAAAATAAACATCCCGAGGTCAATTGATTACTTACCACGATCCACATGAGCATCCCAGTAGTGGTCATTGGGAAAAATTATTACGTTACTCCAATCAAGTGATTCTTTATCACTATCAGAATTACTGTGGAAAAATCTTGTGAACTCCTCTTCCTCTATTGTTTCTATCAACCCAATGGTGTGGTATTCTTCATTCTCATCAACACATTTCAAGCCATCAAATACATTGAAAGTCTTCTTCTGATCATTTACCCTCATGATAAGTTCACCTTTTTGCACATCAATTAAAGTCCTACCTGTAGCAAGAAAAGGTCTTCCAGAATAATTGACACATCTTTGTTAACTTTGTATTCTAAAATAAAGAAATCTGTCGGAAGAATAAACTTATATACTTTTACCAGTACGTCTTCAATTTTACCTTCCGGATGTGCATAGGATCAATCAACTAGTTGCAACATAACCGTAGTAGGTCTTGCCTTCCCAATTCCCAGCTTCCTGAAAATTGAAAAAGACATTAGATTTATACTTGCTCCTAAATTTCATAATACCTTACCAACATAAAGATTTCTAATTGAACATGGGATAGTGAAACTCCCTGGGTCCTTCAACTTTGGAGGTAACTTATTCATCAGTATTGTTGTGCACTCGTTCAATGAGAGCAACAGTCTCAAATTTTCCCAATCTGTGCTTCTTTGACAATATATCTTTTATAAATTTCACAATTGGGCATCTTCTCCAAACCTTATCCTAGCGGTATATTGATATAGAGTTGTTTTAAGACCTCCAAAAATATTTTAAACTAAAAGTCTTGTTTAGAATTTTGAAATCGTTGAGGAAAAGGTGAAGGTGGTCATCTTTTAGGTTGCTAATATTATTTTACTGTGGCATTTTGGTTGGCAACACAATCTAATTCTTGCTGCGACAATCTTCTGCTTAGCCTTTTCAACTACAATGTACTTTTCAAATGGCTCTAGGATCTTCACATGGTTGTTATTCGAGTTATCCTCTCCAACCATGACATCTTAAGCAACATCATCAAGTTAAGTTCCACTTCTAAGAATGATGGCCTTGTACTGTTCCTTCCCTCTTGATCTCGAATTCTCGATATCTGTAACATCCCAAAGTTGGGCCTAGTAGGATTGGGCCCATTGGGCCTTAGGCGTTGGAGCATTTAAAATTTTTGGAAACAAGAGAACGACTTTAATGCAAGTTTGATCTAGTAGGTGAGTGATTTTGGAAGGTTGGGGGGGCTTCTATGAAGTCCCGGGTTCAAGTTAGGGCTTAGGAAAAATTTTGGTTTTAGGTGAAAAAAAACCCTAAAAGTTAGTAGTAGGCTTTAAGAATAAAATGTAGGGAAAATGACACAAGTGGAGTGTGTGGTGTAGTGGCAAAGTGACGCTACATAAGAGGTAAGGGGGTGATGCCAAAAAGGAAGGAAGGAGGTCCAAGGTTCAAGTCTTGGCTTTTGCATTTTGGTTTTCTTTTTAATGGACTCTAGAACTTTGGCCATAGGGTTTATATTTAGTTGCAGATGGTTTTAGACTCAAGAAAGTGAGTGGTCTAGTGGCAATGCGTCATTAAGGGTGCAAGGGAGTCTGGGTTCAAATCTTATGGAAAGTAATAGAGTATTTATTTTACGGATTGGACGGCAAGAGTTTGATTTGGATTTAAACTCTACTGACGGAGGGATCCCACATCGGAAAGATACAAAGAAGGAAGGTGAGAAGCTAGCTATATATAGAGCTACCTAGGAGAAGGAGCATACCTAGCTGGCGTTGGGCATAAGATTGCTCGGAGTGCGGTTTAGCAGCTTTAGATTCCTATCAGGTGTGTATTCTCTCTACACTAGCTGTAGAACGGCAAATGTCGAAATGCCCAGTCACACGGCAATGGTATCCACGCGAGCATACGAGCGCACGTGTGGGGATTCAATGCGATAGTTGAGGCCATAAATAGTGTTCTTGTGGGTGTGGGCTGTTGGGCTACGATGGCCCAAAAGGGGTCAAGTGGGCCCAATGGGCCCAGAGGCCCATATGAGTAAATTGTATGATTGAGTAGTAAATAGTAAACTAGACTATGTGAATCTCATATATATGGCTAGGTTTGGGCTGAATGGGCCACACGAGTGTGTGGGCCCACTTGGGCCGAAAATGGGCGTTAGGCCCATTCGCATCATTATCTCTGTTTAGAATACTTGAGACATTCGAGGTGACAATGGACCTTCTGTTCGGTCGTTAACACCCTGATTTGCAAATTTATCGAAATACCCCTTGTTTGTAAAATTACCAAAATACCCCTGGTTTGTGAAATTACCAAATACCCCCATTTGTAAAATTACTAAAATACCCCGATTTACAAAAACTAAAATACCCCAAGTTTGTAAAATTATCGAAATACCCCTAACTTGTGAAATTGCTAAAATACCTCGGTTTGTAAAATTATCGAAATACCCACAGGTTTACAAAATTACCGAAATACCCTTAATTTGTAAAATTATCGAAATACCCCTAGCTTGCGAAATTACTGAAATACCCCTAGTTTACAAAATTATCGAAATACCTCCGGTTTATAAAATTACCAAAATACCCCTAATTTACGAAATTAATGAAATACTCTCAGTTTGCGAAATTACCGTTTTACCCCTAAACAATAAAATGACTGTTGTACCCTCGTGGTAGTACTAGCGTTGTATATGCTAATTGTATGATTGATTATGTTTGAGATGTGTTGCATGCGTGGATTGGTTATGAGTAGAATTACCGAACTACCCCTGTAGGGTGGAATTACTGAAATACCTTTATAGGGTAAAATGACTAATTTGCCCTTATAGGTAAATGATCGACTTGTGCAATGAGTTGTCTAATTTGACTGTGGTTGTATGACTGATATGATTTTATTACAAGTTTAAATAATTGTTACTGAGCATGTCCATTTTGCATACACGTGTAATGATTGAGCATGACATACAATGCATATTGCATGGGGTTGGGATTATTAATAAAGGGGAAGTGCTAATAGGATTGCATGGTCGCTTGACGACTGTGGATCCACCGATGCTTTTTAGCCACCGAGCAGTTATGCTGCACCGTTAAGGTAATGATGCAATCGGTGTTACATAAGGAGTTTTAGGATGGGTGGGTCGATTAAATCCCCACAGGAGTGAACAGTTGGATAGGAGACGGAGTGTTCGGCTGGTATGGGCATTATTGCATTGCATATATGGATTATACTATTGAGATGGGCTTAGGCACAGATTTATTGTAACACCCTAAATTAGGGGTTGTTTATAATTCAATTAATTCCCCATGTGTATGCTTGAAGAAATGAATTTTATGTTTGCTATACATGTTTTAAGGGTCTAGTCATAACCCCGAATTAGGTCAGATTTGGAATTAAAAATTTCTTTTTAAGGGTTTAAAAGGTAGGAGCTTGGAGATAGGGGTTAAGGGGAATTTTGGGCGAAACATGACTCAAAGAATTAAGTGGCAAAGTGGCTTGCTTGCGCCACTTAAAGGCTTAGGGGTGACGAATGGGAGGTCTTGGGTTCGATTCTTGGAAAGGGGGATTACGTTTTGTTTTGGGTTTTTGGGGCGTTAAAGGAAGGGGCCAAGTAAGGAAGGCTTTAAAGAATTTTAAGGGTGAGTTTGGGCATGAAAGTTGAGTTGGTTAAGTGGTTATCGAGCGCCACTTAAAGGCTTGGAGGTATATGGGCGCAGGTCATAGGTTCGAGCTGCTGGAATGGATTTTTGGCTTTTTATTTTTAGGGTGATCGGCCTAGGGAGGTCTTATAAATAAATGAAAGGGTTTCATGACATGAAAGTCAAATGGGAGGAATGGCATGGGGCATTTAAGGGAGGCTGCGGTAGTGCGGTCTTTGCTTCGAGCCTAAGAAGCAGCAATTAGTTTTTTTTTATGCAAAATGGCGTGAAAAAGGGAATGAGCTGATGGCATGTTTGTGGACTCTAACTTGATAAGGATAAAGGTTTTTTTTTTTTTTGCACTTATTCTTTGGAAGAGTAGTATTAGTAAGTTTATTTTCTTTTAAATTGTATGAAGAGAGGATAGGAGATTAAAGTAAGATAAATCTTGCATTATCTTTGATAATTAAAGGTGAAATTATCACCATAGGGAGGGTGTTGGTGAACATTGGACTCACAGGGGCTGTCCATATTCGGTTTAACACCTAAAGGAGTGCCAAAATTCATAAAGTTCTTTTCTTTTCTCTCTTCAATAGGGCTGGCCGAATTCTCCCTTGTTGCATTTGCCAATTTTTTTCAAAACTTCTAGCTTCTTTTTCTTCTTCCAAGCCGAAACCACCATTAATTCCCCTACATCTTTTCTTTCTCTTTTCTTCCTCCATTAGTAGAACCTCTACCACTTTTCTTTGTCAAATCGCCTCTTCCATTAGACTCACTTGGCGAATCTCTCTTAAGGAAAAGGTGCTATTTTCGGTTCTTTTCTCTTCATTGAAGGTAGCCGAACCACCGTCACAACACTAGGTGGTGCTGACTTGTGGTGTTTAGGGGCCTAAATAATCATTAAGGTAAGGGATAATCACCTCTTTTAGGTACAAGGTTATGGCCGAATGGCCTATGATTCTTACTAATATGATTAAAGCGATTGTAGGGAAGCCATAGCCATTAAGGGAAGCTTTCGGGATTTATTCTCCTAAGGTAAGGTGGTAAGTAACATTCGGCTATAGGCTTTGGTTATGAATAAATGTACAAGCAAATTTTAACATGTGTTTTGGTAGGGATCTTGAAGACTCAAGTGACAAATTCGAGATTTCGGTAAGTTAGGTGGTGGTTAAGTACATTCGGCCAAAGGCCATATTTTTGGTACAAGAGACCTTCGGGGTTATTAACATGGCCGAATAGGCCTAATGTCCCTAATTATGTTGTTGGCCGATTATAGGTTAAGAGATCTAGCGTTGTAGATCGACTTTTCGGGATCTAGGATTCGTGGTAGTATCAGGTGTGTAAAACTCTTACACACTTTATTAATTAACTGTGCTATATTGTTGCATTTTAATCTTTTTGCTAGTTTTGCTTGTGGGCATGAGATCGGATTCCGGGTAAGTCCCCTATTACATGATCTTTTGATATGTGACTTTGTATGCCATCACATGCTGTTAAATGCCATGCCTAAAAACATGTTATATGATAATTGATATGTGAGCATGATGATGGTGGGATTGATGAGAGGAGGGGATGATTTTATGGATCGCGCCATGGTTTTGACCACAAGATGGGTTGGCCCCATCAGTTATTTGTGACCTATGGTCATCGATGGTTTTGACCACACCGATTGATAAATGCGACTAAGTCCCGTGGTTTGGTACCACCGATGGTTTTGACCACACTTGATATATTGTGACCTATGGTCATCGATGGTTTTGACCACACGATGGGTTGGCCCCATCATTTGATTTGTGACTCTAAGTCATCGATGGTTTTGACCACCAGTGGTTTTGACCACACAGGCGATTAAGGAGTATGGATGGTTAGGTTGGGTTGCATGTGCATGTTTATTAATAAATTATGTATGAGATGCATTTTCCGGGTGGGGGATTTACACACTGAGTCTTGGTGACTCACCCCCTTCCATTACCATTTTTGCAGATGAGTAGATCGCGGTGATGGAGCCGGAGAGGACTCGAGGCGGCCATGCTTATCAGTGGATTTGAAATTACTTTGTTTTAGTTAAACTTATTATTTTTCTAAGTCTTTTATTTCGGGATTGTAATAAGGCCGCTATAATTTATTATTTGGATGTTATTTTATTTTACTTATGTTATACTACAAACGAATTTACAAAAGATATGTAAACGATTAAAAGTAACTTTTCAAACTTAATAAACTTTTACGGGTTTTCAAAGATGTTACCATCGGGTAACAAAAATTAAACTAAGCCAACTATAACTTTGACGGATTTTAAAATGCTACATGATCAACCATTTTCAAAAAGGGTTTATCAACCCAACTATACTTATAAAAAGCCCAACGAAGTTTTCAAACCCCGTTTTCACACCTTAGCTAAATTTTATCAAGTTTTCACCAAACCTTCAAAATGATTCAATTTATTTTACTCCGTGACATACCAGATCCGGTCAGGACTCATGGGCCGAGTTTGGGGTGTTACATTTATATATATGATATGTGACATATATGGGTTAAGACCCAACCGAGGCTATTTTGGGCTAAGGCCCAATTGCCATCGTTATTGTAATGGTCTTCGACCCAGATTGTTGTGATGCATGTTCTTACCGATGAGGGTTGTGCACACTGAGTTTTCGTAAACTCACCCCCTCTTTTTATTAAATGTTTCAGGTAATTCCCAGCGGTAGAGGATTGGGAGCCGTGGAGGACTCGGGGGTGGCTATACATCAAAGATACTACTCGTGAACTTTAGTAATTTTGATTTTTACCTTATTTTAAGGTTACTTATTTTGGGTTAATAATTTGTAATAAGGCCATTGGTTTATTTTTTTCTAAGTTTTCATTTATAATCGTTAAACTTATAATTAAGGGGTTTTCTTAAAACATTGGCAATCATTTTCTAAAATATCATGTTTACGCAACGATGCAAGTTCAACTTTCATAACAAAACAGTTTTTCAAAATAATAACAACTTTTAAATGGTCATTTAGTAAATCATGTTTTTCTCAATCAAACAACGAACTCGGAGTTCAAAAATCTGATAAAACTTTTCTAAACAATTGCTTAGCTTTTCAACTTCCTTCACTGTGACACGCCAAATTCAGGCCTAACTTTTAGGCCAGGTTTGGGGTGTTACAATATCACTTGGTAATGCTCCTTGTAGTCTCGAATTTAAAGCATTCGTTATCTACCCTACAAGAATCTTAAGTGTTCTGAGGGATGAAGTCTGACTCTAAATTATAATATCATTCTTTTCCATATATTCCTTCAACAAAGCTTCAATAGAGGTAGAAGATGATGCTTGACCTTGTTGAACATTTTCCCTCGGCATAGGATGATTATAATCTAGCAGTGCACTGTTGGCATTCTATCTCACACCATTGTTTAAATTACCACACCTTGATTATTCCAACTAAAATTTGAATGTTTCTTCCACCCTGGATTGTAGGTGTTCGAATAGGGGTTATTATTCTGGTTAAAATTACCCATGTAGTACATAGATGCGGGATTTGGTGGTCATTTATCAAACACATGGTCTTCACCTCAATAAACGCACGATGGCTCGACTGTTTTCATGTCTTGAACTGTAGTTAGTCTCTTCATTATTTTGATTCTATTATTTAAATATGATACTTGGCAATTAATGAAGTGATTGCATCAAGTTCCATGGTACTAACTGTAATAGCTAATTTAGGAGCCAGTCAAAACAATGATCTCAGGATCACTAATCTGAGGTCAGAGAAAATTATTTTAATGCTATTTATGAGTTATTGTCTGATTATATAGGTGCATAAAAATTTTGGTGCTTTAATTTTAGCGATTTCATGCTTAATTGAAAAATGACTAAATCGCATAAAGTGTGAAAGTTCTATTTTATAAGCTAAAGGTGCCTAATAGCCATAGAATATTAATTGGAGGTCTTTAAAGGGAAATTAGCCCCTGAAATAAATGTTGGCCGACCATAGGGGACAAAATGAGGTCAAAATTGGTCAATTAGGTGGGTTAGGTGGATTAAATTGAAGGAAATAAATAAATAAAGAAAAATATGATATCACACTATTCATCCACCTCCTTCCACCAAAATTTCAAGCAAAATAAGTGTTTGAAAGCTTAAAATTTTCTGCAAATTCTCCTCCTTACAAGTAAGTGATTTTGGTGACTTTTCTTGATGATTTTTGTACTTTTAGGACCCTTGTATCATGATCTTACTAATGAGGGGTCTATTTTGCAAAATGGTTAAGAGTCTAGAGTTTTTTCCATGTGAATAATTATGTTGGTTTCTGCATTTTTATGGAAGAAAATGAGTCTTAGTTGTTAGATAAGCAACATTTGTGGAAGGTGTTTCCATGAAAACACTTTAAAGGACCTTTTTGTAAAGGTTGTATAATAAGAGGTAAGTATGTGAAATAATAGGTTTTGATGGTTGCCATAAGAGAAATAAATGTTCACCTAGGCTCATTAAAAAAAGAAATTTGATTAGAATTGATTTTCGAGCCTAAGGACAAAATGGTCATTTTGTAAAGTTTAGGGCAAAATAGTGATTTTGCCAAAATATGATTATTAAAATACATGTGTTAATGTGATTATGGAACAAGCTAATTTTCTACTATATAGATCAAGAAGAACGAAGGATTAACTTTGACCGAGGAAAAGGCAAGGTATCGAATTAAATCGGTAAGTGACCTATTTTGAAACCGAGGTAAGTTTGTATGTGATCAACATTCATGCTAGTATGTTTGAGAATATTTGATATTATAATGATGCATGATATTCTATGAAATTGGGTAATGGTGTTGAATGAGGAAGATGATGAAAGTTGAGATGTTGAAGTCCCGGTTGGACTATAATAAATGTGTGAATACTATCATCGAGACATGAGATTGATAAGGTCCCGTGTAAGACTATGTTCGGGACATGGCCTCGGCATCGAGTTGAGATCCCATATAAGACTAGATCTGGGATATGGCATCGGCATTGAATAAGAAAAATCATATAAGACAATATCCGAGATGTGGCATCGATAATTGATAAGAGATCCCGTATAAGACCATACTTGGGATATGGCATCGGCACTCAGAGGTGACCCCATGTAAGACCACACCTGGGATGTGGCATTGGCTTCGTGTTTATGTTAATGACAATGAATATGCATCTTTGAGTATCCTTAATGATTTAGTGGGATAAATAGATAAGCTTGGAAATAGAGATGAGATTAGTACTAAGTTATGTGATTGAGTGAATACAGGTACCCGTGAGTAAATCACGAGGAATGTTTATGATTTGTGGCATGGTATGTATTAGATAAGAACAAGTATGAGTAACTTATGGCAAAGTACTTAAGACTTTGTGTGGTTATCTAATGTCATGAATGGATGACATAATGAGCTTTATGTTGTTATTTATTTTCATGCAAACTTACTAAGCTTTATGCTTACCCATCTCATTTCCCTTTTCCTTGTAGTATTGCCAAGATAACTCGAGGATCGTGGGACGTCGGAGTTCAGAATCACACTATTGACATCTCTTTAGTATAACAAAGTTAGATTTGTTTTAGTATGGTATGTATAGGACTTGGTCATTTTGTTATGTCATATTTGTTATCCAAAATGTTGGCTATTTATGTTATCAAATTCATTTTGTAAGTGGCCATTGGAATTGGGCCAATACTTGACAAGTTTATACATATTCAATAACGATGAAATTCATGAAGTGTATGCTTGTATAGATGCCTCAATTTTGAGTTCTTAGAAGTGCCTTGTAGTCACAACGTATGTTGAGTTGAATTGGTATAAGTATGGTTGCTATGTAGGGTGGCATTTGGCTTAATAAACAACCTTACAAATGTCCACATGGGTAGACACACGGGCGTGTGTCTAGGAGGTGTGTGACACACGATCAGCCCTATGGGTGTGGGACTAGGTTGTGTGTCCCCTGAATGTTAGTTTTACAAGTTAGTATGCTCAGTCGTAAACACAGGGTAGAGACATGGCCGTGTGTCTCAGTCGTGTGGAAGGCACGGCCACAGACATGGGCGTGTACCCAAGCCATGTGAAGTCTACACCTAAATTTGGAATTTAATTCACCACACGGTTGAAGGGCATAGACGTGTGACTATGATCGTGTGTCAGAGTCTTAAAAAATTATAAAAAGAATGATTGAACTTGGAAACTAACTAAGACAACGATGGAGGCAAGTGCACCTATCGAACAATAGTATAGTTTAGTGGCAAGACTGGATTGTCAAACCCAAAGGAACCAAAAGTACTAATACTAACTTTTCTTTTTATTATATAGCCTAAGAATTAAGGGATTTGTTTATCTAATCTAAAATTAACTAACTACTAAGCTAAAGATGCGAAGAAAAAGAGAAGGAATTGGGGAAATACTTGTGGGAAAAACCAATTGATTAAGACAATACCCGAGGAAGAATATTCCTAGACTTCACTTGTTACCTAACTCTGAACCAGACGATTTATTCACTTGACTTGATCCGTAGGATTCCCTAATTTATATTAATACCTCTTTCTAGGCTACTAATGTCTAACCCTAGGTTGATTAATTGAAATTTCCTTCTAATTTAAAACCCCTAAGATTGCATTAACTCGATCTATGGACTCCCATATTAGGTTTGTAACGACCCGAATTTGGGCCTAGTAGAATTGGGCCCATTGGGCCTTAGGTGTGGGAGCGTTTAAAAAATTTTTGAGAACAAGAGAATGGCATTGATGCAAGTTAGACCTATTAGGTGAGTGATTTTGGAAGGTTAGGGGCTTCTATGAAGTCCCCGATAAAACTTGGGTTTTAGGAGAATTTTGTTTTTAGGAGAATAAAACCCTGGGAGTTAGTAGGTAGGCTTTAAGAATAAATTGTAGAGAAAATAACACAAAAAGGAGCTTGTGGTGTAGTGGCAAAGTGGCCCCACATAAGAAACAAGGAGGTGACGCCACACAAGGAAGCAAGGGGATCTAAGATTCAAGTCTTGGTGCTTGCATTTCATTTTGATTTCTTTTATTAAAGTAACTTAGACTTTGGCCATAGGTTTATATTTAGTTGCGCATGATGTTAGACACAAGGAAGTGAGTGGTCTAGTGGCAAGGCGTCATTAAGGGTGCAATGGAGTCTGGGTTCGAATCTCATGACAAGCAGGGGAGTATTTATTTTGCGGATTGGATGGCCAGGTTTGTGTTGGATTTAAACTCTACTGAAGAAGAGATCCCACATCGAAAAGTTAGCAAGAGGGAAGGTGAGAAGATGGCTATATATGGAGCTATCTATGAGGAGAATAAACATACCTTGGTTGGCGTTTGGGCATAGGAGCATTCGGAGCGCGGATTAGCTTCAGACTCCTATTAGGTGTGTATCTCACACTACTCTAGTTGTAGAGCGGCAAATGACAAAATACCGATCACACGATGATGGTAGCTACACGAGCGCACGGGCGTACGTGTGGGAGCTTCGACGCGATAGTCGAGGCCACCATGAGTATTCTTGTGGGTTGGCATTATTTGGGCCAAGTGGGCCCAATGGGCTCGGGGGCCCATATTAATAAATTGTATGATTGTGTAGTAGATAGTGAAATGGTCTAGGTGAATCTCATATTTGTGGCTAGATTTGGGCTAAATGGGCCACACGAGCGTGTAGGCCCACTTGGGCCAATAATTGGCCTTAGGCCCATCTGCATCATTATCTCTGTTTAGAATACTTGAGTCGCTTGAGGCAACTGTAGACCTTCTGAGGGGTTGGTAAAATTATCGAAATACCCTCGAATTGCAAAATTACTGAAATATCCCTAATTTATTAAATTACCAAAATACCCCTAGTTTGTAAAATTACTGAAATACCCTTGAGTTGTGAAATTATCAAAATATCCTAGAAGGTAAATTACTAGAATACCCCTGGGTTGCAAAATTATCGAAATACTCTTGGAGGGTAAATTATTGAAATACCCCTAGAGGGTAAATTATCTAATACCACAGGGTTGCAAAATTACCAAAATACGCTTGGAGGATAAATTACCGAAATACCCTTAGAGGTTAAATTACCAAAATACCTCTGGGTTGCAAAATTATCGAAATACCCCCGAGGGGCTAAAAATGACAATTATACCCTTAATTGTGAATGAATATCGTGTGTATGTTTTAATTACACCTTTATAAGTGGATACATGACATTTTATCATATTGCATGGGGTGGGTTAATGACTGAAGAGAAGTGTAGCCTGGTGGCTCTGTCGCATACTATTTTAGTGGCTATGTCACATATATATATATATATATATATACTATGACTCTAGTGGCTCAGCCACAAATATTGTGATTAGTAGCTTGTCTGCATTATTGGTGTGATTGGCGGGGTGGGTTGACTTGATCCCCACAGGTGACGATTGCTTGGTACGGGGGTGTGATTGGTTGGATTGGGTTGGGTTACATTACATTACATTACACTACATTATCTACATTATCATGCTTATAGAGCTAAGGGCCAGATTGTTACTGAATAGGGCTATGACCCAGTCTACTTCTGTATGGGCTTCGGCTCAATCTGCTTCTATATGGGCTTCGACTTAGCCTGCTTCTATATGGGCTTTGGTTCAATCTACTTCTGTATGGGCTTTGGCCCAGTTTACTTCAGTATGGGCTCAGGCCCAATTAATGACCGACTAGGGGAATTACACACTGAGTTCTCGTAACTCACCCCTTTCCTTTAACCTTGCAGTTAATCCCTAGCCTTAGAGGATTTAGAGCTACGGAGGACTCGGAGGTGGCCATACTTGGAGTTGTTAATAAACGAAACTTAGTAATTTTGGTTTGAAATTATTTTAGATTATTCTATTTTGGGTTATTAATTTATGTAATATGGCCTTTGGGATTTTCTTTTAACTTTCATTGGTAATTCTTTTAGTTATGAATCTAAACAATATAACATGGGTTTTAAAAAATGATAACTGCAGTTTTCAAATATCACATTTTCGCAACTTTTAAAGTCAATCTTCTTCTATAAACATTGTTTTGAAAATAATATTATGTTTGCAAGGAAAAATAACTTTAAGCAAATTTTATTTGTTAAGCGACGAAATTCGAGGTTTTTAAAGATCGTAAGGTTTATACAACCTTTTGATGTCACATGCCAGATTCGGGCCTAACTTCTTGACTAGGTTTGGGGTATTACATTTTATGGTATCAGAGCCCGGTTACAAAACTTGGCTATGGAATCGGTTTAGAATTTTTTTTCAAAATCTGTTTAACCTTTGGTTTAGAAAGTGATAGTGCTATTTGAAGTATGGCACACCGAGTCTCCAGCACCAAATCCATAAGTTCCTGATACTATGCTTTGTTGTATGCTGTATTGCCTGTAGTTTTTCTGTGTATGTTTTGTGGATGTGATGCTTAAACATAGAGTTTGTATTTATTTCGGGTATAGTATGGAAATTATTTGCATGTGATGTCTATCCACTCTGATGGATAAATAGTGTGGTGCGTGCTTGTGTTATTATGATAAGAGTGTGTAGCGAGAGCGTAGTGTGCTAGGTTAGGGTGTGCAATGTTTTCGTTAGTTGGAAATTTCGAGGACAAAATTTCTTTAAGGGGGTAGATTTGTAACGACCCAAATTTGGGCCTAGTAGAATTGGGCCCATTGGGCCTTAAACATAGGAGTTTAAAATTTTTTGAGAACAAGAGAACGACATTGATGCAAGTTGGGCCTATTAGGTGTGTGATTTTGGAAGGTTAGGGGGAGTCTCGGGATCAAACTTGGTTTTTAGGAAAATTTTGGTTTTAGGTGAATAAAACCCTGTGAGTTAGTAGGTTGGCTTTAAGAATAAATTGTGGAGAAAAATGACACAAAAAGAGCTTGTGGTGTAGTGGCAAAGTGGCGCCACATGGGAGACAAGGAGGTGACGCCACACAAGGAAGCAAGGGGATCCAAGGTTCAAGTCTTGGCACTTGCATTTCATTTTGATTTCTTTTTTTAAAGGAACTTAAACTTTGGCCATAGGTTTATATTAGTTGTGCATGATGTTAGACACAAGGAAGTGAGTGGTCTAGTGGCAAGGCGTCATTAAGGGTGCAAGGGAGCCTGGGTTCAAATATCATGACAAGTAGAAGAGTATTTATCTTGAGGATTGGATGGCCAGAGTTTGTTTTGGATTTAAACTTTACTGAAGAAGGGATCCCACATCGGAAAGCTAGCGAAAGGAAAGGTGAAAAGCTGGCTATATATGGAGCTGTCTATGAGGAGAGTAAACATACCTTGGTTGGCGTTTGTGCATAGGAGCATTGTAATATCTGGGAATTAGGGCTTGTGTATTTTTGCTTAATTGCATGTGGTAGTATGCCTATGTGTGTTTTGAATGTGTTTAGGAGACTTTGGGAACTCTAGAGTGTAGGAGAATGCCTTAGAAAATATTAGATTTTTAGTTTTAAAGGGGGAGCTAGGCAAAGGAGGCCTTAAAGAAATTTGTAGGGGAAATTGGACATAAAAATGGGCTTGTTAAAGTGGCAAGGAGGCGCCACTTAAAGCCTTAAAAAGTGACACCACAAGCAAAGGCAAAGGGGCCTAGTTCTGACGAGCAAAGAAGGGAGCACTTGTGGAGTTGTTTTTTTCGTCAGGGAGGAAGGGAGTTGGACGGCAAGTGGACTCTAGGAATGAGGAGGTATAGATAGGGTGGGAGAGCTTGAGGATTCGGCTAAGATGGAGGGGATCAAGGGATAAGGGAGTGAGAGATGAGTTGGCCGAATATGGGATTCTAAGGGGTGCATAATCGATTTTGAGGCTTTGGTAGAGGGTGTGTGTGCCGAAATACTGATAGCCTTCTTCTAAGTCTCCTTTTTTCTCAACCTTAAGCTTATACCTTTTCTTTTGTGGTCGAATATCCCATCACCATTGGAGAGCCACAGCCGAACCTTGTTGACCCTTACTCTCTTCTTCTTTTCACAAATCCATCAAAAGTCGAATACACAAATAACCCCTAGTTGATTGTTCATTAAACCCCAAAAGCCGAAACCTATTGATCAACATCTAGCCTATATAATTTGAATCTCTGTGGGGTCGCAGCAAGGTGCGATCGATTTCATCATTAGGGGTAAGATCAAATGTTATTCGATTTTCCTTCCTCCTTCTTTTAGATTGGCCGAAATCTAGGAACTAATTCCTTTCCCTCTCTTTGGTCGAATCTTTGAAGAGGAATTTTAGGATTTTGTTATTGTCGACTACAAGGAGAAGATCTTCGGGATTTCACAATCCAAGGTAAGCCATGTGTAGTATTCGGCCAAGGGCCATTATCATAGATCTTGTGCAATAAGCTAACCCTAACATGTACCATGTAGGATTTCGACATCTTCATAAAGCAAGTGATGATTTTTGGATTAAGAT
The DNA here is from genome assembly GCA_025506655.1 of Gossypium rotundifolium. NCBI lineage: Eukaryota > Viridiplantae > Streptophyta > Magnoliopsida > Malvales > Malvaceae > Gossypium > Gossypium rotundifolium. The sequence continues at coordinate 65,713,583 of CP106730.1, read as the reverse complement.
CCGCAAGGTAAGAGGGCATTAATATTCGGCCAAGGCCATAGTAAGTGTTAGTGACTAGCGATTCGACTATGATCTTTTAGGGCAATTCGGCAAGTGGGGAGTAAAGCAAAAGAGCCTTCGGTTATCGGTGTGTAGTTACTACGTAATTTCCTGAGTATGTCTCAATTATTGTGTGTGTTATAAATATGATGATTAGTGCAGTGGCAATAATGGGATGGTTACCTTTAGTGGGTATGTCGATAATCAGGTCAGTGGTAAAAGTTGATAAAATTGTGGTTATTGCTGTATATATGTGTGGTATGTTTGAATAATTGAACATGCATTATTTCATCACATCACTATTGTATGTTGCATAATCATGGGGTGGGATTTGTATATCTGAAAGAAGAATAGGGTGTACATTTATGTACGTGGATTAGTGATGGCTACGAGCCTCACATGGATTGACGTTGACTATGGTCACATTGTGGATTATTTTGTGATTTGATCACGTGGACCAGTGGCTCGACCACTTGGTGGATGGTATAATTTTCTGAATTGGTGTGTAGAGGTTGGAGGGTCGATTTAGTAATCCCCTGGTGTGTGGTGGTTGGATATGGGGGTGTGTAGAGGGTGGACCCTAGGCTGGGTTGGGTCCATTTTGCATTATTATCGATTTGTGGATTGGTGTGGTTTTGGGACAAGCCCATATGTGGAAATCAGGACTAATTACACATCGAGTCTATTGACTCACCCAATTTTACCAAACAATGCGGTGGATCGTGATGTTGGATCGGGTTGGATGGGATTCGAGATGGCCATGTAGATGCAGCTTTTATGTTTAGAAACTTATATCTTAATTTCAGTTTATATGGGATGTTTTGATGTAATAAGGCCATTTAATTATTTTGGGTTTCAATGTGGTTATGTTAGACTAGACTTGGATTATTAGTTGCAAACAAAGTTTCAAGTTATGACGGTTTCATATCTTAAAGACTTATTAAAGGTTTTTACTCGGTTTATCTTAAGAAATTTAAAGGAAAAGAGGGACTCATTTCTAATTAACTCCGAACTTCAAGATGTTTTTCAACCTAAAGTTTTCTTTCAGTAGAATTTTGAATTCGATCGTAGTGTTTTGGGTCGGGTTTGGGGCATTACAAATTGGTATCAGAGCCCAGATTCTACACTCGGCCTATGGATTTCTGAAGCCCATAAACATTTTCATTTTGTGTTTTAGTGGGTCAAAGAAAATTTTCAAGAAAAAGGGTTTTCTGGAGCATGGTACTCAAATCGTCCAGCCCGAAGTCCACCAGGTAAGTACCCCTAACCCTTTTGTGATTGGTATGTGGGAATTATAGGGATGTAGAATTGTAGATTAGGAATTATTGAACCCTAGGAGTAGTCTACCCCAACACCGGAATACATAAAATTTAAAGTCTAACCAAACAAACTTGTGGCTGAGTCACCAAGATAAGGGTGTGGCAACCGTTGTGCGCATGTCTAGGATTGGATTCAGGGGGAGCTTGGTATTTAAGCAGTCCTAGTGACTCACCTCCTCTCCGCTCGAATCCTACCTGGTGCGTAGTGACGGTTCACCCTAACCAAGAGGACTTAATCACGGGCTAAAATCCATAACTAAAACCCGAAAGGGACCAGTCACCTTGTTTTGAATAATCCTTAAATCAAACCTTGGTTTCAAAATTGCCAAAGAACCCTTGATTCAAAAATGACCAAAATACCCCTGATTTGCAAATTGACCAAATTACCCCTAACCTGTTCGAATTACCAAAATACCCTCAGTAAGGAAAGTTGCTAAAGTACCCCGAATTAAAATTTCCAAAATACCCTTATTTTGAAAAACCACCAAACCATATTTTGCAAAATTACCGAAATACCCCTGGTTTGTAAAATTACAAAAATACCCGCAATTTATAAAATTACCATATTACCCTTGAATCTTCTTACCAAGTATTCTTATTACGCAAAAATATCAAAAATCTCTATTTTGTGAAATTTTGAAATACCCTGATTTGGAAAATTACCAATATACCCCTATAGGACAAATTACGAAAATACCCTTGGGTAGTGGAGAACAACAACAATAAAACCACAACACTTTTCTGTGATGAACGCAAGTTCATGAATGATGATGATTGGATGAATAGACTTGAGACTATGTGTATGTATGAATTCGAAAGAACCACTTTCTAGAACTATTAAACATAAGACTGTTCGCGATAAATCAGTGGAACAAAAACTGATTCATAAAATTCTTAAGCAGACTAAATCACGAACGTAGACATGAGCTCTAGGGGATGTAGACGCAATGTGCGAGGGCGTGGTAGAGGCAGAATGACTGTGTCAGAACCAGTTGAGTCTGGTAAGGGTTCCGAAAATAAAGCACAACCACCGACTGTAGGGACGAAATTTCAAGAGCAGACAGGAGGAGAGGACGCAGTATCGCAGGCTATGTTGCGAGTTTTAGAGTGAGTGGCTGGAGCGAGTACAGGAAATGGGGCTAGAAAGTTAGTATCTGAGAGACTTAGAGCGAATGGAGCTGAGGTTTTTAGAGGAGTATCGGGAGTAGCTCCGAACGTAGAGGAGTACTGGTTGGAGGTAGTGGAAAGGATCATGGAAGATTTGGATTTCACTGCTGAGGAGAAGCTAATGGGTGTTGTCTCGTTGCTCCGGGACAAGGCTTACCAATGGTGGCTCACAGTCAGGGAAGGTACTCCTGCAGATCGAATGGAATGGGGTTATTTTAAGATCAAGTTTAAGGGAAAGTACGTAGGAGCTAGTTATGTGGACGCACAGAGGAAGGCATTTCTCAATTTGGTGCAAGGTGGTAAATTGGTTGCTGAGTACGAGGCAAAATTTCTGCGATTGAGTATGTATACATCGTGGCTACCGATTATGATAGGTGTGTCGATTCAAAATGGACTAAGAGATGAGTCATGCAGTGTTGATTGCCCTCGAGAGAAAGGGACTTTGCTATTCTAGTAGAAAATCTCGGATAGTGAAGAGGTCGAGAGGATCGAGAGATGTAGGATAGAGATAAAAGACCAAGAGGAGTTATGGGCGATAGCATCATCCGGGGTTTCGAGCAAAGACCAAGGGTTGAGAACTCTATTCGTGAACCGGAACTAGAGTCGCCCATGTGCTAAATGCGGAGAACTCATGCAAAAGATTCTTTGAGGCGAATAAGGAATATTTTGATGTGGGTCCAAGGCTCATTTGGTAAGGAACTATCCTCGTGAGATGGAAAGGGCTCGAGAAAGAGGCCGTGGATATGTTCATCGGGTAGAGGTGGTCGGCAGCAACGAGGGTCGTGGTTCGAACCATGAAGGGAATGGTTCCGGGTGAGGTCGTAGAGCACCAGGCAGAGGTGCTGAGGGTTTAGGTGTGAGACAGCCAGGGTTGGTGTATGCCGCCAACTGTCGTGAAGAGGGAGATGCACCAGATGTTATCACGGGTACGTTTCTTATTTACGGATTACCCTTTATGGCTTTAATTGATGTTGGGGTAACTCATTCGTACATTGCTAGTGTGGTGTCCGAACTTTGGAAGTGAACTCAAACTATCTCTAGGAAAATGACTATATTTCGGTCCTTTAGGGCAATCTGTAGTGGTAGATAAACTCTTTAGAGACGTGCCTTTAGAAGTTCAGGGGGTAGTGTTTCCAGCTGACTTAATGGAACTACCATTCGGGGAGTTTGACCTAATATTAGGTATGGATTGGCTAATGAAGTATCATGCGAATCTGGACTGTGCTGATAAGCGCATGTCGTTGAAAACTCCCGATGACAAAGAGATTGTAGTGATAGGGGAACGGAGAAATTACTTGTCAAATGTAGTGTCCGCCCTTAAGGCAGAGAAGATGGTGAGGAAAGTATGTGTGGCTTTTCTGAATATTGTTAGTGACTTGGAGGCTAAGGGAGCTGCGGTAGGTGAGGTCAGGACAGTGAAAGAGTTTGGGGATGTTTTTCCGGAGGAACTGTCGGGGTTACCTCCAGATCGCAAGGTGGAATTTAGGATTGATTTGTTGCTAGGTACAGCGCCAGTATCTATCGCTCCGTACAGAATGGCACCAAAGGAGTTGGTTGAGCTCAAGGCATAGATCCAGGAATTACTTGATCGTGGGTTTATCCGACCCAGTGTGTCTCCATGGTGAGCACCAATCTTATTCGTAAAGAAGAAGGATAGGTCTATGCAGATGTGCATAGATTATCGGCAGCTAAATAAGCTGACCATCAAGAACAAGTATCCATTGCCAAGAATAGATGACTTGTTCGATCAGCTTAAGGGGGCTACGATATTTTTGAAAATAGATCTAAGGTCGGGATACCACCAACTCAAGGTGAAGGACGCAGATATCCATAAAACAACCTTTTGGACTCGATACAGGCATTATGAATTCCTAGTGATGCCGTTCGGGTTGACGAATGCCCCAGCTGCGTTCATGGATATGATGAATTGGGTTTTCCAACCCTACCTGGATCGATTCGTCGTTGTGTTCATAGACGACATCTTGGTGTATTCTAAGTCTGAGGAGGAGCACGATGAGCATCTCCGGGTGGTGTTGCAAGTGTTAAGGGAAAGGAAGTTATATGCCAAATTCAGCAAGTGCGAATTCTGGCTGAGGGAGGTTGCTTTTCTGGGTCATATGGTGTCTCCAGAAGGGATAAGGGTAGATCCCAGGAAGATTGAGGCGATGTTAGATTGGAAACCACCTAGGTCGATGGCAGAGGTTCATAGTTTCTTGGGATTGGCAGCTACTACAGGAGATTTGTAGAAGGGTTCTCGCTCTATAGTCGCACTTCATCGATTTAAATTGTTAAGAAAGGAGGTACCTTTCGTGTGGACGAACAAGCGGTAGGGAAGTTTTGAGAGATTGAAGAAGGTTTTGATGAAGCTCGGCTTTAATTTACTGAGAGGTGAAAAGGACTTTGTGGTGTATTGTGATGCTTCCCATACGTGGTTGGAATGTGTCCTTATGCAAGAAGGAAGGTTGTTGCCTATGCATCTCAAAGAATTAAGGCCTCATAAGGTTAATTACCCGAAGCTTGACTTGGAGTTGGTCAGCTTTGTGGTTTTTACACTTAAGGTGTGGAGGCACTATTTATATGGAGAGAAGTCGGTGATTTATACGCACCACAAGAGTCTTAAGTATTTGTTGACTCGTAGGAGTGAATATAAGATGTTGAAAGTGGGTAGAGTCATTGAAAGATTATGATTGTTCTATGAGTATCACCCGCAAGGCGAATGTGGTGGCGGATGCCCTAAGTCGAAAAGTAGTGTTGATCCGAGGCGATGTTTGCACATCATAGCTGTACGACGATGGAAGTTTGCTAGCAGAGTTACAAGTGAAATCGACATGGGTGAGTCAGGTGAAAGAAAGACAGTTGGTAGGCGATGATCTAAGTGCTAAGCTACGACAAGTGCAGGATGGGGGATTGGAAAGTTATGGTGTGAATAGTAATAGAGTGTTTTGTTTCAAGGGCAAGGTATGCCGAAGGATAAAGAGCTTAGGCAGAGGATTTTTCAAGAATCCATGGTAGTCCTTATGCTATGCATCCTGGAGGAAGCAAGTTGTACAAAGATCTACGGGATTAGTTTTGGTGGCCTGGTCTTAAGCGGGAAGTTACAGAGTTTGTAGGGAAGTGCTTAACGTATCAGCAGGTCAAGGCTGAACACCAGGTACCTTCGGGGTTACTTCAGCCGATAAAGATTCCGCAGTGGAAGTGGGGGAGAATCGCCATGGACTTTGTTAGTGGGCTTCCCCTTACGCCTACTAAGAAAGACTCAGTATGGGTAATAGTAGATCGGTTGACAAAGTCTGCACATTTCATCCTAGTGTGGGTTGATTATTCTTTGCAGAAGTTGGCAAAGTTGTACGTGGCAGAAATTGTGAGACTGCATGGAGTGCCGGTGTCGATTATCTCGGATGGGGACCCGAGGTTTACGTCTCTATTTTGGAAGGCACTACATCAGGCATTGGGGACCGTGTTAGACTTCAAAGACGTGTTTCATCCATAGTCGACGGCTAGTCGGAGCGAGTAATCCAAGTATTAGAGGATATGTTGAGGGATGTGTGATAGATTTTAGAGGAAGCTGGGAGGAATTCTTGCCTTTAGCGGAGTTTGCATACAACAACAGCTACCAAGCGAGCATTCAAATGGCACCATGCGAAGCGTTGTATGGAAGGAAGTGTCAGACACCTACTTGTTGGACGGAGCTAGGGGAACGTCATGTTTTGGGACCGTAGATGGTATGAGTCGAAGAAAAGGTTAAGGTAATTTGAGCACGGTTGAAGGAGGCATCTGACAGGCAAAAGTCATATGCCGATCTTAAGCGGAAAGAGATAGAGTTTGCAATAGGTGACTATGTGTTTTTAAAGGTGTCACCGTGGAAGAAGGTAATGAGATTTGGTCGCAAGGGAAAGCTAAGTCCCAGGTTTATAGGGCCTTATCGTGTTTTGAAGCGTTGGACCAAAGGCATATCAATCGGAGTTGCCTTCTGAGCTAAAGCAGTTGCATGATGTATTCCATGTCTCGATGCTACGTCGTTACCAATCGGATCCATCTCACGTGGTTCCAGTTGAAGAAGTGGAGTTGAGACTAGACATGTCTTGCGAGGAAGAACCAATTCAGATTCTGGAGCGGGATGTGAAAGTCTTGCATAGGAAATCAGTTCCTCTAGTCAAAGTATTATGGCGTAACCATGGATCAGAAGAAGCTTCGTGGGAGCCAGAAGAAGCGATGCGACAGCAATACCCTCACTTATTTTAGCCAGGTAATTTTAAGGTCAAAATTATTTTAAGGGGGTAGAACTGTAATATCTGAGAATTAGGGCTTATGCATTTTTGCTTAATTGCATGTGATAGTATGCCTATATGTGTTTTGAATGTGTTTAGGAGACTTTAGGAACTCTAGAGTGCAGGAGAATGCCTTAGAAAATATTAGATTTTTAGTTTTAAAGGGGGAGCTAGGCAAAGGAGGCTTTAAGAAAATTTGTAAGGGAAATTGGACATAAAAATGGGCTTGTTAAAATGGCAAGGAGGCGCCACTTAAAGCCTTAAAAAGTGATGCCACAAGTAGTGCAAAGGGGGCCTAGGTTCGAGCAGCAAGGGGAGCACATGTGGAGTTGTTTTTTCGTCAGGGAGGAAGGGAGTTGACTGACAAGTGGACTCTAGGAAGGAGGAGGTATAGATGGGGTGGGAGAGCTTGAGGATTCTGGCTAAGATGAAGGGATCAAGGGATAAGGGAGTGAGAGATGAGTTGGTAGAATATGGGACTCTAAGGGTGTATAATCGGTTTGAGGCTTTGGTAGAGGTGTGTGTGCGAAATACAAATAGCCTTCTTCTAAGTCTCCTTTTCTTTCTCAACCTTAAGCTTATACCTTTTTCTTTTGAGGCTGAATATCCCATCACCATTGGAGAACCATAGTCGAACCTTGTTGACCTTACTCTCTTCTTCTTTTCACAAATCCATCAAAAGTCGAATACACAAATAACCCCTAGTCGATTGTTCATTAAACCCCAAAAGCCAAACCTATTGGTCAACATCTAGCCTATATAGTCAAATCTCCGTGGGTCGCAAGGGTGCAATGATTTCATCATTAGGGTAAGATCAAATGTTATTCTTTTCCTTCCTCTTTCTTTTAGATTGGCTGAAATCTAGGAACTAATTCCTTTCCCTCTCTTTGGCCGAATCTTTGAAGAGGAATTTTGGGATTTTGTTATTGTTGACTACAAGGAGGAGATCTTCGGGATTTCACAATCCAAGGTAAGCCATGTGTAGTATTCGGCCAAGGGCCATTATCATAGATCTTGTGCAATAGGCTGACCCTAACATGTACCATGTAGGATTTCGACATCTTCATAAAGCAAGTGACGATTTTTGGATTAGGATCCGCAAGGTAAGAGGGCATTAATATTCGGCCAAGGCCATAGTAAGTGTTAGTGACTAGCTGATTTTGACTATGATCTTTTAGGGGCAATTCGGCAAGTGGGAAGTAAAGCAAAAGAGCATTCGGGTTATCAGGTGTGTAGTTACTACGCAATTTCCCGAGTATGTCTCAATTATTGTGTGTGTTATAAATATGATAATTAGTGCAGTGGCAATAATGGGATGGTTACCCTTAGTGGGTATGTCGATAATCAGGTCAGTGGTAAAAGTTGATAAAATTGTGGTTATTGTTGTATATATGTGTGGTATGTTTGAGGAATATGAACATGTATTATTTCATCACATCACTATTGTATGTTGCATAATCATGGGGCGCAATTTGTATATCTGAAAGAAGGACAGGGTGTACATTTATGTACGTGGATTAGTGATGGCTACGAGCCTCACATGGATTGACGCTTGACTACGGTCACATTGTGGATTATTTTGTGATTTGATCACGTGGACCAGTGGCTCGACCACTTGGTGGATGGCATAATTTACCGAATTGGTGTGTAGAGGTTGGAGGGTCGATTTAGTAATCCCATGGTGTGTGGTGGTTGGATACGGGGGTGTGTAGACGGTGGACCCTAGGTTGGGTTGGGTGCATTTTACTTTATTATCCGATTTGTGGATTGGTGTGGTTTGGGCCAAGCCCATATGTGGAAATCAGGACTAATTACACATCGAGTCTGTTGACTCACCTAATTTTTACCAAACAATGCAGGTGGATCGTGATGTTGGATCGGGTTGGATTGGATTCGAGATGACCATGCAGATGCGATTTTTAGGTTTAGAAACGTATATCTTAATTTCAGTTTATATGGGATGTTTTGATGTAATAAGGCCATTTAATTATTTTGGGTTTCAATGTGGTTATGTTAGACTAGACTGGATTATTAGTTGCAAACAAAGTTTCAAGTTATGACGGTTTCATATCTTAGAGATTTATTAAAGGTTTTACTCGCTTTATCTTAAGAAATTTAAAGGAAAAGAGGGACTCGCTTCCAATTAACTCCGAACTTCAAGATGTTTTCAACCTAAAGTTTTTTTCAAGAGATTCAATTCTACCATAGTGTTTTGAATGGGTTTGGGCGTTACAAGCATTCGGTAGCGGATTAGCTTCAGACTCTATCGGTGTGTATCTTGCACTACTTAGTCAGAGAGCGGCAAATGCCGAAATGCCGATCACACGTGATGGTAGCTACACGAGCGCCTTGCAAGACTTGTGGAGCTTCGACGTGATAGTCGAGGCCACCATGAGTATTCTTGTGGGTTGACGTTGTTTGGGCCAAGTGGGCCCATATGAATAAATTGTATGATTGTGTAGTAGATAGTGAACTGGTTTAGGTAAATCTCATATCTGTGGCTAGATTTGGGCTAAATGGGCCACACAAGCGTATGGGCCCACTTGGGACGAGAATAGGCCTTAGGCCCATTTTTATCATTATCTCTGTTTAGAATACTTGAGTCGCTCGAGGCGACTATAGACCTTCTGAGGGGTTGGCAAAATTATCGAAATACCCTCAGATTGCAAAATTACCGAAATATCCCTAGTTTATGAAATTATCGAAATGCCCCTAGTTTGAGAAATTATCGAAATACCCTTGGGTTGCAAAATTATCGAAATACCCCTAGAGGGTAAATTACCAGAATACCCCTAATTTGTGAAATTATCGAAATACCCTTGGGTTGCGAAATTACTAAAATACCCTTAGAGGGTAAATTACTGAAATACCCCTGGGTTGCGAAATTTCTGAAATACCCTTGGAGGGTAAATTATCGAAATACCCTTGGGTTGAAAAATTATCGAAATACCCTTGGAGGGTAAATTATCGGAATACCTCTCGGTTCGAAATTTTTGAAATACCCTCAGAGGGTAAATTATAGAAATACCCTTAAAAGGTAAATTACCAAAATACCCCTAGGTTTCAAAATTACCAAAATACCCTCAATGGGTGAAAATGACTTTTATACCCTTAATTGTGACTGAATATCATGTGCATGTTTTAATTACACTTTTATACGTGGATACATGACATTTTATCATATTGCATGGGGTGTTAATGACTCAAGAGAAGTGTAGCACAGTGTGTAATAAATCGATTTATACCCTAGTCGAATAATGGTTTTGGGTCCACAAATCGAGTCTATATAATTTTTTAATATTATTTTCGTCTTGCTTGATATGTGAATTAGCATGTGCTAAATTTTCGTAAGCTAATTTGTCCGTCTGTGTGTTTAATTTGACAAAAGGATGAAATTGCATTGACGTGAAAGTAGTTTGCTATTTGCTAAAGCACTTATATGTTATGACTTTGTATAAATGGAGGCCTTATATGGAAAATATGCCATCAATGAGATAGTGGATGATGGAATGTCTAAATAACCATAGTATTAGTTTGTTTTATATATTTAATGGATGGGTATTTTTGTAATTGAATTAATGATATTGGATTAAAGAAACAAAAGATGAGTGTCCATCTTTTATTTTCTCTTCATTGACCGAAAAACACTAAAGACAAAAAAAAAAAAACTTTGGCTAAGCATTCGGCACTTTCTTTGGCTAAGCATTCGGCACTTACAAGCTAAAATTAAGGTATGATTTGGTTTCGGTTTTTGATAATTTTAAGTTTTTACAATCGTTACACTGAGAGCTACAAAACCCATGCCTGGATTTTGTGTTTTGATGATGTATGTGAAATATGCCATTGATGGTTTTGCAAGCTTTGTGGTGTTTGAGAATGTTAAATGGAAGATTTAAGCTTGTTGAACATGTTTTGTTCTTGAAGTTTTGTTGAGCTAAATAGGGCTAAATTGTGAAAATATTATGTTGAAGGACTAATTTGTGAATTCCATGAAAAATGTGGACTTATATGTGATGTAGGAGTATTCGGCTAAGCATGAGCATGGGTAGATTTTGTGAATTTGATGTTTTGTGAAAAATGGATTAAATTAATAAAATGTGCAAATGTGAGGGCTAAATTACAAATAGCCCTAAATATGTGTCATTGGATTGAAGTGAATGAACTAGTGAATAAAAGAGTTAATTCTAAATATGTTTAGATCAAGAACCGAAGAAAACAGACTTAGATCGCGGGAAAGTGAAAATAACCGAGTAGCCATTTCCGTTCGATAAACCAAATCCAAGGTAAGTTACTATGCAAATAAACTTATCTGTATTGAATTGAATATATGTATTCATATGTCTATCGATGAAAATGAATGAGTATCGATGCTAAGTGCGTGAATTCTCAAATAAGTTTGATATAGTGATAAAGCCGAGAAGTCCCGCATTTAACCTAGGAATATATAGAATTAACCATGTCGCGACATAGGTATCTCTGCTCATTTTTATCATGTAAGACCACGCCCGGGACGCTATGCGTTGATTTGAAATTTCGTAAGACCTCGTATGGGATGTAGGCATCGATATGAATTATATGCAAAAGACCTCGTCTGGGACGTAGGCATCGATATGAACTTTATGAGTAAGACCATGTCTGGGACATTGGCATCATATTGACTCGTGTAAGACCACGTCTGGGATGTTGGCATCGTTATGATCTGAACGTGTAAGACCCTGTCTGGGACAGTGGCATCGATATACGAGTGCAAGTAAGACCTCATCTAGGACGCTGGCATTGTACTACTATTTTGAGCTTTCTGAGTATCCTACTAGGATTCTAAAGGTTCAACGGGTAAGACTATGATATGAATGTCAAATCTGAGCTATGAATAATTATGTGATATTAAGTTCGATTCAGGTACGTTGTCTATACACTATTTTTGTATGTAAGGTAAGTATCTAAGTGATCTTACTATAGTGATAAGTACATGGAATTTGTGATATGATGAGAATTGTTTTGGCTAGATGAGCTATGTGTTCATATGATTCTTGAATGGTGAAAGTGGCTAATGTGGTTAAAAGTGTATGATCCAAAACAAATATATGAAAGTTTGCCAAGTGAATGATATATGCTTTCTATACCAATTTTATTTGTATATGACTTACTAAGTGTTTGGAAAGCTTACTCTGTATGTGTGTTTTCTCTGTTTTATAGGTCGTCGAAGCTACTGAAGGCTCGGGATTGTCAAGGATCGTCATCACACTATTAAACTTATTTTGGTACCCTTTTGAAAATGTATATGGCTAATTATGACATGTATAGGCTAGATAGGTGTATATGTTTATGAAGTGAGCATAGCCATGTGTATTGGCAAGCTTTTGAGTTGATATTTAGTATGTTTTGATGCATATGAAATGGTTAAGTTTTGGTTAAGCAAATGGATGATAAATGTTTGAAATGATGTAGGATTTAGTTTGTAATTTGGTATGAATGGAATTGGTATTGAATCTATGGATGGAGTGAACCATTTGATATGTATTGGTTGCCATATATGCATATTATGTTTAGGTATATATATTGCTTGTAGGAAGACCCTAAGTGGGTGGCATATTGGCCTCGTAAAAGGGTTTATGATGTCACACAGTTGAGGCACACGGGCGTGCCTAAGACCATGGGTAAATTGGTAGAATGTGGCTTAAATTGCACAATGCCTTGACACGGGCATGCTTGGTGGCCGTGTGAGAAATGGCAGCATGTGATCTATTGTACACGACCTTAGCACACAGGCGTGCTTGGTGACCGTGTTGGTTTTGGCTATATATAGCCACAGGGAAGACACATGGGTGTGTCAAGTAGCCGTGGGAGAGGCAGGGCCTACCTCCACGGCCGTGTGTCCCCTACATTGAGAAAATTTTTAGTTTCCTCGAAATTTAGCATGTGTTTTGATTTAGTCCCGACACGGTTATTATCATGCTAAAGGTCTTGATGATCTACATAAGGGACATTATGTTTGATATTATTGAATGCATGTATGATTAATTCTATAAATGTGTCCGATCCGTCGGTAATGCCTTTAACCTTAATCTGGCGATGGATATGGGATAGGGGTATTACATTTGGTTGGTATCAGAGCTACGATTTAGTCAATTTTTAGACTAACGTAGCGTGTCAGAGTCTAGCTATACATGCCATATATTTGAATTGTGATAGTGTGATGAATCCTGATGTGTAAAACATGATTTCTTTATAGCAATGGATCCCAAAAGAGCCGTAGCTTATGATGTAGAAAGTAATGCTACCGCTCTGCTCAAGAAAGGACAAATACCGATTTGAGACCACCACGAGTGGTCGGGAGGGAGAAACTAAACAAGCTTTCTTCCAGATGATGAGTGAGTGGTTCACTCAATTCATGAGAAATAACCCACTATTTCGCAACCTCCACCCCTGTTAATCCCCTTAGACATCCTAAATCAATCTATTAAATAAGCCTCCGGTTGACAAGATCCGTAAGTATGGGGCTGAAGAATTCCGAGTGACTAAGGATGATGATGCTGAAAAAGTTGAGTTCTGGATTGAAAATACTATTCGGGTATTTGATGAGATGTCTCTAACTCCGAAAGAATGCATAAAGTATGTTGTATCGTTACTTCGAGATGTAGAGTATCAATGGTGGAAAACTTTGATTTCTATTGTTCCGAGAAAACGGGTTACATGGGATTTCTTTCAAACCGAGTTTCGAAAGAAATATATCAGCGAGAGAATTGTCGATCAAAAACGAAAAGAATTTCTGAAGATTAAACAGGGCCGAATGACTGTCACTGAATATGAACGAGAGTTCGTGCGACTAAGTCAATATGCCCGAGAGTGTATATCTTTCGAAGCTATAATGTGCAAAAGATTCGAAGATGGTCTTAATGAAGATATCTGTTTGCTTGTCGATATATTAGAAATAAAAGAGTTTGTTACACTCGTTGATCGAGCATGCAAAGCTGAAGCACTTGAGAAAGATAAAAGAAAAGCTAAAACTGAAGCCTGAGATATGAGAAAGAGATTTCAAAGTAAATCATTTCAATCTACTCCAAAAAGATTTAGAGATGATCAAAGTCGTTACATGGATAACACGAGACAATTGAACAGGACCTGAGATAGACTGCAAATGAGTTCTAAAATCCCAGCAACTTCTATGGCCAGTGTTGGTAATGTTCGATCTGAAAGACCAATGTAAACATTGTGGAAAGAAGCATCCGGAAGTCAGAGATTAAATGATAAAGCTTACTTCGATGTGGATTGTTTGATCATTTTATCCGTGATTGCCCTGAGCCTGTTGAGCCAGAAACTGTTCAGAATCTGAGATCTGATAGTACACTTGTGAGAGGTAGATCTTCAAAGAATGTAAGAAATGCCGGTGGTAGTCAGAGGTGCACGAAAGACACCGTGGTAAGATCTGAAGCTATAGCGCCTGCCAGAGCATATGCTATCCGAGCTCATGAAGAAGTTTCATCACTTGATGTTATAACGGGTACTTTTACTTTTTATGATGCTTTTGTGATTGCTTTGATAGACCCTGGTTCTACACATTCATATATATGCACAAATTTAGTATTCAGCAAGACTTCGCTTGTAGAGTCTACTGAGTTTGCTATAAAAGTATCGAACCCTTACGTAAAAGTGTCCTTGTTGACAAAGTATGTAAGAACTTTCCATTGATGTTTCGAGATATCTGTTTCCCTACTGATCTGATGCTTTTTCCATTTGATGGATTCAATATTATTCTAGGTATGGATTGGTTGTTTATGCATGATGCCATTGTAAACTGTAAAAGAAAGATTATAGATTTACGAGGTCCGAATGATGAGATTGTACGGATTGAGTCTAATGATTTAAATGGATTACCTGTTGTGATATTTGTTTTGAAAGCTTAGAGTTATGTGAAAAAGGGGTATGAATCATATTTTGCTTATGTGATTGATTCAAAAGTATCCGAGAAGAAAGTTGAATCAGTACCTATTGTTTGTGATTTTTCTGATATGTTTCCTAAAGACTTACCGAGTTTACCTCCGATTCGTGAAGTTGAATTTGGTATTGAATTGTTTCCTGGTACGACACTTATTTCGTAGCTCCGTATAGAATGGCACCAATAGAGTTGAAAGAGTTAAAGTCACAGCTACAAGAATTGACTGATAGAGGGTTTGCTAGACCGAGTTTTTCTCCTTGGGGTGCTCCTGTTCTATTTGTGAAAAAGAAAGATGGCACGATGAGAATGTGTATCGATTATCGTCATTTGAATAAGGTGACCATAAAGAACAAGTATCCTTTGCCCAAAATTGATGATTTGTTTGATCAGTTAAAATGAGCTACTATGTTTTCCAAGATTGATTTGAGATCGGGATACTATCAATTGAGAGTTAAAGATTCAGACATTCTGAAAATTACTTTTCGAACGAGGTATGGGAATTATGAGATTTTAGTTATGCCATTCGGAATAACCAATGCTCCTGCTATTTTTATGGATCTGATGAACAGAATTTTCAAACCGTATTTAGATCAGTTTGTTGTAGTTTTCATAGATGTCATATTGATTTACTCTCGAAGTGAAAATAAGCATGTTGAACACTTGAGGATTGTGTTGCAAACTCTACAAAAAAAGTAATTGTACGCAAAATTAAGCAAATGTGAATTCTGGTTGCACGAGGTTAGCTTTCTGGGACACATTGTGTCAGCTTCTGGAATCCGAGTAGACCCAAGCAAGATTTCTGCTATTTTGATTTGGAAACCTCCGCGAAATGTATCTGAAGTTCATAGTTTTCTGGGTTTAGCTGGTTATTACCTTAGATTCATTAAAGGCTTCTCGACTATAGCTACTCCGTTGACTAGATTACTTCAGAAAGATATTGGATTTTAATGATCGGATAAATGTCAGAAAAGTTTTGACCAGTTGAAAACTTTGTTAATAGAAGCTCCAATGTTAGTACAGCCATAATCGGGTAAAGAATTTGTTGTATACATTGATGCTTGGTTAAATAGACTGGATGTGTTTTGATGCAAGAAGGCAAAGTTGTAGCTTATGCCTCGAGAAAATTGAAGCCTCATGAAAAGAACTATCCGACACACGACCTTGAGCTCACTACGATTGTGTTTGCATTTAAAATTTGGCATCATTATTTGTACGGTGAGAAATGTCATATGTTTTCAGATCATAAAAGTCTGAAATATCTAATGACCCAGAAAGATTTGAACCTGTGTCAAAGAAGATGGTTAGAATTGTTAAAAGATTATGAACTTGTTATAGATTATCATCCGGGTAAAGCAAGCGTGGTTGTTGATGCGTTTACTAGAAAGTCATTGTTTGCACTATGTGCTTTGAATGCTCAGTTAGATTTGTCTTATGATAGCTCTGTGATAGCTAAATTGAGAGCAAAATCATTATTTGTACAGTAAATATGTGATGCTTAGAAGGTTGATAATGAATTGTTGTTCAGTGTGAATTGAATTCTGAATCTGAATTTTAAATTGTGGTTGATTGTTGAGATTCTGAGATTGAATCTGTGTTCCAAGAAATCCAGAGCTGATTCAATTGATTTTGGGTGAAGCACATAACAGTCGTCGATCTGTCCATCAGGGAAGTACAAAGATGTATCATGACTTGAAACAATACTATTGGTGGTCTGGCATGAAACGAGACATTTTTGACTTTGTTTCAAAATGCTTAGTTTGTCAGCAAGTGAAAGCAGAACATCAAGTTCTGTCTGGGTTGTTACAGTCGACTCTGATTCCTGAGTGGAAATGGGATAGAGTAACGATAGACTTTGTTTCGGGGTTGCCTCTGACTCAGAAAGAATGATGCAATATGGGTCGTAGTTGACCGATTAACTAAATCTGCCCATTTTATTTCTGTAAGATCTGATTTCTCACTGGAGAGATTAGCTAAGTATTATATTTTCGAATTTGTGAGATTGCACGGGGTGCCACTATCTATTGTGTCAGATAGGGATTAAAGATTCACGTCACAATTTTGGAAGAAATTGCAAGATGCTTTGGGTACGAAATTACATTTCAGTACAGCTTTTCATCCGCAGACAGATGGTCAATCTGAGCGAATTATTCAGATACTCGAAGATATGTTAAGATGTTGTATATTAGAGTTTAATTGTTCGTGGGAACAATACCTGCCGTTGATTGAATTTGCGTATAACAATAGTTTTCAGACGAGCATTAAAATGGCACCATATGAAGCTTTGTACAGACGTAAATGTCCTACACGTCTATATTGGACTGAAGTCAGTGAGAATAAGTTACACGGGGTCAATTTGATAAAAGATACCGAACAGAAAGTGAAAATGATCCGAGATTGTTTGAAAGTAGCATCTGATCGCCAAAAGTCCTATGCAGACTTAAAACGAAAAGATATAGAATTTGAGATCGGCGACAAAGTATTTTTGAAAGTGTCTCCGTGGAAGAAAGTGCTCCGATTCGGACGTAAAGGCAAGTTAAGTTCGAGATTCATCGACCATATGAGATCATTGAACGTGTTGGGCCTGTTGCATATAGATTGAAGTTACCCTCTGAACTAGAAAAGATTCACAATGTATTTCCCATTTCGATGCTCCGTAGATATTGGTCTGATCCATCACATATGATTGCCCCATCTGAAATTGAAATCTGATCTGATAAGACATACGAAAAGGAACCAATTCCCATCTTAGCTCGTGAAGTGAAAGAGTTGAGAAACAAGAAAATTTTGTTAGTGAAAGTACTCTGGCATCATCATGGTATAGAAGAGGCTACGTGGGAGCCTGAGGACTCAATGAGACAGCATATCCAATTCTATTCAACGGTAAGATTTTTGGGGACGAAAATCCCTAAGGGGGAGAATTGTAACAGCTCGATTTATACCTTAGTCAGAACAGTGGTGTTGGGACCACAAATCTGAGTCTATATAATATTTTTAATATTATTTTCTGTGCCGTTGATATGTGAATTAGCATGTGCTAAATTTTCGTAAGCTAATTTGTTCGTCTGTGTGTTTAATTTGACAAAAGGATGAAATTGCATTGACGTGAAAGTAGTTTTCTATTTGCTAAAGCACTTATACGTTATGACTTTGTATAAATAGAGACCTTATATGGAAAATATGCCATCAATGAGATAGTGGATGATGGAATGTCTAAATAACCATAGTATTAGTTTGTTTTATATGTTTAATGGATGGGTATTTTAGTAATTGAATTAATGATATTGGATTAAAGAAACAAAAGATGAGTGTCCATCTTTTATTTTCTCTTCATTGACGGAAAAACACTAAAGAAAAATAAAGAAAACTTTGGCAAAGCATTCGGCACTTACAAGCCAAAATTAAGGTATGATTTGTTTTCGGTTTTTGATAATTTTTACGTTTTTGCAATTGTTGCATTGAGAGCTACAAAACCCATGCCTTGATTTTGTGTTTTAATGATGTATGTGAAATATGCCATTGATGGTTTTGCAAGCTTTGTGATGTTTGAAAATGTTAAATGGAAGATTTAAGCTTGTTGAACATGTTTTGCTCTTGAAGTTTTGTTGTATTTAGTTAAATAGGGCTAAATTGTGAAAATATTATGTTGGAGGACTAATTAGTGAATTCAATGAAAAATGTGGACTTATATGTGATGTAGGAGTATTCGGCTAAGCATGAGCATGGGTAGATTTTGCCAATTTGATGTTTTGTGAAAAATGGATTAAATTGATAAAATGTGCAAATATAAGGGCTAAATTACAAATAGCCCTAAATATGTATCTTTGGATTGAGGTGAATGAACTAGTGAATAAAAGAGTTAATTCTGAATATGTTTAGAGGAAAACGGACTTAGATCACGGGAAAACGAAAATAACCGAGTAGCCGTTTCCGTTCGATAGACCAAATCGAAGGTAAGTCACTATGCAAATAAACTTATCTGTATTGAATTGAATATATGTATTAATATGTCCATCGATGAAAATGAATGAGTATGAGATGTTAAGTGCGTGAATTTCGAAATAAGTTCGATATAGTGATAAAGCCGAGAAGTCCAGTACAGACCTAGGAATGATAGAATTAACCATGTCATGACATAGGTATCTGTTCTGTTTTATCATGTAAGACCATGTCCGAGACGTTGGCTTCGATTTGAAATTTTGTGTAAGTCCTCGTCTGGGACGTAAGCATCGATATGAATTATATGTAAAAGACCTCTTCTGGGACGTAGGCATCAATATGAACTTTATGAGTAAGACCATGTCTGGGACATCGGCATCATATTGACTCGTGTAAGACCACGTCTAGGACGTTGGCATCGTTATGATCTGAACGTGTAAGACCCTGTCTGAGGAAAGTGCCATCGATATACAAGTACAAGTAAGACCTCGTCTGGGACGTTGGCATTGTACTACTATTCCGAGCTTTCTGAGTATTCTACTAGGTTCCTAAAGGTTCAACGGGCAAGACTATGATATGAATGTCAAATCAGAGCTATGAATAATTATGTGATATTAAGTTCGATTCAGGTACGTTGTCTATACACTATTTGTGTATGTAAGGTAAGTATCTAAGTGATCTTACTATAGTGATAAGTACATGGAATTTGTGATATGATGAGAATTGTTTTGGCTAGATGAGCGATGTGTTCATATGATTCTTGAATGGTGAAAGTGGCTAATGTGGTTAAAAGTGTATGATCCAAAACAAATATATGAAAGTTTGCCAAGTGAATGATATATGCTTTCTATACCAAGTTTATTTGTATATGACTTACTAAGCTTTAGGAAAGCTTACTCTGTATGTGTGTTTTTTTTGTTTTATAGGTCGTCGAAGCCACTGAAGGCTCGGGATTGTCAAGGATCGTCATCACACTATTAAACTTATTTTGATACCCTTTTGAAAATGTATATGGCTAATTATGGCATGTATAGGCTAGATAGGTGTATATGTTTATGAAGTGAGCATAGCCATGTGTATTGGCAAGCTTTTGAGTTGATAAATGTTTGAATGAAAGATTTATGAAGCATATATTTAGTATTTTTGATGCATATGAAATGGTTAAGTTTTGGTTAAGCAAATGGATGATAAATGTTTGAAATGATGTAGGATTTAGTTTGTAATTTGGTATGAATGGAATTGGTATTGAATCTATGGATGAAATGAACCATTTGATATGTATTGGTTGCCATATATGCATATTATGTTTAGGTATATATATTTCTTGTAGGAAGACCCTATGTGGGTAGCATATTGGCCTTGTAAAAGGGTTTATAATGTCACACGATTGAGGCACACGGGCATGCCTAAGACCGTGGGTAAATTGGTAGAATGTGGCTTAAATTGCACACAGCCTCAACACGGTGTGCTTGGTGGTCGTGTGAGAAATGGCAGTATGTGATCTATTGTACATGGCCTTAGCACACAGGCGTGCTTTGTGACCGTGTTGGTTTTGGCATTATATAGCCATGGGGAAGACACACGGATGTGTCAAGTAGCCGTGGGAGAGGCACGGCTACCCCCACGACCGTGTGTCCCCTTATTGAGAAAATTTTTAGTTTCCTCAGAATTTAGCATGTGTTTCAATTTAGTCCCAACACGGTTATTATCATGCTAATGGTCTCGATGATCTTTATAAGGGACATTATGTTAGATATTATTGAATGCATGTATGATTAATTCTATAAATGTGTCCGATCTGTCTAGTAACGCCTTTAACCCTAATCCGACGACGGATACGGGATAGGGGTGTTACATGGTGGCTCTGCCACATACTTTTTAGTGGCTATGCCACATATATATACTATGACTCTGGTGGCTCAGCCACAAATATTGTGACTTGCAACTCGTCTGCATTATTGGTGTGATTGGTGGGGTGGGTTGACTTGATCCCCACAGGTGACGATTATTTGGTACGGGGATGTGATTGGTTGGATTAGGTTACATTACATTACATTACATTATCTGCATTATCATGCTTAAAGGGCTAAGGCCCAGATTGTTACTGAATAGGGCTTCGGCCCAGTCTACTTCTGTATGGGCCTCGGCTCAGTCTGCTCATGTATGGGCTTCGGCTCAGTCTGCTTTTGTATGGGCTTCGTCCTAGTCTGCTTCAGTATGAGCTCGGGCCCAGTTAATGACCGACTAGGGGAATTACACAATGGGTTCTCGTAACTCACCCCTTTGTTTTAACCTTGCAGGTAATCCCCAGCCTTAGAGGATTTGGTGCTGCGGAGGACTTGAAGGTGGCCATACTCGGAGTTGTTAATAAACGGAACTTAGTAATTTTGGTTTGAAATTATTTTAGATTATTCTATTTTGGGTTATTAATTTATGTAATATGGCCTTTGGGAATTTTCTTTTAACTTTCATTGACAATTCTTTTAGTTATGAACTGCTAAACAATATAACATGTGTTTTTAAAAACGATAAATGTCATTTTCAAATATCACGTTTCTGCAATCTTCTTCTACAAACAATGTTTTGAAAACAATATTATGTTTGCAAGGAAAAATAACTTTAAGCCAATTTTATTTGTTAAGCGACGAAACTCGAGGTTTTTAAAGTGAGGAAAGGTTTTTAAAGATC
This sequence comes from Gossypium rotundifolium, assembly GCA_025506655.1. Lineage (NCBI taxonomy): Eukaryota > Viridiplantae > Streptophyta > Magnoliopsida > Malvales > Malvaceae > Gossypium > Gossypium rotundifolium. The sequence goes on along the minus strand of CP106730.1, from coordinate 65,692,230 downwards.
GTAAGGTTTATACAACCTTTTGATGTGACATGCTAGATTTGGGCCTAACTTCTAGGCCGAGTTTGGGGTGTTACAAGGTTTGACCCTAATCTGGAACATTTTCGTCATCCTATTTCTAGGGTTGCAATCAACTCCGCTTAACTATGCTAGATCTACTTTTAAACAGAGACTTTTGCTCCACTGCCTAAGCACATCAATACTTGAATCAATATCCTGGAATATCAAAGAAAGAATTAAGAACAAATAATTAAGAACAAATTAAGTATTTATCATACAGCTTAGAAAACAATAACAAGATCCGTCTTAGGTTTCATCCCCCTCAGGTATCTGAGGGTCTAGTTTATAATCATAAAAGAAAACATCTCAGAAGAAAATATAAAACAAAACATAAAGAAAACCCTAAAACCCCCTGAAGGAATTGAAGGAGAGATCTTCAGTCTTGAGTATGATTTCAGCTTATTGAGATGAATCAACTGGCTTTCTTTGAGTGAATCCCACAATTTGGCCCCTCTAGCTTGGCTCTTTGGCCTAGCTGAATGCCCTAAAAGCCATGACAGAAGGCTTCTTTTGAACTCCCCTTTTAAGTTGCCTCCTAGGGTGTTTATATAGTCTTCGAGATGCCTTTCTTGAGCTGAAAGTATCCTAATCCGAATGAAACTCTTCTTTGCTGCGGCAGGGCACGCCCATGGCACATGCCCGTGTGATTCAAGGCCAAGCCGTGGTCGAGCCTATTATAGAGGCCCGGCCGTGTGTTTCAGGGGCCAAGCCGTGTTCGGATCTGTTAAGGAGGCACGACCGTGTAGTCTTGAGCCCAGGTCGTGTCGATTTCGTAATTCGGCCCTTTTTTTTCTATTTTTGACCCGTTTCTCGTTCTTTTCATCCTTCGGTGCTCTCCTGAGTATAAAACATGAAAACAAAGGATTAGGAGCACCTATTTGCATAATTAAAGGGAAAAAATCATCCATAAGTATGCTAAATGTGGGATTAAAATATTTTCATATTACGTTTTATGAAATACCCCCACACTTAAGCTTTTGCTTGTCCTCAAGCAAAATTCTCAACTCACAATTAAAATGAACTTCCTCAATTCATAATATTCATCGATAATGTTTCATCATAATTCATAGATAATTCATACATGGATAATTTAGCTAAAAGAGTCCTAAAGATTCAAACAATCAAAGTCATGAGTTTATAGCACGAAAACATAGGTGTTTTCCCCTTATCCGAATAATTACCTTTAATTCAAAATCGACAATAGTTGACATCCCCACTAAAGATTCATTCAAATCACTCAAGGTGTTTAAGGTTCAAAATAAAGCACCCATCAGTCAAACATGAAAAGTTAATCCCATAGGCTTGCCTAAAAATCAAATCTCCACCACTATAAAATGAGATGATACACAAAGCAAAAGGTCTTTAAAGGGTTGTAACATGGCTTAGGTTAAAGGTATGGATAAAGGCTGAATTAGAAGGGTTAATATCGAGGTTGAATTGACAATTTACCTAACTAGAAAAATGAACTAATCCTGAAATAATTACATCAATTCAAAACTTGAAACTAATAAAATGAGCTTCTTCTTCAAGATGTTGAATTTAAATGTATAAGCTCACTTAATTACAAAACTTAATAATGAATATACTTAATTTTTTTATCAAAAAATCAACAATAATAATAAATAAATTTAAAATATAGAACATAGTTAGACAACTGCTCAAAATCAAATCTCGACAAAAAGGGTAGTCAAAAGGAATGGTGATAACAAATACAAGATGGGTTTTGGGTTAATATTAGTTGGTGAGTCAATAAAAGGGTTGTTAGGATCAACAGGTTAATTGTGAAGGTAGGCCTTTAGTGGAGTAAGTGGGTTAAATCCTAAGTGCCTTTATCATCTCTGTATATCAAATCAAAGGTGTAGTCTCGACATGTATAATCGAAGCAAGTTCTAGAATAACAAATCAATGTTGACACACTCATGATCAATAAAGTGAGCATGAAAGAATGTATGCTCTAAAAGGATCAAAATCTCATAGAAATTATGGGTTTTTGATGACAACCTTGTAAATTTAAACTTCAAGGTAATAATTAGATTCAGGTAGACAACCTAACAAAATTTTAATTTTTTGAAAATAGACTCATCATGCTCGATTCTCTAGTATCTTAAAGTTTAAATTATCAATGCACAATTATCATTGACTTAATCTAAAACATATCAATAAAAATCATAAATCAATAGGAATTTCATTCTAATTAGTGATATGAGAAAATTACTTAAGACAAGATATCATTTAGGGATTTGAGAATAATGCAAAAAGTTAGGCACTTTTTCTAAATAATTTTCACCCCCCACACTTAAGATGTACATTGCCCTCAATGTACAAAGATAGATATGAAATCATAAGAGATAGGGAGAAGTGAAACTTCCTGATTTTTAGATGGATTCCTTGAGTTGGCAGTGCTCGTGGTGTGGTGGCCGTCGACAATCTTTGCGCTAGATGAAGAAATTGGGAATCTCGTGAAGAGTTAGCCAGGAAATAATAAGAATAATTCTAAATATACTAATTATATATTTAAAAGAAATAAAAATAAAAAGAAAGAGTGTAAAAAATGAAATAAGACAAAAAGAACTTATTAATAGACCGAAAGGTCCTTATTGTAAGATGGTTCGCGAGGTGGGTGTGATTTCTAAGGTTGTGGTGTGTGATTCCCAAGCAGCTTTTAGAACCTAAAACCAAGAAACTAAAATAAAATAAACCATATTTAGTATAAGAAAAATAAAGATACGAAAATTAAAAGAGACGAGAAAAGAAAAAGTGAAAATAAATGGACTCAAAAGTCCTTTTCCTGTCGAGTTAATGAAGCGGCCGGCATGAACTTATATAGATTGGTCTCGTACAGAGAGACTGGGATAGGATCCTTCCGTTTCTTTGACATGGATGAGGTGAAGATCAAGGACTTGGAAGATGAAGAATGAGGAAAATGAAAATGAAAGGGAATGTAATGGGTGTGGAAGATAAAGGAGTTGGGTGACAAGGGGAGTAAGTGGTTTAAATAAGATTTTCAGCTCTGGTACATTCCACACCCGTGTACTGTGGGCGTGTCGAATCACACGGTCGTGTCTTACGGCCGTGTTATGCTTCCTTCGTTTCTCCCACGCCCATGTGTAGGTCGCCACGCCCGTGCTTCTAAAACAGCTTCGGCCACGGCCGCATCGTACGACAGTGGTGTTTAGTTGGAGCTCGTGACTTGAAGATATTTTTCCATCCTTCTTTGTACTATCTGTTGGAATGCCGGCACCCCCATGGCACAGTGAAAAAAATTAATCCCGGTAATCCAAACCATGAATCCATGTGTGAGGAACGAATCGGGGTGAAATAAAGGTTTCGAAATTACCAAAATTTCAATCTGAGTAGATAGCGATGCCTCGGCAACAAGAGTTCTGATCTACTGTCGAACCAAGCTGCAACCTTTACGATGTCGGCCTCTACGTAATCCACCAGGTTTGACTATGAACGGCAGAAATCTCCAAAAATTATTTTCAGAGGTTTTATTTGCTTGACGGCTGCTAGACTTTTCCAAGCAAATTCTTAGGGCTTTTCCACAGTTATTACCTTTTATAATCGGTATTTCATTTATGAATTATAAAATTAAATAAATATAATAATGTTTTAACCAAAAATTATAATTACATTAATTATACCCAAAAGTTATAATTACATTAATTATAACATGGATTTCGTAAACTATATTTATTTAAATTTATATACTGAACCAAATTCATATATTAATTCTCATTATATGTACAACATCCTTGTACATATAATATATTCAATATTTGATCGCCCAATTAAATTAATTCTTTAATTAATTTAATTCATGTGACAATCAAACACAATACCAACTATGTTTCATTTCGCTCATTTCAACCATAGGGTGTAACCTCAGAGGTTCTTGTAACGTTAGCGATAATACTAGAACGATTCTAATGTCACAAACAATGAGTGGAATCTAGCAATGCATCATTGCTACCTAAGTTACAAGAAGTCATGATTCGACATAACTTTTTGTGATTAACTTTTCATGCATTAATCCTTAAGTCCTTTATCTCTGGAATAGATACAAGTCATGGAATAGTCACACTTGTATAGTCCATTCCATGTTTCTTAATATCTTGAGTAGACTATGATATACAAATTAGTATGACATCTCATGTCAATTTATTTGAGCATGGCCATGCATTTCTAATCTCACTCAATCAAGTGGCCTAAGATATTACTCCCATTATATGGGAGGGACTTATCCTATATTGATCAACAATATCCCTCTACATAGATTGTGGTATATCCAACATCAGCCTTTATAGAACAACCAGTTATGGTGTACGTTTGACTGCATCAAAATATACGACTCACGATGTTGGGATAATGATTATCTCAAGTCTAAGGATCATATACATATTAATCACTATGAGTAATGTTGTGGCAATTACATAATAATCCAAGAAACATACTCATAGCGGGTCAGTCCAATGTGTTGTTCTCTAACACACATATTCATGCATTGATTTTGACACTCCATATCAATGACAACTCTTTATCATCAATCAACTACATGTTAGTCTTAATGCATTATTGTTGTCCTAGTTAACAATAATACTTGACTAAGGATATTTTAAGAATAATCATATTATTCTCAGGACATTATTATAAAACAGTTTATTTGTACACACAGAAGGAAAAACTGAAATAATAATGACAACACTTTATATTAATAAACATGGTAAATCAAGTATGTTATTACAACCATCTCATGATTGATCTTTGGGCATACTCTTACACTATCTCTGCCATGCCTGTACTAGAATCTTTAGTGTCCACACGGACACGGCCACGGCTGTGTTCAAGGTCGAGTAGTGCAGAAATTTGCGCTTCATTAACTTGGTTAGTTTGTAGTTATGTGCTAAAAGAAAGAAAATAAAAATAAATGAGGTTAGTACTCGGGTTACCTCCCGAGAAGTGCTCGTTTAAAGTCTTTAGCTAGACTTACCTCTCATTCGCACATTCATAGTGGTTTGAGGAGTAAGAAATCCTTTCTCATGCTATCATTATATGGTTTAAGTCGAGTAGCATTTACCTTGAAAATGCCGAATGTAAGATTACTTACCTCAACTGTGCCGTACAAGAAGACATTAATTACCTTAAAAGGGATATCTTTGTTCATATTGTGGTCTGAAGTGGTGATTCATGGGTCTATTTTATCTAACAGTATTTGATATCCTATTTTGAAATGATTTGATGTTACTTTAAGCTCATCTGGGGGTTCCTTCAGTTTTGCTTTGTGTATTCCTAGTTTCTCCTTGAAATGTGTCTTCCACCCATCTAGCTCATCGATCTAAAGTCGTCGTTCCTCATGAGATATTTCTTTGTTGGCATGAGGTATGGGATTAGGCTCAGTAGTGTAGTTCCGTGGTGCTTCCTGAAAAGAAAGTTTAACGAATGATTATCAATGGAATTTACGTTCTCACCTTTATCACTCAATGTCCTAGCTGAGTCGAGAGGTTGAAGACTGATTGATTCGTCACCTACACAAAGTATGAGTTCACATGTACTAACATCAATTTTAGATCTGGCAGTTGCTAAAAAGAGTCTTCCTAAAATTAAGGGGATATTATTGTCTTCATCCATATCTAAAACAACAAAGTTTACTCGGAATATGAATTTGTCAACTTTAACTAGTACATCTTCAATTATACCCTTAGGAATTCAAATAGTCTTATCAGCTAGTTGAATACTCATCCTAGTTTGCTTGGGTTTCCCTAGACCTAGCTTTTTAAACATTTTAGAATGCATAACATTGATGCTTTCCCCTAAATTCGCTAAATCATTATCAATAGACAAACTACCAATTAAACATGGAATTGTAAAAATCCCTAGATCTTTTAATTTTCATGGTAGTCTGTTTTGTAACATTGCTGAGCACACTGAGTTTAGTTCCACATCCGATTCCTCGTCAAACTTCCACTTGTTTGTTAAAAGCTCTTTCAAAAATTTCCTTGAATCTGGCATCTATGAAAGAGCTTCAAGAAACGGTAAGTTAATATGTAATTTCTGTAAAAGTTTAAGAAACTTATCAAACTATTCATCTGAATTGTCTTTCTTCATCGCATCGGGATATGGTATTCGAGGTTGGTATTCTATAATTACCAATTTTGGTTTTTCTTAGCTTACCTCAACCTCACCTTCACTTACCACAAGTTCTTACCTTGGCTCAGGTTTAGATTTTACTATCCCTTCACTGTCATGAGCTGTTATGGCTTGAATTTTCTCTTTTAGGTTAGTCTCAGTGTTACTTGGCAAGCTACCTTGTGGTCGTTTGGGGATCAGCTTAGCGAGTTGCCCTAATTGGTTCTCGATTCCTTTAATCGATGCTTGTTGATTTTTAAGTGTTGTTTCGGTGTTTTAGAAACGTGTTTCCAATACCGCTATGAATTTTATCAGATCTCTTCAAGGTTTGGCTTCTTTTCCTGTGGGTAGGGCTGTTGTTGGAAGTTTGGAGGAGGTTGTTGTCTCTGATTTCCATGACCACCCCACGAGAAATTGGGGTGGTTCCTCTAACCTAGATTATAAGTATTACTATAAAGGTTATTTTGATATCTAAAATTGTTACCCGTATAGTTTATTTGTTTTCTTTCCATGCCTAGATTGTAGGGTGGGTACTCAGGATTCGCCACGCCTCCTAGATTTGAATCACATTGCATTACTGGATGTACCTATGAGGAACCACACAAACCATTAATTTTTTATTTAACATCTCTACCTGATTTGATAGCATGGTGACTGCATCGAGGTTGAAAACTCTAGCTATTTTTATTGGCCTTGTCCTTGTAACTTGCCACTGATAGTTGTTCAGTGACATCTCCTCTATAAACTCATAGGCCGCCTTAGGAGTTTTGTTATTCAGGGTTCTGCCGGCTGCTGAATCAATCAGTTGTCTCGTTGAAGGGTTCACACCATTGTAAAAAGTTTGGACTTGTAGCCACAAGGGTAATCCATGGTGTGGGAACCTTCTCAACAAATCCTTGTAACTCTCCCATGCATCGTATAATGTTTCTAAATCTATCTGCACAAAAGAAGAGATATCATTCTTTAATTTGGCCATTTTAGCCATGAAAATATTTTAATAAAAATTTTTCGGTCATTTGTTCCCATGTAGTGATTGATCCTCGTGGAAGAGAATTCAGCCACTGTTTGGCTTTATTCCTCAAAGAAAAGGGAAATAACCGAAGGCGGATGGCATCATCAGAAACGCCATTAATTTTAAAAGTATCATAAAATTCTAGGAAATTTGCCAAGTGATTATTTGGATCTTCATCCTGCAAACCATCAAACTGAACGAATTGATGTATCATTTGTATAGTGTTAGGTTTCAGTTCAAAATTATTAGCAGCAATAGCAAGTCTAACAATACTTGACTCAGTTCTTGTTAAATTAGGTTTAGCATAATCATACAGAGTTCAAGAGCACGATTTTCGGCCACCACTGGAGGTAGCGGATTGTTCTCAGCCATCTATTCGTTAGTATTAATTTCGTCTTCTTGCTCTTCTTCTATGTAATTTAAGCTTCGCTTTATCTCTTTGCTATTTCTACGAGCTGTGTTTTTGATTTCACTGTCGTAAAGTAGAGGTCTTGTCGGGTTCCTTCTAGTCATAAACTAGAGGTACCTACCAAGAAAAGAAAGAGAAAAGAAATTTATAAAAGTAAAAATAAAATTTAATTGCAAAATATAAAAGAAAATATGGCTAAAGTAATAAAAATTGAACATTCTTAATATTTCAGTTCCTCGGCAACGACGCCAAAAACTTGATCGTGTTCCAGTGTCTTAAAAATTTATAAAAAGAATGATCGAACCTGGAAACTAACTAAGACAATGATGTAGGCAAGCGCACCTATCGAACAATAGTATAGTTTAGTGGCAAGACCGGATTGTCGAACCCAAAGGAACCAAAATTACTAATACTAACTTTTCTTTTTATTATCTAGCCTAAGAATTAAGGGATTTGTTTATCTAATCTAAAATTAACTAACTACTAAGCAAAAGATGTGAAGACAAAGAGCAGTAATTGGGGAAATACTTGTGGGAAAAACCAATTGATTAAGACAATACCTGAGGAAGAATCCACCGAGACTTCACTTGTTATCTAACTCTGAACCAGGCGATTTATTCACTTGACTTGATCCGTAGGATTCCCTAATTTATATTAATACCTCTTTCAAGGCTACAACTGTCTAACCCTAGGTTGATTAATTGAAATTTCTTTCTAATTAAAACCCCTAAGATTGCATTAACTCGATCTATGGACTCCCATATTAGGTTTGACTCTAATCTGGCATATTTTCGTCATCCTATTTCTAGGGTTGCGATCAACTCCACTTAACTATGCTAGATCTACTCTTAAATAGAGACTTTTGCTCCACTGCCTAAGCACATCAATATTTGAATCAATATCTTGGAATATCAAAACTAGAATTAAGAACACATAATTAAGCCAAGTAAGCACATCAATACTTGAATCAATATCTTAGAATATCAAAACTAAAATTAAGAACACATAATTAAGAACAAATCAAGTATTTACCGTACATCCCAGAAAACAATAACAAAATCCATCTTAGGTTTCATCCCCCTCAGGTATCTGAGGGTCTAGTTCATAATCATAAAAAAAAAACATCTCGTAAGAAAATATAAAACAAAATGCTAAAGAAAACCCTAAAACCCTAAGGAATTGAAGGAGAGATCCTCGCTTTGAATATGATTCCGGCTTCTTGAGATGAATCAACTTTGAATTTATTCGCTTTCTTCGAGTTAATCCCACAATTTGGCCCTCAAGCGTAAGTTGGTAACAAAAGAATTTGAAACTTTTGGCCTAGCTAAACGCCTAAAAAGCCTGACGGAAGGCTTCACGAACTCCTTTTAAGGTGCCTCTTAGGGTGTTTATATAGGCTTCAAGATGCCTTTCTTGGCCTGAAAGTATCCTAATCCGAATGAAACTCTTCTTTGCTGTGGTAGGGGCACGCCCATGGCATATGATCGTGTGATTCAAGGCCAAGCCATGGTCAAGCCTGTTATAGAGGCACGGCCGTGTGTTTCGGGGGCCAGGCCATGTTTGGGTCTGTTAAGGGGCACGCCCGTCTGGTCTTGAGCCTAGGCCGTGTCGATCTCGTAATTCGCCTATTTTCTCTGTTTTTAGCCTATTTCTCGTTCTTTTCATCCTCCGGTGATCTCCTGAGTATAAAACATGAAAACAAAGGATTAGGAGCACCTATTTCCATAATTAAAGGGGAAAAATAATCCAAAATTATGCTAAATGTGGGATTAAAATATGTTCATATTACAGTTTATCAAATTGGCTGTGTGATACAAGTCAGTGTCGACCACGGGCTAGACACACGGTGTGTGACAGGCCTTGTAATACAAGTCAGTGTCGACCACGAATGGGGAACACAAGTGTGTGATATGTCACACGGGCGTGTCCCTTCTTCCATAGGGGCATGTGGCCCTATTTTAAGTAGAAATTTTCTAAGTGTCCAAAAGTTTCTGGTTAAATTCTGAAACCCTCCGTATGCATGTTTGTGGACTCGTAGGCCCGTAATAAGGATGTTATGCATACGTATGAAAATTTTAAGTTGGAAATGAAATTTTAAAGCCCAAAGTTGTATGTACAAGCAAGTTAAGTCCAGTAATACCTCGTACCGATTTCGGAGTCGGATACGGGTAAGGGATGTTACACTAACAGCTTTCTTACCCGTCACAACTCTCGTGGTAGGATATTAATAATTATGACAATCTTTTCCAAAATCTCATATGCTTCATTATAAGATTTAACCAACAAAGTACCATTGGCAATATCAACTACCATCATCGTATGCGCATTCATTCCATTATAAAATATCTCTATCTGTGTCTAGTGCTGAAATCCATGCATCGATATTTTTGAAATAATTCCTTAAATCATTCCCAAGCTTCATACATTGTTTCATCCTCTGATTACCAAAAGATGTGTTGTTATTTCTAAGTTTGGCATTCATATTTGACGGATTATACTATAGAAAAAATCTCTGGCACAAGTTTTTCTATGATGCCATAGTTCTTGATAGGAAAGCATTCAACCACACTCTTGCACGATCTCTCAAAGAATATGGAAACAGTTTAAGCTGCAAAGTGTCTTTAGGAACACCCTATTGTCTAAATGAGTCACAGACCTCTAAAGAAAATATTAAATGCAGTCTTGGATCTTCAGTGGGTAATCCACCAAACTGTCCTACTATTTACAACATCTAAAACATTACCGGTTTAAGCTCAAATTGTTGAGCTTGTATATGTAGTCTGATTATTCCTGGATTCAAATCCTCTAAAATTGGAACAACATGCTTTTAAATTGGTATATCACGATCATCTATCACACAATCTATAGGAGGATTAACATATCGACTAATGGTTGGATTATTGGATTATCATTAAGACCAGGGTCATTTCTCTCTCTAGCCATATTTCGCAGTTCTTTTTTCTTTCTTCGCAAGGTTCTTTCGATCTCTGAGTCAAAAGGATATTCTTCGTTAGCAGGAATGCCTCTTCTCATACATTGATGACAAACATGTAAAAATTAAATACAACTAAGTTAAATAAAACTAATGGAACTAAGTAAAATAACAAAACCAAATTTCAACAAATTGCCACTCCCCAGCAATGATGCCAAGAACTTGTCGCATGTGAAATGATATGTGAATTGTGCAAGTATGCACGTTGAATCAAGTAATAAAGTGATAAGTGAGATGGTCTCCACAAGGATCAGTTAGGTATAAATGACCAAGTTATTATACTGAAGTACGATTAATGTTACAGTAAAAATAATGTTAAAACTGCAAGAGTAATTTGAAAGAATAATAATGTGTAATATGTGTAACTGATAAATGATGGAAAATACTATGATAAGTCAAGAGTAAAAATGAAATGGCAATGGCGAGAATAATTAAGTGAATAATATGCGAACGAATAAATAAACAACTAAGAATGCTATGACAAAGATACTACTACAAAGGATAGAGGATAAAAGGTCTACGATGTTGATTTGAAAGGTCGAGATTACCAGAATCTGTCCTTACTAATAGTAATGTCTAGGCAAAACCTTAATCTACTACTCCTGAGAGTTCTAAAATGGTATGCTTCTTTCAAGAGCAAAACCTCAAGTTACCTTACCTTAAGCGATATATGTCTATAGACTTTAAGCACGACACCTGCACTATTTGTTTTCTTTTTGTATGAATGTTTCTTTATGTCTAGAGTCTACTACAAGTATTTGATCGAACACTTGCTCATATCATTCAATTTCAATCTCATTAACCTAACCTTGTCAAAATTAGATTAACTAAATAAACATGCTGTACATCCATCTATGTCTAGAGTTTGCAAACATGTAATTTTGTAAAACCATTGAATGAAACAATATATTAAAGCAGATCTATACTTTAGCCATTAAAGAAAATAAAGGTTTCATCAAGTAATCCCAACCCTATGAGATTTAGCTCATGGGTTGGCAATTAAAATTCAAATCCAAAATATCATTCAACATCGTTTCAACAAATCATTTCATGAAAAGCAATCAAGAAATAATGGAAGAACTTCAGGAGGACAGCTTTCACGTATCTAGCCTACTCTCCAACGATACAATGTCTTGTGGTGGTTGAGAGGGACTGCTTCGTCTTCCTCTTCTCGTCACTGCTCAGATGCCACCCTCTATTTTTCCAAGGATTTTGTTTTTCCAATTGTCTCTCTAACCGTCTCTCTCCCTTCTTTTTTTTCCTCTTTCTTGTTTTGTTTTATACCTTTTCCTTCAAAATAGGTCCATCAGCCCATGATCCTTTTCCTCTTTTTTAGACTGATTTTTTTTGGTACACGTACAATTTGGCTGAAACTGGCATTGATTGTTGACTCGGTCTTCCTCCCAGAATTGCCACGGCATCTATGTTGACAAACAGTTCAACCTTTTTCCATGACAAAACTTCACTCCTATACTCCCTTTTCTTGTACCTTGCACCTGCCAATTCACCACCACATACAACCCTTCCACAAGCAAAAAAAAAAAAAAAAAAACAACTAACATGTAAACAAATTCCAAGCTCCGAATGCAATGAGAATAAAAGAAATAGAATGTCCTAAAATGCAACTAAATTCTCCTATATACAGGCAGTTAGCTAGGTCTAAAAGCAGGAAATATAACTCTTTTTAAGAGTTATCAATAAGGTGGACGACAAACCCTAGTATTATTAACTAGGGTTGTTACTCTTAGATAGATTAGGAGTTTATTTTTCTAGTTGAAATAAATTTTTAGAATTCAACAAGGGTTCTACTTTATCTCCCTATAAATAGATAGCACTGATAGGGAAAAGTACACAAATTTAAGATATTGTTACTCTTCCCAAAATGGAGACAATTTTATTCTTTAAGTATTATATCTATTTTCCGAATAAAAATTTTGTCGGTTTTTATTTGAGAAGAGATTTTTTCATTTTCACACAGAAATAAAAAAATTTATTTCTGATTCTTTATTTGATTTAAATCGTTCGAATTCATACTTGAAACAGTTCGTGTTACGAAAATAATGAATAAAATCGTTCAGTTGAAAACCAAGAACAAAATGAATTTGTTTAGCCGAAAATATAAGTACATATTTAAGAATTGATTTATTACTATAAATATTACAGATAAACTCGGTTTTGATTTTTTTTTAAATTTTTTTAATCTAAAAAATTATTTTCAGATAGAATTTTTTCGAACAAAATTTAAGATTTACGAAGCCATTGACAAGCCTATAAGTTTGATTCCTTGGAAGGTATTATTATATTGTACAATAAGGATAAATGCAGCATGCATTCACCTACTGAAAATATATTATAATAAAATATATACTCATTTCATATTCTTTGACTGCCGCCCTGGTGAAAGACGGGAATAACACGTCCCATCTTTCCACTATAGAGTAAATGGAACATTTGGAGAAATTTTCCAACAAGAAATCCTATTTTATACAAGGCATTGATTAAAAAAAAAAAAACTTACTGTTTGAGTCGTCGGACTCCATTGAAATCACTACATAAATTGGCCAAGTCCCAACACTGATTTTCTGATTGATGAATCCTCCAGAATTTTTTTTTTTTTTTAACGAAAAACTCTCACATATGGCTGAAGTGAAGCTGCTTGGAACATGGCCAAGTCCTTTCTACTATAGAGTTGTTTGGGTCCTGAAATTGAAAGGTATAGCATATGAATTCATAGAAGAAGATCTGAACAACAAAGGTCCACTGCTTCTTCAGCATAATCCAGTTCACAAGAAGATACCAGTACTTATCCATAGTGGAAAGTCAATTTGTGAGTCTATGATCATTCTTGAATATATCCAAGAGATTTGGCCACAAAATTCCCTGCTGCCAACTGATCCTTATGATAGAGCCATCGCTCGTTTTTGGATTAAATTTGCTGAGGATAAGGTAAACCCTTTGGCTTTCGCCGGATTTTAGTTCCATTGATTGATCTCCATATGGCATGTATCTTCGATCCTTGCAGCTTCCAGCAATCTGGATGGTGTTTCGAACCAGTGGTGAAGAACAAAAGAAGGCGATTAGGGATAGCCTGGAAATGCTGGAAACCGTTGAAGAACATGCGCTTGGAGACAAGACGTTCTTTGGGGGAGACAAGATTGACTTGGTGGATATAGCTTTTGGTCAACTTAGCCAGTGGTTACAAATCATTGAAGATGCAACAAACGTTAAGCTACTCGAAGCTAGCAAGTTCCCTCGTTTGCAAAGATGGATCAATAATTTCAAACAAGTTCCCATAATCAAAGAAAACCTTCCTGATTACCAAGATATGTTTGCTTACTTCAAGGCTCTCAGGGAAATGCTACTTTCATCCAAATGACACATCTGTGTATTAGTATCTATTGCTCGTATTTTCTTGTACTGTTGATCTTTCTTAGGGAAATAACATGTGGAAATAATGCCTTAGAAATTTGCATTGAGCTTGAACCAAGATGCCTTTGTTCATGGTCATTTATTTTATTTTAAACTTGTTTATGTTTCGTTCATGTTGATTGAAAAATTCAAATAATGTTTGTGTTTGTTCATTTAAAATTACTAGTATTAACTCAAGTGTGTTGTACATAAAAGCTAAGAAACATTGAAGAAACCATTCGATAGTTGCAAGAAAACTTGCGCAGTGCCTACTACTTTTGAAACAGCGAAAGAACATTAAGGTTAACAAAGAAAGATTGTTCACACAGAGATTGTTCACACAGTTTGGTTTCACTAAATCTGTGAGATTTCCCAAAGAAATAATTTACTATATTTCAATCTCATATAACAAGTTATTTAAGTCCTAAAATTCACTAATTTAGCAACCTCACTCTTGCACCTAAAAGTCTAGATCACTCTCTAAGTTTTCTATTGAAAAATTAGTCTATAAACCAAATGACTCACTTATTTACTTACAAAATGGACTCATAATAATGAATTTCTCAATGAACAGATAAATGCTCAAACTCTAAATACATAACCTATATAAGTCTCAAGAGTATAAACTATTTTTCACTCACTAACTGACCGCATCCAAATGTACAAATGTTTAGAGCAAAAATCATGCAAATAAAATGTGTGGTATCTGCAAGAGAATAGATCAAATAGCATTATATTTAGTTTACAATGAAACACTTGGTAAGTATTTTGAGGATCGTACCTAAGGGATTGTAAATTGGCGAATTTTATTATTAAATTAATAATAGAAAATAATTACTAATCTAATTGAGTCACGAGTTAGTAGCACTGATTCAGAATTAAAATATTATTTAAACAAATTAAATTAATTAACCTAATGAAATTTCCTATTCTAGTGTCAATGGTGCGAGCTCTCGATCTATGATCGATTAAATCCCTCATTATCTAACTAAATCATTAATTAACCTTAATTGAGTTATTTACCACCTTTAGCTAAGAATATTTGCTAGGTCTCATCTTCACTAAGGGTTACCACCTAAGATACCTGTTCGGTTCAGGCATACAGATAACCGCCTCTGGACGTATGAACGTCCAAAGTGTGAATACTACAATAAAATATTGAACGATAAGGCGGTATCCGCAAGTATACGGGTCGAGTTGTAATATAGTTTTACAACGAAGTAAGTGAATACTCCAAGGATTGTACCCTAGGAAGGCAAGTGCTAGATTAATTCTTACCTAAACACTAAAAGATCTAATTAGTACTCTGAATAACTTATAGTACGAGAACATAAAAGAAAGGTTTTTAAAGTTTTTGGAGTAATAAAATAAAATAACATAAAATAAATAAAATTAAAGAGATAAAAGAGGAGAGTTAATCAAATCTCGATTATGGGTGATTAGCTCTCTTTGGTAATCCCCATCAATTGTTGTTTCAGGTTCCCGATTAATCAAATAGTCGCTACCCTAGTAATATCTTCCAATCTTACACTAACATAATGAGTCAGAAAGACCTACTTATCTTTTGATCTCACAGTCCAGATTAGCTTGGGGTGAAGGCGTTCACGAGGGTTAATTCGCACATTGATGACCTTTTGGAGTTGTTAGGCCTAGGGTTTCTTTCACGTTCTTCCTTTCCCAAACAGATGATTCATTGAGTAACCCTATAAAACAATTAATAGATCATACCTCCACTAACTAATCCCCCACAGAGGTATTAGTTCCTCATGGCTTTCATAAAGAACATGGAATAGATGGAAAACTAATCATAGTGAATGAATTAAAGTAGAGAGTTTAAGAAAAGCCTGTTTGATATTTATAATAAGCACGAATCCGAAGAAGATGATCTCTGTAACACCCTGAAAAGGGGCATATGTATTTTTGATTTAGTTATACGGAATGGCATGTCTTATGTGTTATGAATGTATGGTGAACATTTTTGGAAACTAAATGATTAGGAAAGTGAACATTTTTGGAAACTTGGGAGTGTAAGGAAATGTTTTAGAAATGGTAAGTTCAAAAGAGGAAACTAAAACAAGGTAGCCTTAAGAAAATTAATAGAAGAAATGTGACACAAACATAGGCTTGTTTAAGTGGCTTGGAAGCACCACTTAAAGCCCAGTAAGTGATGCTACAAGCTATGCAAATGGGCCTAGGTTCGAGCAACATGGTAAGCAAAAGGAGTTTTAATTTTTTTCAACATGAAGAGGAGAAGTGGACTACATTAAGGCACTAGGAGGAGGAGTTTAATTCCTCTAAAATTCGCAAAGCTAGGTGATAAACAATGGATTTTTTTTTTTAATTTTATTTTTGAATAAGGTGATAATTAAAAGATAAATGAGGAGATTAATAAGGGATTTGATCAGAGTTGAGGTGGTGGCCGAATAGGGGGCTCTTTGGGATTGGTATTTTCGGTTTTGAAAGGGGGGCTTAAGTGTCAAATTTTGTTATTTTCACCCCTAAGTCTCCCTTGCCGAAATTCTTCTCCTCTTCTCCTAATCTTCTTTCGTTTCCCTCTTCCAAATTCCCTTATAGCCGAATCTTAAAGCTTTCTTCACCTCTTTTCTACTCTTGATATCATAAAGGGCCGAACCACCAATGTTGATCTCAAAGCCGAATCTTTGAGAGATTGCCAGCAAAGGTGCTGTCGATTTCTTCAAGCAAGGATTGCCGATCTCTAAAGTAAGGGTAAGATCTCATTCAGTCTCATTCTTTTTCTTCTAAGATTAAAACCAAAACCAGGAAATCTAACCCCATTATTGTGTTAGTCGAAGCTTGGAAAAAAGGCTTCGGGATTTAGGAGTTATCAATTACCAAGAGGAGATCTTTTGGGATTTAAAATCCACAAGGTAAGTCCATGTGAATATTCAGCCAAGGCCTATTTTTGGTGTTTGGATCTAGCTCATATTTATTAAAAATAGCCGAAACTAACAAGTTAATAGATCTAAGGATCAGCCGATTACGAGGAAGGAGAAGTTCTTTTCTCGAAGGTACACCATAGGCCGCGTGTTCCCTAGTTATTCGGTGAGTTTCGGGATTCGAGAATCGCAAGGTATGTGCCTAAATACAATCGATCATAGGCCTGTTTTGATAACTAGATCTATTTCATAATTGTTAAAAAGCTGAAACTAACCTGTGGTATAATTTAATGTTTGGCCGAATGCAAGAAGGAATAGAACAAAGTTTCGAGACTTGATTCTTAAATCAATCGGTAACAAGGTAGGTTTTAAGTGTACAAATCCTATTAGGATTTGGTTTTATAGCCGAATAGGCTTTATGCTAACATATTAAGGTTGGCTGAATGTAGGGACTTGAGATCTAAAGCTTTAGATCGGATTTTCGGGATTCAAGTGAAATTGTTAAGTGAATCAGGTGTATACCCTACCCTAAGTTTTAATACGTTCATGGCTATGTTTTAAATTAAATGTGTTTTTAAGAATGTGAAAAGCATGGCTAAGGTACCATACAATGGTGCAAAGTACTAAGGTACGCTTCCTACTCCTACTAAGAATATGAATATATGTTATTTTTAACATGTGAAAGTGATAAGAATATGAAAAGTGATAAGAATGTGAATTAAGGTATGATATTGCATGATATGTATGATATGGGGCATATGGGTTATATGAAAAGGGGAAGTTAATGTGGTGACGTAAGACCACGAAATCTGAATGTGGTGACCTAAGACCACGATAACTGAATGTGGTGACCTAAGACCACGAATTACAATGTGGTGACCTAAGACCACGAATTTTATAAGGGCGATGAGCACGCCGATCGCAATGACGCCTTCGATGGTGTGTAGCGGTTGGAGGGTTGACTTAGTAGTCCCCACGGTGTACAGGTTGGTACAGGGGACGTGTAGCGGATGGCTATCTAGGTTTGGGTTCTGGTTGCACCATTATTTTTTATTTGTTTATGAACATGTATGATAATGTATGCCCAATTGTTAAATTTTAGTGTTGGTTACACATTGAGTCTATTTGACTCACCCTTGTGGGATTACTTTTCGGTGACGACCGGTGATGGACCGGGCCGGCAGATGCTTAGGGATGGCCATGCACATCAAGAAGTTCATTTATTTTTATTTGGACTATTTTATTTTAAGAATTTTGAATTTTTATTTTGGGAATTATTTGATGTAATAAGGCCATAGTAGCACTACTTTACTTTGCTTTTATTTATTAAGCTTGCAAACTTTTATTTATTAAAAGATTAAATAAATCTATTTTAAAACAAGCCTAAATGTTTTGTCACCTAAAGTAAAGGTTTTAGTAAAGAAATAAACTTGTTCTCAACTCAAGTCCAACCCAAAACAATCTTTAAAAAATACACAAGTTTTTCCTAAGTAACAAAAGAATTTGAAATGTTTTCATCGGGAACATACAGATTCGGTCAAGGCTCGTGGGCCGGTTTGAGGTGTTTCACTTGGTATCGAGCCCGCTTTTAAACACTTACTGTGGTTTAAGGCCCAAAACATTTTAAAATCTAGCCAAAAGGAATTTTACAAAAATTTTCGTGTTTTCATCATGGCACCTAAGTCTCAGACCCATGATCCACTGTAAGTACTTCCGACTTCAAGTGATTTGAATATGGAAAATGTATGGGCTTTTATGGAACGTAGAATGGAGATTAAGTACTTGAACCCTAGGACTAGTATACCCTAACAAAACATAAGACTTAAATGCCTAACTAAACAAACCCATGATTAAGTCGCCGAGTTAGGGTGTGGCAACCATGGTAAGCATGTCTAGGATTGGTTTCAGTGGGAGCTTGGTATTTAAGCAGTCTAGTGACTCACCTCCTATCCACTCGAATCCTACCTGGTGCGTAGCCTCAGTTCACCCTAACAAAGAGGACTTATTCACAGGCTAAACCCCTAACTAAAACTCGAAAGGGACTAGCCGTATTTTTATGGAAACCCTAGCTTTAAAATCCCTATATTACCCTTGTAGGAGTAGCAAAATATTTTTGCAAAAATTCTTCCAAAATATTTCCTACTTGCAAAATTACTAAAATGCCCCTAGTGGTAAAATTACAAAAATGCCCTTGGTTTATGAAATTTTCAAAATACCCACAACTCTTATCAAAATTTCATTACTTAATAAAATGTTCAAGAACCCTAATTTGTAAAATATCAAAATACTTTGATTTTGGTAAATTACAAAATTGCCCCTAACCTGCAAAATTACCAAAATGACCCTGATCTTCAAAAAAAAAAATTTCTGCACAACACTGATTTGGAAAACAAATTCTTAGAAACAACCTTCAAGTTTTGTAAATTCCAAAATATCCTTATTTATTAAGATTTATAAATTTACCCTGGTTATTATTGAAAAACCCTGTAATTGCAAAATTTCTGAAATACCCCCAGGATTTCAAAAAAAATTTACCAAAATACCCTTATTGACAAAATCACCAAGGAACCTTATTTGAAAAATTACGAAAATACCTTCAGAGGGACAAATTACGAAAATACCCCTAGGTAGTGGAAAAACAACAACAATGAAAACTACAACATTTCTCTGAATGAACGAAAGTTCATAATTGATTGATGGATGTATGAATGTAAAGACTGTGTGCATGTATGAATACGAGAGAACCACTCCTAAAATTCTTTTCATAAAACTTCTTCGTGGATAATCAGTGGAATAAGGGCTAATTCATAAAACTTTCTTAAATCAGATTAAAGCGCGTCGTTAGATATGAGTTCTAGAGGACGCGATTAAGTCGTGACGCCAGTAAAGGAAGAATGACCGTGTCGAACCCGTTAGATCGGTCAAGGGTCCGACAATGAGTTACCACCGCCACCACCACCCCAGGTTGTTGGTGTCGAGCGCAAGCTCGCATGGGGATGATCTTTATATCGTAGGCTATCTTGCGAGTTCTTGAAATGGTGGTCGGTCTTTGGAGGGAATACGGAGCTCAAAATCAGACCGAGCGACTCGAGCCAACAGAGTGAAGTGTTCCATGGAGTATCGGTGTGGCACCCAAAGACATCCGAATCTTGGTTGGAAGCAACCGAAGCGCATTATGGATGAGCTCGATCGACCCTCGAGGAGAAGTTGAAGGGAATGGTGGCACTGTTACGCAATGAAACATACCAATGGTGGTTAACAGTTTGGGATGGTGCCACAGCTGAGGATCTGACCTAGGAATATGTTAAGGCGGCATATCAGAAGAAGTATGTCGGCACACGTTATATTGATGAGCAGAGGAAGGCTTTTCTAGGACTGGTTCAAGGGAACAAGTCAGAAGTAGTGTATGAAGCTGAATTTCTGAGGTTAAGCCAATATGCTCGAGGAGTAGTGGCAACAGAGCATAAGCGATGTGTTCATTTTGAGGACGGCTTAAGGGATGACCTCAGGTTATTGATAGCGCCACATCAGGAGCGGGAGTTTTCCGCGTTAGTAGAAAAGGCTAAGGTAGCTGAGGGAATCAAGGACTCGGTTAAGCAGAGCTCTGATAGGAATAGACCCAAGAGGGCTTATGGGTCATCAGGATCAGTGGGAAATGTGCAGAAAAGGCCCAGAGCTGATGGGTCGCGGGGTCAGCAAGTTGGTACAGGAGGGGAGTATCGTCCTTGTGATCAGTGTGGGAAAAAACACTTAGGCGAATGCTGGAAGAAGACAGGTGGGTGTTTCAGATGTAGGTCAAAGGACCATATGATCAAGGACTACCCGAAGAAACCAGATGAGAATCGCCAAAGACTCGTAATGCTAATCAGCCGGTAGAGGGGACAAAGACCTCACGAGGTCGTGGTCTGAATAATCGAGGAAATGGTAGAGGACGTGGAACATCGGGCCGAGGTGCTACTAATATTGAGGTAAGGCAGCCGGGTTTGGTTTATGCGGTTCACCGTAGGGAGGATGGAGACGCACCAGACGTCATAACTGGTACGTTCCTCATTCATGGCAAGCCCTGTTTTGCTCTTATTGATGTGGGTTCGACCCATTCTTATGTTGCTCGTAGTATAGTTGAAACACTAGGCCTAGACTCGAACTTTCGATAGGGAGATGACCGTAGTAAGCCCATTAAGCCAAACGTAGTGGTGGATAAGATCTTTGAGTGTATCCTAGAAATTCAAGGAGTGAGCTTTGGTGACTTAATGGAGTTACCTTCTGAGAATTTGACCTCATACTTGGTATGGATTGGTTAGTAGAGCACCGAGTCGTGTTGGATTGTGCGGCTAAACGAATGGAACTAAGGACCCCGAAAGATGAAGTGGTAGTGATGATAGGAGAAAGAAGAAACTACTTGTCTAATGTAGTTTCGGCACTAAAGGCTAAAAAGATAGTTCGTAAAGGGTGCAAGGCACTCTTAGCCTTCGTAAGTGTGCTAGATGGAAAGGAAGAAGGTGTTAGTGGAGTTAGAACGGTAAGAGACTTTGAGGATGTGTTCTCGGAGGAATTACCAGGAATACCCCCAGATAGGGAGGTGGAGTTTGGAATTGACTTGCTGTCGGAAACAGCTCTTGTGTCAATTGCCCCTTATAGAATAGCACCAAAGGAGTTGGTTGGGCTCAAGGCTCAAATCCAAGAATTGCTGGATCATGGGTTTATTCGACCCAGTGTGTCTCCATGGGGAGAACCTGTCCTGTTTGTAAAGAAGAAGGACGGAACTATGCAGATGTGCATAGATTATCGTCAGTTGAATAAGCTGACCATCAAGAACAAGTACCCCTTGCCAAGGATAGACGACTTATTCGATCAGCATAAGGGGGCGACAGTGTTTTCAAAGATCGACTTAAGGTTGGGATATCATCAGTTGAAGGTGAAGGAGGCGATATCCATAAGACGACCTTTAGGACAAGATACTGGTCATTTTGAGTTTGTAGTAATCTTTGTTCGGGTTGACAAACGCCCAAAGGCGTTCATGGATATGATGAACCGGGTGTTTTAGCCTTACTTGGATAGGTTCGTCGTGGTGTTCATCGACGACATCCTCGTATACTCCAAGACTGAAGAGGAGCATGATGAGCATCTCCGGATTGTGTTACAAGTATTGAGGGAGAAGAAGCTTTATACCAAATTCAGCAAGTGTGAATTTTGGCTTAGGGAAGTTGCTTTCTTAGGACACGTGGTGTCTGTTGAAGGAATAAGAGTGGATCCTAAGAAGATTGAAGCAGTGTTGGATTGGAAACCACCTAAGTCGGTGGCGTAGATTCGTAGTTTCTTGGGATTGGCGAGCTATTACGTAAGGTTTGTAGAAGGATTTTCGTCAATAGTCGCGCCTTTAACAAAGTTGTAAAGAAAGGAAGTACCCTTTGTATGGTCGGATAAGCAGGAAAGCTTTGAAAAGCTTAAGAGGTATTGACTAAGCTCCAGTGTTGATTCAACTTTGAGGCGTGAAAGGATTTTACTTGTATTGTGACGCCTTCCCATCTGTGTTTGGGTTGCGTATTGATGCGGAGACGGAAGGTAGTCACATATGCGTCCGGCAGCTTGAGGCCACATGAGGTGAACTACCCGACGATGACTTGGAGTTGGCGGCGAGTGGTCTTCGCTCTTAAGGTATGGAGGCACTACCTTTATGGGGAAAAGTCAACGATCTACACAGACCACAAGAGTCTCAAGTATCTGTTGACTCAGAAGGAGTTGAATTTGAGGCAGCGAAGGTGTGTAGAATTACTGAAGGACTATGACTGTGCGATTGAGTATCACCCGGGCAAGGCGAATGTAGTGGCGGATGCCCTAAGTCGGAAGGTGGTGTCGGATCTGAGGGCAATGTTCGCCCATTTAAGTTTGTATGATGATGGAAGCTGTTGGCGAGTTGCAAGTCAAGTCGAATGTAGTTGAATGAAGTGAAAGAAGGACAAGAATGATGAGGACTTAAGTGCTAAGCTACAACAATTGCAGAATGGAGAGTTGG
The DNA here is from genome assembly GCA_025506655.1 of Gossypium rotundifolium. Taxonomy (NCBI): domain Eukaryota; kingdom Viridiplantae; phylum Streptophyta; class Magnoliopsida; order Malvales; family Malvaceae; genus Gossypium; species Gossypium rotundifolium. Next base: position 65,669,316 of record CP106730.1, on the reverse strand, counting down.
AAGATTATGGCATTAATGGCGAAGGAGTGTTGTGTTTTAAGAGCAAGGTCTGTATGCCTAAGGATAAGGAACTTAGGCGAAGGATTCTTCAGAATCGCATGGTAGCCCTTATGCTATGCATCCCGGAGGCACTAAGTTGTCTGAGACATAAGGGAACAGCTTTGGTGGCACAGTGCGAAAAGGAAGTTATTGAGCTTGTTGGCAATTGTCGGCGTGTCGACAAGTTAAGGCTAAACACCAAGTTCCATCAGATTACTTGACCAATCGAGATTCCGCAGCGGGAAGTGGGAAAGAATTACCATGGACTTCGTTAGTGGGCTTCCCCTTATGCCTACTAAGAAGGACTCGGTATGGGTAATAGTGGACCGTTTGACCAAGTCCGCACACTTTATCCCGGTAAGGGTTGATTATTCTCTTTAGAAATTGGCTAAATTATATGTGGCGAAAATTGTGAGGCTACATGGAGTGCCAGTGTCTATCATTTCGGATAGAGACCCAAGATTTACGTCTCGATTTTGGAGGGCACTTCATCAAGCTTTAGGCACTAAGTTGGATTTCACTACAGCTTTTCATCCACAGTCAAACGGGCAATCTGAACGAGTAATCCAAGTATTTAAGGATATGTTGAGGGGTTGTGTAATGGATTTCAGAGGAAGTTGGAAGGAGTATTTGCCTTTAGCTGAGTTTGCCTACAACGACAGCTATCAGGCAAGTATTCGAATGGCACCATATGAAGCACTGTATGGTCGGAAGTGTCGAACCCCTACATGTTGGACGAAATTGGGAGAACATCGAGTTTTGGGACCCGAGTTAGTGGCAGAATTTGAAGAGAAGGTTGAGGTTATTTGTGCACAGTTGAAGGAAGCATCTGATAGACAGATGTCATATGCAGATCTTAAACGAAAGGAAATCGAATTCGATGTGGGAGACAAAGTATTCCTGAAGGTTTCGCCTTGGAAGAAGGTGATGAGATTTGGTCGAAAAGGGAAGCTAAGCCCAAGGTTTATAGGACCCTATCGAGTGTTGAAGTGAGTTGGACCAGTGGCATACCAGCTAGAGTTGCCACCAGAGTTGCAGCAGATGCACGACGTATTCCATGTATCCATGCTACGTCGCTACCGATCGGATCCATCTCATGTGGCACAAGTTGAAGAAGTGGAGCTAAGGCCAGACTTATCCTACGAGGAAGAGCCGATTCAGATCTTGGAACGAGACATGAAAATATTACGGAGGAAGTCAATTCCCCTAGTCAAAGTGTTGTGGCGCAATCATGGATCGGAGGAAGCTTCGTGGGAGCCAGAAGAGGCAATGCGATAGCAATACCCTCATTTATTTTAGTCAGGCAAATTCAAGGACGAAATTATTTTAAGGCGGTAGAACTGTAACACCCTGAAAAGGGGCCTATATATTTTTGATTTAGTTATAGGAATGGCATGTCTTATGTGTTATGAATGTATGGTGAACATTTTTGGAAACTAAATGATTAGGAAAGTGAACATTTTTGGAAACTTGGGAGTGTAAGGAAATGTTTTAGAAATGGTAAGTTCAAAAGAGGAAACTAAAACAAGGTAGCCTTAAGAAAATTAATAGAAGAAATGTGACACAAACATAGGCTTGTTTAAGTGGCTTGAAAGCACCACTTAAAGCCCAGTAAGTGACGCCACAAGCTATGCAAATGGGCCTAGGTTCGAGCCACATGGTAAGCGAAAGGAGTTTTATTTTTTTCAACATGAAGAGGGAGAAGTGGACGGCATTAAGGCACTAGGAGGAGGAGATTAATTCTCTAAAATTTGGCAAAGCTAGGTGATAAACAATGGATTTTTTTTAAATTTTATTTTTAAATAAGGTGATAATTAAAAGATAAATGAGGAGATTAATAAGGATTTGATCGAGTTGAGGTGGTGGCGAATAGGGGCTCTTTGGGATTGGTATTTTCGGTTTTGAAAGGGGGCTTATGCTTAATTTTGTTATTTTCACCCCTAAGTCTCCCTTGTCAAATTCTTCTCCTCTTCTCCTAATCGCCTTTCGCTTCCTCTTCCAAATTCCCTTGTAGCCGAATCTTAAAGCTTTCTTCACCTCTTTTCTACTCTTGATATCATAAAGGGCCGAACCACCATTGTTGATCTCAAAGCCGAATCTTTGAGAGATTGCCAAAAAGTCTTCATCAATTTCTTCAATCAAGGATTGCCGATCTCTAAAGTAAGGGTAAGATCTCATTCAGTCTCATTCTTTTTCTTCTAAGATTAAAACCAAAACCAGGAAATCTAACCCCATTATTATGTTAGTCGAAGCTTGGAAAAAAGGCTTCGGGATTTAGGAGTTATCAATTACCAAGAGGAGATCTTTCGGGATTTAAAATCCACAAGGTAAGTCCATGTGAATATTCGGCCAAGGCCTATTTTTGGTGTTTGGATCTAGTTCATATTTATTCAAAATAACCGAAACTAACAAGTTAATAGATCTAAGGATTAGCCGATTACGAGAAAGGAGAAGTTCTTTTCCCGGAGGTACACCATAGGCCGCGTGTTCCCTAGTTATTCGGTGAGTTTCGAGATTCGAGAATCACAAGGTATGTGCCTAAATACAATCGGCCATAGTCCTGTTTTGATAACTAGATCTATTTCATAATTGTTAAAAAGAAGAAACTAACCTGTGGTATGATTTAATGTTTGGCCGAATGCAAGAAGGAATACAACAAAGTTTCGGGACTTGATTCTTAAATCAATCGTCAACAAGGTAGGTTTTAAGTGTACAAATCCTACTAGGATTTGGTTTTATATCCGAATAGGCTTTATGCTAACATATTAAGGTTGGCCGAATGTAGGGACTTGAGATCTAAGGCTTTAGATCGGATTTTGGGATTCAAGTGAAATTGTTAGCGAATCGGTGTGTACCCTACCCTAAGTTTTAATACGTTCATGGCTATGTTTTAAATTAAATGTGTTATTAAGAATGTGAAAAGCATGGCTAAGGTACCATACAATGCTACAAAGTACTAAGGTACGTTTCCTACTCCTACTAGGAATATGAATATATGTTATTTTTAACATGTGAAAGTGATAAGAATATGAAAAGTGATAAGAATGTGAATTAAGGTATGATATTGCATGATATGTATGATATGGGGCATATGGGTTATATGAAAAGGGGAAGTTAATGTGGTGACCTAAGACCACGAAATCTGAATGTGGTGACCTAAGACCACGATAACTGAATGTGGTGACCTAAGACTATGAATTCTGAATGTGGTGACCTAAGACCACGAATTTTATAAGGGCGATGAGCACATCGACTACAGCAACTGCCTTCGATGGTGTGTAGTGGTTAGAGGGTTGACTTAGTAGTCCCCACGGTGTGCAGGTTGGTACGGGGGATGTGTAGCAGATGGCTATCTAGGTTTGGGTTCGGGTTGCACCATTATTTTTTTATTTGTTTATGAACATGTATGATAATGTATGCCTGAATTGTTAAATTTTAGTGTTGGTTACACATTGAGTCTGCTTGACTCACCCTTGTGGGATTACTTTTAGGTGATGACCATGATGGACCATCCGTGAGATGCTTAGGGATGGCCATGCACAGCAAGAAGTTCATTTATTTTATTTGGACTATTTTATTTTAAGTATTTTGAATTTTTATTTTGGGAATTATTTGATGTAATAAGGCCATAGTAGCACTACTTTACTTTGCTTTTATTTATTAAGCTTGCAAACTTTTATTTATTAAAAGATTAAATAAATCTATTTTAAAACAAGCCTAAACGTTTTGTCACCTAAAGTAAAGGTTTTTAGTAAAGAAATAAACTTGTTCTCAACTCAAGCCCAACCCAAAACAATCTTTAAAAAACATACAAGTTTTTCCTAAGTAACAAAAGCATTTGAAACGGTTTTCACCGGGGAACATACCAGATCTGGTGAAGGCTCGTGGGCCGGGTTTGGGGTGTTTCAATCTCAGTCACAAATCAGATCTCTTCAAAGAAAACAAAGAACAAATAAACTAAAACATAAAAAACCTAAGAAAGCAAGAAAGCAAAACTAAATATAAAGAGAGAATTTAAGTTAATGGAATGATGTCTATAACATGTGCCAAATGAGCCTATTTATAGCCTTCAGATGGCCGTCATCCTTAACCCTAGGTTAGCTGACGTTCCCGATCTTTAAGTTTGATTGTGTAGACCAAAATGCCCTGACTTTATGTTTAATTTTCGTCCCAAATTCAATGTTGCGCGCACCAAAGCTTGTGTTGTGACAGAGGTGGCAATATACTACTCATTGAGACGTCTTCAGGGGTATGTAGCGACACCCTCAGTTTGTGTTGCGACATCAAAATCAGTTTCATACTTTCTCCATTTTGCTATCTACGTTGCGACCTCGGGCCTTCCGTGTTATGACATGACGTCTAGTTTTGGTCTAAAATGCCTTCTAATGGCCTCTTGCACACTCATAAGGTATGTTAGCTCTCCCTTCGGCCTCATTTAGCCCTTATGGTCAATAAAAGACTTAATTTGCACATTTTATTGAATGTAAGTAAAGCTAAAGAAACTTAACTAAAATATAATGAAAATTCTTGTATTCAAGCTCCTTAAAAGTGAAAAATAGTTTCATATGGTACACAGAATTACGACAGATCAAACTCCTCCACACTTAAGTCATTGCTTGTCCTCAAGCAACATAAACAAAAATAAGAAATAAAAGCGATGACCCTTGAGTAAATATCATACAAATATTGACTTTGGAGCATATGGCTTAGGCATTTCATATTTACTAACAACTTTAACATGATGAGTATTTGACTTACAACTTTTGATTACAAACATCTAAGTTCAGTATGCTACAAAATATACAAGTATGAAGTGTCTCTTCTGTAGAGATCCATCAATAAATAATACAAGTACTTTGATTATCCGAGTAGAATTCAAATAGTCATTTTATGCGTATGTTTAGTATGATGTCCATTCATGCATAAGGATGTTTATGTCACATAGCACTTTTTAGCTTGTAACATTCTGAGGCTTAGGACAAGTATGGAATTCAAAAATAGTAAGCATCAAAAAGGTTAAAAGCACAAAAATAGTTTGGCATATCGTATTGATCCCTATCTTCCCTCCTTAATGACCCTCACCCGCTCACAACCTTATTTCTCATTCTCTCACCTTCCTTGTCTCTCCATATATAAGAAGTCATAGCATGACATAGTAACTATGGCTAGTGTCGTAACCTTTTTTTTTTTTGAAAAATGGGGTCGACTTTGGCTTTGAAAACGAAAATAAAATGGGAGTCCCCACCAATCCTTTTTGACGAGGTGTGATTGGGTCACCTCGTAAAATGGTTGTTTTTAATAAACAGTTTGATTTATCAAAACAACAATTTTGGTCTACGAAACTCGAAAAATAGATTCGAGAGTCGGTTACGTACGAGGAAGGGTTAGCACCCCCGATACGTCCAAAATTGGTACCTAATTGATTAATTAATGTCCTAATGTCAAAAATTAGAAAAGATTTTAAAATACGAACCCTTTAGAAAATGTTTGGATACTCCGAATTGGATATCGAAATTCTCTTGTTCCGAAAAGATGAAATATCACATCCAACATGATAGGACACGATGTTTCAACCCTCGATACCAAGACCATTTCATGATTTCCAAAATTCACACATTGCAATTTTAGAAAGGGTATTCCACTATTTGGCCAAACTAAAAATCGAAACCCAAGCACGATTGGGCACGATTCCTCAGATTTCCAAACATGAAATATTGCCCTATTTAAGAAAACACGATCAAGAGTCTTAAAACGATAGTTAGTCATTTAGATGAACGAAAAATCGAAACCCAGCACGATTGGGCACGATTCCTTGAACTTCTAAATACAAAATATCGATTATTTCAAAACTTGATGTATCGAATAAATGTTAATGTGATAAGTAATAGTGTGAAAATACGGTGTTACACGTGTACAAGACAAAAAGTTAATAAGATGAAATTGAAGATAAAATGAACAGGATGAATATATACATAAGATAAATTTTAAGTCAATATATAAAGACATGTAATAATAATATATAAAAGCGAGAATAATGATAAAATTACTTTACTATGAATAATAATAATAATAATAATAATAATAATAATAATAATAATAATAATAATAATAATAATAGTTAAAATAAGATAATAGGAGTGATAATAATATAGAAATAATTGTAATAATAATAATAGTAAATAATAGTAATGACAATGCGATAATAGTAAAATAAGAATAATAATAATACTATATCTATATTAATAATAACAATAGAAGAAATAATAACATAAATAGAGATAGTAGTAATAATAATAATAATAAAGAATAATGATAATAACACATTTATAATAATGATAATAATAATAATAAATAGAAATAATAAAAATAAAATAATGGTAATGGTAATAATAAAATAATAAAGAATGCTTAAAATAAGAAATAGTAATTAATAAACAAATAATAAATATATATATAAAAAATAGTATAATGATAGTAATAATAATAATAATAATATTAAAAAGTAATAATAATTGTAATAATAATAATAAGGAAGTTAGTTAAATTAATAATAAAATAGTAAAAATAACAAAAAGGACTAAATTGAATTAAAAATAATATATCCGGGATAAATTTGAAATAAAAAGAAAGGAGAAGGACCAAATTGTAACGCCTGAAAGAAGTGGAGGGTCTAAAATAGACAATAACCCCTTCCTTCAAAAGGCGCGGCATCGTGGAGGACCCAATTGAAATTTGAAATAAATTGTTGGGCCAAATTAAAAAAATTCCATAAACTTAATCGCAAAACCATAAAAAAGCAGAAGGACCAAAAGTGCAATAAACCCTTGATAAAAAAACACGCGGATCTTGAGGCAGGTCAGGTCGGGTCGAATCGGCTGGGGGCAAAACGACGTCGTTTTGGTGCCTGAGAGGCCTGCCCAAAACGACGTCGTTTTGGTGGCATATTTAAAGCAAAAAATTTTCAAAAAAAGCATTTCAAACTTGTTTCAAAGAAAAACCCCCCACCCTCTGCTTTTTTTTTCTCCGAGGTAAGCTTCGTTGGATTCGGTTCACGAACCATCGCGCCTCTGTTTTGGTTGTCATCCATTCGACAATCACAAGACGGTGGTGAAACTTTAAAAATCGATAAAATTTTGTATTTTTTTTAACTTTTTAAATATGTATATATATGCCGAAGAAAAGAAAAAGAAAGAAAAAAAAGTATTTCGAAAATAATAAAAAGGAAAAAAGAAAAAAATCACCTTTTTACCTCTATTTTTTTATTCTAGTTTTTAGGGTTTGATCTCTACTTTCGTATTAGTGTTTAATCAATTGTTTGTATTTGAATCTGAAGTCTTTCTTTTTTTATTTCTCTCCCTCCGAATGTATTACAATGGTTTGGGTCGGCTTTTTATAGCCGATCTTACAAGTTGTTTGCCTCATAATGCCTTTGTCTTTTCCTTGCAGGTAAATGGGTGGTGTTGATGGTGGCATGGGCGGTGGCAGTAGGTGGCGTCAAAGGTAGTGGTGTTGGCAGGGTTAGAAGGCCCTAGGTACGGCACACCTAGGGTTTTGGCTTTTTCTTTGTTGTTGTTTTTTTTCTATTTTAGGGTTTGGGCTAATTGATTTAGGTTCGGGCTGATTAGTGGGTTAATTGGGTTTATTATTGGGTTAGGTTTGTAATGGGTTGGTTTGTGTATGGGTTATGGGCTAATAGTGGGCTGTAAAATGGGATTATAAGCCCGAGCAAAATTGGGCTATGACAACTGCCCATTTTTGCTCATTGTCGTGTAACGGGAATAGATCAAAGACATAAAGAATGCCCAAATTTGCCCGGATCCACTGAGTCTAGATTCTTCGGTGCTTCTATTCTTCATGTGGCCTCATTCCAATCCACTGTATTTTGTTGCTTCGATCCACTTCACTGCAACTTTGAAAGACGAGATTTGTAGCTATAGTAGATTTAATCCCACAACTGCAACTTTAGAGGTATAGGATTTGTCGCTTTAATCTACTCCACTGCAACTTTAGGGAGATAGGTTTAACTGTCTTCTGTCTGTTCCGCTACAACTTTAGGAATGCCAAATATGCTATTTTTAATCTGCTCCACTACAACTTCAGGGAGACAAGGCTTGATGTCTTCGATCTGTTTCCTGCAACTTTAGGAACGCCAAATCTGCTTATTTTTAATCTGCTCCACTGCAAACTCAGGGAGATAGGATTTGATGTCTTCGATCCGCTCCTCGCAACTTCGTGAATGCCGGACCGCTATCTTCAATTTGCTTCGCAACTTCGTGAATGCCAAATCGCTATCTTCAACTGCTCTCGCAACTTCGTGAATGGCGCACTGCTATCTTTGATTTGCTCCGCAACTTCGTGAATGCCGCACTGCTATCTTTGACTGCTCCTACAACTTCAAGAATGCCAGACCTGCTATCTTCGATCTACTCCTGCAACTTCAAGAATGCCAGACCTGCTATCTTCGATCTGCTCCTGTAACTTTAGGAATGCCAGACCTGCTATCTTCGATCTGCTCCTGCAACTTCAAGAATACTAGACCTGCTATCTTCAATCTGCTCCTGCTACTTCTATCTTCGATCTGCTCCTGCAACTTAAGGAATGTCAGACATACTATCTTCAATCTGCTCTAGCAATTTCAGGAATACCAGACCTGCTATCTTCAATCTACTCCTACAACTTCAGGACTGCTAGACTTGCTATCTTCAATCTGCTCCTGCAACTTCAGGAATGCCAAACCTATTATCCTCAATCTACCTTACTACACTGTCCTCTTGAGGACATAACCTGCAGAGTGGGTACATGCTTATGCATAATAATTAGGATGTCATGATCGAAATGAGTCAAATGCTCCAATTTAGACACGCTATGATATATAAATGTAAAAATTTTATGAGAATGATTCCTATTTCAGGTGTCATCACTCATTGTTTATCAGGGCTTTATCATTGACGTATTGTGATGTCATCTTGTTCGGCTGGTATTCTCAACAACGAACCCAAGAAAATAATTATATTCATTCAATAGATTTGCCCCATTGTAACTTCGGGTTCATCTTATTGTGACTTAGGGGTATAGGATCTGAGTCTTCTCCAATCCATCCTTCTGCAACTCAAGGGTATAGAATTTATTTCATCTTCAATCCAACCGGCTGCAAATCAAAGATATAGAATCCGTAACTTGTTCCATCAACTGATCACTCCCGGGGTGACCTTAACCAAATGTGTATGCATGATATTTGTATGGATGCCAAATACCATTTTTCTCGAGAATGATTCCCCTTTTTTGCTTGGGTTAACATTGCCCATTTTTCGTCAAGATTTTATCATTGACGTAATATATTGTCATTCTCTTCAATCACCATTCTTGACAAAATCCGAAAAGATAATCTTAATTTGGACTCAAATATTTCCAACCCTTAAGCTTGGTGAACAATAATCCTGTTTCAGGTCCTTGTATTATTCAGAAGCTTCTAGAGTAAAATGCGAAACTCCTTTTATGAAAGTATTATTAGTCCACTAATCATTATTTCAATGCAAAATCTTGAAAAAGATCAGAACAAATGGACAAGAAAGAAATTAATTAGGAGCATAGCTCAAAACAAATAAGTTAAGTCAAGATAGCAAATGTAGAGAACTTTTATTGGGAATATTTCTTTGAAAAGAATAAGATAACCCAAATAACAAATTTAAAATGGGTAAAATAGAGACTAGATGCCCCAGATATCACAGCCTGAGCTTCTCTGTTCAAACTTCTTGAGGACCATTTTAAGCTCAGTATGTGTTTAAGGGATCCAGAGTACTTTGTCGATGCCCCAAGACGTAGCGTACTTCTTCATTATTAATTAATGCATAGCAAGACTGTTGTATGCCCCACTTTTGATTAAAATTTGAGTTGTCCTTTTTGGGTTTTCGACTCAAATCCCCTTTGGTCTCAAAGTGCCCTCTGTGGGTTTTCACCTTGACCCCTCCTTTTTCTTTTTTTTTCTTTCTTCCTTTTTTTCAGAAAACTTTTTATTGAATCTGAAATCACCGGATTGGGCAGGTCCTTGCCATCTATCTTAGAAAATATCCATGCTTCCCCAGAACAGGCCTTCTTTGCTGTATAAGGTCCTTCCTAGTTTGGTATTCACTTTCTTCTGAAGTCCTTTTTTGTATGGGAAAAATCTTTTTCAAAGTCCTATCATGAAATTTTCTAGGGCAAACCTTTTTGTTGTAACCTCGCATCATCTGACTGTGACAGATAACTTTTAACATTTCCTCTTCAAATTCAACTAGTCATATCAGGATTAAATCTATCCTGCCTCATCCAACTTCAGTTCTGATAAAACTCAAAAAAAAAGAATTTTAACTTCAATGGGTGAAACCAATGAGAAATGTGTTGACCAGGTGGCAGTCCTGGCGAACGTTTGATAAGTATAGAGGATAAATAGTAACTTCCGTATGCCAATCATTACAAGTCTCAGCCTTTTTTATGATCTTTTGTTTTTCTTTGTGGCTGCTTTTACTGCACTGATATGGTGCCTGATCTTTGAATCAACTATAACCTTTTGACATTGTGCCGTTATGCGTTGTTTAACATGATCCTTTCTAGCATCCTTTGTTGGCATCTAATTTTCTTTCCTTGAGACTGGGATTTGATAACTTTCGACATTATAAGAAGCGACTTTCACCTTTTTGGTGGAGTGACCAACAACCATGAATATGAATCGATGTTGGCTAAAAAATTTTGAGGAGGTGGCTTGATAACGTCCCTACCACACATATAGGGAATATGTGAAGAAATAAAGGAGGCGCGTAAGTCCTGTATTCATCCATCTGGCATTCACGACATAATTGATACATCCTCCCTTTTTTGGTGGACCAGTAGTACCCAAACCTCATGATTAGCTTGACTATTGTAGAACCATTAGCACCATTCCTAACAGCATGCCCAAGTTTTAGTAGCTTGGCATGCCCTAATGTGATCATGTGAAAACATCTTTGAATTCTTAGAGATAACTCAATGATGCCTTGCCTTATTCCTGCAGTGAGCTAAGCTTCCATCTTCATCTCCTTCATTAGCTTGTAGTGTCCGCGACACTTCGTAAGGTAGGATCTACCATTCTTAATAAATTAGGAAATAAGTTGCAATCTCTATCATCGTCCAAGTCCTTAGATCCCTCTAGACACATATCTCACTAGAAAGGGAGTCAGAACAGCGTCGCTCATGGCATTGATATCTGGGGACCCATTGTAGGCATGAAGGTAAATTCCAGAGAATAAATGATTCCAATGAATAATTATTTATGAATGAAGAATGAAGGGATATTCAAAAGAATGTATAGTATGAAAAAGAAGGAAAAAAATATTTGTTCAAAAAGATGCATTTTACTGAAATAGTAATTCTAGACACAAGCCTATTTCACAAAAGAAATCTTATTGCTTCTAAGCTTAAAGCAACAAGTACGTTTTGTACATTACTCTAAGTAAGCTCTAAATACTATAGGAATTTCTTCTACAGTCTTATTGTCCAAAACGCTCCTAAGTTCATGTTTCTGCATTTGGCACGTCATCTAACTTCACAATACCCATGTTGATGAATTTTTCACCAATTTCTTGAAAGCAAGACAATTTTCTATCGAATGCCCTGTGACCCCCGCGTGGTACTCACACTGGGCATTTGGGTCATACCATTATGGATATGGAGGTTGCATCAGTTTCATGTAATGAGGAGCTACAACATGCATATCAAATAAGTTCTGGTATAACTCTCTATACGTCATGGGAATAGGTGTGAACTGGGGTTTTTCTGAATTCGATCTTGGATTAGGTTTTTGCTTTGGGGAGACTAGATAACTGGTAACTGCCTTCTTTGGCTGGTTTACTATAAACGCTTCGAATGACCCTTGATATACCCGCCAGATTATTTGCATCCTTGTTTTTCCTCTTCTGGGCCTTTGAGGCCCACTCTCTCGTTTTTCTTTGTCTCTACTAGGCCAAGAACAATAGGATTGACTCGATCATCACTAGGACCCATCGAAAGTTCAGTAGTATCGAGGTATCAGTCTGATATTGGGATTCGATAATGAAAAGAACCACATGCGAATGCATGTCTGGTTGAGTCGGGACACTTATTGGGGAATAAACGATGTCTTCATCATCATCCACGCTATTGACCACTGGGTCACTCCTTTTTTCAAGTCCTCCAGCTAGTAACTGGGTTAACTGGCCCATCATATTCCTTTGGAGTTCTAGCATTTGTTCCCGCATCTCTTGTTGAATTTTGGTCAATTACTCTTGCATCTGTATTTGCATTTTTTCTATTCTTTCCAACCTTTGTTCTATATCTTCTAGATTAACCGAAATAATTTCACCTAATTAGGGTCTTTCTACATATGATACGATGCAATGCAAATGCATGAAATGCAATGCAAATGAACGGAATGAATGTAAAAAGAAAGAGAGGCGTTGATTATGAATTCAATTCCATTAGAAGAACTTTTCTAGAAAATAAATTTTTTTACATAAAACAGATTGCATATGCGGCTTTGTCTTCATAGTCTAGGTGAAAACACCCAATCCTTTTCTTCGTATCCTGATGTTATGGTCGTGTCCCGTGAACTTTCTCAATAGTTGCCTCTTCTAGCTCCTTGTTGCTTGGTTCAGCCGTACCTCTTCACTCACTTATCCTCCGCGATGTTCGTAAGCTTTTTTAAGAAAATTGAGACATGATGACTCTTGAATAATCCTTGTTAGCTTGAATCCTCAGGAAAAGTCTTATATTCTTCTACGGACTATCAACCTTCTCTCGTTGTTTACCTGGACTACGTTCGAACGACCATATTATAATTCACTTTATCAAGTAACCCATTTCCTTATGACAAACTCTTCTATTTAGCAATCGAATATTAATCAACACCTCATTTCTATGATGATGCAATGCAATGCAATTAGAACAAAACAAAATACATCAGTACAGAAGAAGTAATCAACAAAATAGAACACCTATCTGGGTGACCACTAGGGTTTGGTACAATTCTACCTAGGGTAAGCTCTTAGGGCTCACTATATGTGGTTCAGTTCTAAGGTAAGGGTACCCGAACCGATAGATTCCTCGATCCTCACCCATTATAGGCTCATATGGATCAAGTTCAGTTTAGGGGAATACATTTCTCTATGGCCATGCGAGATGAAAATCTCACCAAGCACCACTACAACAAAACAGACTTTTAGCGGCGTTTTTTTAGGTCTTTAGCGGCTCTTTTACAAGCGCCGCAAAAAATGCCACTATAAATAATGCCACTAAATTTTGAGGTGTTTATGTGAAAAAGCGCCGCTAAAGAACATGACCTTTAGTGGCGCTTTCCTCAAAAACACCGCTAAATAACATGAAAAATAAAAAAAATTTAAAATATTATAAAAACGCCCAATACTATTAGATGTCCATTTCCAATATACATTTTAATCTAATTGAATAAAGTAAAGCCTATTTTAGGCACTAGCTCATTGCAAATAACACAATAACTGATTGAATAAAGTAAAGCCTATTTTACATTTTAATCGGATTAACTTTTTTAAACATGAGATTGCAAGTAACACAGTGAAAAACTCTGGTGGAAATCCCATGGCCCTATTGAATAAAACCTCAATTGTCACTAGTCCAACATCTAAAATATATCTTATACATTCATCTAGTTTCTCAAAGTGAGCGGAGAAAAAACTTCCTCTGCCAAATTCTTTATCACCTTTGCCCTTGGATCATAGTTTTTGTATATACGTGGCCAAAACCAGACATTTTTCGCTTCCTAAAGAAATGAATATATATGCAAAAATAAATAAAACAATCACAAGAAAATATAGCACTGCATGTCGAACCTTTAGCTTGAACTAACAATAAAATTATATATACAATATTCACCTGTTTTTGACACCTTCAATGAACTCTGGAATGTTCTCCACTGTTCCAATCTCGCCAAGCATCTTGAGCACAACCTATAACAAGCAAGAGAAAGAAAACCAAAAATAAGCTCAGGCACTGCTATCACAAACAACTTATGACAAAAAGAAGCTTGATATGCTCAAGTGGATAATATACAAGAGTTACTTTACAAAACTAGTTTAAAACTATGTAAAGTAAAGATCGCAAAATAAAATTTAAGAAAATCAATATAATGAGAATCTAGTTAATGACAAAATTTCAATTTTGATTCATGGATTATAGTTACTAACGAACTCCTAGCAGCCAATATTAACACCATTGATTATTTCTGTTATTTGCACTATGAAAAATTTATCATAAAATTTATCATGAATTGGTTATAGTTACTAAGGAACGCCTAGCAACCAATCTCTTCTTACCTTCTCGATAACCAATATTAACACCATTGATTATTTCTATTACCAATAAATAACCCTAAAACAAATGTCTAGGATTTAATTTATCAATAGGTTTAAAATTGAAAGAATTGAATTCTAGCCAACAAACACCCAAACAAAGTTTATTTAGACTAGATCACATATCTACATAACATGATTTAAATGTGTAGATTGTACTCAATCATGCTATTCAACATAACTATTAGAGTAATTAAACAATTCTAATTAAGAAGACAAATATGCTAAGTTATCAAATATGATCCATTATTCAACAAACCAAAATATTTGTAATTAAATCAAAATAAATGAAAATACCAAAGAACAAAGAAATATTAAAAAATTAGATATCACAAGCTTTTAGAAGTAAAACGTCAAATCTCTTTGTCTAAAAAGAATTTATCAACTCATAGAAAAAAAAAAGCGTAAAAATAAAATAATATTATCTAATTCTAAATCTAAAACTATGTATTTATCAGAAAATTCATATAATGAAGAAAAAACAAAAATGTCCTTAATAAATTAAAGCAATTTTTTAAAGTTTTTGGTAGATTTGTGTTGTGAACTTCTAGGCCATGTTTGGGCACTTTTTCTTTTTCTTTTTTTTTTTTTTTGGCCTCAAGTCATGAAATAAGTCAAGTTAGATCTTTCAATTCTCTCTAAGTAGTATATTATAGGCTTAAATTAAAATTTTGTAGCTCGAGGCCAAAATATTAAAGTAGTATCAAGTTAAAAGTCCATATTGTAAAACTTGTCAAAATTAATTTTCAAGCTTATTTTTCTCTGATTCTTTCTCTTACTCCATTAAAATCAAATACAAGTAAACATAAAATAGTTAAGAACTTAAATAGCACAATTCAAAAGGAAAATTATCACAAATAAATTGAAATTTATGCACTTCTCAAGTATCGATAAAGTTTATAATATATTATTATTTGATATATTGACAATATAAATCTTTTAACTTGACAAATGGAATTAAGAAATCATCAATTTATATTTTTTAAAAATTAATCAAATAAAACATGATTATTTTTAACCTCGTTTATCGAGTTAAAAAACTCCACCTATCAAATAATTATAGGAGACATATCAAGCAAGGATATTTAATTTACCTATGATAATAAATAAGTATCAAAACATTAATAATTAAAAAAATAAGATAAAGAAAAATCATAGTAAGCTAAAGGAGAAATATCATTATCCAAATTCCATAGGTTCAGATTATCAAAAGCATATCAAGCAACAAGATATTTTAAAAGGAGAAATATCATTATCCAAATTCCATATGTTCTCATTATCTAAATTCATATATTCCAACTTAAATTAAAATAAAACTTATATATAATTAAATTTAAATAATGAGAATTTACAAATATTATACAAAATGAAACTCAAAATATTGGTATCCACCATTACTTTTTAAAACCTTATTTATTCACTATAAAGTGCGTTTTGGAGTAGTATATATGGTATTGTCATAAGGCCATAATGTCATTTGATGCTTTGTGTTTGCCATTCATTTTTTTTTTCTAAAAGGGTTATCAAGCATCATTTATAACATACAAAAAACATATTATAATTACTTATTTTTTAAGGTATATATATCATATTTTGTATTTTTACCACAAAAATAGATTTAATAAAATTATTATGGATTTATTTAAACTTAAATACATTATATATATATATATATATAAACTAGCTTACATCAAATTTTTGTATTGTGTTTAAAATATTTGAACCTAGTTAAGATCTATAAATTTAGTTATTAACCTATCATTTTCACCCTATTTAGCCTATTCTTAGAAATATTAAGTATAATGCATTTAATTTTACTCTTGTATGTCTTTTTTTTTTTTTGAATTTATTTTTCCGAAAAGTAAAAGTTAATTATTGAACTTGACTTTTGGTATTATTATATACTTTTTTTATTTATTCATGTAGACATTAAATTTTAATTAGTTAAAAGGTGAGTTCTTTAAATAATGTGTATTAAATTTTATTACCGATAAACACAATAAGAAACCAACATTGATACTTGATATGATCGATTGCAATCAAAACTACTAGGTGTCTTCACGAAGTTGAATTGAGAACTTGGGGTAGTTGAACAACAACAAAGGGATAATCGATATAGCCATTATGCTTGCAGCATAGCAAGTCCAAATATCGGTACTCACACCAATCTCGCAATTTTGTACACACTTTAGATTAGCAAATATTCGCCATTGAATATTAGAGTCTACCTAGTTTTCCAGCCCATTTTCAAGTTATTTTGACTTGATGTTACTTGATTTTTCATTTTTCTTGAACTACTTGTATTTGACACATATAAAGACATGTCTATAGGGATATGGCATGTAACACCCTAAAATTTGAGTATTGATTTTATTGCATGTTTTGGTGCTTAGATTATGAAGGAAAATTTTCTTACTTCTTTTCATAGTTATTATAGTTCAAGAAGAGTTTAGAATTATTCTAGAAAGGAATAAATTTTTAATTTTGAGAAATTAATGAAGTGGATTAAGTGACATTGATACTTAAGTAAAAATAAGTGTCAAAGTGTAGCATAAGATGAGTAATGGTAAGGTGGTGTTGGCGCATGAGTTGTGGCATGAGGGAGTGGTTCAATCCTTTGGTTAGCATCTAGAAAATTTTATTTTTTGCTTTAATCTATGCATGTGCTCAAGGGATAAGGATGGATGAGTTGTATTGTTTTATTTTTGGTAAGTAAGACTAAAGGAAAAGGTAATTTTAACTTATGGTATGGAATCAAAGAACTTTGGAAAGATATGGGGACATGAGGCAAGTATCAAGGAAAATGTTTTGAAACAAATTCATGGTCATTTGACCAATGAATTTGACTGCAATATGGCTAGGGGGAGGTTGGCGAATATGCTAGTAGCTTGGCTAGGGTAGGGATTTTGTTTTGGTCATTCCTAGCATTTTGTGCAAGCTTTGTTTTTTTTCTTTCTTTCTCTCAACCTTCTCTTTGGCCGAATTTGAGCTTTTGGTATGCCAAAATTCTTTTGACCATTTGGTCATTTGTGCTATCACATTAGTATTCTTTTGTGTGCCTTTTCATTTTGCCGAAATTACCAACATCAAAGGTCATTCTTTTTCTTCCTTCCTCCATTGCCGAATGTACCTTGCTCTAAACACAGCTCTTACTTTCTCTTTTCTTCTTTTGAAAACTGAATCCTCAACATCATCCCTTTCACTCATCTTTTAATTTTCTTTTCAATCATACTATCTTCATAAAAATCTCTCATGGCCGAATGTTAGTGTGCCTTGTCGAACCATTTTCTCTTCTCTTTAGTTTTCATAGCCGAATCTCTCTCTATTCATAAGTATCTCTCTCAATCATCTCTTTTCAACCGTGGAGAATAGGTAAGAGTTCTTTTAGTTCATGTTAGGCAATAGTGGTTTTTGCCGAATATGGATGGAGGTAAGAAGGATTTCTTGGATCGAAATAATCATTCATTTTATTAACGTTTCTCTTTATTATACTTTAGTGCGATAACGGAAGATCAGAACTCGAGTGTTCGTGTGTATCTTGGAGCGTTGGAATCGATTTAAGGTGTTGAGGGAACATTTTTGGTCGACTCTCTTTTTGAGAAGCAAGAATCCTTGTGGTAAGGAAATCTCGCCTTTAAGATCTTTAGTGTTTTTCGATATATTATTATTAGGATTAACGATCTTTTGATATTGAAGACATTCAAAATAGGGAAGAAAAGGGCGGTGTTTAGTCTTCGTAAGAAGGGCGGATCCACTATTTCCCCTAAGTATAAACGAAGGGCGGTTTCGGTAGTCTAGGATTTTCCACCGGGTTGCAGACCATCTATCGAAGGAAATCAATTATTCGAAGTAGTTCGTACTCCCGAGCCTTTGTAGTTAGTGGATTCTCAGCGAACAACAAATCAATAAACGAGGAGAAACCGAAAATTGAAGTGATTCAAAAACAAGAGGGTAAGGATTTGAATCGAATATCAATAACATATTTTTGTACATGGTAGTGTCCTAATAAGATTGTATTATGTTTAGGTGTTGAAGAACGGGAAGGGTTAGTACTGACAATATCGAGGTGTGTAACTTCACACTTTTCTCGGGTTTAGACGTCATTCGTGGTATTGAGTAAAAACGTAAAAACAACTAGATCGGTATAAAACGTAATAACTGGTATTTGGTGAAATTACATGAAAATGGTTAATATGGTGAAAATTACAAAAAAGCCCTCGATGAGTTAGATGATAAAATATAAATTTTCATGTCTTCGTAAATGGGCCGATAAGTTTGATAATTAGTAGATGGGCGAAAAATACTACTTGTTAGTAAAATGGGCGAAATCCTCGATAAATAATAATTGGGCAAATCGCTAGATCGATAATTGGGCGAAATCTACATTAGATCGATAATTGGGCCAAAATCTACTAGATCGTAAATGGGCCGTAATCTACATTAAATTGTTAAACGGTGAAATCCTCGCTAGATCGATAAATGGGCCAACTCTTGCTAGATCATAAATTTGGGCCTAAGATGTTAAATTGCTAAATGGGCCAAATGTTGTTTTGTAATTTTGGGCCTTAATAAAAATTGGAAATATTGACTCTTGTTAATGGGCCTTTTTAATAAAATCATTGTATGATCATAGACTACTTTGCATACATATTGCATGGGTTGGGAAAATGATGAAGAGAAGAAAGGCCTGTTGCCAAAATCTAGTTCGGTGGCTCTGCCACAAAATTATGGCTATTTGCCTCTAGTTCGGTGGCTCTGCCACAAAATTATTAAATGGCTATTTGCCTCTAGTTCGGTGGTTCTGCCACAAATAATAATTGGCTCAATGCCTCTAGTTCGGTGACTTTGTCACAATCTAGTTCGATGGCTCTGCCACAAATATAAAAGGCTTAATGCCTACGATTGGTGTGATGGCGGGGTGGGTTGACTTGATCCCCACAGGTGTGATGGTTGGTACGGGGGTGTGTAGCGGATGGAAATTAGGTTTGGGAGGGAAAATTCATTTTGCATGCATATCATTATTTATGTTGTTAATTCTACTAATGGGCTCAAGCCCAAATCCATAATTTGATAATCTGGCCCAGTGGATAAAGTAAGTGAGTTATACACTGAGTTCTAAGTAACTCACTCCCTCAAATTTTCATCTCAGGTAATGGAAATTGATGTGGACTTGGGCCGAGGATGACTTCGTGGAGGCCATACTGCAAAACATGGGTTTATTAAACTTCGAACTTTTTAATAAGTATTTTTACTATTTTGGGTTGATGTAATAAGGGCCTCTATTAATATTTCATGGATTTTTATGTGTGGTTGGTTTAAACTATATTTTGGACATTTTATCTCAATGATGATTATATGATGTTTTTATTAAAATAATTTGGGTTTTCAAATATATGAAATTCCTTTATAAATATTTTTAGTATTTTGAACTCTTAAAAATTTACTTAAGGATTTTGATAATACAATATTAATGATGTTTTCAACTAATATTTTCTAATATACATCAATTTTTAAAGTACTCTTTTGATTTTTATTAAACCTTGTAATTAAAAATAATTTTGAAGATTTCGACTCACCGTAATTGTTAAGATAGTTCGATTCATGTAACAAACCAAATCCATCTTAATGCATAGACCGGTTTGGGGTGTTACATTAAATGGTATCGAGCCGCTTTCAAAAACTCTACCGTGGTTTGGGTTCACAAATAATTTCTGTATGAATTCATTCAATTATGTTTTAAAGATCAGTATGGCACCACAAGCATCCAGCAACAAGTCAAGTAAGTATTTATTACTTAATGATTACTATGATGATCATAGGAACACTCTAGAACTTCTAGTTTTAGATGTGAAAAATCGTAGAGATTGAGACTATAGGATATGTTGCGAAAAACAACTTTATCTCTCAAATCTCATAAAACATCGTTAATAAACACTGAAACAATTTTCTGATTCATAAAACTTGTAATCAGATAAAAACGAATAAGCCATCATGAGCACTAGAGGACGTGGTCGTGGACGCGGTAGACGTGGCCGTGGTAGAGGCCGAGGTGCTACGACTGAAGCACCAAATCATATGCCGGAAATGGATGCACCTGCGTCATTTGAGAGTGAGACAGGATCACGCGATCACATGGAAGAAGATAATGCTTTGACACAAGCAATGTCATGAGTCCTAGAAAGGGTCACGAACTAGAATTGGGCCAACAACTCGTGGGTCAATTTCAGAATGACTCAAGTCAAATAATGCAGAAGTTTTTAGAGGAGTTTTGGATGTAGCTCGAATGTGGCGAATATTGGCTCAAGTCGTGGAATGGATTATGGATGATATGGAATGCGCTTTGTTGAGCAAAAAGCGAAAGGAGCTGTGTCCTTGTTAAGAGACGAGGCGATTCGGTGGTGGCTCACTGTTCGAGAAGGCAATCAAGTCGACCGACATTGGGAATTCTTTAAACCGCCTTCCAAGGAAAATACATTGAACGAAAGTTATGACGCCTCAAGGAAGGAATTTCTAAATATTGTACAAGGGAGTAAAACAAGAGCGAGATATGAAGTCGAGTTTTACGCTTGAGCCGCTATGCTCGGACAATTGTATCAACAGATCATGAACGTTGTGTGCATTTCAAGGATGGGCTTAATGATGAGTGAGGTTCGATTACCCCACAAAGAAGTTAGAACTTTTTCCACGCTTGTGGAGAAGGCCAAGATAGTCGAGGAGGGTAAGAACTCAGAACGTCAGAACCGAGAAAGATTTAGAAACAAGAGAGAGACACAGCAGTCTAGTTCTTTAAAGAGATTCTAGAAGAGACCTCGGAATGATGAACCGCTTCAAGGTAGAACACCCAGAATAAATAATCGAAGTCGAGATTGTAAATGTGGAAAAGACACTTTGGAGAGTGTTGGAGGAAAACGCGCTTATTACAAATGCGGTTCAATGGATCATCAAGATAGAAATTGTCCTCAATGTATGGATACGACTCAAGAAGTTCAGAATAATGATGCACACATGGCTAGAGGTACTCAAAGACCACCGAGAGGTCGTGGACCGTGCCGTGGTGGTAATGGGGCTGGTCGTGGTCAAGGTGCACCGGTCGAGGCAATGGTCCTAGAGGAACGCGGATGCAAGACACCGGATCGGTCTATGCAGCTAGACGCCATGAGGCCAGAATGCACCGTATGTGATAATGGTACGTTCTTCATCTTTGATGTACCGTTATTGCTTTAATAGATATTGGTTCTACCCACTCATATGTTGCTAGCGCCATATCTGGAAACCTGAATCTAGAATCTAAAATTACCGATAGTGAGATGACAGTAATTAGTCCTTTAGAACAGTCGATAATTGTTAATAAAATGTTTAGAGACGTGCCCTTAAAAATTCAAGAGGAGGTATTCTTGGCGAATTTGATGGAATTGCCTTTCGGCGAGTTCGATCTCATTCTGGGCATGGATTGGTTGGTCAAACATCGGGCGCAATTGGATTGAGCTGAAAAATGGATGTCAATAAGAACCTCGGATGATAAGGAAGTCATCATGATTGGCGAACGAAGGAACTACTTGGCAAATATGGTATTCTCGTTGAAGGCAGAGAAGTTGGTTCGGAAAGGATATGGAGCATTCTTAGCCTTTATCTGTGCTTTGGATGCCAAAGAGTTATCTGTGAATGATGTGAGAACAGTGAAGGAATTTCGGATGTTTTCCCAAGAACTTTCGGTATACCTCGGATCGGAAGTAGAATTTGGCATTGAGCTTTTGCCTGGAACCGCTCCAGTGTCCATTGCTCCTTATAGGATGGCACCAAAGGAGTTGGCAGAGCTTAAAGCTCAAATTCAAGAATTACTGGATCGGGGATTTATTCGACCGAGTGTGTCTCCGTGGGGAGCACCAGTTTTGTTTGTTAAGAAGAAGGATGGATCGATGCGTATGTGCATTGATTATAGACAATTGAATAAATTGACGATCAAGAATCGGTATCCTCTGCCGAGAATTGACGACCTGCTTGATCAATTAAAAGGAGCTTGAGCTTTTCCAAAATTGATTTGAGATCGGGTTATCACCACTCAAGGTGAAAGAAGCGGACATTTATAAGACGGCATTTCGGACTCAAGTATTTACATTATGAGTTTGTAGTGATGCCGCTTGGATTAACCAATGCACCAATCGCATTTATGGACATGATGAATCGAGTCTTTCAACCATATTTAGACCGGTTTGTGGTAGTGTTCATAGATGACATATTGGTTTATTCAAGAAATGATGAGGAACATGACAAGCATTTGCGTATAGTATTGCAGTTACTTCGTGATAAGCAACTTTACTCCAAATTCAATAAATGCGAATTTTGGTTAAAGGAAGTGACTTTCTTAGGTCATGTGGTATCAGCTGAAGGAATAAGGGTGGATCCTCGAAAAATTGAGGCTATTCTGGATTGGAAACCACCAACGTCGGTAGCTGAAATTCGGAGTTTCTTGGGTTTGGCTAGTTACTATAGACATTTTGTAGAGGGTTTTCGTTGATTGCTGCACCCTAACTAAGTGCTATGCGGAAGGAGTTCCGTACAATTGACCGAAAACAACAAGAGAGTTTTGAGAAATTGAAGAAGATCCTAACGGAAGCTCTAGTTTTGATTCAGCCGGAGGCTAGAAAAGAATTCACTATTTATTGTGATGCGTCTCACACGGGTCGGGTTGTGTGTTGATGCAAAATGGAAAGGTGGTGGCCTATGCTTCTCGTCAATTGAGACCGCATCAAGTAAATTACCCTACTCATAATTTGGAGTTAGTCTTGTGGTCTTTGCCTTAAAGATTTGGAGGCACTATCTCTATGGTGAGAAGTCTATAATCACAGATTGAAACACCCCACACCCTACCACGAGCCCAACCGGATCTGGTATGTTCCTAAAGTAAATCGGTTTCAAAGATTTTCGTTACTTAGAGAAAATTTGTAGAATATTTAGAAAATGTTGTTGTGGATTGGGCTTAGATTGAAACCCATTTAATTAATCTTGTAAATCCAAGTTTTATTAAGGTGACAAAATAATTTTTAGGGTTTATAAAAATTAAATCGCTTTAACTTTAGTCATGAGTAGTTCGTAACATAATAGTTTAAAGTAAAGCAAAATAAGAAAAGCTATCGGGCCTTATGGCCTTATTACATCAAGAAAACCCAAAACAAATATAACAAAGTCCAAATCGAATAAAATCTTCAAGTGAAACATGGCCACCTCGAGGTCTACCGTCCCGGTCCAAACCTGCTCATCACCGAAAATATTTCCCACAATAGGGTGAGTCAATGACTCAATGTGCACACAAGACTAACATTCAACAAATCAGCATACATGTTCATATCAAATTCATATTCATATAAAATAAATTATGATGCAACCCAAACCCAAGCCTAATGGTCCATCCGCTACACACCACCAGTACGCCACACACACCGGGACTACTAAGTCAACCCTCCATCCGCTACACACCATCGAAGGCGTCATTGCAATGACGTGCTCATCGCCTATATAATTTGTGTCATTAGACACCATATTCAAATAATTTAACCGGTTACCAAATTCAGATAATGTAACCGAGTTACCATATTCAAATTTTTGTGACCGTAGTCACCATATATCGTTGGTGAGACCGAAGCCAACACCTTCTTCCCCTTTCACATAAATCCCGAATGCCCCATAAATTATATATATCATGCACAACATACTTATTTCCACATTCATATACATATTTTCACATGTTATAAAATAACATATTTCATAATCCTATCGAAGTAGGAAACGTGCACAGTACTTTTTGTACCACATTAGGGTACTTAGCCATATTCATATTCTTACGATAATCATATAATAAAAATAATTGCCATATGATATATCGAAAGTTAGTGTGCGTACACACGATTTGCTTAATAGATTCCTTCAAATTCAAGAACGATCTACCGATCTAGATTTTTACTTCTATATTCTACCAACCATTAAAATATATTAACAAACCTATTTGGCTTAAAAACCAAATCCAAGGAATGATTTGTATTACTTACCTTGTTGCCGAATTGATAGATTGTAAATCAAATGCCGAAAATTGATAGTACTCCTTCCTTAAATCGGCTAGCCACTAGATCAGGTATTTATGTGAGTTTCTAACTTTTGAGTAAATGGAAAATAATTCCAAATATCAAGATCAAACCTTGGCGAATGTCACTTACCATACAATTTCCAAATCAAGAGGATTCCTTTATATGCCCGTCAAATCCCTATAACTTCATGTTAGATTAAAGCTAACTTTAATAAATAAAATTGTGCCTTTGGCCGAATGTGCCTCACCTTAAATTTCTTGAATCTGAAATCCCGAAACTCTTTCTTTGATATTCGACGGTTGTAAAAAGATCCCGAGAGATCCTTGTAGATTCGCCAAAATTGCTAATAGGATTAGTATCTTGATTTTGGTAAAAAGAAAGGAATGTAAATTGATTGACCACGATCTTACCTTTAATGTTGTAGTTGATTGCTCCTTTACTTAGAACCAACAAAGATTCGGCTTTGATAGTAGAAATAGAGAAGAAAATAGAAGAAGAGAGATGGATTTTGCTTAAAGAAAATTGACGAGAGGGGAGAGAGCTAGGAAAATTTCGCAAGGCTTAGAAAAGATGAGAGAATAGCCTAAATTCTCCTCCTTTAATCGAAATTGCTAGACCAAGAGTCCTTGACTTGGCCACTACTCCCCACAAGTGATAATATTATCTTTTAATTATCACCTTATTTAAATTAAAAGTATTTAATCCATCCTTTATCTCTTCAATTAAAAATCCTTTATTTATCACTTTAATTCATCAAGTTTTAAAAGAAATAAAACTCCTCCCTTTTCTAGAAATAGGTGCCGTCCACCCCTTACTTATGGAAGCAAAAATAAACCTTCATTAATTGCTTCCCAAGTGACTCGAACTCAGGCCCATTCCTCTGACACATGGCTCCATTTCCATAGGCCCTAAGTGACACCTTCAGGCCACTTTTCCAAGCCTGTTTGTGTGTCAAATTTCACCAACTTTTTCTTTTAAGGCCTTCTTGCCCTTATTTCCTATTTTAAACTTTAAAATTTGTCATTTCTACACTATTTCTAAGTTTCCTAAAATTTTCGATCGGCTCTGTAACTTGCCATTTTTCTTACATGCTCAAGTTTCCAAAATGTTCAGGTTTCCATTTTCATGCATTTCCGTGTTTCCAAAATATCAAAAATTTATTCTTAGTGCTTAAACTTGTCATTTCATACAATTAAACCGAAAATGCATAGGCCCTTTTCGTAATGTTACGCTTCTACCCTTAAACAAAATTTCGTCCCCAAAATTTCCTAACTAAAATAGTTGAGGGTATTGCTGTCGCATGGTCTCTTCTGACTCCCACGAAGCTTCTTCCGATCCATGATTGCGCCATAAAACTTTGACTAGAGGCACTTTGGCTTCCTTCAGAGTACCTTCACATCACGCTCCAAAATCAATCGGTTCTTCCTCATAGGATAAGTCCGGTCTTAGCTCCACTTCTTCAACAGATACCACATGCGACGGATCCGACCGGTAGCGACGTAGCATGGATACATGAAATACGTCGTGCATCTGCTGCAATTCGTGGCAACTACAATTGGTATGCCATCGCCCAACTCGTTTCAAGACTCGATAAGGCCCTATAAACCTTGGGCTTAATTTCCTTTTGACCGAACCTCATTACCTTCTTCCAAGGCGAGACTTTCAGAATACTTGGTCTCCCACTTCAAACTCTATTTCCTTCCGCTTAAGGTCCAGACGACTTACGCCTATCGAGGCTTCCTTCAACCGTGTCGAATTAACTCAACCTTTTCCTCGGTTTACGCCACTAATTTCGACCTAAAACTCGACGTTCTCCTAACTCGGTCCAACAAGTAGGTGTTCTACACTTCCTTCCATACAATGCTTCGTATGGTGCCATCCGAATGCTAGCTTGATAGCTATTGTTGTAGGCGAATTCAGCTAAAGGCAAGTAATCTTCCCAACTTCCTCGAAAATCCATTACACAGCCTCTCAACATATCCTCCAATACTTGTATAACTCGTTCAGACTGCCCGTCTGATTGTGGATGAAAAGCCGTAATGAAGTCTAACTTAGTGCCTAAAGCTTGATGAAGTGCCTTCCAAAATTGAGACGTAAACCTTGGGTCCCTATCAGAGATAATCGACATTGGTACTCCATGCAACCTCACAATTTCTGCTACATATAACTTAGCCAACTTCTGAAGAGAATAATCCATTCTTACTGGGATAAAGTGTGCGGACTTGGTCAAACGGTCCACTATCACCCATACCAAGTCCTTCTTAGTAGGCGTAAGGGGAAGCCCACTAACGAAGTCCATGGTAATTCTCTCCCACTTTCATTGGGGAATCTCGATTGGTTGAAGCAATCCCGATGGGACTTGGTGTTCAAATTAACTTGTCGACACGCTAAACATCTCCCCACAAATTCACCACCTCTCGCTTTAGATCAAACCACCAAAATCGCTCCTTAGATCTCTATACAACTTGATGCCTCCGGATGCATAGCATAAGGGCTACCATGCGCTTCTCAAGAATCCTTTGTCTCAACTCCTTATCTTCTAAGATACGCACCTTCCCTTGTAGCACAATACTCCTTCATCATTGATGCCGTAGTCCTTTAATCCTCCTTGCGATATTTGTCAGTATCTTAGTACTTAAGTCCTTATCGACCAATTGTCCTTCTTTCACCTCCTTCACCATGTGGGCTTGACTTGCAACTCGCCAATAAGCTTCCATCATCATACTGAGACTTAAGTGAGCGAACAAAGCTCGTGAGATCCGACACAACCTTCCTACTCGTGAGCATCGGCTACCACGCTTGCCTTGCTCGGATGATATTCTATCGAACAATCGTAATCCTTCACAATTCCACCCACCTTCGTTGCCTCAAGTTTAACTCCTTCGAGTCAATAAATACTTAAGGCTCTTGTGGTCTCAGATAGATAATCGACCTTTCTCCATAAAGGTAGTGCCTTCAAACCTTAAGGGCGAAAACCACTGCTGCTAGCTCTAAATCATGGATTGGGTAGTTAACCTCATGAGGCCTTAGCTTCCATGACGCGTAAGTGACTACTTTGCCATCTTGCATTAACACACAGCCTAACCCCATATTCGAAGCGCCACAAGACACCACAAAATCTTTTCCTGCCTCCCTACTGAATTAACACTGGAGCTTCCGTCAACACCCTTTTAAGCTTTTCAAAGCTCTCCTGCTGCTTATTCGTCTATTCAAAGGGTACTTCCTTCCTTAGCAACTTTGTTAAAGGCGCGGCTATTGACGAGAATCCTTCCACAAACCTTTTATAATACCCCGCCAAGCCTAAGAAACTTGGATCTCGATGACGGACCTAGGTGGTTTCAATCCAACACCGCTCGATCTTCTTAGATCCACTCTTATTCCTTCATGGATACCACATGTCATAGGAATGCCACCTCCTTAAGCCAGAATTCGCACTTGCTGAATTTGGCATAAAGCTTCTTCTCCCTTAACACTTCCAACACCACTCGGAGATGCTTATCATGCTCCTCTTCCGACTTCGAGTACACCAAAATATCGTCGATGAACACAATGACGAACCTATCCAAGTAGGGCTGGAAAACCCGATTCATCATGTCCATGAACGCGACTGGAGCATTCGTCAACCCAAATGGTATCACCATGAACTCAAAATGGTCGTATCCTGTCCTAAAAGCGGTCTTATGGATATCACCTCCTTCACCTTCAATGATGATATCCCGACCTTAAGTCGATCTTTGAAAACATCTGCGCTCCTTCACCGATCGAACAAGTCATCGATCCTTGGCAAAGGATACTTGTTCTTAATGGTCACTTATTCAATCGACAATAGTCTATGCACATACGCATAGTTCGCTCCTTCTCCTTCACAAATAAGACCGGTGCTCCCCACGGAGACACACTGGGTCGGATGAACCCACGATCCAACAGTTCTTGGATCTGAGCCTTGAGCTCGACTAACTCTTTTGGTGCTATTCGGTATGGAGCGATTGACATAGGAGTTGTTTCGGGTAGCAAATCTATCCCAAATTCCACCTCCCTGTCTGGGGGTATTCCCGGTAATTCCTCTGGAAACACATCCACGAAGTCCCTTACCATCCTAACTCCATTAATACCTTCTTCCTTTCCACCTATCGCACTTACTAAGGCTAAGAATGCCTTGCAACCTTTCTTAACCATCTTCTCAAATTTCAAGGTCTGTAAACCACGTTAGACAAGTAATTCTTCCTTTCTCCGATCATTACTACCACTTCATCCTCCGGGGTTCTTAGTTTCATCGCTTAACCTCACAATCCAACACGACTCGGTGTTCTACTAGCCAATCCATTCCGAGTATAAGCTCAAACTCTCCGAAGGGTAACTCTATTAAATCTACTCGAAAGTTCACTCCCCGAATCTCTAGGGTACATTCCAAAGATCTTGTCTACCACTACAATTTGGCCTAATGGGCTTACTACGTACATCTATCTCATCGAGAGTTCGAGTCTAGGCCTAGTGTTTCCACTACACTACATGCAACATAGGAATGGGTCGAGCCCACATCAATCAGAGCAAAATAGGGTTTGTTAAAAATAAAGAACGTACCAGTTATTACATCCGGTGCGTCACCATCTTCCTTCTTGGTGAACCGCATAAACCAAACCCTATTGTCTTGCATCGGTATTAGTAGTACCTCTACTATATTCCACGACCCTGCCAAGACTACTACCTCTTGCATTGCAAACCACGACCCCGCTGAGGTCTCCGTCCGCTCTACCACTGCTAGTATTACGAACTTCCTGGTCGGCTCTCATCTGATTGCTTGGGATAATCCTTAAGCATATGGTCCTTGGACCCACACTTGAAACATCCTCCCGTCTTTCTCTAACACTCTCCCATGTGCTTCTTCCCACAATGCTCACAAGGGCGATACTTTTAGCCCGCACCAGCCTGTTGATTTCGTGGCCCATCAACCCTAGGCCTCTTGTGACCCTTTCTAGATGGCCCAAATCCTCTTTTGGCCTTATTCCTATTCACTATGCGCTTAGTAGCGCCCTTAATCCCTCGTACCACCTTGGCCTTTTCCATCAAAGTCGAGAATTCCGCTCCCGATGCGGTGCTATCAACGCCTCAGATCGTCCCTCAATCCGTCCTCAAACGGACATTGTTCATGTTCACGCCACTACACCTCGAGCATAACGACTCAACCTCAAAAATTCTACCTCATATTCCGTTACGGACTTGTTCCCTTGAACCAGCCCCAGAAAAGCTTTCCTTTGCTAGTTTGTATACCTGGTTCCCACATATTTCTTCTGAAATGCCTCTCTAACATACTCCCAAGTCAAGTTTTCAGCCGTGGTACCATCTCGAATAGTTAACCACCACTGATATGCTTCATCGCGTAATAACGCCACCATCCCTTTCAACTTTTCCTCTGAGTCGATCGAGCTCATCCATGATACGCTCATTGCTTCCAACCAAGACTCAATTTGTCTGGTGCCACATTAGATACTCCTCGGAACATTTTCGCTCCATTAGCTCGGAGCCGTTCAGGTCTGCACTTTCGATTTCTGAATTTCCTCCTACCGCCACCAATTCCAAAACTCGCAAGACCTGACTGCGACACAAGATCTTCCCCGCCTCGAGCTCTCTTTGCTCAACATTAATACCGAGGTGGTGGTGGCGGTGGCATTTCATTGTCGGACCCTTGACCCGATCTAACGGGTTCGACACGATCATCCTTCCTCTACCTCGACCACGGTGACCACGTCCTCTAGAGCTCATTTTCTAGCGTCGAGATCCGATTAAGAAATTTTATGGATTAGTCATTGTTCCACTTATTTACCAAAGAAAGGAGTTTTACGAAAAGGATTTAAGAGTGGTTCTTTCAGTATTCATACAAACACACGTCTTTTCCATTCATTCATCCATCCATCAAACAAGTATGAACTTTCGCTCATTCGGAGAAACGTTGTAGTTTTTCGTTGTTGTTGTTTTCCACTACCTGTGGTATTTTCGTAATTTTGTCCTCTGAGGCATTTTCATAATTTTTAGAAGAAAACGTCCCTTGGTGTTTTTTCAAAATTATTTTGAAAATTCAAAGTCTAGGGTAATTTGGAAAAATTTTGAAATCCGGGGTATTTTGGTAATTTTAACCTCGTGGGTATTTTGGTAATTTTCACAAATCGAGTAAATTTGTAAATTTAATAAATTAGGGTATTTCAAAGTTGTAAAACTTTGAGGGTTCTTTACTGAAAATTGTTCCTTCAAAAATGGGGATGTTGCAAAAATTTTGGAAATTAGGGTTATTTTGGTAATTTTGTAAGTTAGGGGCAATTTTGTAATTTTCCAAAATCAAGGTATTTTGATATTTTACAGATTAGGGTTTTTGAATGTTTACAAAATAATGAAATTTTGGTAAAGCTGTTGAGTAGTTGAACATTTTATAAACCAAGGGCGTTTTGGTAATTTTACCACTAAGGGCATTTTGTAATTTTCAAATCAGAGTTTTTCGTAAAATGTTGTAAAATAATTTTCTTAGATTTAAAAGAAAGTTTTAAAATTTTGAAAAACTAGGGTTTGTTTTTTGTTCTCTCTTTTTTTAAAAAATGGCTAGTTCCCTTTCGGTTTTAGTCATTATGTTTAGCCTATGGTCGAGCCCTCTTAGTCGTGGTGAACCAAAGCTACGCACTGTGCGTGATTCGTGTGAAGAGGAGGTGAGTCACGCTGGACCGCTTAAATACCAAGCTCCCACCAAACCATTCCTAGACATGCGCACAGAGGTTGCCACACCATTGAGCCTCTTAGTTAGGGTGAACCAAACCACGCACTGTAGGATTCTGCGAAGAGGAGGTGAGTCACTAGGACTGCTTAAATACCGTGCTCTTCCTGGATCCAATCCTAGACATGCGTCAGGGGTTACCACACCTTAGCTCAAAGACTTAGCCATAGGTTTGTTTAGTGCATTAAGTCTTATGTGTTTGTGTTTGAGTAGTCTAATCCTAGGGTTCAAGTTCCTATCATTCTATTCTACGCTCCATGCCTTTTCTACCCTTATACAATTCATAAATCATGAATCACACATAGAGTTAGGGGTACTTACCGGTGGATCATGGTTTGGAGACTTAGGGGCCATGCCGAAGCCCGCTTATTTTCAAAGAAAATCATTTGGGCTTGAATTCAAAACGTTTTGGCCCTTAGCCCACAAAGCCGAGAGTTTAAAATCGGCTCGATATTAAATCGAAACACCCCACACCCTACCACGAGCCCGAACCGGATCTGGTATGTTCCTAAAGTAAACCGGTTTCAAAGATTTTCGTTACTTAGAGAAAATTTGTAGAATATTTAGAAAAATGTTGTTGTGGATTGGGCTTAGATTGGAAACCCATTTAATTAATCTTGTAAATCCAATTTTTATTAAGGTGACAAAATAATTTTTAGGGTTTATAAAAATTAAATCGCTTTAACTTTAGTCATGAGTAGTTCGTAACATAATAGTTTAAAGTAAAGCCGAATAAGAAAAATCTACTGGGCCTTATGGCCTTATTACATCAAGTAAAACCCAAAACAAATAATAACAAAGTCCAAATCGAATAAAATCTTCAAGTGAAACATGGCCACCTCGAGGTTTACCGTCCCGGTCACACCCTTTGTTCATCACCGAAAATATTTCCCACAACGGGGTGAGTCAACAGACTCAATGTGCACACAGTACTAACATTCAACAAATCAGGCATACATGTTCATATCAAATTCATATTCATATAAAATAAATTATGATGCAACCCAAACCCAAGCCTAATGGTCCATCCGCTACACACCACCCGCACGCCAAATCACACCATGGGGACTACTAAGTCAACCCTCCATCCGCTACACACCATCGAAGGCGATTCATTGCAATGACGTGCTCATCGCCCATATAATTGCTGTCATTAGACACCATATTCAAATAATGTAACCGGTTACCAAATTCAGATAATGTAACCGAGTTACCATGTTCAAATTTTGTGACCGTAGTCACCATATATCGCAATTGAGACCAAGTCAACACCTTCTTCCCTTTCACATAAATCCCGAATGCCCCATAAATTATATATATCATGCACAACATACTTATTTCCACATTCATATACATATTTTCACATGTTATAAAATAACATATTTCATAATCCTATCGAGTAGGAAACGACACGAGTACTTTTTGTACCACATTAGGTACTTAGCCATATTCATATTCTTACGTATAATCATATAATAAAAATAATTGCCATATGATATATCGAAAGTTAGTGTGCGTACACACCGATTTGCTTAATAGATTCCTTGAAATTTCAAGAACGATCTAACTTCTAGATTTTTACTCCTATATTCTACCAACCATTAAAATATATTAACAAACCTATTTGGCTTAAAACCAAATCCAAGTAGGATTTGTATTACTTACCTTGTTGCGAATTGAAAGATTGTAAATCAAATGCCGAAATTGATAGTACTCCTTCCTTAAATCGGCTAGCCACTAGATCAGGTATTTATGTTAGTTTCTAACTTTTGAGTAAATGGAAAATAATTCCAAATATCAAGATCAAACCTTGGCGAATGTCACTTACCATACAATTTCCAAATCAAGAGGATTCCTTTATATGCCCGTCGAAATCCCTATAACTTCATGTTAGATTAAAGCTAACTTTAATAAATAAAATTGTGCCTTTGGCGAATGTGCCTCACCTTAAATTTCTTGAATCAAATCCCAAACTCTTCCTTTGATATTTGATATTGTAAAAAGATCTTGAGAGATCATTGTAGATTCGACCATGAAAATTGCTAATAGGATTAGTATCTTGATTTTGGTAAAAGAAAGGAAAAGTAAATTGATTGACCACAGATCTTACCTTTGATGTTGCGCTTGATTGCTCCTTTACTTAGAACCAATAAAGATTCGGCTTTGATAGTAGAAACAGAGAAGAAAATAGAAGAAGAGAGGATGGATTTTGCTTAAAGAAAATTTGACAGAGAGGGGGAGAGAGCTAGGAAAATTTCGGCAAGGCTTAGAAAAGATGAGAGAATAGCCTAAATTCTCCTCCTTTAACTGAAATTGCTAGACCAAGAGTCCTTGACTTGGCCACTACTCCCCACAAGTGATAATATTATCTTTTAATTATCACCTTATTTAAATTAAAAGTATTTAATCCATCCTTTATCTCTTCAATTAAAATCCTTTATTTATCACTTTAATTCATCAAGTTTTAACAGTAAATAAAACTCCTCCTTTTCTAGAAATAGGTCTGATCCACCTCTTACTTATGGAAGCAAAATAAACCTTCATTAATTGCTTCCCAAGTGACTCGAACTCAGCCCATTCCTCCTCGACACATGGCGCCATTTCCATAGGCCCTAAGTGACACCTTCAGCCACTTTTCCAAGCCTGCTTTGTGTGTCAAATTTCACCAACTTTTTCTTTTAAGGCCCTCTTGCCCTTATTTCCTATTTTAAACTTTAAAATTTGACATTTCGCACTATTTCTAAGTTTTCTAAAATTTTGATCGGCTCAGAACTTGCCATTTTTCTTGCATGCTCAAGTTTCCAAAATGTTCGTGTTTCCAAAATGTTCGTGTTTCCAAAATGTTCGTTTCCATTTTCATTACCATTTCCATTTCCATTTCTAGTTTCCATTTTCATGCATTTTCGTGTTTCCAAAATATCAAAATTTATTCTTAGTGCTTAAACTTGTCATTTCATACAATTAAACTGAAAATGCATAGGCCTTTTTCAGGATGTTACACGGATCACAAGAGTCTTAAATACCTCCTTACCCAAAAGGAGTTGAATTTGAGACAAAGAAGATGGGTAGAATTATTAAAGGATTATGATTTCTCAATCGAATATCATCTTGGAAAGGCTAACGTGGTAGCTGACGCGTTAAGTCGTAAGGCAGTATCTGATTTGAGAGCAATGTTTGCTCATTTGAGTTTGTATGAGGATGGGAGTTTGTTAGCAGAACTTCAGGTGAAGCCTCTGTGGCTGGAACAAATCAAGGAAAAACAGACATCAGATGAAAAGTTGGGACCTTTACTTCAGCAAGTTGAAAATAGAGAAATTGAGGATTTTGGAATAAACACGGAGGTGTGTTGTGCTTTCGTGGAAGAGTTTGTATGCCTAAGGACTCGGACTAAGGCAAATGATTCTTCGAGAGGCGATAGTAGCCCTTATGCTATACACCGTGAGGAAATAAGATGTATCGAGATCTCCGTGAATGTAAGCGTGAGATTTCGTAGTTTGTGGGAAAATGTTTGACTTGTTAGCAAGTAAAGGCGATCAATTACCGTCTCTTGTTACAACCGTAAGGATTCCTCTTTGGAAATGGGAGCGGATAACTATGGATTTTGTTAGTGGGTTACCTTTAACACCTACTAAGAAAAATTCTGCTTGGGTAATTGTTGATCGCTTGACAAAGACCGCCATTTTCTCCCGGTTAAGACGGATTATTCATTGCGTAAATTGGCGGCTATACGTATCTCGAAATTGTAGGTTGCATGGGTACCCGTATCTATTATATCGATAGGATCCCAGGTTTACATCACGATTTTGGAAAGCTCTACATAAAGCCTTGGGACAAAGTTGAATTTCAAGATGACTTTTCATCCTCGGTCGATGGTCACCGAGAGAGTAATTCAGATATTGGAAGATATGTTAAGAGGATGTGTAATCGACTTGAGGGTAGTTGGGAGGATTTTCTACCATTGGCGAATTTATATAACAATAGTTATCGATCTAGCATTCAAATGGCACCTTACGAGGCATTGTATGGTCGAAGGTGTCGTTCTCCTATTTGTTGGACCGAATTAAGTGAACGACGATGTTGGGTTCGAGATGATATCTGGAAATAGAGGAAAAGGTAAAAGTTATTCGAGCACGATTGAAGGAAGCCTCGGATAGATAGAAGTCGATGCGCACTGAAGCGTAAGGATATCGAGTATGCTGTGGGGATCAAGTTTTCTTGAAGGTCTCACCTTGGAAAAAGATTTTTCAGATTTGGAAAGAAGGGCAAGTTAAGTCCTAGGTTCATTGGACCATATCGTGTGCTGAAGCGTGTTGGTCCAGTGGCTTATCAGATTGAGTTACCTCCGAGTTGGATCAAATTCATAATGTTTTTCATGTTTCCATGCTTTGAGACGTTATAGATCGGATCCATCTCATATAATATCGGTTGAAGAAGTGGAATTAAATTTAGATTTGTCTTTTGAAGAAGAACCAAAGGAAATCTTAGACCGAGATGTTAAAGTGCTAAGAAAGAAAATTGTGCCGTTGGTCAAAGTTTTATGGCGAATCACGGAGCGGAGGAAGCTACGTGGGAGCCTTAGGAAACTATTCGCAACAATATCCTCACCTCTTTTAATCGTAAATTTCGAGGACGAAATTTTCTTAAAGAAGGGTAGAGTTGTAACACCTTAAAATTTGAGTATCATTTTATTGCATGTTTTTGGTGCTTAATTATGAAGGAAAATTTTCTTACTTCTTTTCATAGTTATTATAGTTAAGAAGAGTTTAGAATTATTATAAAGGAATAAATTTTATTTTTAGAAATTAATGAAGTGGATTAAGTGACATTAATACTTAAGTAAAAATAGTGTCAAAGTGTAGCATAAGATGAGTAATGGTAAGGTGGTGATGGCGCATGAGTTGTGGCATGAGGGAGTGGTTCAATCCTTTGGTTAGCATCTAGAAAATTTTATTTTTTGCTTTAATCTATGCATGTGTCGGCAAGGGGATAAGGATGGATGAGTTGTATTGTTTTATTTTTGGTAAGTAAGACTAAAGGAAAAAGGTAATTTTTAACTTATGGTATGGAATCAAAAAACTTTGGAAAGATATGGGGACATGAGGCAAGTATCAAGGAAAATGTTTTGGAAACAAATTCATGGTCATTTGACCAATGAATTTGGACGGCAATATGGCTAGGGGAGGTTGGCCGATTATGCTAGTAGCTTGCTAGGCTAGGATTTTGTTTTGGTCATTCTTAGCATCGTGTGCAAGCTTTGTTTTTCTTTTCTTTTCTCAACCTTCTCTTTGGCGAATTTGAGCTTTTGGTATGCCAAAATTCTTTTGACCATTTGGTCATTTTTGCTATCACATTAGTATTCTTTTGTATGCCTTTTCATTTTGCCAAAATTACCAACACCAAAGGTCATTCTTTTCTTCCTTCCTCCATTGCCGAATGTACCTTGCCCTAAACACATCTCTTACTTTCTCTTTTCTTCTTTTGAAAACCGAATCCTCATCATCATCCCTTTCACTCATCTTTTAATTTTTTTTCAATCATACTATCTTCATAAAAATCTCTCATGGCCGAATGTTAGTGTGCCTTTGCGAACCATTTTCTCTTCTCTTTGGTTTTCATAGCCAATCTCTCTCTATTCATAAGCATCTCTCTCAATCATCTCTTTTCAACCGTGGAGAATAGGTAAGAGTTCTTTTAGTTCATGTTAGTAATAGTGGTTTTGGCCAAATATGGATGGAGGTAAGAAGGATTTCTTGGATCAAAATAATCGTTCATTTCATTAACGTTTTCTTTATTATACTTTAGTGCGATAATAGAAGATCGAAACTCGAGTGTTCGTGAGTATCTTGGAACGTTGAAATCGATTTAAGGTGTTGAGGGAACGTTTTTGGTCGACTCTCATTTTGAGAAGCAAGAATCTTTGTGGTAAGGAAATCTCACCTTTAAGATCTTTAGTATTTTTTGCGATATATTATTATTAGGATTAACGATCTTTTGATATTGAAGACATTCAAAATAGGGAAGAAAAGGGCGGTGTTTAGTCTTCGTAAGAAGGGCGGATCCACTATTTCCCCTAAGTATAAATGAAGGGCGGTTTGGGTAGTCCGGATTTTCCACCGGGTTGTAGACCATCTACCAAAGGAAATCAATTATTCGAAGTAGTTCGTACTCTCGAGCCTTTGTACGTTAGTGGATTCTCATCGAACAACGAATCGATAAACGAGGAGAAACCGAAAATTGAAGTGATTCAAAAACAAGAGGGTAAGGATTTGGATCGAATATCAATAACATATTTTTATACATGGTAGTGTCCTAATAAGATTGTATTATGTTTAGGTGTTGAAGAGCGGGAAGGGTTAGTACTCACGATATCAAGGTGTGTAACTTCACACTTTTCTCGGGTTTAGATGTTATTCGTGGTATTGAGTAAAATCGTAAAACGACTAGATCGGTATAAAACGTAATAATTGGTATTTGGTGAAATTACATGAAAATGTTAATATGGTGAAAATTACGAAAAAGCCCTCGTGAGTTAGATGATAAAATGTAAATTTTCATGTCTTCGTAAAATGGGCCGATAAGTTTGATAATTAGTAAATGGGCCAAAAAATCGCTTGTTAGTAAATGGGCCAAAATCATCGATAAATAATAATTGGGATCGAAATCTACGCTAGATCGATAATTGGGCGAAATCTA
The DNA here is from genome assembly GCA_025506655.1 of Gossypium rotundifolium. Taxonomy (NCBI): domain Eukaryota; kingdom Viridiplantae; phylum Streptophyta; class Magnoliopsida; order Malvales; family Malvaceae; genus Gossypium; species Gossypium rotundifolium. The sequence goes on along the minus strand of CP106730.1, from coordinate 65,631,376 downwards.
TTAGATCGATAATTGGGCGAAATCTACGCTAGATCGTAAATGGGCGTAATCTCGATTAAATTGTTAAATGGGTGAAATCCTCGCTAGATTGATAAATGGGCCAAACTCTTAGCTAGATCGTAAATTTGGGCCTAAGATGTTAAGTTGCTAAATGGGCCTAATGTTGTTTTGTAATTTTGGGCCTTAATAAAAATTGGAAATATTGACTCTTGTTAATGGGCCTTTTTTGATAAAATCATTGTATGATCATAGACTACTTTGCATACATGTTGCATGGGTTGGGAAAATGATGAAGAGAAGAAAGGCTTGTTGCCAAAATCTAGTTCGGTGGCTCTACCACAAAATAATTATGGCTATTTGCCTCTAGTTCGGTGGCTCGCCACAAAATTATTAATGGCTATTGCCTCTAGTTCTGGTGACCAAATTGTTGGCTCAATCTAGTTCGGTGACTTTGTCACAATCTAGTTCGGTGGCTCGCCACAAATATAAAATGGCTTAATGCCTACGATTGGTGTGATGGCGGGGTGGGTTGACTTGATCCCTACAGTGTGATGGTTGGTATGGGGGTGTGTAGCGGATGGAAATTAGGTTTGGGAGGAAAATTCATTTTGCATGCATATCATTATTTATGTTGTTAATTCTACTAATGGGCTCAAGCCCAAATCCATAACTTGATAATCGGCCCAATGGATAAAGTAAGTGAGTTATACATCGAGTTCTAAGTAACTCACTCCATCAAATTTTTCATCTCGTAATGGAAGTTGACGTGGACTTGGGTCAAGATGACTTCGTGGAGGCCATACTTGCAAAACATGGGTTTATTAAACTTCAACTTTTTAATAAGTATTTTTACTATTTTGGGTTGATGTAATAAGGGCCTCTATTAATATTTCATGGATTTTTATGTGTGGTTGGTTTAAAACTATATTTTGGACATTTTATATGGGCTGATGATTATATGATGTTTTTATTAAAATAATTTGGGTTTTCAAATATATGAAATTCCTTTATAAATATTTTAGTATTTTGAACTCTTATAAAATTTACTTAAGGATTTTGATAATACAATATTAATGATGTTTTCAACTAATGTTTTCTAATATACATCAAATTTAAAATACTCTTTTGATTTTTATTAAACCTTGTAATTAAAAATAATTTTGTAGATTTCAACTCACCGTAATTGTTAAGATAGTTCGATTCATGTAACAAACCAAATCTAGTCTTAATGCATAGACCGGGTTTGGGGTGTTACATACTTGCATTTGACACATATTTGACATGTCTATAGGGATATGGCATACTCATATTTGAAATTAACTTGTACCTAACACTTGCACTCAAGTCAAGAATATAGAACTCACCAAAATAGATTTGGTAATCAGATAATGCTTGCTATAACGGTCTATGTTGCTTCAACTCATTTTTCTCTAAAGTACTCATGTTCGCCACTTGTATTTTCACATATTCAAATATGGGGTATAGGAGTAGGATTCCTTAAAGTAGTCATGAGTCCAAGTATAGAAGATAATAACTTGGCAACCAAATCATAGTAAACTATCTAAGAATGATGTAAAGCGAGTTGTGCACTGTTAGGTGAAGTCCTTTAGAATAGTTCCATCAACTACAACCAAGTCACGAAGATCACAATGACCAACAACAATGCAGAACCCCATATCACAATGAGAAGCATGACAGATTGACCTCGCTAACCCCATTCCATCGAGACTGATCTTGAGTTGTTTCATTGCTTCCAAAAGTCCAGACATCTTGGCAACAACAAACCAAATTAAAACCACAAAAGCCAAATTTGAAGGAAGCAAAATTGAAGTCGAAGGATGTATGATGGCCTATTCGGCTGTACAATGTGTAAAGTTTTTACTCTACTATGTGTTTGTGACCTAGGAATACAATGCAAGATAGCTTTTTTTTGGGAGGGTTGAAAAAATTTATGCACAAATTTCATATATAGCGAATCTTAGATATCCATGTTACTTTCAACTGATGCCAAAGCTCCTGCATTATCTCCATGTATAAATTTCAAAATCGTGGATGAAAGATGAAATGATACAAAGTTAACGACCCGAACATACTTGATGCTTGATTGAATAACAACTTCACCATGCAACCATCATTATCGAACTGAATGTTTCTTCACCAAACACAAGTGGTTTCTCTATTGTCAAATGCATCATCATCTCGCTTAAAAGGCGTAATGGAAGCCTTATAATTAAAAAGTACTAAGAACAGGATTTATTCTATCAATTTACTTTGTGTTCGATTTAAAAGTCTAACCTCGTGTTCTGGCTGGAAAGAAATCAATCTATTTTCTTTTAAGCCCTTGAACCAACGAACAATTTCATCAATAGCACACTTAAAAGTGCTAATCAGAAAAAGTTTAAAGAGTTAAAAGTACTAGGAGAACCTTTGTAGATATAAAACTAGGACAAGGCAACTTCATCTCGAGATCCATTACTTGGCAGTAGTTCGGATGTAAGAGATAACCGATGATAATATGGATGTAAGAATAGAGAACATTAACAAAAATATTTCATGCAAGCAATGACCTAAAAACATGAAACACTTGAAATGCATTATTAAAATGCCATATAATGCTAATTGGAAATATGAAGAGGAAGATGTGTAATAGCATAGCTGAAACATGTTAAAATTTACCTTACTAAAAAGTTCTACTATCCATAACTACTATCCCCAAAGAACGAAACTAACACATGTCCCTCTCATTTTCCGTATACAGATGAAGATGCAAATGCTTTGTTAAATATATGCTCAGGCCACCAAGGATGAGATTTCACCTTTCCCCAAACCATATCACCCACTTCAAACCCATAAAACCAGATCTATTAGTCTCTAAAACCAGAAAATCTTTCAAATCGTGCACCATTGGAGAAACTCTAGCTCATTCATCAGAAACTCCTAAGCTCAATTTATTGTCTTCATTACGGCTACCAATAGCTTCATTAGTAGAAACCCTAGCTTTCTCTTCGATTTTATCCGATCGTTTATCAAATTCAGCATCGTCGTTCACAACAGATATCATTCTTTTAATAGCTAAAGCAAAATAAATAAGCAATGTCAAAGCCTTGTAAAATTCTAGAGCTTAAATGACATACATGTAACTGATAAACATACCTTTATTAGAGAACGATTACAGAAGGTGTTCTTCATGTTTTTCCTGGAAAGTGAGAGAAAATTAGGGAAGAGATATTTTTTTAGGATAATAATTATAATAGATACAAATGAAATGGTCAAGATAATAAAACAAAGACATAGAGAAAGAGGTGTTTTTGGATGGAAAGAAAATCTGGAGATTTTGCGATTTTGCCTTTCTCTAGCCTCCCTCGTTATAATTTTCCTTTTATTTTACTTTTAGTGGATTGCTCATCTTGTTTGTATGCTTTTCAATAAAACGCCACTATTTCTCCCTATTTATGGTGTTTTTATAAACGCTAACACTTAATTTTTTACAATTTTATATTAAATTATTGTATTTTATATAAATTTTAAATAATTTTTTAATTTTAAGTAATATTTAAAATAATTAGATAAAATTATAATTTTACATAATTTTTATGTAACAAAATAAAAACAAAATTAAAAAATTTCCAAAATATGAAAAAAAGCTTTAAATTTTTTTTCTCTTTTGCAATTATATATTCTTTCAATATTTTAGGAATATTATGTACTTCAATATTTGTATTTGTAATATAAATACATTAGTTAAGTAAGGGTAATGTATTTGTATCTTTTTTTCATTTTAATACTTATTTTATTTTAGTTAAAGTTCACCTCAAGTTTTTAAATAAATTAAATTAAATTATTAATTTAAAAAACAAAGTTGAACAGTTATTTTTAAACGAAAATAATGACTAAACTTTTAAGTTTTAAACATAACAACTTATATGACAATTTACATGTATTTCATTTTTTTAATTTTATAAACTTTTTATTTTTGAGTTTTACATTTTCTTTATATTTGAATATTTTAAAAATTTTCATCATTTAACAAATCTCAAGTAAACCTTAAATACTAAACCATTTAATATATATAAAGTTTATCTATTTATCTCTAAATAATTTAAACTATAATCATAATTTCAATATATTAAAATTAATATTATCTCTTTTCAATTATATAAAAATTATTTATTATATAAATTAAAATGCACTAATTCAGTTAAACCCCTAACCTTAACCCTAACCCCTAACCCCTAACCCTTAATCTTTAACCCTTAAACCCCTAACCATTAAGCCTTAAACCTTAAACCCAAACCTTAAACCTTAAACCTTAAACCATAAACTATAATCCTTAAACATTAAAATAGTAACTCTAAACCTTACACCATAAATCATATACCCTAAACTATAAACCCTAAACTATAATGGTAATTACTTCAATATTAAAAAAATTAATACTATCTCTTTTACGATTATATAAGAAATTATTTAATATATAAATTAAAAAACAATCAGTCATATACCCAAAAAACTTTAAAATTATTTGCGGTTTTTTCAAAAGCACGCTAATGGTCAACCTATAGCGGCGTTTTTCAAAAAGCACCGCTAATGCCCTTAAAGCTCAACATGGAACGACTACGTTGTGCTTAATCTTTTACGGTATTTTTAGAAAAGCGCCACTAAAGGTTGACCTATAGCGGCGTTTTTAGAAAAGCGCCGCTAAAGGTCGACCTATAGCGCCTTTTTAGAAAAGCGCCTTTAAAGGTCGACCTATAGCGGCATTTTTCTAAAAGCGCTGCTAATGCTTGACCTTTAGCGGCATTTTGAAAAGCGCCGCTAATGCCCTTAAAGCTCAACATGGAACGACGGCGTTATGCTTAATCTTTTTGGCGTTTTTAGAAAAGCGCCACTAAAGGTCGACCTATAGTAGAGTTTTTCTAAAAGTGCCGCTAATGCTCATTCTATAGCGGCCTTTTTCAAAAGGCGTCGCTAATGCCCTTAAAGCTCAACATGGAATGACGGCGTTGTGCTTAATCTTTTTCGACTTTTTTAGGAAAGCGCCGCTAAAGGTCGACCTATAGTGGCATTTTTCATAAAGCACCGCTAATACTCGACCTATAGTGGCATTTTTGGTCTAAGCGCCGCTAAAAACCTATTTTGTTGTAGTAGCATAGGTACGGATGTATCCTGAAAGCAATCCACTAGCCCATGCGGAGGTGAAAACCTCACAAAGGCATAGTTTTTACTCCCACTTAAGAGGGTAAAAATCTAACGACTATGCAATATAATGCGCGAAAGTGAACTAAGTGTGATGAAAATGCCATTCACTCAAAATAAAACAAAACAAGTCAGTATTTCACATGCAGCTTAAAGTAAGAAAGAAATAAAGCACCTACTCGGGTAACCACTAGGGTTTGGCGTGGTTTTACCTAAGGTGGGCTCTTAGGGCTTGCTATATGAGGTTCGGTTCTAACGTAAGGGTACCCGAACCGGCAGATTCCTCAATCCTCACCCATTATAGGCTCATATGAATCAAGTTCGGTTCAGGGGAATACATTTCCCTATGGCCATGCGGAAGTGAAAACTTCACGAAGATCATATAGGTACAAAGGTATCCCGAAGCAATCCACTAGCCCATGCGGAGGTGAAAACCTCACGAAGGCATAGCTTCTCGCTCCCACTTAAAGGTGCGACCACAACGGTCAAGCAATGCAATGTGTGTAAGAAAATAGCAAACAAATCCAACAAAAGGATTGCAATTTTCAAATTGAATTTTCAAATTGAATGTAACATCCTAAAATTGGGCCTAGTAGAATTGGGCCCAATAGGCCTTGAGAATGGGAACGTTTAAATTTTTTGAGATGCATGTAGCACTTAGAATCTTATGGTAAGGTATTAATGGGCTTGTGCATTGTGTGTAATGTTATGTTTAATATGTTAATTTGAGGTTCAATTGGGCCCAAAGAATTGGGTCAAAATTTTGACAGCCAAGGTGAGCTAAGGGGGGACGGCACAAGGCTATAATTTAGGGATTATTTTTGTTTAATTAATGAGGATAACAAGCTGATAAAATAAAGGAAGAGTTGGTGCAAATGTGGCCTCTTATGGATGAGTGTTTTGATAGGGATAAGGAATAGAAAGATAGAGGAGAAAAGATAGGAGTTATCTTCTGAGTACAGAGTTGGCCGAAATTCCATTCATAGAGGGGGTGCCGAAATTCCCTATAAATAGTGGGTACCTCTTCAATTCCGGCATTTTGAACCCCATTCTCTTCTCTCATCTTCTGTGCTGAAATTTTTAGTTCTTCTTGGTAATCTCTTTCCTTTTGATTTCTTCTGAAAGCTGAAACCCCTAAGTATTCTTTCTCTCCACTTTCTTTTCACTTGCTAAGCCGAAACACTTCACTCAGTTTTTCTAAAAGTCAAAAAAGCATCAGTTCATCTTTTCTGAGATTTTCATAAAAGCTGAAATCGCTAGATCTCATCTCCTGTGGTTGCCGAATCCTCTTTAATGGAGTCTACTTGTGCCAAAATAAAAGAAATAATAGGTAAGTTTTGATTTCAAGATTTCAATGTTCTTTCAACTTTTCATAGTCCTTAGCCAAATGGCTATTAGAAACTAATCTTTTATTTCACACTTCTTTTTGGCATTTTGGGATTTGAAGAATGAGGCCAATCGCATAGATCTCTAAGTTATAGAATTGTGTTACTTTCGAAATTTCAAGGTAAGAGAATTTGTTTATTTATATATATAAAATCGGGTAGAATACTAACCATGGCCGAATATAGGAGAGGGCATATTTTCACAGTTTTTTCGGCTTTTAAGCAAAGTTATAGATTGAGGATAATAGATCTGGATGTCAAGGACATCGACTAAGAATATTGGATTTCGATATCGTGTGTAATACTTCCCCACCGCCTAGATCGATTAATTATATATATATATATATCATAAGTTTTATATGTTACATTAAAAGTCAAATCTCGGATTTAAACAATGGACCCTCGTGTTAGTAAATAATCTGATTATATGCTACAAGTAAATTGTTGTACATGTTTTTAAATTATTGTACATGCCTGCATGGGTTGGGTGATGAAAGGAGGAAGTATATGTATATGTATATGTGTAGCAGTTTTTACCGTGATTTACTGTAGTGGCTAATGCTGTGATCTATTATAAGGGCTTCGGCCAATATATGCTGATGAGCAGCATGACTGCCATCTTGGCATGTAGTGGTGTGGCTTGATTGTAGAAATCCCAAATGGTGTGTTGGTTGGTACGGGGGCGTGTAGCGGATGGAAACCTAGGCAATTGGGTTGGATTTTGCATATTATTTGTTTCCATGTAAATGAAATTATTATTATGTTTTATGAGGCCCAAATCTAGTAGTGCATGAGGGTTGCACACTGAGTCTCACAACTCACCGAGTTAAACTAACCTTTCAGGTGACAATTAGTGCATCGGACCGGGCCGGAGTGGAGCGCAAGGTGGCCATGCAAAAGAATATGTGGATCCGGCGAAAAGTTCCACTTAATAGTTTTTTTTTTTCTTTCAAAGTATTTTATGTTATGGATTTGAGCTACGTTGTAATAAGGCCATGGGGCACTAGTTTACCTTTTTGTTTTGTTATGGGCCTTTATTGTTTATTATTATTTATTTTAAAACTAAGACATGTAATTAAGTTTTAGGCTTTTGATTATTAGACATATTTTATATAAATTATATTTGGGCTTTCTGTCAACAAGATTGGTTTTACTAAAATTTTCTTAGTGACATACCAGATTCGATTGTAGTGTTTGGGTCGGGTTTGAGGTGTTACAAATTGGTATCAGAGCCTGGTTCAAAACTCGACTTTGGGTTTTGGGCTCAAAACATTTTCTAAAATGGTTTTTTGAAACATGCATGTTTAAAAATGGTACGTGGTTTGTTTTCTCAAAGATGGCACTGCGTCTCCCCAAGTCCGCTGTAAGTATTCAAAACTCCTTGTGTGATATATATATATGAATATGGACTTGATAGGTTTTATGGGACGTAGGTTAGATTAGTTAGACTTTGATGGACTATAGGATTAACTTAGACAACTTCTTAAATTCCAGAAGACTTAATTTACTGAAACAAATCCTATGAAATAGTCGTCGAGTTAGGGTATGGCAACAGGCATATGCATGTCTAGGAGTGGATACAGGGAGAGCTTGGTATTTAAGCAGTCCTAGTGACTCACCTCCTCTTCGCTGGAATCCTACATGGTGCGTGGTGACTGTTCACCCTAGCCATGAAGACCTGTTGACGGGCCAAAATTTATAACTAAAACCTGAAAGGGACCAGGCACCTTGTTTTGTACAACCCTAAAGTAAACCTTGGTTTTGAAATCACTAAAGTACCCTTGATTCGTAAAAATTTCCCGAATTAAAAATTACCAAAATACCCTTATTTTGTAAAATCACCTGGAACCATATTTTGGAAAATTACAAAAATACCCCTATAGTTTAAAATTACGAAAATACCCCTGGGTAGTGAAATGACGGAAATACCCTTAGGTGATGGATGCTATTTGTATGTTGGTGTGTATGGATGTTGAATGTGCATAGTTCCTAGAATTAAGAAGACCAAACCTATAGATAGGTTTGAATTGAAAGAACTACTTTTAAAACTATTATTCATAAGACTATTCAGTGGTTAATCAAGGAAGAAAACTAATAATTCATAAAATTCTTAATCGATAAACACGAATCGGTAGTATTAGTACAAGGGGACGAAGACGCTCCAGAAGCGAATAATGGTGTGTATCCTACCATAGTATACTAAGTGTTTATTTGGCTTTGGAATTAGAGTGCAGCGAAAGCATAGTGATGAGACTTGGGTAGTACGATTATTAGTTAGTTAAAAATTTCAAGGACGAAATTTCTTTAAGGAGGGTAGATTTGTAACATCCTGAAATTGGGCCTAGTAGAATTGGGCCCAATAGGCCTTGAGAATGGGAACGTTTAAAATTTTTGAGATGCATGTAGCACTTAGAATGTTATGGTAAGGTATTAATGGGCTTGTGCATTGTGTGTAATGTTATGTTTAATATGTTAATTTGAGGTTCGGCTTGGGCCCAAAGAATTGGGTCAAAATTTTGATAGCCAAGGTGAGCTAAGGGGGACGGCACAAGGCTATAATTTAGGGATTATTTTGTTTAATTAATGAGGATAACAAGTGATAAAATAAAGGGAAAGTTGGTGCAAATGTGGCCTCTTATGGATGAGTGTTTTGATAGGGATAAGGGATAGAAGGATAGAGGATAAAGGATAAAAGATAGGAGTTATCTTCTGAGTACAGAGTTGCCCAAAATTCCATCTCCTGGAGGGGGTGCTGAAATTCCCTATAAATAGGGGGTACCTCATCAATTCCGGCATTTTGAACCCCATTCTCATCTCTCATCTTCTGTGCCGAAATTCTCAGTTCTTCTTGGTAATCTCTTTTCTTTTGATTTCTTCTGAAAGCTGAAACCCCTAAGTATTCTTTCTCTCCACTTTCTTTTCACTTTCCTTCTAAGCAGAAACACTTACACTCAGTTTTTCTAAAAGCCGAAACTGCATCAGTTCATCTTTTTCGAGATTTTCATAAAAGTCGAAATCGCTAGATCTCATTTCCTGTGGTTGCCGAATCCTCTTTAATAGAGTCTACTTGTGCCGAAATTTAAAAGAAACAATAGGTAAGTTTTGATTTTGGGATTTCAATGTTCTTTCGGCTTTTCATAGTCCTTAGCCGAATGGCTATTAGAAACTAATCTTTTATTTTACACTTCTTTTTGGCATTCCGGGATTTGAAGAAGGAGGCCAATCACATAGATCTCTAAGTTATAGAATTGTGTTGCTTTCGGGATTTCAAGGTTAGAGGATTTGTTATTTATATATGTAAAATCGGGTAGAATACTAACCATGGCCGAATATAGGAGAAGGCATATTTTCACAGTTTTTCGGCTTTTAAGCAAAGTTATAGATTGAGGATAATAGATCTGGATATCAAGGACATCGACTAAGAATATTGGATTTCGCGATATCAGGTGTGTAATACTTCCCCACCGTCTAGATCTGATTAATTATATATATATATGTTCATAAGTTTTATATGTTACATTAAAAGCCAAAATCTCGATTTAAACAGCGGACCCTCAGGTTAGTAAATAATCTGATTATATGTTACAAGTAAATTGTTGTACATGTTTTTAAATTATTGTACATGTTTGCATGGGTTGGGTGATGAAAGGAGGAAGTATATGTATATGTATATGTGTAGCGGTTTTTACCGTGATTTACTGTAGCGGCTAATGCCGTGATCTGTTATAAGGGCTTCGGCCAATATATGTTGATGAGCAGCATGACTGCCATCTTAGCGTAGTGTGTGGGTTGATTGTAGAAATCCCCAATGGTGTGTTGGTTGGTACGGGGGCATGTAGCGGATGGAAACCTAGGCAATTGGGTTGGGTTTTGCATATTATTTGTTTCCATGTAAATGAAATTATTATTATGTTTTATGAGGCCCAAATCTAGTGGTGCATGAGGGTTGCACACTGAGTCTCATGACTCACCCAGTTAAACTAACCTTTCAGGTGACAATTAGTGCATCGGACCGGGCCGGAGTGGAGCGCAAGGTGGCCATCCAAAAGAATATGTGGATCCGGCGAAAAGTTCCACTTAATAGATTTTTTTTCTTTCAAAGTATTTTATGTTATGGATTTGAACTACGTTGTAATAAGGCCATGGGCCACTAGTTTACCTTTTTGTTTTGTTATGGACCTTTATTGTTTATTATTATTTATTTTAAAACTAAGACATGTAATTTAATTTTAGGCTTTTGATTATTAGGCATATTTTATATAAATTATATTTGGGCTTTCCGTCAACAAGATTGGTTTTACTAAAATTTTCTTAGTGACATACCAGATCCGGTTGTAGTGTTTAGGTCGGGTTTGGGGTGTTACATTGAATTTTCAAATTTTTGACATAGGGCAGAAAATAATCAATTTATGGCCTGACTCTCTCATGTCTCCAGTGGAGTAGCCAAGTTGTCGTAACCATTTTTTTTTGAAAATGGAGTAGACTTTGGCTTTGAAAACTAAAATAAAATGAGAGTCGCCACCAATCCTTTTTGAAGAGGTGTGATCGGGTCACCTCGTAAAACGGATATTTTTAATAAATAGTTTGATTTATCAAAACAACGATTTTGGTCTACGAAACTCGAAAAATAGATTCGAGAGTCGGTTACGTACGAGGAAGGGTTAGCACCCCCGATACATCCAAAATTGTTACCTAATTGATTAATTAATGTCCTAATGTCGAAAATTGGAAAAGATTTTAAAATACGAATCCTTTAGAAAATGTTTGGATAATTCAAATTGGATATCGAAATTCTCTTGTTTCGAAAAGATGAAATATAACATCCAGCACGATAGGACCAATGTTTCAACCCTCGATACCAAGATCATTTCATGATTTCCAAAATTCATACATTGCAATTTTAGAAAGGGTATTCCACTATTTGGCCAAACCAAAAAAATCGAAACCCAGCACGATTGGGCACGATTCCTCGGATTTTCAAACATAAAATATTGCCTTATTTAAGAAAACACGGTCAAAAGTCTTAAAACGATAGTTAGTCATTTAGACGAATGAAAAATTAAAACCCAGCACGATTAGGCACGATTCCTTAAACTTCTAAATAAAAAATATCGATTATTTCAAAACTTGATGTATCGAATAAAGGTTAATGTGACAAGTAATAGTGTGAAAATACGGTGTTACACGTGTACAAGATAGGTGCGTTAATAAGATGAAATTGAAGATAAAATGAACAAGATGAATCTATGCATAAGATAAATTTTAAGTCAATATATAAAGACATGTAATAATAATATATAAAACCAAGAATAATGATAAAATTACTTTACTATGAATAATAATAATAGTAATAATAAAATAATAATAGTTAAAATAATATAATAGGAGTGATAGTAATATAGAAATAATTGTAATAATAATAATAGTAAATAATAGTAATGACAATGCGATAATGGTAAAATAAGAATAATAATAATACTATATCTATATTAATAATAACGATAGAAGAAATAATAACATAAATAGAGATAGTAATAATAATAATAATAATAAAGAGTAGTGATAATAACATATTTATAATAATGATAATAATAATAATAATAAATAGAAAAATAAAAAATAAAGTAATGGTAATGATAATAATAAAATATAAAGAATGCTTAAAAATAAGAAATAGTAAGAAATAAAATAATATTAATGATACTAGTAAGAAATAATAATAATAATAATACTAATAATAATAATAATGGTAATTAATAAACAAATAATAAAAAGTATATATAATAAAATATTATAATGATAGTAATAATAATAATAATAATAATAATAATAAGTAATAATAATTATAATAATAATAATAAGGAAGTTAGTTAAATTAATGATAAAATAGTGAAAATAACAAAAAAAGGGACTAAATCGAATTAAAAACAATATATCCGAGGCAAATTTGAAATAAAAAGAAAGGGGAAGGACCAAATTGTAACGCGTGAAAGAAGTGGAGGGACTAAAATAGACAATAACCCATTCCTTCAAAAGGCGCGGCATCAGGGAGGACCCAATTGAAATTCGAAATAAATTGTTAGGCCAAATTAAAAAAATCCATAAACTTAATCGCAAAACCATAAAAAAGTAGAAGGACCAAAAGTACAATAAACCCCTAGATAAAAAACACGAGGATCCTGAGGCGGGTCGGGTCGGATCGGGTCGGTTGGGGGTAAAACGACGTCGTTTTGGTGCTTGAGAGGCCTACCAAAAATGACGTCGTTTTGGTGGCTTATTTAAGGCAAAAAATTTTCAAAAAAAGCAGTTCAAACCTGTTTAAAAAAAAAACCCCCCACCCTCTGTTTTTTGTCTCTGCAGGGGTGAGCTTCGGTTGGATTCCTGGTCGCCGAACCACCGTGCCTCCGTCACACCGTCGAAACTTCAAAAATCGGTAAAATTTTATATTTTTTTAAATTTTTAAAAATGTATTTATATGTCGAAGAAAAGAAAAAGAAAGAAAAAAAAAGTATTGCAAAAACAATAAAAAGTAAAAAAAAGAAAAAATCACCTCTTTACTTCTATTTTTTTATTCTAGTTTTGAGGGTTTGATCTCTGCTTTCGTATTTGTGTTTAATCAATTGTTTGTTTTTGAATCTGAATTCTTTCTTTTTTTATTTCTCTCCCTCCGAATGTATTACAATGGTTTGGATCAACTTTTATAGCCGATCTTACAAGTTGTTTGCCTCATAATGCCCTTGTCTTTTCCTTATAAGTAAATGGGCGGTGCTTACGGTGGCATGGGCAGTGGCAGCAGGTGGCGTCAGAGGCAGTCGTGCTAGCAAAGTCAGAAGGCCTTAGGTGCGGCGCACCTAGGGTTTTGGCTTTTTCTTTGTTGTTGTTGTTTTTTCTATTTTAGGGTTTGGGCTAATTGATTTAGGTTTGAGCTGATTAGTGGGTTAATTGGGTCTGTTATTGGCTTAGGTTTGTAATGGGTTGGTTAGTGTATGGGTTATGGGCTAATAGTGGGCTGTAAAATGGGATTGTAAGCCCGGGCAAAATTGGCTATGACAGCTAGCCTTACGAGTTTTTGTGCAGTAACAAACAAGTTTTTTCTTTCTTTTGTGAGTTTGTTGCTTTTCTTTCTTTCAATACATCTCACTCATGAATGATTTCTTGCTAGTTTAAGACATTTTCTACTCATACTAATTTCCTTTTTGTTTCGCTTATTAGGCTAACTTATAGTTCCTATATCACACTAATCTTTACTATTTCACTCTATTTTTACAAAATCCACTATGGTGTATCTACTTAACCCTCAATAAGTATGGCTAAACGTCTATAGTCGTGCACTGTAAGACCAAAGAAAAAGGGTAAATACAAATTAACATTTAAAGCTCAGTTGTTTGTAATGAGGTTCATCAAGAAGTGTCCACAAGCTCAAAGATTGGTACTAAAGGTAAAATATACATAGGACAACTTTTTGGCTCTGGATGTGTTCCAAACAATGTCTTATGTCATCCCTAAATATATCAACATACACAAATTTAATCAACCAAACAAATACAAATTCAACCATTTATCATTCATACTAGCATGCTTGTTTCCTTGTATTTTTATATCACATGGTATAGTTGATTGATTAATACCTATTTACAGTGTAACATATAGAACTATAGCAGTCTAATGCTCAAAAATTTAAAATCACCGCCATCATGCCAATTTTATTCATAAACACAAGCAACCTATGTACATGCTCTTAACCAATCACTTGTATTTTTACAAGCTCAAGCACACCAAAGATAAGAAAATATTGAAGAAAATGAAAAATAAGTAAGTTTTTTATGTTACCCCCCACACTTTAGTTGACACATTGTCCTCGATGTGTAGCCATAAATAGATAAAGAAAGAAGTTACCCGATTGATCATGGGCGATCCAATTGCTAATGGTGGGTGCTTCCTCCTTTAATTGTGTTAAGCTCGAATTGTTTGTGTCTACTTCGTGTTGGGTTTCTAAAAAATTAGACAAACTACAAAACAAAGAATTATGTATGTATCTATCCCTAATCCTAAAAACAGATTTACATCACCTTAAAAATTATTACAATCCCTAAAGTAATTATTTATTAATTAAAAGTGAAAATTCCTAATAAAGAAATAAGCCTTCAATTTTCCTAAATTCGTCTACTTTTAATCCTACTAGATTACTCTTGAATATTAGTCATCATCCTCTTGAAATCCTTTTTTTCTCCTTTCCTATTTTTGTTTCGTTTGTAGAAGAAAAAATTGCATGAATAAATCATCACCAAGTAATATTCTTGAAGGATTCATGGTTCTATCCATCCGTTCAATGGGTACTCCTGCCCTGTTACGTAATTCTGTAATTAGATGAGGGAAAAATGTTCCCTTTCCTAAATCCCTTGCACAATCAACCATTTTCTTATATATCCATGTTCCAATACATATTTGCTTCTTTTAGAGGATCTCGTATGTTATGATAGCTTGAATTGGACTAATCTCGGACATCTCTGTTATAGGCCATATTCTCGAACATACAAATTCCATCCACATTTTGGTTGTTGGTGTCATTAGCTATTGATTGAAAGTTTCAGGTATTACTGTCCCCGTTCGATATGTCCACATATCTTTCCCTTCCATTAGGAATCTCAATATTTCCTTTGTATCAATGTTTTTGAATTCCTTCAAATATGTTTTATAGAGATAATCGTGATAATAATATGGTGCATCATAAATTTGGCAAATACTCATTTTAGTTACTGAAAATTAACCCATTTAATCTTCATAAAGGAGCACATCTCATAGAATGATCTGGCTGCTCCCTTTTGTTATAATGCTAGATAAAATTCTTACACCATAGGAATTATTAGGAGTTCTTTGGCTGGCAAACAAAATTTTGTCTACTTCCTTTTAGCTGCACTTTCCCATATTCCTTTACAATTCCTCATTAGAGGTCAAATCCATGCTCTTGAATAAAGGCATAAAGCTGTAATTGTTGCAAGTATTTATCCATGTCGCCTTCTTGAAACTCAATAGTTGGGCTTGAGGCACTTGCACTAAAATTGGCCATTTGATAATCTCACTACACCAAAATGGATTTTTAGCGGCGTTTTTAGTGGCGTTTAAAGGAAAACGCCGAAATTTTATACATTAGCGCGTTTGAATGAAAACGCCAAAAAAAAGAGCAATAGTGGCGTTTATACCAAACGCGCTAAAAGTCTGACCTTTAGCGGCGCTTTCCTAAAACGCAGCTTATAAATCTGACCTTTAAGCTTTTTCCCAAAACGCCGCTAAAAGTCTGGTCGATGAGCGCTTTCCCAAAACGCCGCTAAAAGTCTGATCGATGCGCTTTCCCAAAACGCCGCTAAAAGTCTGAATAAGATGGGCGCTTTCCAAAAACGCCAAAAAGTCAAATAGCGCTTTCCCAAAACGCCGCTAAAAGTCTGTCGATGCGGCGCTTTCCCAAAACGCCGCTAAAAAAGTCTGATCAAGATGCGCTTTTCTAAAACGCCGCTAAAATCAGTTTTTAGCGCTTTCCCAAAACGACGCTAAATGTAATTTTAAAGTTTAAGGTTTAGGTTTAGGGTTTATGGTTTATGGTTTAGGATTTAAAGTTTATGGTTTAGTATTTAGGATTTAGGATTTTAGGGTTTTAGGGTTTATTAGGTAAGTTTAGTGTTTAATTTTTGCCTTAGTGTTAAAGGTTTAGCATTTAGTGTTTAGTGTTTAGGTCATAAGGTTTAGGGGTTAATGTTTATAGTTTAGGATTTTAGTTGTTTAGAGTTTATAAAGGTTTATAGTTTAGGGTTTAGATTTTAGGGTTACGTGTTTAAGGTTTTATAGGTTTTAAGGGTTTAGGGGCCGACTTAGGGTTTGGACGTAAACAAACTAGTGTTGATAAAGGTTCAGGGGCTAATGTTTATAGTTTAGGATTTTAGTTGTTTAGAGTTTATTAAGGTTTATAGTTTGGGTTTAGATTTTGGGGTTACGTGTTTAAGGTTTTATAGGTTTTGGGGTTTGAGGGGCGACTTAGGGGTTTGGACGTAAACAAACTAGTGTTGATAAAGGTTCGGGGTTAATTAATATTTATAGTTTAGGATTTTAGTTGTTTAGAGTTTATAAAGGTTTATAGTTTAGGGTTTAGATTTTGGGGTTACGTGTTTAAGGTTTTATAGGTTTTAGGGGTTTAGGGGCCGACTTAGGGTTTGGATGTAAACAAACTAGTGTTGATAAAGGTTCAGGGGTTAATTAATGTTTATAGTTTAGGATTTTAGTTGTTTAGAGTTTATAAAGGTTTATAGTTTAGGGTTTAGATTTTGGGGTTACGTGTTTAAGGTTTTATAGGTTTTAGGGGTTTAGGGGCCGACTTAGGGTTTGGATGTAAACAAACTAGTGTTGATAAAGGTTCGGGGTTAATTAATGTTTATAGTTTAGGATTTTAGTTGTTTAGAGTTTATAAAGGTTTATAGTTTAGGGTTTAGATTTTGGGGTTACGTGTTTAAGGTTTTATAGGTTTTAGGGTTTAGGGGCGACTTAGGGTTTAGGCGTAAACAAACTAGTGTTGATAAAGGTTCGGGGTTAATTAATGTTTATAGTTTAGGATTTTAGTTGTTTAGAGTTTATAAAGGTTTATAGTTTAGTGTTTAGATTTTGGGGTTACGTGTTTAAGGTTTTATAGGTTTTAGGGGTTTAGGGGCCGACTTAGGGTTTGGACGTAAACAAACTAGTGTTGATAAAGGTTCGGGGTTAATTAATGTTTATAGTTTAGGATTTTAGTTGTTTAGAGTTTATAAAGGTTTATAGTTTAGGTTTAGATTTTGGGGTTACGTGTTTAAGGTTTTATAGGTTTTAGGGGTTTAGGGCCTGACTTAAGGTTTAGACGTAAACAAACTAGTGTTGATAAAGGTTCGGGGTTAATTAATGTTTATAGTTTAAGATTTTAGTTGTTTAGAGTTTATAAAGGTTTATAGTTTAGGGTTTAGATTTTGGGGTTACTGAGTTTAAGGTTTTATAGGTTTTAGGGTTTAGGGCGACTTAGGGTTTGGATGTAAACAAACTAGTGTTGATAAAGGTTAGGGGTTAATTAATGTTTATAGTTTAGGATTTTAGTTGTTTAGAGTTTATAAAGGTTTATAGTTTAGGGTTTAGATTTTCGATAACTCATGCAATACTCTTTCATCCTCTTGATCTATTATTATTTATTTAATTTTTATATTGATTAATTAATATAAAATTTATTTGTAATTTACTTTTAAAATATTAAAATTTATATATTAAATCGGTCTATTATTATTTGTAATGTAGAAAAATTGAACCAATAACATTTAAAATAAATGTTAAAAATGAAAAAATAAAATACTATTATTTACATTATATTTTAATTTTTTTGAGTATATGAGTAATTGTATTTTAATTTATATATTAAATAACTTTAAATTTTAAAAATTTCAAAATTTATCTAATTATTTTAAATATTACTTAAACTTTAAAATAAAGAAAAATTTGATTAAATCTTTAAAAATATATTAGTATCAAGAATATTAGCGGCGTTTTAATTTAAAAGCGCCATAAAAATAAATAAATAATGCGTTTCAAAAACGCCGCAAATAATCATTTAATTTTAGTTAAAAACAGTAGCAGTATTGTTAGCGTAAAATTGATTAACCTTCTTCCCCGAAATCCCGAAATCCCTAAGTCTATCCCGAAATCCCGAAATCCCTAAGTCTATCCCGAAATCCCTAACCTTCTTCCCCCCTTTTGTTGATTAACCTTCTTCCTCTGTTTTTTTCTTCTTCTTCGCATATAAATTCAGCATACGAGAGCCATAAATCTCATTTGCAGCAGGAGAAGCCTCTCTTTCTCATCTTGTAAGCCACTCTCTCTATCTGGATTTCATATTCATATTTCGGAGTTTTAAATTTATCTAAATTTTATGTTATTTAGATGTTCTAATAAGCATTCAGTTACTCTTATTTCTTAATATTAACGTAATCGTTGTTAATGTTTTCCTAAATAGCAATAGTCCGGTTTGTATTATGGATTACTTCTCATTAGACAATGAAGCCGTTTGACATTCAGCAAGATATGTTTTGCATTAAACCAATTAAGAAACCTAGTTAATTTAGATCCGAAAAATCGTTATAGTTATGTTTTTATTTGAACACAATGTCGAGTCTTCATATCTACCAAAAATTACACGTAGCGTGTACAAAAAGAAAGACAAAGACAACCTCTCGTGTCGAGGATGGGCGTTCAGTGCCTTCCTAAAAATGAGAAACGTAGAAAAGCAATATAGCACAAGACTAGGCATATATCAACAGTGGGAAAACACTACATCAAAGAAAATCTTCCCTCCCCCATCCACATGAAAACTATATATATATATATATATGTATATCCTATAAAACTAACAATCAAGTCCTACATAAATTCTCTCTCCAAGCAAGCTTCAACTGTTTCCTCCAATGTATTTTTCTCCATGTATCTACAATGCCATCACTTGAAGGATCTCCACATCGACTGATTTGCTAATGTATAACTAGCTTTCTACTAGTTGTATATTTTAACTGGTTTCTCAAATGTGTTACTGTTACGCAATAGTTGTATGCAACATATAATTAGACATACAATACGGAGAATATATGTAATAAAGTACAATACACATAACTAGTAGGGAACTAGAGTCAACAATATTGTAGTACACGATTAACATAAGTCCTTCTAGGAGAGGTATCGAAATGCTCTAACCCAAGGTATTGCTCCCAAGCCCCATAAACATCTCTTCTCTCAAGTGTATGCACAAATAAATTAAAACACCGCTTCCAAAAAAAATACAAATTCTATAAATATAGGTGATCAAGCTGTGAAGATGAAACACGTGAAGAAACCAAGATATACCGAAAACGTTTGAACACAATGTCGAGTCTTGTAGATACTCGGTTGACCCAATGACATAAATGCTATTAATTTGATAAAATATTGATTTTTAATTTAGGCTCGCTTTAAGGTCTTAAGGGAAACGAGGGTTTCGCGATGTGCTACAATGAGTGTGAAAAATAAGGTGTGGCTCTAACTTGTTAACTTGAATGTTTAAATAATATTTTATGTGATCTAAATGTTTATTAAGCTTGCTGGTCGGGCTTAGTTAATTGAATAAGTGAATGTGTTAAAGTGGCTAAATCGGTAAGTTACTAGCCTAAACTAAATGACATGTTTGCAAAATTGTTTGGTTGACTGAATAGTTAATTGTTTAGGGTTGATATGAAAGGCTTGTTGATGTAATGTGTGATTGATTGTATGTATAGCATGTGTTATTTTTGAAATAGATATTGAATGCCTGAAATCTTGTTGGGTAAAATGCGATGAAAAGTATTGAATGAAAAACTACTATACATGCACTGGAAATATTTTCCTAAAGTGTTATTGAATGATGGTATGTTAAAATGTCACCATATTAATGGTGAAATTGAATGCTTGGTATGTTTATGTTATAATGTTGGCATGAAAACTATGCTACTGAAAGAATACATATGGTACGTGCATTTGATTGAAATATTGTATGACATGTTGCACGTGTATTTGTCACATTAAATGTTAAATTGCATAATATCTACATTATGTATATATGCTAGTTTAACCACATCAAGCTTTGCTTGCATTGTTTGGAGTTTGGAAGATGAGTTTTGGGGGAAACTCGTGGTGTGTAGCAGATGGTTGGGGTGGGAGTTTATTTTTTCATTATGATATGTCCATGACTTATTCTAATGTTGATATGGTTGTTATGATTATGTTACATGGATGATTTGAGTGATTTATCTTAAGCGAATGTTGAATGTACTTATTGGTTAGACTCACATTTGAGCTAGTTTGCTCACCCTATTACTTCAAACCTCTCAAGTAATGAACGATACTAGGATCGGGCATGGCATGTGGATGTATGACAAACTTGAATTTAGATTTTATTTTATTTAAAGTTCCTTAAATTTATATGGATTTTGGACCTGTAAAGCTATTAAACGTGGTTTGGGTTTATTTATGTTTTGGGTTTAACATATGTGCGAATGTCAAACGGCTTCATTGTCAAACGGCTTATCTGTGGCTTGGTAATCTTGAGCCATTGCCCCTGCATTTTATCGTTGTCTTATGGTTATAATTATTTGTTCGACAGATGTGTGTTCAACTGCTTTCATCCGACCATTGCCGCTTATTGAATTTGTAACAAAGTTGCTAAATCGGGATGTTTCTTCCGGCCTCTATACGATCTGCAATCAGTGTGAAGGTTAGGTTTGCTTAGATTTCTTTTTGATTGGAATTATATTTAGTAGGCACTTTTATCATTCTTGTTATTTGTTCTTGCTTATTGATAAAATCAGCTAATTTCTTGCTTATATATATCTTAATTTGAAAAATAAGATGAGTTTATATCAATACTTATGATGCCCTGGGGTCTAGTTTACTGACAACCACATTTATATGTAGTTCAAGATTTGAAGTTACACTTCCATATGTATATATTATCTATTCTTGGCTTTTCCTAGATATTAATATTTAGTTGTTGTTTAATTAGGATTAGTTTTTATTTTGCTTATTTAAATTGGCATGTGTTATAATCATATTTTTATTCGTTGAAATATAAAAGTCTTGTAGTATGTATAATATTATTGATGATTAAGTTTAATGTCTCCAATCAAAAACATTAATTTAGTTAAAGCCTATTATGAAAAAGTCGATGTTTCTAAATAAAATATAATAAAGAGTGCTTATGTCTTTTTATTTTTAATAACACCTACATATTAAAGATAACTACTCATTTAAGAAATACACTTTAAAATTTTATTTTGTCCTAAAAACCATTTTTAATTAAATATATATATTTTTATTACATAGACTTTAAGCTCTTAAATTGAAAAAGAATACCCTTTTAAAGTTTAAAAAATAGATATTTATCCAATTACAATGGAGCTTCACTTTCAGATAGATATATTTTATGCTACAATTGACTCTCAATTGCAAGAATTGAATGAGAAGTTTAAAAAAATATCTATTTTTTGCTATTAAAATTGTGAAGAAAAATTTTCGAGATAAAATAGAAGATTATTTGAGAAGTTACTTGATCACATATATTGAAAAAGAAATTGCATGCACTTTTGACGATGATTCGCTTATTAATGATTAACTTGGCTAGCCTTCATTGATATTTTTGTGGAGTTCTTAAATTACTTTTTTTTTTTGTTTAGCTTTGCTTTGGTGATTGAACTTTGTATACATCATTGCAGGAGCTGTTATACAGGCATTTATTAGACTTCACGAAAAAGGCTTAATTTACAAGGTATATGCGAAAATTCCATTGATTACTATAATGTTTCACCTTGCGAACTGATATTTAGTACTTTCTGATTTGATCATAATTGTCTATCTTCCTCCTTTGTTTCAATAAAGTTAGTAGACAAGGTTTCTTCTGGACAAGCTTTCTTTTGGACTTCAAGTACAGGTATATGCGTTTATTAGACAAGCTTTCGTTTGGACTTGAAGTATATAGGTCATATATTTAACTTGCCAAATTATGTACAAAATTGCGGATTATTATTCTTTATTATTATTTGTTTATTATTAATTTATGCCTAAACTATTGCTTATTATTGTTTATTTATTATTATTGCTTTATTATTAATTTATGCCTAAAGCTGCTGCTTATTATTCTTGTTTATTATTAATAATGTTTGAACAACCTCCAATTTGCTATCTACTCATGCCGCTCAGATTTTTTACAAGCTTCCGTGTATTATTTTTTAAAATTTAGGGTACGGTACGATATAAAAAATAATATTGTTATCAATATAATAATATAGATCATTATTGAAATATGTTTTAATATAGAAAATAATTTTTTTTAAAAGAAGTTAAAAACTTTGTAAACTTAATAACATCACAAAGAAATTTCAATTATAAAAACCATATAATAACATTTTCCACCATAACTTATTCTCGATTAGAAATTTTAATTTAACTTACATAATTCATAATACATAACTAACATAAAATTACATAACTTACATGTACATAACTTACATAACTTACATAGCTTTTATCACATTATATAACTTACATAATACATAACTTACATAATACTTGTATAGAAAAAAAAAGAGATTCAAAGTATATAGGTTTGGAAACTGACGAGTTGCCGTATATCTCATCATTAGATATAACGGATCCTCCCTAGGTGTAACAATGCCACGTATGTTGAATCTTAAAGAATACATAACTTACATAATATATAACCTACATAATACATAACACATAATACTTGTATCGGAAAAAAAAGATTCAAAGTATATTGGTCGAAACTGACGGGTTGCCGTATATCTCACTGTTAGATATAACGGATCCTCCCTAGGTGTAACAATGCCACGTATGTTGAATCTTAAAGAATACATAACTTACATAATATATAACCTACATAATACATAACTTACATAATACTTGTATCGAAAAAAAAAAGAGATTCAAAGTATATAGGTCGAAACTCGACGGGTTGTCAGTATATCTCATCGTTAGATATAATCGGATCCTCCTAGGTGTAACAATGCCACGTATGTTGAATCTTAAAGAATACATAACTTACATAATATATAACCTACATAATACATATCTTACATAATACTTGTATCGAAAAAAAAAGAGATTCAAAGTATATAGGCTGGAAACCTGACGGGTTGCCGTATATCTCACTGTTAGATATAACGGATCCTCCCTAGGTGTAACATGTTGAATCTTAAAGAATACATAACTTACATAATATATAACCTACATAATACATAACTTACATAATACTTACATAGTACTCAGTTATATATATGAAATTATCATTACTTACGTAAATTATAAATTAACAATTTAGCCGTGTAATTTATTGTCAACATTAGACTTCAACAACTACGAAATGGATAGGACTTGGATGAATTTGTCAAGGGTAAGCAACGGTTATCGAAATGGAGTAGAAACTTTTCTGAATTTCGCATTTCAAAATGCAAGCCAAGAGAATATGATTCTTTGCCCGTGTGAGAAGTGTTGCAATACCAATTGGCATTACCGTGAAGTTGTCTATGAACATCTAGTTGTTGATGGCTTTGTTCGGGGGTACAAAAAATGGATTTTTCATGGAGAGTGTACATCTAGTGGAGCATCATCATCGATGAATCTAGTTTATCCTCATAGTGCTTACAATCAGAATGTTAGAGATTATAACATGGAAGGCATATTGCGGGATGCTTTTAATATGCACGATGATGGTTTCGGGTCATTTCCACCTGACATGGGTGCAACCGATGATTATAGTTTTGGTGGAAATACTTTCACCGAAGGTGGAAGAACTGTACATGATGAACAACCAAATGAAGAAGCGGCAAGGTTCTACACGTTACTTGGCGAAATGAATGAAGAACTGTATGAGGATCAAAATTTTCCAAACCTGTCTTTCTATATTCGTCTTTTCACTTGAAATGTTTGGGAGGATGGACCGAAACTCGTTGACAATCTTTGTTAGAGTTTTTGCAAGAAATGTTCCGTTTGAAAATCCTAAATCGTCCAAAGACATGAAGAAACTAATAAAGAATTTGGGTCTTGGCTACAACAAAATTCATAGTTGTCGAAATGATTGCATGTTGTATTAGGGCGACGGATAAACCAACAGTCTTGTCATGTCTGCGGTGAATCTCATTGGATTAAAAGAAATGCGAGGGTGGTAATGATGACGAACAGGATACACATTCAAGTAAGCAGCGGTTAAGATTTTACGGTATTTCCGCTAATACCAAGGCTTCAAAGGTTTTTCATGTCGTCAAGAAGGCAAATGAGTCAATGACGTGGCACCATGATGGACGAACCGATGATGGATTGTTAAGGCACCCATGATTCTTTAGCTTGGAAATCATTTGACTCAAAATTTCCAAGCTTTGCACGCGATCCTCGGAGTGTTAGGCTTGGGCTAGCATCGATGGATTTAACCTCACAAACTCATGAGCACAACAGATAGTACTTGGCCGGTGGTGCTTGTTCCTTACAATTTACCTCCATGGGTTTGCATGAAACGGTCATCTTTTATCTTATCTATGATTATACCGGAGAGAAAGAGCCCGGGAATGATATTGACATATATTTGCAGCCACTTATTGAAGAGTTAAAACAACTATGGGTTGGTGTTGAGACATACGACACAATGAGAAAAGAGAACTTTAACTTACGTGCGACTTTGATGTGGACTATTAATGACTTCCGGCTTATGCTAATTTATCCGGTTGGAGTACTAGGGGCGTTATGCTTGTCCTTGTTGTCTTTGTGACATGTTCGAAATGGTTATATAATGGGAAGAAGTTCTCTTATATGGGGCATCGTCGGTGGTTACCGAAAATCATAGATTTAGATATCGAGTGCTCGGTTTGTGATCAAGAGTTCAAAGAAGCTCCATCGCAGACCGATGGATCCAAATATTATTCATGTTGAAAGATATAAATTTTATTTATGGGAAGATGAATCAACCGCCAAGTTGAAAAGAAACTGCAGAGAAAGGGATGAATCGATGACGAATCTGACGAAGAGGATGATCCTAATGAGGCGGAGTTGTGGAAAAAAAAGTATTTTTTGAGTTGCCTTATTGGGAGCATCGATATTACGCCATAATCTTGATGTCATGCACATTGAGAAAAATGTCTACGAGAACATTATTGGGACTATTTTGAATGTCGATGGAAAATCAAAGACAATCTTCAAAGTCGACTTGATTTAGTTCACATAGGAATTGGCGTGAGCTTCATCCTCAAGCACTTTCGAATATGAAATATCGGTTACCGCTATTTATTCAATGTCAAGACGGAAAAGAAGTGTTACATGCGGTGTTGAAGGATATAAAGGTCCGGATGCATATGCATCAAATATATCTCGATGTGTTAGTCTTAAAGATCGAAGACTATATGGCTTAAAATCGCATGACTATCACATCTTGATGCAAGCCTTACTGCTAGTTGCTATGCGGTGTTGTATGTCAAAAAAGGTGATGTCTTGTGTAATTGAACTGTCCAACATAATGAAAGGCATTTGTGGCAAAGTTTTGGACGTTCAAGAACTTGAGACACTACAAGATCGAGCCGTCTTGACTTTATGCAATCTGAGAAGATCTTCCGCCTTCCTTCTTCACAATTATGGTGCACTTGTTAATTCATCTCCCGCGTGAAGCGATACTTGGTGGACCCGTGTTCTATCGATGGATGTATCCCATTGAAAGGTATTAATTTATTTGTAAATTATTCATTCATTCACCTAAATGCCTTTAGTTCCAACTTTTGATAATGTTCTATTTCGTGTTTAGGTTCCTCTCCAAATTGAAGTCTTATTGCCGCAATAAACATTATCCGGAAGGATCAATTGTCAAGGCTACTTGGCGAAGAATGTATGACTTTCTGCTCAAGGTATTTGGAAGATGTTGAAACAAGAATGAAACAGACCAAGTAGAAATCTTTGGGCTCACGAGATCATAACTTGGCGGAACTTATTTATTTCAAAGTTTCGAGAACCGATCGGCAAATTTGAAATTGCGAATTAGACTGACGATCATGGGTCCAAGCACATCGACACGTTCTTTTTCATCACGATTCAATGGAACCATTTCTAAGTAAGTTCTAGAATTTGATAAATACTCATCAATTATAATTTGTCGTCTTTTAACAAAGTAACCATTTTTAACATAGTGAGTACAAACAAGTATTGAGAGCTCGTTCACGGTCCCGAAGGTTACATCGATGAGAAATTAATAAGATGTTCACGTAATCATTCCATGAATGGTTAAGCCAAATGGTATGCAATTTAAGTTTTCATTGACAAGTAATAATGTTTTCTCATAACATTTATAATTACTCGATTTACTTTCGATTCAATAGGTTTGGAGTCGGAATGAAGTTAATGACGAAGTTAAATGGCTTTCACAAGGTCCAAACCGAATAGTGAAAAGATATAGTGCATTCCTCATCAACGGATACAGATTTCATACAAGGTATCGCGAGAGGTTGAGGAGAACCCAAAATTGTGGAATTGTTGTTAATTCTTCAATTACGAGTTATTCTAGTGCTAGGGACAGTAATCCTGTCGAGGGGAATTTGGAGTATTACGGACTTATTACTGACATCATTGAGTTGGATTATTACGGCAAATGGAAAGTTGTCTTGTTTCGAGGTGAATGGGCTGATGTGAATACGGCTCGTGGAATTAAAAAAGATCAATATGGTTTTACAATGGTGAATTTCTCTCGATTGATTCACACCGGAGAACAACTAATAGACGAGCCGTATGTGTTTTCTTCTCAAGTGAAACAAGTTTTTTACTTGGAAGATCCAACTGATGAGGGTTGGTATATTGCACTTCGAAATACTCCTAGAGACTTGTTCGACATGGGCAGTGGAAGTAGAGATGACATCGTCGAAATATCAAAAACTACTCAGTAACACCCCAAACCCGGTCTATGCGTTGAGACTAGATTTGGTTTGTTACATGATTCAACTATTCTTAAATCTTTAATGAGTTGAAAACTACAATATTGTTTACTGAGTTTAAAATTTGAAGAGAATTAAATTTTGATCAATATAAAAATAAGTTGGAAATCATTGTATTATCAAAACCTTTGGGTAATTAGTTATTAAGATATTTATAAAAGATTTTCATAAACTTTGAAAACTAAATTTTATTTTAATAAAACATCATCAAACTTTAGCTCATGATTAAAAGTCCAAAGTAAAATTAAATTCCAAACACACATAAAATCCATAAGTTATTTATAGAGGCCATTTATTACAAAGATCCCAAAATAGTAAAAATAATTATTAAAAGTTCGAGTTTTAAATAACCCATATATAGCATATGGCCTCCACGAAGTCATCCTCACCCCAAGTCCACATCGGTTTCCATTACGAGATGGAAAGAAATTAAAGGGTGAGTTACTTAGAACTCAAAGTGTAACTCACTTACCACCATTATTGGGCGATTGTCAAGATATTATCTTTGGGCTTGAGCCCAATTCGTAATTCAACAATATATCATGAATTTAAAAAAATATAATGCATGAAAATGTAATTCCCAACCCAAACCTAATATCCATCCGCTAACACCCCTGCACCAACCATCACACCCTGGGGATCAAGTCAACCCACCCCGCCATCACACCAATCGTAGGCATTAAGCCTTTTTATAATTGTGGCATAGCCACCGAACTAGAGGCAATAAGTCGATATTGTGGCGAAACCATTTAACTAGAGGCAATAAGCGATATTGTGGCAATCGCCATTCTTCTCTTCATATATCCCACCCATGCAATTGTTCATGTACTTTAAAATATAAAATTTATTATCAATAAATATAACATGGTGGGTTTATCAATAACATTTCATTTGGCCCATAATTATAGCAATTTATCCATTTAGCAATTTAGTGGGCTTTGGCCCATTTTAACTAACTAGAGTGTTTTGGCCCAATTTATCGAACTAGAGTATTTACTACCATTTTCACGAACTAGAGTATTTACTACCCATTTTCACGAACTAGAGTATTTACGGCCCATTTTCACAAACTAGAGTATTTACGGCCCATTTTCACGAACTAGAGTATTTACTACCCATTTTCACGAACTAGAGTATTTACTACCATTTTCACGAACTAGAGTATTTACGGCCCATTTTCACGAACTAGAGTATTTACTACCCATTTTCACGAACTAGAGTATTTACGGCCCATTTTCACGAAACATCCAATTTTCATAATAACAATTAATATCTCGAGGGCATTTTCGTAATTTTCACAATTTTGTCGTTTTTACGTATTTTTGTCATAATATCAATTTTTACGTTTTTACCGATCTAATCGTTTTTACGATTTACTTCCATACCGAAATTTGACATCCAACCAAAAATAATGAGTGTGAAATTACACACCTTGATACCGTGAGTATTAACCCTTCTCGCTCCTCGGCACCTAAAATATAATTCGATTCGTTAGACAACTAATTCGCAAAAATAATCTTAATCGTTAATGGATCCAAAATCTTACCCTCTTGATTTTGAATCACTTCGATTTTCGGTTTTCCTTCGTTTATCGATTCACTAGCCGCCGAGAATCCACCAACGTATAACGGCTCCGAGGTTCGTACTACTTCGAATAATGGACTCCTTTCGAAGATGGCCCACAACCCGTGGAAAATCCCGATCGCGAAACCGCTCTTCGCTTGAATGGGGATTTACAGATCCACCCTCCGACGATAACTAAACACCGCCTTTTCTTCCCTATTTTGACATCTTCAAGATCCAAAGGAATTTAGTTAGATCTAAAATAATATCAATGTTACTAGAGATTTAAAGAGATTTGATTTCCTTACCACAATAAAACGCTCTCAACGTTTCTCCCGATCTCTTGAGTTCCGATCTCGTTATTGCACTAAATAATAACGAAAGAAACGTTATTAATATGAATGCTATATCAATCCAAAAGACCTTCAATAATCTAATGATATTTGGCCATAATATCACTTATTAAAACGAAAATGGAAAAGAAAAACCCTTACCTATGATCCACAATCGAAAAGAAAAGGATGGAAAATGGTGTCTAAATAATGAAGGATTAACTAAGTATATTCAAGGAAAAGAAAAATATTTGGTTTATAGGCACAATAGCATTCGCCAAGAGAGTGAATATGGAGAGAATTTTCGATTGAAAAGAAATAGTATAAGAACGAAAGGATGATGGTGATGATGTTTTGATTTCAAGGAGATTAGAAGAAAAGAAAAGAAAAATATGAACTTAGGTGCTTGGTATATTCGGCCATGGCAAAGAAAAAGAAAGAGATTGATTTTGGTATAGGTGATTTCGACAAGGAGAATACAAAAGAAAATTAACAAAGTGGATGAAAGTGACCAAATGGTCAAGAGATTTTGGCTTTGCCAAATGCAATATTCACCAAGAGGGATGTTGAAAGGAGAAAGAAAGAAAAATCTGCACAATGTGCAAAGAATAACCAAAGAGAAAAGAATGAGATTTTGCCAAACTAACAAAATTTTGGCTCTTCCCCTTACCAATATTGCCATCCAAAGATATGGTCAAATGGCCATGATTTCTTTCCAATTTTCCCTTGATATGTGCCTTATGTTCCCCTATCTTTCCTTAAACCTTTGATTCCATACCATATGTTAGTTGTTACCTTAATCCATTGATACACTAACCAAAAATACATGGTCAACACCTTCCTTATATGTCCCTTGCCGACACTTCCTAGCCATTAGCGAGAAAATTAAAACAAAAATTTTATCTAGGTGCTATACAAGGATTCGAACCTCTTCCCTCTTACTTGAACCCATGCCCAACTCCACCTTACCATATGCTCAACTTATGACACTTTTTAGCACATAATTTAGCTTAAGTCTTAATCACCTTTGTTTCACTTCCATAAATCTCAATTTAATAAATTTTATTTCTTCTTCAAATTATGCTTTACCCTCTCAAAGATTTCAATAAACACCAAATTAAAATAAAAGATTTTTCCTTTAAAATCTAAACACCAAAATTATGCAAATTTAAATACTCAGATTTTTAGGGTGTTACAACTCTACCCTCCTTAAAGAAAATTTCGTCCTCGAAATTTACCTGGTTGAAAAAGGTGAGGGTATTGTTGCCGAATTGCATCCTCTGGCTCCCACGTAGCTTCTTCCACTCCGTGGTTACGCCATAGAACTTTGACCAACGGTACAGTTTTCTTCCTCAATACCTTGACATCTCGGTCTAGGATTTCCACTGGTTCTTCTTCAAAAGACAAATCTGAATTCAGCTCCAATTCTTCTACCGGTATAATGTGCTAAGGATCCGATCTATAACGCCTCAACATGGAAACATGAAAGACATTGTGAATTTGATCTAACTCCGGAGGTAACTCAATCTGATATGCCACTGGACCAACACGCTTCAGCACACGATAAGGTCCAATATATCTAGGACTTAGCTTGCCCTTCCTTCCGAATCTGAAGATCTTTTTCCAAGGAGATACCTTCAAGAAAACTCGATCTCCCACACTATATTCGATGTCCCTTCGCTTCAGATCTGCGTACGACTTCTGTCTATCTGAGGCTTCTTTCAACCGTGCTCGAATAACTTTTACCTTATCCTCTGTCTCAGATATCATCTCAGGACCTAATATCATCTTTTCGCCTAACTCAGTCCAACAAATAGGAGAGCGACACTTACGACCATACAATGCCTCGTAAGGTGCCATCGAATGCTAGACCGATAGTCATTGTTATACGCAAATTCGCGGTGGTAGATAATCCTCCCAACTACCCTCAAGTCGATTACATCCTCTTAACATATCTTCCAATATCTGAATTATTCTCTCCGATCGACCATCGACCGAGGATGAAAAGCCGTCTTGAAATTCAACTTTGTCCCCAAGGCTTCATGCGAGCTTTCGAATCGTGATGTAAACCTAGGGTCCCTATCTGATATAATAGATACAGTACCCCATGCAACCTCACAATTTCAGATACGTATAGTTTCGCCATCTTCTGTAATGAATAATCAGACGGATCAAGGAGAAATGAGCAGTCTTCGTCAACCGATCAACAATTACCCAAATAGAATTTTTCTTAGTAGGCGTTAAAGGTAACCCACTAACAAAATCCATAGTTATCCGCTCCCATTTCCAAAGAGGAATTTTATCGGTTGTAACAATCCAGACGGTAATTGATGTTACGCTTTCACTTGTCGACAAGTCAAACATTTTCCCACGAACTCAGTAATCTCACGCTCAACCCCGCCACCAATATCGTTCACGGAGATCTCGATACATCTTATTTCCTCCGGGATGCATAGCGTAAGGGCTACTATGCGCCTCCGAGAATCGCTTGCCTCGGATCTAATCCTTAGGCATGCATACTCTTCCTCGAAAGCACAACACACCCTCCGTGTTTATTCCAAAATCCTCAATTTCACCATTTTCAACTTGTCGCAGTAAAGGTCCCAACTTCTCATCTGATGTCTGTTTTTCCTTGATTTGTTCCAGCCACAGAGGTTTCACCTGAAGTTCTGCTAACAAACTGCCATCCTCATACAGACTCAAATGGGCAAACAAAGCTCTTAATTCAGATACCGCCTTACGACTTAACGCGTCGCCTACCAATGTTAGCCTTTCCAGGATGGTACTCGATGGAGAAATCGTAATCTTTTAACAATTCTACCCATCTTCTTTGTCTTAAATTCAACTCCTTCTGGGTAAGGAGGTATTTAAGACTCTTGTGATCCGTGAAGATTATGGACTTCTCACCATAGAGATAGTGCCTCCAAATCTTTAGAGCAAAGACAACGGCAGCTAACTCCAAATCATGAGTAGGGTAGTTTACTTCGTGTGGTCTCAATTGACGAGAAGCATAGGCCACCACCTTTCCATTTTGCATCAACACACAACCTGCACTTCGTGTGGGACGATCACAATAAATGTGAATTCTTTTCACCTCCATTTGAATCAAAACTGGAGCTTCATCGGGATCTTCTTCAATTTCTCAAAACTCTCTTCTTTGCTTTTCGGTCCGATATACGGAGCTCCCTTTCGCAATCAGTTTAGTTAGGGTGCGAGAATCAATGAAAACCCCTCTACAAAGCGTCTATAGTATCCAGCCAAGCCTAAGAAACTCCGAATTTCAGCTACTGATGTTGGTGGCTTCCAATCCAGAATAGCCTCAATTTTCCGAGGATCCACCCTTATTCCTTCGGCTGATACTACATGACCAAGGAAAGTCACCTCCTTTAGCCAAAATTCGCATTTGCCAAATTTGGCATACAAGTGTTTATCACGAAGTAGCTGTAATACTATCCGCAAATGCTGGTCATGTTCCTCCTCATTTCTCGAATAAACCAATATATCATCTATGAACACTACCACAAACCGGTCTAAATATGGTTGAAAGACTCGGTTCATCATGTCCATAAATGCAGCTGGTGCATTGGTTAATCCAAACGGCATCACTACAAACTCATAGTGTCCGTAACGTGTCCGAAATGCTGTCTTATAAATATCCGCTTCTTTCACCTTAAGCTGATGATAACCCGACCTTAAATCAATTTTGGAGAAAACTGAAGCTCCCTTCAATTGATCAAACAGGTCGTCAATTCTCGGCAGAGGATACCGATTCTTGATCGTCAATTTATTCAACTGTCTGTAGTCAATGCACATACGCATCGATCCATCCTTCTTCTTGACGAACAAGACTGGTGCTCCCCACGGAGACACACTTGGTCGAATGAATCCCCGATCCAGCAATTCTTGAATTTGAGCTTTGAGCTCAGCCAACTCCTTGATTGCCATTCTATAGGAGCAATGGACACCGGAGCCATCCTGAACAAAAGCTCAATGCCAAATTCTACTTCCCGATCCGAGGTATACCGGAAGTTCTTCGAAATACATCGGAAATTCCTTCACCGTCCTTACATCATTCACGGATAATTCCTTGGCATCCACAGCACAGATAAAGGCTAGGAATGCTCCGTATCCTTTCCGCACCAACTTCTCAGCTTTTAATGCAGATACCACATTTGCCAGATAGTTCTTTCGTTCACCAATCATTATGACTTCCTTATCATCCGAGGTCCTTACTGACATTCGTTTTTCAGCACAATCCAATTGCGCCCGATGGTTAACCAACCAATCCATGCCCAGAATGAGATCGAACTCGCCGAAGGGTAGTTCCATCAAATTTGCTAAGAACACCTCTTCTTGAATTTTCAAGGGCACGTCTTTAAATATTTTATTAACCATTACCGACTGTCCTAAAGGACTGATTACTGTCATCTCACTATCGGTAATTTCAAATTCTAAATTTAGGTTTCCGGATATGGCACTAGATACATATGAATGAGTAGAGCCAATATCTATTAAGGCAATAACAGTACATCAAAAATGAAGAACGTGCAGATTATCACATCCGGTGCATTGCCATCCTCGGCGTCTAACGCATAGACCGATCCAGTCATCTTGCATCCGCATTTCCTCTATTACCATTTCCTCGACCGGTGCACCTTGACCACGACCAGCGCCATTACCACCACGACCTGGTCCACGATCTCTCGGTGGCTGCGATTACCCGCCGGTTTGTGCATCATTATTACGGACTTCTTGAGTCGATCCATTCGTCGAGGACAACTTTTATCTTGATGTTCCATTGAACCGCATTTGTAGCATGCACCCGCTTTTCCTCCAAAGATTCCCCAAAATGCCTTTTCCCACACTCAGTGCAATCTCGACTTCGATTATTTGCTACCGGGTTACGCTTTGAATTGATTCATCATTTCGGGTTTCTTCCGAATCTCTTGGAAGAACCAGATCGCATGTCTCTCTCTTGTTTCGGATCTTTCTGCTCGCTGCTTCGAGTTCTTAGCCTCTTCGGCTATTTTGGCCTTCTCCACCGTAGTCGAAAAATTTCTAACTTGTCATGAGCAATCGTAACCCTCACTCATCATTAAGTCCATCCTCAAACGCATACAACGCTCATGATCTGTTGCTACAATTGTCCGCATAACGGCTCGGACGTAAAACTCGACTTCATATGTTTGCCACGGTCTTACTTCCTTGGACAAGATTCAGAAATTCCTTCCTTCGAGCATCTACATAGCTCGTTCCGACGTATTTTCCTTAAAAGGCGCTTTTAAAGAATTCCCGATTAATCGATGCGGCTTCAATGCCTTCTCGAGCGATGAGCCACCACCGACACGCCTCATCTCTCAATAAGGATACAGCTCCTCTCAATTTTTGCTCACCTGCATTCCATATCATCCATGATCCGCTCCACGCCTTCGAGCCAAGATTCGCCACATTCGAGCTACACCGAGACTCCTCCGAAAACTTCGCATTATTAGCCTTAAGTCGCCTCAAATTGACCCACGAGTTGTTGGCCCAATTCTAGTTCCAATGACCCTTTCCAAGACTCGTAGCATTGCTTGAGTCAATGCATGATCTTCTTCCATGTGATCGCGTGATCCGGTCTCACTTTCTATTGACGTAGGTACGTCCACTTCGCATATGATTTGGTGCTTCAAATTAGTAGCACCCGGCCTCTACCACGGCCACGCTCATCTGCGCCCACGACCACGCCCTCTTGTACTCATGATTGCTTGTTCGCTTATCGATTACAAGTTTTATGAATCGTAAATTTGTTTCGTGTTTATTAACGATATTTTATGAGATTTGAGATATAAAGTTGTTTTTCGCAACGTGTCCTATAGTCTCAATCTCTGTTTTTCACATCTAAAACTAGAAGTTTTAGAGTGTTCCTATGATCATATCATAGTAATCATTAAGCAATAATACTTACTTGACTTGTCGTGGGATGCTTGTGGTGCCATCTTGATCTTTAAAATATCATTGAGCATTTTCATACAAAATTATTTTGAACCCAAACCACAGCCGAGTTTTTGAAACTGGGCTCTGATACCACTAAATGTAACACCCCAAACCCGGTCTATGCGTTGAGACTAGATTTGGTTTGTTACATGATTCGAACTATTCTTAAATCTTTAATGAGTTGAAAACTACAATATTGTTTGAGTTTAAAATTTGAAGAGAATTAAATTTTGATCAATATAAAATAAGTTGGAAATCATTGTATTATCAAAAACCTTTGGGTAATTAGTTATTAAGATATTTATAAAAGATTTTCATAAACTTTGAAAACTAAATTTTATTTTAATAAAAACATCATCAAACTTTAGCTCATGATTAAAAGTCCAAAGTAAAAATTAAATTCCAAACACACATAAAATCCATAAGTTATTTATAGAGGCCATTTATTACAAAGATCCCAAAATAGTAAAAATAATTATTAAAAGTTCGAGTTTTAAATAACCCATATATAGCAAGATGGCCTCCACGAAGTCATCCTCATTGAAGTCCACATCAGTTTCCATTACGAGATGGAAAGAAATTAAAGGGTGAGTTACTTAGAACTCAATGTGTAACTCACTTACCACCATTATTGGGCAGATTGTCAAGATATTATCTTTGGGCTTGAGCCCAATTCGAATTCAACAATATATCATGAATTTAAAAAATATAATGCATGAAAATGTAATTCCCAACCCAAACCTAATATCCATCCGCTAACACCCCGTACCAACCATCACACCTGGGGATCAAGTCAACCCACCCCGCCATCACACCAATCGTAGGCATTAAGCCTTTTTATAATTGTGGCATAGCCACGAACTAGAGGCAATAAGTCGATATTGTGGCAGAACCACCGAACTAGAGGCAATAAGTTTATATTGTGTGCGAGCCACCGAACTAGAGGCAATAAGCCGATATTGTGGCAATCGCCATTCTTCTCTTCATATATCCCACCCATGCAATTGTTCATGTACTTTAAAATATAAAATTTATTATCAATAAATATAACATGGTGGGTTTATCAATAACATTTCATTTGGCCCATAATTATAGCAATTTATCCATTTAGCAATTTAGTGGGCTTTGGCCCATTTTAACGAACTAGAGTGTTTTGGCCCAATTTATCGAACTAGAGTATTTACTACCATTTTCACGAACTAGAGTATTTACGGCCCATTTTCACGAACTAGAGTATTTACGGCCCATTTTCACGAACTAGAGTATTTACGGCCCATTTTCACGAACTAGAGTATTTACTACCATTTTCACGAACTAGAGTATTTACTACCCATTTTCACGAACTAGAGTATTTACGGCCCATTTTCACGAACTAGAGTATTTACGCCCATTTTCACGAAACATCCAATTTTCATAATAACAATTAATATCTCGAGGGCATTTTCGTAATTTTCACAATTTTGTCGTTTTTACGTATTTTGTCATAATATCAATTTTACGTTTTTACCGATCTAATCGCTTTTACGATTTACTTCCATACCGAAATTTGACATCCAACCAAAATAATGAGTGTGAAATTACACACCTTGATACCGTGAGTATTAACCCTTCTCGCCTCGGCACCTAAAATATAATTCGATTAGTTAGACAACTAATTCAAAAAATAATCTTAATCGTTAATGGATCCAAAATCTTACCCTCTTGATTTTGAATCACTTGATTTTCGGTTTTCCTTCGCTTATCGATTCACTAGTCACGAGAATCCACCAACGATAACGGCTCAGAGGTTCGTACTACTTGAATAATGGACTCCTTTCTAAGATGGCCCACAACCCTGGAAAATCCCGATGCGAAACCGCTCTTCGTTTGAATGGGGATTTACTGATCCACCCTCCGACGATAACTAAACACCGCCTTTTCTTCCCTATTTTGATCTTCAAGATCCAAAGGAATTTAGTTAGATCTAAAATAATATCAATGTTACTAGAGATTTAAAGAGATTTGATTTCCTTACCACAATAAAACGTCTCCAACGCTTTCTCCCGATCTCTTGAGTTCCGATCTCCGTTATTGCACTAAATAATAACGAAAGAAACGTTATTAATATGAATGCTATATCAATCCAAAAGACCTTCAATAATTTAATGATATTTGGCCATAATATCACTTATTAAAACGAAAATGGAAAAGAAAAACCCCTTACCTATGATCCACAATCGAAAAGAAAAGGATGGAAAATGGTGTCTAAATAATGAAGGATTCGGCTAAGTATATTCAAGGAAAAGAAAATATTTGGTTTATAGGCACAATAGCATTCGGCCAAGAGAGTGAATATGGAGAGAATTTTCGATTGAAAAAGAAATAGTATAAGAACGAAAGGATGATGGTGATGATGTTTTGATTTCAAGGAGATTAGAAGAAAAAGAAAAGAAAAATATGAACTTAGGTGCTGGTATATTCGGCCATGGCAAAGAAAAAGAAAGAGATTGATTTTGGTATAGGTGATTTCGGCACAAGGAGAATACAAAAGAAAATTAACAAAGTGGATGAAAGTGACCAAATGGTCAAGAGATTTTGGCTTTGCCAAATGCAATATTCAGCCAAGAGGGATGTTGAAAGGAGAAAACAAAGAAAAATCTGCACAATGTGCAAAGAATAACCAAAGAGAAAAGAATGAGATTTTTGCCAAACTAACAAAATTTTGGCTCTTCCCCCTTACCAATATTGCCGTCCAGCATATGGTCAAATGGCCATGATTTCTTTCCAATTTTTCCCCTTGATATGTGCCTTATGTTCCCCCTATCTTTCCTTAAACCTTTGATTCCATACCATATGTTAGTTGTTACCTTAATCCATTGATACACTAACCAAAAATACATGGTCAACACCTTCCTTATATGTCCCCTTGCCGACACTTCCTAGCCATTAGCAGAAAATTAAAACAAAAATTTTATCTAGGTGCTATACAAGGGATTCGAACCTCTTCCCTCTTACTTGAACCCATGCGCCAACTCCACCTTACCATATGCTCAACTTATGACACTTTTTAGCACATAATTTAGCTTAAGTCTTAATCACCTTTGTTTCACTTCCATAAATCTCAATTTAATAAATTTTATTTCTTCTTCAAATTATGCTTTACCCTCTCAAAGATTTCAATAAACACCAAATTAAAATAAAAGATTTTTCCTTTAAAATCTAAACACCAAAATTATGCAAATTTAAATACTCGATTTTTAGGGTGTTACAACGCTTTTCCGAACAAAACTTAAATGAAAATATCCCTAGTACTAGTGCACAATTTCAATGGGTTCACAGGATGTGGACGAAGATATTTACTAATTATGATGTAGTAAGATTTTACTATTTTTTATTTATATGTAATATTATAATTTTAATCATGGTCATTTTATGTAATTTAAATATTTTATATGTACCATTATTGTTGTTATTTGTTACTAATATTTCAACTATTTTATGTGTATTGCGGGAAAATGAGTAGAAGAAGAATGCGAGATTTAAATATTGTACATGATACTATAAATTAGGAGAGTGCAATAGTGAATAAAGAACGATGAGTTGGATCCTCTAATGTGCCCGACATAGATGATGAGCTTATGTAATTACAAAGTAAAATTAAATTATTTTACATGGATGTTGACTTTTTTATTGATTTATTTTTCAATTTTAATATAACAATAATTTATCATTGGTCACCGAGAATGGTGGGACTCATAAAGGTCGCGGACGTCACGCTTAAAGGTTTATACTGAATTAAATTTCGCGCCCATGTGAAAGTAAGGAGAAATGATTATGGCCACCTATTGGCCCTAAGCTCGAGTTCTAGGAGGCTATTTGGGCATTATTGCACGAAATGCAAATATGTTGCCCATCAATTACGAGTCATGGCATCACATGCCTAATGCAAACAAAAATCAAGCTCGGAGAACATTAAGGTAACAAAACATGAATGTAATTTATAATACTTTGGTTGAAGTTTCATTTATATTTACTTTTTAAATTTATGTTTTTTAGGAGAGGTTTAATTTGGAGGTCTCCGATGACTATATAAAAAGACATTGGGAAAAAATGGAGAGACAACAAAAGCATATTGAAAAAGAATATTTTAAGAAAGAAATAAGCCTCGAGGATAAATCGGAATGTCCCACCGGAATGTTGAGGCATCAATGGGAAGATGCGGTTAGATTTCGAACTCAAAGAAAGGAGAGGTATTACCTACTTCTAAACTCTTATAAGTTTTTCGTGTATAGCATTTACTATATACGTAATAATAATATCATTATGTAGGACCGTGAGCGTGTCGGAACAAAGCAGTGTAAACAAAATTCACGCATTACCAGCAGATCGAGAAGTTTTGCTTCGTCGAGGCCGAGGTATTATAATTTATTAATTTCATCAAATATTAATGACTTTATACTATTAAATTATATTTGTAATACAACACTATAGGAACTCTCCACCGGTCAAAAAGTTGGACGCGTTGACTTTTTGACATTACGCATGAGAAGAAGGATGGGTCTCCGATGACACCAAGTCGGAGAGATTATGGTATATTTACTTAATAAAATTTGATTTATTAAAATGGATTTATAATGTTTACTTATAATATTTTAATTCTTCGTTAGTAGTTTTAAATTAATAATGTTAAGTTATGATGCATTCCTTCTTATTGTATATTTCGTTTCTAACTTTTTGATTAATTTATTAAGAGAAACTAAAGGAGAAAAGACACTTTATGAAGCGATCGCTTGAGTGATAGTTCTGTTCATCTTAAGGATGTCGATAATGTAATTATTACCGATGTTTTGGGTCCCGAAAGGTACGATCGCTTGATCGATAGTTCGTTATTCTTGAGTATATTTATAACAAAATTATCACTAATGTTTTGGGTGTTGAAAGGTACAGTCGGGTTCGACTTCAAGGATCCGTGTTACTCCGACCCAATATTTTGGATCCGACTCCCAACAATATATGCCTTCCGGAGTCAATCTCGTCTTTGAAGTTCGTGAGGCTAAAAGACCGGATAGCTCAAATGCAATCTAGCACTGTTGAGCAAATTTCTCAACTTAGAGCCGAGGCAAGCAAATGAGGAGGCCGAGGCACCAACGAGGAGGCGAGCAAATTTCTACTTAAAGCTAAGCAAAGCAGAAGGGAGGCAGAGCAAAACAGGAAGTATGAAGAACTTCAGCTACAGCTTCAGGCTATGATGAAGATGTTGCAACAGTCACAGACGCCGCCATCTTAGACATTTATGTTCTTATTGTAAGATGATTTTAACATTGTTACATTTAACATTTTTGTAAGGATATTTTCTACGATATCATATATTTTTTATTTATTTTTAAAATAACATTTAGAATTAATGTAGTTGGTGCAATATTTTATGCTACATTTGTTATTTGGGTTGAAATTATATATTATATTTGTTGTCATTGGTTGGTTTTAGTGCAGGAGGCGTATGATATTGGATAAATTGAATATTTTAA
The DNA here is from genome assembly GCA_025506655.1 of Gossypium rotundifolium. NCBI lineage: Eukaryota > Viridiplantae > Streptophyta > Magnoliopsida > Malvales > Malvaceae > Gossypium > Gossypium rotundifolium. The sequence goes on along the minus strand of CP106730.1, from coordinate 65,590,880 downwards.
ATATGTACAAGTTAGCGGCGTTTGAGGGCAAAAGCGCCGCTAAAAGTCAAACCTTTCTTTAGCGGTATTTTAGAAAAAAGCGCTAAAGTCATGTTTTTAGCGGCGTTTTAAAAAAGCGTCATAAAAGTCATGTTTTAGCGGCTTTTGGAAAAAGCGTCATAAAAGTCACCACCTTTAGCGGCGTTTTAGAAAAGCGCCGCTAAAAGTAATGTTTTTAGCGGCTTTTAGAAAAAAGCGCTAAAAAGTCATGTTTTAGCGGCGTTTTGGAAAAAGCGCCACAAGTCGCCACCTTTAGCGGCGTTTAGAGAAAAGCGCCGCTAAAAGTAATGTTTTAGCGGCTTTTAGAAAAAAGCGCTAAAAGTCATGTTTTTAGCGGCGTTTTGGAAAAAAGCGCTAAAAAGTCGCCACCTTTAGCGGCGTTTTAGAAAAAGCTTACTAAAAGTCATGTTTTAGCGGCGTTTGAAATAAGCGCTAAAAGTAGCCACCTTTAGCGGCGTTTGTGAGGAGAGCGCTAAAAGTCATGGTTTCTAGAGCGTTTTTCACAAAACGCCGCTAAATTTTATACGCCACATTTAGCGGCATTTTTGTATGCGTTTTCAAAGCGCAAGAAGATCTATTAGTGGCGCTTAAAAACGCCGCTAAAGCCTAAAAAACACCGCTAAAAGTCTGCTTTCTTCAGAGTGTCTCGTTTATTATGTTTGCAATTTAACCTTTGTTGCTGATAAAAGAGGGTGGCATGCAATTTAACCTTTGTTAATGATAAAATAGGGTGGCCATGTGTCCTATTTATAGAGAAAGAAAGAATAAATTATTCAAGAGTTATAGTATAATTCTACTAAATAAGAAATTAAAGCACAAGAATCCTAACATAACTATGCTACAAAAATGTTAATAGTTAGGTTAGTTCAGAAAATAGAGTTACACAATGGAGTCGCAAAATCCTTGGGTGATGTCGTGACGTCAAGGGCAGGTTTCAGAATCAAAATTTTGTTCTTTTTCGGGACATTCTGGAGTAGTGTCGCGACATGACGACTAGATTTCTCTTTGTTTCGTGAAATCAATACTTGGGTCACCTTTTTCCTTATCATTCTTCATGTTTGTTGGTTTCCCATTGATTCCTTGGAAATCCCAAAGAGCGTTACACTACAAGTTTTGTTCTTCCATTACAATATTAATAGTTCCTCCAAAATAATATTTTATTTGTTGGCCATTAACAATGAAAGGTTGACCCCATTTTCTGATTAACTCTATTGTCCCATGAGGAGTTACCTAATGTATTGTATATGGACCTGTCCATCTTGATTTAAGCTTTCCATGGAATAATTTTAACCTTGACTTGAATAGTAGCACTTTCTGTCCCGAAAAAATTCACCCTTTTTGGTCTTTGCATTATGTCGAAGTCTACTCCTCTACTTGCACATTTTAGTATTTTCGTAAGCCATAAATCAGAATTCTTCCAATTCTTGGAGTTGGAAAGGTCTTTCTTTTTTTACCTAATTTTGGATCCAGATTTAACTCTTTGATTGCCCAATATGCCTTCCTCTCTAATTTGATTGGTAAGTGACAGTTCTTACCATAAACTAGCTTATAGGGGGACATGCCTAAAGGAGTCTTATATGTTGTTTTACAGGCCCACAACGCATCGTCTAGCTTGACTACCCAATCTTTTCAACTTGGGTTTACTGTTTTCTCCAAAGTCCGCTTTGTTTCCCTATTAGATACTTCTGCTTGCCCATTAGCATGTAGGTGATATGTCATTGTCATCCTATGTCTTATGTTGTACTTAGCCAATGCTGTTTCGATCTGGTTACTACAAAATGAAATCCTTCATCACTGACCAGTGCTCGTGGTGTACCAAACCTGGTGAATATGTTTTTCCTTAGGAATCTCATCATTGATTTTGTATCGTTCATAGGTAGTGCAACAACTTTGACCCATTTTGAAGCATAATCTATAGCTAGAAGAATATACTAATTCCCGAAAGAACTCGAAAAAGGTCCCATGAAATCACTTTGAATAATTTTTCATCTGCAAAGGTCTTGATTGATTAATATACAGATGCTTACTTGGTCTTGATTGATTAATGTCTATTCTAAATAATTTTTCATCTGCAAAGGTCATGATAGATTAATATACAGATGCTTACTTGGTCTTGATTGATTAATGTCTACTCTGAATAGTTTTTCATCTGTAAAGATCTCCTTAATTTCTTCAATATCGCCTCTTGTACACGGTTTTCAATTCTAGATAAATGATCTTCAATTTGATTCTTATTCCCCTTCAATTCCATTATCCATAAATCAAATTCCTAAAGTAATAAAACCCATCTCATTAGTCTGGCTTTTGTTTCTTTTTTCTTCATGATGTATTTTAGCGCAGAGTGATCAGTATACACATATACTCGATTCACCATTAAGTAAGGCTGGAATTTTTCACAAGCGAAAACTACTGCTCGACATCTCTTTCTCAGTTGTAGTGCAGTTGCACTATTTCGAATTTAGTGTTTTGCTAGCATAATGAATAGCCCCAAATAGATTATTCCGCTTTTGTCCCAAAACTGTACCTATTACATAATCACTAGCGTCACACCTAATAATAAAAGGTTCCGACCAATTCGAGTTAATTATTATAGGAGCATATACAAGTTTTTCTTATATTACATCAAAGGCTTTAACACAACTTTGGTCAAATATGAAAGGTGTCTCTTTTTGTAGAAGTTGATTTAGAGGTTTAGAAATATGAGCAAAATCTTTTATAAATCTCTGATAAAATCCTTCATGGCCTAAAACTTTTTGCACACCTTTAACATTTGTCGTATTTGGAATATGCTTTATAACTTTTATTTTGGCTTTATATACTTCCAAACATTTTTCCTGATATCTGATGCCCTAAAATTAGTCCTTTTACCATGAAATGACATTTTTCCTAATTGAGCACTAGGTTAGTCTCCTCGCATCTTTTTAACACTTTTTCGAGGTTACCACTTTTTCGAGGTTACTCAAGCATTTTTGAAAAGAGTTCCCATATACAAAAAGTCGTCCATGAATGTATCCAACTCATATTCTAACATATCATCAAAGATTGCAGTCATGCATCTCGTAAAGGTTGTTAGAACATTGAATAGGTCAAAATGTATTATTTTAAATGCATACGTACCAAAGGGACAGGTGAAAGTAGTTTTCTCTTGGTCGATGAATTGGGATTTGATGGTACCCTAAATACCCATCAAGAAAGCAATAATAATCTTTTCCTGCTAACCAACAAAGCATTTGGTCAATAAAGGGTGATTGGAAATGGTCTTTTTCTATTGTATCGTTTAGTTTCTGGCAATCAATGCATACTCTCCAACCTATACTTGTTTGAGTTGGAATTAACTTATTGTTATCATTCTCGACTACAGTTAGGCCTCCCTTCTTTGGAACACACTAGGTTGGGCTAACCCATTCACTATCAGAAATAGCATAAACAATACATGCATCTAACCATTTAAGCTGTTCTTTTTTGACAACCTCCTTCATAGTTAGATTTAGTCTATGCTGAGCATCTACCACATGTCTTTTCCCTTCCTCTAATCTGATCTTTTGCTGACAAAGCACATGATTGATTCCTTTAATATCAACAATTGTTCATCCTATCGCTTTTTTATGCATTTTCAAGATATTTAATAAGGCCTCTTCCTGTTTTGTGTCTAAACTTGCAGCAATAATTATTGGTAAAGTATTTTGTTTCTCTAGATATCCATACTTTAAATGGTTGGGAAATGGCTTTAGTTCTAATTCTGGGGGTTTGATAATAAATGGCGCCATTTTCACTGAGTTTGGGATAATTTGCTCTAGTTGTTCTTTATTATGTCTCTACTAGTCCAATTGAGTTACCATGAGATGTTTCTCTTGTTCTGTACTCTCCCTTTCCTCTTCTATTTTGTAACTCATTGATTCTTAGTTTTGAACTCCAATCGGTTACATTATTGCTCCTTATGTCCTACAGATTCCAGTTTTTGATTTTGTATTTTAGGATATTCTTCCTAGATTGATTCTTTGATGCTATATCTTTCCAATATTTCCATTACTTCCTCTTGGGTTTTCGTCCAAATACTTCCCCCCATCATGATATCAAACTTTTGTCTATTCTGACAATCCAACTCGTAGTAAAATGTTGTATTTTAATTTTGAAATGTATTCCTCCACCTAATATAGATCTAAATATTACCTTGAACCTTTCTCACGCTTGTCCCAAACTTTCAGTGATACTCTGCTGGAAGTAAAATAACTACGTGTAACTACTTAATACCTTAGTCATAGGTAGCACCCGACGAAGGAATAATTGCATGAAATCGATCCAAGTCATGATGGTATCTAGAGGAAGTGTCTCTAGCCACATTTTTGCCTTTCCTTCTAATACAAATGGAATCAATAATAACTTGATAGTCTCATATGGAATTCCTGTGTATCTAACATTGTTGCTTATAAGGTCAAATTTCCGTAAGAATACGATGGGATCTTCGTTGACAAGATTGGTGAATCTAACATTATTAGATATCCATGTTAGTAGAACATGATTCAATTCAAAATGTGAACTATGGATAACAGGTTGGGAAATGCTAAACCTTAGCCAATTTAACTTCAAATAATGTCCCTAAGACTTGCATATTGTTAGTAACTTATGTCTAAATCGTATCTATAACCTAAAAATTTCCTAATTATTCTTCAAGAGTGTGAAAATTAAAATCAAACTAGTGACCTTGCCTCCCCAGCAACGACGCCAACAACTTGATCGCCTCCGGACGTACTAATGTCTAGAGTGTGAATACTGTAATAAAATATAGAACAATAAGGCGATATCTGCAAGTATACAGTTCGAGTTGTAATATAGTTTTACAACGAAGTAAGTGAATACTTCAAGGATCGTACCCTAGGAAGGCAAGTGCTAGACCAATTCTTACCTAAACATTAAAAGATCTAATTAGTACTTTGAATAAATTATAGAATGAGAACATAAAAGAAAGGTTTTTAAAGTTTTTAGTGTAATAAAATTGTCGAAACCATTTTTAAAATCGGGTTTTAAAAACGGGGATCGACTTTAAAAACGAAAATGGGAGTCGCCACCAATCCCTTTTTACTTAGGTGTGATTGGATCACCTTGTAAAACATTTTATTTTAAAACATTTAATTTTGGTCTATGAAAAATAAAAAAAAGGGTTCGGGAGTCGGTTACGTACGAGGAAGGGTTAGTACCCTCGTAACGCCCAAAAATTGGTACCTAATCGATAAAATCATGTCCAAATGTTTGAAGTTAAAAAGTATTCAAAAATATGATTTATTTAAAAAAAAAAACTTTGAGCCATTTAAGTTAAAACTTGAGATTTCTTTGTTCCGAGGGAATATGAACATCATATCCAATGCGTTAGGACATGATATTTAAGAACCTTCGTAATCAAGATCATCTCATGATTCACAAAACTTGTAAAAGGGTATTTAGTTATTTAGCCAAACGGAAAATCGCAACCCAGTACGTTAGGGCAATATATCCCGATTTTCTAAATACCGAAACATTGCCTTATTTTAAAAAAACTTTTAAAAATATAATGGTTTTGCAAAAAATAAATTTTATAATAAACAATAACCATGTGACAACATTGCATTAATTATCGAATATAAATATTAAAAGCAAATATACTAACGTTTAAGATAGGCAACAAAGAAATAATAATACAAAAGATGACAATTAATAATTCCTACACTAAAGCAATTGTGAATACATGATGAAGTATAAGCAAATACAATAAATGATAAAACAAATATGAACATACTTTATGCAAGATTAATAAATAAAATAAAAAATATTACATACATATATGATACTAATAATGCAAACAATAAAAGAATAGTATATAATGATTTTGAATAAATAAAATAAAATATAAATAATATAAATGAAACATAAATATATTTTGTATTTATTTATGAAAATAATATATAATTAAAATAATATTAAACAAAATAAAATGATGAAAAAAATATACAATACACTAATCATAAATTTACATACATAAATAAATAAATTTTATATAGAATAAATTCTAAATAATATATAATGTGACATAATACTATATAATATACAAAATATAACATAATAAATAATGTATATAAAAAATATAATAATATACAAATTATTAAACAAATAAAATAATATATGAAATAATAATAAAATATATAAATAATACACATACAATATGTGTATATATAAATTTCATACTATTAATAAAATAATAAATATATAAAAAATGAATAGCTTAATGTAATAAAACAATTAATTATAATATAAAATAACAAAATAAAATAAAAGGATAAAATAAAATTAAAATAAAGAAAACATGGGTTAAAACAGTTATTAAAACAAATTAAAAGGATAAAATAAAAATGCGCGTTAAATAACAGGATCAAACGGAATTAATTGTAACACCCCAAACCCTATTTCTATGCATTAAGACTGGATTTGGTTTGTTACATGAATCGAGCTATCTTAACAATTACAAGTGAGTCAAATCTACAAAATTATTTTTAATTACAAGGTTTAATAGAAATCAAAAGAGTATTTTAAAATTGATGTATATTAGAAAATATTAGTTGAAAATATCATTAATATTGTATTATCAAAATCCTTAAGTAAATTTTATAAGAGTTCAAAATACAAAAATATTTATAAAGGAATTTCATATATTTGAAAACTCAAATTATTTTAATAAAAACATTATATAATCATCACCCATATAAAATGTCCAAAATATAGTTTAAACCACCACACATAAAAATCCATGAAATATTAATAGAGGCCCTTATTACATCAACCCAAAATAGTAAAAATACTTATTAAAAGTTCAAAGTTTAATAAACCCATGTTTTGCAAAGATGGCCTCCACGAAGTCATCCTCGACCCAAGTCCACGCCAATTTCCATTACCCGAGATGAAAATTTGAGGAAGTGAGTTACTTAGAACTCAAAGGTGTATAACTCACTTACTTTATCCACTGGGCCAGATTATCAAATTATGGATTTGGGCTTGAGCCCATTAGTAGAATTAACAACATAAATAATGATATGCATGCAAAATGAATTTTCCCTCCCAAACCTAATTTCCATCCGCTACACACCCCCGTACCAACCATCACACCTGTGGGGATCAAGTCAACCCACCCCGCCATCACACCAATCGTAGGCATTAAGCCTTTTATATTTGTGGCAGAGCCACCGAACTAGATTGTGACAAAGTCACCGAACTAGAGGCATTGAGCCAATTATTATTTGTGGCAGAACCACCAACTAGAGGCAAATAGCCATTTAATAATTTTGTGGCAGAGCCACCGAACTAGAGGCAAATAGCCATAATTTTGTGGCAGAGCCACCGAGCTAGATTTTGGCAACAGGCCTTTCTTCTCTTCATCATTTTCCCAACCCATGCAATATGTATGCAAAGTAGTCTATGATCATACAATGATTTTATTAAAAGGCCCATTAACAAGAGTCAATATTTCCAATTTTATTAAGGCCCAAAATTACAAAACAACATTTGGCCCATTTAGCAATTTAACATCTTAGGCCCAAATTTACGATCTAGCAAGAGTTCGCCCATTTATCGATCTAGCAGGATTTCACCCGCTTAACAATTTAATGTAGATTACGCCCATTTACGATCTAGCGTAGATTTTGGCCCAATTATCGATCTAATGTAGATTTCGACCTAATTATCGATCTAGCGTAGATTTCGCCCAATTATTATTTATCGTGATTTCGCCCATTTTACTAACAAGCGATTTTTTCTACCATCTACTAATTATCAAACTTATCGCCCATTTTACGAAGAGATGAAAATTTATATTTTATCATCTAACTCATCAAGGCTTTTTCGTAATTTTCACCATATTAACCGCTTTCATGTAATTTCACCAAATACCGCTTATTACGTTTTATACCGATCTAGTCGTTTTACGCTTTTACTCAATACCACGAATGACGCCTAAGCCCGAGAAAAGTGTGAAGTTACACACCTCGATATCGTGAGTACTAACCCTTCCGCTCTTCAACACCTAAACATAATACAATCTTATTAGGACACTACCATGTATAAAAATATGTTATTGATATTCGATCCAAATCCTTACCCTCTTGTTTTGAATCACTTCAATTTTCGGTTTCTCCTCGTTTATCGATTCGTTGTTCATCGAGAATCCACTAACGCACAAAGGCTCGGGAGTACAAACTACTTGAATAATTGATTTCCTTCTAGATGGTCTCGCAACCCTGGAAAATCCCGACTACCAAAGCGCCGCTTCGCTTATACTTAGGGAAATAGTGGATCCGCCTTCTTACGAAGACTAAACACCGCTTTTTCTTCCCTATTTTGAATGTCTTTAATATCAAAAGATCGTTAATCCTAATAATAATATATCGAAAAATACTAAAGATCTTAAAGGCGAGATTTCCTTACCACAAGGATTCTTGCTTGTCAAAAAGAGAGTCGACCAAAAACGTTCCCTCAACACCTTAAATCGATTCCAACGCTCCAAGATACACACGAACACTCGAGTTCGATCTTCCGTTATCGCACTAAAGTATAATAAAGAGAAACGTTAATAAAATGAACGATTATTTCGATCCAAGAAATCCTTCTTACCTCCATCCATATTCGGCCAAAACCACTATTGACTAACATGAACTAAAAGAACCCTTACCTATTCTCCACGGTTGAAAAGAGATGATTGAGAGAGATGCTAATGAATAGAGAGAGGTTCGGCTATGAAAACTAAAGAGAAGAGAAAATGGTTCTGCAAGGCACACTAACATTCGGCCATGAGAGATTTTTATGAAGATAGTATGATTGAAAAGAAAATTAAAAGATGAGTGAAAGGATGATGATGAGGATTCGGTTTTCAAAAGAAGAAAAGAGAAAGTAAGAGATGTGTTTAGGCAAGGTACATTCGGCAATGGAGGAAGGAAGAAAAGAATGACCTTTGATGTTGGTAATTTCGGCAAAATGAAAAGGCACACAAAAAATACTAATGTGATAGCAAAATGACCAAATGGTAAAAAGAATTTTGGCATACCAAAAGCTCAAATTCGCCAAAGAGAAGGTTGAGAGAAAGAAAAAAAAAAACAAAGCTTGCACAAAATGCTAGGAATGACCAAAACAAAATCCTAGCCTAGCCAAGCTACTAGCATATTCGCCAACCTCCCCCTAGCCATATTGTTGTCCAAATTCATTGGTCAAATGACCATGAATTTGTTTCCCAAACATTTTCCTTGATACTTGCCTCATGTCCCCATATCTTTCCAAAGTTCTTTGATTCCATACCATAAGTTAAAATTACCTTTTTCCTTTAGTCTTACTTACCAAAAATAAAACAATACAACTCATCCATCCTTATCCCTTGCGACACATGCATAGATTAAAGCAAAAATAAAATTTTCTAGATGCTAACCAAAGGATTCAACCACTCCCTCATGCCACAACTCATGCGACCTTACCATTACTCATCTTATGCTACACTTTGACACTTATTTTTACTTAAGTATCAATGTCACTTAATCCACGCCATTAATTTCTCAAAATTAAAATTTATTCCTTTCCGAATAATTCTAAACTCTTCTTCGAAACTATAATAACTATGAAAAGAAGTAAGAAAATTTTCCTTCATAATCTAAGCACCAAAAACATGCAATAAAATCAATACTCAAATTTTTAGGTGTTACAACTCTACCTCCTTAAAGAAAATTTCGTTCCTCGAAATTTACCGATTAAAAGAGGTGAGGATATTGTTGCCGAATAGTTTCCTCAGGCTCCCACGTAGCTTCCTCCGCTCCGTGATTACGCCATAAAACTTTGACCAACGGCACGGTTTTCTTTCTTAGCACTTTAACATCTCGGTCTAAGATTTCCACTGGTTCTTCTTCAAAAGACAAATCTGCATTTAATTCCACTTCCTCAACCGGTATTATATGAGATAGATCCGATCTATAGCGTCTCAGCGTGGAAACATGAAAAACATTATGAATTTGATCCAACTCTAGAGGTAACTCAATCTGATAAGCCACTGGACCAACACGCTTTAGCACACGATATGGTCCAATGTACCTAGGACTTAGCTTGCCCTTCTTTCCAAACTTGAAAATCTTTTTCCAAGGTGAGACCTTCAAGAAAACTTGATCCCCCACAGCATACTCGATGTCCTCACGCTTCAGGTGTCCGATACGACTTACATCTATCTCGAGGCTTCCCTCAACTGTGCTCGAATAACTTTTACTTTATCCTCTATTTCGATATCATCTCAGACCCAACAATCGTCGTTCGCCCAACTCACCCAACAAATAGGAGAATGACACCTTCGACCATACAATGCGCTGTAAGGTGCCATCTCAATGCTAGATCGATAATCTGTTGTTATATAAATTTTGCCAAGGTAGATAATCCTCCAACTACCCTCAAGTCGATTACACATCCTCTTAACATATCTTCTAATATCTCGATTACTCTCTCCGATTGACCATCGACCGAGGGTGAAAAGCCGTCTCGAAATTCAACTTTGTCCCCAAGGCTTCATGCGAGCTTTCCAAAATCGTGATGTAAATCGATCCTCGTCGATATAATAGATACGGTACCCCATGCAACCTCACAATTTCAGATATCGTGACTGACCGCCAACTTCTACAATGAATAATCCAGATTTAACCGGGAGAAAATGAGCGGTCTTCGTCAAACGATCAACAATTACCCAAACAAAATTTTTCTTAGTAGGTGTTAAAGGTAACCCACTAACAAAATCCATAGTTATTCGCTCCCATTTCAAGGAGGAATCCTCACCTGTTGTAACAATCCGCACGGTAATTGATGTTCTACCTTCACTTGTCGACAAGTCAAACATTTTCCCACAAACTCAAATCTCACGCTCAACCCCGCCACCAATACATTCACGAGATCTCGATACATCTTATTTCCTCCGGGTGCATAGCATAAGGGCTACTATCGCCTCCCCGAAGAATCATTTGCCTCGTGTCCGAGTCCTTAGGCATACAAACTCTTCCACGAAAGCACAACACACCTTCCGTGTTTATTCCAAAATCCTCGATTTCTCCATTTTCAACTTGTCAAGTAGAGGTCCCAACTTTTCATCTAATGTATGTTTTTCCTTGATTTGTTCCAGCCACGGTGGCTTCACCAAGTTCTCGCTAATGCACTCCCATCCTCATACAAACTCAAATGAGCAAACATTGCTCTTAAATCGACATCGCCTTTACGACTTAACGCCGCCTACCACGTTAGCCTTTCCAGGATGATATTCGATTGAGAAATCATAATCCTTTAATAATTCTACCCATCTTATTTGTCTCAAATTCAACTCCTTTTGGGTAAGGAGGTATTTAAGACTCTTGTGATCCGTAGATTATAGACTTCTCACCATAGAGATAGTGCCTCCAAATCTTTAAGGCAAAGACCACAAAGCCTAACTCTAAATTATGAGTAGGGTAATTTACTTCAGACGGTCTCAATTGACGAGAAGCATAGGCCACCACCTTTCCATTTTGCATCAACACACAACCTGCACTGTGTGAGACGATCACAATAAACAAGGAATTCTTTTCAGCCTCCCATCAATCAAAATGGAGCTTCCATCGATCTTCTTTAATTTCTCGAAACTCTCTTGTTGTTTTTCACCAATTGTACGGAACTCCCTTCCGCAATAGCTTAGTTAGGTGCAAGAATCAACGAAAACCCTCTACAAAACGCCTATAGTAACCACCAAACCCAAGAAACTCAATTTCACCACCGACGTTGGTGGTTTCCAATCCGAAATAGCCTCAATTTTTCGAGGATCCACCCTTATTCCTTCAAATGATACCACATGACCTAAGAAAGTCATTTCCTTTAACCAAAATTCGCATTTACTGAATTTGGTGTAAAGTTGCTTATCACAAAGTAACTACAATACTATACGCAAATGCTTGTCATGTTCCTCATCATTTCTTGAATAAACCAATATGTCATCTATGAACACTACCACAAGTCGGTCTAAATATGGTTGAAAGACTCACCATCATGTCCATAAATGCGGCTGGTGCATTGGTTAATCCAAACGGCATCACTACAAACTCATAATGTCCGTGAACGAGTCCGAAATGCCGCCTTATAAATGTCCGCTTTTTTCACCTTGAGTCGGTGATAACCCGATCTCAAATCAATTTTGAGAAAATCAAGCTCCTTTTAATTGATCAAACAGTCATCAATTCTCGGCAGAGGATACCGATTCTTGATCGCCAATTTATTCAATTGTCTATAATCAATGCACATACGCATCGATCCATCCTTCTTTTGACAAAAAATTGGTGCTCCCCATGAAGACACACTTCGGTTGAATAAATCCCGATCCAAGAATTCTTGAATTTGAGCTTTAAGCTCGCTAACTCCTTCTGGCCATCCTATAAGGAGCAATGGACACCAAGCGGTTCGAGCAAAAGCTCAATGCCAAATTCTACTTCCGATCCGAGGTATACCGTGAAGTTCTTCGAAAAATCTGAAATTCCTTCATGTTCTCACATCATTCACAGATAACTCTTTGGCATCCAAAGCACGATAAAGGCTAAGAATGCTCCATATCCTTTTCAACCAACTTCTCCGCCTTCAACGCGGATACCACATTTGCCAAGTAGTTCCTTCGTTCGCCAATCATGATGACTTCCTTATCATCCGAGGTTCTTATTGACATCTATTTTTCAGCACAATCCAATTGCGCCCGATGTTTGACCAACCAATCCATGCCCAGAATGAGATCGAACTCACCGAAAGGCAATTCCATCAAATTCGCCAAGAATACCTCCTCTTGAATTTTTAAGGACACGTCTCTAAACATTTTATTAACAATCACCGATCGTCTCTAAAGGACTAATTATCGCATCTCACTATCGATAATTTGATTCTAGATTCAGTTTCGAGATATGGCGCTAGCAACATATGAGTGGGTAGAACCAATATCTATTAAGGCAATAACAGTACATCAAAGATGAAGAATGTACCGCTTATCACATCCGTGCATTGCCATCCTTACGGCGTCTAACCGCATAGACCGATCCAGTCGCCTTGCATCCGCTTCCTCTAGGACCATTGCCTCGACCGGTGCACCTTGACCACGACTAGCCCCATTACCACCACGACCGGTCCACGACCACTCGGTGGTCAGCTGAGTACTCTCGGCCACCGTGCATCATTATTACTTAACTTCTTGAGTCGATCCATACATCGAGGATAATTTCTATACCGATGATCCATTGAACCGCATTTGTAATAAGCGCCTGCTTTCCTCCAACACTCTCCAAAGTGTCTTTTTCCACATTCAAGACGGTCTCGACTTGATTATTTGTTACCGTGTTCGCTTTGAACCGGTTCATCATTCCAAGGTCTCTTCGAATCTCTTTGAAGAACCAGATCATGTGTCTCTCTCTTATTTCTAAATTTTTCTGCTCGACGTTCGAGTTCTTAGCCTCCTCGGCTATCTTGGCCTTCTCCACAAGCGTGGAAAAGTTCTAACTTCTTTGTGGGGCAATCGTAACCTCACTCATCATTAAGCCCATCCTCAAACGCATACAACGCTCATGATCCGTTGATACAATTGTCCGAGCATAGCGGCTCAAACGTAAAAACTCACTTCATATGTCGCATCGCTTTTACTCCCTTGTACAAGATTCGTAAATTCCTTCCTTCAAGGCCTACATAACTCGCTCCAACATATTTTCCTTGGAAGGCGTGTTTAAAGAATTCCCAAGTAATCAAGATGACTTGGTGCCTTCTCGAACAAAGGAGCCACCATTGATACGCCTCGCCTCTTAACAAGGACATAGCTCCTTTCGCTTTTTGCTCAACAAAGGCATTCCATATCATCCATAATCCGCTCCATAGCTTCGAGCCAATATTCGCCACATTCGAGCTACACCAAAACTCCTCTAAAAACTTCGCATTATTTGACTTGAGCTGCTCAAATTGACCCACGAGTCATTGGCCTAATTCTAGTTCCCATGACCTTTCTAGACTCGCAGACATTGCTTGTGTCAAAGCATTATCTTCTTCCATGTGATCGCGTGATCCCATCTCACTCTCAAATGACGCAGTGCATCCATTTCAAAGATATGATTTGGTGCTTCAACAGTAGCACCTCGGCCTCTACCACGGCCACATCTACGCATCCACGACCACGCCCTCTAGTGCTCATGATGGCTTATTCGCTTTTATCGATTACAAGTTTTATGAATCGTAAAATTGTTTCGATGTTTATTAACGATGTTTTATGAGATTTGAGAGATAAAGTTGTTTTTCGCAACATATCCTATAGTCTCAATCTCTACGATTTTTCACATCTAAAACTAGAAGTTCTAGAGTGTTCCTATGATCATCATAGTAATCATTAAGTAATAAATACTTACTTGACTTGTTGCCTGGATGCTTGTGGTGCCATACCGATCTTTAAAACATAATTGAATGAATTCATACGTAAATTATTTGTGAACCCAAACCACGTACCGAGTTTTTGAAACGGCTTTGATATTATTAAATGTAACACCCCAAACCCGGGCTATGCATTAAGACCGGATTTGGTTTGTTACATGAATCGAGCTATCTTAAAAATTACAAGTGAGTCGAAATCTACAAAATTATTTTTAATTACAAGGTTTAATAAAATTAAAAGAGTATTTTAAAATTGATGTATATTAGAAAATATTAGTTGAAAACATCATTAATATTGTATTATCAAAATCCTTAAGTAAATTTTATAAGAGTTCAAAATACTAAAATATTTATAAAGGAATTTCATATATTTGAAAATCCAAATTATTTTAATAAAACATCATATAATCATCACCCATATAAAATGTCCAAAATATAATTTAAACCAACCACACATAAAAATCCATGAAATATTAATAGAGGCCCTTATTACATCAACCCAAAATAGGAAAAATACTTATTAAAAAGTTCAAAGTTTAATAAACCCATGTTTTGCAAGATGGCCTCCACGAAGTCATCCTCGGCCAAGTCCACGCCAATTTCCATTACCCGAGATGAAAATTTGAGGGAGTGAGTTACTTAGAACTCAATGTATAACTCACTTACTTTATCCATCGGGCCGATTATCAATTATGGATTTGGGCTTGAGCCCATTAGTAGAATTAACAACATAAATAATGATATGCATGCAAAATGAATTTTCCTCCCAAACCTAATTTCTATCCGCTACACACCCCTGCATCAACCATCACACCTGGGGATCAAGTCAACCCACCCCGCCATCACACCAATCGTAGGCATTAAGCCTTTTATATTTGTGGCGAGCCACCGAACTAGATTGTGACAAAGTCACCGAACTAGAGGCATTGAGCCAATTATTATTTGTGGCGTAACCAATCAACTAGAGGCAAATAGCCATTTAATAATTTTGTGGCGAGCCACCGAACTAGAGGCAATAGCTATAATTTTGTGGCGAGCCACCTAACTAGATTTTGGCAACAGCCTTTCTTCTCTTCATCATTTTCCCAACCCTGCAATATGTATGCAAAGTAGTCTATGATCATACAATGATTTTTTTAAAAGGCCCATTAACAAGAGTCAATATTTCCAATTTTTATTAAGGCCCAAAATTACAAAACAACATTTGGCCCATTTAGCAATTTAACATCTTAGGCCCAAATTTACGATCTAGCAAGAGTTCTACCTATTTATCGATCTAGCAGGATTTCACCGCTTAACAATTTAATGTAGATTACGCCCATTTACGATCTAGCGTAGATTTCGCCCAATTATCGATCTAATGTAGATTTCGCCCAATTATCGATCTAGCGTAGATTTCGCCCAATTATTATTTATCGTGATTTCGCCCATTTTACTAACAAGCGATTTTTGGCCCATCTACTAATTATCAAACTTATCGGCCCATTTTACGAAGACATGAAAATTTATATTTTATCATCTAACTCATCGAGGGCTTTTTCGTAATTTTCACCATATTAACTGCTTTCATGTAATTTCACCAAATACCGCTTATTACGCTTTATACCGATCTAGTCGCTTTTACGTTTTTACTCAATACCACGAATGACATCTAAACCCGAGAAAAGTGTGAAGTTACACACCTCGATATCGTGAGTACTAACCCTTCCCGCTCTTCAACACCTAAACATAATACAATCTTATTAGGACACTACCATGTATAAAAATATGTTATTGATATTCGATCCAAATCCTTACCCTCTTGTTTTTGAATCACTTCAATTTTCGTTTCTCCTCGCTTATCGATTCGTTGTTCACGATAATCCACTAACGCACAAAGGCTCTGGAGTACTAACTACTTGAATAATTGATTTCCTTCGGTAGATGGTCCGCAACTGTGGAAAATCCTGACTATCAAATCGCCTTCGCTTATACTTAGGGAAATAGTGGATCCGCTTCTTCTTACGAAGACTAAACACCGCCTCTTTTCTTCCCTATTTTGAATGTCTTTAATATCAAAAGATCGTTAATCCTAATAATAATATATCGAAAAATACTAAAGATCTTAAAGGCGAGATTTCCTTACCACAAGGATTCTTGCTTGTCAAAAAGAGAGTCGACCAAAAACGTTCCCTCAACACCTTAAATCGATTCCAACGCTCCAAGATACACACGAACACTCGAGTTCCGATCTTCCGTTATCGCACTAAAGTATAATAAAGAGAAACGTTAATAAAATGAACGATTATTTCGATCCAAGAAATCCTTCTTACCTCCATCCATATTCAGCCAAAACCACTATTGACTAACATGAACTAAAAGAACTCTTACCTATTCTCCACGGTTGAAAAGAGATGATTGAGAGAGATGCTAATGAATAGAGAGAGATTCGGCTATGAAAACTAAAGAGAAGAGAAAATGGTTCGACAAGGCACACTAACATTCGGCCATGAGAGATTTTTATGAAGATAGTATGATTGAAAAGAAAATTAAAAGATGAGTGAAAGGGATGATGATGAGGATTTGGTTTTCAAAAGAAGAAAAGAGAAAGTAAGAGATGTGTTTAGGGCAAGGTACATTCGCAATGGAGGAAGGAAGAAAAGAATGACCTTTGATGTTGGTAATTTCGCAAAATGAAAAGGCACACAAAAGAATACTAATGTGATAGCAAAATGACCAAATGGTCAAAAGAATTTTGGCATACCAAAAGCTCAAATTCAGCCAAAGAGAAGGTTGAGAGAAAGAAAGAAAAAAACAAAGCTTGCACAAAATGCTAGGAATGACCAAAACAAAATCCCTAGCCTAGCCAAGCTACTAGCATATTCGCCAACCTCCCCTAGCCATATTGTCGTCCAAATTCATTGGTCAAATGACCATGAATTTGTTTCCAAAACATTTTCCTTGATACTTGCCTCATGTCCCCATATCTTTCCAAAGTTCTTTGATTCCATACCATAAGTTAAAATTACCTTTTTCCTTTAGTCTTACTTACCAAAAATAAAACAATACAACTCATCCATCCTTATCCCTCACGACACATGCATAGATTAAAGCAAAAATAAAATTTTCTAGATGCTAACCAAAGGATTCGAACCACTCCCTCATGCCACAACTCATGCGACCTTACCATTACTCATCTTATGCTACACTTTGATACTTATTTTACTTAAGTATCAATGTCACTTAATCCACTTCATTAATTTCTCAAAATTAAAATTTATTCCTTTCCTAATAATTCTAAACTCTTCTTCGTAACTATAATAACTATGAAAAGAAGTAAGAAAATTTTCCTTCATGATCTAAGCACCAAAAACATGCAATAAAATCAATACTCAAATTTTTAGGGTGTTACATTAATCCTATTTTTAAAATAGCGTCATTCCGATTTTTACTTTTAAAATAGTTTAGGGGACTTAATTAAAACAGAATGTAAATTTAGGGCCAATTTTATAAAAAAAATAAAGTTTCTATTTAAACTGAATTGAGACAAGTAAAACTGCGGAAGGATTAAAATGGCAATTAGCCCAT
The DNA here is from genome assembly GCA_025506655.1 of Gossypium rotundifolium. Lineage (NCBI taxonomy): Eukaryota > Viridiplantae > Streptophyta > Magnoliopsida > Malvales > Malvaceae > Gossypium > Gossypium rotundifolium. Next base: position 65,572,829 of record CP106730.1, on the reverse strand, counting down.
TCAAAGAAAAACACGCGGATCCTGAAGGCTGGGTCCGGTCAACGTGCGGATTCCATGGCCCAAAATGGCTTCGTTTTCGTTTATCTATATAAGTCAAAATCTAGGCTAAAAAATCATTTTAAACACTTCATAAAAAAAAACAAATAGAGCAGGGCTCTGAAATGCTCTCCTCTTTGGCCTAAAGCGATTTCTGGCAGCCCTCCGACAAGGCTTCGGTGCCGTTTCCACCGTCGCCGATCGCCGCGCTCGGTGGTCGAAATTTTCCAAAAGGTAAAAATTTCTTCCTTTTTTTTATTTTAATAAATATATTATAAGAGTAAAAAAACAATAACGATAAAAAAAGTATTCGAAAAAAATAAAAATAAAATAAAAACGAAAACCTTTGATACTTTATAAATTGTGTATATTATTTTTATATATTTCCTGCGTATCAGTATCTATATCCCTTTTACTTACAGATTACATGGGTTTTTATACCCGAAAAACAAAGAAAAGAAAAGGAAAGAAATATTTTCTTTCATGATCCGCTACTGTTTTCTCGTTCTGCTTGGTTTTGTTTCCTTTTTCGCAGGTTGATAGCAGAGATCTCGTGGTGATGAGGCATCATTCGAGCGCGTTTATGGTGGCATGGTTCACGGTGATGAAGGCGGTGCAACGCTTGGTCTGCTGAGGCGCCTAGGGCTTGCAGTGCCTGGGGTTTCAAAAACCTTAGGCCACTAGAGCTGTTTATGTTTTTGGGCCTTCTTAGGCCGTGTTAACTTGGGTCATGGGTATGTGTTTTGTAATTGGGTCAAGGTGTTGGGTCTAAGTGTTTGGGGTGTAAATGGGTTTGGTGTTTTGTAACACCCCAAGCCCGGCCCAAACACCACGACCGAATCTGGCATGTCACTAAGAAGATTTAGTAAAACATGTTGCATTTTTGGAAAACATTTGTCGAGTTTAAACATGTATTCCGGAAAACTTAACAATTTGATAGCTTATAAAAGATATGAATTTTATATGATGCCTTAGCTTAATTAAGATGTAAAATCTAAATCTCTAATAATAATAAAAGCCCAAAAAAAAACCAAAAAAATATATATAAAGCTAGTGGCCCATGGCCTTATTACAATGAAATTTAGAACCCACTAATTAAAAATAATAAAAATAAATAAACTAAGTAAAGTCTTTTGTCAATCAAAATATTCTCTCGCATGGCCACCTTGCGCCCTCTCTAGCCCGATCCGATGCACTAGATGCTACCGAAGATGTTAAATAATAGGGTGAGTCTCGAGACTCAGCAGTAACCCTCAGACACCATCGATTGGGCCTTAGCCCCACGTAATGCATAACAAAATATAATATAATAGAATTATGCAAAGCCCAACCCAATCTTAGGTTTCCATCCGCTACACACCACCTTTACCTGCCATTCACACCATTGGGGAATTCTACAATCAACCCACATGCTACACACCATCAGATCATGGCAAAAAACCACTACAATAGATCATGGCATAAGTCACTACAACAAATCATGGCATAAGCCACTACAATGATCATGGCATAAGCCACTACAATGAGATCATGGCATAAGCCACTACAAAGAACACTTCCCTTTCATTAATCACCCAACCCCGCAATCACGTAAACCGGCATACATGTTTATCACATCAAATCAATGTAACCATTCACTTTAGAATGACAGAGATCACTAACCTGGTGATTCGCCTTTGCCCTCTTCGGGTTTCAATCGTTATGCTGGGATTTTAGCATTTAATAGGATTGAACAGATTATAACCATATTATAATAGGCAATCTAAATGGTGTGGAAGTGTTACACACCTGATAAATACGTAGGACTACCCTCCTCACTAATCAGATCTACTACCCTTTGTCTACAACTTTTCTCAAAAGCCGGAAGAACACAAAGATAAGGCCTTCCTACATTCAGCTAAGGGTTAGTGTATACCTTAATCTACACGCTTAAAATTAATGATCTCCTTACCTTGAATTCACGAAAGTAACACGATTCGAGTGCATCAAGTCGACTTAGAAATCTAAGCGATTGACTCCCTTCAAATCCGAATGCTTCAAATAAGAGAAAACACAAGATTAGTTTCATATAGCCATTCGGCTAGAGTCTCTAAAAAGTCGAAAAAGACTAAAATCTCACGAATCGACACTTACCCTGAATTTTCTTCAAGATTCAGCACAAGCAGACACCTTAGAGAGAATTTGACAAACACAGGAGACAAAATCTCACGATTTTGGCTTTTATGAAAATCCCAGAAAAGATGAACTGATGCGGTTTCGACTTCTAGAAGTTTTGAGTGGTGTGTTTTGGCTTAAGAGGAAAGTGAAAAGAAAGCAAGGAGAGGCTTGAAGATTTAGCTAAAGTGTCTGAAAGAGATAAGAAAGGAATCTGTCAGAGGATTCAGCCAATTGAAGAAAAAGAAAAGAGAGGGAGAATGGAGTAGGAATTTCGGCAGAGGAAAGAGAAAAATGATGAGAACTTTGACAGTAAATTTTGGCACATATTCAGCCTATACTAAACTGAATCCCCCCTTTACAAAGTTTGATTTTCAGCCAACACTTGCCTTCTTGATAGATCCTCATCCTATCTCTTATCCCTATCAAACACCCATCCAAACGAGACCTACATCACACCACTTCCTCCCTCCTTTATCAGCTTATATCACATATATTTTAAACAATAAAAACCCTAAATTTTAGCCTTGTGCCGTCCCCTCCTAACTTCCTCTTTAGGTGCCAAATTTGGCCCAGAAACATGGGCTCCAAGTGGCCAAAACTTGGGCCTCCTCCTTTGCCATTAATGCCAACTCCCTTTCCTCTTAGTAACGCCATTTTGCCACTAGCCACAAGCCCATAATGTTAATTAACCTACAAAAACTTTATTTTAAGCCCTTGAGTGCCTAATAGAATATTTCGTCAAGGCCTCAACCCATTCTTGAGCCCAAACTAAACCTCATTTGTGTCCTCTCTTCTCTTAATCAACTTATGAGGCCTCATGCCTGAGACTAGGGTCCACTAAGTAAGAAAATAGATTTTTCCTATGGTCTCCCCTAACTCTAAGGCTTCAAATAATCCCAATAATACCTTAATATTATTATTCTAAGTGCTACACATACATATTAACTCCCATGCGCAGAAATTAAAAGTTTCGAGATTTTTGGGGCGTTACAACCCAATAGGCCCAAATCTACTAGGCCCAAATTCGGGATGTTACAGATCTACCCTCCTTAAAGAAATTTTGTCCTCGAAATTTTCATCTAACTATCAATTGTACTACCCAAGTTTCACCACTACGCTTTCATTGCGCACTCCAATTCTAAAAATAAACACTTAATAAACTATAGTAGGGTACGCACCATTATTCGCTGAGCATCTTCGGCCCTTGGCGATGTCTTTGATAGACCAAAGTCGGTTGTCTTGCCTCAAAGATAACCTCGCACCTCTACCTGGTGCTCCACGACCGCGTTCATTACCAATATCTCCCCTGGCTTGTCCACGACTCCTTAGTATAGGCTGACCACCTCTCCTAACCTGATCAGAACCTCGTCCAGCAGGCTGTGCCTACTCTACCTGTGGACAGTCCTTAATCATATGCTCTATGGATCCACACCTAAAGCATCCACCAGTTTCCATCTACACTCCCTATAATGCACCTTCCCACACGAAGGACATGATCGATTTGGACTCGTCGAGCACGAGCTGGCCCATCAGACCTAGGCCTTTTCTAAAAGTTTTTGGATGATTCTGATAACCCAAAATTCCTCTTATTCCTATTCCTATCCTTATCCTTGTTCTGTTTCTCAATTCGCTTAACCTCCTCGGATATCTTAACTTTCTCAACCAAAATCGTAAAGTCCCTTTCTCACTGCGGTGCTACTAATACCCTCAACTCATCCCTTAGTCCATCCTCGAACCGTACACAACGCTCATAGTCAGTCGCCACATCCCTCGAGCATAACATCTCAACCACAGAAACTCTGCCTCGTATTCAGACACGGACTTACTTCCCTGTACCAAGTTCAGGAATGCCTTCCTCTGCGCATAGTGGCCCCGATGTACTTTCCTTGAAACTCCTCCTTAAAGAAGTCCCAATCAATACGATCTACGGGAGTACCCTCCTTCATCGTGAGCCACCACTGATAGGCCTCTTCTCGAAGAAGAGACACGACCCCCTTCAACTTCTCCTCTACAGTGAAGTCAAGGTCATCCATTATGCCCTCTGTTGCCTCTAACCAATACTCAGCTGTGTTAGGGGCTACGCCATAAACTCCCCTAAACATCTCTGCTCTGTTGCTCAGAGTCATTCAAACACAGACTTCCGAGCTCCTGAACCCGTCCCTACTCTAGCCACTCTTTCAAGGACCCGCAGCATCGCCTGAGACACTGCATCATCTCCACTCGTTTGGTCCTAAAATTCTCTCTCTACAGCTGGCAGATCCGGCATCTCATCTCCTGACCGTGGCTAGACCCTTCTGGTTCGGACATAATCATCCTGCCCCTACTACGACCACGTGGCGGACGTCCTCGATCCATTGTACTCATTCTTTTGATCGACGTTTATCTGATTAAGAATTTTATGAATAATTAATTTTTCCCACTTATTAACCGCGAATAATCTTATGTAAAATCATTTCGATAGTAGTTCTTTCGAATTCGAATTCTATCTACAAGTTCAGTTCTCAAGTTTGTATTTCCTAATTCTAGAATTCTCATTCAATCATCATCAATCAGAACATCACATACACGCATCAACCACACAAGCAACATCCATGAACTCATATTCCCCTCCTAGGGGTATTTTCGTAATTTTACCTATAGGGGTATTTTTGTAATTTTTCAAAATAGAGTATCTTGGTGATTTTTCAAAATGATGGTATTTTGGTAATTTTGTAATCTGGGGGTATTTTGGTAATTTTACAAATTAGGGGTATTTTGTCATTTTTCAAATTAGGAGTAATTTGGTAATTTTTATAAATCAGGGGTATTTCAGAAATTTTACAGAACGAGGGGCATTTTTGTAATTTTACAGAATATGGTGGTTGGTCCCTTTCGGGTTTTAATTATAAATTTTGACCCATCAACAAGTCCTCATGGCTAAGGTGAATAATCACTACGCACCAGGTAGGATTCCAACGAAGAGGAGGTGGGTCACTAGGACTGCTTAAGTCCCAAGCTCTCCCTGGATCCAATCCTAGACATGTGTATGCCTGTTACCACACCCTAACTCAGCAACTTATTCTCGAGTTTGTTTAATTAGGGAAATTAAGTCTTATGAAGTGTAAAGATTTGTTTAAGCTAAGCCTAAAGTCCATCAAATTCTAATTAAAATAATCTACGTCCCACAAAGCCCATCAAGCCCACATGTATATGTCACACAATGGTTCGAATACTTACTTGGGCCAGAGACACAGGTACCATGCCGAGCTAACAGACCTGTATCATTTATAAAAAATGCATTTTTCAATGTAACATCCTGAAATTGGGCCTAGTAGGATTGAGCTCAATAGGCCTTGGGTGTAGTAGCGTTTAATTTTTTTTTTGGAGAACAAGAGATCAACTTAAATGCAAGTTGGACCAATTAAATAAGTGAGTTTGAAGGTTAGGGGCTTCTATGAAGTCCCGGTTCAAGTTAGGCCTTAGGAAAAATTTTGGTTTTAGGTGAAAAAACCACGGAGGTTGGCGGTAGGCCTTAAGAATAAAATGTGGAGGAAAATGACACAAGTGGAGTGTGTGGTGTAGTGGCAAAGTGACGCCACTTAAGGATAAGGAATAACGCCACAAGGAAGGAAGGAGGTCCAAGGTTCTAGTTGTAGCATTTGCATTCCTTTTAGATTATTTTTATTAAATGAATTTAGACCTTGGCCATAGGGTTATATTTAGTTGCATGGTTTAAGACATAAGGAGCTAGTTGGTAAAGTGGCTAGCAGTGTGGGTTATGTTACAAGGGAGCCTGAGTTCAATCTCATGAGGAGCAAGGAGTATTTATTTTATGGATTAGACGGTAAGAATTTTAGTTGAATTTAAACTCTATTGACGAAGGATCCCACATCGAAAAGATACAAGGAATGAAGGTGAAGAGCTAGATATATAAAGAGCATGCCAGAGGAGGTTAACATACCTTGGTAGGCGTTGGGCACGAGGAGTGGTCGCAGCTACGGCTTTAGCACCGAGTCCTCTCGTGTGTAACTCTCTACTCTAGTTGTAGAGCGAAAAATGTCAAGTGTCAGTCACGACATTAGTAGCCACACGAGCGCAAGGCGCTTGCGTGTGGGGCTTCGACGATAGTTGAGGCCATCAAGAGTATTCTTGTGGGTTGGGGATGTTTGGGCTGCGATGGGCCAAAGTGGGCCCAATGGGCATGTGGGGCCAATCGGAATAAATTGTTTGATGATATAATATATAGTGAACTAGACTAGATGGAACCTATATACGTGGCTAGATTTGTGTTAGGTGGGCCACACGAGCGTGTGGGCCCAAATGGGCCAAAATTGGGTTTTAGGCCCAATAGTTTGGTGACGACCGAAAATGGTAGCCGAGTCCCTCAAGGTAACATTAGACCTTCTGGAGGCCATTGCAGTGCAAAATTATGAAAATACCCTTGGTAGGTAAATTACTTAAAATACCCTTGGTGGGTAAATTACGAAAATACCTTTGGTGGGTAAATTACAAAAATATCCTTGGTGGGTAAATTATGAAAATACCCTTGGTAGGTAATTACTTAAAATACCCTTGGTGGGTAAATTACTGAAAATACCTTTAGTGGGTAAATTACAAAAATACCCTTGGTGGGTAAATTATGAAAATACCCTTAGTGGGTAAATTACGAAAATACCCTTGGTGGGTAAATTACCCTTGGTGGATAAATTACCCTTAGTAGGAAAATTATTGTTATACCCTTAGAGGTTGGTTAGATTGATTATGTTGTATATTATTATTCTGATTATGATGGTAATTCGTTTCATACGTTATTTGATATATGATTGCATACATGTCATACTGCATACACGAATTGTAATATTATGTATGTTGCATGGGCATATGGGTGATAATGATAAAGGGGAAGTGTTCTGGTGGTTTTTACCACATTATCTGGTGACCTATGTCACATATTATGAATCTGGTGACTCTGTCACATTATCTGGTGGCTATGCCACAATTATAAGGGCGATGTGCAGTTGACTGCAGTGACTGCCTTCGATGGTGTGTAGCGGATGGAGGGTCGATTTAGTAATCCCCACGGTGTGACTGGCAGGTACGGGTGGTGTGTAGAGGTTGGATACTTAGGTTGGGTTGGGTTGCATTGTATACATGCTTAATATGTTGTATTTGTATGGGTTGATACATGTTCTTACTATTGGGGTTGTACACACCAAGTTTTCGTAAACTCACCCCCTCTTTTTAAATGTTTTAGGTAATCCTAGTTTGAGGACTTGGAGCCAAGTGGACTCTGTGGTGGCTATGCATCGCTTTTCTCGTAAACTTTCGGTTTCCATTTAAAATTACTTTCTAATTTTGGGATTTTGCAATGTAATAAGGCCTTGGTATTTTATTTGGTTTTAGCTTTTAATTTGATTACTCCTTGTTATTAAATGTTTAATATGGGATTTTCCTAAAATGTTAATAAACTATTTCTTTTTCAAAATTACTTACACTTGATTTTTCACAACAAATATAACGAACACAAACTTTTTAACGAACACACAGTTTTTAGACATTCCTTTCATGTGACATGCCAGATTTGGTCGTAATGTTTAGGCCGGGTTTAGGGTGTTATATTAAAAGCCCATCTTTAGAAAACTTTTGAGCCCAAAAGCCCCAAAGCCGAGTTTTGAACCAGGCTTTGATACCAATTTGTAACACCCCAAACCCGGCCCAAACACCATGATCGGATCTGGCATGTCACTAAGAAGATTTAGTAAAACATGTCGCATTTTTGGAGAACATTTGTCGAGTTTAAACATGTATTTCGGAAAACTTAACGATTTGATAGTTTATAAAAGATATGAATTTTATATGATGCCTTAGCTTAATTAAGATGTAAAATCTAAATGTCTAATAATAATAAAAGCCTAAAATAAAACAAAAAAAATATAAAGCTAGTGGCCCATGGCCTTATTACAATGAAATTTAGAACCCACTAATTAAAAATAATAAAAATAAATAAACTAAGTAAAGTCTTTTGTTGAATCAAAATATTCTCTCGCATGGACACCTTGCGCTCCTCTTGAGCCAGGTCCGATGCACTAGGTGCTACCTGAAAGATGTTAAATAATAGGGTGAGTCATGAGACTTAGTGTGCAACCCTCATACACCATCGATTGGGCCTTAGCCCCACGACTGCATAACAAAATATAATATAACAGAATTATGCAAAGCCCAACCCAATCCTAGGTTTCCATCTGCTACACACCACCCTTACTCCGCCATTCACACCATTGGGGATTTCTACAATCAACCCACACGCTACACACCATCAGATCATGGAAAAAAGCCACTACAATAGATCATGGCATAAGCCATTACAACAAATGATGGCATAAGCCACTACAATAGATCATGACATAAGCCACTACAATGATCATGGCATAAGCCACTACAAGTAACACTTCCCTTTCATTAATCACCCAACCCCGCAATCACGTAAACCGCATACATGTTTATCACATCAAATCAATAGAACCATTCACTTTAGAATGATAGAGATCACTAACATGGTGATTCGCCTTTACCCTCTTTGGGTTTCAACCGTTATACTGGGATTTCAGTATTTAACAAAATTAACAGCTTTATAACCATATTATAATAGGAAATCTAAATGGTGTGGAAGTGTTACACACCTGATAAATACGTAGGACTACCCTCTACATCGATACCCTCGCTAATCAATCTACTACCCTTTGTCTACAACTTTTCTCAAAAGCCGGAAGAAGACAAAGATAAGGCCTTCCTACATTCGGCCAAGGGTTAGTGTATACCCAAATCTACACGCTTAAAATTAACAGATCGCCTTACCTTGAATTCCTGAAAGTAACATGATTTGAGTGCTACTAAAGTCTGACTTAGAAATCTAAGCGATTGACTCCCCTTCAAATCCCAAATGTCACAAATAAGAGAAAAACACAAGATTAGTTTCCATATAGCCATTCGGATAGAGTCTCTAAAAAGTGAAAAAGACTAAAATCTCACGAATCGACACTTACCCTAAGTTTTCTTTAAGATTTAGCACAAGCAGACACCTCAGAGAGAATTTGGCAAACACAGGAGACGAGATCTCACGATTTTGACTTTTATGAAAATACCGAAAAAGATGAACTGATGCTATTTCGGCTTCTAGAAGTTCTGAGTGGTGTGTTTCAGCTTAAGAGGAAAGTGAAAAGAAAGCAAGGAGAGGCTTGAAGATTCGGCTAAAGTGTCTAAAAGAGATAAGAAAGGAATCTATCAGAGGATTCTGCCATTGAAGAAAAAGAAAAGAGAAGGAGAATGGAGTTGGAATTTCGGCAGAGAAAAGAGAAAAATGATGAGAACTTTGGCAGCAAATTTCAGCACATATTCAGCCTATACTAAATTGAATCCCCCCTTTACAGAGTTAGATTTTCGGCCAACACTTGCCTTCTTGATAGATCCTCATCCTATCCCTTATCCCTATCAAACACCCATCCAAACGAGACCTACATCACACCACTTCCTCCCTTCTTTATCAGCTTATATCACATATATTTTAAACACTAAAAACCCAAAATTTTAACCTTGTGCCGTCCCCTCCTAACTTCTTCTTTAGGTGTCAAATTTGGCCCAGAAATATGGGCTCTAAGTGGCTAAATCTTGGGCATCCTCCTTTGCCATTAATGCCAACTCCCTTTCCTCTTAGTGGTGCCATGTTGCCACTAGCCACAAGGCCATAATGTTAATTAACCTACCAAAACTTTATTTTAAGCCCTTGAGTGCCTAACAGAATATTTCGTCAAGGCCTCAACCCATTCTTGAGCTCAAATTGAACCTCATTTGTGTCATCTCTTCTCGTAATCAACTTATGAGGCCTTATGCCTGAGACTAGGGTCCACTAAGTAAGAAAATAAATTTTTCCTATGGTCTCCCCTAACTCTAAGGCTTCAAATAATCTCGATAATACCTTAATATTATTATTCTAAGTCCTACACATACATATTAACTCCCATGCACAGAAATTAAAAGTTTTAGGATTTTTGGGGTGTTACAACCCAATAGGCCTAAATTCGGGATGTTACATGTTTGGTGGGCTAATTAGGTAAAGGGTCTATTAGTGGTATTGGGCTAGTTTTGTATTGGGTTATTAAAAGACATTTTTATTTTTGTTTTTTATTTTAGTTTTGGTTTTTTAAAAGCACGGGCAAAATGGGCTATTACAAAAATAAAATAACATAAAATAAATAAAATTCAAGAGATAAAAGACTAGAGTAAATCAAATCTCGATTATAGTTGATTAGCTCTCTTTTGTAATCTCCATCAACAATTACTTTAGGTTCCTCGTCAATCAACTAGTCGCTACCTTAGTAGGATCTTTCGATCTTCCACTAACATAACTAATCAGCAAGAACTACTTATCTTTCGACCTCATAGCCCAAACTGGCTTGGGGTGAAGGTGTTCACAAATGGGCAATACAAATTTTGGGTTAATTCCCACCTTCATGACTTTCTAAGGTTGTCAGACTTAAGGTTTGTTTCACATTCTTCATTTCCCAAATAACTAATCCATTGAGTAACCCTATAAAAAAATTATTAGATCATACCTCCACTTGCTAATCCCCCATAAAGGGATTAGTTCCTCATGGCTTTCATAAACAACATGGAATAGATGGAAGAATTAATTATAGAGAATGAATTGAAGTAGAAAGTTTAAGAAAAGCCTGATTGATATTAATAATAAGCACAAATCCATAGAAGTTGATATCCTTCACAAATCAAATCTTTTGAAAGAAAATAAAGAATAAATAAACTAAACTCTAAAAAACCTAAGAAAGCAAGAAAATAAAACTAAATCTAAACAGAGAATCTGAGCTAATGGAATGGTATCTATAGTATGTCCTAAAAAGCTTATTTATAGCTTTCAGGTGGTCGTCATCCTTAACCCTAGGTTAACTGATGTTTCTTAGCTTTAAGTTTGATTGTGTGGACCAAAATGTCCTTATCGTGATTAATTTTTTTCCCAGAGTCAATGTCACGACACACTAGGACTTGTGTCTCGACGGAGGTGGCAATATACTACTCCTTGAGACGTCTTCAGGAGTATGTTGTGACACCCTCAGTCTATGTCGCGACATCAAAAGTAGTTTCATACTTTCTCCATTTTGCTTTCTACGTTGTGACATAAGGCCTCTCGTGTTGTGACATACTATCCAGTATCGATCTAAAATGCCTTCTAATGGCCTCCTGCACACTTACAAGGTACGTTAGCTCTCCCTTAGGCCTCATTCGGCCCGTAAGGTAAATAAAAGACTCAATTTACACATTTTATTGAATATAAGTAAAGTTAAAGAAACTTAACTAAAATATAACAAAAATGATTCTATCCATGCTCCTTAAGTGCAAAAACTAGTTTAATTTGCTACACAGAATTACAATAGATCAATAGACAACCTTTTGGTCTCACCGATCGGTACGTGTTTTACTCAAAGAATATCCTCTCAGTCTCACCTGTCTCGATCTTTTACTTGGGGCTTCACATCCTATTATACTAAGTACTTTTGAATAAACACTCAATTCTGGATAAATAATAACTCATTTAATTAACCAGTTCCATACCTAAAGCAAATCAGATATGAATAAAACACAATAATTTATCTCAATTGTAACATCTTGACTTGGAAATTTTAACCTTGCAAATAAGAGTTTGCCAGTCTTTTGGCAAAGTAGAATATGCCAAAATATGTGGTAAGGGGTTCACAGAATTCATTGCAAGTGGATTCGCCAGTCTGCTTGGCGAGCTAGTATTTTCCAGTTGAGTTATAAATTGAAAGTTCACTAGTCTGTTTGGCAAGCTAGTGTTCCCTAGTTGAGTTGCGAACTAGAAGTTCACCAGTCTGTTTGGCAAGCTAAGGTCCACCGGGTTAGTTACAAACAAAGGGTTCGCTAGTCAAAGTCAAAGTCAGACTCAATATCTAGGAATACTTTACATGGAAGTAACACATTTTCTAAGTCAAGTAATGTATCCTAATGGTTCCAGGACACTCAATGTCTATAAATACAACCCTTAGTCCATGATAATTCTCTCATCTAATATTCTACCGTCAAGTCTCTATTCTGAACTAAGTTCGTAGCAACTAGGGTAAGACTTTATCCTGTTAGGGATAATTGTCCAGAAAAGCTAGGTTTGCTTGCTTGTGAATTCTGTAAGTTCTGTTTGTTTAGTAATATATATTTGTTTATATTGCGAACCAGCCAAACCATCTACCAGCAAGGATAAAGGCAAAGCCAAGCTTTTTTAGTTTATCAACTTTTTCATTGAGTGTTTATGAATTGCTTAAAAGTGCTCACTACCATGTTTTCCAATATAAATATTTAGGGTTTTAAAAGAACCTTTTTAAAAACTAAGTTCTAAAAGAAATTTTTCTTCAAACCTCTATTTTCAAGTTTTGAAACTTTGTTTTCAAATATGTTTTTAAGATATGTTTTATGTAAACTCCTAAGTGAGCTTATGTTTTAAAGAGATACTTTTAAAGTACGATTTTATAAACTCTATTTTTATGCACTTTGGTGCAAGCTATACATGAGAAAGTGTTTTCAAGTAAGCTCTTTATACGAGCTCTTTGTGATAAGTAAGCTCTCTAAGTGAGCTCTCTATGATAAGTCTCTATGCATGATCCTTTGCGAGCCTATGTTGGATATATTGGTATACCAAAGGATTGTGAGTTCTCACTTTTTAGTTCTGTGGTTTTCTGTCGTTGAGGCTCGGGACATGTGGAGAGATAAGGGAATGTTGAGTTGTGCTCCATTCTCTAGGACATGTTAGTGTATAGGAGAGTGTATTGCTTTGTGTTCCACTTATTGGACATGTTATATCCAACGAGACAAGATTCTAATAAGTGTGGGCAAGAACATATACATGTTCCTCTGTCATTCTGATAAGACAAGTCTGTGTGCATGTTTCATGCTATTTTAAGTTTTTTTTAAACAAGTACAATCTAAGTTTTAAATATGATATTCAGTAAGTATATGCGAAACTATTTTCAAACTCAAGATTTTATGATAACCGGGCTCTACGAACTGGGTCTTGCATATTCACCACAAACCTAGCTCGTGACATTATTTTCAAACTAAGCCTTCTTTTTGTTTTAAACTCTTGTATTTAAGAACACTTTACTAATTTCTGACTATTTACTAAGTACACAAGGAACTCACCCACTCCTCTCTTTGTAACACCCCAAACCCAGTCAAAACGCTACTACCGAATCTGGCATGTCACAGGGAAGAAAACATTTTGGAAACCAGTTTGTCATCTTGAGTTGGGAAGAAAACTTTTGTATAAAGAATCAAGTTTGGATTGAGTGAACTGTTAAAACATTTTGAGACTTAGTTTACCAAAATAGAGTTGCCTTGTTGTTATCCCTTGTTTGTTAATTACCCGATGTAAAACTTCAGAAAAATCCCAAAAGTTTATTCAAGTATTGAAAACGTCCATTTCATAGTTTACTAGGCATGCCCCTAACGTTTAACAAAATTTTAAAGAAATTTAAAATGAATAAATAATCCCAAAGTAAAATCTAAGTGGCCTTATTACAAAGCTGAAATCCAAACTTAAAGTTAAAAAAAAAATAAATTCAAAATAAAGATTAAAATTAAAACAAAATATTGAGCATGGCCACCTCGAGTCCACCCCAACTCCATATCCGAGATTTAGGAATTATCTGCAAAAAGGTAACGGAAGGGGTGAGTCATCGAGACTTAGTGTATAAATCCCCATCCCAAAATATGTTAAGCTTTTACACAGATTCATATGCAAATATACATGTCATGCAACCCATCCAACCTAAGTATCCATCCGAGTCTCCCAAGTATACCTCTTGTGGCACCTAGCCACTGGTGGTACCTAACCACTGGTGACCGAAGTCACAAAAAATCATATGTAGGGCCAACCCACTTGTGGTACCTAACCACTGGTGACGATCCCTTGTATCATTATGTGGGGCCAAACCACTGTGCACTGGGACGAGTCACAAAGATAAGCATATGTGGTACCTAACCACTGGTGGTTCCAAACCACTGAGACTTAGTCATAAAATAATGATATGTGGGGCAAACCCACGTGTGGTACCTAACCACTAGTGATAGTCTGATAAATCATACCTTCCCTCCTCTCATCATACCCATTTTTCATGTATATGCTTTTCAATACAATATGATCATGCTTAACACTTAAGAAAATATAACATGGCACATGTAGGTTTAATATAGATAAATCACGTTTATCCACAAAAATGGACTTACCCGGAGTTCTTGCTTTTACCCACAAGGGTAACATAGTGATTTTCACTATTACTTCAGCTTTTGACAAAACACAATAATAGCATATTAAACATATGAAGTGTGTAAAAGTTACACACTTGATTACTCGCAACCCGATACTTTCTACGTCTACACTCTCGTTGATAGGCACTACTGCTATCTGCCAACTATTCTCGCTTTCGGTGCTAGCCCACACCTGTGGCCAATCATAAACAATGAGACACATGACCTCTTCTTAAACCTAGGATCGAACCCAAGGTTGACTTACCTCTCTTTCTTGTATATTTCTTGCATCCATTAAAAGCTTCACAAAACCAACTACGATAGATGTGATTTTTGAGATCTCCACCCCACTAGGTTAAAACAATAGATAACCAATAGATCGATTAATAAAACCACTAAGAAGGGAGTTCCTACCTAAATCGATTTGATCCCGAGTTAGCAAACCTAGGCCAACACGTTGATCGCACCTACATAAGTACCTAATGAGATTCGGCAAAAGAGAATGGGGTAAGGGAGTGGCCATTCGATCAAATTATCATCATCCACGTACCTTCGGCTTTCTTCAGGATTTAGCACAAGCAATCACAGTGAGGAAGATTCAACTTCCAAGAGAAAAAGAAACAACTCAATAGGGTTTCTAGGAAAGATTTGACCAAGAGCAAAAGAAAGTGTGGTCTTGACTTTTAGTGAATGAAAGAAGAGTAAATCAAGGTAATGAGAATCAAAGGGTCTCAGCTAGCAAGGTTTTTCAAGAAGAATAAACAAGACGAAGAGAGGGAGAAGTGGTGATTCGGCTTTGGGATAAAGATGGAGAAAAAGGGTGTAGGGATTCGGCGACCATAAAAAGAAGAAGAGAAAATAAAAGCCAATAGGGGTTTCAACTTTTAAGAGTGAAAGAGAAGTGAAAAGAAGAGTTGCACCCCAAAGAGTCTCCTAGTTTCGGCTATGGTCAAAAGAAGAGAAAAGAGGAGAAGAGCTTAGGTACTTTTCGGCAAAAGAGAGATTGAGAGAAAAAAAACTAGGCTGAAAAGTGAAACCCACCTAAATACTGAAAATACTACTCCTTAGCAACTCAATTTCGGCACCCTCACCAAGAGCCAGAATCGAGAGTCCCCTTCCCCCCAAACTGTTCAAAAAAATTCGGCTAACACCACCCCTTGTGCCGTCCCCTCTATCTTCCTTCCTCCCCTCTCATCCAATCATCCAAATAAATTTGAATTCATCATACTCCTAAAATTTCTCTCCTCCACTTATCCAAATCTGTTGACCCCTTTAATACTCATCCACCAGAGTCCAAACTGAATGGAACACCTCCTGGTCTTGGCGTGAAAAAGAACAACCAAAAGGGAATTCCCGCAGCTCGAACCAAGTCCCTATCAGCTTCCCTAAGGTGTCACTTCCATGAGCCTTAAGTGGCGCCCCTCTTGCCACTTTACCAAGGTTCCTCTTGCGTCAAAACCTAACCCCAACCACCCTTAACTCCTATCCCATTTAGCTCCCCCTTCTGAGTGCAAAAAGAAAATTTTTGATAAGGCTCTAGCCTACCCCTAGCTCATGCTTGGACCCTTAAATTACCCTAAACTAGCATGACAACCATACTATCTACATGCACTCACACAAAATGCAAAGGCCCCGTTTAAGGATGTTACACTCTTACTTTGCAGGTAAATTGGTCGCAAATGGCAATGGCGAGATAGATGACTTGGCGAGGCTTATCCCTAAATAGATACTAGAAAACCTAGACAATAGGCGATGGGGTTTTATTTCGTATGGGATTAGATTTATCAATAGTTGACTCCGTTATTGAAATAATTTCCTCAAAGTTAAGTTATTTTGTGAACCATGTCTTAGAATATTTTGTTATCATTTATTATGAATAAAATTGATGTTTATTCATGCATTAGTGTTACGTGTATTTCCTTTTGTCATAATACGTGAGTCAGATTGATTGATAAGTACTATTTCTGTGACCTTGGAAAAATTACATACTTAACCTGGTAGAGATAGTCTTTTTATTTAGCGAAGCTAGGCAAAGTGAATGAAGCGTTGGATCTTGCCTCCGACTAATTTTAAAATTTTTCATTTTAAGTTTTAGTTTATATTTGAATTTGGACTTGATATTTTTATTTGATTTTTTTTTTAAATTTAATGTAACATCCCGAAATTGGGCCTAGAAGAATTAGGCCCAATGGGCCTTGGACGTAGGAATGTTTAAAATTTTGAGAACAAGAGAATGGCATTATTGCAAATTAGACTTATTAGTTAAGTGAATTTGGAAGGTTACAAGGTTTCTATGAAGTCTCAGGTTTAATTGGGCCTTAGGAAAAATTGGGTATTGTAGCACTTTAAGGAGAGATGGTAAGTAGCTTCAAAGTTTATAGAAATACATAAGTAATGTGCTTGCATAAATGAGCTATTGGTAAAGAGGCTATGGCATCAAGTGAAGTACCTTGAGGAAAGAGGTTCAAATCCCTTTGTGAGCAATTTTTGACTAATATTTTTGCACTCTTTCCTTGAGTTTCGGCCAAGAGGTATTTATGGCAAGTTTGACTTCTTTATTTTTGGTATGGTGGCTAAATAATTAAGGAAAGGTTGAGGTTGGGGAAAGGAATCAAAAGGAAAAGTCAAGTAAGGGGAACAAGTGGCTTATTTCATGGAGAATGCTATGGAAAGTATGGTTGGCAAAAATTTTAACCCTTATGACTATGCATGTGGATGGTTTGGGGGTAGATAGGTAGCTAAAATTTTACTTTGGCATTTGGTAGGGTCTTGGTATTGTTTTGGCCAAAAATCACATTTGCAACTTTAGTGTCATCTTCTCCCAATTTGCTATTCTCTTTGCCGAAATCTTCTAGCACAATAGTGCATTTTTCTTCTCTTTGGATTGGTTTCATATTCACCTTTTGTCCATCTTTCTTGATAGCTGAATATCAACATACAATTTCCTCCATAACCGAACTTTCATCTTTTCTCTATTTCTTCTTCTCATCCATATTAACATCCGTTTCTTGATCAATCGGTAAGTATTCTTCTCAATATTTTATTTTCTTTGGTTTTGGATGGTCATTTTGACCTAGACCATCACTTTACTTTCCCTCATTCGAAATTATTTTTCTTCCTCGTAGAGATATAGTGGAAGGCCAAAACTTTGATTTTTTCGAAGTCATCATATAATTGCTAGAAATCGGATCCTATATTAATAAGGTAAGGAGTTCTTATGGATTATTGATATTATTCAATATTTGATTGGTTGCTAACGGAGTAATAATGTGAAATAATCGACTATATGTTTTAGGGACAAATCACTCAATATATTCTACCTTCGGACATAGTGGTAAGTGATTCAAGTGTAAGTGATACGAAATCTTTTGGAAATCCGAGGCTAACTTTTGGTTGGTATTGTTCTAGGTCAACGACGAGTGGTTCGTTAGGAAATCGAAATCAGGTGTATAATCTCGTATCTTCCGTATACATATCTAAAATGGTGTGTAATCTCACACTTCTCAGAAAGTTTGTATGAAATATTCTATGAATCGGTCGAAATACCGAAGAAAACCAGAAATCGACATCCGTGATCACTTGGGCGTGCGTATGATTGTAGTGGTAAATGTATTTTGTAATAAAACAGTTTCGGTTAGAAGCAGTGACATGTTTTTGAAAAATCACAAAAAATAGAAGAAAGGGAATTAGAAAGTGAATGAGATATCGAATAAAATCTTACTATGTCTATTTTGATAAGGAAGAAACAGAGAAGGAAAAGGAATTTTATATTCTGAGATATGTTAATTTTAGTGAGACTGGTTCTGAATGATTTCGTGGTTCCCTGATTTATCTTGGAAAAATCGTATAAAATTGTACAAAGTGAATTAAGAATTATAGTTATATGTAAAGATTCCTTAGTGAGTCTATTTTCAATAGAAACAAGTGGGAACAACATATGAAAACTGTACAGTGGGATATTTGAATTTTGGGTAAGAGAGGTCAGAATCGTTGGACAGTGAAACAAGGGAAACTTTAAGGAATAAACTGTACTAAATGGTTAAGACAAAAATTATGGAAAACTTTTAACAAGAAGATATATGAGTTTAGTTTCAAGGAAAATTTACGAATTTAGATTTCGAGATTTCTAGCCCAAGTTATAGTCAATTTAGTTAGTACGACGTAGATGGACAGTTTAAATTGTTATGCCCAAATTAGTAGTTAAGTCTGGATTATGAAATTACCGAATTACCCTTAGTGGGTAAATTGTCGAATTGCGAAAATGCCTCTAAAGGGCCGAAATATGGAAATGCCCCTAATGGGCCGATTTGAGATATTACCTTATGGGCTGAATGGACATATTGATAAATGGGCCAATCTGATATTTTGATAAATGGGCCAATCTATTATTTTGATAAATGGGCCAATCGATATTTTGCTAAATGATATTTTGCTAAATGGGCCAATCGATATTTTGCTATATGGGCCTAATTGATAATTTGTTATAATGAGCCATATTTTTGTAATAAATATCTGAATAAATTATTGTGATTTGTTATGCATTATATACATGATTTGCATGGGATGGGATAATGATGAAGAGAAGTTCGTAGCTATGCTACATAAATCGTGGCTCGCCACAAATCTAAAAATGGCAATGCCATGTAAATTCGTTAATCTGGGGCTTGTTCACAAATTTAATATAAATGGCTTAATGTCTACTTTTGGTGTGTTGGCGGGGTGGGTGACTAAAGCTCCCCACAGGTGTGTTGGTTGGTACGGGTGGTGTGTAGCGGATGGAAAATTAGGTTTGGTTTGGGAATTGCATATCATATGCATATTATATATATATATATATAAAAGACACATTTATTATTATTGTATGTGGGCATAGGCCCAAATATGTGCTTAATGAATTTTGGTCCAGTAGACAACGGTAAGTGGGTTACACACTGAGTTCTTGTAACTCACCCCCTTCTCTTAACCCTTGTAGGTAATGCTTAGTGACAAGGACTTGGAGCCATGGATGACTCGGTGGAGGCCATGCTTTGGAAATAACATTTTCGAATATTAGTAAACTACCTTTCCGTTTTATTTGATTACTTTTATTGTTTCGGGTTTTAAAGTTGTAATAAGGCCTCTGGACTATTTTTATTTTGCTTTATGTTTGGGATGTTTTTATTATTCTTCTTAAATTGTTTAAAAAGTAATTTTCTAAAAATATAAATAATGGTTTTCAAAATTGATTAATAAATGGATTTTCTAGCAAACTTTTACAAATAATTTTACTCGGATTCTCTTTCAAAATTTCAACGTCATTTTCAAAATTCCTGATTTTAAAATCCACTACTTCGATTTTCGACTCATCAACCAACCTCTCAAAAATATTGTATTTTATCTACGTTTCCGCAATGTTTTCAAAATGCTTCTGCAACTCTATTTCCAAATGTCATATTTTCGTATATTGTTATTTCAAATATGTTTTCGCAACCAAAAAGGTTTTTAAAGATAATTACGTTTTCAAGTAGATAACAATTGCTTAAGTGTTTTGGGTTTTAAAAAAGAGGCTATAATTCTCAAACAAGTTTTTAACAATCGCAAAGATGGTTTTCAAAAGAACAGAAAAAAAACACTTCCATGTGTCACGCTAGATTCGGGCCTAACTTCTAGGTCGAGTTTGGGGTGTTACATTTAGTTTTCTAGTATTTAAGATTTTAATATTATACATATATAGTGTATTTAGTTTTTCTTAGTAGGAACCCTAAATTTTCTATGACACAATAATATAGAGCCAAAACCAAGAAGGGGGAGCCATCCCATCAATTATATTACACGAATCAAGAAAATTGGGGCAATGTGCCAAATAAAGTGTTGGGGTGACTTAGGAAAATTTCAAAAAAAAAAAAAATTCTTTTCAGTTATTTTGTTTTTTTAGTTTTAATTTTTTATTTTTAATTGCATGTTTGTGCTTGAGCTTGTAGAAATACAAGTGATTGATTAGGAGCATATACCTAGGTTGTTTGTTTAAATTGTAAATTTAGCTTGAAATTAAATAATTTAGGTTGTTTATATTTAAACAAATTAGTTTAGTTCATTAGACTGTAAATAGGTACAAGAGATTCAATATACCAAGTGATAAAGGTAGGTACGAATAAATAATTATATTTGTAAAAGTATAGGATGTTTGAATTAAAAAGAAAATACTCGATAAAATCCATGTTGATCGAAACGGTGCAGTATGACTAGCATAACCATTATAAAGAGTGCCCGAGAAGAATCTCGACCATATTGACAAATAAAAAATCATCATAAAGGTTATCGGGGAAATATTACTGCATCAGAGTTTAGAGCATGGATAAAAATAAACAGAGTAGAAGAAAATATTCAAACAGACTATACTCTGCAAAAAATAAGTACTATATTTGTATATACATTTTTATGGAGAATATGTTAAATTTTATTTAACTTATTTATTTTGTAATTTATTGAACTGATCTGTTTAGGTGTAAATAACATTGAATTGTTTAAATTTCTAGCTAGAGTTACATATTTAGGCAAATCTCCCTAGTGTCAATGCTCTGATCCAATCTCGTGTACTAAGTTGATTCAAGTACATTTTATTTCCATGTTTATTTATTGTTTTCAATTTTTTTATCTTAGGTAGTTTGTTTGAGGACAAGAAAATACTTATGTATTTGATCTATTGTCAAATGTAGTAGTTAATTCGGGTCAATTTCGCACTTAAGGAGTTTGTTTTCTAAGCAATTTAGTATTTTAATTTACATTTTCAATATTTAGGCCTTAAGATAGAAAGTTAATAAAAATAATTGTTTTTAACACATTTTGTGGGTGTTGTGACCCAATAGGCTGACAAGGGCCTTCGGGTCTCCTAATTGGTTTAATTGAGTGTGTAGGATGGAGTTATAAAGACCCAATTGACGTGGAAGCAAAGGTCGAGTGATACACAAGCTTCTCGAGATGTCAAAGAACCAAAATAATGACACAATGCATATCTTTGGTGTTGTGTCATGCCAGGAAAGGGGTGTGGCACGACACACCTCAACGTGCTACCCAAGTTCACTCGAATTATTTTCCTCCGCGTAATTAAACTTATACAAAGACCTAGGACATCTCAAAGACCTAATTTGGGCTGCCAATACCTCTAGAAATAAGACATTAGGCATTGAATGTAATCAAGTCATCCTAGACGCCTTCAAAAACCCTTGTAGTTTAGAATTAGTTTTAGTTTATTTTCTTTCCGGTTGTTTTAAATACTTTATTATTCTTCTTCAATCAATTTTGATTCAAGGACTTGTTTATTTAATTAAAGTATTCAAATTATATTTTCCTTTGCATTTGTTTTATTTCATTATTCTAATCAAGAGATTTGTTACTCCATTTCCCATTCAATACTCAATCCACAATTATTCAAATCTCTTTTCTTCTATGAATTGGTTGTGTTTTTTACATGGTTTGTTCAATCGAAGTTGAGATTATGAATAACATGAGTGGAAAAATCCCTTAGGGGAGATTAACGAATGGATGGGAATGTGACTAACGGAGGATTTGGGATTTCTCGGGATGGATTAGTTGGTATAAATTATGTGTTCTTAAACTCTTAGGCTTGACAACTCTAATAAGTGATCATAGGCTAGATTACATCGGATGAAAAGTCGAACTGAGTAATTCATAACTTATCCTAGTTAAGAAAGTGAGGTTTGAAAATAAGCGAGTATCAACCAATTGATTAAGTTAATAAGTGTAACAACCCGTTTTCAGTAAAAATCAGAACAATGGTTTCGAGACCACAAATCCAAGTCAGAAAGAAAATTTATTTTAATTAGGTAAGTAATCATGTCCTGTTTTTAGTAATTTTTATATTTTTGAGATTGGAATAACCTAATCTAGCTATTTTGGGGATCAATTTGTAAAGTTATCAAAGTATAGAAAATTTCCATGGATGAAGATGCTAAAATTCTAAAATTTGTGGTAGAAATTCAAAGGTTGTTGATAGATAAACAACTTTTGTAAAGTGAATTTTCATGAAATTGTAATTTAGGGACTAAATTGTAAAGATGAAAATTCATGGAAATTATTTTATTTTTATGAAATATATGTCCTATAAAAGTTATATGTAAAAATTGGTTAGGCTTGGAATAAGAATTGAATTGCATGAATTTCATTTTCCGAGCCTAGGGATGAAATTGTCATTTATGGAAAGTATAGGGCAAAATGGTAATTTTGCCTTAGATGTGAATTGAATGAAATTGAAAGTGAATTTTATTAAATTAATGTTAAATTCATTTATATAGATCCAGATAATTCAAATACGAAGTTAGCTCGAGGAAAAGAAAAAGTAACGGATTAGTAGATTTTCGTATACGAACAAGTGACAAGGTAAGTTCGTGTAACTAAATTGTGTATGTTTATATGTTTGAATTGGATGTTGTATATGTGAATTGTATAAATGCCTTATGTATGAAATTGATCGCATGTCGGATTATCGTCGATAAATAATGAGTCCCGTTTGAATAAATGAAATTCGATGGATACATGATTTTTCGTATTGGTTGTGGTTATGCATATGTTTTGGTCACACCATAGCTCGGAAGAGCATCCTGTTATAAGCCTTCTCGAGCTTCTCGTTACATGGTTCCTGCGAGCATCCTAATCAGTAGTGATCCTACATGTGTTGCGGGCTATCGCAGCTCTTTGAGAGCGTCCTATTATTTGATCGGTTGTAATCCTGCATATATTACGGACACAAGTGCAACTCTTTATGAGTGTCCTAATATAGGCTCTTTATGAGCTTCCTGACATGGCTCGCTTGAACTTGCTATTATATGGCTATCTGGAGCTCCCTGATAATAACTCTTTGGAGTTACCTATTAAGTGTAATGAGCTTTTTGTTTTAAACTCTTATGAGTTTCATGATTTAGCCCGAATAAGCTTCTTGTTACATGGCTCACATGAGCATCCTGATATAAGGCTTGAGATAATGCTTCCTGATTATGTGCCCTAATTAGGTACCCTTGATTATGAGTTGACGTTTACAGATTTGTACACTTCAAGTATACTACATGAGCATATCCATCGATATTTCAAATAAAATTCAAAGGGTAAACTTCTGACATGTCTAAATTGAACTTAAAATGAAATGTCATGGAAATGTACATGTAATATGGAAGTATGATACGGAAAACATATGTAAATGAAAGTTACCATATGATGAGTTCATCTTTGATACTTAAAATTTATATGGAATAATGACTTACATGTTGGATGAAGTTGTGTGTTTTAGGCTATTAGCCAAATTACTTGGATGCATCTTTATATGCTTACCTTAAATGTTAATGTATGGTAAGTTACATTCCCATTATGCAAACTTACTAAGCATTAAATTCTTACTTTGATTTATTGTCTTCTGTTTTATAGTACTTGGAGGCTCGTGAAGGTTGGAACTTGGTCGGAGTCACATCACACTATCCCTTGGACCTCTCGGCATATGAAGCAAGCTAAAATTTGATATAATGGCATGTATAGGCTAAATAGATTAAGTGATAAAATATTTTGGTTGTAACTAGCCATTGAAATTACTAGTGTTAAGCATACTTTAATGTAATTATGTAAAGCCTTATTATGTTTGATGTGTGTTGAAAATGATTTTATGGTGAAAGGTATATAAAACAAATGATGAATGAATTTGAATTAGTATAATTGATAAATATATAAACATAAGTGCAAATTTGGTAAGTTTAATCACTTGAACATATGTGCTAATATGTTATAAAGAATACATGTATTTGGCTTGATTTTAATGACTTGAATTGGTTTAGAAATGTATTAAAATGTTAATGTAGGTACAAGGCAAAAATTTCGGTAAAAAAATAAAGGTTGAAAATGGCCTTATTTTGTCCACAAGGGTAGACACACGGGCATGTGTCTGAACCGTGTGTGACACATGGCCTAGCATGTAACACCCCAAACCCGGCCCATGAGCCCTGACTGGATCTGGTATTTCACGAAGTAAAATAATTTGTTTCATTTTGAAAACTTGGTGAAAACTTGATAAAATTTGGCTAAGGTATGAAAATTTTGTTTGAAAACTTAGTTAGGCTTTTTATAAATATAGTTGGGTTGATAACCCCTTTTGAAAACGGTTGATCATGTAGCATTTTAAAATCGTCAAAGTTGTAGTTGACTTAGTTTATTTTTGTCCTCTCCGGCTCCATCTCCACGATCTACTCATCTCAAAATGGTAATGGAAGGGGTGAATTACCAAGACTCAAAGTGTAAATCCCCACCGGAAAATACATCTCATACACAATTTATTAATAAACATGCACATGCAACCCCACCTATCCATCCATACTCCTTAACTACCCCGTGTGGTCAAAACCACTCGATGACCATGGGTCACAAATTAAATGATGGGGCCAACCCATCGTGTGGTCAAAACCATTGATGACCATAGGTCACAAATAATCAAGTGTGGTCAAAACCACGGTGGTACCAAACCACCGGGACTTAGTCATTTATCAATCGGTGTGGTCAAAACCACCGATGACCATAGGTCACAAATAATCGATGGGGCCAACCCATCTTGTGGTCAAAACCATCAAGCGATATCCATAAAATCATCCCTCCTCTCATCAATCCCACCACCACATGCTTATATATCAATTATCATATATCATGTCATAGCATTTAACATCATGTGATGGCATGCAAATCGTGGGGACTTACCGGAATCCATGCTTAGCCATAAGCAAAACACTACCAAAAGGTGAAAACAACAACAATAATCATGTAAATTAATAAAGTCCATTTACAAATCCCAAATATACTAGGTCTAGGTCACACAAGTCTATTAGCCAATTGGCTAAACTAGAGATCCCGAAGGATCAATTGTACCAAAAGTATGGCCTTTGGTCAATGTGGCTTATTCACTTACGAAACTCAACTTGTCCTATTGAGATTCCTACCAAAAACACTTGTTAACAATTGGCTTGCACATCTATACATAACCAAAGCCTATAGCCGAATGTTACTTACCACCTTACCTTAGGAGAATAAATCCCGGAAGCTTCCCTTAATGGCTATGGCTTCCCTACAATCGCTTAAATCATATTAGTAAGAATCATAGGCCATTCGGCCATAACCTTGTACCTAAAAGAGGTGATTATCCCTTACCTTAATGGTTATTTAGGCCCTAAACACCACAAGTCAGCACCACTTAGTGTTGTGAGGGGGTTCACTACCTTTAATGAAGAGAAAAGAACCAAAATAGCACCTTTCCTGAAGGGAGATTCGGCCAAGTGAGTCTAGTGGAAGAGGTAAGATTTCAACAGCAAAAGTGGTAGAGGTTCGGCTAATGGAGGAAGAAAAAGAGAAAGAAAAGATGTAGGGGAATTAATGGTGGTTTCGGCTTAGTAGAAGAAAAAGAAGCTGGAATTTTTTGAAGAAACTTGGCAATTGTCTAGGGGAATTTCGGCCAGCAACAAGAGAGAAAAAGAAAAGAATTATTGAAGAATTTTGGCACTTCCTTTAGGTGATAAAACCGAAAGTGGACAGCCCTCAAGGAGTCCTATAATCGGCCAATACCTCCCCCTCTTTGTGATAATTTAGCTTTTAATTATCACTCAAGAAAATAACACTTATCTTCCACTTATCTCCTATCATTTCCTTAAGCAAATTAAATAAAAATAAACTACTAACACCTACTACTACTCCAACCAAATTTAGAGCAAAAATTTAGCTCAACCTTATCACTTTTAAGAGTCCAACATGCAGCCAATACTCTCCCATACACGCCAAGCAAAAAAAAAAAATAAAAACCTTATGTTTGTTTACGTGGTTCAACTCGAACCTCATGCATGACCCCTTAAACGCCTCATGCCATCTCTCCCATTTGACTTTCATGTCATTAAGCCTCCTCATTAAATTTTAAAGCCTTCTACTGCCCTCTTCCTTTAACGCCAAGCCCAAAATAAAATGCTCCTCAAGCGTCCATCATGTCTCGAACCCGAGACCAAACACCAAGCCCTTTAAGTGGCGCCCAAGCCCTCCACCAACCCGACTTTCAAGGACATGAGCATAACGCCCTCCACCACTCGACATGACGCCCATTCTGCTCTTAAGTGGTATTCGTTACCTCATATCAAATGCCCAAACATGGCTCCAAGTCCAGGCCTAGAGACAAAACATGCTTAATAATCCTAGAACTAATTTAGGGTGTTACATAGCACATGGGCTTATCCACACGAAAATAAAATTGTCCATATGGTCTGCACACAAGTGTGTGGCGGTAGTGTGACCTAAGCAGATTGGGTAAGGACATGAGCTGGGAAGAAAAAATTGAAATTTTGATTTAAAAAAAAATTGAAATTTCTTTTGAGTTTTTGATTAAGTCCCGACTTGTTCCTAATGTATAAATTGGACCTCGAGGGTCCATTTAAGGGACAACATGATTGAATTATGATTTTTTTTGGATATGAATAATAAATGACATGAATTAATTGTATTTGTTCTGTAAACTCTGGTAATACTCTATAACTCGGTTCCGGCGATGGATATGGGTTAGAGGTGTTACAATTAGAGTCGGGAGGTAGTAATTGCTTGATCGGTGATTAATCCACTCTATACCCCAAATCCAAAGTTAGTTACAATCTCTAAAGTGACTTAATCTTCCTAATTGGTTTATTGGTTTAATTCATTTGTTTATTTTTATTTATTTTATTTTTATTTTTTGTCTTCTAAATATATTTTATGATCCATCGTAATATAGGAATTAACTATTAGTACTTACACTTAGTAATGTAAAAAGTATTTTCATTATTTGTTCCATCCTCCTTGGGTACGATCCTCAGAATACTTCAGGTATTTCATTGTACAACTATATTACAATTTGACTCATGCACTTGAAGACATTGCCATTCTCAATTCTTATATTTATGGTGTTATATTTATTCTATAAACATTAACTCATTTATAGGTGGTCATTAATGTTCTAGAAGTTGTGGATAAGAAAGTAGCTCATCAATATCTGCTAAGGCCTCTTAAATAGAGATATCTACACCTTCCTCGCTTTTCCACCAGTTGGCTCCCTTGAGCCTCCACAAGGTCAATGGTAGTGGGCACTACCTCCTCTATTGTGCCTTCCTTTACACAATTCTTTGGTTTAGCGTTTGATGAACCCTCCCATTTACTTCTACTTCTTTTATGAGCTTTTTCATATTCCTTTTGAGAAGTTATTTTCATTCTTTCCATTGGAAACATGAACAAGTAATGAACAAGTAATGAACAAGAACAAAAGTCGAGAGAACATGAACTTAAGCACTAGAAGCTTAAAGATAATGTGAATCGATTAACGTCATTGAAAAGCCCCTTTAAAGACCCTTTTTGGAAATACAATCAAATCAATTTCAAATCCCATATTCAAGTAGAAATGCATGTTCACTGCCACTCTCCATAACAACTTTCCCCTCTAAGATTTGGTTAGAGAAACAAGTTAGAACAAAGATACTTTCCCAACAATTTTTTTAATCTAAAATATCCATCATCAAAATGGCATCAGGTATTTGCATTTTGATTCCTTCCAAAAGTATCTAAATCACTTAGACTCGACACACACCAATAGAGGACCTCAAGCGCTCAAATATGTTTAGCCCTCGTGTAATGCCCTGAATGTTTTGGGCCTAAATGAATTGGGCTTTGGGCTTTGGGTCTTATAATTTTGTTTAAGCAAGAAAATGACAAATGACATGTTGGCTTTAAAGGTTTAATAAAATTGGAGTGTCTAAGGGTGTTGGAGAAGCTCTGGGTTCGAACTTTAAGAAGAAGGAATTTTTAATTAATTATTAAAGGAACCAGGGCGGTGAGTAGTTGGGCTTTTAAATAAAAATAGGGAAAAATGGCATCAAAGAGACTTGTGGTGGAGTGGCTAAGTGACGCCACTTAGGGTATAAGAAGGTGGCGTTATGGGCTAGCAAGGAGATACTAGGCTCATATCCTAGCTTAGTATTTTTTAGGAGTTTAATTTTGGCCTTCTAGAAGGTTGGATGAAACACCCCAAACCCGGCCCACGAGCCTTGACCGGATCTGGTATGTTCCCCGGTGAAAACCGTTTCAAATTCTTTTGTTACTTAGGAAAACTTGTGTGCTTTTAAAGAAAGATTGTTTTGGGTTGGGATCGAGTTGAAAACAAGTTTATTTTTATATTGAAAATCCATTTATTTCAGTTGACAAAATATTTAGAGTTTGTTTTAAATAAAATTGACTTAATCTTTAAATAACATAAATTCGTAACATAGTAATTAAAACAACAATAAAATAATCACTATGGCCTTATTACATAAAATAAAACCCAAAATAAAGTTTCAGAGTACTTAAATAAAATAAAATGTCCAAATTAAATAAAACTTGAATCGAGCATGGCCACCACAAGTTCTCGCCGTCCCGGTCCATCACCGCTCATCACCAAACATGTTCCCACCACGGGTGAGTCAATGCACTCAATGTGTAACCAACACCAAAATTAATAGAATTAGGCATACCATACATATCATGTTCATATAATAATTCAAGATAATGATGCAATCCCAACCCAAACCTATATGCCATCCGCTACACTCCACCCATACCATCCTCGCACATCGTGGGACTACTAAGTCAACCCTCCATCCGCTACACTCCATCAAGTCATCACATATTCTTAGTGAGACCAAGTCATCACATATTCTTAGTGAGACCAAGTCATCACATATTCTTAGTGAGACCAAGTCATCACATATTCTTAGTGAGACCAAGTCATCACATATTCATAGTGAGACCAAGTCATCACATATTCTTAGTGAGACCAAGTCATCACATATTCTTAGTGAGACCAAGTCATCACATATTCTTAGTGAGACCGAAGTCATCACATATTCTTAGTGAGATCAAGTCATCACGCTTCACTTAGTGAGACCAAGTCATCACCTTCACTTCCCCTTTCACAAATAACCCGAATGCCCCATATTATTCATATCATGCATATCATATTTAAATTCACTTTCATATCACTTTTCACATGTTAAGTATAACATATTTCATAATCCTAGTAGAAGTAGGAAAACGTACCTGAGTACTTTGTACCATAACATGGTACTTTAGCCACATTCTTACACTATCATATTAACAATTATATCATAATTAAGCCATAAAACTATTAAAATTAGTGTGAGTACACACGATACCTTAGCCATATTCTTACACTTTTATATTAGCACATATAATAAAATTAAAGTCAGAATCTATCAAGAGTTAGTGTAAGGGTACACGATACCTTAGCCATATTCTTACACTTTTATATTAGCACATATAATAAAATTAAAGCCAGAAATCTATCAAGATTTAGTGTGGGTACACACGATACCTTAGCCATATTCTTACACTTTTATATTAGCACATATAATAAAATTAAAGTCAGAATCTATCAAGATTTAGTGTGGGGTACACACGTTCTTAATAATACATTTAATTTAAACATAGCCATGAACCTATCAAAACTTAGGGTAGGGTACACACCTGTTTCGCTTAGTGATTCCTTGAGATTCCGAAAAGCTAGATCTAATGTTTAGATCCTTAGTCCCTACATTTGATTTATCATTTATTACTTAGCATAAATTTATTTGGTTATAATATCCAAATCCTAGTAGGATTTGTAAAAAGACTTACTTTTGATGCCGATTTAATGATTGTTCAAATCCCGAAAACTTTGGTTTCCTTCACCTGATATTCGGCCAACCCTAGATCTCAACATAGGTTAGTTTTTGGCTTTTTAATAATTAAAGAACCGATCTATGTAATCATACAAGCCTTGGCCGAATGCTTTTAGGTGCTTACCTTATGGATTTTAAATCTCAACTCCCTCCGATTAATGGAGATGCCGAATACCTTAGATCCAAATCCCAAATTCACCTTCCATATTTCGATCAATAAGATATAGGAGGGATTAAACTAACTTTCGGCTTAAAAGAAAGTATTATAATTATAACTATAGATCCTTACCCTTTATATTGAAATCGATAGATCCCTCTTGACACCACTTCAGAGATTCGGCTTAGAGACTTGATGAACAATCGGCTATGATCCCCTTATGTATTCGGTTTCAAAGATGAAAGAAGAGAGGAATAATAGGCTTAGAAGGAATCAGCTAGGAGGCTAAAAGAAAAGAAGAAAAAGAATGGATGCTCAAGAAGAATTTTCAAAAGGGAGAGGAGAAAGAATATTCGGCAGAAGAAAAGAGAGGGAGAATGAATAATGAATGGCCCTAGTCTTATCCTTTTATAGCCGAAATTACTAGGCCAAGAATCCTTAACTTGGCCACCACTCTTCCTTATTTTCCTAATTAAAGAATAATTCTTCATTTATCAACCTATTTAGCCGAATTTTAAAGAGAATTAAACTCTTCCCTTAAGAGTCCTTATGATCTTCTAATTAGCCGAGTTTTAAAGAGAGTGAAACTTCTCTTTTGTAAGCCTTTTGCCGTCCATCTCTTGGGCTTCTAGAAGCAAAATAAAACTTATTTTATTTGCTTCTTATGTGACTCGAACTCAAGCCCAACACCCTTGCATGTGGGCCATTTCTCGAGGCCTTAAGTGGCATCTTTAGCCACTTTTCCAAGTCCGTTAATGGGTCAAATTTCACATACTTTATATTTTAGGGTCACTCGCCCTAAGTTCCCTTTGAACTTTAAAATTGACATTTCGGGTCATTTTAAGTTTCCAAAATTTTCGCGTGGCTTTGTAAACTTGACATTTCCTAGGTTTCCAAAATGTTTACTTTCCTATTTTGGCTTAGTTTCCAAAATGTTTACTTTCCTCTTTTTAGCTTAGGTTTCCAAAATGTTCACTTTCCTCTTTTAACTAATCGTTCCATACATTTCCTTACATTTCCATACATTTCTTACATTTCCATACATTTCCATACCTTTCCATACATTTCCTTACATTTCCTTACATTTCCATACATTTCCATACATTTCCATACATTTCTTACATTTCCATACATTTCCATACATTTCTTTTATTTCCTTTCATTTCTTTACATTTCCTTACATTTCCTTATACTTCCTTTTATTTCCTTACATTTCCTTATATTTCCTTACATTTCCTTACATTTCCAAGGTTCTAAAGATGCACACCACACATCCATATCACAGTAAACATGCTATTTCATTAAGCAAAAATGCACACAATGGGATTCGAACCTCTTCCTTCAAAGTACTTCACGTGATGCCATAACCCTTACCCCTTAGGTGGCGCCCTTTGCCACTTTTCCACATCACTTCTTGTTTTTAACTTAAAACCAATAATTGTCCAAAGCTTTCTTCCATCCTAGGATTTTAAAACCCTTAATTCACTTCCAACCATTGTCAAAACCTACTATTCATGAATTATGCACAAATGCATAACCCTAATCTAGGATGTTACAGTTCTACCCTCCTTAAAAATAATTTCGTCCTCGAAATTACTTACTAACAATGACAATCCTTCTCACCAAGACTTATGCTTACGTCAAAGACTCGATCTTAATAGAACCATCATACTTTCCAGCACAATCTCTAAGTTCACGCCCTCGTAACTCATTTCTAACGTCACGATTTAATCGATTAAGAAGTTTTGTGTATTAAAAATTTTGTTTCACCGATTAACTGCAAGAAGTTTTATGGAAAGATTTTTTTTTGAAGTGGTTCTTCAGTATTCATACATGCACACAGCCTTTACATTCATACATCCATCAATCAATTATGAACTTTGTTCATTCGAGAAATGTTGTAGTTTTTATTGTTGTTGTTTTTCCACTACCTGTGGGTATTTTCGTAATTTACCCTCTGAGGTATTTTCGTAATTTGTCAAAATAAGGTTTCTTAGTGATTTTGTCAATAAGGGTATTTTGGTAATTTTTGAAATCCCGGGGGTATTTCGAAAATTTTGAAATTACAGGGGTATTTCAATAATAAACTAGGGTAAATTTGTAAATCTCAATAAATCAAGGGTATTTCAAAATTTGAAAAACTTGAGGGTTCTTTTTGAGAATTTATTTTCCAAATCGGTGATGTTGCAAAAATTTTGAAAATCAGGGTCATTTTGGTAATTTTGTCAATCGGGGGTAATTCCGTAAATTTTCAAATCGGGGTATTTTGGACTTTTGCAAAATAGGGTTTTTAAATACTTTTACAAAGTGAGGAAATTTTATTGAAATCAAGGGTAATAAGGTAAATTTAAAACCAAGGGCATTTTTGAAGATTTCTAATTTGAGGGCACTTCATTGATTTTCCTTACTGAGGATATTTTGGTCATTTGCACAGGTTGGGAGAAAATTTCGTAAATTTTTTTTTCTAAAATCAAGGTATTTTGATGTTTTACAAATTAGGGTTTTTGAACATTTTATAAAGTAATGAAATTTTGATAGGAACTGTGTGTACTTGGAAATTTCATAAACTAAGGGCATTTTTGTAATTTTACAAATAGGGGTATTTTTAGTAAATTTGTAAATCAGAAATATTTCAGGAAAATTTATAAAAATAATCTTTTTCAAATCAAGAGGGTAATTGAGAAATTTTAAAACTAGGGTTTCCATAAAAATACGGCTAGTCCCTTTTGGGTTTTAGTTAGGGTTTATCCTGTATAAGTTCTCTTGATTAGGGTGAACCGAGGCTACGCACTGTAGGATTCGAGTGGAGAGGAGGTGAGTCACATGGACTGTTTAAATACCAAGCTCCCACCGAAACCAATCCTAGACATGCGTACCATGGTTGCCACACCCTAACTCGGCGACTTAACCACAGGTTTGTTTGATTAGGCATTTAAGTGTTATGTAATTGTTGGGGTAACTAGTCCTAGGGTTCAAGTACTTAATCTCTATTCTACGCTCCATTCCATTTCTACCTTCTACAAATCATAATATAAATCACACAATGGATAGAAGTACTTACCGGTGGATCATGGGTTTGGAGACTTAGGTGCCATGTCGAAAACTCGAAAATTTGTCGAAAAATTCCTTTTGGGCTTTCTTTGGAAAATGTTTGGGCCTTAAACACAAGGTCGAGAGTTTAAAAGCGGGCTCGATACCAAATTGAAACACCCCAAACCCAAATTTCCACGAGCCTTGACCTGATCTGGTATGTTCCCTTGAAAACCGTTTCAAATTCTTTTGTTACTTAGGAAAACTTGTGTGCTTTTAAAGAAAGATTGTTTTGGTTAATGGACTTGAAAACAAGTTTATTTTATATTGAAAATCCATTTATTTCAGCTTGACAAAATATTTAGAGTTTGTTTTAAATAAAATTGACTTAATCTTTAAATAACATAAATTAAATATAGTAATTAAAACAACAATAAAATAATCACTATGGCCTTATTACATAAAATAAAACCCAAAATAAAGTTTCAGAGTACTTAAATAAAATAAAATGTCCAAATTAAATAAAACTTGAATCTGAGCATGGCCACCACAAGTTCTACCGTCCCGGTCCATCACTGTTCATCACCTGAAGCATGTTCCCACCACGGGGTGAGTCAACACACTCAATGTGTAACCAACACCAAAATTAATAGAATTAGGCATACCATACATATCATGTTCATATAATAATTCAAGATAATGATGCAATCCCAACCCAAACCTATATGCCATCCGCTACGCTCCACCTGCATTCATCCTCGCACACCGTGGGACTACTAAGTCAACCCTCCATCCGCTACACTCCATCAAGTCATCACATATTCTTAGTGAGACCAAGTCATCACATAATCTTAGTGAGACCAAGTCATCACATATTCTTAGTGAGACCGAAGTCATCACATATTCTTAGTGAGACCGAAGTCATCACATATTCTTAGTGAGACCGAAGTCATCACATATTCTTAGTGAGACCGAAGTCATCACGTTTCACTTAGTGAGACCGAAGTCATCACCTTCACTTCCCCTTTCACAAATAACCCGAATGCCCCATATTATTCATATCATGCATATCATATTTAAATTCACTTTCATATCACTTTTCACATGTTAAGTATAACATATTTCATAATCCTAGTAGAAGTAGGAAAACGTACCTAAGTACTTTGTACCATAACATGGTACTTCAGCCACATTCTTACACTTTCATATTAACAAATATATCATAATTAAGCCATAAAACTATTAAATTTAGTGTGGAGTACACACGATACCTTAGCCATATTCTTACACTTTTATATTAGCACATATAATAAAATTAAAGTCAGAATCTATCAAGATTTATTGTGGGGTACACACGATACCTTAGCCATATTATTACACTTTTATATTAGCACATATAATAAAATTAAAGCCAGAATCTATCAAGATTTAGTGTGGGGTACACACGATACCTTAGCCATATTCTTACACTTTTATATTAGCACATATAATAAAATTAAAGTCAAATCTATCAAGATTTAGTGTGGGTACACACGCTTAATAATACATTTAATTTAAACATAGCCATGAACCTATCAAAACTTAGGGTAGGGTACACACCTGTTTCGCTTAGTGATTCCTTGAGATTCTGAAAAGCTAGATCTAATGTTTGGATCCTTAGTCCCTACATTTGATTTATCATTTATTACTTAGCATAAATTCTATTTGGCTATAATATCCAAATCCTAGTAGGATTTGTAAAAAGACTTACTTTTGATGCCGATTTAATGATTGTTCAAATCCCGAAAACTTTGGTTTCCTTCACTTGATATTCGACCAACCCTAGATCTCAACATAGGTTAGTTTTTGGCTTTTTAATAATTAAAGAACCGATCTATGTAATCATACAAGCCTTGGCCGAATGCTTTTAGGTGCTTACCTTATGGATTTTAAATCTCGAACTCCCCTCCTGATTAATGGAGATGCCAAAATACCTTAGATCTGAAATCCCGAAATTCACCTTCCATATTTCGATCAATAAGATATAGGAGGGATTAAACTAACTTTCGGCTTAAAAGAAAGTATTATAATTATAACTATAGATCCTTACCCTTTATATTGAAATCGATGATCCCTCCCGACACCACTTCGTAGATTCGGCTTAGAGACTTGATGAACAATCGGCTATGATCCCTTATGTATTCGGTTTCAAAGATGAAAGAAGAGAGGAATAATAGGCTTAGAAGGAATCGGCTAGGAGGCTAAAAGAAAAGAAGAAAAGAATGGATGCTCAAGAAGAATTTTCAAAAGGAGAGGAGAAAGAATATTCGGAAGAAAAGAGAG
Organism: Gossypium rotundifolium; assembly: GCA_025506655.1. Taxonomy (NCBI): domain Eukaryota; kingdom Viridiplantae; phylum Streptophyta; class Magnoliopsida; order Malvales; family Malvaceae; genus Gossypium; species Gossypium rotundifolium. The sequence continues at coordinate 65,537,084 of CP106730.1, read as the reverse complement.
GAGAATGAATAATGAATGGCCCTATTCTCATCCTTTTATAGCCGAAATTACTAGGCCAAGAATCCTTAACTTGGCCACCACTCTTCCTTATTTTCCTAATTAAAGAATAATTCTTCATTTATCCACCTATTTAGCCGAATTTTAAAGAGAATTAAACTCTTCCTTAAGAGTCCTTATGATCTTCTAATTAGCCGAGTTTTAAAGAGAGTGAAACTCCTCTTTGCAAGCCTTGTGCCGTCCACCTCTTGGCTTCTAGAAGCAAAATAAAACTTATTTTATTTGCTTCTTATGTGACTCAACTCAAGCCCAACACCCTTGCATGTGGGCCATTTCACGAGGCCTTAAGTGGCATCTTTAGGCCACTTTTCCAAGTCCGTTAATGGGTCAAATTTCTCATACTTTATATTTTAGGGTCACCTAGCCCTAAGTTCCCTTTGAACTTTAAAATTGACATTTCGGGTCATTTTAAGTTTCCAAAATTTTCAGCGTGGCTCTGTAAACTTGACATTTCTAGGTTTCCAAAATGTTTACTTTCCTATTTTGGCTTAGTTTCCAAAATGTTTACTTTCCTCTTTTAGCTTAGATTTCCAAAATGTTCACTTTCCTCTTTTAACTAATCGCTCCATACATTTCCTTACATTTCCATACATTTCTTACTTTTCTATACATTTCCATACATTTCCTTACATTTCCTTACATTTCCTTACATTTCCATACATTTCCATACATTTCCATACATTTCCTTACATTTCCATACATTTCCATACATTTCCTTTTATTTCCTTTCATTTCTTTACATTTCCTTACATTTCCTTATACTTCCTTTTATTTCCTTACATTTCCTTATATTTCCTTACATTTCTTACATTTCCAAGGTTCTAAAGATACACACCACACATCCATATCACAAGAAACATGCTATTTCATTAAGCAAAATGAACACAATGGGATTCAACCTCTTCCCTCAAAGTACTTCACGTGATGCCATAACCCTTGCCCCTTAGGTGGCGTCCTTTGCCACTTTTCCACATCACTTCTTTTTAACTTAAAACCAATAATTGTCCAAAGCTTTCTTCCATCCTAGGATTTTAAAACCCTTAATTCACTTTCAACCATTGTCAAAACCTACTATTCATGATTTATGCACAAATGCATAACCCCTAATCTAGGATGTTACATTGGAAGTGGTGTGGTGATGGACTTTAAGGAGAGTGATCGAAGAGAAAATTTAGGAAAAGGATTGGGGAGTTATCAGGGAGAAAAATGAGGAGATGAGATGTGAAATAGTTGGACGATTGGGACTTTGGGGCGGTAGGAAGAGTTTCAGTTTTGTGTATAAATAGGGGTGCCGAATTCCCTCTGTGCTATTTCGGCAATTGGAATTCCCTTTGTGCTATTTTGGCAACTAGAGTGCTCTGCAGAATTTTCCTTCACTTTTTCTGTTCTAAACCTTGCCTCTTCCTTATGTGTTTTCTTTTCTTCTCTTTTAAAGACTTAAGTCGAATATCATTCTCTTCTTTATCCATTTTTGTGCCGTCCCACCTTTATCTCAATTGTTGGGGACCGAATATTCGTGACTTCAAAAGTCGAAAACCTTTATTCTTGGAGTCGATTTCTTCATCGCCCCAAACCTTGTGCCGAATACTCTAGTGACCAAATCTGTCATACTGTCATCATTCCTTTAATTTTTTGTGGATCAAATCTTCAAAAAATCGAAATCAAGCTTGGATCTACAAGTCTCTGTCGAAAAGCTATCCATACGTTTTGACTTTTGGGTAACTGTTCTTGATTTTGGGATAAGTTGGCCGAATAGTCTATAGTAAGGGAAAGGGTGACTTAATTGGATACAAGTCACCTATTATTTTTTCTTTAACGATTAATATTGATGCAGATTTAGGGGATATTCGTGAGTAGTAGCTAAGGAAGGGCTATTAGGACTGGTGGCACACGGTAAGGTTATGGTAAGGCTTCGATTTTTGATAAATATTGTGGTTAAGTGTGTGATTGATTGGAGGTTGGTATTGGTTGTAGGTTTAAGGCTGAGGAAAGTGTAACACGTCTCATTTTTCAGGTGTGTACATACACTTCACACACGACAAATCGGCAAAAGCTGAAATACTAAAAAATCAGAATGCCGAATAGTCGAAACGCTGAAAGGTTAGCGCCGGCAACCACATGAGCATGCAAAAATTCGTGTGGGAACACCGATACAACTACCGGGACCAAGAGAGTGATCCCATGGTCTCAGGCCACTATTTGGCCAATCGGGCCAAAAGGGGCTAAATGGGTCTGTCGAGCTCGTAGGCCCAAATCAGAAAAAGTTGATATGTGAAATTGAATGATGGATTGATATGGATGGTTTTATGATTTGATTATGATCGGGCCTAAAGGGCTACATATATATGATTGGGCTTAATGGACTATATGGACATGATTGGGCTTAGTGGGCCTTATGGGATTTTAGAAATACATGCTAGGGTTTTAATAGACTCTAGGCTTAGTTCTGATGAATTCTTAAATAGAATAAAACTTAATTTAATAATCAAACATGTCTGTGGACAAGTCGCTAGGGTAGAGTGTGGCAATGGACATATGCATGTCTAGGATTGGATCTAGGGAGAGCTTGGTACTTAAGCGGTCCTAGTGACCCACCTCCTCTTCTCTGGAATCCTATCTGGTGCATAGTGTCTGTTCACTTTAGCCGCGAGGACTTGTTGATGGGCCAAGGATCGTAATTAAGACCCATACTATTAAGAATTACTGAAATACCCCTATAGGGTAGAATTACCCAAAAACCCTTGATTTGTGAAAGGACTAAAATACCCCTATGTGTTGATTGTAAGATTTATGGATGTTACATGTACATTTGCTGCATTCATATTATATTCTGCTTAGGATGCATATGGGTGGGAATTATGGAACGGAGGAAGTATATGAGGATCGTATGGTTGCTTAACAACTGTGGATCCATCGATGGCTTATTAAGCCCATTATAAATCAGCAACTTTGCTGCAATGTTAGGTAGTACCGCAATCGGGCTACCCTTGATGTGTATCGAATAGGTGGGTCGATTTAGAAATCCCCACAGATGTGTTTTGGCGGGACGGAGATGATGTGTACGGGATGGATTATTTGGGGAGGGTTTGCACTGCATTGCATGATGATATTACTATGTTAATAATATGATATGTGTCGTACACACTGAGTTTTTGAAAACTCACTCCCTCTTTTATTTTTTTCAGGTGATCCTTAGTAGGCGGTTCGATGGATGGAGGGACTCAGAGGTGGCCAACTAGCAAGACGATTAGACCTGTTTTTCTTAATATCTAAGTTTTAGATTTTGTGTTATTTATTTTAAGTTCTTTTATTTCAAATTGTAATAAGGTTTTCCCTCTAGTTATTATTCCATTACTTCCACTATGCATTATAATTTTGAAAAGGAACCTAGATTTATTTCTTTTAAGTATATTTCAAGTTTTTTAAAAATAATTTTGTTTTAAGAACGAGCTTCCGTTGTCAAAGGAAATTTTTACATAGTAACAAGGAAATGGTTTTTGGATACACCTCGTTTGAAAGCAAACTGGATTTTACTTAACTTTTCTCTAGAAGGGTTTTCAATGAAAATAAGGTTTTCGCAAAAACACTTCAATGTGAGACGCCGAATCTGGGCCTAACTTCTAGGCTGGATTTGAGGTGTTACATTTAGTGGTATTAGAGCCCGATTGCAAAGCTCGGGCTGTGAAATAGGCTTTATTACTTGGGTTTTTAAAAAAACTATTTTTGGATTGGATCAAAATGTTTTGGAAATTCTTGTGATGTGGCACACCGAGTCTCTGAAGTTGAACCAAGTAAGTTCTCTTATTTTTAAGCTTGTTTAACTTGATATACTGTAGATAGTTAGTGGGCTACTTTAGATGATTATACTAAAGTTTTTTTAGTTAGAATGAAACTAAAGCCCGTAAGAAATTGAGACTATAGAGGATTTACGAAAATAACCTCTTTACTTAATACTATCATAAAACATCGGCTTAATTACTAAAACTAACTAAAATTTCATAAAATTCCTAATTCAGATAATACGAGAATCAACGATGAGCGCTAGAAGAGGTGCAAGGGGCCGCGGTAGAGGCCGTGGAAGTGTTAGGGCTGGATCGTCAGCATCAGGCCATATGCCCAACGTTGAAGTAGGAGAGGCTCTAGCTTTATCGAAGCTGAGACTAGACCGTATGACCGGGCTGCGGGGGATGACGCATTGTCGCAGGCAATGCTGAGGATTTTGGAAAGGGTTGTTGGGCCCAATAATGGTATTGGTAGTCATAGGTTAGTTTCGGAGCTACTACGATCTAATAGGGCCGAGGTCTTTAAAGGTATTGCTGGTGTGGCTCCTAACGTGGCTGAATACTGGGTGGAGGCCACTAAGAGGATAATGGAAGATTTGGACTGCTCACTTGAGTAAAAGTTGAAAGGGGCAGTATCGCTGCTTAGGGAGGAAGCATATCAGTGGTGGTTGATAGTGAAAGAGGGTACCCAACCTGAGTGGATTACTTGGGAGTTTTTCAAAACTGGGTTTCAAAGAAAGTACGTGGGTGCAAGCTATGTTGATGCTAGAAGGAAGGAGTTTCTGAACTTGATCCAAGGGAACAAATCTGTGGCAGAGTATGACGCGAAATTTCTACACCTTAGTAGGTATGCAAGAGTTATGGTGGCAACGGACTATGAGCGTTGCGTAAGGTTTGAGGATGGGCTTAGGGATAGCCTCAGGGTGTTGATAGCTCCTCAAAGAGCGAGTTTTTTTGAAGTTAGTTCAAAAAGAAAAGATAGCAGAGGAGGTGAACCACACTGAGCACCTGAATTGGGAGAAAGAGAAAGGCAAGAATAAAAGGGAGGCTGAGTTTTTTGGTGCGAGGCAAAGGCCTAGAGCTAAGGCCAGAGTTGATGGTCCAGTTGGAGCAAGGCCTCTTACTGCTAATCCAGGGGTGCCACCTTGTGCTGGTTGTGGGAAAGGTCATACAAAGAGAGTGCCGAAGAAGATAGGAGGTTGTCTAACTTGCAGATCTATGGAACATAGGATTAGGAATTGCCTAGAATCTCGACTCAAAGCCGCCCATGGGCCGGTAATGATCAACTACCAAGGGTGATCACCGCCGCCAAGGGCCGAGACAAAGCGAGCTAGGGGCGATAATGGCAATAGATGTGGACGTAGAGCACCCAAGTGAGGTGCGAGTCATACTAAGGTGAGGCAGCCAGCTTTGGCTCGTCTTTGCTCATCATTGGGAAGACGGGATGCCCAAATGTGATAATAGGTATGTTTTGTGTGGATGTGATATTTTGGGTGTAGAAACTGTATGCGTGCAATGTTTATCTGCTCCAGTGGGTAGGTTTTTTCTTGGGTAAGTGTAAAAGGGTTCAATTAGAGTTAAAGAGGGTTAGTGTTATTAACATCAGAGTGTGCAGTGAAAGCACAGTGGTGTGACTTGAGCGGTGTGATTATTAGTTAGTTTCCAATTTCGAGGACAAAATTTCTTTAAAGGGGTAGAATTATAACGCCCCAAATTTTTTGGGCCTAGATGAATTGGGCTTTGGGCTTTGGGTCTCATAATTTTTTTTTAAGCAAGAAAATGACAAATGACAATTTTTTGGCTTTAAGGGTTTAATAAACTTGGAGTGTCTAGGGGTGTTGGAGAAGTTCTGGATTCGAACTTTAAGGAGAAGGAATTTTTAATTAATTATTAAAGGAACCAGGGCGGTGAGTAGTTGGGCTTTTAAATAAAAATAGGGCAAAATGGCATCAAAGAGCCTTGTGGTGGAGTGGCTAAGTGACGCCACTTAGGGTATAGGAAGGTGGCGTTATAGGGTAGCAAGGAGATCCTTGGTTCGAATCCTAGCTTAGTATTGTTTAGGAGTTTAATTTTGGCCTTCTAGAAGGTTGGAAGTGGTGTGATGATGGACTCTAAGGAGAGTGATCAGAAGAGAAATTTTAGGAAAAGGATTGGGGAGTTATCAGGGAGAAAAATGAGGAGATGAGATGGGGAAGAGCTGGAGCCGATTAGGACTTTGGGGGGTAGGCAGTTTTGGTTTAGTGTATAAATAAGGGGTGCCGAATTCCCTCCGTGCTATTTCGACAATTGGAAATCCCTTTGTGCTATTTTGGCAACTATAGTGCTCTGCCGAATTCTCCTTCACTTTTTCTGTTCTAAACCTCGCCTCTTCCTTATGTGTTTTCTTTTCTTCTCTCCTAAAGCCTTAAATCGAATATCATTCTCTTCTTTCTCCATTGCTTGTGCCATCCCACCTTCATCTCAATTGTTGGGGATCGAATATTCGTGACTTCAAAAGCCGAAAACCTTTGCTCTTGGAGCCAATTTCTTCATCGCCCAAAACCTTGTACCGAGTACTCTAGTAACCAAATATCTATCGTGCAGTCATCATTCCTTTTATTTTTGGTGGATCGAATCTTAGAAAAATCGAAATCAAGCTTGGATCTATAAGTCTCTGTCGAAAAGCTATACATACATTTTGGCTTTTGGGTAAGTGTTCTTGATTTTGGGATAAGTTGGCCGAATAGTCTATAGTAAGGGAAAGGGTGACTTAAGTGGATACAAGTCACCTATTATTTTGTCTTTAACAATTAAGATTGATGCAAATCTAGGGGATATTCGTGAGTAGTAGCTAAGGAAGGGCTATTAGGACTGGTGGCACACGGTAAGGTTATGGTAAGGCTTCGATTTTTGGTAAATATTGTGGTTAAGTGTGTGATTGATTGGAGGTTGGTATTGGTTTTAGGATCAAGGCTGAGAATAGTGTAACACGTTTCATTTACCAAGTGTGTACATACACTTCACACACGATAAATCAGCAAAAGCCGAAATATAGAAAAACCAGAATGCCGAAAAGTCAAAACGCCGAAAGGTTGGCGTCGGCAACCACACGAGCGTGTGAACATTCATGTGGGAACACCGATACAACTATTGGGACCAAGAGAGTGATCTCATGGTCTCGGGCTGTAACACCCCAAACCCAGCCCACGAGCCTTGACCGGATCTAGTATGTCACTGTGAAAAACGTTTGAAAAGAATTTGACTTAAAGGTGAAAACGATAAATTTATTGTCTTTGGAAAAACATTGTATAATTAAAAGCCCATAAAAAATTTAGTTGTTATAAAATATCCGATTTGAAAACTTTATTATATATTCTAAAGATGTAAGTTGTCAAAATAAGAACATTTTCAAATAATAATTTAAACGCCAATCCAACCAAGACATCGTAAAATCCTTAAATACTTTAGGAGGCCCTTATTACATCAAATAAATTCCCAAATCGATAATATAAAATTCAGAATCACTTAAATCATCTTCCCAGATGGGCCACCACGTATCCACTCCAACCCGCCCAAGCTATATGCATCACCGCAATGTTGGTAAAAATTTGGGTGAGTCACATGACTCGATGTGCAATTAGTCCACCAATTCCACCCACATGTCAAACCACATATTTACCCACATGTCGATATTAATGCAACGTTATTCACATAATTTCACTTATTGGGCTTGGCCCATAACCATATCACATTCTTATAATAGGGTAATTAACCACATGTTTCCACATACTGGGCTTGGCCCATTACCACATTAATTCACATACACAATTATGTCCATCCTCTACACACCCCCGTATCCAGCCTACCACACACCAGGGGATTTTTAAATCACCCTTTCCTTTTTACTCCAATATGGCAACAAATGCCATCCACGCGAACTTAATCGCAATTAGTCCACAACACGACCTCAGTCAGCGCCAATCCACGATGTAGCTGAAGCTATCATCAAAACCACAATGAGCACAAAGCCATCAATAACCACGATATGGAACATAGCCTATATCAATCACGATGAGGCACAGAGCCATTCATCAAACCACGTACTCGAAGTACACCCTGTCCTTCTTTTATATCCTGCCCATGCACATGCAACGTAAAATAGTGCCATGCATGTACATGTTATTTCGCATATTATCACATATTCATAACAATAGTCACATTTCATCAGATTCGGTACTTACCGGATTATCGACATACCCCTTGAGGGTATCCACATCACAATTTCCATTGCTCTAGTTAGCACATTCATAACACACATACAGATATCACATACAATCATAAACTCGGAAAACAGTAGGCTAACTACACACTTGCCTATTAGCAAAATCCCGAACCACTCGAATCTAACACGATCTCGAAACGTGGTTCTTCCTTCTCCCTAAATGCCGATTTGGTCTCCTACCAAATCCCGAATCACACTCTGAGTTCCCTTTGCAATCGGCCACCCACTGGTACCTACAAATAATTAGCCTTCGGCTATTGAACGAATACAGAGTAGATCTAAACTTACTAAGTAACCTTACCGTTTGACTTACCAAAATCGATTGCTTCCAAAATCCAAAGAGCCTAAAAGAAATAAGTTCCTATGGTTAGGATCTTACTATCACATACCCAAAATTTGGCTTTTGCCCTCATGAGAATCAATAGAGAAAATAGAAAAGAAATTTGGCCAAGACAATTACCTATCTTCCAAAACCGATTGAAGAAAACCAATATGAAGACCTTCCCTTGATGATATTCGGCCAAGACAAATCAAGAAGGAAATGGGGAGTTTCGGCTATGGTTTTGAAAGAAGAAAGCAAATGATATGTGGATAAAAAGAAATGAAATATGTGAGTGGCAAAGAAAATCAAAATGAGAGAGAGGATTCGGCTTTAGCAAACAATGAAAGAAAAATCAAGAAAGATGGGGAAGAAAGAGGTTCAGCCAAAAAGAAAGTAAAAGAAAGATGTTGTTTTGAACAAATAAGAGGTGAAAGAAAAAGAGATATGGGAGAAAGAGATTCGGCCAAACACCTAGTTTGCCGAAAAAGAGAAGAGCATAAGGTGCTAAATGTGGTTTCGATTTTTGTCAAAAGAAAATGGCCAATATGGCACTTTGATGGCATTAGAATTTCGGCACCAAACAAAAGAAACTCAACAAAATAAACACCCAAACCTTTAAGAGAGTTTCAGCTAAGGAGAGAGCTTTTGGAGAAAAGTGAAAAGATGAACAAATTGTTAAGTTTTGGCCAACTATCATCCCCTAATCCCATTACAAAATTCGGCCAACACACATGCCAACATAATCCCCCTTTTTCATCCTCATTTCTTCCCTATCATCCCCTTAATTCCTATCACAAATAAACCAACCCCCTTAGCCCCTTATGCCGTCTAGGTTCATGGTCAAATGACCATGGAAAAGCTTCCAAAACATCACCCACTCTTCAAGCATTTTGTCCCCTTATCCTTCCATAACCTCTTGATTCCATACCATAACTACTAACTTGCCTTTTCCCTTTGGTCTACTATCCAAAAATGATAAAATCCAACCTTATCTTAATTAGAGTTGACCGACACATGCCATCCACATGCAAAAATAAAAGTCACCTTATTGCCATTCATGGGATTCAAACCTCTTCCCTCATGCAATTACGCATGCGCCAATTCCACCTTACTACTAGCTCATCTTATGCTAACATTAAACACTTAAATTAACTTAAGCATCAGAATTACTTGATCCACTTCACTAAATTCTCCATAACTAAAAATTATTCTAAACCAATTAATTCCAAGCCTTCTCAAGACTGTATTAGGCATACAACAAAATTACATCCGAGCTAACACAATCAACAAGATGGTACTCAAATTTTTCCTAAAGCCCAAGGCCCAATCGGCCCAATCCTAGTAGGCCCAATTTTGGGATATTACAATTCTACCCTCCTTAAAAATAATTTCGTCCTCAAAATTACTTACTAACGAACAATCGTCCGTCCTAACTCACCATACTACGCTATCGTCACAAGACTCGATTTAATAAAACTAGCACATTTCTTTTGCAAAATCCCAAAGTTCACAAATAAGATTCCATATACTTCGCTAACATCACAAGAATGAACTAGCTTTATAACAACCAAAGTAATTAAGAAATTCCGAGGATTAGGGAACATACCCGATCCTATCTCGGCCAACTTCCTCCTTGCTATGACTGATTGCCTAAGCCAACCTTGTTTGCCTTGCATCCAACCTTCAAAGACTCTCTCGCTTGGTGTTCCACGCCCTGGACTCATGCCCTATCCATCACTTGAGGACATTTCTTAACCAAATGAGCCTTAGACCCATACCGAAACATTCCTTGCTATTTCCCCAACATTCTCCTACATGAGCTCTCCCACATTGGGCACATAGATGACTCGATTCTCCTGAATCGCATGTACACGCCCTTGGCCTTTTCAAAACCTTCGATGATTCCGACGATCCAAAACTTCTCTTATTCCTGTTCCTATTCTTTTTCGATTTTGCCTCACGCCTTCTTAACTTCTTCACTATCCGAGATTTCTACTAGAATTGCAAAATCTCGCTTCTCTCTGGTGCGATCAACACTGCACTCATCCCGCAATCCATCTTCGAATCGGACACACTGTTGTAATCGTGGCCACGATTCCTTTAGCATATTGACTTAATCGTACAAATTCTGCTTCGTACCCTGCCACCGACATACTTCCTTGTATCAAATTTAGAAACTCCTTCCTTTGCGAGTCTAAATAACTAGCTCCAACGTATTTTCCTTCGAACTTAACCTTAAAGTACTCCCAATCTACTCGATCCGCAGGGTACCTTGTCTAATGTTGAGCCACCATCGATAAGCTTCATCCCGAGCAACGAGACAAAGACCTTTCAATTTTTCTTCCGCCATTAGATCCAAATCATCCATAATCCTTTCAATCGCTTCTAGCCAATACTCCGCCATGTTCGAGCTACACCAGACACTCCTCCAAAAATCTCGGCCCGCTTGACTTAAGTCTTTCGAGCAATCGATTTTGAGCTCCATTTCTCACATTAGCTCCTCGCCACTCGCCTAGCACTCGCAACATGGCCAATGATATCGTCATCATCCTCCACCGATCTTGATCCTCTACCACCGTCAAGGCAGATATCATTTTTGACCCATGGCCGACCCTACTAGTTCGACATCGACATTCTACCTCGACCACGTTCACTAGAACTCATTACTAACGTCGCGATTTAATCGATTAAAGGTTTTATGCATTCGTACTTTGTTCCACTGTTTATCCGTGAACAATTTTATGAAAAGGAGTTTAATAGTGGTTCTCTCGATCAAACAAAGTCTCAGTTCAAGTTCACTATTCTAATTCAAAGATTCACATTCACATTCACATTCACATTCATCCATCTCGATAGAGACATATTCATTCACAACATTCACTTCACTACTTTGGGCATTCCTGATCATTCCCCACCGAGGGGTAATTTTGTTATTTTTCCTATAAGGGTATTTTTGTAATAAATCGGGGTCAATTAGAAAATATTTTACAAATCAAAGGCATTTCAGAATTTACAAAACCTCGGGGGTTATCTTGAAAATTTGTTTTCCAAATCAAAGGTGTTGCAAAAATTTCAAAAATCGGGGTTATTTTGGTAATTTCAGAAACTAGGGGTACTTTGGTAAATTTCCAAATCAGGGTATCTTAAAAATTTACAAAATTTGGATTCCTGATATTTTGTAAAACAAAAGTATATTTGCAAAAGTCGAGGGTAGTATGGTAATTTTAGAAACCAAGGGCATTTTTGTAATTTTACCACCATCAGGGGTATTTTAGTAATTTGGCAAACCACAAAATTTTTCGAGAAATTTTCAAAATAAATTTTGTTATAAATCGAAGGGGTAATTTAAGAATTTTAAAAAAAAACTAGGGTTTTTATAAAACAGTATGGCTAGTCCCTTTCGGGTTTTAATTATCGGTTTAGCCCGTGAATAAGTCCTCTTGGTTAGGGTGAACCGTAGCTACGCACTAGGTAGGATTCGAGTAAAGAGGAGGTGAGTCGCTAGGACTGCTTAAATACCAAGCTCTTCCAATCCACTCCTAGACATGCGCACAATGGTTACCACACCTTAACTCAGCGACTTAGTTCACAGGTTTGTTTGATTGTCCTTAGGTCTTATGCATGTGTTTGAGTGCACTAGCACTGGGGTTCAATAGCCCTAATCTTCTAGTCTACGAGCCCAATTATGCCTATAACATTCACATATACAAATCACTTCAATAGTCGAGGTACTTACCTCAAGGACTTGGCCTGAGATACAAAGCCATGCTAGAATAAAACTGAAAAATTTATGAAAGCCCAAATCTTTGAAAAGCCCATCTTAAAAAAAATGTTTTTGGGCCCAAAACCCTCAAAGCTGAGTTTTGAACTGGGCTCTGATACCAAATTGTAACACCCCAAACCCGGCCCACGAGCCTTGACCGGATCTGGTATGTCACTGCGAAAAACGTTTGAAAAGAATTTGACTTAAAGGTGAAAACGTATAAATTTATTGTCTTTGGAAAAACATTGTATAATTAAAAGCCCATAAAAAATTTAGTTCTTATAAAATATCCGATTTGAAAACTTTATTATATATTCTAAAGATGTAAGTTGTCAAAATAAGAACATTTTCAAATAATAATTTAAACGCCAATCCAACCAAGACATCGTAAAAATCCTTAAATACTTTAGGAGGCCCTTATTACATCAAATAAATTCCCAAATACCGATAATATAAAATTCAGAATCAATTAAATCATCTTTCAGATGGGCCACCTCGTATCCACTCCAACCCGGTCCAAGCTATATGCATCACCGCAATGTTGGTAAAAATTTGGGTGAGTCACATGACTCGATGTGCAATTAGTCCACCGAATTCCACCCACATGTCAAACCACATATTTACCCACATGTCGATATTAATGCAATGTTATTCACATAATTTCACTTATTGGGCTTGGCCCATAACCATATCACATTCTTATAATAGGGTAATTAACCACATGTTTCCACATACTGGGCTTGGCCCATTACCACATTAATTCACATACATAATTATGCAATTATGAAACCCAACCCACCTAGGGTCCATCCTCTACACACCTCGTATCCAATTTACCACACACCGTGGATTTTAAATCACCTCTCCTTTTTACTCCAATATGGCAACAAATGCCATCCACGCGAACTTAATCGCAATTAGTCCACAATGCGACCTCGGTCGATTGCCAATCCACGATGTAGCCAAGCTATCATCAAAACCACAATGAGCACAAAGCCATCAATAACCACGATATGGCACATAGCCTATATCAATCACGATGAGGCACAGAGCCATTCATCAAACCACGCATCAAGTACACCGCCCTTCTTTCATATCCCACCCATGCACATGCAACATAAAATAGTGCCATGCATGTACATGTTATTTCGCATATTATCACATATTCATAACAATAGTCACATTTCATCGATTCAGACTTACAGATTATCGACATACCCTTTGAGGGTATCCACATCACAATTTCCATTGCTCTAGTTAGCACATTCATAACACATATACAGATATCACATACAATCATAAACCCGAAAATAGTAGGCTAACTACACACCGCTTATTAGCGAAATCCCGAACCACTCGAATCTAACACGATCTCAAACGTGGTTCTTCCTTCTCCTAAATGCTGATTTGGTCTCCTACCAAATCCGAATCACACTGAGTTCCTTTGCAATCGGCCACCCACTGGTACCTACAAATAATTAGCCTTCAGTTATTGAATGAATACGGAGTAGATCTAAACTTACTAAGTATCCTTACCGTGTGACTTACCAAAATCGATTGCTTTCAAAATCTGAAGAGCCTAAAAGAAATAAGTTCCTATGGTTAGAATCTTACTATCACATACCCAAAATTTGGCTTTTGCCCTCATGAGAATCAATAGAGAAAATAGAAAAGAAATTTGGCCAAGACACTTACCTATCTTCCAAAACCGATTGAAGAAAACCAATATAAAGACCTTCCCTTGATGATATTCAACCAAGACAAATCAAGAAGGAAATGGGGAGTTTCGGCTATGGTTTTGAAAGAAGAAAGCAAATGATTTGTGGATAAAAAGAAATGAAACATGTGAGTGGCAAAGAAAATCAAAATGAGATAGAGGATTCGGCTTTAGCAAACAATGAAAGAAAAATCAAGAAGGATAGGGACGAAAGAGGTTCGGCCAAAAAGAAAGTAAAAGAAAGATGTTATTTTGAACAAATAAGAGGTGAAAGAAATAGAGATATGGGAGAAAGAGATTCAGCCAAACACCTAGTTTGCTGAAAAAGAGAAGAGCATAAGGTGCTAAATGTGGTTTCGATTTTTGTCAAAAGAAAATGGCCAATATGGCACTTTGATGGCATTAGAATTTCGGCACCAAACAAAAGAAACTCAACAAAATAAACACCCAAACCTTTAAAAGAGTTTCAGCTAAGGAGAAAGCTTTTGGAGAAAAGTGAAAAGATGCACAAATTGTTAAGTTTTGGCCAACTATCATCCCCTAATCCCATTACAAAATTCAGCCAACACACATGCCAACATAATCCCCCTTTTTCATCCTCATTTCTTTCCTAACATTCCCTTAATTCCTATCACAAATAAACCAACCCCCTTAGCCCCTTATGCCGTCTAGGTTCATGGTCAAATGACCATGGAAAAGCTTTCAAAACATCACCCACTCTTCAAGCCTTTTATCCCTTTATCCTTCCATAACCTCTTGATTCCATACCATAACTACTAACTTGCCTTTTCCCGCTGGTCTACTATCCATAAATGATAAAATCCAACCTTATCTTAATTAGAGTTGACCGACACATGCCATACACATGCAAAAATAAAAGTCACCTTATTGCCATTCATGGGATTCAAACCTCTTCCCTCATGCAATTACTCATGCGCCAATTCCACCTTACTACTAGCTCATCTTATGCTAACATTAAACACTTAAATTAACTTAAGCATCATAATTACTTGATGCACTTCACTAAATTCTCCATAACTAAAAATTATTCTAAACCAATTAATTCCAAGCCTTCTCAAGACTATATTAGGCATACAACAAAATTACATCCGAGCTAACACAATCAACAAGATGATACTCAAATTTTTCCTAAAGCCCAAGGCCCAATCGGCCCAATCCTACTAGGCCCAATTTTGGGATATTACACAGGCCACTGTTTGGCCAACCAGGCCAGAAGGGGCTAAATGGACCTATCGAGCTCGTGGGCCCAAATCGGTAAGAGTTGATGTGTGAAATTGAATGATAGATTGATATGGATAGTTGTATGATTTGATTATATCGGGCCTAATGGGTTACATATACATGATTGGGCTTAATGGACTATATGGACATGATTGGGCTTAGTGGGCCTTATGGGATTTTAGAAATGCATACTTGGGTTTTAATGGACTCTAAGCTTAGTTCTGATGAATTCTTAAACAGCATAAATCTTAATTTAATAATTAAACATGTTTTTGGACAAGTTGCTAGGGTAGAGTGTGGCAATGGACATATGCATGTCTAGGATTGGATCTAGGGATAGCTTGGTACTTAAGCGGTCCTAATGACCCACCTCATCTTCTCTGAAATCCTACCTGGTACGTAGTGTCAGTTCACTTTAGCCGCGAGGACTTGTTGACGTGCCAAGGTTCATAATTAAGACCCATACTGTTAAGAATTACTAAAATACCCCTGTAGGGTAAAATTACTGAAATACCATTGATTTGTAAAATTACTAAAATACCCCTATGTGTTGATTGTAAGATTTATGGATGTTACATGTGCCTTTGTTGCATTCATATGATATTCTGTTTAGGATGCATATGGGTGGGAATTATGGAACGGAGGAAGTATATAAGGATCGCATGGTTGCTTGACAACTTTGGATCCACCGATGGCTTTTTAGGCCCATTATATGATCAGCAGCTTTGCTGCAACGTTAGGTAGTACCGCAACTGGGCTACCCTTGATGTGTATCGGATGGGTGGGTCAATTTATAAATCCCCACAGATGTGTTTCAGTGGGACGGAGATGATGTGTACCGGATGGATTATTTGGGGAGGGTTTGCATTGCATTGCATGATGATATTACTATGTTAATAATATGATATTTATACTATTTGTTTTCATGAGGGTCGTACACACTGAGTTTTTGAAAACTCACTCCCTCTTTTATTTTTTTAGGTGATCCTCAGTAGGCGGTTCGATGGATGGAGGGACTCAGAGGTGGCCAACTAGCAAGATGATTAGACTTGTTTTTCTTAATATCTAAATTCTAGATTTTGAGTTATTTATTTTAAGTTATTTTATATCGGATTGTAATAAGATTTTGCCTCTAGTTATTATTCCATTACTTCCACTATGCATTATAATTTTGAAACGGAACCTTGATTTATTTATTTTAAGTATATTTCAAGTTTTTTGAAAATAATTATGTTTTAAGAATGAGCTTCTGCTATCAATGGAAAATTTTTACATAGTAACAAAGAAATGGTTTTTGGCTACCCCTCATTTTGAAAGCAAACTGGATTTTACTTAACTTTTCTCTAGAAGGGTTTTCAATGAAAATAAGGTTTTCACAAAAACACTTCAATGTGACATCCCGGATCGAGCTTAACTTCTAGGCCGGGTTTGGGGTGTTGCACCTCGAATGCTATACTGGATTCTTGGAAATGTAAATGACACTTATGTTACCATACAAAGTACTAGTCATATCTAACTCAATGTTGGATCTGGTGCCCTGAGTGTAGTATATTTGTTTGTAAACTTGTAAGTTTTTCAAATAGATTGATTAATAAAAAAATTCATTGAATACAATTAATATGCTTTTTATTATTGTCCTCAAATGGGTTTGCAAGGAAAGCAAAATGGAAGGAAGTTTTGCTCATTGGTTGTCTAATGTTTAACTAATACCAAGCGGTATTACGTGGTTGGATCGCAATACGAAAAGTCAACTTATATTAGTAGGTGAACCTAAAAATGTCTTTAGTCTAACAGAAATGAACAAACTGATTGAAATACTAATATGTCGTATATCAAGTCCAATTGGGGAGATGTCTTGTCTTGGGCATCGGCGTGAATGACTCTTAAAAGATAGAGACATATATGTGACTGACTGGATTAACAGTACATTGGACTGGACCCAAGTAGAATAGATTTTGAATACTTTTATGGATTTATTCACTTCTGACGTTCATAGTGTGACATACCTAAATCTTGAGTGGATGGTGGACTATGTATGAGTGACTTGTACACTTTGATGTAAGTGAAAGCCTGAGTTCGAATATATAAGGAATTTAAAGATAGTGCACTGGGTGTATGACTTCTGCAGTATGTAACATCATTCACAACAGTGGAATTCATGGCTTCAGAAATGGGAAAATCTTATCCTCTTATTGGCATTACTTAGTTGATGAAAAGTAAACATGGAAATGGGTGTTTCATTTTTGTGATAAATGACTTAATTGCTATTCGATTGTAATTGACTTTTCATAAAGGAAAATGTAATGGTTACCATGAAATAAAATAGGATCATATTGGGAGAACAGATATTATCCCAAAGAGATCAAGGATATCCTATGAGGTTAACATACTTATGACAATGCCATTAGACAAGCACTGAGTAGTTACTTTCGTAATGGCATGTTGTTAGGGAGAGCTCAGTCACAATACTATAGTGGAACGACTTTGTGACTAAATGAATTTATAATTAATAGGAAAAAATTCAAAACTTAATTATAAATTATTTGAGCCCTAATTATATATGTTCAATTGGTCCTCCGCTAGCTCGTTGAAACCATAAATGAATTGTGTGCTTGAATAGAAATGAACAAAATGAATAGGAAAAGAAAAATGGGAAACATTTAGAAATGATTATGGTTTTTTTTTAAATGGAAAAATTGAATCATTTGGAAATGAATGTAGGTTTCCAAAATGGAAATGATTCGTTTACAATTCTATATGGACTACTTAAAAATGATCGAAAAGTTTATGTTTTTGAGTTGTTTGAAAACCTGAAAATGAAAATAAATCATTCGGCCACATTAAACATGTTGAGTTGTGAATTATTAAACATATTTTCTCGAAATTTTACTAGGGTAAAATAGTCAAAATTTTACCGAGGGTAAAATAGGGATGAGAAAATTGTTTAATATAGAATATTAAAGTTTCTTTTTGGAAATAGAAAAATCAAATCGAGTTGGATCACAATACAAACTATTGGATCAAAAGGCCCAATAAGTACTCATAATTGGACCCAATGTGAGAAAGGCCCAAAACCCCTTATTTAACATGAAGGGGGTGACAACCCTAATAGGAATACTAGGGAGTGCCATCCACCTCACTCCTACTCTAAGAAGGAACTTTTTTTTTCTATTTGAAATAAACCACTACAACTCAACAAGAGTTCTACTTTCTCATATTATATATAGATGACACCAGTAGGGCATAAAACAAATTTTGGAGAGCTTGTTACCCTACCGAAAAATAGAGAGAAATTATTCTCAACTATTAAATATATTTTTCAAGAATAAAAAGTCTACCGATTTCTATTAAAAAAGAGAGAAATTTTGTTTTCACCCCAAGTAAAAGAGAGAAAACTTATCTAATTATGTGTCCCAATTCAATTGGTTCGAGACCACATTCGAAGTAGTTTGTGGTACAAGAATAGCAGAGAAGATCGTTTGGTTGAAATTTGGCAACAACGAACATCCGTTGAGCCAAAAACACATGTATGAATCTGGTTAGGGTTTATTGCTATAAATATAAAAAAACGGGTTGGTTTTGAAATTTTAAATTTTTTGTTGTGCAAGAAAATTGTTTTCAAATCAGATTTTTCCAACACTAAACACTAAAATCTTTCATAATTTGCTTCATCCATAGCATTTGAACACAAAAAATCCTTAAAGCAATAAGATTGAAGCTTGTTTCTTACTATACTATGGTACCAAGTTCAAACAAAGATAAAAACAACCACCTAATGTATTTTTACTATCATTAATGTTTCATGCCCATTCAACATCATTTTAACCAACCAGACTTATATTGTTATCCTTTGAGAACCAAATTCCAAAATCAGTGGTGCCATTGACATGTTGGTCAATCCTCTTCACAGCTTTAACATAGGAC
Source organism: Gossypium rotundifolium (assembly GCA_025506655.1). NCBI lineage: Eukaryota > Viridiplantae > Streptophyta > Magnoliopsida > Malvales > Malvaceae > Gossypium > Gossypium rotundifolium. The sequence goes on along the minus strand of CP106730.1, from coordinate 65,518,016 downwards.
TCTTTTAGACTTTCCTAGTACTAGCACATACTCCTACGCAAAATAATAAATCAGGTCTACTAGCAGTAAGTACAAGAGACAACCAATCATGCTTCTGTAAGTGGTCTCCAGACGGGCACTCCCTTCTCATCTTTGGAAAATTTCTCACTAATAGCAATAGGAGTCTTAGTTTCTTTAGCACTCTCCATTCTTTTCATGCTTTTCTTGTAACACCTCAATTCTGACGGGTCTAAAATTTTGGCTTATAGCAGTAAACAGATTGTCTGGCATAGTGTTATCCATCCAAATGATAATTTTGGCATATAAATGTGGGCATATAGTAACCACCACATGAGTTAGTAAGAATTTGAATTCATGATATTTTGCTACATTAAAGAGAAGTTCGCGTTAATTGATAAAGGGTAAGTATGGAAGGAGCATTCGCCAAAGGTATAGTACGCATAATTTGTCTAGAATATTGTTCTAGTTAGATTCTAAGTAACTTGGCTAGAAATTAACTAAATAGCCAAGATGGATAATTATGATTAGAAGGTGCTTATTTATATTTCTCGCGGAAACTATAGGCCATTAAAAAGGCAAGTTCTGAAACGTATGACACTTGTTAAATTGCACTAAGTAAGTTGAGTCATGTTTATTTGTGAGAGATAAGTTATGAAAGGGTTATTATTTCTTATTCCTCCTCATTAAGTGGTATTTACTGATACCTTCCTTAAGCTTGAATGTATCTTACATCGATGATCTAGAAGTTATTGTTCTTTTATTATCAATGGTTATTTCACATTAAGGTAAGTATTTCAGCTCTACATGTTAAGTTCTGAATGAGTGAATATATATGTGATAATTGATTAGTGACACTATAAGTATAAGGTTTCTGCATAGGATTGTCAACTATTGAAATGATGAGTAATTTTTATGTACAAGAGTATTAATAGTGAAATTATGTTTCTAAGTAGTGGTTGTTGTTGGTTGGAATGGATATCTAGATTTGGAGCTTTGAACTATAGTATGTGAGGATCAGGTGAGTCTTTACCCTGACTCTTGCATGTATGTTGTTCATTCTGAACTATATCTATATGAAAGTGATCAAGCTAGAAACTGGAAATCATAGATAATATAGAATTAATATGATACTTATAAAAACTATAGGAATAAAGTTATGATTAGATTAAGATTTAAGTTAGTCTGCTTGAAATTAAGTTCTATGGGATCTATGAAGATGTTATGAAATTATGAAATCTTGGGTCTGGGATGTGCCTGGTACGTAGAGTTTGTAAAGTGAGTCGAGTCACCGCTGTGGTAAATAAGGAAGTTTGTCGGGACAATAAACACAAACTCTGATATGAAACTCTAAAGAAAAAGTCCATGGATATTGCATAATCTGAAAAAGAACTATTGAATGGTATTTTATCTAACGGGGTTCTCTGTATGTCCCAGGGCTATAATGGGCAAACCTCACTCAATGTCAGTTTAGGAAAATCCATATCGCAAACACGATAGTTTTTGGATGCCTATGTGGCATCCTCTCAGCCTTTGTGGTGTATTCTGAATGAAACACCTTTGCGGCGTATTCTATATAGATAACCTTTGTGGCGAACTCTGACTGGATTGCCTTTGTCGCATCTTTGAATGAATCACCTTTGTGGTGAAGCCTGACTAGATTTCTTAAGAGCATATTTTATAATAAGGACTTATGGTGCATTCGGTATATCGTTTGTATTCCGTATGATTGCTTGTATGGCGTACTCTGTTAGGACTAAGTGGCGTGAACTGCTAGGAATGCCTGGTAAGGTTTAAATCTGAATGTCTATCTCTATTGTAAAAGATGAGTAAATTCTTGTAATTTTGTATGAAGTAAGGCTAAGAGTGAATAAATCTTAAGGGTTTCTATGAAAAAGAGATGTGCTTCTATATATTAAGAAGGGTATCCATCAAAATGATCTATATAAATGGAAAGTGAGTGGCATTGTGTCATCTTCTAAAATTATTCAAAATCTGATTTAATGTTATATTGAGTTATGGGATTCTAATATAACATGATATGAAATTTGTCAGAATGGTCTATACAGTGATTTATCAGTATGTATATGTGTGGTATTGAATCAAGGTAGATCTGAGTATGAATAGGTGGCATTAAATTCTGAATAAGTATTAGCCAAACATATATGTATCCTCCTTGATAAATGTCAGTGAACAACTGTTTGAAATAATAGTATGGGTTAAGGCAAGGATTATTGGAAGTGGTTTATGAGGGTATGTTCTATTCAAAATTTATTGTGGACAAGAGATTGATGAAATGTTTGGAAGGATTCCTCAATTAGTTAGATAAGGTAGATTGAGTATGATGAGAGCATGATAACTGATGCATAAGAGAATCGTAAACTGTTTGCAGAAATAAATGATGCAGAATAAGTGGCACCCAGTAGATTATACAAGATTGCAAAGTACACATCAAGATATTGTTATAATGAGCTCACTAAGTGCCCCTGTACTTACAAGATTTGTTATTATTTTTCAGGTATCTAAGAGGAGACTTCACCTAGAGAGGCAGCACCAAAAATACACCAAAATGGTGGTAGAGTGGGCTATTATGCATGCAGTAGAGTTGTGGCGTAGTTTAAGAATACACGCTTTAAGTCTGTATTAATTAAAATTTTAACTTGTAAATATTTTTGTCAAGATTATTGTATCCAAATATATTTTAAATGCAGCCTTTATTTTCATATAACAAGTTTTAAATTAAATTGTTAAATAACATGTGTAAAGAAATTAAGAAATTTTTGAATTGTTTTTGCTAATGGTAAAATCTTGTGTAGTAACACCCAAAATCCGAATCCGATTAATCGGGTCAGTTTAGGGTGTTACATTTCTTGTGAAAGAAAAGTTTTATCCTTCAATTGCTTAATCTGTAATCCAAGAAAGTAGTTCAATTTACCAACCATACTCATCTCGAATTCAACTTGTATAAGCTTCACAAAGTTGTCATTGGTTGCTATAGAAGTGGCTCCAAATATGATATCATGAATGTAAATTTGAGCCAAAGTAGTTAACCCTTTACCTTCTGATAAATAAGGTTTTATCAATAGAACTCCTTCCAAACCCCTGAGTACTAAAGAATTATGTTTGGCTTTCATACCATGCATAAGGTGCCTATTTGAGACAATATAAGGCTTTACTTAGTTTGTACACATAGTCAAGATGTGTAGGGTGTTCCAAACCTTTTGTTTGTACCACATATACCTCATTCAAGTAGCCATTTAGAAATGCACTCTTGACATCCATTTGATACAATTTGATCTCAAGATGAATGGCCATAGCAAGCAACATTCTGATGGCTTTAAATCTTACCACTTGTACAAATGTCTCATTAAAATCAACTCCTTCCACTTGAGTGTGTCCCCATGCAACCAGATTTACTTTATTTCTAGTTATGATCCTCTACTCATCAATCTTGTTCTTGAAGATCCACTTAGTGCCAATGACGTTGCTATCACTAGGTCTAGGCACAAGTTACCAAACTGCATTCCTCTCAAATTATTAGAGCTCATCTTGCATGGCTTGAATCCATTCTACATCTTGCAAAGCTTCTTCAATCTGTACCCTTCGCCCGATCCAGCCATCGGACCTGAGCTATAGGATACAAAAACTGTACAATTTCAAACTTTTTCTACAATACACATGTTGACATAGCTCACGTAATGACATAGCTCGCATGTTAATACAGCTCACAAATTTACACAGTACGCATATTACTACTTTACAAACTAGCTCGCACTTAGATACTTTACAAAGAGCTCACATGTAATTACTTTACAAAAAGCTCGCACATACACACCATACAAAGTCAGTTCACACATAACAATGTCAATGAATCAGTTTGCACAAACTTGACAAAGTCAATTCGTATATATATTACAGAGCCAGTTAACACATGACTACCTACAAAATCAATTCAAACATATGTTGCAGTGATAGTTTGCATATAAACACAACACATACATTGTCACAGCTCACATATTTACACGGTCTACATATTGACATAGTTTACATATAAACACAACACTCACATTGTCACAGGTCACATATTTACACGGTTCACACATTAAAACAATTCGTATATGAACACAACTAGCATATAAACACAGCTCTCTTGTAAACACAACTTGCATATAAACAAAGGTAGCATATAAACACAACTCGTATATAAACACAACACACATATAAACATAGCTCTCACATTGTCATTGTTCACCTCATAACTGTTTATATAGAGTTCGCATATAATTATCTTACAAGTCAAATACAGTGATAGTTCACATATTCAAGTAATCACATATACCTAATAAGACCTAAATAAATTCACCATGTATTAAAGCAAAACAATGCCAATCTTGTTAAACAAATGCTTTTTTCACCGCTTAAGGCATTTCCAACAAACACATATATGAATATGACATATAGCCATTCAAAGTCCAAGCCACATTCATGATCCAGAATACCATAATTCAACATCTCATAACATCATGTTTTCTTACCAAACCATACCTACAAATACCATTTGGATGTCATTCAAGAATCACATTAAGTTATAACCTAACCATCACATATTGAACAATTTTACACCATTCTCATAGCATTACTTCAACCATTCCACATTCAAAATTTGGCCATTATACACACTTATATACATATCATGTAAACATCCAAAATCAAGTATCACATAAGCTCATGTTCATGGGAAATCAAAATGAAAAATATGCAATATGACTCCTGTTACATGCCACATAACCAAGTTCGAAACGATTAAAAATCTACTAAGACTGAAGCTAGTTAGTGTGAGCTCTAGGGTGATCCGATAGACACATTTCGCAAAATGCCAACTATAGAAACAAAAAACAAAATAGAGTAAGCATTTTGCATGCTTAGTAAGTTCATAGGTTTTAAAATAATAACTCACCACAACACAATTAGAAAAATGAAATAGCTAAATAAATAACTTTCCTTTCATCACATTTTGCAACAGTAAGGTGAGTTCACAATAACAAAATCATATAATGATTTAATCTATACATATCAGTCCAATTCAGCACCGTTAAATCAAAATTTTAAATTACACTTCATTTACAATAACCTAACATTATATGAACATTTCCAATTTCAATTCCTATAATCATTTAGTCAATTCTCCTTTCATTAACATTTTAGCTAGATGAACTATAATAAACAAATATAGATACACGGGTAACAACCAAAACACACTATATTGCTCATTCAAGCGATAACTCCACTACGCATTTGAGCACCAAAGTGCTAAGCCCGTAGGCATCATATGTTATAAGACATTACATCCCTCTAGAATACACCAATGTTTTCGTAGAGACAATCAGTAACAATGATCTCCATAGAGACAAAGCTCGATAATCCTGAATAAATGTTGGATTCCAGTATAAACAGTGAATTCTCCATACATTAGTATCATCACATACCACATCTCGTACAGTGTGCAAATAACCCTATTGGCATGCCAATTCTATCCTATCCTTTCTTACATTCATTTGGCACATTTAACACATTAATTCATTTCTTTACAATTTAGTCATTTTCTCACCTTTTTATCTGAATTCGTATACAATTCGAAATACATTCACACAACATAAATTTATAATTCAAACGCATACAATACATTTTCATATAAAACTATACCATATGAACTTACTTGGCAAAAATGATAGTAAACGAGGTGTCGATGACTAATCTGCAATTTTCTCTTTTCCTCGATTCTCTACCTATTAATACAAATCTTGATCTACTCAGTAAATCATTTCAATTTATTAGTTTCAATCACTTATACTATCTCATTCCATGTATATGACATATTAATTTCACCTTTCATAATTTCCCTAAAGTTTCACATTTTGTTCGATTTAGTCCACAAAACTAAAACAATCATATCTTCTACATTAAAGCCCCATTTTATAAGTCAATTTCAATAAAATCATTCTATAGCCCTATAATATCTATAATTACAAGAATTTCATGCTAATTTTGAATTATTTTCATTTTAGTCCTTATACTCAAAACTAGCATTTCAACTTTCCAATTTAATCATTCTTTCCTTTCTAAGCTTAAAAGATAACATTTAAACACCAAATACTTCAAAATTCATCAATGGTAACTTTTATAAACTTTAGCAGCTTTACGAATTAATACTCGAGTTAGTTAAATCGAGCTACAGCAATATCAAAGCAAGTATTTCAAAAAACATGAAAGTACTTCACACGCATCACTCTATCCATCTCCTATACTGACATGTTCCTTTTCTTTATGATATCATTCTACTAAGGAATCTTTGGAGCAGAAAAACTCATGCTTGATTTCTTTATCCCCACAGTAAATAGCACAATCTTCATATTCTAACTCTTTTCCATGGTCACTCTTATTCTTCTGATAATTCTAATGACACGACCCTTTTCAGTCATCAAGGTCTTGCACAGCTTCCTGAAGGCTTCAAAGGTGTTACACTTGTCTGTAAGAAATCTCATCCAAGTGAATATTGAATAGTTATCCACACAAACTAGCACATATCTCTTGCCACCAATACTCCCTGTTTGTATAAGACCTATTAGATCCATGTGAAATAACTCTAATGGCTCAGATGTTTCAACTTGAGAGACTATATGATGTTTCTCCTTATGTTGCTTACCCTTCAAGTAACCATTAATTTTAGGAATACCCCTGATAGCCTCAAACTAGATCAAATTTTGAAGTCCTTTCTAATGCACATGACCAAGTTTCTTATGCCATAACTCTAACCTAGAGACACTTGCCTTGCTACATTTCATAGGCTAGAGCACTTTGTACTAGTTATCAAATGTCCTAACCACTTCCACAATTTTCTATTTTATCTTGGAAGAAACTTAAAAACCATCTTTAGTAAAGTTTACCAATATCCCTTGGTCACATAGCTGACTTATATTGACAAGATTAACTTTCAAACCCTCCACTAGGAGGACATTTTTCAACTTAGGTAAACCAAAAGCATCTAGAGTACCTTTTCCAAGAATGTACCCCTTTTTTCATCAACGAAGGTAACTCTTCTACTAGGACAATCTTTAAAGTCAATAAGAAAGTTCTAATTCCTTGTTATGTTTTTGGAACAACCACTTTCAAAATACCACGCATGTTCACAAGAAACCTTCAAAGATCTATGAGATATAAGCAAGCACTTTGCTTCTTTCTTCTAGCATTTGAGTGGCTATGTGCAACTGACACTTCAACTGATATTGAGCATTTCCACCTCAAATCATGTAACATTTTAAAGCACTTTGGTCTAATATGCCCTAGTTTATTACAATAATGTCATATGGTTCTAGAATGAATAGGTACCTTCTTCTCGGTTGCCACTTTCTTGTCAGTCTTGACTACAGAAACATTGGTTTAACATTCACCAGCTTCATTCTAACTAGATGCTTTAACAAACACAGCTTTCCCTTTGTTCACAAAACATAGTCCACCTCTTCTATGTTCTCTTTTGCCAAAATATAGAAATTCATCCAGTTTGATACTCCCAACATTGAATTTCTCAAGTAGAAATTTCATTCCAACCAACTCTTTCTTGGTATTGACTAAATTATTCAACTCCTCGGTTAGCAAAGACTCTTTAGCCTCAACTTGTTTGATCTGCTTCTTATTTTCCTCCTTTGGTTGAACAATTTTATGTGGCAACTAAGTGTTCAACTCACATAGTTGTTCCAATTTACTCAACATTGTCTTGTATGTATTTAAGAACTCCATATAAGAACCTCCATCAGAGTTATCATTTGTCTCAGCCTTAGAATTAGACATCACACTCGAAGTGAAGCAAACAAAGTTTTTCACTTGTTCCTCGTCAGATTTAGAATTGCTTGAAGTGTCCTCATCACTTCATTATGCACACACCACCTTTTTCTTCTTAAAAGTGTTAGCACACTCTACTTATATATGTCCATATCCAAGACATTAATGATACTAGATGCCCTTTTTCTTATCTTTCTCATTCTCCTCCTTGATAGCATCACTTTTTCTCTTGTTCTTAGGAATGTTATTTAATGTCTCAAACTTCTTGAACCTCCTAGCTTGCTTCTTAAAGACCTTACTGAAGTTTTGAGTAAAAAGAGAAATATACTCTTTAAGATCTTCTAATAGTAGAGGCATTGGGAATTGACACTTCATCAGCAACTTGGAGTGCGATGCTCATTTTTCCCTTATACTTAACCTTCTTGGACTCATCCAAATTCAACTTAAAAGTTTGTAGGGACACTACCAACTCATCAATCCTAGAACTATCCATATCTTTGGCCTTTTCAATAGCAATCACTTTGATAAAAAATCTTTCAGGCAATGACCTTAAGACATTCATTACCAATTTAGAGTTCAAATACTCTTCTCTGAGTTCAAAATCTTGATTTGACAGGTCACGCAATTTGGCATAGAACTCACCAGTTGTACTAGAATCCTACATTATTAAGTTATCAAAGTTGGTGGTTAGCATCTGCATCTTGAATTGCTTGACCGTATTAGTTACCTCATGAGTAGTTTGGAGTATTTCCCATGTTTCCTTTACAACTATGCACTTTGAAATACGTTTGAACTCTTTCATATCAATGCCACAAAATAAGACATAAATAGTCAGAGCTTGGAAGCCTTTCCAACATCTACATCAATAGTAGGAGCTTGGAAGCCTTTGTAACATCTAAATCAATAGTAGGAGCTTGGTAGCCAGTTAGAACAGATCTCCATGCCTTTTCATCGATAGGATTAGTGTAGGCTTTCATTCTAGCCTTCCAATAGGTATAGTTATCATTCTCAAGCATAGGAGGATGAGTAATCAATGAACCTTCCATTCTCAGCATAAAGCAACACCAGATTCTCCATTAGATACGTTAAGTGTTTCCTCTGATGTCAATTGTTGTTACCTTAAGTTGCCTATTTGCTCGAATGAAAAGTGTAATGGAAGTGCTAGTCTAAAGTGGCAACTACGACTTGATGTTGTGAAAAACTATGCAAACAAAATAGAAATAACATAGATATTTGTTTATGCATTTTAATTTCCCTACATCTATGGAGCCTACCTTAATGAGTAATTCCATAATCTTCAATCACAAGTACAACAAGTGATTCACACTCTATCACTCCCCGAGTATAGAGATCTCACATTTATACCTAAAGACTAGAACACTTCTAACACCCCAAACTCGGCCTAAATGCTACGACCAGATCCGGCATGCTACAGGTTGAATGTTAAAGTTCAAATTCTCTAGTTACTTTGAGGAAAGCATGTTGTGTTGGAAACTTTGCTTTGCTGGGTTTGAAGATCTCAGTTTGTTTTATTCTGATATTCGTTAAGTAAGTGATTATTTTGATGAAAATCGTTGTTTTGCGTTAAGCGTGTTTGAAACTCCCATTTTTATTACATCTTATAATTAAGTCCGTGAAATATAAATTCATAATCCATAATCATTAACCACTAGAAACCAAAAATTTAAGCTAAGAGACCCTATTAAATGCTAACGAAAACAAACCCAAAATTTAAAACTAAAGAAAAATCGGAATAAGTTTACTTAAATAAAAGACTTTATGACCCCTCGAGTCTACCTCGGCTCCCGTATCCACGATCTACTGCTCATCTGAAAGGTTGAGAAAAATAAAGGGTGAGTCACCAAGACTCAGTGTGCAAATCCCTGAACCACATAAACGGCTTGAGGCCCACAATCGCGTACTGGGCCTTAGCCCACACATAATGACAGCAGAACAAGTACATGCGATATGACCCAACCCAACCTAAAACTCCATCCTCTACATGCCAACCCTTACTAGCCATCACACCACGGGGATTTCTACAATCAACCCACCAACCGCTACACGCCATTTCGACAGCCATGCTTCCAGTCATAATAATCAGGGATCAATTTAGCATGGCATAGCCACCGATCACTATTGTGACCCAAATAGCATATCGTGGTTTAACCACCGATCACTAAATGACCTATTAAGCATGCTCTTCCCCTTCATCATATTAGCCCCATCCCATGCATACATACATGTAAAAGCAAGAACAATATACCATCTACAAGATAACAGGTTATCACATACATCGATACACATAGAGAGTTTGCTATGTTTAAGTACTTGGCATCCCTAGCCTAACCCTTACGGGTTACTCGACTATCCATATAGCTTTTTCCGGCTTTTCATCCCATAATATGTATAATACAGAAAAACCAATGTGATAAAGATCTACACACCTGATTACAGACAAGATGATACTTTTATGTCAACACTGTTAGTAGCCGATACGATAACTAACTGCCTACGATTTTGTTCTGTAGCCGATCCACAACCTAGTGGCCAATCTTTGACGGCAGACACCGAACGCTTCTTAAACTTAGGGGTTGGATTTACGGGTCCAATCCTCTCCTTCACCTGATCAACATTTGATTCCATCAAAAGACCTTATCAGTTGCTACCATCATAACATATGGTTGTTAATCCATAACATAGGGTTAAGATCATGAATACGATAAATGCACCTAACGAACATCTAAAGAGAACCCTTACCCCAAAATCTCAAAAGAGATATGGGACTCAGAGACTAGCGGCTTTCGACTTTTGGGATCTAAATGATTTGATCTACTTCGTTTCCCAAAATGTCGCCCCAAGATGAGAACACAAGAACAGTCAAAACGTTACTCAAAAGATAACCTCGCCACGCTAATTAACCTTCCGGCTTTGGCCTCTAAAAAATAAAAATCGAAAGAGGAAGGTGAAATATGAAAGAAATCATCACTTACCTTAACACCAAAAGATTTGGCTACTCCCAGCAGATTTTGGGCTTCTGAGAAAATCAAAAAGAGAAGATGATGCAAAGAGATCTATGGAGATTCAGCTTAATGAAGAATTCGGCAAAGAGAAAAAAAATAGACAGGGGACATTCGGCTTAAGCATAAAAGTGAAGATGAGAGAATGGGATTAGGGTTTTGGCTTTAGCAGAAAATGAGAGAACAGATCAAGAGAATAAGAACCCAAGTGCCGAAGATGAAGAAGTACTCCCCTCACTTAAACAGAATTTCGGCCCTTACTAAACAAATTCCGAAAATGCCCACTTTGAAAACTAAAAACCCATCCTATAAATAGGAAAATTTTGGCAACCCTAAGCCACTCAAAACCGATTCCCCCACCCCCTTAGAGTTGGAAATTCGGCCACCACCCTGATCAGCGGATAACTCCTAAACTTTCTCCCTTATCATCACCTAATCCTTCATCCACAAGTGGCATGGATAATGCCATCTCTTCCTCCCTTTATTAGCACATTATCAACCACATTATCCGCATTATCCACCTCAATCAATTCCTAAATTTCAAGCATTCAACCCGAACTCCACTACTGCTCCCTACTAATGCCAAAATTAATTAAAATGAATGGGTAACATGCGACTCGAACCTTGGACCTCTTCACGCCACCTTATAGCCCCTATGTGACGCCACCTTCCACTAGGCTACAAGCCCATTTTGTGTCTTAAAGCGTAAATTATACCTTTTAAGTCCTAACCCTGCTGGCTCTCCACTAGAGTGCTCAACAACAAATTTTTGCTAAGGCCTCGGCCTAACTCCGAAGCCCATTCTAGACCCCTAAAACACTCTAACTAGCATATTAAGCACAACAACATATCACAGCACATCGAATGCAAAGCCCCAAAAATTTAGGATGTGATAGTTCTACCCCCTTAAAGAAATTTCAGCCTCAAAATTACCTGGTCAGAACAGATGCGGGTATTACTGCCATATTGCTTCCTCTGGTTCCCAAGTAGCCTCCTCAGAACCGTGATTCTGCCATAGAACCTTATCCAACGAAACAGTTTTTCTTCGCAATACTTTGACATCACGATCCAGAATTTCCACTGGTTCCTCCTCAAAGGATAGGTCAGGTCTAACTTCATTTCTTCCACAAGCACCACATGAGATAGATCTGAACGATAGCATCTTAACATAGAGACATGAAATATGTTGTGGATCTGGCTTAATTCTGAAGGTAGCTCAAGCTGATAGGCTATCGGTCGCACTCGTTTCAACACCCAATAAGGTCCGATGAATCTGGGACTTAATTTACCTTTCTGTCCAAAACTTAGCACTTTCTTCCATGGCAACACCTTTAAGAACATCCTGTCACCTACTGCAAACTCTATGTCCTTACGCTTCAAATTAGCATAGGACTTCTATCTGTCTGAAGCTTCCTTTAATCGAGCCCGAATTAACTCAACCTTCTCCTCTGTCTTGGTAACCAATTCTGGCCCAAAAATCTGATGTTCCCTAACTCCGTCCAATAGGTAAGAGTACGACACCTCTGCCCGTACAATGCCTCATAGGGTGCCATCTGAATACTAGACTGGTAGCTGTTGTTGTAAGCAAACTCCGCTAATGGTAAAAACTCTTCCCAACTACCCCTGAAATCAATGACACAACCTCTCAACATGTCCTCTAAGATCTGAATTACTCGCTCAGACTGACCATCGGTCTGATGATGAAACGCTATACTAAAATCTAATTTCGTACCCAATGCTTGATGCAACGCCTTCCAAAATCGCGACATGAACCTCGGGTCCCTGTCCGATATGATTGATATCGGTACTCCATGTAGCCTCACTACCTTTGCTATATATAACCTCGCCAATTTCTGTAGAGAGTAATCGACACGTACAGGTATGAAATGAGCAGACTTCGTCAAATAGTCAACAATGACCCAAACTGAATCTTTCTTAATAGGTGTGAGAGGTAGCCCACTAACAAAGTCCATTGTGATTCTTTCCCATTTCCACTATGGAATCTTCACCGGCTGCAACAACCCTGATGGTAACTAATGCATCGCCTTTACCTACTGACAGGTCAAACACTTACTCACAAATTCGGTCACCTCTCGCTTCAAGCCCGGCCACCAGAACTATTCTCACAAATCTCGATACATCTTACTCCCTCTAGGGTGCATAGTGTATGGACTACCATGCGCTTCTAGCAAAATCTTACACCTCAACTCAGGATCTTTCGGCATGCAAATTCTTCCTCTAAAACATAATAGCCTTTCCTCATTGATACCGAATTCTGTTGATCCATCAATTGATCCTACCCGAAACTTCTCCTTTAGCAACTCATCGATCTACTACTTCTCCTTAACCTGACTGACCCAAGAGGGTTTCACTTGAAGTTCAGCTAATAAACTCCCATCATCGTATAAACTGAGGTGAGCAAGCATTCCTCTCAAGTCAGAGATTACTTTACGACTTAGAGTATCTGCCACCACGTTAGCTTTACCCAGATGATACTCGATCGAGCAGTTATAATCCTTTAACAACTCGATCCACCTCTTTTGCCTTAGATTCAAATCCTTTTGGGTCAAAAGGTATTTTAAGCTCTTATGATTGGTATAAACGACGGATTTCTCCCCGTATAGATAATGTCCCCAAATCTTCAAGGCAAAAACCACTACCACCAATTCCAAATCATAGGTGGGATAATTTGATTCGTGCGGTCTTAACTGCCGAGACGCATACGCAAAACCTTTCCACCTTGCATCAATATGCATCCTAGCCCTGTGTGTGAAGCATCATAGTAAATCACGAACTCCTTTTCGGCCTCCGACTGAATCAACACCAAAGCCTCCGTCAATATCCTTTTTAACCTTTCGAAACTTTCTTGCTACTTATCTGACCAAACAAACGGAACCCCTTTTCACAGAAACTTAGCCAACGGTGCCACAATCAATGAAAATCCTTCAACAAACCTTCTGTAATACACGGCCAGACCAAGAAAACTCTAAATTTTCACTATAGACTTAGGCGGCTTCCAATCCAACACCGCTTCAATTTTCTGAGGGTTAACACTAATCCCCTCTATCGACACAACGTGGCCTAGAAAAGTAACTTCCCTTAGTCAAAATTTACACTTACTGAATTTGGCATACAACTGCCTCTCCCTCAGAATCTGCAAAACCACTTGAAGGTGTGAATCATGCTCCTCCTCCGATCTTAAATAAACCAGGATGTCATCTAAAAATACCATGACAAACCGATCTAAGTAGGGTTGGAACACTCGGTTCATCATGTCCATAAAAGCTGCTGGGTCAATCCAAATGGCATCACCATGAATTCGTAGTGACCATAGCAAGTCCTAAAAGCCATCTTATGAATATCCGCCTCATTGACCTTAAGCTGTACTCTGGGCTATACTAGAAATTCCCCTAAACATTTCTGCCTCATTGGCTCAAAGTCGCTTCGACACAGATTTCTGAGCTCCCATACCCATGCCTGCCCCAGCAACTCTCTCTAAAACCCGTAACATCGCCTGAGATATTACATCATCTCCGGCTGTCTGGTCTTGAAATTCTGCCTTCACAGTTGGTGGAACTAGCATCTCATTTCCTAACCCATGGCCAGATCCTACTGGTTCTGACACAGCCATCCTGCCCCTACCACGGCCATATGCAGGACGTCCTCATCCCCTTGTACTCATACTACCAATTCCCTTTTATCTGATTAGAAGTTTTATGGATTAATAATTTCTTTCACTGATTAATAATGAACGATCTTATGGAAAGTAGTTTCAATAATAGTTCTTTCGAATTCAAAATTATATCTACAAGGTTCAGTCTCAAGTCTGTATCTCCTATTCTAGAAACCACATACATTTAACATCCATATGCATCCCAAGCAGAGTATCACATAAATGCATCAAAGATATGAGTAACATCCATAAACTCACCTTTGTCACATAAAAGTATTTTTGTCATTTCACTACCCAAAGGTATTTTCATAATTCTACCCTACAAGGGTATTTTTGTAATCTCACAAAATAGGGTATCTTGGTGATTTTACAAAATAGGGGTATTTTGGTATTTTCGTAAAGTAGAGGTATTTTGGTAGTTTTGTAAACCAAGAGTATTTCGATAAATTTTACAAACCAAGGGTATTTCGATAATTTTCACAAATCTAGGGTATTTCGGTAATTTTTGCAAATTGAGGGTATTATGGGTAATTTACAAAACTAGGGTTATATTAGTAATTTTACAAAGATAGGGTATTGGGTCCCTTTCGGGTTTTAATTATGAACTTTGGCCCGTTAACAAGTCCTCGCGGCTAAAGTGAATAGACACTTCACACCAGGTAGGATTCTAGTGAAGAGGAGGTGGGCCACTAGGACCGCTTAAGTACCAAGCTCTCCCTAGATCTAATCCTAGACATGCGTATGCCTGTTGCCACACCCTAACCCAGCGACTTGTTCACGGACATGTTTAGTTAGATTAAGTCTTATGAATTTGAAGAGTTGTTTAAACTAGGCCTAAGGTCCATTAATTCCTAACATACTAGTCTACATCCCAATAAAGTCCATCAAATCCAACATGCATACCTTATCAAGAGTTAGAACACTTACTTGCGTGCATTAGGTTCCGCTAGGCTCGAAGGCCGTATCTCAACCCAAAGTATTTTTCTTAAATTCACATCAATTTATAAAACACTACTAGACCCATTTCACAGCCCAAGTTTTGCAATCGGGCTCTGATACTAAAATGCAACACCCCAAACCTGGTCCAAATGCTACGACCAAATTTGGCATGCTACAGGTTGAATGTTAAAGTTCAAATTCTCTGGTTACTTTGAGGAAAGCATGGATTTGAAAAAAATAACTTTTCGGTAGCACGTTGTGTTGGAAACTTTACTTTGTTGGGTTCGAAGATCTCAGTTTGTTTTATTTCGATATCCGTTAAGTAAGTGATTTTTTTGATGAAAACCATTGTTTTGCGTTAAGCTTGTTTGAAGCTCCCATTTTTATTACGTCTTATAATTAAGTCCGTGAAATATAAATTTATAATCCATAATCATTAACCACTAGAAACCGAAAATTTAAGTGAAGAGGCCTTATTACATGCTAACGAAAACAAACCCAAAATTTACTAAAATTAAAGACTTTATGGCCCCTCGAGTCCCCCTCGGCTCCCGTACCCATGATCTACTGCTCATCTGAAAGGTTGAGAAAAATAAAGGGTGAGTCACCAAGACTCAGTGTGCAAATCCCTGAACCACATAAACGGCTTGAGGTCCACAGTCACGTACTGGGCCTCAGCCCACACATAATGACAGCTGAACAAGTACATGTGATATGACCCAACCCAACCTAAAATTCCATCCTCTACACGCCTACCCTTACCAGCCATCACACCGCGAGGATTTTTACAATCAACCCATCAACCGCTACACGCCATTTCGACAACCATGCTGTCAGTCATAATAATCAGGGATCAATTTAATGCGACATAGCCACCGATCACTATTATGACCAAAATAGCATATCGTGGTTTAACCATCGATCACTAAGTGACCTATTAAGCATGCTCTTCCCTTCATCATATTAACCCCATCCCATGGATACATACATGCAAAAGCAAGAACAATATATCATCTACAAGATAACAGGTTATCACATACATCGATACACATAGAGAGTTTGCTATGTTTACGTACCTTGCATCCCTAGCCTAACCCCTACGGGTTATTCGACTGTCCATATAGCCTTTTCCAGCTTTTCATCCCATAACATGTATAATATCGAAAAACCAATGTGATAAAGATCTACACACCTGATTATAAACAAGATGATACTTTCTATGTCGACACTGTCAGTAGCTGATACGACTACTAACTGCCTACGGTTTTGTTCTATAGCCAGTCCACAACCCAGTGGCCAATCTCTAACGGCAGACACCGAACGCTTTTTAAACTTAGGGGTTGGATTTACGGGCCCAATCCCTTCCTTCACCTGATCGACATTTAATTCCATCAAAAGACCTTATTAGTTGCTACCATCATAACATATGGTTGTTAATCCATAACATAGGGTTATGATCATGAATACGATAAACGGACCTAATGAACATGTAAAGAGAACCCTTACCTCGAAATCTCGAAAAGAGATATGGGACTCAGAGACTAGCGGCTTTTGGCTTTTGGGATCTAAATGATCCGATCTACTTCGTTTCTCGAAATGTCTCCCCAAGATGAGAACACAAGAACAGTCAAAATGTTACTCAAAAAATAACCTCGCCATGCTAATTAACCTTTCGACTTTGGCCTCTAAAAAACAAAAATCGAAAGAGGAAGGTGAAATATGAAAGAAATTGTCACTTACCTTAACACCAAATGATTCGGCTACTCCCAGTAGATTTTGGCTTCTGAGAAAATCAAAAAGAGAAGATGATGCAAATAGACCTATGGAGATTTAGCTTAATGAAGAATTCGGCAAAGAGAAAAAAAAATGGACAGGGGACATTTAGCTTAAGAATAGAAGTGAAGATGAGAGAATGGGATTAGGGGTTTTCGGCTTTAGCAGAAAATGAGAGAAAAGATTAAGAGAATAAGAACCCAAGTGCCGAAGATGAAGAAGTACTCCCCTCATTTAAATAGAATTTTGGCACTTACTAAACAAATGCCGAAAATGTCCACTTTGAAAACTAAAAACCCATCCTATCAACAGGGAAATTTTGGCACCCCTAAGCCACTCAAAACCGATTCCCCCTTCCCCTTGGCCAATTCGGCCACCACCTTGATCAGTGGATAACTCCTAAACTTTCTCCCTTATCATCACCTGATCCTTCATCCACAAGTGACATGGATAACGCCATCTCTTCCTCCCTTTATCAACATTATCAACCACATTATCCGTATTATCCACATCAATCAATTCCTTAATTTCAAGCATTCAAGCCGAACTCTACTACTGCTCCCTCTTAATGCCAAAATTAATTAAAATGAATGGGTAACATGCGACTCGAACCTTGGACCTCTTTATGCCCCCTTATAGCCCCTATGTGACGTCACCTTCTACTGGGCCACAAGCCCATTTGTGTCTTAAAGCGCAAATTATACCTTTTAAGTCCTAACCCTGCAGGCTCTACGTGCCCAACAACAAATTTTTGCTAAAGCCTTGTCCCAACTCCAAGCCCATTCTGGACCCCTAAAACACTCTAACTAGCATATTAAGCACAACAACACATCACAGCACATCAAATGCAAAGCCCCAAAAATTTAGGATGTGACAGTTCTACACCCCTTAAAGAAATTTCAGCCTCAAAATTACCTGGTCAGAACAGATGCGGGTATTACTGCCGCATTGCTTCTTCTAGTTTCCAAGTAGCCTCCTCAGAACCGTGACTCTGCCATAGAACCTTAACCAATGGAACAGTTTTCCTTCGCAATACTTTGACATCACGATCCAGAATTTCCACTGGTTCCTCCTCAAAGGATAGGTCAGGTCTTACTTCGATTTCTTCCATAGGCACCACATGAGATGGATCTGAACGATAGCGTCTTAACATAGAGACATGAAATATGTTGTGGATCTGGCTTAATTCTGAAGGTAGCTCAAGCTGATAGGCTACCGGTACCACTCATTTCAACACTCGATAAGGCCCGATAAACTTGGGACATAATTTACCTTTTCGTTCAAACCTTAGCACTTTCTTCCATGGCAACACCTTTAAGAACACCACATCACCTCATCGCAAACTCTATGTCCTTACGCTTCAAATCGATAGGACTTACATCATCGACACTTCCTTTAATCGAGCTCGAATTAACTCAACCTTCTTCTCTGTCTCGGTAACCAATTCTGGCCCCAAAATCTGACGTTCCCCTAACTCCGTCCAACAAGTAGGAGTACGACACATTCGCCCATATAATGCTTCATAGGGTGCCATCTGAATACTAGACTGGTAGCTATTGTTGTAAGCAAACTCCGCCAACGGTAAAAACTCTTCCCAACTACCCCTGAAATCAATGACACAACCTCTCAACATGTCCTCTAAGATCTGAATTACCCGCTCAGACTGACCATTGGTCTGAGGATGAAACACTGTACTAAAATCTAATTTCGTACCCAACACTTGATGCAACGCCTTCCAAAATTATGACGTGAACCTCAGGTTCCTGTCCGATATGATTGATACCTGGTACTTCATGTAGCCTCACTACCTCCGCTATATATAACCTACCCAATTTCTCAGAGAGTAATTGACATGTACAGGTATGTAATGAGCAAGCTTCGTCAAGCGGTCAACAATAACCCAAATCGAATCTTTCTTAATAAGCGTGAGAGGTAGCCCACTAACAAAGTCCATTGTGATTCTTTCCCATTTTCACTGTGGAATCTTTACCAGTTGCAACAACTCTGATGGTAACTGATGCTCTGCCTTTACCTGCTGACATGTCAAACACTTACTCACAAATTTGGCCACCTCTCGCTTCAGGCCTGGCCACCAGAACTATTCTCACAAATCCCGATACATCTTACTCCCTCTAGGGTGCATAGCATATGGACTACCATATGCTTCTAGCAAAATCTTACACCTCAACTCAGGATCTTTCGGCATGCAAATTTTTTCTCGAAAACATAATAGCCCTTCCTCATTCATACCGAATTCTATTGATCTATCACTTGATCCTACCCGAAACTTCTCCTTTAGCAACTCATCCGTCTACTGCATCTCCTTAACCTGACTGACCCAAGAGGGTTTCACTTGAAGTTCAGCTAATAAACTCCCATCATCGTATAAACTGAGGTGAGCAAACATTGCTCTCAAGTTAGAGATTACTTTACGACTTAGAGTATACACCACCACGTTAGCTTTACCCGGATGATACTCGATCGAGCAGTCATAATCCTTTAACAACTCGATCCACCTCCTTTACCTTAGATTCAACTCCTTCTGGGTCAAAAGGTATTTTAAGCTCTTATGATAGGTATAAATGATGAATTTCTCCCCGTATAGATAATGTCTCTAGATCTTCAAGGCAAAAACCATAGCCGCCAATTCTAAATCATAGGTGGGATAATTTGATTTGTGCAGTCTTAACTACCGAGACGCATACGAAACAACCTTTCCACCTTGCATCAATACGCATCCTAGCCCCGTGTGTGAAGCATCACAGTAAATCACGAACTCTTTTTCAGCCTCCGACTGAATCAACACCAAAGCCTCCGTCAATAACCTTTTTAACCTCTCAAAACTTTCTTGCTGCTTATCAGACAAAACAAACGGAACCCCTTTTCATAGAAACTTAGTCAACGGTTTCGTAATCAATGAAAATCCTTCAACAAACCTTCTGTAATACCCAGTTAGACCAAGAAAACTTTAGATTTTTGCTACAGACTTAGGCGGCTTCCAATCTAACACCGCTTCAATTTTTTGAGGGTCAACCCTAATCCCCTCTGCTGACACAACATGGCCTAGAAAAGTAACTTCCCTTAGCCAAAATTTGTACGTACTGAATTTGGCATACAGCTGTTTTCCCTCAGAATCTGGAAAACCACTTGAAGGTGTGAATCATGCTCCTCCTCCGATCTTGAATAAACCAGGATGTCATCTACAAATACCATGACAAATCGATCTAAGTAGGGTTGGAACACTCGGTTCATCATGTCCATAAACGCTGCTGGCGTATTGGTCAATCCAAATGGCATCACCATGAATTCGTAGTGACCATAGCGAGTCCTAAAAACCGTCTTATGAATATTCGTCTCCTTGACCTTAAGCTGTACTCGGGGCTATACCAGAAATTCCCCTAAACATTTCTGCCCCATTGGCTCTAAGTCACTCCTACACAGATTTGTGAGCTCCCATAACCATGCCTGCCCCAGCACCTCTCTCTAAAACCCTTAACATCACCTGAGATACCACATCATCTCCAGCCGTCTGGTTTTGAAATTCCGCCTCCACAGCTGGTGGAACTGGCATCTCATCTCCTGACCCATGGCCAGATCCTACTAGTTCTGACACGGCCATCCTACCCCTACCACAGCCACGTGCAAGACGTCCTCGTCCCCTTGTACTCATATTACCAATTCACTTTTATCTGATTAGAAGTTTTATGAATTAATAATTTTTTTTACTGATTAATAACGAACAATCTTTTGGAAAGTAGTTTCAATAGTAAAGTAGTTTCAATAGTAGTTCTTTCGAATTTGAAATTATATCTACAAGGTTCAATCTCAAGTATGTATCTCCTAGTTCTAGAAACCACATACATTCAACATCCATATGCATCCCAAGTAGAGTATCACACAAATGCATCAAACATACGAGTAACATCCATAAACTCACATTCGTCACACAAGAGTATTTTCGTCATTTCACTACCTAGGGATATTTTCATAATTCTACCCTATAAGGGTATTTTTGTAATCTCACAAAATAGGGTATCTTGGTGATTTTACAAAATAGGAGTATTTTGGTATTTTTGTAAAGTAGGGGTATTTTGGTAGTTTTGCAAACGAGGGGTATTTCGATAATTTTTACAAACCAAGGGTATTTCGATAATTTTCACAAATCTAGGGTATTTCGATAATTTTCACAAATCGGGGTATTTTGGGTAATTTACAAAACTAGGGTTATATTAGTAATTTTATAAAGATAGGGTATTGGGTCCCTTTCGAGTTTTGATTATGAACTTTGGCCCGTTAACAAGTCCTCGCGGTTAAAGTGAACAGACACTACGCACCAGGTAGGATTCTAGTGAAGAGGAGGTGGGCCACTAGGACCGCTTAAGTACCAAGCTCTCCCTAGATCCAATCCTAGACATTTGTATGCCTGTTGCCACACCCTAATCCAGGGACTTGTTCACGGACATGTTTAGTTAGATTAAGTCTTATGAATTTGAAGAGTTGTTTAAACTCGGCCTAAGGTCCATTAATTCCTAACATACTAGTCTACATCCCCATAAAGTTCATCAAACCCAACATGCATACCTTGTCAAGAGTTAGAATACTTACCTGCGTGGATCAAGTGCCGCTAGACTCGAAGGCTGTATCTCAACCCAAAGCATTTTTCTTAAATTCACATCAATCTATAAAACACTACTGGACCCATTTCACAGCCCGAGTTTTGTAATCGGGCTCTGATACCAAAATGTAACACCCCAAACCCGACCCAAACGCTACGACCAGATCCGGCATGCTACAGGTTGAATGTTAAAGTTCAAATTCTCTGGTTACTTTGAGGAAAGCATGGATTTAAAAAAATAACTTTTCGGTAGCACGTTGTGTTGGAAACTTTGCTTTGTTAGGTTTGAAGATCTCAGTTTGTTTTATTCCAATATCTGTTAAGTAAGTGATTATTTTGATGAAAACTGTTGTTTTACGTTAAGCGTGTTTGAAGCTTCCACTTTTATTACGTCTTATAATTAAGTCCGTGAAATATAAATTTATAATCCATAATCATTAACCACTAGAAACCGAAAATTTAAGCTAAGAGGCCTTATTACATGCTAACAAAAACAAACCCAAAATTTAAAACTAAAGAAAAACTGGGAATAAGTTTACTTAAATAAAAGACTTTATGGCCCCTCGAGTCCCCCTCGGCTCCCGTACCCACGATCTACTGCTCATCTAAAAGGTTGAGAAAAATAAAAGGTGAGTCACCAAGACTCAGTGTGCAAATCCCTGAACCACATAAACGACTTGAGGCCTACAATCGCGTACTGGGCCTCAGCCCACACATAATGATAGCTGAACAAGTACATGTGATATGACCCAACCCAACCTAAAATTCCATCCTCTACACGCCAACCCTTACTACCATCACATCAGGGATTTCTACAATCAACCCACCAACCGCTATCGCCATTTCGATGCCATGCTGCCAGTCGTAATAATCAGGGATCAATTTAACGTGGCGTAGCCACCATCCACTATTATAACCCAAATAGTATATCATGGTTTAACCACCGATCACTAAGTGACCTATTAAACATGCTCTTCCCCTTCATCATATTAACCCCATCCCATGCATACATACATGCAAAAGCAAGAACAATATACCATCTACAAGATAACAGGTTATCACATACATCGATACACATAGAGAGTTTGCTATGTTTACGTACCTGGCATCCCTAGCATAACCCCTACGGGTTATTCGACTGTCCATACAGCCTTTTTCGGCTTTTCATCCCATAACATGTATAATACAGAAAAACCAATGTGATAAAGATCTACACACCTGATTACAAACAAGATGACATTTTCTATGTCGACACTGTTAGTAGTCGATACGACTACTAACTGACTACGGTTTTGTTTTGTAGCCGGTCCACAACCCATTGGTCAATCTCTGATGGCAAACACTAAATGCTTATTAAACTTAGGGGTTGGATTTATGAGTCCAATCCCCTCCTTCACCTGGTCGACATTTGATTCCATCAAAAGACCTTATCAGTTGCTATCATCATAACATATGGTTGTTAATCCATAACATAGGGTTAAGATCATGAATACGATAAACAAACCTAACGAATATCTAAAGAGAACCTTTACCTCAAAATCCCTAAAAGAGATATGGGACACAGTGACTAGCGGCTTCTGGCTTTTTGGATCTAAATGATTCGATCTACTTTGTTTCCCGAAATGTCGCCCAAGATTAGAACACAAGAACAGTTAAAACGTTGCTCAAAAGATAACCTCGCCACGCTAATTAACCTTTCGGCTTTGGCTTCAAAAAACAAAAATTGTAAGAGGAAGGTGAAATATGAAAGAGATCATCACTTACCTTAACACCAAAAGATTCGACTACTCCTAGCAGATTTTGGCTTCTGAGAAAATCAAAAAGAGAAGATGATGCAAAGAGATCTATAGAGATTCGGCTTAATGAAGAATTCGACAAAGAGAAAAAAATGGACAGGGCACATTCGGCTTAAGCATAGAAGTGAAGATGAGAGAATGGGATTAGGGGCTTTTGGCTTTGGCAGAAAATGAGAAAAGAGATTAAGAGAATAAGAACCCAAGTGCCGAAGATGAAGAAGTACTCCCCTCACTTAAACAGAATTTCGGCACTTACTAAACAAATGGGAAAAATGCCCATTTTGAAAGCTAAAAACCCATCCTATCAATAGGGAAATTTTGGCACCCCTAAGCCACTCAAAATCGATTCCCCTCCCCATAGAGTTGAAAATTCGGTCACCACCCTGATCAGCGGATAACTCCTAAACTTTCTCCCTTATCATCACCTGATCCTTCATCCACAAGTGACATGGATAATGCCATCTCTTCCTCCCTTTATCAGCACATTATCAACCACATTATCCGCATTATCCACCTCAATCAATTCCCTAATTTCAAGCATTCAAGCCGAACTCCACTACTGCTCCCTGCTAATGCCAAAATTAATTAAAATGAATGGGTAACATGCGACTCGAACCTTGGACCTCTTCATGCCACCTTATAGCCCCTATGTGACGCCACATTCCACTGGGCTACAAGCCTATTTTGTATCTTAAAGCGCAAATTATACCTTTTAAGTCCTAACCTTGCTGGCTCTCCACTGGAGTGCCCAACAACAAATTTTTGATAAGGCCTCAGCCCAACTCCGAGCCCATTCTGGACCCCTAAAATACTCTAACTAGCATATTAAGCACAACAACACATCACAGCACATCAAATGCAAAGCCCCACAAATTCAGGATGTGACAACACTCAACTCCAAATGCTCCCCTTAAGAATTTGGGCGAAACACTCAATAATGTTTACAAAAACAATTTGCACTCTCTCACAAATAGTTCCTCAAATTACCATATTAGAATGTACTTACTTAGCTCTACTAGAAAACCTAGACAAGCCCTAAAGCATATATTCAATTTCGGCTTGCTATCTTTGAATCTAAGTGAATACAAAGTAACACCTTGAAAGTAACTATCACAATCTTAATAATCAAAGTACAATCAATTAAAGATCTTATTTCCAAAATAGCTACAAGGTCTTCATCAATCATCCTTGTTTCAAGGGTTGATTTTGATTCATTTGAATCTATTCCAATCTCCAAATGCCAAGGATTGATATTCCATATATGGACCATAATATCTTCAATAAAATAGCACATAAACAAGTTCAAAGATTTTCTTCATTAAATTGTCAAACCAAATAAGGCAAGTTTTTAAACCACTTTAATGGCAATCGACAGTCAATGGTAGCCTCTAGTTGGCACTGTTGAGTGCCACTCAACAACTCTCAGCTCATTTTCTCTCAACACCTTGGTTTTTTAATGATATTATTCATGTTTTATAATTTGTTTGTGCCTAAATGGTTTTATTAATTTTGTTTAAAATTTGGATTCTTCAAACCTTAGAGATATTTAGATGACTTAGATAATAAATTTGGAGTCTGAAATTACAAGGTTAAAAATTATATTGTCTTAGGATAATCTTAGGATAAGTGTGGTAAGAGTGCTAACTCTTCCATAATTGTAACTGTACTTTTAAACTTAGATTAGTAAAGTAGAGCTAAATTTGTTCCTTTAGAATGTTTTTGGTTTAATCTTATGCTATTCTAATTATGACATTTTCGTAACTAAAAAAATTAGTGTCGAGTCATTGTTTAAAGTGTTAAATCATTATTAGGGACTTGAAGTTGGAAAAATTTCCCACACTGGGGTCTTTTTATTTTTTTTGTCCAAGTTAGATGCTAAACTTGACAATTTTTCCCACATTCAGACCTTAACTTGGAAACTTTTCTCATATTGAGGCTTGAACTTTAGGGTTTTCAAGAACTAATTTGAAAAAAAAAAAGTTGAAGCCCCAACGTGGGAACATTTGCCATGTTTAGGGCCTAACTTGGACCAAGAAAAGATTAGGCCCCAATGTGAAAATAATTGTCAAGTTTAAAACTTAATTTATATTAAAAAGAAGTTCAAACCCGATTTGAGAAAAATTACCAAATTCAAGTTTTAAAATGCTTTTTTACCGTGGTTTAAAATAACTTGCGATTAGCGTGTAACTCTCATTCGACCCATTAGATGACACGGCTATTTTGCTTCAATTGTCGTTATGTCTTGTTATTATTGGTCTTTGCTGAGATGTCATATGTTTAGCTTTAATGCAGCTTTGTCTCATGTAGTGTATTTGTTTTCTGTGTTTGCTATAAGTGATGATATATTCTGTTTTCTCCAGCTGCTGTTCTATTTGCTGCATTTTGTATTATGTTCTAAACTACCCATAAATACTCTCACACTTCTAAATTGAAAAAAATTCGAAATTACGATCTTTAAATTGCTATAACAGCAATAATATCAAGTGCCAAGATTAGAGATTTTATGATAATATAATATAATATAATATAATATAATATAATATAATATAAAGAACTTCATAATAGTATGTGTGTGTGTATAATGGTGAGGTTTGACCGAATGACAAGAGTCAAGTAATAGACTGTAACTTGATTTCATGAAAACTGATGAAGTTATCTGAATACCAAAAGTTGACGCATATCCAATACTTCTTGTTGCAGGATACTACATTCAAATCGGACCCGATTGTTGTCTATCCTCAGACAATGATTGTGGTCGGAAAGGGACTTCAACCGGTTGTTGAGTTCTTGGTTCTGGATTTGAAGCTGTTTCACCTCATTCGTCAGATTTTCTAAATGATTCCGCTTACGCATCCGTGACCTCCGTGCTGAAGCCCGGTTCGATATCATTCGCCGTCGCTTTCGTTCGTCGATGGTGGGAACCCGTTGGTTTGGATCTTTAAGGGAGCTGATACTACCACCGGTGAGGCTTTGTTTCGCTTCATCTGAACCGGTGCCCGACGACCTTGCGGAACCGCTTGATTGGCCGGGCGAGAAAAGTTCCGACCAATCCCACTTCATGATGTTGGTTTCGATATCAGGAATTGGATCGTTGTCGAGCATCGAATCCGGTGAAAAAATGTCCGAAACAGTGGAAAACATGACGTTGATAACACTAATAATAAGAACCAAAGAATATGAACCAAGGCATAGAGGTTCTGTAGGTGGACTGAGAAAAGCTAGCAAATGCAGTGGAGAGGGCTCATATTTATGGACAAAATTGACCAAGACTGAAGAGCGGTTGGCGTATATTAAATTACTTATGAAATTAAAAAAATTATTTTTATAGAATAAGAAATATTATTGAATGTATTTTTATTTTTATATTTTATATAAATTTTAAAATTATATACACATATAAGAGCTTAACTTAATATACCATTTTCATTATCTTAATTTTATCATTTTGGTTGAAGTACTTTAAATTTTACATCAAATTTTTAAATATATTTATTACCTAATTTTCTTTATCAACATAATAAATGTGTCAAAATCTGAATAATAGTATTAATTTCATTTTTACGTATTCTTTATTTTTTTTTCCTTTGAATTCCATCCGTATTCCGGATGTGGCAATTTTAATATAATTTAATATGTATTTTAGATCAACTTTAAAAGTTTACTCTTTAAGTGAAATGTTTTAATTTTACAAACAACATTTTAGCATTTCTTACATTTTTAAAATAATTTTTATTAGCATATTCCTAAAATTTCAGATAAATAACTTTTTTAGAATTATTAGACACATACCTATTGCAAACTATAATGTTTTTTTTTTTTTTTTTTGCTTAACTTTTTCTTTATAATTCAAATTTTTTACTTAGCAAGTTATAAAATGACGAAACAATTTTTTTTTTCCATTTTCAAACGATAATTTTATAAGGATAATTATTTAGTATATTAGAGATGATGTTTGTTAATTCCACAAGTAAAAATAAGAAATTGTCATATGCTTTAATCCAATTATGAAATTTTTTAAAAGATGTATTAGTAATTAAAAAGATAAAATTTTAAATAATTGGGTCATCATTTTGTAATTTTTCATGATTGAATGACAAAAAAATCATAGTTAGATGAACTATAACACCCCAACCCCGGCCTAGAAGTTAGGCCTGGATCCGGCGTGTCACATTGAAGTGTTTTTACGAAAACCTTGTTTTCATTGAAAACCCTTCTAGAGAAAAGTTAAGTAAAATCCAGTTTGTTTTCAAAACGAGGTGTAGCCAAAAACCATTTCCTTGTTACTATGTAAAAATTTCCTTTGACCGCGGAAGCTCGTTCTTAAAACACAATTATTTTCAAAAAAAATTGAAATATACTTAAAAGAAATAAATCCATGTTCTGTTTCAAAATTACAATGCATAGTGGAAGTAATGGAATAATAACTAGAGGGAAACCTTATTACAATCCGAAATAAAATAACTTAAAATCTAGAATTTAGATATTAAAAAAAACAAGTCTAATCGTTTTGCTAGTTGGCCACTTCTAAGTCCCTCCATCCGTCGAACCGCCTACTGAGGATCACTTGAGAAAAGTAAAAGAAGGAGTGAGTTTTCGAAAACTCAGTGTGTACGACCATCGTCAAACAACTAGCATACATATCATATTATTAACACAATAATATCATACATGCAATGCGGTGCAAACCCTCCCCAAATAATCCATCCGGTACACATCATCTCTGTCCCACCGAAACACATCTGTGGGGATTTCAAAATGACCCACCCATCCGATACACATCAAGGGTAGCCCGGTTGCGGTACTACCTAACGTTGCAGCAAAGCTGCTGATCATATAATGGGCTTAAAAAGCCATCGGTGGATCCACAGTTGTCAAGCAACCATACGATCCTCATATACTTCCTCCATTCCATAATTCCCACCCATATGCATCCTAAACAGAATATCATATGAATGCAACAAATGTACATGTAACATCCATAAATCTTACAATCAACACATAGGGGATATTATAGTCATTTCACAAATCAATGGTATTTCAGTAATTCTACCCTATAGGGGTATTTCAATAATTCTGAACAGTATGGGTCTTAATTACAACCCTTGGCCTGTCAACAAGTCCTCGCGGCTAAAGTGAATAGACACTACGCACCGGGTAGGATTCCAGATAAGAGGAGGTGGGTTACTAGGACCGCTTAAGTACGAAGCTCTCCCTAGATCCAATCCTAGACATGCATATGTCCATTGCCACATTCTACCCTAGCGACTTGTCCATAGACATGTTTGATTATTAAATTAAGCTTTATGCTGTTTAAGAATTCATCAGAAGTAAGCCTAGAGTCCATTAAAACCCTAGCATGCATTTCTAAAATCCTATAAAGCCAACTAAGCCCAACCATGTCCATATAGCCCATTAAGCCCAATCATGTATATGTAGCCCATTAGGCCTGATCATAATCAAATCATACGACCATCCACATCAATCCATCATTCAATTTCACATATCAACTCTTGCCAATTTGGACCCACGAGCTTAGCAGGCCCATTTAGCCCATTTTGGCCCGGTTGGCCAAACAGTGGCCCAAGACCCTGAGATCGCTCGTTTGGTCCCTGTAGTCGTATCGGTGTTCCCACACGAATGTTCACACGCTCTTGTGGTTTTCGGTGCTAACCTTTCGGCTTTTAGACTTTTCTGCATTCTGACTTTTTGGGATTTCAGCTTTTGCCGATTTGTCATGTGTGAAGTGTATGTACACACCTGGTAAATGAGACGTGTTACACTATCCTCAGCCTTGAACCTACAACCAATACCAACGTCCAATCAATCACACACTTAACCACAATATTTACCAAAAACCGAAGCCTTACCATAACCTTACCGTGTGCCATCAGTCCTAATAGCCCTTTCTTAGCTACTACTCATGAATATCCCCTAGATCTGCATCAATCTTAATCGTTAAAGACAAAATAATAGGTGACTTGTATCCACTTAAGTCACCCTTTCCTTACTATAGACTATAAGACCAACTTATCCCAAAATCAAGAACACTTACCCAAAAGCCGAAACGTATGGATAGCTTTTCGGTAGAGACTTGTAGATCCAAGCTTGATTCCGATTTCTCCAAGATCCGATCCACCAAAAATCAAAGGAATGATGACATCACAACAGAGATTTGGTCACTAGAGTATTTAGCACAAGGTTTGGGACGATGAAGTAATCGGCTCCAAGAGCAAAGGTTTTCGGCTTTTGAAGTCACGAATATTCGGTCCCCAACAATTGAGGTGAAGGTGGGACGGCACAAGAAATGGAGAAAGAAGAGAATGATATTTGATTTAAGGCTTTATAAGAGAAAAAAAGAAAACACATAAGGAAGAGGCAAGGTTTAGAACAGAAAAAGTGAAGGAGAATTCGGCAGAGCACTATAGTTGCCAAAATAGCACAAAGGGATTTCCAATTGCCGAAATAGCACAGAGGAAATTCGGCACCCTCTATTTATACACAAAACTGACTCTGCCTACCCCCTCAAAGTCCCAATTGGCTCTAACTTTTCCCCATCTCATCTCCTTGTTTTTCTCCCTAATAACTCCCCAATCCTTTTCCTAAATTTTCTCTTCTGATCACTCTCCTTAGAGTCCATCATCACACCACTTCCAACCTTCTAGAAGGCCAAAATTAAACTCTTAAAAAAATACTAAGTTAGGATTCGAACCTAGGATCTCCTTGCTAGCACATAACGCCACCTTCTTATAACCTAAGTGGCATCACTTAGCCACTCCACCACAAGGCTCTTTGATGCCATTTTTCCCTATTTTTATTTAAAAGCCCAACTACTCACCGCCCTGTTCCTTTAATAATTAATTAAAAATCTCTTCTCCTTAAAATTTGAACCTAGAACTTTTCCAACACCCCTAGACACTCCAAGTTTATTAAACCCTTAAAGCCAATTTCTCATTTGTCATTTTCTTGCTTAAAAAAATTATGAGACCCAAAGCCCAAAGCCCACTTCATATAGGCCCAAAAATTTGGGGCGTTACAATTCTACCCCGTTAAAGAAATTTTGTCCTCGAAATTTCAAACTAACTATTAATCACACCGCTCAAGTGACACCACTATGCTTTCGCTGCGCACTCTGATTTTAATAACACTAACCCACTTTAACTCTAATTGAACCCTCTTACGCTTACCCAAGAAAAAACCTACCCACTGGAGTAGATAAACATTGCACGCATACAGTTTCTACACCCAAAATATCGCATCCACACAAAACATACCCATTATCACATTTGGGCATCCTCTTCTTTCCGGTGATGAGCAGCATAAGCCAAAGCTGGCTACCTCGCCTCAGTATGACTTGCACCTCTGCTCGGTGCTCCACCTCTACGTCTATTGCCATTATTGCCCCTGGTCTACCCACGGCCCCTTGGCAGCAGTTGATCACCCTTGGTGGAAGATCAGTACCCCAGCTCACGGCTGGCACCTGAGTTGACATTCTAGGGCAATTCCTGATCCTATGCTCTATAGATTCGCAAGCTAGACAAGCTCTTATCCTCTTCCAACACTCACTTGTATGACCTTTCCCACAACCAGCACAAGGTGGCACCCCTAGATTAGCAGCAAGAGGCCTCACTCTAATTGGCCCATCAACTCTGGCCTTAGCTCTAGGCCTTTGCCCGCACCAGAAAACTCAGCCTCCCTTTTATTCTTGCCTTTTCTTTTTCTCCAATTTAGGCACTCAGTGCGCTTCACCTCCTCTATTATCTTTGCTTTTTCAACCAACTCCGAGAAAAATCGCTCTCTGAGGAGCTATCAACACCCTGAGGCTATCCCTAAGCCCATCCTCAAACCTTACGCAACGCTCATAGTCCGTTGCCACCATAACTCTTGTATACCTACGAAGGCATAAAAATTTCGCCTCATACTCCACCACATTTGTTCCCCTAGATCAAGTTCAGAGACTCCTTCCTTCTAGCATCAACATAGCTTGCACCCACGTAATTCCCTTGAAACGTAATTTTGAAAAACTCCCAAGTAATCTTCTCAGGTTGGGTACCTCTTTCACTGTCAACCACCACTGATATGCTTCCTCCCTAAGCAATGATACTGCCCCTTTCAAATTTTGCATAAGTGAGCAGTCCAAATCTTTCATTATCCTCTCAGTGGCCTCCATCCAGTATTCAGCCACGTTAGGAGCCACACCAGCAATACCTTTAAAGACCTCATCCCCATTAGATTGTAGTCGTTTCAAATTGACCTATCACTACCCGTACCATTATTGGGCCCAGCGACCCTTTCAAAATCTTTAGTATTGCCTGCGACAATGCGTTATCCCCCGCGACCTGATCATACAGTCTAGTCTCAGCCTCGGGTGAAGCCGGAGCCTCTCCTACTTTAACGTTGGGCATATGGCCAGATGCCAACGATCAAGCCCTAACACTTCCACGGCCTCTGCCACAACCCCTTGCACTTCTTCTAGCGCTCATCGTTGATTCTTATATTATTTGAATTAGGAATTTTATGAAATTTTAGTTAGTTTCAGTAATTAAGTCGATATTTTATGATAGTATTAAGTAAAGAGGTTTTTTTCGTAAATCCTCTAAAGTCTCAAGTTCTTACGGGCTTTAGTTTCACTCTAACTAAAAAAATTTAGTATAATCATCTAAAGTAGCCCACTAACTATCTACAGTATATCAAGTTAAACAAGCTCAATAATAAGAGAACTTACTTGGTTCGACTTTGGAGACTCGGTGTGCCACATCATAAGAATTTCCAAAACATTTTAATCCAATCCAAAAATAGTTTTGTTTTTAAAACCCAAGTAATAAGGCCCATTTCACAACCCGAGCTTTACAATCGGGCTCTGATACCACTAAATATAACACCTCAAACTCGACCTAGAAGTTAAGCCCAGATCTGGCGTGTCACATTGAAGTGTTTTTGCGAAAACCTTGTTTTCTTTGAAAACCCTTCTAGAGAAAAGTTAAGTAAAATCCAGTTTGCTTTCAAACGAGGTGTAGCCAAAAACCATTTCCTTGTTACTATGTAAAAATTTCCTTTGACAGCGGAAGCTCGTTCTTCAAACTCGATTATTTTCAATAAAAACTTGAAATATACTTAAAAGAAATAAATCTAGGTTCCGTTTCAAAATTACAATACATAGTGGAAGTAATGGAATAATAACCAGAGGGAAACCTTATTACAATCCAAAATAAAATAACTTAAAATCTAGAATTTAGATATTAAGAAAAACAAGTCTAATCGTCTTGCTAGTTGGCAACCTCTGAGTCCCTTCATCCGTCGAACCGCCTACTGAGGATCACTTGAGAAAAGTAAAAGAGGGAGTGAGTTTTCGAAAACTCAGTGTGTATGACCCTCGTTAAACAAATAGCATATATATCAAATTATTAACATAATAATGTCATACATGCAATGTAGTGCAAACCCTCCCCAAATAATCCATCCGATACACATCATCTCTGTCTCGCTGAAACACAACTGTAGGGATTTCTAAATCGACCCACCAATTCGATACACATCAAGGGTAGCCCAGTTGCGGTACTACCTAACGTTGCAGCAAAGCTGCTAATCATATAATGGGCTTAAAAAGTCATCGGTGGATCCACAGTTGTCAAGCAACCATGCGATCCTCATATACTTCCTCCGTTCCATAATTCCCACCCATATGCATCCTAAACAGAATATCATATGAATGCAGCAAATGTACATGTAACACCCATAAATCTTACAATCAACACATAGGGGATATTTTAGTCATTTCACAAATCATGGGTATTTTAGTAATTCTACACTATAGGGGTATTTCAGTAATTCTTAATAGTATGGGTCTTAGTTACGACCCTTGGCCCGCCAAGAAGTCCTTACGGCTAAAGTGAGCAGAAACTACGCACCAGGTAGGATTCCAGAGAAGAGGAGGTGGGTCAGTAGGACCGTTTCAGTACCAAGCTCTCCCTAGATCCAATCCTAGACGTGCATATGTCCATTGCCACATTCTACCCTAGCGACTTGTCCACAGACATGTTTGATTATTAAATTAAGTTTTATGCTATTTAAGAATTCATCAGAACTAAGCCTAGAGT
Organism: Gossypium rotundifolium; assembly: GCA_025506655.1. NCBI lineage: Eukaryota > Viridiplantae > Streptophyta > Magnoliopsida > Malvales > Malvaceae > Gossypium > Gossypium rotundifolium. The sequence goes on along the minus strand of CP106730.1, from coordinate 65,484,273 downwards.
CTATTAGAACCCTAGCATGCATTTTTAAGATCCCATAAGGCCAACTAAACCCAGTCATATCCATATAGCCCATTAAGCCCAATCATGTATATGTAGCCCATTAAGCCTGATCATAATCAAATCATACGACCATTCACATCAATCGATCATTCAATTTCACATATCAACTCTTGCCAATTTGGACCCACAAGCTCGGCAGGCCCATTTAGCCCTTTCTGGCCCGGTTGGCCAAACAGTGGCCCGAGACTCTGAGATTGCTCTCTCGGTCCCTGTAGTCATATCGATGTTCCCACACAATTTTTTGCACGCTCGTGCGGTTGTCGGTGCCAACCTTTTGGTGTTTCGGCTTTTCGACATTTAGGTTTTTTAGGATTTTGACTTTTACTGATTTGTCGTGTGTAAAGTGTATGTACATACCTGGTAAATGAGACGTGTTACACTATCCTTAGCCTTGAACATACAACCAATACCAATCTCCAATCAATCACACACTTAACCACAATATTTACCAAAAATCAAAGCCTTACCATAACCTTATCGTGTGCCACCAATCCTAATAGCCCTTTCTTAGCTACTACTCATGAATATCCCCTAGATTTGCATCAATCTTAATCGTTAAAGAAAAAATAATAGGTGACTTGTATCCACTTAAGTCACCCTTTCCCTTACTATAGACTATTCGGCTAACTTATCCCAAAATCAAGAACACTTACCCAAAACCCGAAACGTATGGATAACTTTTTGGCAGGGACTTGTAGATCCAAGCTTGATTATAATTTTTCCAAGATCTGATCCACCAAAAATCAAAGGAATGATGACAGCACGATAGAGATTTGGTCACAAGAGTATCCGGCACAAGGTTTGGGACAATGAAGAAATCGGCTCTAAGAGCAAAAGTTTTCGGCTTTTGAAGTCACGAATATTCGGTCTCCAACAATTGAGATGAAGGTGGGACAGCACAACCAATGGAGAAAGAAGAGAATGATTTTCAACTTAAGGCTTTAGGTGAGAAGAAAAGAACACATAAGGAAGAGGAGAGGTTTAGAACAGAAAAAGTGAAGGAGAATTGACGAGCACTATAGTTGTCGAAATAGCACAAAGGAATTCAATTCTTTGAAATAGCACGAGAGAAATTTGGCACCCCCTATTTATACACAAAACTGAAACTCTGCCAACCCCCAAAGTTCCAATCAGCTCTAACCCTTCCCCATCTCATCTCCTCATTTTTCTCCATGATAAATCCCCAATCCTTTTCCTAAATTTTCTCTTCTGATCACTCTCCTTAGAGTCCATCATCACGCCACTTCCAACCTTCTAGAAGGCCAAAATTAAACTTCTAAAAAAATACTAAGCTAGGATTCGAACCTAGGATCTCTTTGCTAGCCCATAGCGTCACCTTCCTATACCCCAAGTGGTGTCACTTAGCCACTCCACCACAAGTCTCTTTGATGCCATTTTTCCCTATTTTTATTTAAATGCCCAACTACTCAGTGCCCTGGTTCCTTTAATAATTAATTAAAAATTCCTTCTCCTTAAAGTTCGAACCCAGAACTTCTCCAACAACCCTAGACACTCCAAGTTTATTAAACCCTTAAAGCTAACATGTCATTTGTCATTTTCTTGCTATAAAAAATTTATGAGACCCAAAGCCTAAAGCCCAATTCATCTAGGCCCAAAAATTCAGGGCATTACATGACCTATAATTTTTATTTTAAAATTTTATAAAAATTTAAAGCATTGTAATATTTTCATACACTAATTAATTATTTTATTAATATAACAATTCATCACACCTATTCTATCGCTGAAAAGAATATTTTAAAATAATTATGTTTTGAAAAACATTAAAATTTAATAACAGAAGTAATTTTGTCGTGAGTTATTAAATTTAAGTAATCAATTTATACATTAGTAGAATATTTAATTAAGGAACTTAATAGTTTATTGAACTGATATTGTTGACACATTTGGTGGTAAGAAAAATTCTTTGGATGTTTTTGTGGCTAAAACAGTGGTCACAACTTCAAGCATTGTTTCATTATGTTACTTGCCTATTGAAACACCCCACACCCTACCCATGAGAATGGATGGATCCGTATGTTCCTCGAAGTAACCCGGTTCAAATTCATTCGAATACTTTGAAAACTGTGTGTTTTGGAAGATAGTTTGTTGTGGGTTGGGCTCGAGTTGAAAACAAGTTTATTTTATATCAAAAACCCATTTATTTCAGGTGATAAAATGTTTAAACTTATTTTAAATTGAATAGGCTTATTCTTTATAAAGCCCTAAATTCATAACATGGTAATTAAAGCAGAAACAAAAAAAATCGTCATGATGGCCTTATTACATAAAACGAAACCCAAAATAAAATTGTACAGTAATTAAAATAAAATAAAGATTCAAATTAAATTAAACTTGAGTGAACATGGCCACCACAAGTTACGTAAGTCCGGTCCATTACTACTCATCACAGAAACATGTTCCCTAGCGGGTGAGTCGATAGACTCAATGTGTAACCAACACTAAAATATAATAGAAATAGGCACACCATACATATCATGTTCATATAAAAATTCAAGATAATGATGCAAACCCAACCCAAACCTATCGCCATCCGCTACACTCACCCATACCAACTTTGCACAGTAGGGACTACTAAGTCAACCCTCCATCCGCTACACACCATCGAAGGCGGTCATTGCGGTCGACGCGTGCTCATCGCCCACATAAAATTCGTGGCATAGCCACCACATTCGAATAATGTAACCGGTTACCACATTCACTTAGTGAGACCAAGTCATCACATATTCTTAGTGAGACCAAGTCAACACGTTTCACTTAGTGAGGCCGTCATCACATATTCTTAGTGAGACCGAAGTCAACACGTTTCACTTAGTGAGACCAAAGTCATCACATATTCTTAGTGAGACCAAGTCATCACGTTTCACTTAGTGAGGCCAAGTCATCACATTCACTTCCCTTTCTCAAATAACCCGAATGCCCCAAATTATACATATCATGCATATCATATTTAATTTCACTTTCACATCACTTTTCACATGTTAAATATAACATATTTGAAATCCTAGTAGGAGTAGGAAAAGCGTGCAGTACTTTGTACCATAATATGGTACTTTAGCCACATTCTTTCACTTTCACATTAACATATATATCATATTTAAGCCATAAATCTATTAAGATTAGTGTGGGTACACACGGTACCTTAGTCATATTTTTACACTTTCATATTAACACATATATTGAATTAAAGTAGTAAATCTATCAAGATTTAGTGTAGGTACACACCGATTAAACTTAGCGATTCCTTGAGATTCGAAAAGCTAGATCTAATGTTTAGATCCTTAGTTCCTACATTAGATTTATCATTTATTACTTAGCATAAATTCTATTTGGCTATGATATCCAAATCCTACTAGGATTTGTAAAAGACTTACATTGTTCTTGATTTCAATACTAATCAAATCCCAAAATCTATGCTATGCTCCTCCTTGTATTCGCCAAGCACTAAATCTCATCGAGGGTTAGTTTGGCTTTTTAAACAAACAAGAATTAGATCTAACTATCAAAATAGGCCTTAGCAGAATGCTATAGACACTTACCATGTGGGTTTTAAATCCGAAACTCACTTAGAATAACTAGGAACACACGACCTATGGTGCACCTTCGGAAAAGAACTTCTCCTTCCTTGTAGCCTACACTTAGTAAATCTGAAAGATCTCTTCAAAGTTTGGCAACCATGAACATTAATGGGATTAACCCTAAATTTCGATCAGTCTAAAATATAAAAGAATGGAAACCAAACTTGGATCTTACCCTTATTTGAAGGAATCGATTGCACCTTCACTTCAACCTTGAGAGATTGAAGCTTAGAGACTTGATGAACAATCGGCTATGATTCCCTTATGTATTCGGTTTCAAAGATGAAAGAAGAGAGGAATAATAGGCTTAGAAGGAATCGGCTAGGAGGCTAAAAGAAAAGAAGAAAAAGAATGGATGCTCAAGAAGAATATTGGCGGAGGAAAAGAGAGGAGAATGAATAATGAATGGCCCTAGTCTCATCCTTTTATAGCCGAAATTACTAGGCCAAGAATCCTTTACTTGGCCATCACTCTTCCTCATTCTCCTAATTAAAGAATAATTCTTCATTTATCCACCTATTTAGCCGAAATTCTAAAGGGAATAAAACTCTTCTCTTAAGAGTCCCTATTGTAGTCCATTGCTTCCTCTCTAAGTAATTAAATAAAAATCACTTAAAGCTTTAGCTAGGTGCCGTCCACCCCTTCCCTTGATGAGTAGAATTTAAACTTGTTCTTATTGGACTCCTTGTGGCCATACGAGGCCCAAATTATCCACCTAAGTGGCATCACTCCTTGGGCTTTAAGTGGCATCTTCAGGCCACTTTTTTGAGTCCATTTTTTGGATCAAATTTCACGTGCTTTTTATTTTAGGGTCACCTGGCCCTAAGTTCCCCTTTGAACTCTAAAATTTGACATTTCGGAGTCATTTTTAAGTTTCCAAAAATTTTCGCGCGGCTTTGTAACTTGACATTTCCTAGGTTTCCAAAATGTTTAGTTTCCTCTTTTAGCTTAGTTTCCAAAATGTTTACTTTCCTATTTTTAATGTAACATTTCCATACATTTCCAAGTTTCCCGAAATGTTTACTTACCTCTTTTGAATCATTTCCAAATCATTTCCTTATATTTCCTTACATTTCCTTTCATTTCCTTTCATTTCCTTTCATTTCCTTACATTTCCTTTTATTTCCTTACATTTCCATACATTTCTATACATTTCCTTTCATTTCCTTTCATTTCTATACATTTCCTTACATTTCCTTTCATTTCCTTTCATTTCCTTACATTTCCTTTCATTTCCTTTCATTTCCTTACATTTCCTTACATTTCCTTTTATTTCCTTACATTTCCATACATTTCCAAGGTTCTAAAAATACGCACAATGGGATTCGAACCTCTTCCCTCAAAGTACTTTACTTGATGCCATAACCCTTGCACCTTAGGTGGCGTCCTTGCCACTTTTCCACATCACTTCTTGTGTCCTAAACTCCCAAAACTTTTCTTAAGGCTACCTTAGCCTAGCTCTCCTCTTTAACTTAAAACCAATAATTGTCCAAAGCTTTCTCTTCCATCCTAGGATTTTAAAAACCCTTAATTCACTTCCAAACACTGCCAAAACCTACTACTCATGAATTATGCACAAACGCATAACCCCTAATCTAGGATGTTACAGTTCTACCCTCCTTAAAAATAATTTCGTCCTCGAAATTACTTACTAACTGTCGTACAATCCTTCTCACCGCACTATGCTTATGCTGCGCACTCTGATCTTAATAGAACCATCATACTTTCCAGGCACAATCTCTAAATCCAAGTCCCTTAGAACTCATTTCTAACGTCGTGATTTAATCTGATTAAGAAGTTTTATGTATTAAAAAATTTTGTTTCACTGATTAACCGCGAAGAAGTTTTATGGAAAAAAATTTTTAGAAGTGGTTCTTTCGTATTCATACATGCACACAGTCTTTTCATTCATTCATACATCCATCAAACAATTATGAACCTTAGTTCATTCAGAGAAACGTTGTAGTTTTCATTGTTGTTTTTTTTTCCACTACCTGGGGGTATTTTCGTAATTTGTCCTACAAGGGTATTTTCGTAATTTGTCAAAATAAGGTTCCTTGGTGATTTTGTCACAAAGTATTTTTAAATTCTCGGGGTATTCCAAAATATTTTTTTTTGAAATCCGGAGGTATTTCAAAAATTTTTGGACCTTGGTGGTATTTTGGTAATTTTTCCACAAACCGGGGTAAATTGTAAAATTTTAATAAATCGGGGATATTTTAGAAGTTGCAAAACTTTGAGGGTTCTTTTTGAGAATTGTACTTTTCAAAACGGTGTTGTTGCAAAAATTTTGGAAATCAGGGTCATTTTGGTAATTTTAGTAAGTTAGGGGCAATTTTGTAATTTTCTATAAATCAAGGTATTTTTTACGATAGTTTGCAAATTAGGGTTTTGAACATTTATGAAATAATGAAATTTTGGCAAAAGCTGTTGAGTAGTTGGGCATTTTATAAACCAAGGGCATTTTGTAATTTTACCACTAGGGGTATTTTGTAATTTTATAAGTCGAAATTTTCAAAGAAAATTGTGTATAAGAAATAATTTTCGTGAATTAAGGGAAAAATGATTTAAGAATTTTAATATTAAGGTTAGAAAATGGCTAGTTCCTTTCGGGTTTTAGTTATTGGGTTTAGCTTTATGGTAAAGCCTTCTTGGTCGGGGTGAACCAAAGCTACGCACCAGGCGAGATTCCTCTGAAGAGGAGGTGAGTAACTAGGACCGCTTAAATACCAAGCTCTTGATATCAATCCTGACATGCGTACCATGGTTGCCACACCCTAACTTGTCGACTTAGACATAGGTTTGTTTAGTGTATTAAGTCTTATGTATTTGTGTTTGAGTAGACTAATCCTAGGGTTCAAGTTCCTATCATGCTATTCTACGTTCCATTCCTATTCTACCCTTCTATAATTCACATAATCACACGATAGATAGGGTACTTACCGTGGATTTGCGGTTGGAGACTTAGGTGCCATGTCATCAAACCTGTCTACTTTCAAAAATATTTCCATAAAACTCATTTGGGCTTGATTTAAAAACGTTTTGGGCCTTAGGCCACAGGCCGAGAGTTTAAAACTGGGCTCTGATACTAAACTGAAACACCCCACACTCGGCCCACAAGAATGGATCGGATCTGGTATGTTCCCCGAAGTAACCCGGTTCAAATTCATTCGAATACTTTGAAAACTGTGTGTTTTGGAAGATAGTTTGTTGTGGGTTGGGCTCGAGTTGAAAACAAGTTTATTTTATATCAAAAACCCATTTATTTCAGGTGATAAAATGTTTAAACTTATTTTAAATTGAATGGGCTTATTCTTTATAAAGCCCTAAATTCATAACATAGTAATTAAAGCGAAATAACAAAATCGTCATGATGGCCTTATTACATAAAACGAAACCCAAAATAAAATTATACGATAATTAAAATAAAATAAAGATTCAAATTAAATTAAACTTGAAATGAACATGGCCACCACAAGTTACGTCGTCTGGTCCATTCTCGCTTATCACGAAACATGTTCCCACAGCAGGGTGAGTCGATAGACTCAATGTGTAACCAACACTAAAATATAATAGAAATAGGCACACCATACATATCATGTTCATATAAAATTCAAGATAATGATGCAAACCCAACCCAAACCTATATGCCATCCGCTACACTCCACCCATACCAACTTTGCACAGTGGGGACTACTAAGTCAACCTCCATCCATTGCACACCATCGAAGGCGTCATTGCGGTCGGCGTGCTCATCGCCCACATAAAATTAGTGGCATAGCCACCACATTTAGATAATGTAACCGGGTTCGACATTCACTTAGTGAGACCAAAGTCATCACATATTCTTAGTGAGACAAAGTCAACACGTTTCACTTAGTGAGACCGAAGTCATCACATATTCTTAGTGAGGTGAAGTCATCACATATTCTTAGTGAGACCGAAGTCAACACTTTCACTTAGTGAGACCGAAGTCATCACATATTCTTAGTGAGACCGAAGTCATCACATATTCTTAGTGAGACCGAAGTCATCACGTTTCACTTAGTGAGACCGAAGTCATCACATTCACTTCCCCTTTCTCAAATAACCCGAATGCCCCAAATTATACATATCATGCATATCATATTTAATTTCACTTTCACATCACTTTTCACATGTTAAATATAACATATTTCGAAATCCTAGTTGGAGTAGGAAAACGTACCTGAGACTTTGTACCATAATATGGTACTTTAGCCACATTCTTTCACTTTCACATTAACATATACATCATATTTAAGCCATAAATCTATTAAGATTAGTGTGGGGTACACACGGTACCTTAGCCATATTCTTACACTTTCATATTAACACATATATTGAATTAAAGCCGTAAATCTATCAAGATTTAGTGTAGGGTACACACCTGATTCGCTTAGCGATTCCTTGAGATTTCGAAAAGCTAGATCTAATGTTTAGATCCTTAGTTCCTACATTAGATTTATCATTTATTACTTAGCATAAATTCTATTTGGCTATGATATCCAAATCCTAGTAGGATTTGTAAAAAGACTTACCTTGTTGCTGATTTCAATACTAATCAAATCCCGAAATCTATGATATGCTCCTTCTTGTATTCGGCCAAGCACTAAATCTCATCAGGGGTTAGTTTCGGCTTTTTAAACAAACAAGAATTAGATCTAACTATCAAAATAGGCCTTAGCCGAATGCTATAGACACTTACCTTATGGGTTTTAAATCCCGAAACTCACCGAATGACTAGGGAACACGCAGCCTATAGTGCACCTTCGGGAAAGGAACTTCTCCTTCCTTGTAGCCTACACTTAGTAAATCCCGAAAGATCTCTTCAAAGTTTCAGCAACCATGAAAATTAATGGGATTAACCCTAAATTTCGATAAGTCTAAAATATAAAAGAATGGAAACCAAACTTGGATCTTACCCTTATTTGAAGGAATCGATTGCACCTTCACTTCAACCTTGAGATTCGGCTTAGAGACTTGATGAACAATCGGCTATGATTCCCTTATGTATTCGGTTTCAAAGATGAAAGAAGAGAGGAATAATAGGCTTAGAAGGAATCGACTAGGAGGCTAAAAGAAAAGAAGAAAAGAATGGATGCTCAAGAAGAATATTCGCAGAGGAAAAGAGAGGAGAATGAATAATGAATGGCCCTAGTCTCATCCTTTTATAGCCGAAATTACTAGGCCAAGAATCCTTTACTTGGCCATCACTCTTCCTCATTCTCCTAATTAAAGAATAATTCTTCATTTATCCACCTATTTAGCCGAAATTCTAAAGGGAATAAAACTCTTCTCTTAAGAGTCCCTATTGTCGTCCATTGCTTCCTCTCTAAGTAATTAAATAAAAAATCACTTAAAGCTTTAGCTAGGTGCCGTCCACCCCCTTCCCTTGATGAGCCGAATTTAAACTTGTTCTTATTGGACTCCTTGTGGCCATACGAGGCCCAAATTATCCACCTAAGTGGCGTCACTCCTTGGGCTTTAAGTGGCATCTTCAGGCCACTTTTCTGAGTCTGTTTTTTGGGTCAAATTTCATGTGCTTTTTATTTTAGAGTCACCTGGCCCTAAGTTCCCCTTTGAACTCTAAAATTCGACATTTCGGAGTCATTTTTAAGTTTCCAAAAATTTTCGCGCGGCCTTGTAACTTGACATTTCCTAGGTTTCCAAAATGTTTAGTTTCCTCTTTTAGCTTAGTTTCCAAAATGTTTACTTTCCTATTTTTAATGTAACATTTCCATACATTTCCAAGTTTCCTAAAATGTTTACTTACCTCTTTTGAATCATTTCCAAATCATTTTCTTATATTTCCTTTCATTTCCTTTCATTTTCTTTCATTTCCTTTCATTTCCTTTCATTTCCTTACATTTCCTTACATTTCCTTTTATTTCCTTACATTTCCATACATTTCTATACATTTCCATACATTTCCTTTCATTTCCTTTCATTTCCTTACATTTCCTTTCATTTCCTTTCATTTCCTTACATTTCCTTACATTTCCTTTTATTTCCTTACATTTCCATACATTTCCAAGGTTCTAAAAATACGCATAATGGGATTCAAACCTCTTCCCTCAAAGTACTTCACTTGATGCCATAACCCTTGCACCTTAGGTGGCGTCCCTTGCCACTTTTCCACATCACTTCTTGTGTCCTAAGCTCCCCAAAACTTTTCTTAAGGCTACCTTAGCCTAGCTCTCCCTCTTTAACTTAAAAACCAATAATTGTCCAAAGCTTTCTCTTCCATCCTAGGATTTTAAAAACCCTTAATTCACTTCTAAACACTGCCAAAACCTTCTACTCATGAATTATGCACAAACGCATAACCCCTAATCTAGGATGTTACACCTATTTTAAGATTTAGCAAATTTTAGAACAAAAGCATTGGGATATTTATTTTGATGATATTTGGACGAGTAAAGATATTTTTTGTCACTTTCTATATTTAAATATATTAGATTACATCAAGACTCTTATAGAAGTATTATCTTATGCTAATTTTTAGCTTTACTTTATAGAAAAGTGATTAAATTATAACTCTTATGTAAACAAAACTTAAGTAATATATAAACCTCAGTTTTGCCTAGGTTAAAAAGACTATTGAACTTGAGAGTTTGATAGAGCATAAATTTGTTCAATTTAGGAACATGTATGAGTGCATTATTTCTATAAGCAATCAAGAGTCTCTTGAGTTGAGAAGCTAAGCTTTCGAGGGGGAGCTTAGTGGGAGAGTGATCTAGTTTTTGAAAAACAATGAGGTCGCTAAATTGGTGATTGTTAGACTAGTTTTAGGACTTAAATCATTGGTTGTATTGTGGGAAAGATAGTGGATCATTACTTTAGGCAAGGCCCCACGGACGTAGACTGAGGTTGAACTGCGTAAACAATCTCGATATTCATCTTTACTTTTTTGCACTGTTGATTTCGTGGTTGAAATTGTGGCCATAGTTCCAAGCACCATTTTAGCCACAGTTTCAATTTGCTAAGCAAGTAACTCCATTATTTCTACAATTGGTATCAGAGTCTCTCATTTAATACAAATAGTCATTATCTTGGTTGATATACTTGTTTACAATGGAAGGATCTTCGGCCTCATGTCCCCTATGCTCGATGGAGCAAATTATGCTTACTACAAAGCTAAGATGAAAACTTTCATTAAGTCAACTAATGAACAAGCATAGAGAGATATTTTAACTAGATGGACTCATCCATTCATTGAAGTTGAAAGAGTAAAAATTCCCAAGCTCGAGGCAACCTAGATTATTAAAGAATAAATGACTGCTAATGCCATGTAACATCCTGAAGTTGGGCCTAGTAGGATTGGGCCCATTGGGCTTTAGGCGTAGGAGCGTTTAAAATTTTTGGGAATAAGAGAACGAGTATTAGTGCAAGTTGGATCTAGTAGGTGAGTGATTTTGGAAGGTTAGGGGGCTTTTATGAAGTCCCAGGTTCAAACTTTGGCTTTAGGGAAATTTTTGTTTTAGGTTAAAAAAAACCCTGGGAGTTAGTATGTAGGCTTTAAGAATAAAATGTGGAAAAAATGACACAAAAAAAAGCTTGTGGTGTAGTGGCAAAGTGATGCCACATAAGAGGCAAGGGGGTGACGCCAAAAAGGAAGGAAGGAGGTCCAAGGTTCAAGTCTTGGCTCTTGCATTTTGGTTTTCTTTTTATATGGACTTTAGAATTTGACCATAGATTTATATTTAGTTGCACATGGTTTTAGACATAAGAAAGTGAGTGGTCTAGTGGCAAGGCGTCGTTAAGGGTGCAAGGGAGCCTGGGTTCGAATCTCATGGACAGCAAGGGAGTATTTATTTTGTGGATTGGACGGCAAGAGTTTGAGTTGGATTTAAACTCTACTGACGGAGGGATCCCACATTGGAAAGATACAAGGAAGGAAGGTGAGAAGCTAGCTATATATAGAGCTGCCTAGGAGGAGAAGGAGCATACCTGGTTGGTGTTGGGCATAGGAGTGCTGGAGTGCAGTTTAGCAGCTTCAGATTCCTATCAGGTGTGTATTCTCTCTACTCTAGTTGTAGAGCGGCAAATGCCTAAATACCGGTCACACGACGATAGTAGCGCCACACAAGCGTGCGAGCGCACGTGTGGGGCTTCGACACGATAGTTGAGGCCATCAGTAGTGTTCTTGTGGGTGTGGGCTATTCGGCCACGATGGCCTGAAAGGGGCCAAGTGGGCCCAATGGGCCCGGGGGCCCATATGAGTAAATTGGATGACTAAGTAGTAGATAGTGAACTAGACTATGTGAATCTCATATATGTGGCTAGGTTTCGGCTGAATAGGCCACACGAGAGTGAGCCCACTTGGGCTGAGAATGGGCCTTAGGCCCATTCGCATCATTATCTCTGTTTAGAATACTTGAGTCGTTCGAGGCAAAAGTGGACCTTCTGTTGGGTCGTTAACACCCTGGTTTATAAAATTACCAAAATACCCCTGGTTTGCAAAATTACTGAAATACCTCTAGTTTGTAAAATTACTGAAATACTCCTGATTTATAAAATTATCGAAATACCCCTAGTTTGTGAAATTATCGAAATACCTTTGGTTTGTGAAATTACCAAAATACCCCTAATTTGTGAAATTACCGAAATACCCTTAGTTTGTGAAATTATCGAAATACCCCTGGTCTGTGAAATTACCAAAATATCCTCGATTTGTGAAATTACCAAAATACCCCCAGTTTGCAAAATTATTGAAATACCCTCGATTTGTAAAATTACTAATTTACCCCTAAACGACCAAAATGACCGTTGTACCCTCGTGGTAGTACTAGCGTTTTATGTGTTAATTGTATGATTGATTATGTTTGAGATACACTGCATATAGGAATTAGTTATGAGTAGAATTATCGAGCTACCCCTAAAGGGTAGGATTACCGGAATACCCTTACAGGGTAAAATGACTAATTTGCCCTTGCAGGTAAGTGATTGGCTTGTGCTATGATATGACCGGTTTGGCTATGGTTGTATGATTGATATGCTTTTATTACATGTTTAAATGACTGTTATTGAGCATGGCCATTTTGCATACACGTGTAATGATTGAGCATGACATACACGACATATTGCATGGGGTTATGTTATTGAATGATAACGGAAGTGTTCTGGTGGCTCTGCCACGATCTGTTCTGGCGGCCATGCCACATAATTTGGTGAGAATGTCACGATTTTGATTATGAGCAGCTAATTGCAGCATGACTGCCATCGGTGGTGTGTAACGGTGAGGGTTGATTGTAGAAATCCCCATTGGTGTGATTGGTAGGTACGAGTGGTGTGTAGCGGATGGAAATCTAGGTTGGGATGGTTCAGCATCATTTTTTGCATACGATATGTTGTTATTCTGTTCTGTGGGGCTAAGGCCCAATCTGGTGGAACTGGAGTGTTGCACACTGAGTGTTGTGATGCATGTTCTTACCGATGAGGGTTGTGCACACTGAGTTTTCATAAACTCACCCCCTCTTTTTATTAAATGTTTCAGGTGATTCCCAGCGATTGATGATTGGGAGTCGTGGAGGACTCGAGGGTAGCTATACATCAGAGATACTTCTCGTGGACTTTAGTAATTTCGATTTTTGCCTTTTCTTTCAAATTATTTATTTTGGGTTAATATTTTGTAATAAGGTCATTGGTTTATTTTTACTAAGTTTTCATTTATAACTGTTAAACTTAGAAATAAGGGGTTTTCTTAAAATTTTAGCAATCATTTTCTAAAATATCATGTTTACGCAATGATACAAGTTCGACTTTCATAACAAAATAGTTTTTCAAAATAATAACAACTTTTAAACGGTCATTTGGCAAATCACGTTTTTCTCAAACAAACAACAAACTCGGAGTTCAAAAATTCAATAAAACTTTTCTAAATAATTGCTTAGCTTTTCAACTTCCTACAATGTGACACGCTAAATTCGGGCCTAACTTTTAGGTCGAGTTTGGCGTGTTACAATTTTTGTATCAGAGCCTGGTTGCAACACTTGGCTGTGGAGTGGGTTCAAAAAATGTTTTTTCAAAGTTATTTGAAATTTGGTTTAAAAAAATATCTTTATTGGAAGTATGGCACCTGATTCTCCGGCACCAAATTCGTAAGTCCCCTTACTTATTATTATATTCTATAATGATTGTATTTATTCTGTGTATGTTTTGGATGTGATGTTTGAATGGAAAATTTTTATGTATAAGTGTTAAATATCTTTTTGCTTCTGTATTAGATATTTGGTTGTGTGAAAAGGTTCCAAGCGTAAGTTAGAAAATGGATTACTGTTTTAAAATTAGAGTGCGCAGCAGAAGCGTGGTGGTATAGCAGGTATTGAGCGGCTATTAGATAGTTAGAAATTTCGAGAACGAAATTTCTTTAAGGGGGTAGATTTGTAACATCCTAAAGTTGGGCCTAGTAGGATTGGGGCAATTGGGCTTTAGGCGTAGAAGCGTTTAAATTTTTTGGGAATAAGAGAACGGCATTAGTGCAAGTTGGATCTAGTTGGTGAGTGATTTTAGAATGTTAGGGGGCTTCTATGAAGTCCAGGGTTCAAACTTTGGCTTTAGGGAAATTTTTGTTTTAGGTGAAAAAAAACCCTAGGAGTTAGTAGGTAGGCTTTAAGAATAAAATGTGGAAAAATGACACAAAAAAGAGCTTGTGGTGTAGTGGCAAAGTGATGCCATATAAGAGGCAAGGGGGTGACGCCAAAAAGGAAGGAAGGAGGTCCAAGGTTCAAGTCTTGGCTCTTGCATTTTGGTTTTCTTTTTATATGGACTTTAGAATTTGGCCATAGATTTATATTTAGTTGCGCGTGGTTTTAGACATAAGAAAGTGAGTGGTCTAGTGGCAAGGCGTCGTTAAGGATGCAAGGGAGCCTGGGTTTGAATCTCATGGAAAGCAAGGGAGTATTTATTTTACGGATTGGACGGGAATAGTTTGAGTTGGATTTAAACTCTACTGACGGAGGGATCCCACATCGGAAAGATACAAGGAAGGAAGGTGAGAAGCTAGCTATATATAGAGCTGCCTAGGAGGAGAAGGAGCATACTTGGTTGGCGTTGGGCATAGAAGTGCCCAGAGCGCGGTTTAGTAGCTTCAAATTCCTATCAGGTGTGTATTCTCTCTACTCTAGTTGTAGAACGAAAAATGCCGAAATGTCGGTCACACGGCGATAGTAGCCACACAAGCATGCAAGCACACGTGTGGGGCTTCGACACGATAGTTGAGGCCATCAGTAGTGTTCTTGTGGGTATGGGCTGTTGGGCCACGATGGCCCAAAAAGGGCCAAGTGGGCCCAATGGGCCCGGAGGCCCATATGAGTAAATTGGATGATTGAGTAGTAGATAGTGAACTAGACTATGTGAATCTCATATATGTGGCTAGGTTTGGCCTGAATGGGCCACACGGGTGTGCGGGCTCACTTGGGCTGAGAATGGGCCTTAGGTCTATTCGCATCATTATCTCTGTTTAGAATACTTGAGTCGTTCGAGGCGACAGTGGACCTTCTGTTGGGTCGTTAGCAACTTGGTTTATAAAATTACCAAAATACCCCTGGTTTGCAAATTTACTGAAATACCTCTGGTTTGCAAAATTATCGAAATACCCCTGGTTTACAAAATTATCGAAATACCCCTGGTTTTTGAAATTACCGAAACACCCCTAGTTTGTGAAATTACCGAAATACCCCTGGTTTGTGAAATTACCGAAATACCCCTAGTTTGTGGAATTACCAAAATACCCTTAGTTTGTGAAATTATCAAAATACCCCTGGTTTGTGAAATTACCGAAATACCCTTGGTTTGTGAAATTACCAAAATACCCTCAGTTTGTGAAATTACCAAAATACCCCCAGTTTACGAAATTATAGAAATACCCTCGGTTTGCAAAATTATTGATTTACCCCTAAATAACCAAAATGACCGTTGTACCCTCGTGGTAGTACTAGCGTTTTATGTGTTAATTGTATGATTGATTATGTTTGAGAGACACTACATACATGAATTAGTTATGGGTAGAATTACTGAACTACCCCTAAAGGGTAGGATTAACGGAATACCCTTACAGGGTAAAATAACTGATTTTCCCTTGTAGGTAAGTGATTGGCTTGTGCTATGATATGACCGGTTTGGCTATGGTTGTATGATTGATATGCTTTTATTACATGTTTAAATGACTGTTATTGAGCATGGTCATTCTGCATACACGTGTAATGATTGAGCATGACATGCACGACATATTGCATGGGGTTATGTTATTGAATGATAGGGGAAGTGTTCTGGTGGCTCTGCCACGATCTGTTTTGGTGGCCATGCCACATAATTTGGTGACAATGTCACGATTCTGACGATGAGCAGCTAAC
Source organism: Gossypium rotundifolium (assembly GCA_025506655.1). Lineage (NCBI taxonomy): Eukaryota > Viridiplantae > Streptophyta > Magnoliopsida > Malvales > Malvaceae > Gossypium > Gossypium rotundifolium. The sequence continues at coordinate 65,468,240 of CP106730.1, read as the reverse complement.
TGCAGCATGACTGCCATCGATGGTGTGTAGCGGTGAGGGTTGATTGTAGAAATCCTCATTGGTGTGATTGGTAGGTACGGGTGGTGTGTAGCGGATGGAAGTCTAGGTTGGGATGGGTTCTACATCATTTTGGCATACGATATGTTGTTATTCTGTTCTGTGGGGCTAAGGCCCAATCTGGTGGAACTGGAGTGTTGCACACTGAGTGTTGTGATGCATGTTCTTATCGATGAGGGTTGTGCACACTGAGTTTTCGTAAACTCATCCCCTCTTTTATTAAATGTTTCAGGTGATTCACAGTGATTGAGGATTGGGAGTCGTGGAGGACTCGGGGTGGCTATACATCGAAGATACTCCTCGTGAACTTTAGTAATTTCGATTTTTTCCTTTTCTTTCAAATTATTTATTTTGGGTTAATATTTTGTAATAAGGCCATTGTTTTATTTTTTGTAAGTTTTCATTTATAACTATTAAACTTATAAATATGGGGTTTTCTTAAAACATTAGCAATCGTTTTCTAAAATATCATGTTTACGCAAAGATACAAGTTCAACTTTCATAACAAAATAATTTTTCAAAATAATAACAACTTTTAAACGGTCATTTGCTAAATCACGTTTTTCTCAAACAAACAACGAACTCGGAGTTCAAAAATCCGATAAAACTTTTCTAAACAATTTCTTAGCTTTTCAACTTCCTTCAATGTGACACGCCAGATTCGGGCCTAACTTTTAGGCCGAGTTTGGGTGTTACATGCCAACTCAAAAGCAATTTATATTATTTTTATGGGGTAGATGCACAAGAGTTCAGGAGAATTTTTAAGTGTACTGAAGCAAAGAAGGCTTGGTGATTAATTGTTTAACGTCACAGCGATAATGTGCAAGCATACACTATCAATGCAAGTATAGTAGACAGATGTGAGTTTGTCGATATCGATCCCATAGGGATGGCTGTCTTCTGTCTATTAATGTCAGCAATAACTAGTTATAAACAAGATAAATTGAGAGGATAGTTGTCAATGTAATAAATGGAAAATAATAAAATATAATATAATAATGATAAATTGGGATCCCCAACATGAATCTTCATTAGAATACTAAGTGCTCACAAGGTATAAAAAGATAGGTGATTGTCAAGGCAATAAAATTCAATGTATATTTTACCCAGCGTATCTCTTCTATTTAATCTGAGACTTAAACATGCATACTAACCCCCACCTTCTAATGATGGCAATATGACACTATTAAGAACAATTGGACTAAATTCCTCTAATCATCACTCAACTTCCGTTGTAATGCTTGTTGGCTCAAACTGTCACTGAACTTTCAGTGTCAGTGACTACAATAACACTTCCGTGTTAAAAAAACATTCAAACCCCAAGATTAAACAATAAATGCAATATTGAATAAGATAAAATTTAACCAAGAATTCATGTGTACTTCCATACAAATAGGAAATAAAGAGTAATCACCAACATTTAGAAAGAAATAACAAAGAATCGAGTAGAGAACACTATTCCTAGACAACTCGACTGAGTCTCTCTATTCCCTCTTGTCTTACACTTAGGTCTCCTCGTTAGAAGCTAGTCTGCATCTGATTTTCACATTGGTTCACTCGTGAAAGGCTTAAGCGCCATGGTCGCAAGCTTCAAGGTAGGATGTTGAAGATGATGTTCCAAAAAAAAAAGGCCCTTATTTTCTTCTCATGTCCATATTTTATGTCCTCCTCCAACAATAAAGGTTTCCTTTCCTCAGAATTATTTTTTCCTTGTTCGTACAGGTTGGTTATACCAAAATGGATAGCTCATGCAATATTAGTTCTTATCCGGACAACTGTCAAGTGCGGAGACAATTTTGGACCCAATCTGGAATTAACTCATGTAGCAACATTAATGCAAAATGATAGCAAAATCAAGGATAAAATAGGTTAGGATTCACTGAGTTATAAAATGCAATTTACTAAATTGAAAATGCTAAAATATATGCTAAGGATAACTAAATGGGAAAAATTTAACCAATAACCAAGGGGAAAAACCTATGTTATTTCTAGTGCTATCACACCCTCAAACTTGAGTTTTTACTTGCCCTCAAGTAAAACAAAAGCTTGCAAGGCTAAAAAGATTTTTACTAAGGAAAATGATCATTCTAGCAACTTGAACCCTCTAAATTCCCAATGGATGAATCACATTCAGATGAAAGAATATTACATCGGCAATTCAGAAGTATGAATGAATAAGGTTGCAACTTCATCAATGTTAGCATCATCCTTCAAACCCTAAGTTCTATCTACCACTACAGCATTTATTGTAAAATACTAAGTATTTATATACTATATATATATATATATTTATTTTTTTTTGGAATAAGGGATATCGTTGCATTACTGTACCCTTGTTCCTGAGAAGTAATGATGGGGTGCAACAAACCCTAGGGAGTACGTAATTACGCCGACACATACTCATGCAGCAATAGCCTTTAGCCAGATTGATTTTTCTAGTGCTTGTATTGGAGTGTTCCCTCTTTAATATTCCATACTATACCCACTTTGGAGTGTCTCTAATTTATAACTATATATACATATATAAGCAGTTGTAAAAGAAGATTCAATTAGGATTTCAGGAATGATAGCAATCATCTATTACTAATGCAACCTAATCCATTCATCAAAGAATTAATGCTATAACCTTCTATCAAATTTATCAAACTCATTCATTGATAATTCACATAATTCAAGAATTATGCATCGAATGTAACAAAAATTTTTGAACAATTTTCATTAATTGTAATTATACCTTGCATTCTTCATTTTCCAAAAAAAAAAAATTGAAATGTGGGTGCATTTCCAAGCCCCATGTGCATTCCCTCCAACTTAAAGTTTGTATTGTCCCCAATGCACTAACATGAAAATGTAATGACAATAAAAATACAATGACAAAGTATACTTATCAAAATAAAACTTACAGCTACATGCAATGCATGAATACTACAACTAAAGCTTAAAATAAACTAACTCAATTATCCTTAGCCATTGATGTGGCTGCACAATGTTTCTTTCTCTTCCTTTTCTTCTCCTTCTTCTTTCGTTTTTTATCCTTGAGTGCTTCCTCTTCTTTTCTTTGGGCTTTGCACGGTCCTCGGATTACTCCTTAGTTCTCGGCTCTGCCCTGGCATCATCGGCTACTTCCTATGTAGAAGAGGCCACCTGGAGTGGTCTAGTGTAGGCCACTATTACCAATGAATTGCATTACTTCTCACTGGTTACCTCAACAACTTCTTCCGATCTCGCTCAAGCTCGCTCCAAATTATCAATATTTGCACCCAAAGACTCGGGTGCGATGACAATGTTAACAACAAAATCTTCCTCTTCTCTTTATTTTTCATTTTTAGCAACTTTTTCTTTTTCAACAGCAGTAACTTCCTTCACAACAATAGTGTCCTCTTGATCAGCAAAAAGACTATCCTCAAACAAGCTATCAATCTTTCACAGGCATTCTTCAATGTCCCTAAATTCCTCTTCTTTCTTATTATCAAAGACCTGCACAATGGGTGGGGACGCCACCGATCTGTCTCGGTCTTCTAAGTTGTCATCCAAAAAGAGAGGTCATAATTTTGAATGATTGGTGGAAACACTGGGAATGCCGGTAATGGGGATAGGCTCAGTTGGCCTAATGTGGCTGCAATAGAAATGTTCCAGGCTATGGTATAAGCATAAAACAAATTCTGCGATTTATCTATATTCTCTACTATAGCGACAAGCCTAATCTGCCTATTGTTGATGGAATTGACCATTTTTTGACATTCTTCAATTTGCGCCATAATGATGTCTCTGCATTTAGGTTTGTTCCTTTGCTGTTGGCTTTGGCTTTCCCTTCCTTATCTTATTGGTTTTTGTCTCATTCACTATTGGCGTGTCTTTGCTATGAGTTATCCTTTCTATAGAGGCTTCATTGATTGGACCCTTATTTTCTAGGACTTCCTTACCAGCAAGGGGCACGATTCCTTTTTGCTAGCACAATAACATCACCAATGATGGGAAAACCAAGATCCCAGTTTGCCTTGCAACGCATTCAGTAATTTCTTGGTGAAGTATTGTGCCTACATCAATTTTTCTGCGATTGACAATAGAATGTATCAGACACATTTTGTCGAGGGTAACTATGGTGCTGTGAGTAGAGGGCTTTAGCCTGCAGTTGACAAAATGAAACCAAATTTTGCCTTGCAGCGATCAGGAAGCAATGATGCATCGTATAATTCTTTTGATGGGAACCCGTCCACACTGCTCCCTCGACACACAAGTCTTTCACCAGCAGGTCTCGTTTTTCATTGTAGTGCCATCAATGAACTCAGAGTGTTCATGGACATCAACCTTGGTGTTGTACAACTCGTTGATTTTTTCAGCGTCCCATGGTATTAAGCCTTTTCGAACAAAAATAAACTCTAATTCATGACCATACAGGTTAGCATAAAACTTATATACTAGTGAAGGAGAGTAGCTTCCAGGATGTGTGCAAAAAGTTTCCACTTTAACTTTGAGATGGTTTTGTAGACTTGCTTACCCAAGTCTTGTTGTGGCGAAAGGGAAATGCCCTGTTCAGAATGGAAGTGTCGCTTCAATATGTTGTCTTGAAATTGTTCCTTTGCTACTTTATTCAAAATGATTATTGGCTCCTTTGTCTGCACTGGCCTTGGGGATTCTGATTCACGAACTGTGGCAGCAAATGACGCATGTTCGCCAACAGATTTGGTGGCTTTCTTGATGGAGCCTCTTATTTTTGCCATCTTTTGTTGAGGGAAAATGGTTTAAAGTTAAAAAAGATATGATCTTAAGAAGAGAGAAGAAATAAAAATGGTTGCTTGAATGTGTTACAGTGGGTACAGTGAGGAAGGATTTATAGTGAGTGAAAGAGGAAGATCGAGAGACGTGTTATTTTGTAGAGAGATATAAGGTTGGCGGGAATAGTTGCGTCCAATAGAAAGTGCCCACTTAGAAGGATCAAACAACTGAGTGATTTTTGATCCAACGGTGGAATATGAATTTCCTTGAATTCTGATGAGTTATAAATGGTAGTATAGACTTATGGAATGCATTGACAGTTAGATTTCAATGCGTCGATAATGGTACCTAATTATTCTGCAAACAAGAAGGAAAATAAATTTTAACAAAACATAAATAAAATAAACTAAAATTATGCAGTAGTAATTAAAAATTAAAACTTTTCGACCAATTTAATGGTCTCTGCCTGCTTTTGATAACTATTGCCAAGATAGGGTTTTAGCCTTTGTCCATTTACTTTGAACTGCTGTCCATCATGTAAATCTTGTATTGTACTGCACTATGAGGAAATACAACGACAACTTCAAAAGGTCTAGACCAACGTGAACACAATTTACCCGGGTGCAATTTGAGTCGAGAATTGAATAATAAAACCTGTTGACCCACGATAAATTGCCACAGCAAAATAATCTTGTCATGTCATCATTTGGTCTTTTCCTTGTAAATTGCAGTGTTTTCATAAGCATTTCTCCTAATCTTCTCTAGTTCAGTGATATCCAACAGTCTTTTCTTTTTAGCTACTTTATAGTCAATGTTCACTTGCTTAACTACCCACATTGCTTTGTGTTCTAGTTCAACTGGCAAGTGACATGTTTTCCCAAAAACTAATTGATACAGTGACATCCCTAATGGAGTTTTCTGTGCTATTCACAATGCCCATAAAGCGTCATCCAATTGGAAAGACCAATCACTCCTTGAAGGGTTTACAACCTTCTTAAGAATGTTCTTAATTTTTCGATTCGATACTTCAGCTTGTCCATTGGTTTGAAGATGATAAGTAGTAGCCATTCTATGATTAACTCCATATCTCTTCAGTGCGGTTGCCACTTGGTTGCAATGAAAGTATGCACCATGATCATTAATCAATGCCTTTGGTATACCAAAGCAGGTGAGTATATGCTTGTGAAAAAAATTAGCACTGTCTTTGAATCATCCTTTGGAATTGCATTAGTTTCAACCCACTTTGAGACGTAGTCAACAAATACTAATATATAAATATTTCCAAATGAACGCGGAAATGGTCCCATGAAATCCATACCCCAAACATCGAATAATTCAACCTTCATAATTGGTGCTGCAACATTTCATTACTTTGGGATATAAAATTGATGCACTGACACCTATCGCATTGATTCACAAAATTGTGGGTGTCTTTGCATAATGTCGATTAGAAATCTTGATTGGAGAACTTTAGCAGCAATTTTCATACCACCGAAATGACCTTCATAAGGAACATAATAAAAATGCTTTAAGATTGAAAGCATTTCCTCTTTCGGAACACAACGTCGAATGATGTTGTCATTGCATACCTTAAATAAATATGGATCGTTCCAATGATACTTCACTACATCACAAAGAAATCTTTCTTTTTTATGGCCTGTGACACCCAATGGGAGTTTTCTACACACTAGATAATTAACAAAATCCACATACCAATTAGTTTTATCTACAGCAAATAACTTCTCATTTGGGAATGCATTGACAATTTGAAGTATGTTTCCATCTTTGCTTCCAACTTCCAATCAAGACAGATCACCTATAACTTGATTCTCTGAACCCTTACGGTATTTTATCTCGATGCCAAATTCTTACAATAGTAATATTCAGCGTATCAGTCTTGGTTTGGCATCCTTTTCTCGCAAAGAGATATCTCAACACCGAATGATTAGTGAATATAGTAACCTTTGCACCGACAAGATAGGAACAAAACTTGTCGAAAGCAAAGACTACAGCCAACAATTCTTTTTTTGTGGTGGTATAATTGAGTTGAGCTTCTGTAAGAGTTTTACTAGCATAGTAGATGGCGTGAAATATTTTCCCTTTCTTTGTCCTAGAACCGCTCCCACAACAAATTCACTTGCATCGTACATAACTTCAAAAGGTTGAGATCAATCTAGTGCAACGATAATGGGTGCATTCACTAGTTTCTTTTTTAACTGAATAAAGGCATCCAAACATGCATCGTTAAAGAAAATTTTTTGATTTTGTTCCAAGAATGAGCATAAGGGCTTTTTAATTTTTGAAAAATCTCTAATAAATCGTTGGTAAAACCCTGCATGTCCAAGAAAACTACGAATACCATTCATGTTTGTTGTTAGAGGTGATTCTCAATGATTTCCACCTTAGCTTTTTCTACTTGAATGCCTTGACTAGAGATGCAATGTCTTAACACAATGCCTTTAGTTGCCATGAAATGACATTTTTCCCAATTTAAGACAAGATCTGAGAATATTGTCATCATGCACCTTTGAAATGTGGCTGGTGCGTTGCAATGATTGAAAGGCATATAGAAAAGAGCAAAAGTAACACAGGGGCAAGTGAAGGTTGTTTTCTTTAATCCTCCTGTGCAATAGCAATTTTATTTTACCTAAAATAGCCATCTAAAAAGCAATAATAGGCCTTTCTAGCAAGTCAATCTAGCATTTGGTCAATGAAAGGACGCGAGAAGTGATCCTTCTTTGTGGTCGCATTCAATTTTTGATAATCTATACAAACTCGCCATCCCATGGGAATGCGTGTAGGAATTAATTCATCCTTATTGTTGTGAACCACAGTAATGCCACTCTTTTTAGGTACGTATGTACTGGACTTGCCCAATTGCTATCAGAAATCGGGTAAATAATTCCAGCATCAAGGCATTTTATGATTTTCTTCTTGACAACTTCCTTCATCTTCTCGTTTAATCTTCATTGTTGTTCAATTGATTGCTTGCCTTCATCTTTCAACTTGATTTTTTTCATGCAAAAAGAAGGACTAATACCTTGAATATCGGTAATACTCCAACCGGTAGCTCATTTGTAATGCTTGAGAATATAGATCAATTTCTTTTTTGAGTTACATCCAGTGTTGTGGAGACAAAACTGGGAAAGTATTGTGATCACCCAAAAGACATATTTAAGATGAGGAGGTAGTGGTTTCAATTCTAGAGTAGGAGCTTCTTTAATAAATAGTTTAAAAATTAGGGTTGTTTTGTTGGCTAGCTCAAAGGATTCAATCTGCCATCCATGCTTGAGTTCAAGATTATTAGCTTCCACCATGCTGTCATAATTGTCTAAGGAATTGGCATCAGATGTCATTAAAAACTCTTCAAAAAGTATTGTGCTTTGGACATTGAATTCTTTCTCAATTAGATCATCTAGCACATCGACAGTATGTCATTCTTCTTTGTCCTTGCATTGAATAGATTTAAAAACACTAAAGGTGACTTGCTCATCATTAAGTCACATGGTTAGTTCACCTTTATAAACATCAATAAGAGTTTGGCCGGTGGCTAAAAATGGTCATCCCAAGATTATGGGAACCTCCTAGTTTGTCTCATAGTCAAGTATGATAAAATTAGTCAAAAATGAATTTATCCACACGAACTAAGACGTCTTTTATTTTCCCTTCAGATTGAGCCAAGGATTGATCGGCTAGTTGTAATGTCACTGCAGTAGATTTCATGTGAACAATTCCCAACTTTCTGAAAGTAGATAGTGGCATTAGGTTAATGCTAGCTCCCAAGTCGTCTAATGCCTTCCCAAATAATGATTACCAATTGAATATGGAATGGTAAAGCTCCAAGATCTTTCAATTTAAGAGGCAACTTGTTTGTCAAAACAACACTACAACCTTCTATGAGTGCAATAGTTTCAATATCAGTGAGCTTATTCTTATTGGAAAAGAGGTCTTTCATAAATTTCCCATAACTCAGAATTTGTACCAGAGCATCTATTGAAGGAATGTTGATCTGCAATTTCTTTGGTGTGTCCAGGAACTACTGATACTTCTTGTCATGCTCATTTTATTGAATCTTTATGGGAAGGGTAGAGATATATCTACTTGCACCGACACCTTTGATTGCATTGATAGTTTCAAAGGTCGGGGCATCAGGCATTTGAGTGATAATTTGTGGAACTTCTTTGTCTGATGCATCAAAAAATTCTTCAGATTGAACCTTCTCACCAGTGATCACTCCATCCGTATCTTAAGGTGTTACAGTTGAGTCTATAAACGGTTCGCCAGTTTGTTTACCACTCCTAAGAGTGATAACTATACAATTTTCTTTTCCCCCTCGGACTAGGATTTTCTGTGTCATTAGGTAATTAGCCTAGTGGTCGAGTATTCAGATTTGAAGTAAGTTGTCCTAATTGTGCTTCCAATGCTCGAATGAAATATGAATTCCCTTGCACGATAGCTTCCGTGCGAGTAATATGCTCCCGCATTAACACCTCAAGAATTGCTAATGGGTCAGAAGTAGAAGCTTAAGTGTACGATTGCTGTCGATTTCCTTGAACATGCTAATTCGTTATTGAAGAGTGTTGTGGTTGCATCAGAATATGGTGTGGATGTGTCTAGCCTTGTCGTAGATGCATCTGAGTGTGTTGATTGTAGTTCTGTTGTTGTTGACTATAATTTCCTTGTCGGGATTATAATTGCCTTGAGTAGATTTATTCCCATATCTGAGTTCCCCAAAACGATTAGTTGCGTGCAGAGTTATTGTAAGAGTTACCATAAGAACTGTTGCATATGTTACTAATATAGTAGGAATTATCTACATGTTGTCGACAATCTTCATAGTTATGGTTGTCACTACAAATCTCACAACAAAAAGTAGGAACATCAACTTGCTGAGCGACTTGTATATGTGCAATTCCACTAGTCCCTTGCATATTTTTAATCATGTTTGTGAAAGAAGAAACTTAAGCACTTAGTGCAATTATTGCATCCAATTCAATAACTCTTGGAGTAGTTTTTACTTGTGTAGCTCTGGAGATAGGGTATTGATAATCATTCTAAGCAATTCTCTCAAGAATTCTTACAGCATCATTATAAGTACAAACTAGTAGAGGTCCATTGGCTAATATGTCGACAAGATTCCTTGTATGTGAATTCAGCCCATTATAAAAAATCTCAATTTGTGTTTCTTGTTGAATGTTGTGTATGGGACAATGTCGAAGTAAAGATTTAGAATATTCCCATGTGGGGTGAAGATTTTCATCATCCAACTGATGATAAGCAGTAATATCATTTCAAAGACAAGCATTTATTGTCGTGGGCTAAATCGTAAAACAAACTGTGTTGCTAGTGCATTCCAAGAAGTAATTGATCCGATAGGTGGTCCAAAAAACCAAGTATGGGCTCTTCCCTTTAAGGAATAAGGAAATAATTGCATCTTCAAGGCATCATCAAGAACGCCTTGTTGACTAAAGGAAGCACAGATCAATAAAAAGGATTTAAGATGTTCTCTCGCATCTTCATGTGGCATTCCAACATATTGTTCATTAGAATTTAACATTTGAAACATTACTGGCTTGAGTTCAAAATTCCCAGCTTGGATTGCTGGCCTAACAACTCCTGGTTGTAAATCATCCAAGACAGGTGTTACAAAATCTAATATAGTCCTATTTTGTATGTGAGCCTCTTGTGGAAACAATGGATTATTAACATTTAGATGTTGCATCGGGGGAATGCCTGCATTGTTCCCTAGCAGAGCAATATTTCTTTGTTCTCAAAGTCTACTCCAAACAATCCTTTCAATTTTGGATCAAAATTTGCAAGAAAATCCGAACTACTTCGGGTCATAAAACACCTACAATGAAGTTAAAGAAATAGAAACAATGAAAAACCAATTAGTGAATACTAAATATTATATAAGGAAAATAAAATGTAAAAACACACAAAAAGAAAAATAAAGATCAAACAAATGCCATCCCCGGCAACGATGCCAAAAACTTGACTGGTTCTTTAACGTCACAACAATAATGTGCAAGCGTACACTATCGATGCAAGTATAGTAGACAAATGTGAGTCTGTTAGATATCAATCCCACAGGGATGGCTGTCTTTTGTCTATTAATGTCGGTGCAATAACTAGATATAAACAAGATAAATTGTGAGGATAGTTGTCGATGCAATAGCTGGAAAATAATAAAATATAATATAATAATGATAAATTGGGATCCCCAGCATGAATCTTCCGCAGAATACTAAGTGATCACAAGGTATAAAAAAGATAGGTGATTCTCGAGAAAATACAATTCAATGTATATCTTACCTAGCGTCAATCCTCTATTTAATCTGAGACTTAAACATGCATACTAATCCCACCTTCCAATGATGGCAATATGGAACTATTAAAAACAAGTGGACTAAATTCCTATAATCCTAACTCAACTTCCGTTGTAATGCTTGTTGGCTCAAACTGTCACTGCACTTTTCAATGTCAGTGACTGTAATAACAATTTCGTGTTAAAAAACATTCAAACCCCAAGATTAAACAATAAAAGCAAGATTGAATAAGATAAAATTTAACCAAGAATTCTTCCATACAAACAATAAACAAAGAGTAATCACCAACATTTAGAAAGAAAGAAATAACAAAGAATCGAGTGGAGAATACTATTCCTAGATAACTCGACTGAATCTCTCTATTCCCTCTTGTCTCGCACTTAGGTCTCCTCGTCAGAAGCTAGTCTGCATCTAATTTTCACGTTGGCTCACTCGTGAAAGGTTAAGCTGCCATGGCCGCAAGCTTCAAGGTAGGATGGTAAATATGATGTTCCAAAAAAAAAATCCCTCATTTTCTTCTCACATCCATCTTTTATGTCCTCCACCAACAATACAGGTGTCCTTTCCTCAGAATTATTTTGTCCTTGTACGTACAAGTTGGTTATACCAGACTGGATAGCTCACGTAATATTAGTTCTTATCCGGATAGTTGTCAGGTGCAGCAACAATTCTGGATACAATCTGGAATTAACTCGTGAAACGACATTAATGAAAAAAGAGAGAAAAATTAAGGATAAAATAGGCTAGGATTCACTGAGTTATAAAATGCAATTTACTAAACTGAAAATGCTAAAATATATGCTAAGGATAACTGAATGGGAACAATTTAACCAATAAGCAAGGGGAAAACTCTATGTTCCTTCTAGTGCTATCACTTGGGAACTACTAGAGACAACTCATGAAGGGACTAATATAATGAAACAATTTAAGCTTCAAATGTTGACAACTAAATTTGGGACTTTGAGGATGTAGGAAGCAGAGACCATTGGAGAGTTTTATGCAAAGCTCTATGATCTGACCAATTAGGCTTTTGTATTGGGGAGTGAGTACTCAAATTATAAATTGTTGAGAAAGGTGTTCAGGTCACTGTTTGAGAGGTTCAATATAAAAGTAACTGCCATTGAAGAGACCAAGGATATCAATGCCATGAGGATAGATGAGTTAATTGGATCACTTCATGTAAAACCTCTTACCCGTATTCAATACCGAAATAGGGTTATAGAGTATTACTGGATATACAACACATTTAAACATACTTTTCTCATACATTTAATCAATACATTCAATCATCATTCAATCTCAATCACTTTTTCCCTAATACGAGCCTACGAGGCCCTAAACATGCATTAGGAGTGGTTCGGGACTAAACTGATAACTCAAGAAATATTTCAACACTTAGAAAAAATTTCTCAAAACAGGGGACACACGCCCGTGTGACCAGGTCATGTGTCTCACACGGCCTCAAGACACACCCGTGTCACAGGATGTGTTAACATTTGAAATGGGAGCACATGGTCGTGTCCCAGCCCGTGTCCTAGTCCGTGTCCAAACAAGTGAACTTACTGACTTGGGTCACACGGCCAACCATGTAACACCCCTAGCCCGTGTCCATCATCAGATTAGGGTTACGAGGCATTACTAATCATTTCCAAACATTACACAACATTTCACAACACAAAGTCAAACCTCAATCAAACATATTCAAATATAAACATATAGCCCTTAATAAGGTCTGCGAGACCTTAAACATGTTTTAGAATAAGGCCGGGACAAAACCAAACACATACAAAAATTTCTAAAATTCAAAACATTTTTCTAAGTTACAAAGGCACACGCCCGTGTGGGTAGGTCGTGTGCCTCACATGGCCTTAGACACGCCCGTGCGTCCCAGCAGTGGCAAAATAGGGAATACATGTTGACTTGTTCACACAACTTAAGACACGCCCGTGTGCCTCACCCGTGATCGACACTGACTTGCACCATACGGCCAGTCACACGCCCGTGTGTCCAACCCGTGGTCGAGCCTGTTATGCACCAAATTATAAACCTGCATGACACGGTCGAGCCACATGCCCGTGTGCTCAACCGTGTGGGCAATTATAGGCCATTTTTCAAGGCCAAATTACCATCCACACTTAGAATCACCTATAACCATCAATCCAATACCAATTCATGCCTTAAAATGTAAACAAACATACCAATACATGTACCATTTAATCATCATCTAGATCATTTACTTCCATACTCAATTCCTACTCAAATAAATCGATCCAAAGCACCATTATCATAACCCAAATCACCATCTAAACATCTAATATTTCATACCACAAACTCATACTTAAACACCATTCTCATCAACCAATATGAGCATGAAACATATAATATTCATCATTCACTTAATCCACACATATAAGCACAAACATTACTCACTTTCAAGCCATATCACATGGCAAAGTTTATATACTTCAAAACATGCCACATTAACTAGCCTATACATGTCATATACCACATTTATACACATCTTTTTCAAAGTACCAAAATGGATAGCTGATAGTGTGATTGAGTCACTGACGACCCCCGGATCCGAGCTAGCTTTACTCACACTATAAAACAGAGAAAAATACCACACAGTAAGCTTAAGAGCTTAGTAAGTTTGTAATATAATACATTCAACTTAATAAATCAATTACAATATACAAAGTTAACTCATCACATAGATCAACTCTTCATTATTCACACCATTTCATCCAAAACTAATATACTCATTCAACCATTCATAATTCTATACACCATTTTATCAACCACAAAGGTTCAATACATACCTTAGCCAACACATAGCTACTCAATGCTCGATATCACATATCAATCAACCTTTGTTATTCATTTGATTTAATCGCACACTTAATGCCAATTTCATAGCCGAAGCATAAATGTTATCGCACACTTAATGCCTGTACTTTAAATCGAACTTATCTTGATATCGCACACATAGTGCCAAATCAAAAACGTATAGCACACACAGTGCCAAATCAATAAGCCGAAGCTTCTATTATTTCGCACACACATTGCTAATCATATCGATCTCATTTCTAATATCGCACACTTAGTGTCTCATTGCTCAATTTCATATATAACATTGCTATTTTATTAATTACACAATTCTTTCATTTCTCATCACATAGATATAAATTAAACAACTCATATTATATTCGAACTTACCTCGAAAGTCAAAATATCGAAACTAGCTGATTAATCGAGTACTTTGTCTTTGCCTCGATCTCGATCTAAATCTCTCCTTTCTTAGTCTATGCATATTCAAATTTAACTCACTTAATCACCAATTCATTCAATTTAGTCCAAATACACATATTTAGGGCATTTTACAAAATAGCCCTCACATTTTCACATTTTGACACTTTAGTCCCTATTTCACAAAATCACCAAATTCACATAATTTCTTTTCACACATGCCTAGCCAAATTTTCCTTGTGCTCATACAATCCCACATATTTCACTTATTTCACATATTAGGCCCTCACAATTTAGCCCAAATTAGCCAATTTCACCGAAAATTCAAAGACAAAATATGTTAACCCAACATCAAACTTTCATATTTCACCAAATATCAACACAAAGCTCATATATTCATCAATGGAACATCTCAAAATCTTCATCAAATTCTAAAATTAAGACATGGGCTTGATAGAACACAAAGCAATGATCACAAAAACGTAAAAATTATCGAAACCGAGTTCAAGAGCTTACCTAATTGAATCCAACAATGGCCGAACCCTAAAACTCATCCATGGCTTCTCTTTTCTTTTGTTTTCGGCTAAAAGATGACAACTATGGCTAATTTCATGCTTTTATTTCATTAAATTAAACTTAATTATCAAATTCCAAATTTAGCCTTTTTATTATCATTCATTTTCCACTATCTTAAGGCATTAATGTTCACCCAATTTATTAATGGTTTAATAACAACATAAGGACTCACACTTTAATAAGCCATGTCAAATTACCACTTTAACAATCAACATATAGCTTTTGCATTTTATGCGATTAAGTCCTTTTTTCAAATTAAGCACACAAATGATAAAATTTTCATACGAAACTTTCACACATGTTAATTCACATATTATAAACACCAAAAATAATATTAAAATATTTTTTTGACCTCAGATTTGTGGTCTCGAAACCTCTATTCTAACTAGGGTCTAAACCGAGCTGTTACAAACCAACGCTCATGTGTCTAGCCTGTGTGCCCTTCGAAGTGGCCACACATGCCTGTGTGCCAGGCCGTGTGCTAGGTCATGCCAAACCTGTAGGGTATACTGACTTATGCAACACGGCCAAGTCACACGCCCATGTGTTAGGCCATGTGCAAATTAAAGGGTATACTGACTTATGCCACATGGCCAATCATACTCCCGTGTGTGAGACCGTGTGGAGCATACTGACTTCATTTGAATTTCAACACCAGGGGACACACAGCCGTGTAACATGACTATGTGTCACACATGGCTGAGACACACGCCCGTGTCTCTACCCGTCTGGACAAAAATAGGCTATTTACCAAGACAATTTGCCACCCACACTTATTCTCACCTAAACAACCAAAATGGCACCAATCCATAGTATAAATAAACATCCAATTTAGCCACAATCAAGGCTAATTCATACCATTTCCAATACTAGGAACCAACATGCATCTACCTTAAGTTTTAGTCAACCAAAACATACCAAAATACATATACCGATCAACTAGTTAAACCTTTACCTAACATACATCATTTTGCACCAATTCCCAAGCATGATACCAATTCCCCTAACCTCATAATATAGGTCATTCACATATCCATCCATGAACTCAAATATCAACCATATATGCACAAATAAGCACTTAACCAAATCCACCAAATTAAGCTAAATCTCATGGCTATATTTACAAACCAAAACATATACATTTACAAGCCATTACAAATGACCAAAATCATTATCAATCCATAATCAAAATGACTCAAAATACCTATACATGCCATATACTTAAAATACCAAAGTTCAAAGGTACCAAGTGATACGTGGTAGTGTGAAACGATCTCCGACAATCCCCAATCTGAGCTAGCTTCGATATCACTATAAAACATGGGAAAATACACAAAGTAAGCTATAAAGCTTAGTAAACTCGTATGAAATAAACTTAATGAAATCACATATGTATAATTCAATAATTTGAATACACCAACAAGTAGCTTATATTAGCTAACAAACCTTTCAAATGCTCATTCACAAAATTATATACTTTCATCATCATTTTCTCAATTCAATGCTAAAATAGTTTATACACATACCTGTACCATCTCATACAAATTTCATACACATTATCGTCTTTCATTTACCCATTGAACCGTTCAGAATAGAAGTTGGATACTCGAGGGTTTCACATGATAAGTACCTATACCATGACCCGAAGCCAAATCAAGGTAACTTATCCGAAGTACCAATATCATGGCACGAAGCCAAATCAGTAGATATGCATGGCCTGAAGCCAAATCGGTTTATCTTGCACACAAAGTGCTATATCACGGGCCGAAGCCAACTCACTATATCCCCTAATGATATGTCACTAGTATCCTAAACTATTCCTAAGGTTCAACCGAGATTTCAAATTGTCAAAGTATCGTCGAATCACTTCCAAACTTTTCTGTAGCCATATAATCACAATTTATGTTATATCAAAGCATATAGAATACATTTAAAATGAAATTATAACATACAAACTTACCTCGGCTGCCAAAACGACGAATCAAGTCAACTATTCTGTAATTTTGTTCTTTCCCAGATCTAAGTCCGTATTTCTCCTTTCTTGATCTAAATATATTCAAAATTAACTTATTTTATCAAATATTTATTCAATTCAATCCAACATATACATTAAGGCTATTTTACACATTTACCCTAAACTTTCACATTTTTTACAATTTAGTCCTTATTTTACAAAATCACAAATTAATTAAATTCAACATAAACCCATGCTAAATTACTATTATGCCCTTAACAGCCCATATTTTTCATTTATTTCACATTTTAACCACTAACTTATACATTTCTCAATTTAATCCCTATTTTGCATTTTCACTAAAATTCACTTAACAAAACTTGTATAATTCATAATCAACATTCATAATCTATCAAGAAACTTCAAAATATACACTTATTCATCAATGGCATCATTCAAAATCTTTAACAATTTTGCAAAATAGTCTTTGGGCTAGCTAGCACTAGTTACAACAATCACAAAAACATATAAATCATTAAAAATGAGACAAAGATTGACTTACAATTTAACCTTGAAGTAGATGAAAATTTCAAATCCTAAATTGGCTTTTCTTCATGCTTCATTCGGCCAAGGATGATGATAATAAGAATAATTTTGTGTTTTTTTTATTTACTTAACCTTTATTGAAAATATTACCAAAATAACATTACTAGTTAACCTTTAAAACATTTAATAGCATTTCCATAAATGTCCACTTACCATTTTCATGGTCTAATCACAACATAAGGACCTTTACTTTAAGATTCTATAGCTATTAGACACCTTTAGCTATTAGAACTCAAGTTTTACACTTTACGCGGTTTAGTCCTTTTTATCGAATTGACCAACCAAACAATAAAATTTCTTAACAAAACTTTCACACAATCATTCAATAATGTTGTAAACATTAGAATAATAATAAAATAAATATTTTAACCTCATATTTGTGGTCCCAAAACCACTGTTCTGATTTGACCAAAAATGGGCTATTACACTTCAAACCTTTGAGACTAACTTGGAAGAGGCTGAGACGAGAAAGCTGAAACTTGAGAAGAACATTACCTTTTCACTAGCAAAAATTGGGCCCACTGAACAAATCACTATTATTAAATAGATACAAGAATAGTTGGCTTTGTTTACTCAAGGGTTCAACAAAATGGCAAAGAAGTAGTTTGGAAGGAGTAAATAAATTGAGTAATCCAAGGCTATCTAGAAAGGAAAATGCAAAGACAAATATGAGTAAAAGGAACCTATTAAGGAGAAGAAACATGGAATTCAATGTCATAAGTGCTATGGATTTAGGCATATCTAAGAAAAATATGCTTATACCTTGAAAAGGAATAAGGGAAAGTCTTTATGTGTGACCTGGAGTGATGATAAAACAAGCTCATAATTAGAGTCTAATGAAGAACATGTAGGCAATTTTGTTTCTTTCACAGCAAAGGCAGATGAATAAGATGTTGCTTATTGTGAATCGATAAAGTGCAATGAAGAAGAGGCACATAAGAAATTGCTGAAAGCCTAAAATCTCATGTGGAAAAATGGAATCTTCTCAGTGAAGTTAACTTAAAGCTTTCAACTGAAAATGATTTTTTTGAAAAAAATTCTTCATGCTTGAAGGAAAAGTAGATAGAAAGTTAATGGTGCTTGATGAGAAATTAAAAATGATTGAAAAGCTTGAAAAAGAACTAAAAGATGCAATATGGACTTTTAAGAATTTCGATTGCAGCACTAGCATATTGAATGTGATGATAACAACTGAAAAAATGGATCAAAAGATAGGAAGACAATGCTTCATAGACAAATGTAAAGCTATTTTAAAAAATTCTAGAGTGCTTGTTAAAGCAAAAAGTGACCACTATCCTAGAAAATGCTTTAAATGGGTAAAAGTTCAAGAAAAGTCTACAATTTAGAAGAATTCAACTCTATCTACCAAAAGAATGATCATTTTTCACTACTGTGGTGTTCCAAGCCATAATGTCACTATTCGTAAAAAGAAAAAACTTGTATGGGGAAGTAAATATCAACAATGTTTATTTGTTGCACACCCATCACTCAAAGTTTCAATTGCTGATATATGGTTTATTGATAGTGGCTGCTCACGCCATATAATTGGTAACCTCTCATGCTTAAATAACTTTCTTGAGAGCCATGAGGGTAGTGTTATTTTTTACAATGGGAAGAAAAGAAATATTTGTGGTAAAGGGACATTTGCAGTTGATAGGATGCCTAATCTGAAGAATGTACTATATGTTAATGGCATTAAAGCTAACTTAGCCAACATTGGTCGGCTCTATAATCAAGGAATGCTTGTAAACTTCGTAAAGGATAAGTGTGTGGTAACCTCAAGGAAGAATGAAGAAATCATGTATGGTTTTAGGACTTTTGACAATTATTATAAAGTCTTTCTGCCATCCAAGTGAAACAAGGCAATAGTGTCTAATCTAGACTTGTGGCATGAGAAGTTGGGACACATCAACTATCAAGGACTACAAATACTAGTTTGATATGATATAGTTTGAGGATTGCCAAAACTAGAAGGAACTATACCTAAAGTCTGTAGAGATTGTCTCAAAGGGAAGCAACATAGAGAGTCCTATAAATTATTGGCATAGATTCAAACCATATCTCCACTTCAGCTACTTCACTTAGATCTTTTTTTACCAATACAAATTGAGAGTATTAGAGATAACATGTATGTGTTCGTATGCATGGCTTCTCTTGTTACACCTAGGTAAGATTCTTGGAGGAGAAATCAGACACCTTCAAAGAATTTAAAAACTCTAAAAAGGCTCATGATCGAGAAAGAACGAAAAATTAGAGCTATTGACAGGATTAGAAGTGATCGTGGAAAATAGTTTGTTGAGTTTTGTGATGAAGAAGGAATTTCTAATGAATTCTCTGCTGCCAAGACTACTTAGCAGAATGGAATGATAGAAAGGAAAATAGAACCATTCAAGAGATGGCTTGAGTGATGTTAAACAACAAGGGAATAACTCATAGGTTTTGGGTTGAAACATTTCATACTACCGCTTATGTCATCAACTGGGTTCACTTGAGAAAAAAGACTTGTACAAATCCATATGAATTATGGCATGGTGAGAAACCTATTGCTAGATATTTTTATATTTTTGGCAGTTTGTGTGATATTCTCAGAAACTAGGAATGCCAAGGAAGTTTGAAGCAAAGAGTGATGAATGAGTCTTCCTTGGGTACTCAAATAGAATTAAGGCTTATTGGGTTTACAATAAGTATCTCAAGAAGATCATGGAGTTAATTAATGTTGTGGTGCAAGATGAAACAACTCAAAAGGTTGTTGATGTTGAGGAGGAATCTATGACACAAACAGTACCTAAAATTATGCCTAGTGTTTTTGGACGAAACAAGTGAGCAGCCTAATTTAGAAATCTATGAAGTTTTGAATGTTGATGAAATTTGTGATTCTAGTGATTCAAATAAACTTGTTCAACCCTCAGCAAAATTCAGAAAGAACCGTTCCATGGATGATGTTATTGGTGATTTTCAAAGTGGTGTTCGAACTATAGGGAAGTCAAGGCCTAACTACAGAGATATGATCATATTGGTCTACTATACATCTCAAATTGAGCCTAAAAAAGTTGAAGAAGCTTTGAAGGATGCTGATTAGATTAATGTAATGCAGGAAGAGCTTCAACAATTCGAGAGAAACCAAGTTTTGGATTTGGTTCCCAAGGAAGTTCACTATAATTTGATTAGTACAAAATAGATCTTCAAGAATAAAACGGATGAGAATGGTTGAATTACAAGGAACAAGGCAAGGATTATAGCTTAAGGGTATACATAGGTTGAAAGTATATATTTCATTGAGACCTTTGCCTTTGTTGCTAGATTAGAGGCTATAAGGCTACTCCTAGCTTTGCCCACACATTTGAACATTAAATTGTTTCAAATAGACGTGTTTTTTGAATGGCTACCTAAAGAAATAAGCCTATATGTCTCAACCAAATGTCTTTGAAGACTCACTGCATATAGATTATGTCTACAAGCTAAAGAAAGCTTTTTATGGCCTAAAATAGGCACCTAAGGCTTGTTATGAGAGATTAACATGTTTTTTTCTAGGAAAATGTTATCATGTTGGATTTCGTACGCTAAGTGTAGTATTTTCGTCTATGTACACTTGTAATTTTTTCAAACAAATTGGTTTAATAAAATTATTCACGAATTACATTAATATCCTTTGTATATTTTTAATGGTTTTTGCATGCAAAGAAAAATGGAAGAAAATATTAGCTCACTAGTTATCTAATGTTTAACTAATACTAAGCAGTACTACGTGGTTGGATTGTATACAAAAAGACAAGTTGTTTTAGTAGATGAACCTAAATAAGTCCTTAGTCTAATCGAAAATGAGCAAACTGGTTGAAAGACTAATATTTAGTCTATCAAGTCCAATTAGGGAGATGCTTTGTTTTAAGCATCAGAGTGGATGACTCCCAAAAGATAGAGACATAGATGTGACTGACTTGAATGATAGTAAATCTGAAAAGACCGATGTAGAATAGATCATAAATATGTTTATGTATTTATTCACTTGTGACATTCATAGTGTGGCATACCTAAAATCCTAAGTGGATGATGGGCTATGTATGTGTGACTTATGTACTTTGATGTAAGTACAAGCCTGAGTTAGAATAGATAAGAAAGAGAAAGCTAGGGCGTTGGATATACAACTTCTGTAGTGTGTAGCATAATTCATAATAGTGGAATTCGTAGCACATTAAATGGGTAAATGATATCCTCTCATTGGCATTACATGATAGATCAAAATTAAACGTGGCCACAAGTTGTTTGTATTTGTGATGAATGACTTAATTACTATTTAATAGTAATCGACTTTTCATGAAGGAAGATCTAATGGTTACCATGAGATAAAATAAGACCATATTGGGGGAAAGGATTTATCACAAAGAGATTAATGATATGGTATGATGGTAAGACACTTATCACAAGGCCATTGGATGAGCATTGGTTAAGAAACTTTAGTAATGTTATGTAATTAGAGAGAGATCAGTCACGATACTAAAGTAGAATGACTTCGTGAGTAAATGAATTTATAATTGATAGGCAAAAAATTGGAACTTAATTATAAATCATTTGAGCCCTGATTATACACATCCAATTGGTCACTTCACTAGCTTGTTGAAACTAGAATTGAATTGTATATAGAATCAAATTAACAGAAATGGATAGAAATGGCATAGTTAGAGAAATGGGTTACATTCGAAAATGAATTTGGTTTCTCACTAAGTATGGAAACGATTTGATAATCAATTTAAGTTTTTTGAATTATTATTTAATTAAATAATTAAAGTTTGAAAGTGCAATTTAATTAGTTGTTCATTGTGAAATCATTGAGTATGAAAATTAAATATATTTTCTTATAGACTTTTCTATGGTAAACTTGCCATGACTTTAACAGAATTGAAATTGGGTTAAAAATCTTATTTAGTTGGAAATTTAATTAATTTAATAAATAATATTTATTTTGGGAAATAGAAAAACATGTGTTGGGTTGGATTAAACTATAAAACGTTGGGTTAAAAATCGAGGAAGCACATATAACTGGACCCGATACAAGAAAGGCCTAAAACCCCTTATAATATGTATGAGGGGTGGCAACCCTAGTCTAATTAACTAGGGTTAGTCGCCCTTCTCTCCTAGTAGAACTAGGGGACTTATTTTTCTATCAAATAAGTATTATTTCTATTATACTAATTTAACCAGGATTCTTCAATGTTTCCCTATAAACAGATGGCACTAGTAGGGTTAAAAATACAGAAGTTTCACACAACTTTAAGATATTTTTATTCTACAAAAAAAATAGTCAAAATTTATTTCTAAGTATAAATTCTATTTTCTAGGAATAACAATTTTATCAATTTCTATATAGAGATTTACTTTTCTATTAAAAGTAAGAAAATTATTTATGGTTCTGTGTTTGATTTGTAATTTTTTGAGCCCACAATCAAAGTGATTCATGGTATGAGAATATTGGAGAAGGTTGTTTAGTTAAAACCCAAGAACATCTAGGATCCGTCTCACACAAAGGATAGGTACTTTTCAAGAAAAAAGTTTATTTCTATAAATATCATAAACCGGTTTGATTTTCAAATTTTTAATTTGTTACTGTGACAAAACCATTTTCAAACTAGATTTTCTCCAACAATTGGTTTTACAACTAGGATGTGATATGTTTATAGTATAAATCGATGCTAAAATTTTCTCTTCTTCATGTTTGGTTAATTTTATAAGATGTGACATTCTTATAATTATTAGCATGTTTTGAGTTATATATGTTAATGAATGTATTTTATTATTTTATTACTATTGTATATATGATGAAATAATTTTGTCAATGTTGTGGTCCTTAGAAATTAAAGTAGTTGTAATTAATATTTTAATAATTTTTAGGATATGTAATTAGACCGTGGACTATCATTTCCATGTACGTTTTATTTATTAATTTAGAATAATTCATGTAGGCTAGAAACAAACATAAGTATCATATGACCAAATTTTTGGTGAATCCCGGAGAACCAAGATGCATCCAAGACTGTTCGAGACATCACAAACCTGAACAAACCAACCAGTAAAATATCAAAGGTCATTTGGCAATAGAAGTCATCGGTGGTTTGACGATGGTGGACGATGGTGGCCGATGGCAGTGGTTGGCGATGGTTGGGGACAACTCAACGTGGCAACAACGAAGGCCTAATGATGGAAATAGTCACGTCGACTATGGTGTAAACGTAAGTCCGTGGTGGTAATAAATGTTCGACAATAGATCCCTTCAGTGTTTTTCAAGTCACTTGTGGTTTTGGGGGAAAACTCCAAAAATCAGGATATTTGGCTTTCACTCAGAATACCCAAATTATGCTTTCAGGTATTAATTTTTATTTTATTTATTATTTTTGTAGGATGGAATCATGAAAATTTTGGCTGGTAAGAGTCATTTAATTTCATACTTTTCTATGATAGTATAATGATATTTAAACTGACTGAAAACTATGTTCATGCACATGTATGATAAGC
Organism: Gossypium rotundifolium; assembly: GCA_025506655.1. NCBI lineage: Eukaryota > Viridiplantae > Streptophyta > Magnoliopsida > Malvales > Malvaceae > Gossypium > Gossypium rotundifolium. The sequence continues at coordinate 65,444,249 of CP106730.1, read as the reverse complement.
ATGTCATATTGTTTAGGAAAAGAATATTTCATGTACTTGTCATGCATTTATTAATCATTGGTGATTGAAACCGAACATTAAAACCTTGCATGTTATTAAAGATTGAATGGGAGAAGGTCTTTAAACAAGACCTATGACCTCCATCAAGGTTTCTTGTGATGGCATGACAATTGTTGGCCCCAAGGTAGGTATTGTTATGTGGATTTCAACGAGGAGATTTCTTTAAAAGATATAACTTTCTTTTGATAGCATATGATAGTTTGTTGGCTCTGAAGTGGTTATTATCATGTGGAATTCATTAAAGAAGTTTTTTTTTATAGAGAACAACTAGTCATACATGTTATTCATTGAGATTGTCCCAAGACAACTCAATCTTGGTGCATAGAATGATAGGTGTTGAGTTGACGATTATATACTCAAGATCAATCTAGTTAAGTAACTTCCCAAGAAGCTATGCTTAAGTTAGAATGATGGCCAAATGTTAAGTGATTATTAGTACGTGTTAATTCCAAAGGAATTAGGTTCATGTATTAATTGGATGGAAATCCATATTGTTACTAGTTTAAGGTCATTTAATTTTATGCTTTCATATGATAACATGATGATATTTAAATTGACTGAAAAGTATGTTTAAGCATATGTATGATAAGCATGACATATAGTTTAGAGAAAAAATGTCACATCTACTTGTCATGACATTTTAATCATTCATGATTGAAATCAAAATAAAAAACCTTACATGTTTTTACAATATTAAATGGGAGAAAGTCCCTAGACAAGACCTACGACCTTCATCAATTGTCTCTTGTGATGGCATGAAAATTTGCATGCCCCAAGGTAAGTATTGTCATGTGGATTTCACTGAGGAGATTTCCTTAAAAGAGATTACTATCATGTGATAGCATATGATAAGTTTTTGGCCTTGAGGTAGGTATTATCATGTGGAATTCACTAAAGAAACTTTTTTCTAATAGAGGACAACTAGTCATACATGCTACTCATTAAGATTGTCCCACGATGACTCATTCATGGTGCATGGAATGATAAATGTTGAGTTGATGGTTATACACTCAAGATCATTCTAGTTAAGTAACTTACCAATAAGCTATACATAAGTTGGAATAATGATCAAACGTGAAGCAATTATTAGTACGTGTGAATACCTAAGGGATTAGGTTCACGTATTAATTGGATGGAAATTCATGTTCTTACTAGTTGATTAAGATTGCCCCAAGGTGACTTAATTTAATGGGTGTAGAAATTATCGTTGCAACGACTTACAAATGTTTTCAAGTTGCAACGACTTACAAATGTTTTCAAGGTTTAATGTAAGACACATGAATCATCTTAATGCATATTAAGTGTTGCAAAAGGTTTTTCAAATATTTGCTTAATACAAAGATATTAATGAATGAATGAATGATTTATTTTCCAGTTCAAAATGTTTACTAAACATACTTACTAAAAACAAACTAAATGGAAATAACTATAAGGAATGGAAAAGGAACATCATAATTGTCCTAAGTTGTGAGAAACTCAAAACAAATCTTGATAATAAATTTCCTCTGACCACTCAAACTGAAAAAGGTAGTGTAATTTGTGATTTGTGGGTTGAAGTTTGCATAGGTTAGCTATACATTGAGATGAATATGTATAATTGTTAGATGGAAAGAAATTGTAGGTCAAGGTTATTTAGACATTGCAGAAATAGTATGTGATGTCACAACATCAAACGGGTATTGTCGCAACGAGATCAGAACTCCAAGCCACGTGTGACATCTAACTTGGTCATTATGATGAGGCTAAAGTAGCATGTCATGTTGCGACGTCAAGCTGAAGTTTTTTCAACATTACAATTTAGTCCTAATTCAACATCGGGTTAACATTGGAGCTTTGAGGAATGATTATATTTCATATTATATGCTTATATTATTTGTATTTTTATGTTAACTGGTTTAAATTATTATAATTTGACTATAGTTGCTCCAACAACGAGTGTGACACTTTGTGTCTCGGACCCAACAATTGGGTCAGGTATAGGGTGTTATAATATTACATCAAGACTCTTATGGAAATATTATCTTATGTTGATTTTTAGCTTTACCTTATAGAAAAGTGATCAAATTATAACTCTTATGTAAACAAAACTTAAGTACTATTTAAACTTAAATTTTGACTAGGATAAATAGACTACTGAAGAGTAGCCGAAAGATTGAGAGTTTGATAGAGCACAAATTTGTTCAAGTTAGGAACGTGTATGTGTGCATTATTTCTATAAGCAACCAAGAGAGGACACCATGAGTATTCTTGTGGGTTGATGTTGTTTGGGCCACGATGGGCCCAATGGGCCGAGGGCCCATATGAATAAATTGTATGATTGTGTAGTAGATAGTGAACTGGTCTAGGTGAATCTCATATCTATGGCTAGATTTAGGCTAAATGGGCCACACGAACGTGTGGGCCCACTTGGGTCGAGAATGGGCCTTACACCCATTAGCATTATTATCTCTGTTTAGAATACTTGAGTCACTCGAGGCGACTGTAGACCTTCTGAGAGGTTGGCAAAATTACCAAAATACCCCTAGTTTGTGAAATAACCGAAATACCCCTGGTTTGCAAAATTATCGAAATACCCCTAATTTGAGAAATTATCGAAATACCCATGGTTTGAAAAATTACTGAAACACCCCTGGTTTGCAAAATTATCGAAACACCCCTAGAAGGTAAATTATCAAAATACCCTTGGTGGGTAAATTATTGAAATATCCTCGATAGGTAAAATTACTATTATACCCTTATAGGTTGATTAGCATGCTTGTGTGTATTCTGTTATCTGGTTAAGACTGTAATTTATTTCATACATCATCTTTGATATATGCTTGCATACATGACATTCTGCATGGGATTGGGTTATTGATGATCGGAGGAAGTGTGATATGGTGGCTCTGCCACAATCTGTATAGTGGCCATGCCACGCATATTTTGTTATTCTGGTGGCTTCGCCACAAATTCTGTGATGAGCAGCTTGACTACCATCGAAGTGTGTAGTGGATGGAAGGGTCGATTTAGAAATCCCCACAGGTGTGTTTGGTTGGTACGATTGGCATGTAGCAGATGGATTATTAGGTTGGGTTGCATACTCTGTTGCATTATCATGCTTATAGGGCTAAGGCCCAGATTGTTACTGAATAAGGCTTCGGCCCAATATGCTTCTGTATGGGCTTCACTCGATGCTTCTATATGGGCTTCGCTCAATCGCATCAGATGGGTTTCAACCCGATCATCTTGCTGTATGGGCTCGGGCCCAGTAAATGACCGACTAGGGGAATTACACACTGAGTTCTCATAACTCACCCCTCTATTTTAACCTTGCAGGTGATCCCCAGCGTTAGAGGATTTGGAGCCGCGGAGGACTGTGGTGGCCATACGTCGGGAATAATTCTCTGGAACGTAGTAAATTTTTTATTTTGCTTTATTTTAGTTTTATTCTATTTTTGGGTTAATATTTTTGTAATAAGGCCGCTGGTATAATTTTTTTTAAGTTTTCCTTAATAACTGCTAAATTTATGAATACGTAGTTTTCTTAAAACGACACCTAATGTTTTCAAAATAACACATTTTCGCAATTCATTGAATTTAATTTCTGTTATAAACTAGTTTTGGGAATAATAGCAATAATAACAACAAAGCTCGAAGTTTTAAAAGAATATGAACAACCTTTTAATGAACACGCAGTTTGTAAACAACCCTTCTATGTGACATGCTAGATCCGGTTATAATGTTTAGGCTGGGTTTGGGGTGTTACATTTTATGGTATCAGAGCCTAGGTTGCAAAACTCGGCTGTGGAATGGGTTCGAAAACGTTTTTCAAAATTTGTTTGAAATTTGGTTTAGAAAATATATATCGTTATTGGAAGTATGGCACACCAAGTCTCTGACACCAAATCCGTAAGTTCTTGATACTATGCTTTGTTGTATGTTATATTGACTATAGTTATTCTGTGTATATTTTGCGCATATGATGCTTAAACTTAGAGTTTGTATTTATTTTGTGTATATTGTGGAAATTATTTGCGTGTGATGTCCATCCGCTCTGATGGATAAATAGTGTGGTGCGTGCTTGTGTTATTAAGATCAGAGTGCACAGTGAGAGCGTAGTGTGCTAGGTTAGGATGTGCAACGTTTCATTAGTTGGAAATTTTGAGGATGAAATTTCTTTAAGGTGGTAGATTTGTAACGACCTGAATTTGGGCCTAGTAGGATTGGGCCTATTGGGCCTTGGGTGTAGAAGTGTTTAAAAATTTTTAGAACAAGAGAACGGCACTAATGCAAGTTGGACCTATTAGGTGAGTGATTTTGGAAGGTTAGGGGGCTTCTATGAAGTCCCGAGATCAAACTTGGGCTTTAGGAAAATTTTGGTCTTAGGTGAATAAAAACCGAAGTTAGTAAGTAGGCTTTAAGAATAAAATGTGGAGAAAAATGACACAAAAGGAGCTTATGGTGTAGTGGCAAAGTGGTGCCACATGGGAGATAAGGAGGTGATGCCACACAAGGAAGCAAGGGGTCCAAGGTTCAAGTCTTAGTGCTTGCATTTCATTTTGATTTCTTTTTTTTAAAGGAACCTAGACTTTGGCCATAGGTTTATATTTAGTTGCGCATAATGTTAGACACAAGGAGGTGAGTGGTCTAGTGGCAAGGCGTCATTAAGGGTGCAAGAGAGCCTGGGTTCAAATTTCATGACAAGCAGGGGAGTATTTATTTTGTGGATTGGACGGGTAGAGTTTGTGTTGGATTTAAACTCTACTGAAGAAGGGATCCCACATCGAAAAGCTAGCAAGAGGGAAGGTGAGAAGCTGGCTATATATAGAGCTGTCTATGAGGAGAGGAAACATACCTTGGTGGGCATATAGCCATAGAAGCATTCGGAGCGCGGATTAGCTTCTGCACTCTATCGTGTGTATCTCGCTTTACTCTAGTCAGAGAGTGGCAAATGCCAAAATGCCGGTTACACGACGATGGTAGCCACACGAGCGTATGCGCGCACGTGTGGAAGTGTCGACGCGAGAGTTGAGGCCACTATGAGTATTTTGTGGGTTGACGTTGTTTGGGCCACGATGGGCCCTATGGGCCCGAGGGCCTATATGAATAAATTGTATGATTGTGTAGTAGATAGTGAACTGGTCTAGGTGAATCTCATATCTGTGGCTAGATTTGGGCTAAATGGGCCACACGAGCGCGTGGGCTCACTTGGGCTGAGAATGGGCCTTAGGCCCATTCGCATCATTATCTGTGTTTAAAATACTTTAGTCGCTCGAGGCAACTATAGACCTTTTGAGGGGTTGAGAAAATTACCGAAATACCCTCAGTTTGTAAAATTACAAAAATACCCCTAATTTGCAAAATTATCGAAATACCCCTAGTTTGCAAAATTATCGAAATACCCTTGGTTTGCAAAATTATTGAAACACCCCTGGTTGGTAAAATTATCGAAACACCCCTGAAAGGTAAATTACTAAAATACCCTTGGTGGGTAAATTATTAAAATACCCTCAGTGGGTAAAATTAATGTTATACCCTTATGGGTTGATTAGCATGCTTGTGTGTATTATGTTATCTGGTTATGACGGTAATTTATTTCATACGTCATCTTTGATATATGCTTGCATACATGACATTCTGCATGGGATTGGGTTATTGATGATCGGAGGAAGTGTGATCTGGTGGCTCTGCCACATCTGTATAGTGGCCATGCCACGCATATTTTGTTATTCGTGGCTTCGCCACAAATTCTATGATGAGCAGCTTGACTGCCATCGAGGTGTGTAGCGGATGGACGGGTCGATTTAGAAATCCCCACAGGTGTGTTGGGCTAGTACGGGTGGTGTGTAACAGATGCATTATTAGGTTGGGTTGCATACTCTGTTACATTATCATGCTTATAGGGCTAAGGTCCAGATTATTACTGAATAGGGCTTCGGCCCAGTCTGCTTCTGCATGGGCTTCGGCTCAGTTTGCTTCTGTATGGGCTTCGACTCAGTCTGCTTCTATATGGGTTTTGACTCAGTCTGCTTCAGTATGGGATTCAGCCCAGTCTGCTTCAGTATGGGCTAAGGCCCAGTTAATGATCGACTAGCGAATTACACACTGAGTTCTCGTAACTCACCCCTCTATTTTAACCTTGCAAGTGATCCCCAGCATTAGAGGATTTTGAGCCACGGAGGACTCTGTGGTGGCCATACGACGAGAATAATTCTCGGGAACTTAGTAAATTTTTTATTTTGCTTTATTTTAGTTTTATTCTATTTTGGGTTAATATTTTTGTAATAAGGCCGTTGGTATAATTTTTTTTAAGTTTTCCTTAATAACTGCTAAATTTATGAATACATAGTTTTGTTAAAATGACACCTAATGTTTTCAAAAATATCACATTTTCGCAATTCACTGAATTTGATTTCTGTTATAAGCCAGTTTTGGGAATAATAACAATAATAGCAACAAAGCTCGAAGTTTTAAAAATAATACGAACAACCTTTTAATGAACACGCAGTTTTTAAACAACCCTTCTATGTGACATGCTAAATCCGGTCATAACGTTTAGGCCGGGCTTGGGGTGTTACAAGTATTTTGTACAATAGTGAAGTCACTAAATTGGTGAGCGTTAGACCAATGTTAGGACTTAAATTATTGATTGTATTGTGAGAAAGATAGTGGATCATTGATTTGGGTAAAGCCCCGCAGACATAGACTGAGGTCAACTTGCGTAAACAATCTCAGTGTTCATTTTATTTTTTCTGCACTGTTGATTTCATGGTTGAACCTATGGCCACGCCCAAGCACCATTTTAGCCAAAGTTTTATCTTGCTAAGCGAATAGCCCTCTTTTTTCTACAAAAATCTTTAATTCCACTCATTAAAGATTATTTTCATTTGATTAATAGATTTTTTTCATGTGAAATTTAAATATTTTATTGAAATAATATTTTAATTAAGATATTTTTATTTAATAAATTATAATTAATAAACTTGTCTATGAATGTAACACCCCTTACCCGAGTCAACTCCAAGACCGGAATATGAGGCATTACTATGCTTAATCTTAGTTAACCCTTCAAAACGGGCTATAAAATTTCATTTAAGCCTATCCCTTACTCTTACTCAATCTCGGCCTACGAGGCCTTAAACATACCTCCAAGAGGTTTTGGGACTAATCCCGAAAACTTTTAGAACTCGAGAAACTTTTACTCAAAACAGGGGCCACACATTTGGATTAATCTAGGGACACGCTCGTGTACCCCTAAGACATGCCGTGTCTTCCACCCATGGTTGACACTGACTAATTCACACGGCCTTGACTTGCCCATGGCACTGGCCCATGTGCCAAACCTTGGTATTCTGCCAATCTCACACGGCCTTGACACACCCGTGGCACTAGCCCGTGTGTCAAATCTTGGCATTCTGACTTATCTACACGGCCTGGGGCACACGCCCATATGCTAACCGTGTGGCACACACTACCTGAACACACGGCCGTGTGTCTATCATGTAGGCACTTAGAGGCTAGCTACCAAGCCTTTTACCACTCTCAATGCATACATTCATACATCATCATATAACTCCACAAAGCATTAATATAACTCTTGAGTTAAAGACTTTTAATCATAAGAGAAATAAAGTCTTCATCCCATACACTAGGGAGAACTATATCCAATACAATTAAAACAACTTAAGCCATCATCTATGGCTATACACAACCAAACTATAAATTCTCTTAGGCCCACACAATTTGGCTACATCAATTAGAACTTAATCAACTTTAAAAGAATCCCTATACATGCTATGACTCATAAGAACTTGAAATATCATACCAGTGGTCTACTCGATAGTGTGAGAACATCTCTGGTGGCCTCTAACTCGAGCTAGTTTAAAATAACCTATAAGAGATGGGGAAAATAAAAGGAGTAAGCAATAATGCTTAGTAAGATCATCTACATATATAACTGGAAAAATACTGATATTCATTGAATATACACAACCATGAGGTATTATAATGAGTTTTTCTCATAAACTCATGGTTACTTACTCAACCATTCCTGAAGTTTACTCATTCTATCTCTTACCACATTCTAACCATGCCACAAGCAAATTGCTCATTTAATTAGCATACATTCCTGCATTGATTACCACATTATCATATAAAACAACATATCAAGCATTTTCGATAAGCCACTCATACTAATCTCTCAGTGGTTTCGTACTTAGCCCACCATCGATCACTAATAAGGTGGTACCGCACACAGCCCACCAATCATTTATACTAATGGTGATTTCGCACTTAGTTCATCAATCATTTATAAGCGATGGTATCGCACACAGCCCATCGATTACTAATTAATCAGGTGGTAATGCACATAGCTCATCACTACAATCAATAAGGTGATATCGCACATAGCTCACCATTATTATACATTCATGGATAGTTATCCACATGTATTTCTTTATTTCAAATGTTCATCCGAGAACATCCTCACACACTACTATTCTTACTTAACTTTCTACGATACTCGTTCGCATTCACACAATGCATTAATAAATCTATCTCATGCAACTAAGGTATATCGATTACACGTAACTCACTAGAGGTTCATCATATACTAAATTCATCTTAATTCAATTCTAACACACACTTGTGCTTCTCGTGGCACAACCACATACTTTCTCTTTTTCAACATACCCGTTGAATCACTTAAATTGTTAAATAACTCTCTTGAGTCTCCTACACATAGTGTCACATTGACATCATACCCTAATAGGGTCTTACTTCCATTAACATATCGATGCCATGTCCCTAACATGGTCTTATACGAATTCTTACACCGAGGCCATATCCCAATATGGTCTTACATGAGACCTTAACTATTATCATATCATGCTATATACATTTCCCATTACTCTTAGATTCAATTCTCTTGACATCTCATCAAAAGATATTTCATGCATTCATAGAGTAATTATACATTCCATACAACATTGGAATATTAAATTAACTTGTACGTAATTGCAACATTTGCACATGAAATTACCTCGATGTCGAAAGGGTCGAAAGGGACTTTTTGCGCACATTTCTCTTTTCACTCATTCTAGGTCTAAAACTCATTTTCTTTGATCTAGAACAATGGAATTTACTGACTTAATCACTTATAAATCATAATAAACCATAATCTACACTTTAGGCAAAAATAATTATTTTTCCTTATGCTCGTAAATAAATTTTCATCACATTATCTTGTTAAGCAAGCCTAGTTGAACATTTAATTCTCTACAACTATCCAAAATTCCAACTATCTTATGCCTTAATGAACAAACTACAACTTTTGCATTTTAGTCCTAATTAGGTGTTTTCATGACAACACCTTTCACAAAAGTTGTTTCTCATCATCCTATCATTCATTTTCTTCCATAAAACTCATCGAACAACATAATTTCTACCATGGTAAGTCCCTAGACTTTCAACCATATTGCAAGCTAGTCCTCTCATTAGCTAGCTTAAGCTTTGAGGACTCCAAAAATACAAAAATCATCAAAAATAACCATCAAGATGACTTACTTGTAGAGAAAATGAGCTGCTGAAATTTCAAGCTTTCAAAGCCCTCCCATGGTTGATATTTTCGGTTGGAGAAGAAGGCCAAATAAAAAGATGATAACTTTTGCTTATATCATATTATTTTATTCATTTTCTCCAACTAATATCACCAACTTTTAATCATAATAAATGCACTTGTCCCCTATGCAAGCTATGGCAGGCCAACTCACTTAAACAAGGCCAAATTGCACATTTGGGACCTCCAATTAATAATCCATGGCTATTTGGCACCTTTAGCAAATAAAATAGAACTTTTACACTTTATGCAATTTAGTCCTTTTTCACAATTTAGCTAGAAATCGCTAAAATTAAGGCACCAAAATTTTCATGCATCCTTAAAAACATGTTATAGCACATAATATAACATGAAAATAATTTTCTCTAACCTCAAATTAGTGATTCTGAGATCATTGTTCTGACTAGCCCCTAAATCGGGCAGTTACAATGAAATAGCTAAAATTTTACTTAGAATTTTTGACAATATGCTATTATAGAGAACTAATTTAATAAAAAATGGAATAATGACAAATTTGGCCACTAACGTTTACATGTTTTGTCAAAATGACCCTAATTGTATTTTCGAGCATTTTTTAGCCATCAACATTTTTTTTTTCAAACTACTTTTTCTAACAAATTTGATGAAAGTATCGTTATAAATATCAACAGGATGATGTGGAATATTTTAATGAGATGTAATTTATTACTTAAGTAACCTATAAGATAATTACATATGAAAAATAATAAAATAAACAAATCATACATGGAGTTAAAAAATAACTCTTAATTTAAAGAAAATAAATGTAATTAACTAAAAAAGGTTTCAAAATGAATGCATATGTTTGTTTAATGAGAGGTTTCAAAAGATAATTAATAAATCAAACCAAAAATAATTTAATAAGTGCATTCATTTTGAAATCGTTTTTTAGATAATTACGCTTATTTTCATTAAATTAAGGGTTATTTTTTAACTTCATGATTTATTTATTTTATTATTATTTTCCACATTTAATTATTTTATTGGGTTATTAAGTAATAAATTACATCTCATTAAAAATTTCACATCATCACATTAACTTTTTAATGATACTTGCCAAATCTTCTAAAAAAGAATAAATGTTGATGGCCAAAAAGGCTAAAAAATATAATTAAGGTCATTTTGACAAAACATGTAAATGTTAGTGACCAAATTTGTCATTAAACCTAAAAAATATGTCCTAATTGTTAATGTTATAAAAAATTTATTATAAAAGGTTAAAATAAAATATAAAAATCATTTCTACTATAAATTAAATAGTATTATAACATGTGGTTATTATAGAAAAATTAACTATAATTAAATTTTAACTAATTTTATCATAACGTAACTATATGAAACCAAGCCAAACTAAATAAAAAGTTTTTATAATAATATGAATTATATAAATTATAGACAGACATTCATAAATACATAACTCCAATTGAACGCATATCATTTGTCTAACCTAGTTGTAAAGTTGCGAAGCTTCATGATGATTAAAAGGAGTTATTGTCTCGTTTTTTAGTCTTGAGCGTTAAAATAAAACAGTTTTAAAAAATTCATGAAAGATAAATCTAGAATTTTGTTTACACGGTTATGCATAAATACAATGTTTGACAATCCGGTATTAAATCCAATGACATCGATATCTAGTTTCATCAACTCATTCCATCTTTCTCCAAATTAAAGAATTTTATGTTTAGGGGTTAAATCTATATTTTCCATGCAGATTCTCGATCATTGCATTTGATTTCTTAGCAGGAAATCTATATTTTATTTACGAGGTCGTAATTAACTTACCTGACAAAAAATAGGCAAGGCACAGCCCATTTTTATATGACCGAAAGATCTAAAGATTGTTTTATGTTTGCCTAAATGTTTGGTACTATAAAATAAATATTCAACGCTTTCCTCAAATACATACCTACAGAAGCTATATTTAGGAAGAGGAAACTTGTGCTTGCTTGGCAATACTTTCAAAAAGTAACTATGAGAGCAAAAACTTGTGGTTGCATCACTCCTTGTTGATTAGCTAAGGTTGCTTGACAGAGGTGGCCTGCTATTTACCCATTGTTCCTACTTTTTGATTCATTTGTAGGTACCATTGCTAGCTTTGATGGGGACTTGTCAAATTGTCTCTGTTTGAGTTCTATTCATGGGCTGATTCAATTCTTAGGACTTAATTTTGGGCTTGCATTATGTGGTATATCAAAATTATAGTCAATCTAATGATATTTTTTTGAATTTTTTTAATGAAACAACATCAATTAATTCATTAACAATTTTAAATTCATGGGCTCGTCTTTGATATTCTGGTAGTACGACAAATAAAAATAACACGATGACACATATCTTGCTTATTTATATTTTATATTTTGTTATACATTAAAAATATATATAACTTTTCAGCACTTTGTGAAATTTAAAAATATATTTTTTTCTAAATTTATATACTTTTGGCTTAGCAAATATAAACCATTTTGAAAGGTGGAAAACAATTTCCATTGCCGCTAAATTTGGCTTTTGCTTAAGCTATTGACGGCTTAGGGACCAAGGTAGAAGACAGTCCTTTTCGACCACATGTTTTAAGAAATATATAATACCGAATTGAATAGTAAACCAGATATCTGAGATTGAATTATCATCTATCTGTAACATCTTTAAAAGTTTTCCCATAATTATTACAAGGCTTTAATTAGGGAAATCCATCCGAAATTGACAACTAAACTTTGTCATTAATCATTTTTAGGAACTGTTTTGGACATTATGCTTTTCCCCTCCAAAAATGGGTTCTTGGGGTTTGGCTTTAGTTGTTTAGGCAATTTTCAATTACAGGTTAGGTGTTCAGGTATGGGATTACTTTTTCGTGGTCCGATGCCTTAGCAATTTTGTTAAATATGTCAGTATTTATATGTGGTTGTACCTTTAAATTTTGTATCCAATATTTGATTTTAAAAACTGGACAAAAAATAAGATTTTGTTATAAATATTTTATTAAGTGGATGTCTATCATGATATAATTTTAATGTAATTCAAATTCTAATAGTTATTAGAATTAGAACTTCTTTTATACTTCTTAGGCCTATAAATAGATATTCTGATGAAGTATTGTAATCATCCCTTTTGATTAATAAAGTACACTATCTATTATTTTTATATTTTCTTTGTTCTTTATTCTCTCCATCTCTCTTTATTTTTATAACATGTTATTAGCACGATCTTGCTCAAAGTGATAGTTCCTTTTATCGACGATCAAATTTATCTTTCATGATTTTCAATATCTTTGACGACAAGATGTAAAATTTTTATAGAAAGTTTCTTTTATTTAATATTTCATATCTGGTTATTATTTTTCATTCTTCTTTCATTATACATTATTATTGTTTTGATTAATTTATGTTACTTTTTGTTGTTAAGGATGGTGAAAGATTTGATATCGTTATCTATATGAAATCGAGAAGTAAGATTCACTCTCAAAATTTACTTTTTATATTTGCTTGGGGATTATCTCTTTTCTTCATTACAAAGAATGTTTATAATTATTACTTCTCATCCATGGTAACGCAAGTCAATCTAATCAACTTCTTTTAAAATTTGATTTGATTTCTATTAAAAGTTCAGTTTATATAATTCACTATCTGTATCTCTATGAATTTATAAAACCTTTCAAACATTTAGTTATTGGGATTTTTATAAAATAATATTTTTTTCATTTTTAATAGAATTGATTGGTTTAATTTTGATTTTGATTAAGATATATGATTATTACGAAATGTGAATAAAAATACTTACTTGTCATGAACTTTGGGATATTCACCCTTGTCTATGATAATTTCATATCATTATAAAATTTGAGATAAATTATGTCATAAGAGGTGGAGGTTAGAAAATGTTTATATTTAAACTTTTATAGTGTAAAGTTATTTTAATTTGCCATTGTAATATTTTGTATTTTGTTGTGGTATGATATATAAAATATATATTATGTAACCACAATGATTTATTAGCGACATGAATTTATTATTTGTTATGTTTAATATATGTTTTATTTATACGTATTCATTTTCTATGAATAAATAAAATTTTAGAAGATCGTAAATTTTTTATCATTCATGTTAAAAAGAATTGCAAAATTGTATATTATTTAAAATAAATTAAGCATTCATTAAGGTTATATAATAAAATGATTATATGCTCTCAAGAGCTAATATTGCATCAAACTATAAAATGCTCTTTAAGAGCTAATATTTTACCTCATTGTGATGCAAAATTTTGTAAAATATATATTTTTTTTGATCAAGAAGATATATGTTGAGTAAAACCTTCATGTGTTTTACATTAAAACCATATATATAAATAACATAAGATAATCATGTATTTGTATTATATATTCCCAAGGAATACATTACACCATATGATTGAAATATCTAATGTGCTCCTACAGTAGCAATATTGTGAAAATTACTTTAACAATATTTTTGAACGATCTCATACTTTCTAATGGCTAAGCAAAATAATAAGTTACTAATGAAAAACTATGAAATTATTCCCACTAGTTTTGCTTCATTCCCTAAAGTGAATGTAGCCGTACATAACATTTATGAAAAATGAAAATATAGAGATCATGATTGTTGTTGTAATTGAGGATGTGTTTGGAGACTAATCATGACAACATGAATAGATAGATTTTGATTTGAAATACACGCATGTTTTGCGATGGTGATTATGAAATAAAGATTCAATGGAGGAGTTTAAAAGTCTGTCCTACCAGATTTATTGCATTCCTTGAAGTGAATGCAGACATAAAGAAAATAAAATATATACAATTATGGACCACTAAAAGTAGGAACATAGTAATAAATAAGAGAACAATAAGAGTTCTCAAGATAACTCTTCAAAGGGTAAATATAACTTATGTTATCAATGTGATATGAAAGATTATTGGCCACATATGTGGCATATGCCTAAATATTTTGTTTCATTAATATTTTTTGAGAAAGGATGTAAGAATGTAGTAATAAATTCTATCATTATAGATAGAAAGTATTTATCTTATTTGGTACTAAAACAAACAAATTTTATTCCAATATTTGATAGTACAAAATTAGCCAAAAGATCCCAAGAGTTAATATATTAATATCTTGTGATGGTTAATCCATTGGTTTTAAAAGATATTTATAATGGATCTTATATTGAGATTGTGAACGAGGAAAATATTATATTTTATATGAATCACTATTGTTATAAATATCTATTTTGAAAAAATTAAAAAATAGAGGATTATGTTATTAATTTATATTTAATTTATAATATTTGTGATCTTCTTTTGTCACCATCCCCATTAAGGGGATGAAAGCGAAATATTTGACTGTGAAAAATCTATTTATGAGCAATGAAATATGATAATTCTATCTAAAACTCGTTATGGTTGGATGCACCTGAAGTTGATTTTTTTTTAGATATTTGAAGATTTTGGCATATTCCCTAAAGCGAATATTGCATATAATTGTTTGGAAATTATATCTATTTTGTTGACTTAGTGACATTATAATCTTCACATTGATTTAGACATTTCTAGTAGTAAATGTAACAATAACACTTATATGTGAATACAAAATAAAATGAATGATTATTAATTTAGTGCAATTAAAACACATGTTAAAGTAAACCAGAAGTTTACTAATACAAATACATTTACTACTTGATGTGACCAGTTAGACCATCCTGGATCATAAATGATGCGAAAATTAATTGAGAATTCATATGGACATTCATTAAAGAACCAAAAGATTCTTTAATTTAAAGAATTCTCATTTGTTGTTTGTTCTCAATGAAAATTGTAACAGCCCGATTTTGGGGCTAGTAGGAACAGTGGTTTTGAGACCACTAAACCGAGGTTGAGGAAAATTATTTTGATGTTATTTTATGTGTTATGGTATTAATATATGACTATGTGAAAAATTTGGTGCTTTAGTTTGAGCGATAGCATGCTTAATTGTGAAAAAGGACTAAATCGCATAAAGTGCAAAAGTTCTATTTTTCAAGGTAGAGGTGTCCAATAGCCATAGTTTACTAAATTGGAGGTCTTTAAAGTGCAGTTAGGCCCTAGAGAATGTATTGGCTGGCCATAGATAGCAAAAGGGGACAAGAGCATTAATTGTAGTCAAATTGGGTAAAATTAGGTGAGAAAAGATGAATAAAATATGGTAAAAAGAAAAACTATCATCTTTCACTATGCACTCATCTCTTTCCACCGAAAATTGAAGAGAAAATAGAGGTCTTTCAGGTTCAAACTTTCAGCCACTCAATTCTCATTCAAGTAAGTGATTTAGGTGGTTTTAATTGATGATTTTTGTGTTTTTGGAGTCCCCAAAGCTTAAGCTAGCTAATGAGGGGACTAATTTGTGATATCGTTGAAAGTCTAGGGACTCCATGAGAATGTTTATGTTGTTATCTAAGTTTTTATGGAAGAAAATGAATGTTAGGGAGATGAGAAACAACTTTTGTGAAAGGTGTTAGCATGAAAACACCTAATTAGGACTTAAATGCAAATATTGAATTTAGGCCATAAATGCATGAAATAGTTGGATTTGTGAGTAGTTGTAAGAGAAATAAATGTTCATCTAGGCTTTCTTAATGAAAAAGTGAGTTGAAAAATGATTTACGAGCCTAGGGGTAAAATCGTAATTTTACCATAGTACGAGGGCAAAATGGTCATTTTTGCCTAAGTGTAGACTTTAATGCATTATGATCATAGAATGATCTAAATGAGTGAATTCTATTGTTATAGATCAAGAAGAGCGCGGGATCAATCTTGATTGTGGAAAAAATAAGGTTGCGGATTAAATCGCAAATCGAAACATTTTGCAACAACGTAAGTTTATGTGTAAACGATGCATTTTATATACACAATATTGTTATTGATAGGTGCATGACATGATTGAGAACATGTATGATTCAAGTGGATTGGATTTGATAGTTATTGTATAGTTTCGTATGAATGACGAAATAGCTATGTAAATGTATAATAATAACACTTGACTGTGGGCTAAGTGCGATATCATTTTATTACTTAACTACGATAGGCTGTGTGTGATACCATCGTTTATTACATTATTTAGTGGTTTTGTGCAATACCACTATAATTACCCTTTTTGGTGGGTTTTGTGCGATACCACCCTATTAACGATTGATGGTGGGCTAAGTGCGAAACCACCGAGTGATTTGGCATTATGGTTGGATTAGTGAGAAATTATGATGTATTGTATCATGAAAATTTGTGGTGTTAAGTGTAGGGTTGCAAGTGAATAAATGTAAGCATTAAGCTTGTGACATAGTTGGAATGTGGTAAGGGATAAAATGAGTAAGCATGATTGTGAATGTGGATTGTTTTTGTTTAGTATAATGCTATTTGTTGTTTAGCACATACTATGATGTTATTTGTTTACATGTAAACTTCCTAAGCTTAAAGCTTACTCCCCTTTTCTTTTTCCTTGTTTTATAGAGTAAAAGAGCCGGGTCGAATACACAGATAACCAGAAGATCGCCCATACTATCAGCTCACCTCGGTATATCTAGACTTGGTACATTTTATGTATGGCATGTATAGGGGTTAAACTAATTAGATTGTTTTGTTATTTTGGCCAAAAGTGTGTTGGCCCTTTTGAAAGATAAATTATTTTGTATATTGCCATGGATGATGGCTCACCTTGTTATATATATGAAAAGATGTAGTTATTCATGGAAGTTTATATTGCAAAATATGAGTTTTTAAGTGATATGATGAATGGATTCATGTGATATGATGAATGGATTCATGTTGTGTGAGCTAGAATGATGTAAAGAGCTTGGAAAATAGCCTTGTTCCTGTCTGCACAGGTAGGCACACGGGCGTGTGTCTAGGCCGTGTGTAACACACAGTCAGTCCCATGGGTGTGTGACCAAGCCGTGTGTCCCCTGCATGTTAGTTTTACAAGTCAATAAGCTTTGTAATAAGCACACGGACAGAGACACGATCATGTGTCTCAGCCGTGTGGAAAGCACGGCCACGGACATGGGCGTGTGCCCAGGCCGTGTGAAGTCTGCATCTTGAATTTGGAATTTAAATCGCCACACGATTGAAGCACACGGCGTGCGACAGGGCATGTGGATTAAGTAAGGGGCGACCACAGGCCAGCCATATGAGCGTGTGCTAGGCTGTATGATACAAGTTAGTGTTGACCACGGGTGTCGAACACTGGCATGTGAGGTGACACACGGGTGTGTGGCCCCTGTTTAGGTAAAATTTTCCTAAGTCCGTAAAAGTTTTTGAATCATCTCCGAAACCTTTCGGAAGCATGTTTAGGGCCTTGTAGGTCCATTATAAGGATATTAGAGGTGTGCATGGAAAAGTTTTTAGTTTGGAATGGAAACTGGATAGCCCAAAGCTGTACGACCGTGTGAGTTAAGTACGGTAACGCCTCATATCCGATTCCGTGTAAAACACGAGTAAGGGGTGTTACATTTAGTGGTATTAGAGCTATGGTTTGGTCAGTTCTAGGACTACCGTAGCGTGTGTTAGGGTCTAACTATACATGCCATAAGCATATATTGATAGTATGGTGGCTTCTAACAATTCTAAACTTTGTTTTTATATAGTAAATAGATCCCGATCAAACGGCTGCTGATGACACAGCTAGTAACGTGTTGGCTCTCGCGCAAGGGATCGCGCCTATAGAAAGTGGACCCGAGACTAGGGGTCAAAGAGAAAAAGCTCAGGAAGCCTTCCTCTAATAAGTAACTGATATACAAGGTATGTATGAGCAAACCCTAATGTTTAACCTCCTCCACCCCCTCCTATACCTCAGCCAGTACCTATGGCTCCTCAAGGTGTAGATGTAGTGAGAATAACCAAGCCCCCGGTAGACAAGAATTGGAAGTAAATGGCTGAGGAGTATTGGGAAACAACCAGAATTGTTATAAGTGTGGTTCCCCAACCATTTCATCCAAAATTGCCCTGAGAGGGATGACAAGGAGAGGAAGCAAGAGATAAGATCAAGCAATGTATCTTCTAGTGGTAGGTTACAAAAGAACCCGAGAGGTGGGACTATTAGCAGAGGTGCATCACGAGACTCTGCTGTGAGGCCGAAGGGTCGGACACTTACAAGGACTTATGCCATTCGCGCTCACGAAAAGGCATCATCTCTAGATGTAATAACGGGTACTTTTTCTTTTATGACTCATTTGTTATTGCTTTGATTGATCCGGGGTCTACCCATTCTTATATTTGTATGAGATTGGCATCTAGTTTGAGTATGATTGTTGAGTCTACAAAATTTGTGGTAAAGGTGTCAAACCCGTTAGGTAAACATGTGTTAGTTGACAAGGTGTGTAGGAGTTGTCCTTTGACAATTAGGGGTCATTATTTTCCGACAAACCTTATGTTGTTGCCGTTTGATGAATTTGACTTGATTCTTGGTATAGATTGGTTGACTACCCATACTGTTTTAGTGAACCATGGTAGTAAATTTATTGAATTGAAATATGAAAATGGAGATATAATTCGGGTTGAATTAGGTGGGTTAGATAGTTTACCGATGATGATTTCTTCCATGGTGGTTGAGAAATATTTGAGAAAAGGGTACGAGTCTTATCTTGCCTTTGTGTTAAATACTCAATAGTTAGAGGTAAAGATTAAATCAGTACCGGTGGTATGCAAATATCCAAATGTGTTTCCGGAAGAGTTACCTGGGTTACCTCCAGTTAGATATGTCGAGTTTGGGATTGAGTTAGTTCTGAGAACGACACCCATTTCGGTTGCTCCGTATAGGATGGCACCCTTAGAGTTGAAAGAGCTGAAGGTTCAGCTGCAAGAGTTTATGGACAAGGGTTTTGCAAGATCGAGTTATTCATCGTGGGGTGCTCCGGTACTATTTGTGAAGAAGAAAAATGGGTCGATGAGATTGTGCATAGACTACAGACAACTCAACAAGGTGACGGTGAAAAATAAGTATCCTTTACCAAGGATAAATGATCTATTTGATCAACTAAAGGGAGCTACGGTGTTCTCCGAGATAGACTTGAGGTCTGGCTATTACCAGTTGAGGGTTAAGGAGCAAGATGTGCCGAAAACTACTTTCCGATTGAGGTATAGCCATTATGAGTATCTTGTTATGCCGTTCGGTCTAACGAATGCTCCTGTAATTTTTATGGATTTAATTAACTATGTCTTTCGATAGGATTTAGACAAGTTTGTAGTTGTTTTCATCAACGACATATTGATTTATACTAGGGATGAGAGTGATCATACGGAGCATCTAAGAATTGTCTTACAGACTTTAAAAGACAAACAGTTGTATGCTAAATTTAGCAAGAGCGAGTTTTGGCTCCGAGAGGTCAGATTTTTAGGACATATTATGTCGGGTGATGGTATTAGAGTAGGTCTATGAGCTAGCGATCGATTACCATCCGGGGAAAGCGAATGTGGTTGCGGATGCCCTGAGTAGGAAATCCCTGTATACTTTGAGAGTTATGAACACAAGCTTAGCATTGTCTGATGATGGTACTATATTAGCCGAGTTGAGGGCTAGACCACTATTTATTCAACAGATATGTGAAGCTCAAAAGAATGATAATGAGTTGCAAGTTAAAAGAGCCCAGTGTGAATTGGATAATGGTTCTAATTTTCAAGGGAGTTCGGATGGTTGTTTGATGTTTCATGACAGGATTTGTGTACCTAAGGATGATGAGTTGATTTGGAAGATATTAAATTAAGCACACAGTGGCCATATGTCAATACATCCCGATAGCACGAAAATGTACAATGATTTGAAGAAATTTTATTGGTGACTAGGTATGAAAAGGGACATCTCAGAGTTTGTAACAAGATGTCTGATTTGTCAACAAGTGAAAGCTGAGGATCAAGTACCTTTAGGATTGCTTCATCCAGTGATGGTTCTCGAGTGGA
Organism: Gossypium rotundifolium; assembly: GCA_025506655.1. Lineage (NCBI taxonomy): Eukaryota > Viridiplantae > Streptophyta > Magnoliopsida > Malvales > Malvaceae > Gossypium > Gossypium rotundifolium. The sequence goes on along the minus strand of CP106730.1, from coordinate 65,423,649 downwards.
AGTGGGATCGGAGCACCATGGATTTTGTGATAGGGTTACCTATGACTCCAAAATAGAAAGATGCTATGTGGATTGTCGTTGATAGATTAATGAAGTCAGCTCACTTTATACCGGTGCGTGTTGATTATTCACTGGATAAGTTAGTCGAGTTGTATATTGCAGAGGTGCTGAGATTACATGGAGTGCCTGTACATATTATGAAACACCCCACACCCGGCCCACGAGAATGGACCGGATCTGGTATGTTCCTCGAAGTAACCCGATTCAAAATTCATTCGAATACTTTGAAAATTGTGTGTTTTGAAAGATAGTTTGTTGTGGGTTGGGCTCGAGTTGAAAACAAATTTATCTTATAACAAAAACCCATTTGTTTCAGGTGACAAAATATTTAAACTTATTTTAAATTAAATGGGCTTATTCTTTGTAAAGCCCTAAATTCATAACATAGTAATTAAAGCAGAAATAAAATGTCACGATGGCCTTATTACATAAAATGAAACCCAAAATAAAATTGTACAGTACTTAAAATAAAATAAAGATTCAAATAAAATTAAACTTCAAGCTGAACATGGCCACCACAAGTTTTGCCGTCCCGGTCCACTATTGCTCATCACCTGAAACATGTTCCCACAACGGGGTGAGTCGATAGACTCAATGTGTAACCAACACCAAAACATAATAGAAATAGGCACACCATACATATCATATTCATATAAAATTCAAGATAATGATGCAAACCCGAACCCAAACCTATATAGCCATCCGCTACACACCACGTACCATCACCGCACACCGTGGGGACTACTAAGTCAACCCTCCATCCGCTACACACCATCGAAGGCGTCATTGCAATGACGTGCTCATCGCCCACTTATAATATTGTGGCATAGCCACCACTTTTAGATAATGTAACCGGTTACCACATTCACTTAATGTGACCAAGTCACCACATTCACTTAGTGAGACCGAAGTCATCACGTTTCACTTAGTGAGACAAGTCAATCACGTTTCACTTAGTGAGACCAAGTCATCACATTCACTTAGTGAGACCAAGTCATCACATTCACTTCCCTTTCTCAATTAACCCGAATGCCCCAAATTATACATATCATGCATATCATATTTAATTTCACTTTCACATCACTTTTCACATGTTAAATATAACATATTTCAAATCCTAGTGGAGTAGGAAAACGACACAGTATTTTGTACCATAATATGGTGCTTTAGCCACATTCTTTCACTTTCACATTAATCATATATATCATATTTAAGCCATAAATCTATTAAGATTAGTGTGGGGTACACACGGTACCTTAGCCATATTGTTACACTTTCATATTAACACATATATTGAATTAAAGCCGTAAATCTATCAAGATTTAGTGTAGGGTACACACCTGATTTGCTTATCAATTCCTTGAAATCTCGAAAACCCGATCTATTGCTTTAGATCTCAATTCCTACATTTGATTAATCACTTACTACTTTAATAAAAAAAAACCATTTGACCATAAATCCAAATCCTAGTAGGATTAATATTCTTAAAACTTACCTTGTTCTTGATTTCAATACTAATCAAATCTCAAATCTATACTATGCTCCTCCTTGTATTCTGCCAAGCACTAAATCTCATCGGGGTTAGTTTTGGCTTTTTAAACAAACAAGAATTAGATCTAATTATCAAAATAGGCCTTAGCAGAAAGCTATAGACACTTACCTTGTGGATTTTAAATCCAAACTCACCGAATAACTAGGAACACGCTGCCTATAGTGTACCTTCGGAAAAGAACTTCTCCTTCCTTGTAGCCTACACTTAGTAAATCCCGAAAGATCTCTTCAAAGTTTCGGCAACCATGAACATTAATGGGATTAGCCCTAGATTTCGATAAGTCTAAAATATAAAAGAATGGAAACCAAACTTGGATCTTACCCTTATTTGAAGGAATCGATTGCACCTTCACTTCAACCTTCAGAGATTAGGCTTAGAGACTTGATGAACAATCGGCTATGATTCCCTTATGTATTCGATTTCAAAGATGAAAGAAGAGAGGAATAATAGGCTTAGAAGGAATCGGCTAGGAGGCTAAAAGAAAAGAAGAAAAAGAATGGATGCTCAAGAAGAATATTGCAGAGGAAAGAGAGAGGAGAATGAATAATGAATGGCCCTAGTCTCATCCTTTTATAGCCGAAATTACTAGGCCAAGAATCCTTAACTTGGCCACCACTCTTCCTTATTTTCCTAATTAAAGAATAATTCTTCATTTATCCACCTATTTAGCGAATTTTAAAGAGAATTAAACTCTTCCTTAAGAGTCATTATGATCTTCTAATTAGCCGAGTTTTAAAGAGAGTGAAACTCCTCTTTGCAGGCCTTGTGCCATCCACCTCTTGGGCTTCTAGAAGCAAAATAAAACTTATTTTATTTGCTTCTTATGTGACTCGAACTCAAGCCCAACACCCTTGCATGTGGGCCATTTCTGAGGCCTTAAGTGGCATCTTGAGCCACTTTTCCAAGTCCGTTAATGGGTCAAATTTCACATACTTTATATTTTAGGGTCACCTGCCCTAAGTTCCCTTTGAACTTTAAAATTTGACATTTCGGGGTCATTTTAAGTTTCAAAAATTTTCATGACTCTATAAACTTGACATTTCCTAGGTTTCCAAAATGTTTACTTTCCAATTTTGGCTTAGTTTCCAAAATGTTTACTTTCCTCTTTTAGCTTAGGTTTCCAAAATGTTCACTTTCCTCTTTTAACTAATCGTTCCATACATTTCCTTACATTTCCATACATTTCCTTACATTTCCATATATTTCCATACCTTTCCATACATTTCCTTACATTTCCTTACATTTCCATACATTTCCATACATTTCCTTACATTTCCATACATTTCCATACATTTCTATACATTTCCTTACATTTCCAAGGTTCTAAAGATGCACACCACACATCCATATCACAAGAAAAATGCTATTTCATTAAGCAAAATGCACACAATGGGATTCAACCTCTTCCCTCAAAGTACTTCACGTGATGCCATAACCTTGCCCCTTAGGTGGCGTCCTTTGCGACTTTTCCACATCACTTGTTTTTAACTTAAAAACCAATAATTGTCCAAAGCTTTCTTTTCCATCCTAGGATTTTTAAAAACCCTTAATTCACTTCCAACCATTGTCAAAACCTACTACTCACGAATTATGCACAAACGCGTAACCCCTAATCTAGGATGTTACAGTTCTACCCTCCTTAAAAATAATTTCGTCCTCGAAATTACTTACTGACAGTCGTACAATCTTTCTCACCGCACTATGCTTACGCTGCACACTCTGATCTTAATAGACCTATCATACTTTCTTGGCACAATCTCTAAGTTCAAGTCCCTTAGAACTCATTTCTAACGTCACGATTTAATCTGATTAAGAAGTTTTATGTATAAAAAAATTTGTTTCAGCGATTAACCGCGAAGAAGTTTTATGGAAAGAATTTTGAAGTGGTCCTTTCGTATGCACACGTCTTTACATTCATACATCCATCAATCAATTATGAACTTTCGTTCATTCGAGAAATGTTGTAGTTTTCATTGTTGTTGTTTTTCCACTACCGGGGGTATTTTCGTAATTTTTCCTCTGGGGTATTTTCGTAATTTGTCAAAATAAGGTTCCTTGGTGATTTTGTCACAAATTATTTTGGTATTTTAAATTCCGGTATTTTGGAAATTTTTTTGAAATCCGGGTATTTCAAAAATTTTGGACCTTGGGGTTATTTTGGTAATTTTCCACAAATCGGGTAAATTGTAAAATTTTAATAAATCGGGATATTTCAGAAGTTGCAAAACTTTGAGGGTTCTTTTTGAGAAATTTATTTTCCAAAGACGATGAAGTTGCAAAATTTTGGAAATCGTGGTCATTTTGGAAATTTTGGTAAGTTAGGGGTAATTTTGTAATTTCCAAAAATCACGGTATTTTTGATAGTTTGAAAAATTAGGGTTTTTGGACTTTTATAACATAATGAAATTTTGGCAAAACTATTGAGTGGTTGGACATTTTATAAACCAAGGGCATTTTGTAATTTTACCGCTAGGGTATTTTAGTAAATTTGTAAATCGAAATATTTCAGAAAATTTATAAAATATTCTTTTCAAATCAAGAGGGTAATTTAGAAATTTTAAAATTAGGGTTTCCATAAAAATACGGCTAGTCCCTTTCGGGTTTTAGTTATTGGGTTTAGCAGTGACTAAGTCCTCTTGGTTAGGGTGAATCTTACTATGCACCGTGTAGGATTCGAGTAAAGAGGAGGTGAGTCACTAGGATTGCTTAAATACCAAGCTCTTCTGAATCCACTCCTAGACATGCGCATTGATTTACTACACCTAGCTCGGTGACTTAATCACGTGTTTGTCTAGTGTATTAAGTCTTATGTATTTGTGTTTGAGTAGACTAATCCTAGGGTTCAAGTTCCTATCATGCTATTCTCGCTCCATTCCTTTTCTACCTTTCTATAATTCACATAATCACACAGATAGTTAGGGTACTTACGGTGGATCATGGGTTGGAGACTTAGGTGCCATGCCGAAAAACCCCGCTTATTTCATAAGATACTTTATAAAGCTTATTTGGGCTCCATTTGAAAACGTTTTGGGCCTTAGCCCACAAGCCGAGAGTTTAAAACTGGGCTCTGATACCAAATTAAAACACCACACACCCAAATTGACGAGAATGGACCGGATCTGGTATGTTCCTCAAGTAACCTTGGTTCAAAATTCATTCGAATACTTTAAAAATTGTGTGTTTTGAAAGATAGTTTGTTGTGGGTTGGGCTCGAGTTGAAAACAAATTTATCTTATAACAAAAACCCATTTATTTGGTGACAAAATATTTAAACTTATTTTAAATTAAATGGGCTTATTCTTTGTAAAGCCCTAAATTCATAACATAGTAATTAAAGCGAAATAAAATGTCACGATGGCCTTATTACATAAAATGAAACCCAAAATAAAATTGTACAGTACTTAAAATAAAATAAAGATTCAAATAAAATTAAACTTCAAAATGAACATGGCCACCACAAGTTACGCCATCCCGGTCCATTATTGCTCATCACGAAACATGTTCCCAACGGGTGAGTCGATAGACTCAATGTGTAACCAACACCAAAACATAATAGAAATAGGCACACCATACATATCATATTCATATAAAATTCAAGATAATGATGCAAACCCGAACCCAAACCTATATAGCCATCCGCTACACACCACCGTACCATCCTACACACCGTGGGGACTACTAAGTCAACCTCCATCTGCTACACACCATCGAAGGCGTCATTGCAATGACGTGCTCATCGCCCACTTATAATATTGTGGCATAGCCACCACTTTCAGATAATGTAACCGAAGTTACCACATTCACTTGATGTGACCGAAGTCACCACATTCACTTAGTGAGACCGAAGTCATCACGTTTCACTTAGTGAGACCGAAGTCGTCACGTTTCACTTAGTGAGACCGAAGTCATCATATTCACTTAGTGAGACCGAAGTCATCACATTCACTTCCCCTTTCTCAATTAACCCGAATGCCCCAAATTATACATATCATAAATATCATATTTAATTTCACTTTCACATCACTTTTCACATGTTAAATATAACATATTTTGAAATCCTAGTAGGAGTAGGAAAACGTACCTGAGTACTTTGTACCATAATATGGTACTTTAGCCACATTCTTTCACTTTCACATTAATCATATATATCATATTTAAGCCATAAATCTATTAAGATTAGTGTGGGGTACACACGGTACCTTAGCCATATTCTTACACTTTCATATTAACACATATATTGAATTAAAGCCGTAAATCTTTCAAGATTTAGTGTAGGGTACACACCTGATTTGCTTATCAATTCCTTGAAATCCCAAAAACCCGATCTATTGCTTTAGATCTCAATTCCTACATTTGATTAATCACTTACTACTTTAATAAAAAAACCATTTGACCATAAATCCAAATCCTAGTAGGATTAATATTCTTAAAACTTACCTTGTTGCCGATTTCAATACTAATCAAATCCAAAATCTATGCTATGCTCCTCCTTGTATTCTACCAAGCACTAAATCTCATCAGGGGTTAGTTTGACTTTTAAACAAATAAGAATTAGATCTAATTATCAAAATAGGCCTTAGCCGAAAGCTATGACACTTACCTTGTGGATTTTAAATCCCAAACTCACCGAATAACTAGGAACACACTACTATGGTGTACCTTCGGAAAAGAACTTCTCCTTCCTTGTAGCCTACACTTAGTAAATCCTGAAAGATCTCTTCAAAGTTTCGGCAACCATGAACATTAATGGGATTAGCCCTAGATTTCGATAAGTCTAAAATATAAAAGAATGGAAACCAAACTTGGATCTTACCCTTATTTGAAGGAATCGATTGCACCTTCACTTCAACCTTCAGAGATTCGGCTTAGAGACTTGATGAACAATCGGCTATGATTCCCTTATGTATTCGGTTTCAAAGATGAAAGAAGAGAGGAATAATAGGCTTAGAAGGAATCGGCTAGGAGGCTAAAAGAAAAGAAGAAAAAGAATGGATGCTCAAGAAGAATATTCGGCAGAGGAAAAGAGAGAGGGAGAATGAACAATGAATGGCCCTAGTCTCATCCTTTTATAGCTGAAATTACTAGGCCAAGAATCCTTAACTTGGCCACCACTCTTCCTTATTTTCCTAATTAAAGAATAATTCTTCATTTATCCACCTATTTAGCCGAATTTTAAAGAGAATTAAACCTTCCCTTAAGAGTCCTTATGATCTTCTAATTAGCCTAGTTTTAAAGAGAGTGAAACTCCTCTTTTGCAGGCCTTGTGTCGTCCACCTCTTGGGCTTCTAGAAGCAAAATAATATTTGCTTCTTATGTGACTCGAACTCAAGCCCAACACCCTTGCATGTGGGCCATTTCCTGAGGCCTTAAGTAGCATCTTCAGGCCACTTTTCCAAGTCCGTTAATGGGTTAAATTTCACATACTTTATATTTTAGGGTCACTCGCCCTAAGTTCCCTTTGAACTTTAAAATTTGACATTTCGGGGTCATTTTAAGTTTCCAAAATTTTCGTCTTGCTCTCAGAACTTGACATTTCCTAGGATTCCAAAATGTTTACTTTCCTATTTTGGCTTAGTTTCCAAAATGTTTACTTTCCTCTTTTAGCTTAGGTTTCCAAAATGTTCACTTTCCTCTTTTAACTAATCGTTCCATACATTTCCTTACATTTCCAAACATTTCCTTACATTTCCATATATTTCCATACCTTTCCATACATTTCCTTACATTTCCTTACGTTTCCATACATTTCCATACATTTCCATACATTTCTTTACATTTCCGTACATTTCCATACATTTCCTTACATTTCCAAGGTTCTAAAGATGCACACCACACATCCATATCACAGTAAACATGCTATTTCATTAAGCAAAAATGCACACAATGGGATTCGAACCTCTTCCCTCAAAGTACTTCACATGATGCCATAACCCTTGCCCCTTAGGTGGCGTCCTTTGCGACTTTTCCACATCACTTCTTGTTTTTAACTTAAAAACCAATAATTTTCCAAAGCTTTCTCTTCCATCCTAGGATTTTTAAAAACCCTTAATTCACTTCCAACCATTGTCAAAACCGACTACTCATGAATTATGCACAAACGCGTAACCCCTAATCTAGGATGTTACATATTATCTTGGATAGAGATCTGATATTTACTTTGAAGTTTTGGAAGAAGTTGCAGGAGGCCTTGGGTATAAGGTTGAATTTTAGTACTGCATTCCATCAGTAGATCGATGGTCAGTCTGAAAGAGTAATTAAAGTTCTCGAAGATATGCTCTGGTGCTGTATATTAGAGTTCGAAGGTAGTTGGGAAAGATACCTACCTTTGGTTGAGTTTGCTTACAACAACAACTATCAGTCGAGTATACAGATGGCACCGTACGAAGCCTTATATGGTCGCAAGTGTTAGACTCCTTTGTATTGGTCCGAGCTTAGTGAGAAGCAAATTCATGGGGTCGATCTAGTTGAAGAGACTAAGGAAAAAGTGAAAGTAATCCAAGATAGTCTCAAAGTTGCTTCAGATCGATAAAAGTCATATGCAGATTTGAAAAGAAAGGAAATCGAGTTTAAAGTGGGTGACAAGGTATTTCTAAAAGTGTCCACGTGAAAGAAAATATTGAGATTTGGGCAAAAGGAGAAATTGAGCCTGCGATTCATAGAGCCATATGAGATTACCGAAAGGATTAGACCAGTAGCATACCGGTTGGTTTTGCTGGTGGAGTTAGAGAAAATACACAATGTGTTCCACATATCGATTTTAAGGCGTTATCACTTCGATTCTTCGCATGTGATTCCTCTAACATAAATTGAGAGACGACCGGATATGACATATAAAGAGGAGCCGATTAAGATTATGGCTCGAGAGGTGAAACAATTGAGGAATAAGAGTATAGCATAAGTGAAAGTGTTATGGCAAAAGCACGGTGTGGAACAGGCTACGTGGGAACTCAAAGAATTCATGAAAAAACAATATCCAAACCTTTTTACCGGTAAGATTTTCGAGGGCAAAAATCTTTAAAGGGGGAGAGTTGTAACAACCCAATTTTGGGGCTAATCAGAACAGTGGTTTTGAGACCACTAAACCGAGGTTGAGGAAAATTATTTTGATGTTATTTTATGTGCTATGGTATTAATATATGGCTATGTGAAAATTATGGTGTTTTAATTTGAGCAATAGCATGGTTAATTGTGAAAAAGGACTAAATCGCATAAAGTGCAAAAGTTTTATTTTTCAAGGTAGAGGTGTCTAACAGCCATAGGTTACTAAGTTGGAGGTCCTTAAACTGTAATTAGGCCCTAGAGAATGTATTGGCCGGCCATAGATAGCAAAAGGGGACAAGAGCATTAATTGTAGTCAAATTGGGTGAAATTAGGTAAGAAAAGATGAATAAAAATGGTAAAAAGAAAAACTATCATCTTTCACAATTCACTCATCTCTTTCCACCAAAAATTGAAGATAAAATAGAGGTCTTTGAGGTTCAAAAATTTAGCCACTCAATTCTCATTCAAGTAAGTGATTTAGGTGGTTTTAATTGATGATTTTTGTGTTTTTGGAGTCCCCAAAGCTTAAGCTAACTAATGAGGGGACTAATTTGTGGTATGGTTGAAAGTCTAGGGACTTTTCATGAGAATGTTTATGTTGTTAGCTGAGTTTTTATAGAAGAAAATGAATGTTAGGGAGATGAGAAACAACTTTTGTGAAAGGTGTTAGCATGAAAACACCTAATCAGGACTTAAATGCAAATATTGAATTTGGGTCATAAATGCATAAAATAGTTGGATTTGTGAGTAGTTGTAAGAGAAATAAATGTTCATCTAGGCTTTCTTAATGAAAAAGTGAGTTGAAAAATGATTTACGAGCCTAGGGGCAAAATCTTAATTTTGCCATAGTACAAGGGCAAAATGGTCATTTTTGCCTAAGTGTAGACTTTGATGCATTATTATCATAGAATGATCTAATTGAGTGAATTCTATTATTATAGATCAAGAAGAATGCGGGATCAATCTTGACCGTGGAAAAGGCAAGGTTGCAGATTAAACCATAAATCGAAATGTTTTGCACCGAGGTAAGTTTATGTGTAAACGATGAATTTTATATACACATTATTGTTATTGATAGGTGCATTGTAACATCCCGATTTAGGGCCAGTCGGGATAGTGGTGCGAGACCACAAATTCAAGTTATATGTATGAGTTTTTGAGGTTTATGTCATGTTTGCATGTTAGTGTGAAAGTTTCATGAAGGAATTTTGTGAAATTGCGGTTGAATTGTCCAAAAGGACTAAATTGTAAAAGTTGAAAAATGTGAGATTCTAGAAGTTATTTGTCTGAAATAGCTTTAGAATATTAATTAGAGGTCCTTAAAGAGTAATTTTCCCAATTTTTAATTTTTGGACAAAATTGGGCATGGATGAGTTAAAATAAAAAGTTTGTCAAAAAGGGCATTTTGGTCATTTGGCAATTAAATGATTAAAATGGGAAAAGATGATAGAATTTCATTCATCTTCTTCTCCAAGGTTGTCGAAATTTTCAAGAAGCCATTGTTAGGGATCTTCAACTTTTCAAGCTTGCTAGTAAGTGCATCCAAGCCCCGTTTTTGATATTTTTCGTATTTTTGAAGTCCTAGTAACATGAGAAAGCTATTTTTAGCTATATTTTGAGCCAATATGGATGTTCAAAAATGTATCCATGTATGACATGCATGTATTTTGATGTTTTATTGAAGAATATAAAAGCTTGATGTAGTAGAAACATCTTTTGCTAATTGATTTCCATGAAAAATGCATGTAGGGACTTGTTTGTGAAGGTTTTTAGTTTGGTCATACATCTGTGATTTAGTGAGAATTGATGATTGCTTTAGTTGAGTAAATGGTTCGGCTAAGCATGAAAGGCTAGAAAGTTGAATGAAAATCACTTTACGAGTCTTGGGGCAAAAGTATAAATATGAGAAAGATTAGGGGCAAAATAGGAATTTTACTAAAGTATGAGATAAGGGTCAATTTAGTCAATGTGTGTATTGAATGAGTTGATTTATCATTATAGATCAAGAAAGACGAAGCCTGGATCGAAACCGAGGTAAGAGTAAGGTGGTGGACTAAATTGAATGTCTCTATACTTTTGAGTGCCGAGGTAAGTTTATGCGTAATCAATGTGATTAAACTTATACATTCTTAATGCTAACTAGTGTGTAGCATGAATGAGAATGATTGAGAATGATTGAGAACCTATGTGGTTCAAGTGGAATGAATGTGGTAGATATCATGAATGAATGAATGAATAAGTAGATATGTGGATGTGTAGTGATAATATTTGATGGCGGGCTAAGTTCGGTACCACCTTAATACTTAACAATAATGGGCTGTGTGCGACACCATAGTTAAGTATATTATTTAGTGGGTTATGTGCGAAACCACTATGATTTCCTCTTGGTAGGCTAAGTGCGATACTACCTTATTATCTGATTGTGGTGGGCTGAATGCGAAACCACCGAGTAATTTAGCTATGTGGATGTATTAGTGTGATAAAATGATGTGTTGTACTTTTGATTAAATGTGGTATTGAGTGAAGGGGTGCATGTCGATGACTATGAGTATGCGACTCATAATGTGTTGGAATGTGGTAAGGAATAGAAGTAGTAAGCATAATTGTGGATGTCAATTTATTTGGTAGAATAATGCTAATGTTATTTAGCTTATACTAGAATGCTTAAATTGTTTACGTGTAAACTTACTAATCTCAAAGCTTACTCCTTTTCTTTTCCCTTGTTTTATAGAGCAAAAGAGTTGAATTGAGATACGTGAATCAATTGGAGGATCGCCCACACTATCAGTACACTCTGGTACATAAGACTCAATGTTTTGTATATGAAATGTATAGAGGCTAGACAAGTCAATGAATTTTGTTGTAAATGGCTAAGATGTGTTGGCCTTTAGATGGATAATCTATTTTGTATAATGTCATAGTTGTTGGCTATTTTATTATATGAAAAGATGTAGTCATCTATGTGAGATTGTACTTTACTATGAGTTGATTATAGATGGATTGGACGAGTGCATGTTGTGTATGAATGAGGAGTCAAAAGAACTTGGCAAATAGCTTAGTTCTTGTTCATGTGGATAGACACACGGGCATGTGTCTAGGCCATGTGTGACACATGGCCAGTCCACGGGCGTGTGGCTTGGCCGTGTCACTTTGACGAATTGAGTAGTGTAGGCCACAGGCGTGTACCTAGACTCAAGGCCGTGTGAAGTAGTTAGTGTTCACCTCGGGTGATGGGCACGGGCGTGTGCTCTAGCCATGGGGTATTGGTAGAATGCTTGTGTTTTCATGCGCAGTTGGTGGTCATGGGTGCGTGTGTTTACAACGAGCGTATGCCATCTAACACGGGCGTGTAGTCCCTATTTAGATGGTGAAAATTTTAAGATTCAAAAAAGTTTCGATATAGTATCGAGAGCCTTGTGTGTATGAGTGAGGCCTCGTAAGTGGAGAATGAGGTTGATGAGGTGACTTAAGAGAGAGTAGTCACGATGAGCCCAAGTGGAGGTCATGTGGTTTTTATCCAGCAATTCCTTAGGCCCAGGTCCGGCGAGAATTATGGGTAAGGGTTGTTACATTTAGTGGTATCAGAGCTATGGTTTAGTCGGTTCTAAGACTACCGTAGCGGGTGTAAGAGTCTAGCTATACATGCCATAAATGTATAAGGATAGTGTGGTGGTTTTGATGATTTAAAATTTCATTTGATATAGTATATGGATTCCAATCCATCGACTGCTGGTGAAACAGCTAGTAATGCGCCGGCTCCTACGCAAGGGACCGCGCCTGTGTAGAGTGGACCCGAGACTAGGGGTCAAGGAGAAGAGGCTCGAAAAGCCTTTCTCCAGATGATGAGTAATTGGTACTCGGACTATGTTCGAGCGAACCCAAATGCTAAACCTCCTCTACCTCCTCCTGTACATCATCCAATTCTAGTGGCTCCTTAATGTATAGATGTAGTGAGGATATTGAAACCCCGGTGGATAAGATTAGGAAACACGGGGCTGAGGAGTTTAGAGCTAAGGTAGATGATGACCCTGAGAGAGCAGAGTTCTAGTTGGAGAACTCAATGAGAGTATTCGATGAACTCTCATGTACACCCGAAGAGAACCTGAAGTGTGTCATATCTTTGCTAAGGGATTCAGCATACCATTGGTGGAAGATGTTGACGTCAGTGGTCCCGAAAGAGCGAGTGACGTGAGACTTCTTTCTACAAGAGTTTCGAAAAAAGTCTATAAGCTAGTAATTTGCTGTTTGGAAAAAGGAAGGAATTCCTTGAGTTGAAGCAAGGAAGAATGTCAATAACAAAATATGAGCGTGAGTTTGTTAGGCTTAACAAATGTGGTTGTGGAGGCCCTAAGTAGGAAATCCTTGTGTGCTCTAAGAGTTATGAGCACGAGTTTAGCATTGTCTGATGATGATGCTATTTTGGCAGAGTTGAGAGCTAAGCCACTACTTGTTCAATAGTTTTGTGAGGCTTAGAGAAATGATAGTGAGATGCAAGCTAAGAGAGTTAAGTGCGGATCAGGAAGTGATTCTGATTTTCGAGTGGGCTTGAATGATTGTTTGTTGTACCATGACAAAATTTGTGTACCAAGAGATGAATAGTTAATCCGAAAGGTTTTGCTTAAGGCACATAGTGGTTATTTGTTTGTACACCCGAGCAGTACGAAATGTACAATGACTTGAGAAAGTTTTATTGGTGGTCGGGTATGAAAAGTTTTATTGGTGGCCGGGTATAGAAAGAGACATTTCAGAGTCTGTGGCAAAATATCTAATTTGTCATCAGGTGAAAGCTGAGCATCAAGTACCTTCAGGATTGCTTCAGCCAGTGATGGTACCCGAATGGAAATGCATCGGGTTACCATGGATTTTGTGACAGGGTTACCTTTGACTCTGAAAAAGAAAGATGTTGTGTGGGTTGTTGTGGACAGATTGATGAAGTTGGCTTATTTTATTCCAGTACGTGTTGGTTACTCACTGGATAAGATAGCCGAATTGATTGTGGCAGAGATAGTGATATTACATGGTATGCCTGTGTCTATAATATCGGATAGAGATCCAAGGTTTACTTCGAGGTTTTGAAAGAAGTTGCAGGAAGCCATGGGTACAAGATTAGATTTCAGTACTGCGTTCTATCCGCTTCGATGTTGTGTGTTAGAATTCGAAGGTAGTTGGGAGAGATATCTACCTTTGGTTGAGTTTGCCTACAACAACAGTTATTAGTCGAGTATATGGATGGCTCTGTATGAGGCCTTGTATGGTCATAAGTGTCGGACTCCTTTGTATTGGACCGAGCTTGGTGAGAAGTGAATCCATGGGGTCGATCTAGTGAAAGAAATTGAAGAGAAAGAGAAAATGAAAGTGATCCGTGATGGTCTAAAAGCTTCTTCGGATCGACAAAAGTCGTATGCGATTTGAAAAGAAAAGATATTGAGTTTAGTAATTTTGCTAAAGTATGAGATAAGGGTCAATTTAGTCAATGTGTGTATTGAATAAGTTGATTTATCATTATAGATCAAGAAAGATGAAGCTCGGATCGAAACCGAGGCAAGAGCAAGGTGGTGGACTAAATTGTACGTCTCTATACTTTTGAGTGCCGGGGTAAGTTTATGCATAATCAATGCGATTATACTTATACATTCTTAATGCTAACTAGTGTGTAGCATAAGAATGATTGAAAACCTATGTGGTTCAAGTGGAATGAATGTGGTAGATATCATGAATGAATGAATGAGTAGGTAGATATGTGGATGTGTAGTGATAATATTTGATGGTGGGCTAAGTGCGATACCACCTTAATACTTAACAACGATGGGCTGTGTGCGACACCATAGTTAAGTATATTATTTGGTCGGCTATGTGCGAAACCACTATGATTTCCTCTTGGTAGGCTATGTGCGATACTACTTTATTATCTGATTGTGGTGGACTGAATGCAAAACCACCGAGTAATTTAGCTGTGTTGATGTATTTGTATGATAAAATGATGTGTTATACTTTTGAGTAAATGTGGTATTGAATGTAGGGGTGCATGTCGATGATTATGAGTATGTGACTCATGATGCGTTGGAAATGTGGTAAGGAATAGAAAGAGTAAGCATAGTTGTGGATGTCAATTTATTTGGTAGTATAATGCTAATTGTTGTTACTAGATTGCTTAAATTGTTTATGTGTAAACATACTAAGCTCAAAGCTTTCTCCTTTTCTTTTCTCTTATTTTATAGAGCAAAAGAGTTGAATTGAGATACGTGAATCAATTGGAGGATCGCCCACACTATCAATACACTCTGGTACATGAGACTCAATGTTTTGTATATGGCATGTATAGAGGCTAAACAAGTCAGTGAATTTTGTTGTTAATGGCTAAGATGTGTTGGCCTTTAGATGGATAATCTATTTTGTATAATGTCATAGTTGTTGGCTATTTTATTATATGAAAAGATGTAGTCATCTATGTGAGATTATACTTCAATATGAGTTGATTAAAGATGGATTGGATGAGTGCATATTGTGTATGAATGAGGAGTGAAAAGAACTTGACAAATAGCTTAGGTCTTGTTCATGTGGATAGATATACGGGCATGTCTCTAGGCCATATGTGACACACGGCCAGTCCACGGGCGTGTGCCTTGGCCGTGTCACTTTGGCAAAATTGAGTAGTGTAGGCCACGGGCTAGCCACACAGGTGTGTGCCTAGACTTAAGGCCATGTGAAGTAGTCAGTGTTCACCACGGGTGGTGGGCACGGGCGTGTGCTCTAGCCGTGGGGCATTGGTAGAATGCTTGAGTTTTCATGCACGGTTGGTGGTCATGGGCGTTTGTGTTTACACACAGGCGTGTGGCATCTAACACGGGTGTGTAGCCTGGTTTAAATGGAGAAAATTTTAAGATTCGAAAAAGTTTGATATAGTCTTGAGAGCCTCGTGTGTATGAGTGAGGCCTCGTAAGTCAAAAATGAGGTTGATGAGGTGACTTAAGAGAGAGTAGTAACGATGAGCCTAAGTGGCGATCATGTGGTTTTTATCTAGTAATGCCTCAGGCCCAGTTCCGGCGGGAATTACAGGTAAGGGGTGTTACATGCATGGCATGATTGAGAACATGAATGATTCAAGTGGATTGGGTTTGATAGTTATTGTATAGTTTCTTATGAATGACGTAATAGCTATGTAAATGTGTAATAATAACACTTGACGATGGGATAAGTGCGATACCACTTTATTACCTAACTACGATGGGCTGTGTGTGATACCACTATAATTACCCTTTTTGGTGGGCTTTGTGCGATACCACCCTATTAACGATTGATGGTGGGCTAAGTGCGAAACCACCGAGTGATTTGACATTGTGGTTGGATTAGTGGGAAATTATGATGTGTTGTATCATGAGAATTTGTGGTGTTAAGTGCAGGGTTGCAAGTGAATGAATGTAAGCATTAAGCTTGTGACATAGTTGGAATGTGGTAAGGGATAAAATGAGTAAGCATGATTGTGAATGTGGATTGTTTTAGTTTAGTATAATGCTATTTGTTGTTTAACACATACTATGATGTTATTTGTTTACATGTAAACTTTCTAAGCTTAAAGCTTACTCCCCTTTTCTTTTTCCTTGTTTTATAGAGTTAAAGAGTCGGGTCGGAATACGCAGATAACCAGAAGATCGGCCACACTATCAGCTCACCTCGGTATATCTAGACTTGGTACATTTTGTGAATGGCATGTATAGGGGTTAGACTAATTAGATTATTTTTTTTATTTTGGCCAAAAGTGTGTTGGCCCCTTTAAAGATAAACTATTTTGTATATTGCCATGGTTGATGGCTCACCTTGTTATATATATGAAAAGATGTAGTTATTCATGGAAGTTTATATTGCAAAATATGAGTTGTTTAGTGATATGATGAATGGATTCATGTTGTGTGAGCTAGAGGGACGTAAAGAGCTTGGCAAATAGCCTTGTTCCTACCTACACGGGTAAGCACATGGGCGTGTGTCTCACACACGGCCAGTCCCATGGGTGTGTGACCAGGCCGTGTGTCCCTTGCATGTTAGTTTTACAAGTCAGTAAGCTTTGTAGTAAGCACACGGGCAGAGACACGATCGTGTGTCTCAGCCAAGTGGAAGGCACGGCCACGGACATGGGCGCATGCTCAGCCGTGTGTAGTCTGCACCTTGAATTTGGAATTTAAATCGCCACACGGTTGAAGCACACAGGCATGCAACAGGCCGTGTGGATTAAGTCAAGGGCGACCACGGGCTAACCATATGGGCGTGTGAGGTGACACACGGGCGTGTCATTCTATCCACACGGGCGTGTGGCCCCTGTTTAGGTAAAATTTTCCTAAGTGCGTAAAATTTTTTGAATCATCTCTGAAAGCTTTCGGAAGCATGTTTATGTCCTTGTAGGTCCATTATAAGGATATTAGAGGTGTGTATGGAAAAGTTTTTAGTTTGGAATGGAAACTGGATAGCCCAAAGCTGTACGACCATGTGAGTTAAGTACTGTAACGCGTCGTATCCGGTTTCGGCGTAAAACACGGGTAAGGGGTGTTACAAAAATTGATTCTTAAAAACTCACTAACTAAATTTGAAATTTAATGTCTTACATTTCTAAAATGAATATGGGCTTATTCATCCACCATGTGGATGATTTTGATATTATATGATTTTGGTAGATACATCTACAAAATAATCACGTATTAACTTGCAACTTGTCGTTTGCAAGATTGTTTACTTAAATAATTAATTTCAGATCATGCAATTAAGACAATTAATCTTGCTAATACTATTAGTTTATATTTTAGCCTTTCATTGAATGAGTTTGAATTTTTTTTGTAAAAGTTTATTATTTATGCGCATAATGGTTTAGAGAAATTATTGATTGAACGTCATCATTACTTTTGAGAACTAAACTTCCTATTTCAACATGAGATTATATTGATTTATGTGTTGTATGCATCAAGAAATAAGTTATAAATACTCCTCATTACAATTAGTTTTTGATCAAGAGCTAAATATTTCTCATCTTTGAATTTTTTTTATGTGCGTATACATTCCAATTGCTCCACCATAACACACAAAGTTGAGTGAATCCTCAAAGAAAGTTGAGAATATATTTTAATTACAAGTTTCTTTATATTATTAGATGTTTTGAATGTGTTCGAGATTCAATTATGACATGATTTGTGATTATAATTTTGATTAGATAGTTTTCCCGACATTAGGGGGGAGAGTAATTTGAACCAGAAGGTCAATAAGGATAACTCATTACAAGTTAACTATTAGATGTATTTACAAACTTAATAAGAATAACCAAGTGTTATATATCATCTAATATTTTAATTTGAATCAAAGTCTCAGTAGGACAATCAGTTACAATAAATAATAGATTGATCGGTTCCAAAGATAAAAATTCTTCTAGATGGTCATACAGTGGAGGCGGGTGCTCCAAAAGAGACCTAAGACATAACTAATAAGTAAAAATTCAAAAGATATTTAGGTACCTGAAACTAAATTTTAAAATAATGAAAATAAGAGATCTCGATAAGTTATGTCAATTCGAGGAAATATGGAACCGGATAATAAAAGTGGTTGACAATGATTTTGCATGTAATATTATTATTGAAATAATGAAATAAAAGAAGGATCTTGAATAAATCTATTGAGAAATATAGATATGGAATAAATTGATCAAAATAGAAAGACGCAACTCAAGTACAATTAAATTCATGGAGTTTTTAGACCAGTAGTCCAAATATCTAAAGGTATAAAGCCATTGAGGGTGCAATTGAAGTAGTTTTGCAAAAGCGAAATAAAAATATGAAATTTTTCGCTAAGTCTTGGCATTGATTATGAAAAGATATAATATTCTTTTGTTGCGGATGTAATAACCTTTAGATATATTATTAAATTGAGAATTCATAAAAGATTTAACTTGCGTCTTATGGTTATTGTTACAACCTTTTATGAATCACTATATAGTAAAGTTTATATTAAAATACTTGAAGAATTTAGGATGCTAGAAGCATATTGAAATTCTAGAAATTGTTCATTTATATGAACTGAAATAATTTGAACATATGTGATAAATTTGACTTAGTGAATAGTAGTTGAAGGAGGATTATAAAATGATCCAAAATACCTATTTGTGCTTTTATAAAAGAACCATGATTAAAGTTTGTTATGATTATTGTTGAATCTCCTGAAGATATTAAAATATATTTTCGCAAATTTCCCTCACTTATGACTTTTAAAAGAATGGTAATATAAATCCTTAGCAAATACATTCAAATAGTCATTTGAAAAACCAGTATTCAATATCGAATATGTAGAATATGAGAAAATATGTGTTGTTTTCATGAGAAGGAGTAAATACACGTTGCACTATTTTCCCCTTAATCGAGGTTTTGTCCCATTGGGTTTTCTGGTAAAGTTTTTAATGAGGCAGCATATTATGCGTATTATAGATTGAGTACTCTTTTCCCTTCATTAGGTTTTTATCCCACAGGGTTTTTCCTAATAAGGTTTTAACGAGGCACATTATCTACCAAAGAACATCCAAGGAAAAGTGTTATGAATATCTTATTGAGTGAATGTCCATTATAATCAATATAAAGTTTTAATGTACTATGAATTCTAATAGTTATTAGAATTAGATCTCTACTTCTTTTATACTTTTTATGTTTATAAATAGAGATTCGATGAAGTATTATAATCATCCCTCTTGATCAATAAAGTATATCCTCTATTGCTTTCATATTTTTTTTGTTCTTTATTCTCATCTCTCCTTATTTTATTATAAATTTTATGTATTAAACTTTGAAAGTTATAATTTTGTATTTTTAATACAATTTTTTTCATTCTTCTCTTTAATTAAGTTTTGGACTATGAATCATTTAAATCTAATATTTGATGGATGCACTTTGCTTCAAAAATTTTCAAGACTAAATCTTGAAAAATGAGTTTTAGTAACCAAAATTTGCAACCAAATAAAATATATATGTATATAATATTCCACAAACTGTCCTAACATAAAATGGAAAGATTCACAAGAAGTCGTAGATGTTACTGCTAAGGCTAATTTGAAAGTATTAGTCCCAATGGCAATTTTTTTTATGAAATTTTAAAATTTATAGATTATAATAAAATAAATTGTAAATAAATGTTATAACATTAACAACGATTTTAATATATCGTTATGTAATTTAATTTATTAATTATGAATCGCAATGACAATTAATGTTGTCACATAAAATTGAAATATTTTAAATGTGATTTAAATGTCTTTGTTAAATTTAATTTTATGGATATTAATCTCAACCATAAAATTTGTGGTTGTGACATATGTCATGAAAAAAATGTTATTTTAAATATTAATTTTAAAATGTGTTCCTAACACTAATTCTTTTTATATTAATCCCAATAACAAATTTCATCGTTCCAACTTCTTAATTTTGTATATAATGATAAAATAAATTATTAAATAGTGTTATATTAGCAATGACTTTTAGTTAAGTTGCTGAATTTGATTTCTTTAAGGTATTAATTGCAACACGATTTTTGTTGTTGCAAAATTTTAATTTAATTTTGTTAAAATAAATTATTCTTAAATGTGTCGATTGAATCTTAATTTAACTGGCATCGATATTATTGTTAGTGTAGGAGGATATGTGTTTGGAAGTGCTAAAGCGCATTATACTCCTATTTAAGAGTTAAGAAAGGGTTATGGTTAATTCTAAACATTGTATAAAAAACAAATATGATAAAAACCTATAATGAGATTAATATTAAACAAAATTGTTGTTAAATGTTATTATATTAGCATTTATTTTTAAATTTTTGTTGTATATAATTTTGGTTAAAATATGTTATAATTCATTGTAATTATTGTAATTTAAAAATTAGTCTCTATTTTTTAGATTTAAAATTTAAGTACAATTATTAACAACATTAAATTATTTTGTTAAATTCACGTTTATTACAATATCTTTTTTAGTTACATGGATATCAAGTGAGTTTTCTTTTAATTTTAAAATGTCACACCAACAAATTTAATAAAAAATTGACTCTAATTATGAAAAAAATTTCTAAAAATAATATATATAGATTAAATCCTATGTAAAAATTAAAGAAAACTATGATATATTTTCACCTTAAATTCTTTTTATCAATCTCGACTACAATATTTTTTGTCAATTTTATTTTATTTTATTGGTAACTGTTCAAAAACTTCTTGATAAATGTTATTATCATAGGACCAACTTTTAAATTTTGTTAGTGAATTTAATTTTCTAGACTTCAATTGCAACGACAAGATTTGTGGTTGTGAGTTTTATTTTATAGAAATCAATAGTTTAGGTTGTTGGTAAATTAATAAAATCGTTATATTAGGAATGGAAGTTAAATTAATTTTTATAACAACAATAAAAATAATTTTATAAATAAAAAATCTACAAAAATTTAATATTTTGAATGAAAATAATATGAGTGGCCTTATTACTTTTGTAATAAAAATTTAATAAAATATTTATAAATAAAAATATTATAACTTTTGTAATATTGATGTGTAATTTAACAGTAAATCATCTTGATATTAAAAGGATTAATTCTTAATGAAAATTTGACCTTATTACTTATAAATTGTATACTTCAAAATAATAATATTTTTCAAACAAGAATATAAAATGTAAAAGAAAAAAATGATAGGGAATAAAATCTAGGTATCAAGAGAATTCAATAATAGATTAAATTAGCACAATTTGATTAGAGAAGTTTTTGATAAAGCACCACACTCTAGAAACCTTCTAAATCTAAAGTAATAAGGTCAACACTAACACACATTATCAGAGATTAATAGATACAAAATATTACCACTATTAGCTAGAAAGTGTTTAAAGATCTTCAATTGTTGTTGGAAATCCACTAAGAGCAAGTAAACAAAAGAAAGTTGTTGAAAAAAATAAGTTTTGATTTAAATTCTCGTATATTTACATTTACATTGTAACCTTTATATAGGCCACATCGGACATCCCCAAGCATAGGTTCACAAATTAACATGATAAATTAATAAAAAACAATGAAGAAAGAGAGTTATCTATTATATTGTCCAAATTCAGCTCCCCTAAACACCCATTACTAAAATGGCCATAAGTCCTTTTAGAAAATTGCAAAAGAAGCATTGTATGTTGAGGTCGAAACTAGGCTTCCAGATCTTTCCAACCATATATGGCTCATATTTTTAGGAGTTATGAATTGGTGTACACTTTACTTTTTAGTTGATGCATGAATCTAGGATTTTTGACAACTTCGAATTTTGACTATCTTTTATTTCTCCTTCAATAGTCTTCATATCTTCAACTCAAATAAGACTCTTCATGTTGCAGCCCATTAGGTTATCAAAGCACAAAATATGCAAGCTTCCTCCCTTTTATTAGGATCATAGTAGCTAGTAACTCAATATATGCTCCTACTTCATTGCCCTCTAGTTGGGAGAATTAATCTTCTTCTTTAGGATGATCCCCATGATGAGGTGATAAATCTGAAACATAAAAGGTGGAGGAAACAACATCTTCTAGGAGGTCAATCTTATGGGCATTTTCTCCAATCCTTTCAGGAACTCAAAAGGTCCTTGAGCTATTAATTGCAACTTGGACTTTCTTTTGCATGGAAATATTTCTTTCCTAAAATAAATCCACACTAAATACCCTTCTTGGAAAGCAAGTTGTCTTCCCTGCTTATTTTCTTGATTTCTATATTTGTTATTGTGCTTCAAAATATTTTTCCTTACCTCCTCATTTTGCTTCTTGAAAAGCTTAATCCTTTCATAAGCTTTCCCACTAAATTGTTTATTTATTTGAAAAGGATTCAAATCCAATAGACCAAATGGATTCAACCCATAAACAACTTCAAAAGGAATAAATTAAGATGTTCGGCTTTTGGAGGTGTTGTAAAAAAATTCAACTTATAGCAAAAGTAAATCCCACTCCTTGAGATTCTTTTAGATCAAGCTCTTAAGGATGTTTCCCAAGGTACAGTTCACCACTTCTGTTTGAACATCAGTTTGAGGGTGTTACAATCTGTTAAATTTCGAGTGGTACCCAACTTCTTCCACAAGGTTTTCTAAAAATGTACAATAAACTTCACATCTCTATCTGACACAATACTTCTTGGAATTCTATAAAGTCGAACAATCTCTTTAAAACATAAATCAACAACATAAGTCACATCCATAACTTTGCGATATGGAAGAAAATGAACTATCTTTGAGAATCGCCCACCGTCGCCATGATGGAATCATAACTCTGTTTTGTTTTAAGTAGCCCCTAAACAAAGTCCATACTCACATGCTTCTAAGGTAAGTGTTGGAAAATTTGTGTACAAACCTTTATTTTGAGTTTTCATCTTAGCTTGTTGACATGTGTTACATTTTTCCACAACTCTAACAACATCCCTCTATTTTTTGGCCCATAATTGTCTTTCACCAAAGCATAAGTCTTTTCTTGGCTAATATGTCCAACAAGCCCTCCAACATGAGCTTCAATGAAGATTGTGTAACACCCCTCATCTAGTCTGGTCACCGAACCCAAGTTATAGGTTGCTACAACAACTATCAAAACTTATACACATGCATACACAGTTATGGTTAAGAGCAACGACTACCACTATCAACCTTTAGAGATGTAATCATGACTAATTAAACATTTAAAAATTCACAAGTTGAAACATTTTTCATGCTCAAAATATATTCGCACTCAACATAAAAATAATTTGTACCTCAACCAAGCCTACTATCATCTTTTAACCATTCTATATGCCATATTAATGCATATTCATCAAGAACTATAGTATGCATTACTATTATCAATATCAAGCATCAAAATTAATAGTTCATAAGCCTATTCCCAAAATAATGATAATAATAATAATAGTAGCCTTGACTATGACCCACATTGCCTTTATTCAATATGTTTAAATAATTGCAAAACCACCTACTCGAAAATTATTCCTTGCTTAGATCACTTCCTTTGTCACTCCATTCAAATCGAAAGAGCTACTTATTTGCAAGACTTTAATGTGGAATGTGTGAGCTTAAATAAGCTCAGTGAATGTTCAAAATTACCAGAAAGCATACACAACAACTTAAGTTAAGCAAGAGCATACTAAGGCACATTCACAACCATATATTCATCAATGTAAAATAATATAATCATAATTCATTATCTCACAAGTCTAGCTTATATACTCACATGCATTTACACACAACATATCTAATATATAAATCCATTAATGATAATTTGACAGCTTGAGATTATGAAACATAAAAGTGGACTCTTTCACCACACATTGGATAAACGGATCTCCAGCACACAAATTACTCAAAGAGTCTAACATGTCCCATAGGTGTAGCATAAAGCTAAACACTCTCCAACAGACCAGTCCTGGGGCCTCAACACCCAAATCACAAAACACAAAGGTGAGTACTTACAACCCTATGGCATGCTAACTATATCTAATGATTTTAAGAGATCACAAGGCCAAAATATCCACAATTACACATATTTAATTATTGTTTTAATGGAAGTAATCTTTGTTCATATTCATTAATTTATATCACAAACTTACAAACCATGCATGCTTATAAGATTCACATTAACTGCTCACATGCATTTACATCACAACGATATATGCATTGAGCTATCATTTCTCAAACCTCATATGTGTGCATCAAAATAAATATATTACATATCACATACAAGTATTATCACATATTACTTGTCATAATAGCATCACATATCACAACTCGTCATACATTAGGCTTAATTCCACAACAAGGCAAAAAGTATAGAAAATGATTACTCTCAAACTTAGGATAGGGGTTTAGGCTAATCCTAAGCTCCCGAGTAACACTACGAATCGTGCATACCAACAGCGACTTCGGACACTCACTAATCACGCTTCCACTTACTGGCTGAAAGCTCAAACAAGCTTTTCCTTACTTTTAGACTTGCTCGTACTTGCACTCAATTGATCCAACACTTTACACACATAACAAAAAAATTCCAAACTTATTAAAAGCAACCTTGAACACAACAAAATAACAAAAAAAAAGACATAATTCAAGTCTCTCATTTCTCACTACCGAAAACTAAAAATAACAAAAAAAGACATAATTCAAGTCTCTCATTTCTCACTACCGAAAACTAACTAGTTTTACTGGAATTGAAGTTTTGACATTCTAATATCGTTTCTAATCCTCAATTTCGATTTCAAACATCCTAAATATAATTTTATTTCATATCTAAACCATTAATTTCACCTAAATTTTTGGTTCTAAAATTTCCAAAAAATTCAAGCTTTCAATAACATGTAAAAGGGAAAATGTTTGTGTGAGAGCCCAATTTTGACCGGGCTAAAATAAACCAGAATAAAAAATAAAAAAATGTCCAGTCCATTTACATTTAAACCAAATACACCTTCAGACCAATTAGCTTAACCCAAAACAGATTTGACCCAGCTAAACCCCAAAACCCGATTAGCCCAAAACTGACCCATTACCCCTTTAACAGACCTGTAACCCAACACCAGCAACCTAGACCCAAACTCGGAGGCCCAAAAGGCCCAAAACCTAAACCAGAGACTAAGGTTCTGAAACCCTAGGTCTCCCTCGCGCCGCAAGCAGTCCAAGCGTCACGCCGCCTTCATCGACATGAACTACGCCATCATCAGCGGGCATGTCGCCCCACAGCCACGATCTCCGATTCTGACTTGCAAAAGAAGAAAGAAATCAAAGCAGAAATGAGCAAATCGCAGCAAAAAAGGAAAGAACAGATATAGAAAGATATGTTTTCCTTTTTATTTTGTTCTTGAGTTATAAAAACCCTTGTAAAATCTATAAGGGAGACACACGAGATACTGTCACAAAACACAAAAAAAATAGAGAATATACAAGAGAATAAAAAAATTAGAGGTGACTTTCATCTTTATATGTTATTCTTTATTATTTATTTTTTTTCTTTTCGGATTGTACATATTTTCACATAAAACAGTATTAAAATAAGAAAAGGATGAAATTTTATACCTGAGTGTCGCCGTGGGTGACGGCATGTGGGCGCGTGGAGGCGGGGAGGCCCTAAGCTCGTTGACCTACTCTGACAGAAGGATAAGGGCTCTTTTGAGAGCATTTTAAAGTTTTTTTTTTAGAGCAGGGTGCACAAAATGAATTTTTGGCTGAAAAATTGGCATTATAATGCTTGAGAAATGACGTCGTTTTCGTTTAGGCGAATAAGTGTTGAAATGACGCCGTTTAGCAGACCAGACCTGAGATCCGGCCCGATTTGACTCAGAAGATCCGCATGTTTCTGTAAAATGGGAAATTTATATCCTCTCGCATTTTTATATTTTTTAATTCTGTTTAATTTTATTTTTTATATTTTTAAATTGGCCTTAAAGGTTTAGTCACTTTCTAATCTAACACTTCGGGTTCTTTAGAAAACTAAAATCAAAACGTCGTAGTTTTAAAATTTAGCATAATTGCTATTTTAACCCTTGTGATTTAATGTGTGCTTTGATTTAGTCCTTTTAAATCTTTTTTAATTATTATTTGATCCTATTTTCTTTGTTTTATTTTATTTTTATCCTTTATTGTATTATTATTATTATATAGTGCATTAAATTATTTTATTATATTATATATTATATATTATTTTCCTATATTTATTAATTTATTAATATTTTGAAATTCATATATATATATTATATGTATATATTTAATTATTATTTTATATATTATTTTACTTCTTTAAATATATATATTATTTTATAATTTATATTATTTATTATATTATATTTTTAATTATAGTATTATATTATTTTCTAAAATTTTACTTGGTATAAAGTTTATTTATGATACATATTTATTTTTATTATTTTTAGAATATTATAAATGTAATTTTATTTAAAGTTATATATTATTTATTCTTTTAACAATATTTTTTACAATATATATATTATTTTGATATTACTACTACTATTTTATTCATGACTAACCCTAGTATTATTAGTATTATTATAATTTATTATTAATATTATTTATATTATTTTCATTACCATTGTTTTTTATTTTGCTATTATTTTATATTAACTTATATTATTATTTTACTAATATATTCTTATTGTACTACTATTTTATTTTAATTATTTTAGTTGTATCTTGTATTGTTTATGTTAGATGTTAATGTACTATAATTGCTTTTAATATTTATATTCGATAATGTATAAATGCAATATTGTCATAAGAATTTAAAGTTTTTTAAAAATAAGGCAATGTTTAGGTATTTAGAAATTTGAAAAATAGTGCCCTAACATCTTCGAAAAGATTTTTGTTTGGCTAAATAACTAAATATCCTTTTAACAAGTTTTGTAAACCGTGAGAAGATTTTGATTACAAAGGTTCTAAATATCATGTCCTAACGTGTTGGATGTGATGTTTATATTCCTTTGGAACAAGAAAATCTCAAATTTTAACTTAAAGTGCTCGAAGTTTTTTTTTTTTTAAAAAGAAATCATATTTTTAAATACTTTTTCAAACATTTGGACATGATTTTATTGATTAGGTACCTATTTTTTGGGCGTTATGAGGGTGCTAACCCTTTCTCATACGTAATCGACTCCCGAACCCGTTTTTTTGTTTACGTAGACCAAAATTGAATATTTTATAAGGTGATCCAATCACACCTAAGTAAAAATGGATTGGTGGCGACTCCATTTTCGTTTTTCAAAATCGATCCCCATTTTTCTAAAATCGATTTTAAAATGGTTCTAAAATATAATTTTATTTCATTTCTATTCCTCAATTTCGATTTCAAACATCCTAAATATAATTTTATTTCATATCTAAACCATTAATTTCACCTAAATTTTTTGTTCTAAAATTTCCAGAAAATTCAAGCTTTCAATAACATGTAAAAGGGGAAAATGTTTGATTCTTACAAATTTGGTTGTGAACTATCAAATTGAAGTGAAATATCTTCTAATTAGGTTAGAATGAATCAAAAATTACTTTGAAAACACAAGTTTACTCAAGATTATGAGATTTGCCATTTTTTAATCCAAGCTTGCTTTGAAAATATTAAATCTAAATAAGTATTCATACAATCGTTTAAAACTCAAATTTAATTAACTACACTCTTTGTTCAACCCTAAAAAGCCAGAATGTTACCTTAATTTGATGAAAAAATGGCTTACAAATCTAATTCAGGATTGGAACTCAAGAAGAACAATGACGAATTTGGGGAAGAAAATGTGATTTTCCTTTGAAATCGAGAGTTATTCTGGTGTTGGAGAGGTTAATAAATCTAAAAGAATGAGTTAATATTGAAGGAACTCTCTGATTTTAGGTTTAGGAAATTTTTGAATAGTTTGGGGTTTAAGAGAGGGAAGAAGACGTGAATGACTCCAAGTAGAAGACCAATTTCCAAAATTTGGGCAATTTGCCTTTTGGTCACCCCTTATTTCTCCCCTTTTCCAATTAGGTCCTAACTCAATTAAAATTCATTTTTTTTTCAAATTAGACCTCAAAATTAAATTCAACTTTAAGCTAGTTAATGAAATAAAACCCCGATTATGTTACTTTAATACTTTAATAACTTACTTACGACCCTAATTTTTGGTATTTGACTCAAACCCTTAGTTTAATAACCCAATTCTACTAACTTGAAACTACTAGGTCGGGTTTTAGGATGTGGCAGATTGCACTTTTTATGGATCATTTAGGCACTTAGCCCAAGTTACCCTTTAAGAGGTAACCATTATGTTTGAGATAACCATTTGAAGCTCCATTCTGACACACAATCATTTGGGAAAAGGCTAATAATCTCCTCTAAACCCAAAGATTGAGTTTAAGATGCTTTAAGTAGTGTATATCTTTGACTTAACATGTTAGAAACCACACTAGATACTCTAGATTTGTGCTTTATCATAAAATGGAATGTTTGTAGCAATTCAAACTGTAACGCCCAAATTTGGGCCTAGTAGAATTGAGCCTATTGGGCCTTGGGCGTAGGAGCATTTAAAATTTTTGAGAATAAGAGAATGACACTAATGCAAGTTGGATCTATTAGGTGAGTGATTTTGGAAGGTTAGGGGGCTTCCATGAAGTCCCGGATCAAACCTGGGCTTTAGGAAAAATATTGGTTTTAGGTGAATAAAACCCTGGGAGTAAGTAAATAGGCTTTAAGAATAAATTGTAGAAAAAAATGATACAAAAGGAGTTGTGGTCTAGTGGCAAATGACGCCACATGGGAGACAAGGAAGTGATGCCATAGAGGAAGCAAGGTGTCCAAGGTTCAAGTCTTGGCACTTGCAGTTCATTTTGATTTCTTTTTAAATGAACTTAGGCTTTGGCCCATAGGCTTATATTTAGTTGCGCATGTTTTAAGTCACAAAAGGAGCTTGTGTTGTGGTGGCATGTAGCGTCTGGTGCATAGGAGAGGGCAAGGGTTCGAATCCCATTGCAAGCAAAAAGGGGATATTTATTTTGCTAAGTTGGGGCGACAGGTGGTTGTGATGGAATTTAACTCTGCTGAAGGAGGGATCCCATATCAAAAAGCTAGCATGAGGGAAGGTGAGAAGCTGGCTTTATATAGAGCAATCTATGAGGAGAGTAGGCATACCTTGGTTGGCGTTTGGGCATAGGAGCATTCGGAGTGCAGATTAGATTCAGACTCCTATCAGGTATGTATTCTCTCTACTCTAGTTGTAAAGTGGCAAATACCGAAATACCGGTCACACGACGATGGTAGCCACACGAGCGTGCGAGCGCACGTGTGGGAGCTTCGACGTGATAGTTGAGGCCAGCTTGAGTATTCTTGTGCGTTTAGGTTGTTTGGGCCACGATGGGCCAAGAGGGCCAAGTAGGCCTAGTGGGCCCATGGGCCCATATGGATAAATTGTATGATTGTGTAGTAGATAGTGAACTGGACTATAGGAATCTCGTATCTGTGGCTAGATTTGGGCTAAGTGGGCCACATGAGCATGTGGGCCCACGTGGGCTGAATAAGGGGCCTCGGGCCCATTTACACCGTTATGACCATTTAGGTTATCTGAGTCACTTGGGGCGGCAGTAGACCTTTGAAAAGGCAGTTAAATTCGAAATTACCAAAGTACCCTCAATGGGTAAATACCAAAATACCCCTGGTTTGCAAAAGTACCGAAATACACCTGGTTTGCAAAATTACCAAAATACCATTGGTTTGCAAAATTACCAAAATACCCTTGGTTTGCAAAATTACCAAAATACCCTTGGTTTACAAAATTATCGAAACACCCCATGGTTTGTGAAATAACCAAAATACCCCTAGTTTGCAAAATTACCAAAATATCCCTGATTTATAAAATTATCGAAATACCCTTAGTTTGTAAAATTACAGAAATATCCTTGGTTTATAAAATTACCGAAATGCCCCTAGTTTGTAAAATTACCAAAAATGCCCTAGTTTGTGAAATTACCAAAATACCCCTGGTTTGTGAAATTACCAAAATACCCCTAGTTTGTGAAATTACCAAAATACCCTAGTTTACAAAATTATTGAAATACCCCTGGTTTACGAAATTACCAAAATAACCCTGGTTTGCGACATTATCGAAATACCCTTGGTTTGTAAAATTATCGAAATACCCCTAGTTTGTGAAATTATCAAAATACCCCTGGTTTGCAAAAATTATCGGAATACCCTCGATGGGTAAAATGATCGATATGCCCCTGAAAGGCAAGATGACGGAAACGCCCCTACATGTTATATGGTTATTCTTGTATGCGATTTATGATTATTATGATATGTTTATTATTGTATGATGCATTCATGTGTTATTATGTTGCATGGGAATGGGATTATTAATATGGAGGAAGTGCTAATAGGATGGCATTGTCGCTTGATGACTGTGGACCCACCGAAGGCTTTTTAGCCACCGAGCAGCCATGCTACACCGATAAGTTAGTGCTATAATCGGTGCTATAAAAGGAGTGTACGGATGGGTGGGTCGATTAAATCTCCACAAGAGTGCACGGTTGGACAGGAGACGGAGTGCAGGGTTGGTATGGGCATTAATGCATTGCATATATGAATTTTAATATTGAGATGGGCTTAGGCCCAGATATTTATGATATGTGACATATGATATGGGTTAAGGCCCAACCGAGGCTATTTTGGGCTAAGGCCCAATTGCCACCGTTATTGTAATGGGCGTCGGCCCGGATTGTTGTGATGCATGTTTTTACTGATGAGGGTTGTACACACTTAGTTTTCGCAAACTCACCCCCTCTTTTTAATTTTTCCAGGTAACCCTCAATAGGCGGTTCGGCGTATTGGAGGACTCAGAGGTGGCCACACTACGAGCAGTTTTGGATTTTAGTATTCTACTTTACTTTATTAAACCATTTTTATTGGGTTGTAATAAGGCCTCTCTTAAATTCTGGTATAGTTTGATATTTTTAGTTTATTATGTTTTAAATCTGCTCAACATTGAATCGTGGTTTTTCTAAAATAATATTTTTCAAAACACTACTTTTCGTAACCAAGTTGTAAATATCACGTTTTATAAGTCAATTGTTTTAAATTAAGCTTCCGTAACGAACAAGGTTTTGAAGGTAATGAATTCTTAATAAATGTCGAATAATAATAACAATCGCAAACTGGGACTTTAGTTTTTAAATATCGAGAGGGATTTTCAATGAAAACGCAGTTTTCGAAAAAAACACCTTAATGTGACACGCCAGATTCGAGCCTAACTTCTAGGCCAAGTTTGGGGTGTTACAACGTGTGGGAGTTTCGACGCGATAGTTGAGGCCATCATGAGTGTTCTTGTGGGTTTAGACTATTTGGGCCATGATGGGTGAAAGAGGCCATGTGGGGCTAATGGGCCCGTGGGCCCAATCGGATAAGTTGTATAATTGTGTAGTAAATATTGGACTG
The DNA here is from genome assembly GCA_025506655.1 of Gossypium rotundifolium. Classification (NCBI taxonomy): domain Eukaryota; kingdom Viridiplantae; phylum Streptophyta; class Magnoliopsida; order Malvales; family Malvaceae; genus Gossypium; species Gossypium rotundifolium. The sequence goes on along the minus strand of CP106730.1, from coordinate 65,392,041 downwards.
GACTATGTGAATCTCATATCTGTGGCTAAATTTGGGCTAAATGGACCACACGAACATGTGGGCCCATTTGGGCCGAGAATGGGCCCTAAGCCCATTCACATCATTATCCTTGTTTAGAATACTTTAGTTTAACTAGGCAAATCATAGTTTGATCGCTCTAGTGAAGGTGACGATGCTCGTGATTATTCAGTACTCTACGTGATAAGGATCGGTGCTAAGGGATTGGCGGCACACTCGTAATCAAGGTGTGTAATCTCACACCCCTATTGTTCTGTTAATGCGATGTTCGTGAATTGGCTAAAAGTCGAAATACCGAAAAGTCAAAATATCGACATCTGAGATCACTCGAGCATATGAGCGCTCATAGAGATAGACCGAGCCACAAGTGTTGGCGATAGACTATTGTGAGTGTCACGAACTCTCTTGTGGGACTGAGGATGTAATGGGCCTTGTTGAACCGACGTGGGCTGAGTGGGCCCAATGGGCTAATGGGCCCATAGGGGTGAAATCCATGGTAAGTGTTGGGTGATAGATGCGACTGCGAAGTTTGCAAAATCGTGATCAAGAATGGGCTGAATGGGCCACACGAACATGTGGGCCTCGCTCAGGCTGAAATTGGACTTTATGCCCAATTGCACCGTTTTGACCAGAAAGGGAACCTGTGTTGTTTGAGGCGACAATAGACCTCCGAAAAGGTCATTTGATGACTAAGATTATCGAAATACCCTTTATAGGTAAAGTTATCAAAATACCCCTGTAGGGTAAAATTTTTGAAATACCCGTGATTTATGAAATTACTAAAATACCCTTAGTTTACAAACTACTAGAATACCCCATGAGGGTAGAATTATCGGATTACCCCGAGGGTAAAATTACCGAATTACTCTTGTAGGGTAGAATCACCAAATTACCCCATATGGTAGAATTACTGAATTGCCCCTGAGGGGTAGGATTATCGACATACCCTTATAGGGTAAAATGACTAATTTGCCCTTGTGGGTAAATGACTGACTTGTGCTATGATTTGACCGATTTGACTGTGATTGTATGACTATGTTTTAACTGACTTGGCTGTGGGTGTGTGTCTGATATGCTGTTAATATGTGTTGAAATGTCTATTACTGAGCATGGCCATTTTGCATACATGTTTAATGATTGAGCATGACATACACTGCATACATAACATATTGCATTGGGTTGGGTTTGTTGATTGGAGGAAGTACCGTTCTAGTGGCTCTACCACATACCGCTTCTAGTGGCATCACCACATACCGATATAGTGGCTTTGCCACATGTTCTTAATTTAGTGGCCCAGCTACATATACTACTATTAGCAGCTTGACTACATTATTAGAGAGTTTTGGCTAGGTAGGTTAACATGGTCCCCACATGGTGTGTTGGTTGGCAGGATAGAGAGCTAGTTGGTTGGATAGGATTGGGGTGGGTACATGTTCATTGCATGGATATGATTTTGAGGCTTAGGCCCATATTGTTACCGAATAGGGCTTAGGCCCAGGCCGTTACTGAGTAGGGATTAGGCCTAGACTGTGACTGTATCAGGGGATTACACACTGAGTTCTCATAACTCACCCTTTTCTTTTAACCATGCATGTAATCACTAGCCTTAGAGGATTTGGAGCTGCAGAGGATGTCGGATATATTTAAAGACTAAACTTAGCGATTTTAGTTTAATTTAGATATTTTAAATTATTGGGTTAATAATTTTTATAATAAGGCCATTGGGTTTTTCTTTTTAACTTTTATTTGGTATTTCTTTAAATTACAAATCTATTTGTGCATTAAACACGGGTTTTTAAAACTATAACCACTGTTTTCAAAATATCACATATTTGCAAATGTTTGAATCAAACTTCCGCAACAAACAAGGTTTTGAAAGTAATAATGTTTTTTTTTGCAAGAGAATAACTTTTAATAAACTACGTTTTGAAGATAAGCAAATGAAATCTGAGGTTTTACATGGCAGAAAGATTTAAATTCCTTAAGAAGGGTTTCTAATGAAAGCATGGTTTTCAAAAAACTCTTCAGTGTGACACGCCAGATTCGGGCCTAACTTCTAGGCCGGGTTTGGGGTGTTACACAAACTAAGGGGAATGTCTACAACTATGCTTTTGTTGACAATGTAAGTATCTCAAATGTTCATAATCAAAGTACAAAGAAAAATGGTAGCAAATATTAACCCCAATTATTAAGACCTCTCACAATTACATGGAACTCATTGTCATAAGTGGAATACTTGTTTCTAGATTCATTAAGTATTTCACCAAAGTAGGCAATAGGTTTACCTTCTTGAGTGAGTACTGCCCTACTTCTAAGTCCACTTGTATGACATTCAACTTTAAACACCAAGTTGAAATTTAGTAAAGAAAGGACTAGTGCTTTTGTCACCTTTTGCTTCAAAATATTGAAGGCTTGTTGGGCTGCTTCATTCAACTTAAATATACATCCTCTCATATAATAAATTATTGGTACCACAATGGTGGTAAATGTCTTGATAAATCATCCATAGAAATAGGCTAAAATAAAAAAAATCTGATTTCATGAAGTTATTTTGTGTAAGCCATGATAAGATCACCTCAACTTTGCATCGGTCCATGCTTATACCTACACAAGAAACTATAAATCCAAGGAACACCACTGAGTCATTACAAAATTAGCATTTATTTAGGTTGGCATACAATTTGTCTTCGTGTCTCTTGAATACTTGCTAAAAATGATATAAGTGTTCTTTTAGGCTTTGGTTGTGTACAAGAATGTCATCAAAGGACACCATGACAAACTTGCCATCGAATAAGTTGAACACATCATCCATAATCCTTATGAAAGTATTAAGTGCATTCGACAATCCAAATGGCATGATGGCCACAACATAGTGTATGAATGTCAAGTAGAGAATAAGCACAAAATTATCAAAAGTTAAAGCGATTTAGTCTACTTTCAAAGTCTTCAATTTATTCTACTTTTGCGATTTAGTCCTTGACCCAAAAACTAACCATGCAACATTTTAATCAATTAACCAACCACCATAAGATTTAGTGACTATCCATCATAAAGATACAAATATTAGTCAAGTTCACGCTTAAGTGATTTATCAAAGAAAACATAAAAAGACAAGGTTTTGAGAAAATCTTAGTGACTCTTGAGAGAGTCTTTGTTGGAGATGATAACAACACTAATGGTGATGAAAGCACAACAAAAGTTGAGATTTTGTTTGACATCTAGTATGCTGATAATACTCTAAAATGACATACTTTTATGTGTTAATTACATATATATTTTGAGTATGATCCTACTAATTTGGGATTTTTATGGTTCTTTATCTTGTAGGGACTAAATTGAAGGAAAAAGAAAATTTAGGGTTAAAAAGTGTGAATTTAAAGACAAAACGGGACTGACGCTTCCATTTTTGTCCTTCTAAAAGTGATCTTTTCATCTTGTATAAGGAACGACCGCTTTGTATGTTTTGGGAAGGTTACACTATCGATTTGTTAACTTACTACGTTAAAGGTTATTGAGCCCAAGAGACGAAAAGGCATGGCATTCACCATTGAGAAACAATGATCTAGTGTAAGACGGTCCCACAAAAGTGACGGTTAGCTAGAGTCAAGTTCCTCTAAATCGTAAGTCCAAAATCAAAGTGGAGCTGGAGGTTGTAAGCATCCTCTCCCACTATAACTGGTTTATTTTGTCATGAGAAGGATCACCTAAAAGCCTAAGATTGAACCTAAGGAGGATCGAGATAATCGGAGGCTAGAATCCCTCAAATCAAAGAATCCCCTTTCCTTAATTCTGTTTCTTTTTACAATTTCAATTTCAATTTCAATTTATACAATTTCAACTCATCCATATTTTTAATTCTATTTTTTTTTTTTTCTAGGTACGTCATTTTTCTTGTGCACGACTATGCCAAGGATTTCTAGGAACAAGAAGTTGTAGCAACCTAGTCCTTGAGGATTTAACCCTACTTCTCTTATACTATTCTTTTCATTATTTCATAGGGATAGGTTATTTTTGGTGCTTTCAATGACACGCCATATGCCTATAATTCAACCAATTTTACAGCTCTAAAAGTTGACAAAAATGCCCTTAAAATGCATGAGTTGACTTGAGTAGGTGTTGGACACAAAATTGCCCCTATAGTAGTTTTCACCATGATAGGCTTCAGTGTCACAACACCCAAGCTCCAATGTTGCAACATCCTCGACAGTAGGCATACTCTTGGCTTGGAGGGTTGTCGATGTCACAACATAGATTAGCTAGTGTAATGACATTTTCGGTAGTGGCCCTAGGCTCTTTCATTTCAATCCTCAATTGGGAGTCGCGACCTCAAAGGCTTGGAGTTGAGACATTAGGGCTCAATGTTGGGACACAGAACATCTAGTGTCACGATATCCTTGACAAACTACTCGGTTGGTTTTTCATTGAAGTTTTGTTCCCCTAAGGTGATGGAGGGTCAGTGTCGCGACATCTTTGCATCATGTTGCAAGACCCATATCGTTGATGTTTTTCTCGAGGTTTGGACGTGGTTATGTCCTTAAACACAATCAAATTAACCATTAGACTCCCAATGACATAAATTTTCAAATTCGGGTCTCAAAAGGATCAAAATGTAATTAAAACTATGATTAACACTAGAACATAAAAATCAACAAAAAAAATAAAAATACTTGTAAATTGCTTTAGAACAAATTCATCAAGTGTTCAAGAGAGCCTAATTTGACATATCATGTAACAACCCATTTTTAGAGGTGTTAGAAACAGTGGTTTTGGGACCACAATTCTGACTAAAGAATTAATATTTTATTGTTTATTTATTATTTACAAAGTTATTTTAATTTCCTATGAAAATCAGGTTAGAAAATTTTAATGTTTAATAGTTAATTAAAAAAGACTAAATTGTAAAAGTTACAAAAGTCAATTTCTAATAGTTTAATTGTACTAAATGGCTATGGAACCATAAATTAAGGGCTTTATAAGGCAATTAGACCTAATTATTATATAGTGGATGTTATATTAGTGATAATTATGAAATTTTAGTTGTTGATAAAAGGGAAAAAATGTAAATTAATTAATAAGAAGTAAATAAAAGAAATAAAACCAAGTTGTCATCATCCTTAGGCTTTCATCCACCAAAACTTGAAGGGGAAAACTCCATGGTTAAGCTTAATTTTTGGCCAAGCTAAAAATTGTTGCATGTAAGTCATTTTTTATTTTGTTTTTAGTAATTTTTATGTTTTGACATTGTTGTAGCTTAATTTAGCTAACCTGGGGACTAATTCATAAAGATGTTAAATGTTTAGAATTTTACCATGGATGAATTTGTGATGTTTATGAATTTTTATGATATTTTATTAAGTTTGATAGTTAAATAGGACTATTTTGTAAAGTGATTTTAAGTAATTTTAACATTTAGGGATTAAAGTGTTAAAATTGTAAAATACCATGTAATTTTGTGATAAAATATAAAATTGGATTGTTAAGGGACCATATAGAAATCATCATAATATTTTTGGGCTAATTTTTGATAATTGTGAGAATTTCGATTTTAAGGATTAAATTGCATAAAAGGTGAAAGTTTAGGGTAAAGGTCTAAAAAGTTATTAAAGGATTAATTGCATAAGTTTAAGTACTTTTAAGATGTTTATTTCGGTTAATTGAATTAAACTATTATATATAGATCAAAAAACGGACCACTCTGTTGATAAACAGGGAAAAGAAATGTCGTTGAGTAATCATTGTTGAGTGTCGTTAGCTATCATGTGTTGTTAAGTTTTTATTAAATTTACTATGTTCATAATTATTATACTTTTTATGTGTTTAATTAAATGAAATTGAAAGTTGTTATGATATTGGTTGTTTTATAAAATGAAAGTATAAAGTTGAATTGAAATGTCTCGGGGAAAATAGTATAAGCCTTTGTGTAACAGCCCGATTTAGGGCTTAGTCGAATAGTGGTGCGAGACCAAAAATCCAAAGTAGAAAATATGTGTTTAAATGATTTTACAAGGCTTATGAGGTATTTGCATGATAATGTGAAGGTCACATGAAGAAATTTTATAAAATTAGTGAATAAATTGTCCATTAGGACTAAATTGCAAAGAATAGAAAATGTGAGATTCTAGAGGGTTCAAGTATGAAATAGAATTTTGAAAAATCCTAGAGGTCCTTATTTAGCAATTAGACCATTATATTTGATGATGGACAAAAATGTACATGGGAAGGAAAAATCTTAAGAAAGGGTCATTAAGGGCATTTTGGTCATTTGGTTAATTAAAGAATAAAAAAGGAAAATAAGCCAAAAAAATCATGTCCATCTTCTTCCCCATGGTGCTGAAACTTGCAAGGACTCTATAGCTAGGGTTTTGTTCATTTTCAAGCTTAAAGTAAGTGCATCCTAGGCCCGTTTTTAATGTTCTTCGTATTTTTGAAACCCTTATAGCTCGATTTAGATATTTCTAGCGATATGTTGAGCTAGGGTTTATGTTAAAAATTTACCCATGTATGACATGCATGTATTTTGATGTTTTATGGAAGAATATGTAAGTTTGATGTATGATAAGCATCTTTCTCTAAGTTATTTTCATGAAAGATGCATGAAAAGGACCAATTTATAAAGTTATAGAAATGGTCATACGTGAGTGAAATAGTTGGAATTTAATGTTGCTATAGTTGAGAAAATGATGCGCTAGGCTTGAAATACAAGAAAGTTGAATGAAAATCATTTTATGAGCCTAGGGGCGAAAGTGTAATTATGTGAAAGTTTAAGGGCAAAATCGTAATTATGCTAAAATATGAATTATGGGTCGATTTAGTCAATGCATGTGTTTAACAAGAGAAATTTGTTATTATAGATCAAGAAACACAAAGCCCGGATCGAAGCCGAGGCAATAACAAAGTTGAAGACTAAATCGAGCACCGAGACACATTTTGAGATTTGAGGTAAGTTTGTATGAAATTAGTATTTCATAAAGTTTGATATTTGAAATCGTTCATTATTATGTTAATGCATGTTATTGTGAATGAAATCGAGCTATAAAATCTTGATGAGAATAGGCTAAATTGTAGTTTCAGGTTATAGTTCTGGAGTAAGTAAATTACTTACGTATGCATATGAGAAAGGAATGGTCTCGTATAAGACCATATTTAGGATATGGCTTCGGCACCAAAGAATGACCTCGTGTAAGACCATATTTGGGATATGGCATCGACATCTAAGTACAATCTCATATAAGACCATGTCCGGGACATGGCATCGACATCAAGTTATGAGATCCCGTATAAGAATATATCTGGGATATGGCGTCGGCACTAAGGAATGATCCCATGTAAGACCATATCCAGGATATGGCATTGGCATCAAATCTTATGTATGTTAAGCTTGAATGATTCGTGATGATTCGATCCATTCATAAGCAAAAGAGTCAAGTATGAGAGTTGGCCTAGATCCAAGTCTATTTATGGATGGACTTGAGTGATGTTCATGGTATGAATGATAAAGATGTGAGTTTATGGTTATGTTAGAAAATATGCTAAACTACATGTTCAGTGATACAAGTATCTTGAGTAAGTAAAAATTACCAGATCATATTGACATGAGATGGGTAAGAGTAAGTAAGAATAAGTGTTAATAAGTACGAGTAAGTACTTTTATTCATTGGTGCCATGTCGCCATTGTTTCATGATATGAATGATTATAGTTTGAGTAAACTGTCATCCTAAAGTTTCATGCAAACTTACTAAGCTATATGCTTACCCCTCTTTCTTCCCTTTTCCTTGTAGTTTCACCAAGTTATCTTGAGGATCATTAATCACACTATTGACATCACTTTGATATAACAAATTAGACTTATTTTGAGTATGGCATGTATAGGACTCGAGTATTTTGTTAAGTTGTCATTGTTAGCCAAAGTGTTGGCTATGTATGTTACTAAAGTTATTTTGTAAATGGTCTTGAGTTAGGCCAATACTTGGAAAATCCTTTTGCTAAATGAAGGTAAATTTCATGAAGTGTATGCTCTTGTGTATGTCTCGATTTCTTAAATTCCTAGAGATATTAATTGATCATCTTTTAAATTGGAGTTTGTGTGTATGTGATGTAGGGTGGCAAAATGGCTTGTGATCATTATGTCAGAGTCTTAAAAATTTATAAAAAGAATGACTAAACTGGAAACTAACTATGACAACGATGGAGGCAAGTGCACCTATCGAACAATAGTATAGTTTAGTGGCAAGACCGGATTGTCGAACCCAAAGGAACCAAAAGTACTAATACTAACTTTCTTTCTATTATCTAGACTAAGAATTAAGGGATTTGCTTATCTAATCTAAAATTAACTAACTACTAAGCTAAAGATGCGAAGACAAAGAAAAGAAATTAAGAAAGACTTGAGAGGAAAACCGATTGATTTAGACAATACAGGGAAGAATCCACCTAGACTTCACTTGTTATCTAACTCGAACGGATGATTTATTCACTTGACTTGATCCGTAAGATTCCCTAAATTATATTAATACCTCTCTCGAGGCTACTAACGTCTAACCCTAGGTTGATTAATTGAAATCTCTTTCTAATTAAAACCCCTAGAATTGCATTAACTCGATCTATGGACTTCCATATTAGGTTTGACACTAATCCGGTAGATTTTCGTCATCCTATCTCTAGGGTTGCGATCAACTCCGCTTAACTATGCTAGATCTACTATTAAACATGGTCTATTCCTCCTCTGCCTAAGAGCATAAATGCTAGAATCAATATCCCAAAAATTCCAAAATAAGAATTAAGAACACATAGTTAAGAACAAATCAAGTATTTATCATACAGCTCAGATAACAATAACAAGATTCATCTTAGGTTTCATCCCTCTCAAGTATCTAAGGGTTTAGTTCATAATAGTAAAAGAAAACATCTCAGAAGATAATATGAAACAAAACATAAGGAAACCCTAAAACCCCCTAAAGGAATTGAAGGAGAAGTCCTCAGTCTTGAGTAAGATTCCAGCTTCTTGAGATGAATCAACTAGCTTTCTTCAAGTAAATCCTTGTATTCAGCTTCTCTGGCTCGGCTCCTTGGCCTAGCTGAATGCCCGAAAAGCCTTGACAGAAGGCTTCTGTCGAACTCTCATCGAACTCCCTCTTTAATTGGCCTCTAGGGTCTTTATATAGGCTTTTGGAATGGCTTTCTTTTCCTCTAAGTACCCTAATCTGAATAGAATTCTATTTTCCTGCGGCAGGGACACGTCCATGGCACACGCCCGTATGATTCGAGGCCAGGCCGTGGTCAATCTTGTTAATGAGGCACGACCGTGCATTTCGGGGTCCAGGCCGTGGTCGACTCTTTTTAAGAGGCACGAAAGTGTGGTCTTGGGCCCAGGCTGTGTGGAATTGTGCTTTGGCCCATTTTCCCTATTTTCAGCCCATTTCTCGTTCTTTTCATCCTCCGGTGCTTTTCTGAGTATAAAACATGAAAATAAAGGATTATGAGCACCTATTTTCATAATTAAAGGGAAAAAATCATCCAAAATTAAGCTAAATGTTGGATTAAAATATGTTCATTTTGCGGTTTATCAAATATGCCCACACTTAAGCTTTTGCTTGTCCTCAAGCAAAATTCTCAATTGACAATTAAAATGAACTTCCTCTACTTATAATATTCATTGATAATGCCTCATCATAATTCATAGATAATTTATACATGGATAATTCAAGTTAAAGAGTCCTAAAGATTCAAACAATCAAAGTCATGAGTTTTTAGTATGAAAGCATAGGTGTTTTCCCCTTATCTGAATAATTACCTTTAATTCAAAATCAAAAAAAGTTGACATCCTTACTAAAGATTCATTAAAATCACTCGAGGTGTTTAAGGTTAAAAATAAAGCATTCATTAGTCAAACATGAAAAGTTAATCCCATAGGCTTGCATGAAAATTAAATCTCCACCACTATAAAATGAGATGATACACAGATCAAAAGATCTTTAAAAAGGGTTGTAATGGGGCTTAGGTTAACGGTGTGGATAAAGGCTGAATTAAAAGGGTTAGAATCGAGATTGAATTAACAAATTACCTAACTAGAAAAATGAACTAATAAACTGAATAATTACATCAATTGAAAACTTGTAATACTAATAATACGAGCTTCTTCTTCAAGATGTTAAAATTAAACGTGTAGGCTCACTTAATTATAGAACTAATAATGAATATACTTCAATTTTTTTAAGAACAAATCAATATAAGATAAAACTTTAACAACTGAAATAATATAATTAGGCAACTGACCAAAACAAGTCTCGATAGAAGGGTAGTCAAAAGGAATGGTGATAACAAATACAAGATGGGTTTTGGGTTAATATTAGTGGGTTGAGTCAATAAAAGGGTTGTTAGGATCAAAGGGGTTCACTAGGGGTCAATTATGAGGGTAGGCTTTTAGTAGAGTAAGTGGGTTAAATCCTAAGTGCCTTAATCATCACTGTATATCAAATCAATAGTGTGATCTTAACATGTATAATCGAAGCAAGTTCTAGAATAACAAATCAATGTTGACACTCTCATAATCAAAAGAAGTGAGCCCAAAAAGAATGTATGCTCTAAAAGGCTTAAAATCTCACAAAAAATTATGGGTTTTTGATATCAACTTTGTAAATTTCAAACTTCAAGGTAACAATTAGATTCAGGTAGACAACCTAACAAAATTTTTTTAGTTTTTTTTTTTTGAAAATAGACTCATCATGCTTGATTCTCTAGTATCTTAAAGTTTAAATTATCAATGCACAATTATCAATGACTTAATCTAAAACATATCAATAAAAATCATGAATCATCAGGAATTTCGTTCTAATTAGTGATATGAGAAACTTACTTTAAGATAAAATATCATTCAAGGATTTGAGAATAATGCAAAAAGTTAGATACTTTTTCTAAGTAATTTTCACTCCCCCACACTTAATATGTACATTTCCCTCAATGTACAAAGATAGATAAAAATCATATAATAAGAAAATCAAAAGTGAAGGAGAGAAGTGAAACTTCCTGAATTTTTGGATGAGATCCTTGGAGGATGATGATGACTTAAACATAAGTAAGTGTGGTGGTGAATACTCCTAGTAATGTTTTTCTATTCTCGGAGTGGCACATTGATCCTTTAAACTGCGAAGTCATTGGTTAAATTTTTAGGGAGTACTATTTAATTGATGTTGTTAGGATTCTCGAGGATTAGCTAGTCAGTTATAAAAAGGAATTAAACTGTAATAAGAGTTTGAAATAAAAAGAGTAAATAGCTTGATTAACAAAATAAAATAAAAATGAAAAGGATTTAAAATGAAAATAAACACTAAAAATTAGAAGGGCCTCAAAGGTCCTCGTCATCGACTGGATCGGTAGGTGGAGGCAACGGTGATATGTGAAAGTGATGAAAAATCTGCTGAAGAGTTGCCTCAATGCCATCAAATTGTTGAGCGGTATCATTGAATTGTTGAGTACAATACTGCTCGAACTGAGTGAAGCGTGCCAAAATGTTTAGAAGTGAAGTAGTCTCGTGAGAGGGACGATGGCTCGCTCTCGGTGGTGGTGCCTCGTATGGTGGGGAACATTATTAGTAATGTTCTTAGGATCCTCCTCCTTGGTGGTGTGAGCAAGACGGTACTGGGGAGGATGTGTCCCATGGCAACGCTCGACCATCCTCAAGTGTAACATCGTCTGGATGACCTGTGGGGACATTTGTCCTATCAAGGTAAGTGAGGAAGTCTGGGCTGCTATGTTCAGGAGTCCGAAGTGTCGAGCGAGGTGCATGATGTATGGTATCATAGAAATGATCCCTCTCCTATGTTGCTCCGTCTGATTTTGGATGGCGTGATCTATGAAGTAGGCGAGGTCGAATACATGCCCATTCACCATGCACCATAGGAAATAGGCATCGTGAGTGTTTATGATGTCGGTGCTCTCTCTCCTCCCTGTCAGTGTATAAGCTAGAATAGCGTGTACATACCTCAGTGGTGGGCGAGAGCTGTCCCTTTTGAGCGACTAGGGTCATATATGTTTGAGCTGGGGACTAGATCCTTCCAACAGGCAATAGGAGATTATGGATGTGGCGGTGAAGGTCCTCGAACTCATCATCTTCCGTGAATTCATCAATGTAGAGTCCTAAAGTGGCTCCGAACTGTGGGACACTCATCTCACGGACTAGACCTCCGAGACGAAATTGGATAGTGCCAGAGTCGTCGAAGTTAGTCATCACTATCTAGAGGTGGAAAGTAGAACAGAGTTCTAGGGTGAGCTCCAGGTATGTGGGCTCGATGATGTCAAAAAATTGGCTCCATGGATCAGTGAATAATATGGCCTAAAGCTCGTCCGCTAATTGGACCTACTCTAGGGTGGTCCAATCGATGCACCTTCATATGCTGAGTGGTCTTATGCGTAGTATGTGATAAAGATTCTCCTGTGTTCCCGGGGGAAACCGTAAGAATGGGTGTCGTATTTTGGTTGAGGCACTCGAGGATGATAAGCCGGGTCCCTTTCATTTTTTGAAACAAGGACTACGATTTTCTTTTTTCGGGAGGACGACATTATGTTCCTGTGATAGCAATTGAAGAATATCATTAAAATTTTTTTGCTATGATAGAATTTATGAATCCAATATTATTGCCTCATAATATTAACATGGAAGCTTTTTCGTAAATATTCTCCTAATACTATAGGTGCAACATTCAGAATACTTAAGTAAAAAGAATGGATATCAACAATGCTATTGCAAAATGAATACTAAATATTTAAATAACAAAATAAATCAAAGTTCTCAAATAGAATAAACATGGATTAAATAAAATTAGTAACAAAATATAGAGAGGAGGAAGTAATGTGAACCGATGAAGGTAGGGGATGGCACACGGTCATGGATGGTTGCGCGAGCATGGTCACATTGCACGGGCATGGTCTAGCGTGGATGAGGAAGGAGAGTAGGGGGAACGAAGAGAGGGGAAGTGAAGGGGACAGTGGCCAGATTTGGGAGAGGAGAAAAAAAATAGCTAGGGTTTGGAAGGAAGGATTTAGGGAAAAAGAATGAATAGTGAGGGATTTATATAGAAATAAGGGCACATAGGCATGTCACACGCCCGTGTGAATCGTTTTTAGCCCGTGCGTTTCGAATGTTCAGGGGTCTGGCGTGCCTATGTTGCGTCCCATGCCTATCTCGCACGGGCGTGCCTAGCTTGGTTCATTTCTCCCACCCCCGTTTCATTCTTCTCCACACCGTGTTTACTCGATAGGTTTGGCCACGGTTATAGGGCACATGCGTGTCATATGCTCGTGTTCATTCGACAAAATTGGCCATGATTATGGGGAACGGGCGTGTCGTACGTCCGTGTTGTTTACTTAGTTTTGACCACGGCCTAATCGTACGACCGTGGTGTTTTGTCATAGACATGTTTTGGGGATTTTTTCGTCCTTAGTCTGCATGACCTTCGCCACGCCGATGTGCTTGCTCGTGGTATACACCAGCCACAGCCACGCCCATGTGCAAGGCCGTGTGGTGGGGAAACCTGTGCTTTAATAAATTGGTTAATTTGTAGTTAAGTGCTAAAAAACAAAAAATGATATTAATGAAGTTAGTGCTCGGGTTGCCTCCCGAGAAGCCCTCATTTAAAGTCTTAAGCTAGACTTACCCTGTTTTCATTTATAAATGAAGGTTCATAGAGCCAAAGCTCCTCTCTCATATCCCTAAAATCTTCATTGTTATAAATTTTTAGTCACTGACCCTTTACCTTGAATGTGCCACGAGTTGGATGAGTTATCTCTATTGTGCCGTAAGGGAAAATAGTTTGACTACGATTGGGCCTGACCATCTTGATTTTAGCTTTCCAGGGAACAATTTTAACCTTGAATTGTACAGCAGGACTAAATCTTCTACTTCGAATTGCTTTGGTTGTTTTAAATGAGCATCATGGCGACGCTTCATTGCCTCCTTATATAGTTGTGAGTTCTCATAGCCATTAGCTCGTCATTCATCAAGCTCATTCAACTGCATCATCCTTTTTTCACCTATATTTTTAAGATCATAATTTAGAAATTTCATAGCCCAAAAAGCTTTGTGCTCTAACTCAAATGGTAGATGATAACTCTTCCCGTAAACAAGTTTGTACGGGGATGTTCCTATGGGAGTTTTAAAAGCTATTCTATAGGCCCATAAAGCATTGTCTACTTTTAATGCCCAATCTTTCCTGTTTGATTCTACCGTTTTATCTAAAATACGCTTAAGTTCTCGATTTGCTACTTTCACTTGTCCGCTAGTTTGAGGATGATAAGGGGTAGCTGTCCTGTGGTGTACTCCATATTTCTTTAAGAATCTATCAAATTGAGTATTACAAAAGTGAGTACCCCTATCACTAATACTTGCTCTGGGTGGTCCAAATCAAGAGAAAAGTTTCTTAAGAAACATTACTACTACTCTAGCATTGTTGGTAGGTAAAGGTTGAGCTTCCACCCATTTTGACATATAATCTACTGCTACTAAGATGTATTTATTTCCAAATGAACTAGGAAATGGACCCATAAAATCAATACCCCATACATCGAATATTTCATAGGATAGCATAAATGTTTGAGGCATTTCATCTCGTTTAGAGATATTACCTATTCTCTGGCATTTATCACATGAAGCAACATACTTGTTGGCATCTTTAAATAGGGTGGGCCAATAAAAATCGGATTCGAATGTTTTGTGTGCTATCTTAATCCCGCTGATAATGTCCTCTTGAAGGTCTTGAATGGAAATGTTCTAAGATTTTGCTTGCTTCTTCTTTTGTAACACATTAGCAAAGAATCGCTTATTTTGATGATGTTAACCTTTTTGGTAAGATGTTAGCAGATAAGTAATTTGCAATATCTGCAAACCAAGGTACCTTGGAGTTGGTTATAGAAAAGAGTTGTTCTTTAGGAAATGAGTAGTTTATCTCACTTTCGTCGAATTCTTTGATATGTGGGTTTTCAAGCCTAGAAAGATGATCTGCTGCAAGATTTTCAGCTCCTTTCTTATCCTAAATTTCTAAATCAAATTCCTGTAAGAGTAAAATCCATCTTATATGTAACACCCCAAACCCAGCCCAAAACACTACGGCCGAATTCGGAATACTACAGAAAACCTTAGGTTGAAAAAAACGGCTAAGTGATGATAAAACTTGTATGTAGCGGTGTTAAAGTCGACATGAAAACCAAAGTGCTTAACTAAATCCCTAATGATTGGTTTTAAAACAGGATTCAATTTCTTAGAAAGACCTTTCACTTGGAAAACACTTTGTAGTTCAAGGTTAATTGAAATGGGTCCTTTTGAAACCTTTAAGAAAATCCGAGTAAGTACAAGAAGCTCGGTTAGAAAACCTTAAATAAGTTTTTAAGTAATAAAAACGTCACTATTTGAAATTTGTTTGCAACTACTAATCCATGTCTAGTCTAGCATAAACCATAATGAAAACCCAAAATAGTTAAATGGCCTTATTACATCAAAACATCCCAAATAAACTAAAATTAAAGTAATATCTCTAAATATGGAGACTGCATCTGCATGGCCATCTCGAATCCCATCCAACCCAGTCCAACATCACGAATCACCTGCATGGTTTGGTAAAAATTGGGTGAGTCAACGACTCAGTGTATAATTAGTCCACAGATTTCCACGTATGGGCTTGGCCCAAGACCACACCAATCCACATAATAGAGAGTAATGCAATGTGCACCCAACCCACCTAGGGTCCATCCTCTACACCCCGTATCTAACCACCACACACCGGGGATTACTAAATCGACACTCCAACCTCTACACACCAATTCATGTCATGCCAACCACCAAGTGGTTGAGCCACTAGTCCATGTGATCAAGTCACAATATAATCCACAGCGTAACCGTAGTCAACGTTGATCCACGATGAGGCACATAGCCATCACCAACCATGATGAGGCACTAAGCCGATCATCGATCCATGTGAGGCTCGTAGTTATCACTATACCACATATATAAATGTACACCCTGTCTTTCTTTCAAATATCCAAATCCGCCCCATGATTATGCAACATACGTTAGTGATATGATGAAATAATGCATGAACATGCTAACCAAGCATACAACACATATATACAAAGAATAACCACGCTTTAATCATCATTTAACACCGACTGCTTTATCGACATACCCATTAAGTGTATCCATCTCATTTTTGCCATCGCACTAATCATCACACTTATAACACATACAATATTTTATGCATATTTGGGAAATTGTGAAATAATTACACACCTGATAACCTCAAGTATTATGCTCTCAATCTCGACGTCAGAACTAACCAAAACCCGAATGGTATCACTTGCTTTTGAGAGTGTCGAAATCCCTGTATTGTCCACGTTAGAATCGGCTCTAACCATTAATGAAAGGAATGGCCTTCAGCCTAAGGTTGTATCTTGCTTACCTCTAAAGATCAATTTCCCAAAATCACCCCACTATTGAGAATCAATTGGAGTAGATTCCAGCCTATGGTACTTTCGGCTTTAAAAAGAAGAAAAGAAGAGTTGGGGTTGAAGAAGTTTCGACAATCGGGAGAATGGGAGAGATGCTTCGGCTAATCAAAAGAAAAAGAAAGAAGTTGGAACAGAGAGATGGATTCAGCCAAGAAAGCAAATAGAGAAGAAGAAGAAAGAACGTTAGTGACCTTAATGGTCTTTGAAGTTTCGGTCACTAGATCAAAAGAATATGAAAGCCGAAACTAGGTGACTTTTGCACAAAAGAATGAACGGCACTAGAGAAAAAGGAGAGAACTAAATTTGGCACACACCCTCTACCACACTTCAAAACCGATTATGCACCCCTTAGAGTCCCATATTCGGCCACTTGTTGCTCTCTCTCCCTTATCCCTTGTTTCCTCCTACTTAGCGAATCTTCAAGTCATTAGCCCAATCTACACCTCATCCAACCGAGTCCAAATGCCGTCCAACACCTTCCCCTCTCTTGACGCAAAAACCAAAATAAAACATCACTCTCTTGTTGTCTGCATGACTCAACCTCTTCCCCGACACCCTTGTTGACGCAACCTCCCTGCACCTTGGTAGCATCCCATGCCACTCCACCACCTCACTTCTTGTGTCATAAATCCCACACTAATGTCCTTAAGGCTTATCTCCCCTAGCTCCCCTAACTCAAGTTAGAACAAAAATTTTCCTATGACCTCTACTAAAGCCCAAGGTTTCCCGAAACCCCCAAAAACTTCCAATCAACATGTAGAGCATATTAACACACAGATACAATTTAAAATATGCACAACCTCTGAACCTCGGATATTACAGTTCTACCCCCTTAAAAATAATTTCAGCCTCAAAATTACCTGATCAAAATAAGTGAGGCTATTGCTACCACATTACTTCCTCTGGCTCCCACGAAGCTTCCTCCTATCCATGGTTACGCCATAACACCTTGACTAAAGGAACTGATTTCCTACGCAAGACTTTCACATCCCGTTCCAAAATTTGAATTGGTTCTTCCTCGTAAGACAAGTCTAGTCTCAACTCCACTTCTTTAACTAGAACCACGTGATATGGATCCGATCGGTAATGACATAGCATTGAGACATGGAATACATCGTACAACTACTTTAACTCCGAAGGTAACTCCAATTGATATGCCACTGGTCCAACCCGCTTCAAAGCCTGATAAGGCCCTATAAACTGGGACTCGACTTTCCTTGCGACCAAATCTCATTACCTTCTTCCACGATAAAACCTTTAAAACACATAGTCACCTCATCAAAACTCTATCTCTTTTCTCTTAAGATCTGCGTATGACTTTTGCCTATCGATGCCTCCTTCAACTGCGTGCGAATTACCTTAACCTTTTCTTTAGATTCTGCTACGATCTCCGACCCAACACCGACGCTCCCCAATTACATCCAACATGAAGGTGTGCGACACTTTCGTCCATATAAGCGCTTCATACGGTGCCATCCGAATACTTGCTTGATAGTCATTATTATATGCAAATTCGCTAAAGGTAAAACTCCTCCCGACTTCCTCTCAAATCTATCACACATCCCTCAACATATCCTCTAATACTTGGATTACTCGCTCGGATCCGCCATCCGATTGTGGATGGAATGCCGATCTTGAGTCTAACCTAGTGCCTAATGCACGATGTAGTGCCTTCCAAAACCAAGACATAAACCTCGGGTCTCTATCCGAGATGATCGACACCGGCACTCCATGCGCCTCACAATTTTGACACATACAGACTTCGCCAACTTTTGCAAAGAATAGTCAACTCAAGACCGGATGAAATGTGCGACTTTGTCAACCGATCTACTACCACCCATACCGAAGTCTTTCTTAGTAGGCGTAAGGGAAGCCCACTAACAAAGTCCATGGTGATTCTCTCCCACTTCCACTTGTGGAATCTTTACCTATCAAGTAACCCCTAAGGTACACGTGTTCACTGGACTTGTCGACACGCTAAGCACTTCCTTACAACCTCTGTAACTTCCGCGTAAGACCAGCCACCAAAAGCGATCCGTAGATCTCAGATAACTTGCTTCCTCCAGATGCATAGCATAAGGGCTACCATGCGATTCTGAAGAATCCTCTACCTAAGCTCTTCATCCTTGGCATCTGACCTTACCCTTGAAACACAACACTCCATCACCGCTCACACCATAACTTTCCAATTCCCTATCTCGCACTTGTCGTAGCTTAGCACTTAGATCATCGTCACCAACTGCCTTTCTTTCACCTGACTCAACCATGTCGGCTTTACTTGTAACTCTACTAGAAAACTTCCGTCGTCATACAGGCTAAGATGTGCAAACATCGCCCTCAGATCCGACACTACTTTTCGACTTAGGGCATCTGCCACCACATTCGCATTGTCCGGGCGATACTCTATAGAACAATCATAATCTTTCAACAACTCCACCCACCTTCACCTGTCTCATTCACTCATACGGGTCAATTGACACTTAAGACTCTTGTGGTCCGTATAGATCACTGACTTCTCTCCATATAAGTAGTGCCTCCACATCTTTAGCGCAAAAACCACAGTAGCCAACTCCAGGTCATGCGTTAGGTAATTAACCTCATGAGGCCTTAACTTCTGAGACGCATAGGCAACAACCTTCCCTTCTTGCATCAGAACACATCCCAATCCCGTGTGAGAAGCATCACAATACACCACAAAGCCCTTTCCTGCCTCAGGTTGAATTAAAATCGGAGCTTCAGTCAAAACCTTCTTCAATCTCTCAAAACTTCCCTGCTGCTTGTCCGTCCACACGAAAGGTACCTCCTTTCTCAACAATTTCGTCAAAGGTGCTGCTATAAACGAGAACCCTTCTACAAATCTCCGTAGTAGCTCGCTAATCCTAAGAAATGCGAACCTCTCCCACCGACCTAGGTGGTTTCCAATCTAACACCGCCTCAATCTTCCTGGGATCTACCCTTATCCTTTCCGTAGACACCACATGACCCAGAAAAGCAACCTCCCTCAGCCAGAATTCACACTTGTTGAATTTGGCATACAGCTTCTTTTCCTTAACACTTGCAACACCACCGGACTCATCATGTTCCTCCTCGGACTTGGAATACACGGGATGTCGTCTATGAACACAACGATGAATCAATCCGGGGTTGGAAAACTCGATTCATCATATCCATGAAAGCAACATTTGGGCATTATTCGTCAACTCGAACGGCATCACTAGGAATTCATAATGCCCGTAACGAGTTCGAAAAGCTATTTTATAGATATTTGCTTCCTTCATCCTCGAATTGGTGGTATCCCGACCTTAGATCTACTCCTAAAAACATCCCCAAACTCTTTCACTGTCCTGACCTCACCTACCGCTGCTCCCTTAGACTCCAAGGCACTAACAAGCATCAGAAAAGCCACACATCCTTTCCTCACCATCTTCTCTACCTTAAGAGTAGACACTACATTCGACAAGTAATTTCTCCGTTCCCCTATCACTACAATCTCTTTGTCATCGAAAGTTTTCAACGACATGCGCTTAGCAGCACAGTCCAGATTCGCATGACACCTCACCAGCCAGTCCATGCCTAATATTAGGTCAAACTCCCCGAATGGTAGTTCCATTAAGTCAGCCGAAAACTTCACTCCCTGAACCTCTAAAGGCACTTCCTTAAGGAGTTTGTCTACTATTGCTGATTGCTCTAAAGGACTAAGTACAGTCATCTTCCTAGGTACAATCTCAAAGTTTACATTCAGAGTTCCAGATACTTCACTAGCAATATAAGAATGAGTTGACCCGATGTCTATTAAAGCAATAAAGGGTAATCCGGCAATAAGAAACGTACCCGTGATTACATCCGGCGATCCCCTCCTCATGACTCTGGTCAGATAAACTAACCACGGTTGTCTCACACCAAACCCAAGGAGACCTCCGCGGTGCTCCACGACCTCGGTAGGAACCATTCCTCCATGGTTTGAACCACGACCCTCATCGCCTCTCGACCACCTCCTTGGCTTCACATATCCACGCCCATTGTCAGAGCTCTTTCCATCTCCGAGGACAATTCCTAACCAAATGAGCCTTAGACCCACACCAAAACATTCCTTACTCTGTCCACAGCACTCTCCTGCATGAGCTCTCCCGCATTTAGCACATGGACGACTCTGATTCCCAGCAACTAGTACCGGTGCACGAACAGAATTCTCAACCCTTGGTCTTTTCTGGAAACCCCCAGATGATGCTGACGGCCCAAAACTCCTCTTATTTTAGTTTCTATCTCTATCCATGTTCTATCTCTCAGTCCTCTTGACCTCCTCAGCTATTCGAGCTTTCTCTACTAGAACAGCAAAGTCCCTCTCTCTGTGGAGCAATCAGCACTTGCAGCTCATCTCTCAGTCCATCTTCAAATCGGACACACCTCTCATAATCAGTAGCCACGATGCCCTGAGCATATCGGCTCAATCGTAGAAATTTTGCCTCGTACTCAGCTACCGACTTGCCACCTTGCACTAAATTGAGGAACACCTTCCTCTGTGCGTCCACATAATTAGCTCCTACGTACTTTCCTCAAACTTGATCTTAAAATAACCTCAGTCCACTCGGTCCGCAGGGGTACCTTCCCTGACTGTGGGCCACCATTGGTAAGCCTCGTCCCGGAGCAACGAAACAACACCCTTTAGCTTTAGCTCGAAATAAAATCCAAATCGCATGATCCTTTCGATCCTTCTAACTAGTACTCCGTCACTTCGAGCTACTCCGTACCCTTTAAAACCTCACTCCATTCACTCTAAGTCTCTTAAATACTAACTTTTAAGCCCCATTTCCCATACTTGCACCAGCCACTCTCTAAAACTCGTAGTATAGCCCACGATCTGCGTCATCTCCTCCTCGCTGCTCTTGAAATTTAGCCTCTACACCATGGGTGGCGGTGCTTTATTTTGGAACCCGACTGGACCAACTAGGTTCCGAAACACGGTCATTACGCCTCTACCACGCCTCGCACATTACGACCACTCCCCTAGAACTCATGTCTCGTCCGTGATTTAATCGCTTTAAAAGTTTTATGCATTAGTTTTGTTCCACCGATTACCCACGAACAAGTTTTATGTAAAGAAGTTTAGTGGTAGTTCTTTCAATCATTTCAGGGTTTTCGTTTCAAGTTTTTTACCTTAATTCAGAGAATCTCATCCATTTAGTAATACCTACTACACCCATTCACCACTCAAACATTTTCATCCGTTCCAACCCAGGGGTATTTTTGTAATTTGTCCTATAGGGGTATTTTGGTAATTTTCCAAATCAGGGTATCCTGATATTTCGCAAAATAGGGGTTTTTGGTATTTTTGCAAAATAGGAATATTTTGATAAAAGTTGAGGGTAATATGACAGTTTTGTAAACTAAGGGTATTTTAGAAATTTTACAAACCAGGAATATTTTGAATTTGTTTTAACACCTAAGATTGCTTTTACAAATCAAAGGGATAGTTCGGTGATTTTTAAAACTAAGGTTTTATAAAATAGTGTAGTTAATCCCTTCCGGGTTTTAGTTATCGAGTTTAGCCTGTGAATAAGTCCTCTTGGTTAGGGTGAACCGTCACTACGCACCAGGTAGGATTCGAGCGACGAGGAGGTGAGTCACTAGGACTGCTTAAATACCAAGCTCCCCTCTGAATCCAATCCTAGACATGCGCACAACAGTTGCCACACCCTTAACTCGGTGACTTACTCACAGGTTTGTTTGATTAGGCTTTAAATTTTATGTACCTCTGTGTTGGGGTAAGCTAATCCTAGGGTTCATTAACTCCTAATCTACTAATCTACGATCCCGTAATACCCACACACAATCATACAATAATTAGGGGTACTTACCTGGTGGACTTCGGGCCGGACGATTCGAGTGCCATGCTTCACAAAACCCTTTTTCCTGAGAAAATTTTTTTGACCCACTAAAACACAAAATGAAAACATTTATGGGCTTCAAAAATCCATAGTCCGAATGTAGAAATTGGGCTCTGATACCAATTTGTAACACCCTAAACCCGGCCCAAAACACTACGGCCGAATTCGGAATACTACAAAAAACCTTAAGTTGAAAAAAATGGCTAAGTGATGATAAAACTTGTATGTAGCGGTGTTAAAGTCGACATGAAAACCAGTGCTTAACTAAATCCCTAATGATTTGGTTTTAAAAAGGATTCAATTTCTTATAAAGACCTTTCACTTGGAAAACACTTTGCAGTTCAAGGTTAATTGGAAACGGGTCCTTTTGAAACCTTTAAGAAAATCTGAGTAATTACAAGAAGCTCAGTTAGAAAACCTTAAATAAGTTTTTAAGTAATAAAAAACGTCACTATTTGAAATTTGTTTGCAACTACTAATCCATGTCTAGTCTAGCATAAACCATAATGAAAACCCAAAATAGTTAAATGGCCTTATTACATCAAAACATCCCAAATAAACTAAAATTAAAAGTAATATCTCTAAATATGGAGACTGCGTCTGCATGGCCATCTCGAATCCCATCCAACTCGGTCCAATATCACGAATCACCTGCATGTTTGGTAAAAATTGGGTGAGTCAACAGACTCAGTGTATAATTAGTCCACAGATTTCCACGTATGGGCTTGGCCCAAAACCACACCAATCCACGTAACAGAGAGTAATGCAATATGCACCCAACCGAGCCTAAGGTCCATCCTCTACACACCCCTGTATCCAACCACCACACACTAGGGGATTACTAAATTGACCCTCCAACCTCTACACACCAATTCGGCAAGTCATGCCAACCACCAAGTGGTTGAGCCACTGGTCCACGTGATCAAGTCACAATATACTCCACAGCGTGACCGTAGTCAACGTCGATCCACGATGAGGCACATAGCCATCACCAACCACGATATGGCTCAAAGCCGACACCAACAATGATGAGGCACTGAGCCGATCATTGATCCATGTGAGGCTCGTAGCCATCACTATACCACATACATAAATGTACACCCTGTCCTTCTTTAAAATATCCAAATCCCGCCATGATTATGCAACATACGATAGTGATATGATGAAATAATGCATGAACATGCTAACCAAGCATACAGCACATATATACAGTAATAACCACAGTTTAATCGTCATTTAACACTGACCTATTTATCGACATACCCATTAAGGGTATCCATCTCATTATTGCCATTGCACTAATCATCACACTTATAACACATACAATATTTTATACATACTCCAAAAATTGCAAAATAATTACACACCTGATAACCTGAAGTATTACGCTCTCAATACCGACGCTGTCACTAACCAAAACCCGAATGCTCTCACTTATTTTTGAGAGGGTTGAAATCCCTATATTGTCCATGTTAGAATCGGCTCTAACCATTAATGAAAGTAATGGCCTTCGGCCTAAGGTTGTAACTTGTTTACCTCTAAAGATCAATTTCCCAAAATCACCCCACTATTGAGAATCGACTGGAGCAGATTCCAGCCTATGGTACTTTCGACTTTAAAGAGAAGAAAAGAAGAGTTGGGGTTGAAGAAGTTTTGACAATGGGGAGAATAAGAGAGATGCTTCAGCTAATCAAAAGAAAAAGAAAGAAGTAGGAACAGAGAGATGGATTCGGCCAAGAAAGCAAGTAGAGAAGAAGAAGAAAGAATGCTAGTGACCTTAATGGTATTTGAAGTTTCTGTAACTAGATCAAAAGAATATGAAAGCCAAAACTAGGTGACTTTTTCACAAAAGAATGAACGGCACTAGAGAAAAAGGAGGGAACTAAATTCGGCACACACCCTCTACCACACTTCAAAACCGATTATGCACCCCCCCTTAGAGTCCCATATTCGGCCACTTGTTGCTCGCTCTCCCTTATCCCTTGTTTCCCTCCTACTTAGCCAAATCTTCAAGCTGTCAGACCCAATCTACACCTTATCCAACTAGAGTCCAAATCCAACACCTTCCCCCTCTCTTGACGCAAAAACCAAAATAAAACATCACTCCCTTGTTGTCTGCATGACTCGAACCTCCTTCCTGACACCCCTTGTTGATGCAACCTCCCCTGCACCTTAGGTAGCGTCCCATGCCACTCCACCACCTCACTTCTTGTGTCATAAATCCCACACTAATGTCCTTAAGGCTTAGCTCCCCTAGCTCCCCCTAACTCAGGTTAGAACAAAAATTTTCCTATGACCTCTACCAAAGCCCAAGGTTTCCCGAAACCCCCAAACACTTCCAATCAACATGAAGAGCATATTAACACACAGATACAATTTAAAATATGCACAACCCTCAAACCTCGAAGATTACATTATAAGTCGAGGTTTTGCATCAAATTTAGTTAAAATATAGCGAAGAACAGAATGGTCAGTGTAAATGGCAACTTTAGATAGGATCAAATATTGTCTAAATTTACCAAATGCAAAGACTAAATCTAGCAATTCTTTTTCTATGGTTGTGTAATTTTCTTGTGCGACCGTCAATGTCTTGCTAGCATAATAAATTGGCTGGAAGTGCTTGTCTCTTCATTGTCCCAAAACTGCACCTACTGCAAAATCACTCGCATCACACATTAGTTCAAAGGGTAGGTTTTAATCAGGTGCAATCATAATTGGAGCATTTATTAGTTTATCTTTGAGGATATTAAATGCATCTAAACATTCCTTATCAAAATTGAAAGGTACATATTTTTCTAGTAATTTTGTCAAAGGCTTAGCTATTTTAGAAAAATCTTTAATAAATCTTCTATAAAATCCAGCATGTCCTAAAAAACTTCTAATAGACTTAACTGAACTAGGAGAAGGTAATATTTTTATGGTTTCAACCTTTTCTTTATCTACCTCAATCCCTTTACTAGAAATTTTATGTCCTAACACAATTCCCTTCGAACCATAAAGTGACATTTTTCCCAATTTAGCACAAGGTCCGTTTCCTCACATCTCATTAGAACTCATTTTAGATTCTTAAGGCAAAGATGGAAAGAATTACCAAATACTGAAAAGTCATCCATAAATACCTCCATAATGTCTTCCACAAGTTCATCAAAGATGGCAAGCATGCAGCGCTGAAAAGTAGCAGGAGCATTACATAATCCAAAAGGCATTCTACGATAAGCAAACGTACTGTATGAACATGTAAATGTTGTCTTTTCTTGATCTTCAAGGTCTATTGGAATTTAGAAGTAGTCGGGGAGTCCGTCAAGGAAGCAGTAGTACATATGCCTAGATAATCTTTCTAACATCTAATCAATAAATGGTAGAGGGAAGTGATCTTTTCTTGTAGCGTTGTTCAACTTCCTATAATCAATGCAAACTCTCCAACCTATAACTGTTCTTGTAGGAATCAATTCATTCTTTTCGTTGGTTACAATAGTCATGCCTCTTTTCTTTGGAACAACCTATACAAGGCTTACCCAAGTACTATCAAAATAGGATAAATGGTTCTAGCATCTAGAAGTTTAATTACCTCAACCTTAACAACTTCTTTCATGCTAGGATTCAATCGTCTTTGAGGTTGCACGCATGGTTTATATTCATCTTCCATTAAAATTTTATGGGTGCAGAACGATGGGCTTATCCCTTTAATGTCAGAAATTTTCCAAGATATGGCCCTTTTATGCTCCTTTAGTACCTGTAGCAGCTCGTCTTTCTCTTTGGGTTTTAGTTCCGAAGAGATAATTACTGGTAGTGTAGAATTATCCTCAAGGAATGCATATTCTAAATTTTTTGTCAACTATTTTAATTCTAATTTGGGTGGCTCATCAATAGAGGGTTTTTGTTTTAGTTCGTCACTAATTTCAATGCCCTCTTCTTTCATTTGACTAGGGGGAAATGTGTTAGAATCCAATTCATCGGTATCATCGTCCACCCCATCATCTTGATGAAGACACGCCCATCGTGTCATTATGTATGATTTCCTATAAAGAATCTTGAATAGAATGATCAATGGCATCAATAAAATAACAGGAATCATCTTGTTCTCTAGAGTATCACATAGCATCATAAATTTGAAAAATAATTTCTTCATCGCCTACCCTTAGTGCAAGTTTACCATCACCTACATCAATAACAGCCCTAGCAGTAGCTAAAAAGGGGTGTCCCAAAATTAAAGGTACCGCAACGTTTTCATCCAAAGCACAACAAAATCAATAGGGAGTATAAATTTATCAATTTTTACCAGAATTCCCCTAGGATATTTAATAGATCATCGATTAATCAATACTCATCCTAGTGGGTCTAGGTTTCCCGAGACCAAGTTGCTTAAACATTTTATAGGGCATTAAATTAATATTGGCACCTAGATCAGCTAGTGCTTTCTCTATGGTTAAACTACCGATTAAGTAGAGTGAAACTTTCTGGATCTTTCAATTTGGTTGGTAGCTTGGTTTGGAGGATGGCTGAACATTCTTCATTAAGCTCCACTGTTGATATTTCTTCCAACTTACATTTATTTGTTAGAAGTTCTTTTAAAAATTTTGCGTATGTCGGCATCTGTGAAATAGCTTCAACAAAAGGTAAGTTGTTATGTAATTGTTTAAAAAGTTTAAAAATTTATCGTATTACGCGTCTTAGTGGTCTTTCTTTAATTTTGCTGGATATGGGATCGGTGGTTTAGTCTTTTCACGTACTGGAATTGCATTTTCATTTGCTTCCTTAGCTTTTACTTTATTAGTTTCACGTGGTACCTTCTTCTTTGTTTCAACCAATTCTTTTCCACTCCTTAGTGTAACTGCTCTCACATGATCTTTTTGATTAGTTAAACTTTCTAGTTGCCTATCAAAAACTAACTTAGTTAGTTGTCCAATTTGATCCTTAAGCCCTTGGATTGATGCGTGCTGATTAGTCAATATTGTTTCAGTATTTTGGAAATGGGTTTCTAACAACTCTATAAATTTTGCTTGCATCTCTTCAAGGTTTGGCTTTCTTTTCTGTGGGTAGGGTTGTTGTCTTTGATTGTGATGGTATCTTCAACATGAATTATAAGTATTATTATAAGGGTTATTTTGAAGTCTAAAATTGTTACCCATATAGTGAACTTGCTTGTTTTCAGTACTCGGGTTGTAAGGTGGATATTCTGCATTGTTCATCCATCCCCATTCGTATTATACTGCATAACTAAATGTACCTATAAAAATCACATAAGCCATCAATCTTTTTATTCATCATCTCTACCTGATTTGATAGCACAGTGATTGTGTTGAGGTTGAAAACTCCAGCTATTTTAGTTGGCCTTATCCTCATCACTTGCCACTGATAGCTGTTCAGTAAGATCTCCTCTATGAACTCGTAAGCCACTTCAGAAGTTTTGTTATTCAGGGTTCCACTGGCTACTGAGTCAATCAACTTCCTGGTTGAAGGATTCACACCGTTGTAAAAAGTTTGGACCTATAACCACAAGGGTAAACCATGGTGTGGGCACCTTCTCAACAAATCTTTGTATCTCTCCCATGCATTGTATAATGTTTCTAAATCCATCTACACAAAAGAAGAGATATCATTCTTTAATTTGGTCGTTTTGGCTGGTGGAAAGTATTTCAGTAAAACTTTTTCAGTTATTTGGTCCCATGTAGTGATTGATCCTCATGGAAGAGAATGTAACCACTGTTTGACTTTATTTTTTAAAGAAAAGGGAAATAATCGAAAACAAATGACATCATCAGAAGCGCTATTTATTTTGAAGGTATCACAAAATTCTAGAAAATTTGCTAAATGAGTATTTGGGTCTTCGTCCTACAAACCATCAAACTGAACAAACTATTGAATCATTTGTATAATGTTAGGTTTCAATTCAAAATTATTTACGGCTATAGTAGGCCTAACAATACTTGATTTAGCTCCTATTAAATTAGGTTTAGCATAATCATACATAGTTCAAGGAGCATGATGATCGGCCACCTCCTGAGGCAGCAAATTATTCTCATCCATCCCTCCGATGGTACTAGTTTCATCCTCTTGCTCTTCTTGTATGTAACTTAAGCCTCGCCTTACTTCTCTACGATTTCTGCATATGGTTCCTTCAATATCACCGTCAGCAAAGGTCTCGTCGGGTTCCTTCTAGTCATAAACTAGAGGTACCTTGAAACACCACACCCGACCCACGAGCTTTGAGCGGATCGGTATGTTCCTAAAGTGAACCGATTTCAAAATCATTCGTTACTTAGAAAATTCGTAAAATTTTTAGAAAATGTTGTTGTGGATTGGGCTTAGATTGGAAACCCATTTTATTAATGTAAATCCAATTTGATTTATTCGTCCAAAATTGTTCTTAGCACAATATTTAAAAGTAAAGTAAAAATAAAGAATAATCCCTTATGGCCTTTTTACATCAAATAAAACCCAAAAGAAATATAATTAAGGGTACCAAATGAAATAAAGTCCAAATAAAATAAAATCTCCAAATGTAGCATGGCCACCTCAAGGTCCACCGGCCCGTCAAAATCACTTGCTCATCACCGAAAAATAATTCCCACAGGTGAGTCAAGACTCAATGTGCACACAATACTAACATTCAACAATTCGAATTCATGTTCAAATCATCGATCCATATAAAATGAAATTATGATGCAACCCAAACCCAATCCTAATGGTCCATCCGCTACACACCACCCGTATTCGCCATTTACACCGTAGGGACTACTAAGTCAACCCTCCATCCGCTACACACCATCAAGGCATTCGCCCATATACGTTGTGTCATTAGACACTATAGTCAAATTTATCGTTGTGTCATTAGACACTATATTCAAATATTATTGTGTCAT
Source organism: Gossypium rotundifolium (assembly GCA_025506655.1). NCBI lineage: Eukaryota > Viridiplantae > Streptophyta > Magnoliopsida > Malvales > Malvaceae > Gossypium > Gossypium rotundifolium. The sequence goes on along the minus strand of CP106730.1, from coordinate 65,362,783 downwards.
TTTACCAAAATTCCGCAATGTGTGACCGTAGTCAACATATTTCGTTGGTGAGACCGAAGTCAACACCTTCGTTGGTGAGACCGAAGTCAACACCTACTCTCCCCCTTTCACATAAATCCCGAATGCCCCAAAAATATATATATTGTGCATAACTTAATTTCATGTTCATATACATATATTCGCATGTTATAAAATAACATATTTCACAATCCTATCAGAAGTAGGAAATGTACCTGGGTACTTTTTGCCACATTTGTGGTACATAGCCACATTCACATTCTTATTCATATTCATATATTAAAATAATAGCCATAAAATATCGAAGGTTAGTAAGGGTACACATTTGTTAATAGGTTCCATGGGATCTCGAAAATCCGATCTAACTTTAGATCATTAACCCCTATATTCGCCATCATATAATACACATTAATAAACCTATTTGGCTTAAAACAAAACCAAATCCTAGTAGGATTTGTAAAAGACTCACCTTTGCCGATTTGGTGTTTATACAATTCAAAACTTGGTTTTTCCTTTACGATATGTGGCCAACCTTAAATCTCAATATGGGTTAGTTTTGACTTTTTAATAATTAAAGAATTGATCAAAGTAATCACACAAGCCTTGGCCGAATGTGTCTCACCTTAATTTCATTGAATCCAAAATCCCAAAACTCTTCCTTTGATATTCGCCAAGAGACATAAAAGGGTTATTTTTTAAATCTTGATTAAGCGAATTAAAAGAACAAGAACTAATTGTTCTTACCTTAGATCCTTGATCTTTATATTCGATAGTTGAAGAAACCCTTTTGATGTTGTAGTTGATTGCTCCTTTACTTAGAATCAACAAAGATTCACTTTGACATGAGAGCAGAGAAGAAAAATAGAAGAAGAAAAGATGGATTTTGCTTGAAGAAAATTCGGCGAGAGAGGGAGAGAGCTAGGAAAATTTCGGCAAAGAGGAAAGTGATTGAGTAGCCCTCCTGCCCTCCTTTTATAGCCAAAGTTATCAGCCTAGGAGTCCCTTACTTGACCACCACTCCTCTTTTGATAATATTATCTCTTTTATTTAAAAGATAAAAGCCTTTAATCCATCCATTATCTCCTCAATTATCTCCTTAGAAAATAATCCTTTATTTATCTCTTATTATTCACATATTTATGTGAATAAAACTCCTTTATTTCTCTCTTATTATTCACATATTTATGTGAATAAAACTCCTTATTTCTCTCTTATTATTCACATATTTATGTGAATAAAACTCCTTATTTCTCTCTTATTATTCACATATTTATGTGAGTAAAACTCCTTTATTTCTCTTACATATCCAAGTTTCCTAAAATGTTCAAGTTTCCATTTTTGGATCATTTCCAAAAATGTTTAGGTTTCCAAAAATGTCTAAGTTTCCAAAAATGTCTAAGTTTCCAAAAATGTCCATTTTCATTTCCATTTTCATTTCCATTTTCATTTTCATTTCCATTTTCATGCATTTCTAGGTTTCCAAAAGTATCAAAATTTATTCGTAGTACTTGAAACTTGTCATTTCATACAATCAAACTGGAAATGCATAGGCCCTTTCCAGGATGTTACATACCTACTAGGAAAAGGTAAAAGAAAAAGAAAATTAGAAAAGTAAAAATAAAATTTAATTGCAAAAAAATAAAATATAATATGGCTAAAGTAATAAAAATTGACCTTTCTTAATATTTTAGTTCCCCAGCAACGGCGCCAAAAACTTGATCATTATGTAAAGTCTTAAAAATTTATAAAAAGAATGATCGAACATGAAAACTAACTATGACAACGATGGAGGCAAGCGCACATTTTGAACAGTAGTATAGTTTAGTGGCAAGATCGGATTGTCGAACCCAAAGGAACCAAAAGTACTAATACTAACTTTCTTTCTATTATCTAGCCTAAGAATTAAGGGATTTGCTTATCTAATCTAAAATTAACTAACTACAAAGCTAAAGATGTGAAGACAAAGAAAAGAAATTAAGGAAAGACTTGAGAGGAAAATCGATTGATTTAGACAACACCCAGAAAGAATCCACCTAGACTTCACTTGTTATCTAACTCTGAACCAGACGATTTATTCACTTGACTTGATCCATAAGATTCCCTAAATTATATTAATACCTCTCTCGAGGCTATTAACGTCTAACCCTAGGTTGATTAATTGAAATCTCTTTCTAATTAAAACCCCTAGAATTGCATTAACTCGATCTATAGACTCCCATATTAGGTTTGACCCTAATCCGATAGATTTTCGTTATCCTATCTCTAGGGTTGCAATCAACTCCACTTAACTATGCTAGATCTACTCTTAAACATGATCTATTCCTCCTTTGCCTAAGAGCATAAATGCTTGAATCAATATCTCAGAAATACCAAAACAAGAATTAAGAACACATAGTTAAGAACAAATCAAGTATTTATCATACAGTTCAGATAACAATAACAAGATTCGTCTTAGGTTTCATCCTTCTCAGGTATCTAAGGGTTTAGTTCATAATAGTAAAAGAAAACATCTCAGAAGATAATATAAAACAAAACATAAGGAAACCCTAAAACACCTTAAGGGATTGAAGGAAAAGTCCTCAATCTTGAGTAAGATTCTGGCTTCTTGAGATGAATCAACTGGCTTTCTTTGAGTAAATCCCTGTATTCAGCTTCTCTGGCTCGGCTCCTTAGCCTAGCTGAATGTCCGAAAAGCCCTGACAGAAGGCTTCTATCGAACTCTCATCGAACTCTCTCTTTAAGTGGCCTTTAGGATCTTTATATAGGCTTTTGGAATGACTTTCTTTGCCTCTAAGTACCCTAATTTGAATAGAATTCTATTTTCTGCTGGCAAGGACACGCCCATGGCACATGCCCGTGTGATTCGAGGCCAGGCCGTGGTCGAACCTGTTGATGCGGTACGTCCGTGTGGTCTTGGGCCCAAGCCGTGTGGAATTCATGTTTTGGTCTATTTTCTCTATTTTCAGCCCATTTCTCGTTCTTTTTAGCCTCCGGTGCTCTCCTACGTATAAAACATGAAAACAAAGGATTAGGAGCACCTATTTCCATAATTAAAGGGAAAAAAATCATTCAAAAGTATGCTAAATGTGGGATTAAAATATGTTCATTTTACGATTTATCATCTTGGTAGATAGCCTGTTAATTGTCCATATGGGTAGACACACAGGCGTGTGTCTAGACTGTGTGGGAGGCATGACCTGCAGATGGGCTGTAACAGCCTGATTTGGACCTCATTCAGAACGGTGGTTTCGAGACCACGAATCTGAGTCAGAAAAATATTTTAATATTATTTTCTATTTTCTATGCTTATTATGTGTGAACTGGTGTGTGTGAAAATTTTGTATTAAAATTTGGTCGTTATGGTGCTTAATTGTGAAAAAGGACTTAATCGCATAAAAAGAAAATTTGGTGGTTGAATGTGTAAGTACTAAATTGAAGGTGGCTTCTTAAATTGAAGTATTAATAGTGCAATTTATCCAAAAATAAAGCTTAGTACCGATCATCATTTGCATGTAATAGTGATTGAAAAATGTTTATTATATTTTATGTAATTAAGTTATATTTTAATATATATGTTATTTTGAAAAAAATAGAACATAAAATAAAGTTTGTATATTCATCTTTCTCCAACCGAAACTTAAAAGAGAAAAAAAGAGAGGAAGAACACACCATAGGGTTCGACTTTGATTAAGCTTGATTAATGTGAGTTTTTAGTTCGATTTTGTTAATTTTTATGTTTTTTAGATTGTTGCTATGTGATTTAGCTAGCCCATGCTTGAATTTTTGAGTTGGTTGTGTATTTTGTGAATTGCTATTAAAGAAAGCTTGTTGTTTTGGTAGTTTGATGATGAAATATTGATTATATGTGATAGATTAACAAGTTTTATTCTTGAACTTTTGATGAAATTGAGTGATTTGGACTAAATTGCAAAGAATAAATTTTAGAAGGACTAAAATATAAAATAAATAAATTGTATGGACTTATATGAACACTATGAAAATTTGACTAAACATGAGTACCTTGAAATTTTGAGTATTTTGTGTTTTGTGTAATAGGGACTAAATTGTAAAACTTGTAAATGTTAGGAGTAAAATTGTAATTTTCTCGATTATGTGTTTTTGGACTAAATTGAATGAGAAAATTGTTGAATGAGCTTAATTTAAAATTATTTAGATCAAGAACAAAAGGATTCAGGATTGGATCGGGGAAAAGCTAAGTTGAACGAATAGCCGGGAAACCTAATCCGCCAATTTCTGAGGTAAGTTTTTAAGCAATTGAATTGAATTGAACTTTTAACTATAATGAATGTACATAAAATTAGTAGAGGTAGATATGATCAATGTGATGTAGTCGAATGTGATATTGGTTGAGAGTTGGATTTATTCGAATATGAAATATATGTATATGTTAATGATATAGCTATGGAAGATATTAATTTGAGAAATGAATATAACCGAATGCGATGTATAATTACATGGTACAACCGAAAGTGATGTTGGTATGGGAATGAAATAAGACAATTTGTATATATGTATATATGTGTGATTGAAGTTCAAATTATATATATATGTGTTTATTTAATAGAATAACAGGTTTAGGTAATGCACTAAGGGTGCGAATTCAAAAACCGAGCAATATGTGTGCAAAATCGGTCACTTGGCACTAAGTGTACAGAATGTTATAGCAACGGCAGTAAGTGTGCGATACGTTACCAAAAGTTTGGCACTAAGTGTGCAAGATGTCAATGTGACGGCACTAAGTGTGCGAAATGTTACAGTAACGGACACTAAGTGTGCGATACATTACAAAAATTTAATACCGAGTATACAGGTTTGATGCTCGTTCAAAGATGCCGATTATTGATAGTGCTAAGCAAAGTAAAATGATCGGATATGTGATTATAGATCATATAAGGGTAGTAATGTAAGTAATAGTGAATGAGATGAAATTTTGTATTATGCATATCAATCGTGGTTTATAAGAGCTTGAGATGTAAGTAAAAATTTGGTAAGTGATAGATGTATATGCTTTTGTTATATCATGTGAAGGTGATATATATATATAACCTTGGTTATGAAATCTATTTTTTTGAATTTGTGTATATTCGGTCTTAAGGTTATAAAATGTAGTAATTTACTATATGATGATATAATGCTTTATTTCTATGTAATTGCTTATAACTTGCTAAGTTGTTAAAGCTTACTTGGTTCTTGGTTTTCTCATGTTTTAAATTTCTTTTGAGTGATCGTCACGTTCTCAGGGATCGTCGTTGAAGTTCATCACACTATCATCAATATTTTGGCATCTTTTTAAAAAATGAACTCTAAGTCAATGGCATGTATAGGATATGTCTCTCTTTTGAATTTTCTATGAACATAATGTGTATAATGCCATGCGAAAATGGCTAAATCTTAATATTATGGTTATTATGTGAAGTCGGTTTTGTTATTAGTTTATAATAGAGGTATATTATATGATGTATTTATATGCTTGTGGTTGGTATTATGGCTTGATAATGATGATATATATATGATGTACAATCAATCAAATATATTTGGTTCATTTTGGAAATGTGTTATATAGTATAACATGGATGTTGGATGTTCCTATGATTTGTTTGAATTATTAAGGTAGTATATATATATATATATATATGACTTCAATTGTGGCATGTATTTTATAAGTTATGTAATAAATATATATTAAAAGTAATAGATACTTGAGTGGTATAATGTGTACAAAGTATTAAGAAGAATTATGATTGCCGAATATGTGATGAGTGATTTGATTGTTTTAGGTAATTTTGGTGTAATGTTGAAACATGTATTAGACTTGAAATCCACAATAGCTATTATTTACCAATTGTGATCGGATGTAATTATAAGTTTCATAATGAAATGTGTTCTATATAGTACCCATAAAAATTTTATAGGTCTATTTGATAATGTTTGTTAAAATATTATAAATAAATGTCATAATATGGATAGTTAGTTTATGAATCGTTATAAGCTTACTTATAAATTAGGTATTTGAATAGCATGATTGAAATGCTTATTTGTGCCAAATATTAAGCCTATTAAGTGATGTTAGCTTTGATGTATGTAAAATTAGTTTCAAATTTGATTATATAAATGGCTAGTATACGTTTGAATTTCAAAACATGGATTGTTTAGGTTTTATTTGTAATACGATGAGTTATATGAGTAATGAATTGTGGTTAGTTTGGTAATGCCTCGTAACACTAATTCAGAGAGATTTGGGTTAAGGGTGTTACATTTGATTGGTATCAGAGCTACGACTTAGTCAGTTCTTGGACTAACGTAGCGCATGTGAGTCTAGCTATACATGCCATTATTTTTACTATGATAGTGTGATGACTTTTGATCGCAAAATGTGTTTTCTTCTTTCATATAGTAATGGATCTTGATCCCCAGCGTAGTCGTAGCCGATGATGTTGAGAGTGTGGCACCTGCTCCTGCTCAAGAGACTACGCTGGTTGAATCTCAACCAGCTACAAGTAACCAAGATGAGGGGGCTAAGCAAGCCTTCTTTAGCATAATGAATGATTGGTTTAATCAGTATATCTGGACAAATTTGGCTGCTCAACAACCCCTGAATTTGAATACTCCACCTGTAGTACCTGTGGTACCTCCGATCATTAATTCTAAGAGAATAAATAAGCCACCGGTCGACAGAATCAGAAAAAATAGGCTAAAGAGTTTAGAGCTAAAGCGGATGATGATGTCGAACGAGCTAAATTTTGGCTCGATAATACAATTCGTGTTTTCGACGAACTATCCTGTACACCTGATGAGTGCTTGAGATGTGCTATATCCTTATTACGAGATTATGCCTATTACTGGTGGAACACTCTGGTTTCAGTTGTTGTGAAGGAACGAGTCATTTGGGACTTCTTTCAGATGGAGTTTCGCAAGAAATACATTAGTCAGCTATTCATAGATTTGAAACGCAAGAAATTTCTTGAGCTTAAATAAGGTCGTATGACCATATCTAGATTATGAACGCAAGTTTGTGAGACTTAGCCGTTATGGCCCGAGTGTGTTTCATTAGAGGCTGCTATGTGCAGAAGATTTAAAGAAGGGTAAAACGAAGACATAAAAATACTGGTTGGTATACTCAAAATAAATGAGTTCGTAGTACCTGTTAGTGAGCTTGTAAAGTCGAAGAGCTAGGGAAAGAAAAACGAAAAGTTGAGTTTGAAGCTAGAGATTTTCGTAAGAGATCAACGGGTAAATTTTCTCAATTGACATCAAAGAAGTTCAAAAATGACAATAGCTGATCCAAAGATAATACCAGGATCTCTATACGAGAACAACCACCAGTGAGTTCATGAGCTACCTCGATTGCTAGTGTTACAATACTCGACTGAATAAACCCGAATATCAATAGTGTGGTAGGCAACATTTTGGTGAATGTTGGAGCAAGTCCAATAACCAAACTTGCTACAAGTGTGGTTCGTAGGATCACTTCATTCGGGATTGCCCGGAGTTAGCTGAGAAGGATAATGCTTAGAGTGCAAGACCGAGCGGTACTCCAGCTAGAGGTAGATCACCCCAAATATGAGAGGCAGGAGCGGCACTCAGAAAGGGACTTCGGATACAGCTATTCGATTAGAGGCTCGTGTGCCTGCTAAAGCCTATGCCATTCATGCCCGAGAGGAGGCTTCATCTCCAGATGTCATCACTGATATATTTACTCTCTTTAATACTAGTGTAATTGCTCTAATTGACCTCGGTTAAACTCATTCCTATGTATGAAAAACATTAATATTTAGTAAGACTTTACCTGTTGAGTCTACTGAATTTTTGATTCGGGTTTCGAATCCCTTGGGCCGGTGTGTGCTAGTTGATAAGATGTGCAAGAATTTCCTTTTGATAATTCAAGATTCATGTTTTTCGACTGATTTGATGTTACTACCATTTGATGAGTTTGATATCATCCTCGGTATGGATTGGTTACTATGCACGATGCAGTAGTGAATTGCAGACGAAAGACTATTGATCTGTGATGCCAGAATAATAAGATAATTCGGATTGAATCTGCAGATTTGAATGGACTACTAGTAGTGATATCTTCGATGTTGGCTAGAAAGTATATGAGAAAAGGTTGCGAAGCTTACTTTGCTTATGTGATCGATAGTAAAGTGTCAGAAAAGAAGATAGAATCAGTACCAGTTGTATGTGAGTATGCAGATGTGTTTCTGAAAGAATTGCCGGGTTTACCACCTGTTTGGGAAGTAGAGTTTGGTATTGAGTTAGTGCCAAGAACAACTCTGATCTTGATAGCTCCATATAGAATGACACCAACTGAATTAAAAGAGTTGAAAGCTCAGTTGCAAGAATTGACAGATAGAGGTTTTGCTCAACCGAGTTTCTCTCCTTGTGGTGCGCCAGTGTTATTTGTGAAGAAAAAGACGAAAAATGTGCATCGACTATCGATAGCTTAATAAAGTGACCATAAAGAATAAATACCCGTTTCCACGTATTGATGATCAATTCGATCAGTTAAAGGGAGCGTCAGTATTTTTGAAGATTGATTTAAGATCGGGTTATTATCAGTTGCGAGTTAGAGACTCTGATGTGCCTAAGACTGCTTTTCAAAGAGATACGACCATTACAAGTTTTTGGTGATGCCGTTTGGACTCATTAACGCCCTGCTGTTTTCATGGATTTGATGAATCAGGTATTCATATAGTATTTGGATTGGTTTGTAATTGTGTTTATAGATGACATTTTGATCTATTCACGCAACAAAACCGAGCATGCCTAACATTTGAGACTTTTGTTATAGATTTTGTGTGATAAGCGGTTGTACGCAAAATTCAGTAAATGTGAGTTCTAGTTACGCAAAGTTAGCTTTTTGGGACATGTTATTTTAGCATCTGGTATTTGGGTTGATCCGAGTAAAATTTCAGCTATACTTGATTGGAAACCCCTACGTAATATTTCTGAAGTTCAGAGTTTTCTGGGACTTGCCGATTATTATAGACGCTTGCGTGAAAGGTTTCTCGATGATTGCAACTCTGATGACAAAGCTACTTCAAAAAGATGTTAACTTCGAGTAGACGGAGGAGTGCCAGAAAAGTTTTGATCGGCTGAAAACTTTGTTGACTGAAGCTCTAGTGCTAGTTTAGCCAGAGTCGGGTAAAGAGTTCGTTATCTTCAGTGATGCATCCTTGAATGATTGGGTTGTGTTTTGATGCAGGAGGGTAAGTTTGTAGCCTACACCTCGAGACATTTAAAACCGTATGAAAAGAATTATCCGATGCACGATCTCAAATTAGCCGCTATAGTTTTTACTCTGAAGATATGGCACCACTATTTGTTTGGTGAAAAATGCCATGTTTATTCCGATCACAAAAGTCTAAAGTACTTAATGACTCAGAGGGATCTGAATCTGAGATAACGATGATGGTTGGAATTATTAAAAGATTACGAGATTGTGATTGATTATCACCCGGGGAAGGCTAATGTGGTTGTCGATGCTTTAAGCCAAAAATCACTGTTTGCTTTGCGTGCTATGAATGCACATATGGCTATGTCTGATGATGGTATTATTATAGCAGAGTTTAAAGCGAGATTGTTATTTATTCAACAAATTTATGAAGCTCAAAAGTGGATGATGACTTGATAGCAAAAATGAATCAGTGTGAGTCGAATGTTAGCTCAGAATTTCAAGTTGATGATGAGGGATGTCTACGGTTCAGAAACAGAATATGTGTATGAAAGGATCCTGAGTTGATTAGGATGACCTGTAATGAAGCTCATAATAGTAGATTATCTGTTCACCCTGGTAGCACGAAAATGTATAATGATGTGAGGCAACATTATTGGTGGCACGGTATGAAGCGTGATATTTCAGATTTTGTGTCGAAATGTTTGATATGTCAGCAAGTAAAAGCCGAGCATCAAGTGCCATCTAGGTTGCTTCAGCTAATTATGATACCCGAATGGAAATAGGATTGAGTTACGATGGATTTTGTATCTTGGTTACCGTTGACGCCGAGTAAGAAATATGCAATCTGGGTTATTGTTGATAGATTGACGAAGTCAGCTCACTTTATTTCGGTCCATACAGATTACTTGCTTGATAAGTTAGCGGAATTGTACATTTCTCAAATTGTGCGACTATACAGAGTACCTATTTCTATTATTTCGATAGAGATCCGAGGTTTACATCGGGATTTTGGAAGAAACTACAAGATGCATTAGGTACTAAATTACATTTTAGCACCACTTCCACCCTCAAACGGATGGTCAATCCAAGAGAATTATTCAAATACTTGAGGATATGTTGAGATGTTGTGTTCTCGAGTTTGAGGGTACGTGGAATGGAACTTGCCTTTAATTGAATTTGCGCTCAATAATAGTTTTCAATCGAGTATCAAAATGTCACCTTACGAGGCTTTATACGGTCGTAAATGTCATACACCTTTGTATTGGACCGAGCTAAGTGAAAGCAAAATACACGGGGTTGATCTAATCAAAAAGATTGAACAGAAAGTAAAAGTGATCAGCGAAAGTTTAAAAGCAATGTTAGGCCGTCAGAAATCCTATGCGGATTTGAAACTTAAAGATATAGAATTTCAGATTGATGACCAAGTATTTTTGAAAGTTTCACCGTGGAAAAAAATACTTAGATTTGGTAGCAAGGGAAAGCTGAGTCGAGATTTATTGGGCCGTATGAGATTATTAAGCGTATCGGGCGGTTACGTATAGGTTGATGTTGCCACCTAAGTTAAAAAGATCCACAATATTTTTCATGTATCGATGCTTCAACGATACAGATCTGATCCTTCTCATGTGATTAGTCCTCTAGAGATTGAGATACAGTCTGAATTGACCTATGAGGAAGAACCGATTTGTATTTTGGCTCGTGAAGTGAAAGAGTTACGTAATAAGAAAATCTCATCGATGAAAGTAATGTGGCATAAGCACGGGGTTGAGGAAGCAACTTGGGAGCTTGAGGATTCAATGAAAGAATGTTATCCTAACCTATTCACCGGTAAGATTTTCGAGGACAAAAATCCTTAAGGGGGAGAGTTGTAATAGCCTTGATTTTGAACTCAGTCAGAACGGTGGTTTTGGGACCACGAATCCTAGTCAAAAAAATATTTTAATATTATTTTCTATTTGCTATGCTTATTATGTGTGAATTGGTGTGTGTGAAAATTTCATATTAAAATTTGATCATTTTGGTGCTTAATTGTGAAAAAAAGGGCTTAATCGCATAAAAAGAAATTTTGGTGGTTGAATGTGTAAGTACTAAATTGAAGGTGGCTTCTTAAATTGAAGTATTAATAGTGCAATTTAGCAAAAAATAAAGCTTAGTGCCAATCATCATTTGCATGTAATAGTGATTGAAAAATGTTTATTATATTTTATGTTATTAAGTTATATTTTAATATATATGTTATTTTTGAAAAAAAATAGAACATAAAATAAAGTTTGTATATTCATCTTTCTCCAACTGAAACTCAAAAGAGAAAAAAAGAGAGAGGAAGAACACACCATAGGGTTCGGCTATGATTAAGCTTGATTAAGGTGAATTTTTAGTTTGATTTTTGATAATTTTTATGTTTTTGAGATCGTTGCTATGTGATTTACCTAGCCCATGCTTGAATTTTTGAGTTGGTTTTGTATTTTCTGAATTGCCATTAAAGAAAGCTTGTTGTTTTTGTAGTTTGATGATGAAATATTGATTATATGTGATAGATTAACAAGTTTTGTTCTTGAACTTTTGATGAAATTGAGTGAGTTGGATTAAATTACCAAAAAATAAATTTTAGAAGGACTAAATTGTGAAATAAATGATTTGTATGGACTTATATGAACACTATGAAAATTCGACTAAACATGAGTACCTTGAAATTTTGAGTATTTTGTGTTTTGTGCAATAGGGACTAAATTGTAAAAATTGTAAATATTAGGGGTAAAATTGTAATTTTCTCGATTATGTGTTTTTGGAGTAAATTGTATGAGAAAAATGTTGAATGAGCTTAATTTGAAATTATTTAGATTAAGAACAAAAAGAATTAGGATTGGATCGGGGAAAAGCGAAGTTAAACGAGTAGCCGGGAAACCTAATCCGTTAATTTCGAGGTAAGTTTTTAAGCAATTGAATTGAATTGAACTTTTAACTATAATGAATGTACATATAATTAATAGAGGTAGATATGATCAATGTGATGTAGCCAAATGTGATATTGGTTGAGTGTTGAATTTATTCGAATATGAAGTATATCTATATGTTAATGATATAGCTATGGAAGATATTAAATTGAGAAATGAATATAACCAAATGCGATGTATAATTACAAGTTAATAGTATAGCCGAATGTGATGTTGGTATGGGAATCAAATAAGGCAATTTGTATATATGTATATATGTGTGATTGAAGTTCAAATTATATATGTATATATCTGTGTTTATTTAATCAAATAACAGGTTCAGGTAATGCACTAAGGGTGCGAATTCAAAAATCCGAGCACTATGTGTGCGAAATCGGTCACTTGGCACTAAGTGTGCAAAATGTTACAGTAACGACACTAAGTGTGCGATACGTTACCAAAAATTTGGCACTAAGTGTGCGAGCTATCAATGTGACGGCACTAAGTGTGCGAAATGTTATAGTAACACTAAGTGTGCGATACATTACAAATATTTAATACCGAGTATGTAGGTTTTATGCTCTTTCAAAGATGTCGATTATTGATAGTGTTAAGCAAAGTAAAATGATCGGATATGTGATTATAGATCATATAAGGGTAATAAAGTAAGTGATAGTGAATGAGATGTTATTATGTGAAGTCGATTTTGTTATTATTTTATAGTGGAGATATATTATATGATGTATTTATATGCTTGTGGTTGGTATTATGGCATGATAATGATGATATATATATGATGTACAATCAATCAAATATATTTAGTTCATTTTGGAAATGTGTTATATAGTATAACATGGATCTTCCTATGATTCGTTTGAATTATTGAGGTAGTATATATATATAAGACTTCAATTGTGGCATGTATTTTAAAAGTTAAGTAATAATATCTACTAAAATTAATAGATACTTGAGTGGTATAATGTGTATAAATATTAGGAAGAATTATGATTGCCGAATATGTGATGAGTGATTTGATTGTTTTAGGTAATTTTGGTGTAATGTTGAAACATGTATTAGACTTGAAATCCACAATAGCTATTATATACCAATTATGACCGAATGTAATTATAAGTTTCATAATGAAATGTGTTCTATATAGTATCTATAAAAATTTTATAGGTCTATTTGATAATGTTTGTTAAAATGTTATAAATAAATGTCATAATATGGATAGTTAGTTTATGAATCGTTATAAGCTTACTTATAAATAAGGTATTTGAATTGCATGATTGAAATGCTTATTTGTGCCGAATATTAAGCCTATTAAGTGTAAGAATTTTAGCTTTGATGTATGTAAAATTAGTTTCAAATTTGATTATATAAGTGGCTAGTTTACGTTTGAACTTGAAAACATGGATTGTTTAGGTTTTATTTGTAATGAGATGAGTTATATGAGTGTAATGAATTGTGGTTAGTTTGGTAATGCCTCGTAACCCTAATTTGGCGACGGATACGGGTTAGGGGTGTTACATGGGCGTATGCCCAGGCCGTGTGAAGTCTGCACCTTGTATTTGGAATTTAAATCGGCACACGACTGAAGCACACGATCGTGTGTATAGGCCGTGTGGATAAGATAGTATGAAAAGGTTTGACAAATGGGCCAGGGCTACGGATATGCCAAGGCCGTGTGAAATTAGTCAGTGTCGACCACGAGTGGAAGACACGGGCATGTTTTTGGAGCACACGGGCGTGTCCCTAGTTCAACACGGACGTGTGGCCCCTATTTTGATGAAAAGTTTTCCAAATTCGTAAAAGTTCTCGATTAAATCCGAAACCTCTCAGAGGTATGTTTTGGGCCTCGTAGGTTAAGAATGAGCAAGAAATGGATTTTGAACGAAATGTTATAGCCCGTTACTACACGTTCAAGTAAGGTTAAGCATGGTAATGACTCACATCTGGTCTCGTTATCAGACACGGGTAAAGGGTGTTACATTTAGTGGTACTAGAGCTACGATTTAGTTGATTCTTGGGCTAACGTAGCGTGAGTATGAGTCTAGTTGCACATGCCATACATAAGAGTGATTGTGTAATGATAGTGTGACGACTCCTGACATTTTAAATTGTATTTGATATAGTTAATGGATCTTGATCCTGATCGAGCTACAGCTGATGATGCTACAAGTAATGCACTGGCCCCCGCGCAAGGGACCACACTAGTTGAAAGTAGACATGAGACTTTGGGTCAGGGGGAAAAGGCCCGAGAAGCCTTTCTCCTAATAATGAGTAATTGGTACACAGAGTACATTCGACCAAATCCAAATGCTCCACTTCCTCCACCCCGCCTATTCCTCAACCTACTCATGTAGCTCCCCAAGTAGTAGAAGTTGTAAGAAGATAAAATCCTTTGGTTGATAGGATTCGAAAGCAAGAAGCTGAGGAATTCAAGGCTAGTAAGGATGATGATCTAGAAAGTGCAGAGTTCTGGCTTGAAAACATCATTCGGGTGTTTGATGAGCTATCGTGCACACTTGAAGAGTGCATGAAGCGTGTAGTTTCCCTTTTGAGAGATTTCGCTTACCAATGGTGGAATACCCTTGTATGGGTGGTACCAAGGGAAAGGATCACATGGGAGTTCTTTCAAGAAGAGTTTCGAAAGAAATATATAAGTCAAAGATTTATTGACCAAAAGAGAAAGGAATTTCTTGAGCTGAAGCAAGGAAAAATGACAGTAACTAAATACGAGTGTGAGTTTGTGAGACTCAGTAAGTACACTCGAGAGTGTGTGTCCTCGGAAGTCATTATGTGTAAGAGGTTTGAGGATGGGCTAAATGAAGATATAAAGTTGTTCATTGGTGTTCTTGAATTGATAGAATTTGTTGTGTTAGTAGACAGAGCCTGTAAGGCTGAAGACCTAGTTAAGGAGAAAATAAAGGCTGAGATAGAGTCTCGTGACTCGAGAAAGAGACAGACGAGCAAAACATTTCAATCATCATCTAAGACTTCTTAACCCGATTAGCTACTTTAACTAGGTTTTCAAATAAGAGTAAGAGTAAACAGTACTCAAGGCCTAAATCGTATACTACATCAGTTGCTAGTATTGGCAACCCCGACCCAGTAGACCGGAGTGCCCACAGTGTGGCAGACGTCACTCCGGTGAATGTCGAGCAAATGAAAAGGCCTGCTTCAGGTGTGGGTCTTTAGATCATTTTATTAGATATTGTACAGAAGTGGATGAGAAAAAGAAGCCTCAGGAGGCAAGACTGGGAGGCACTACTAGAGGGAGATCACAGAGAAACCCAGGAAGCGGGGCAAGTAGTAAGACTACTCACAAAGAGCAGGCTGCAAGACCTGAGGGCCGAGCACCTGTGAGAACTTACGCCATTCGCGCTGGCGAAGAAGCATCGTCTTCTGACATGATTATGGGTACCTTTTCTCTCTATGATACTAAAGTTGTTGCTTTAATAAATCCAGGATCTACCCATTCATATATATGCATGAAATTAGTATCTAGAATGAGTATGCCCGTAGAGTCTATAGAATTTGTGATAAAGGAGTCTAATCCTTTAGGCAAAAATGTGTTAGTTGATAAAGTATGCAATTATTGCCCATTAATGATTAGAGGTCATTATTTTAAGGAAAATCTAATGATATTGCCATTTGATGAATTTGATATTATTCTTGGTATGGACTGGTTAACCACTCATGATGTGACAATAAATTGTGGAAAGAAATATATTGAATTGAGATGTGAAAATGGGGCACTCTTCATGTTGAATCAGATGATCAAGACATGTCACCGGTAGTGATATCTCACATGTCAGCCCAAAGGTATGTAAGGAAAGGGTATGAGGCTTATCTAGCTTTTGTGATGAATGCTAAAGATATAGAATTAAAGATTGAATCAGTTCCGGTAGTATGTGAGTTCCTAGACGTATTTCCAGAAGAGTTGCCGGGGTTACCTCCGGTTAGAGAGGTTGAATTTGGTATCAAATTAGCTCCCGACACTGCACCCATATCAATTGCACCTTACAGAATAGCTCCAACTGAGTTAAAAGAATTGAAGGCACAGTTGCAAGAGTTGACGGATAAAGGTTTTGCAAGACTAAGTAGTTCTCCATGGGTGCTCCAGTGCTATTTGTGCAAAAGAAAGATGGTTCCATGAGATTATGCATAGATTATCGTCAGCTTAATAAAGTAACCAAGAAGAACAAGTGCCCTCTACTAAGGATAAATGACTTGTTCGATCAATTGAAGGGAGCCACCATGTTTTCCAAGATAGACTTGAGATCGGGATATTACCAGTTGAGAGTGAAAGACTCATGTAACAACCCGATTTAGGGCCTAGTCAGAATAGTGGTACGATGCCACAAATTCGAGGTGAAATTATAAGTTTTTAAGGTTTATGCCATGTTTGCATGTTAGTGTGAAAGTTTCATGAAGCAATTTTTGTTAAATTGAGATTGAATGGTCCAAAAGGACTAAATTGCAAAAGTTGCAAAATATGAGTTTCTAGAAGCTTTTTGTATGAAATAGCTTTAGAATATAAATTAGAAGTCCTTAAGTAGCAATTTTCCCAAATTATAATTTTTGGACAAAATTGGACATGAGATAGTAAATTGTGAAATTTAGAGAGAAGGGCATTTTGGTCATTTAATCAATTTAAATGATTAAAATGGGAAAAAGATGATAAAAAATCTATTCATCTTCTTCCCCTTATTGTCGAAAATTTGAAAACACCATAGCTAGGGTTCTTTATTTTTTTCAAGCTTGCTAGTAAGTCCATTTTAGCCCATTTTTAATATTCTTCATATTTTTTAAGTTCACGTATTATGAATTAGCTATTTTTAGCTATAAAATGAGCTAAGATGCATGTTAAAAAATCTACCCATGAATGACATGCTTGTTAAATGATGTTTTATGGAAGTTTATGAGAGTTTGATGTTAGATAAATATCTTTTTCTAAGCGAATTTATGAAAAATGATAGTATGGACTAATTTGTAATAGTTATGAAAATTGGTCATACATACTAGAAATAGTGAGAATTGATGATTGTTATAGTAGAGAAAATGAATCAGCTAAGCATGAAGTTTAAGAAAGTTTAATGAGAAGTATTTTACGAGCCTTTGGGCCAAGTGCAAATATAAGAAAGTTTAGGGGCAAAATAGTAATTTTTTCATAGTATGAGTAATGAGTCAATTTAGTCAATGTGATTATTTAATGATCTATTTATGATTATAGATCAAGAAAAACGAAGCTCGGATCAAAACCGAAGCAAGAACAAAGTTGAGGACTAAATTGCATATCTACATGCATTTTGTATATTGAGGTAAGTTTGTATGATTTCTAAGCTTTACGATTTTTATCATTGAATTGCTTAGTATAATGTACACTATTTTCATGGAATGTTTAATGTTATGATAAACAAAGAAACCAATGAGATTAAGTATGAGCAAGTCCCGATTGAAGATGAATTTCCCAGGATACTCGATCTACCACATGAGATAAGAAAGTTCGTAAAAGACCAAGCCAAGGCATGACATCGACAATCAAGCACAGTTATCATATAAGTCCAAGGCAAGCTTGGCATTGAACAAGTTATCATGTAAGTCTAAGGCAAGCTTGGCATTGAACAAGTTATCATGTAAGTCCAAGGCAAGCTTGGCATTGAAAAGTTATCAAGAGAAAGAAATCCCATGTAAGTCCAAGCAAGGCATGACATTGGTGAGAACAAGAAAGACTTCATATAAGTCCATGTCAAGACATGGCCTTGAAACCAAGATGAGATATTCCATGTAAGACCGTATCTAGGATATGGCTTTGGCATCAAGATATGTGGGATGAGATTTAGTATCCTCGATTGTTCGCATAAATTCATCGGGAAAATGAGTAAAGTTAAAATGAGTTAACAAGAAAGCTAGGTAAGCAAAGCTATTACCAAGTTAAAATTGAGTAGCATTTATATTATGAATGATGAATTAGAGATCATGATTGTTATGTTAAAGTATGTTGATCAATGTGATCAAGTGATACAGGTACTATGTTTACCTTATCAGTATGAGAATAATAAGTATCAAGAGACATGTAAGAATCAGTATGAGTAAGTAAACTCTATAGCTGAATTTATGATACCATTGTTATGTCAAAGGGTTTATATTAAGCAAGTTTATTAATATGTGTTTTAAATGCAAACTTACTAAGCTAAATGCTTACGTCTTTAATTATTTCTTTCTATGTAGTCCCTCCAAGCTAACTTGTCAATTGTTGGAGTCGGAGCTCGTAGCACACTATCAATCTCTATTTTGGTATAGCCAAGTTATTTTACTAAGTATGGCGTGTATAGGAAGCATTTCATTTTGAGAATATGTTTAAAGAAGGGTCATTGTATAGATTATTAAGTTTATTATTCTTTTGTATATGGCTAAGTGTTTGGCCAAAATTGACTAAGTATGTATGTTTATAGAGATCAATGAAGTATGTAGTAATGTTTATGAAAAATGTATTGAATTGAGCATGAGTTTGGTCTGGATTTCAGGGTGGCAATAGGTTTGGTAAATATCCTCTAAGTGCCCACACGGTTAGACACACGGGCGTGTGTCTAGGTCGTGCGTACCCTACAGTTTAGTGTTTTAAGTCAGAATAGGCCACAGTCAAATCCCACGATCGTTTGTTTAGGCCGTGTGTGATACACTGTCAGAACATGGGCGTGTGCCCCAGACCGTGTGTATAAGTCAGTATATTAATATATAGCACACGATTTACATCCACGAGCATGTCAAGGCCATGTGTAACTAGTTAGTGTCGAACACGGGTGGAAGACACGGTCATGTGTTAGGGGTACACGGGCATGTCCCAAGTCACATAGGCGTGTGACCCTATTTTAAGGAAAGTTTTCATTTGAGTTTCGAAAGTTTCTAGATAAGTGCTTAAGGCTTTGTAGGCCCATGAAATGTTTGATTAGACTAAGAAAGAGAAGTTTTTAATTCGAAACAAAATTTTATAGCCCGTAAGTACATGTTTTAAGTGAGTTCAAGCATGGTAATATCTCGTATCCAGTCTTAGCATCGGACTCGGTATGAGTGTTACATTTAATGGTATCAAAGCTACGATTTAGTGGTTCTAAGATTAACATAGCACTAGCATGAGTCTAGCTATACATGCCATACGTAAGAATGTTTTGTATAATGATAGTGTGACGACTCCTGATGACTTAAATTATGTTTATACATATAGTAAATGGATCCCCAGAAAGCTGAGGCGGATGATGTAGAAAGTAACGCTCGGCTCCTACTAAAGGGACAATGCCTAATAAGAATGAGAATAGAACCACTACGGTGAGTCAAGGAGGATGAGAAGAGGCTAGAGAAGCCTTCCTCCATATGATGAATACGTGGTACATGGAATTTGTTCATACGAACCCGAATGTACAACCCCCTCCACCTCTGCCTATTCCACAACCTATCCCCACAGTCCCTCAAGTAGTAGAGGTGGTAAGAAGAGAGAAACCTCCAATTGATAGGATCAGGAAACATGGGGTAGAAGAATTCTGGGCTAGAAAATATGATGATCCGGAAAAGGCTGAATTCTGGATAGAAAATACTAATAGGGTATTTAATGAGTTGTCATGCACATCTGAGGAATGCATAAAGTGTGTAGTTTCTCTTTTAAGAGATGCTACCTATCAATGGTGGAACACCCTTGTGTCGAGTAGTACCAAGAGAAAAGGTCACATGGGAATTTTTCCAATAAGAGTTTAAAAAAAAGTATATTAGTCAAAGATTCGTGGACCAGAAAAGGAAGGAATTCCTAGAACTGAAACAAGGCAAGATGTCAGTGACTTGTTATGAGTGAGAATTTGTGTGACTCAGCAAATACACTAGAGAATGCGTGTCCACTAAAGCCATCATGAGTAAGAGGTTTGAAGATGGACTAAATGATGAAATCAAGTTATTTGTTGCTGTCCTCGAATTAAAAGAATTTGTGGTGTTAGTGGAATGGGCTTGTAAAGCCAAAGAATTAATAAAAGAGAAGAGAAAATTTGAAATGGAATCTCGTGACTCTAGAAAGAGATAGTGGAATAAGTCATTCCAAACTTCATCCAAGAAGTCAAGAGATTTCCCTCCCCGATCGGCTACTTCCATTAGGTTTTCAAAGAAAGACAAGAGTAAGCAGAGTTTGAGGAATAAAGCATAGACTACTTCAGTTGCTAGTGTGGGGAACGTTCAATATGATAGACCTGAACACCCACAGTGTGGCAGATGCCATCTCGGTGAATGTTAAGCGCATTAAAATGCTTGTTTCAGATGTTGTTCTCATGATTACTTTACAAAAGATTATCCTGAGATGATGAAAGAAGAGAGAACTCAGAACCCGAGATCTGAGGGTATGGTCAGAGGTGGACTGTAAAGAAACCCAGGGAGTGGGGCAAGTGGAAGGGGTAACCCTAAAGAGCAGGTTGCGAGACCCGAGGGTAGGGCACCTACTAGGACTTATGCCATTCGCGCTCGCGAAGAGGCATCTTTTCCTGATGTTATTACAGGTTCCTTTTCTCTTTATGATATCAAAGTTATTGCTTTAATAGATCCCAGATCCACACACTCTTATATTTGTATAAAACTAGTATCCAATATGAATATGCCTATAGAGTCTACAGAATTTGTGATTAAGGTGTCTAATCCTTTAGGCAAAAGTGTTTTAATTGATAAAGTATGTAAAGACTGCCTATTGATGATTAGCGGTCATTATTTTAAAGCAAACCTTAAGTTGTTACTATTTGATGAGTTTGACATCATTCTTGGTATGGACTGGTTGACTACCCATGATGTAATAGTTAATTGTGAGAAGAAATACATTGAGATGAAATGTGATAATGGGGACACTCTTTATATAGAACCAAATGAATAGAGCAAATCCCCAGTAGTGATTTCTCATATGATGGCATAGAGATACTTAAGAAAAAGGTATGAAGCATATTTGGCCTTTCTGATGAATGATAAAGAAACAGAGCTAAAGATTGAGTCAGTACCGATAATATGTAAGTATGTGGATGTTTTTCCCAAGCAATTACCAAGACTGCCACCAGTTAGGGAGGTTGAGTTTAATATTGAGCTAGCTCCCGGGACTGTACCGATATCTATTACTCCTTACAGAATGGCTCCAACAGAGTTGAACGAGCTAAAGATATAGTTGCAAGAGTTGACAGATAAAGGATTTGTTAGGTCGAGTTGTTCTCCCTAGGGTGCTCTAGTTTTATTTGTGAAAAAGAAAGATGGCACCATAAGATTGTGCATAGATTACCGTCAACTTAATAAAGTGACAGTGAAGAATAAGTACCCATTGCCTAGGTTCGATGATTTGTTTGATCAATTGAAAGGAGCTAATGTGTTCTCCAAAATAGACTTGAGATCAGGGTATTATCAGTTAAGAGTAAAGGATTCAGATGTGTCCAAGACAACTTTTCAAACAAGATATGGGCATTATGAATTCTTAGTCATGCCCTTTGGTTTGACCAATGCTCCTACGATATTCATAGACTTAATGAACTGCATCTTTAGGCCCTACATCGACAAGTTTGTAGTCGTTTTCATTGACGACATAGTGATTTATTCCCGAGATGAGAATGAGCATGTTGAGCACCAATGGACAGTTTTACAGATTCTACGAGAAAATCAGTTGTATGCCAAGTTCAATAAAAGTGAATTTTGGCTCAAGGAAGTAGGATTTTTGGGACATATTGTCTCGGTAGATGGAGTTCGAGTGGATCCAAGCAAGATTTCGGCTATAATGGACTGGAAACTACCGAGTAATATCTCTGAGATTAGGAGTTTCTTATGCTTAGCCAACTATTACCAACGATTTGTCAAGGGGTTTTCTATGATCGCAACCCCGATGACTAAATTGTTATAGAAAATGTGAAGTTTGAGTGGACAAAAGATGCCAATAAAGTTTTGAGAAATTAAAAGCAATGTTGACAAAAGCTCCGATTTTAGTACCACTCGAGACAGGGAAAGAATTTGTGTTTTACAATGATGCATCCTTAAATAGATTAGGCTGTGTACTTATGCAAGAAGGCAAGGTTATTGCTTATGCCTCAAGATAGTTGAAGCCTCATGAGAAGAATTATTTGACGCATGATTTAGAGTTGGCTTCCATAGTCTTCGCTTTGAAGATTTGGAGACACCATTTATATGGTGAAGATGTCAGATTTTCACTGATCACAAAAGTCTAAAGTACTTGATGATGCAGAAAGAGTTGAACTTAAGGCAATAGAGATGGTTAGAGTTGATAAAGGACTATGAGTTGCTCATTGACTACCATCCAGGAAAGGCGAATGTTGTTACCGATGCTTTGAGCAGGAAGTCCCTTTTTGCATTAAGGGCAATGAATTCACGGATAACCTTATCTAACGATGGTTTTCTCTAGCTGAGTTAAAAGCTAGACCAATGTTCCTTCAAGAGATCACTTAAGCTCAAAAAGAAGACAAATAGTTACAAGCCAAGCAAACTCAATGCGAGTCAGATGTTGAATCTGACTTTCGAATTAATTCTGATGGATATTTGATGTTTAAAGATAGAGTTGTGTACCGAGAAAAGAGGAGCTTATTTAGAGAATTTTGTATAAGGCACATAATAGATGTTTATCTGTTCATCCAGGTAGTACCAAGATGTATAATGACTTGAAGAAATTGTATTGGTGGTCGAGAATGAAGAAAGATATTTTAGAGTTCGTTTCAAGATGTTTGATTTGTCAGTAAGTAAAGGCTGAACACCAAGTACCTTCGGGTTTGATTCAACCAATTATGATACCCGAGTGGAAATGAGACCGTATCACTATGAATTTTGTAATGAGATTTCCATTATCACCTAGTAAGAAAGATGCTATGTGGGTTGTAGTTGATAAACTCACGAAGTCAGGTCATTTCCTACCTGTACGAGTTGACTACTCACTCGACAAACTGGCAAACTTATATGTTTCTAAAATAGTAAGACTTTATGGAGTTCCTTTGTCAATTATATCGGATAGAGATCCGAGATTCAACTCCAAATTTTGTAAGAAGCTTCAAGAAGCCTTGGGTACAAAATTGAGTTTTAGCACAGCTTTTCATCCTCAAACTGACGGTCAGTCGGAGAGGTTGATTCAGATACTCGAGGTTATGCTTCAATGTTGTGTTCTAGAATTCCAAGGCATTTGGGAAAATTTGATGTTTAAAGATAGAGTTGTGTACCGAGAAAAGAGGAGCTTATTTAGAGAATTTTGTATAAGTCACATAATAGATGTTTATCTATTCATCCGGGTAGTACCAAGATGTATAATGACTTGAAGCAATTGTATTGGTGGTCGAGAATGAAGAAAGATATTTTAGAGTTCATTTCAAGATGTTTGATTTGTCAGCAAGTAAAGGCTGAACACCAAGTACCTTCGGGTTTGATTCAACCAATTATGATACCCGAGTGGAAATGGGATCGTATCACTATGAATTTTGTAATGAGATTGCCATTATCACCGAGTAAGAAAGATGCTATATGGGTTGTAGTTGATAAACTCACGAAGTCAGCTCATTTCCTACCTGTACGAGTTGACTACTCACTCGACAAACTGGCAAACTTATATGTTTCTAAAATAGTAAGACTTTATGGAGTTCCTTTGTCAATTATATCGGATAGAGATCCGAGATTCAACTTCAAATTTTGTAAGAAGCTTCAAGAAGCCTTGGGTACAAAATTGAGTTTTAGCACAGCTTTTCATCCTCAAACTAATGGTCAGTCGGAGAGGTTGATTCAGATACTCGAGGTTATGCTTCAATGTTGTGTTTTAGAATTCCAAGGCATTTGGGAAAAGTTTCTCCCATTGGTAGAATTTACCTACAATAATAGCTTTCAGTCGAGCTTAAAGGTGGTGCCTTATTAGGCTTTATATAGGCGTAAATGCAGAACGCCTTTATATTGGACTGAACTCAAAGAAAACCAAAGTCACGAGGTTGATTTGGTTAGAGAAGCTAAAGAGAAAGTGAAAGTGATACGAGAATGTTTAAAAGCTACATCAGACAGACAAAAATCTTATTCGGACCTAAAGAGAAGAGAGATAGAGTATCAAGTCGGGATAAAGTTTTCTTGAAAGTGTCACCTTGGAGAAAAGTTCTCAGATTTGGCCGGAAAGGCAAGTTAAGTCCACGTTTTATTGGACCGTTTGAGATTACCGAGAAAGTTGGGCCGGTAGCTTACAGATTGGCTTTGCTATCAGAGTTAGAAAAGATACATGCTGTGTTTCACGTGTCAATGTTGAGACGTTAACGATCAGGTCCTTCCCATGTAATTACCCTATTAGAGATAGAGATTCATCCCGACATGACTTATGATGAACCAATCAAGATTTTAGCTCGGGAAGGAAAGCAATTAAGAAATAAAAGTATTGCTCTAGTGAAAGTATTGTGGCAAAGGAATGGGATAGAGGAAGCTAAATGGGAACCAGAAAAGAGCATGAGAAACTTGTACCCAAATTTATTTACCGGTAAGATTTTCGAGGACGAAAATCCCTAATAGGGAGAAGTGTAACAGCCCGATTTAGGGCCTAGTTGAAATACTGGTGCGAGGCCACGAATCTGAGGTGAAATTATGAGTTTTTAAGGTTTATTCCATGTTTCCATGCTAGTGTGAAAGTTTCATAAAGCAATTTTTGTTAAATTGAGGTTGAATGGTCCAAAAGGACTAAATTGAAAAAGTTACAAAATATGAGTTTCTAGAAGCTTTTTGTATGAAATAGCTTTAGAATATCAATTAGAAGTCCTTAAGTAGCAATTTGCCCAAATTATAATTTTTGGACAAAATTGGACATGAGATAGTAAATTGTAAAATTTAGAGAGAAGGGCATTTTGGTCATTTAATCAATTTAAGATTAAAATGGGAAAAAGATGATAAAAAAATCTATTCATCTTCTTCCCCTTATTGCCGAAAATTTTAAGACTCCATAGCTAAGGTTCTTCATTTTTTTTCAAGCTTGCTAGTAAGTTCATTTTAGCCTGTTTTTAATATTCTTCGTATTTTTGAAGTTCACGTATTATGAATTAGCTATTTTTAGCTATAAAATGAGCTAAGATGCATGTTCAAAAATATACCCATTAACAACATGCTTGTTGAATGATGTTTTATGGAAGTTTATGAGAGTTTGATATTAGATAAACATCTTTTTCTAAGTGAATTTCATAAAAAATGATAGTATGACTAATTTGTAATAGTTATGAAAATTGGTCATACATACTAGAAATAGTTAGAATTGATGATTGTTATAGTAGAGAAAATGAATAAGCTAAGCATGAAGTTTAAGAAAGTTTAGTGAGAATTATTTTACGAGCCTCTGGGCAAAGTGCAAATATGAGAAAGTTTATGGGCAAAATAGTAATTTTTCCAAAGTATGAGTAATGAGTCAATTTAGTCAATGTGATTATTAAATGATCTATTTATGATTATAGATCAAGAAAAATGAAGCCCGGATCGAAATCGAGGCAAGAACAAAGTCGAGGACTAAATTGCATATCTACATACATTTTGTATATTGAGGTAAGTTTGTATGATTTCTAAGCTTTATGATTTTATCATTGAATTGTTAGTATAATGTACACTATTTTCATGGAATGTTTAATGTTATGTTAAACAAAGAAATCAATGAGATTAAGTATGAGCAAGTCCCGATTGAAGATGAATTTCACATGATACTTGATCTACCACATGAGATAAGAAAGTCCGTATAAGACCAAGCCAAGGCATGGCATCGGCAATCAAGCATAGTTATCATGTAAGTCCAAGGCAAGCTTGGCATTGAACAAGTTATCATGTAAGTACAAGGCAAGCTTGGCATTGAAAAGTTATCAAGAGAAAGAAATCCCATGTAAGTCCAAGCCAATGCATGGCATTGGTGAGAACAAGAAAGACTTCATATATGTCCATGTTAAGACATGGCCTTGAAACCAAGATGAGATATTCCATGTAAGACTGTATCTAGGATATGGCTTTGGCATCAAGATATGTGGGATGAGATTTAGTATCCTCGATTATTCGTATAAATTCATCGGGCAAATGAGTAAAGTTAAAATGAATTAACAAGAAAGCTAGGTAAGCAAAGCTATTACCAAGTTGAAATTGAGTATCATTTATGTTATGAATGATGAATTAGAGATCATGATTATTATGTTAAAGTATGTTGATCAAAGTCATCAAGTGATACAAGTACTATGTTTACCTTATCAGTATGAGAATAGTAAGTATCAAGAGACATGTAAGAATCAGTATGAGTAAGTAAACTCTATAGCTGGATTTATGATACCATTGTTATGTCAAATGCAAGTTTATTAATATGTGTTTTACATGAAAACTTACTAAGCTAAATGCTTACATCTTTAATTATTTCTTTCTATGTAGTCCTGCCATGCTAACTTGTGGATTGTTAGAGTCGGAGCTCGTAGCACACTATCAATCTCTATTTTGGTATAGCCAAGTTATTTTACTAAGTATGGCATGTATAGGAAGCATTTCATTTTGATAATATGTTTAAAGAAGGGTCATTGTATAGATTATTAAGTTTATTATTCTTTTGTATATGGCTAAGTGTTTGGCCAAAGATGACTAAGTATGTATGTTTATTGAGATTAATGAAGGAAGTAGTAATGTTTATGAAAAATGTATTGAATTGAGCATGAATTTGGTCTGAATTTCAGGGTGGAAATTGGTTTGGTAAATAGCCTCTAAGTGCCCACACGGTTAGACACACGGGTGTGTGTCTAGGCCGTGGGTACCCTGCAGTTTAGTGTTTTAAGTTAGAATAGGCCTCGGTAAAATCCCACGGTCGTTTGTTTAGGCCGTGTGTGATACACTTTCAGAACATGGGCGTGTGCCCCAGACCGTGTGTGTAAGTCATTATATCAAGGTATAGCACACAATTTACATCCACATGCGTGTCAAGGCAGTGTGTAATTATTCAGTGTCAAACACGGGTGGAAGACACGGGCATGTGTTAGGGGTACACGGGCATGTCCCAAGTCATATGGGTGTGTGACCCCTATTTTAAGGAAAGTTTTCATTTGAGTTTCGAAAGTTTCTAGATAAGTGTTTAAGGCCTTGTAGGCCCATGAAATGTATGATTAGACTAAGAAAGAGAAGTTTTTAATTGAAACAAAATTTTATAGCCTATAAGTACATGTTTTAAGTGAGTTTAAGCATGGTAATGTCTCGTATCTAGTCTTAGCATCGAACTCGGGTATGGGGTGTTACAACTCAGACGTGCCTAAGACTACTTTTCGAACGAGGTATAGTCATTAAGAATTTCTAGTTATGCCATTCGGTTTGACAAATGCCCCTGCGGTATTCATGGATCTAATGAACCACATTTTTTGACTATTATTAGACAAGTTTGTTGTGCTATTTATTGATGATATACTAATATACTCCCGGATGAACATGAGCATGCCAAACACTAAAGGACAGTTTTGCAGATTTTGAGAGATAATCAACTATATGCCAAGTTTAGCAAAAGTGAGTTTTGGCTAAAGGAAGTTAGATTCTTAGGACACATTGTCTCGGGAGATGGGGTTAAAGTTGACTCAGGCAAAATCTCAGCTATTGTCATCGGTTCGAGTTTTTGGGCCTAGCTAGCTATTATCACCGGTTTATCAAAGGATTTTCCATGATAGCTACACCGATGACGAGATTATTACAGAAAAGTGTAAAGTTTGAATGGACAGAAAAGTGCCAACAGAGTTTTGAGAGATTAAAAACCATGTTGACAAAGGCTCCAATTCTAGTACAACCTGAATTGGGAAAAGAATTTGTATTTTACAGTGATGCATCTTTAAACAGATTGGGCTGTGTACTTATTCAAGAAGGCAAGATTATAGCATATGCTTCCACATGCTCAAGCCACACGAGAAGAATTATTTGACGCATGATTTAGAGTTGGCTGCCATTGTTTTCGCATTAAAGATTTGGAGGCATCATTTGTATGGTGAAAGATGTCGGATATTCACAGATCACAAGAGTTTAAAGTATTTGATGACTTAGAAAGAATCGAACTTAAGGCAACGAAGGTGGTTGAAGTTTATAAAAGACTATGAGCTAGTCATTGATTACCATTTGGGGAAAGGCAAATGTAGTCACCGACACCTTAAGGAGAAAATCTTTATTTGCCTTGAGGGCTATGAATACCCAGATGATCGTATTAGAGGATGGTTCCATTCTAGCTAAGCTGAGGGCTAGACCAATGTTCCTCTAAGAGATCTATGAGGCTTAAAAGGATGATAGTGACTTACAAACCAGAAGGACTCAATGCGAGTCAGATGTCGAGTCTGATTTTCGGATCAATCCAGACGGATGTTTGATGTTAGGAACTGAGTATGTGTACCGAGAAATGATGAGCTCATTCGTAAAGTTTTGTATAAAGTACATAATGGATGCTTATCTATGCATCCGGTAGTACCAAGATGTATAACGACTTGAAGCAATAGTATTGGTGGACGAGTATGAAGAAAGATATTTCTGAGTTTGTTTCAAGATGTTTAATTTGTCAACAAGTGAAAGCTGAACATCAATTACCCTTGGGTTTGTTACAACCTATAATGGTACCCGAGTGGAAATAGGATCAAGTCACAATGGATTTTGTAATAGGTTTTCCGTGGACA
Source organism: Gossypium rotundifolium (assembly GCA_025506655.1). NCBI lineage: Eukaryota > Viridiplantae > Streptophyta > Magnoliopsida > Malvales > Malvaceae > Gossypium > Gossypium rotundifolium. Next base: position 65,333,972 of record CP106730.1, on the reverse strand, counting down.
CCGAGCAAGAAAGATGTTGTATGGGTCGTAGTCGATAGACTTACAAAGTTAGCCCATTTCATACAGGTGCATGTTGATTACTCACTAGACAAGTTGGCAAACTTGTATATCTCTGAGATTGTGAGGCTACATGGAGTGCCCTTATCAATTATATCAGATAGAAATTAGAGATTCACTTCCTGGTTTTGGAAAAAGTTGCAAGAGGCCCTGGGCACAAAGTTGAAATTTAGTACGACCTTTCACCCCCAAACCAATGGACAGTCGGAGAGGTTAATACAAGTACTTGAGGATATGCTTCGGTGCTGTGTTCTTGAATTTCAAGGTAGTTGGGAAAAGTATCTACCGTTGGTAGAATTTGCCTACAATAATAGTTTTCAGTCAAGTTGAAAGATGGCACCTTATGAGGCTTTGTATGGGCGTAAGTGTCAAACTCCTTTATACTGGACTGAGCTTAAAGAAAACCATATTCATGGGGTTGACTTGGTTAGAGAAATCAAAGAAAAAGTAAAGGTGATTCGGGACTATTGAAAAGTTGCTTCTGATAGGCAGAAATCTTACTCGGATCTAAAAAGGAAAGAGATTGAATATCAAGTCGGTGATAGGGTATTCTTAAAATTTTTGCCATGGATGAGAGTTCTTAGATTTGGCCGAAAAGGCAAATTGAGTCCTCGTTTTATCAGACCATATGAGGTCACTAAGAGAATAGGGCCGGTAGCCTATCGATTGGCTTTGCCATCCGAGTTAAAGAAGATTCATGATGTGTTCCATGTGTCTATGTTGCGACGCTACTGATCAGACCCTTCGCATGTGATTACACTGACTGAGGTTGAGATTCAATCTGACATGACATATGGTGAAGAACCAGTCAAGATTCCAGCCCGAGAAGTCAAGAGTTAAGAAATAAAAGTATAGCCCTTGTAAAAGTGTTGTGGCAGAGACATGGGGTAGAAGAGACTACATGGGAGCTCGAGGAGGCTATGAGGAACCAGTATCCGAATCTCTTCACTGGTAAGATTTTTGGGGATGAAAATCCCTGAAGGGAGAATTATAACAACCCAATTTAGGGTTTAGTTGAAATAGTGGTGAGAGACCAAAAATCTAAAGTACAAAATATGTGTTTAAATGATTTTACAAGGCTTATGAGGTATTTGCATGATTGTGTGAAAGTCACATGAAGAAAATTTATAAAATTAATGAATAAATTGTCCATTAGGACTAAATTGCAAATAATAGAAAATGTGAGACTCTAGAAGGTTCAAGTATGAAATAGAATTATGAAAAATCCTAGAGGTCCTTATTTAGCAATTAGACCATTATATTTGATGATGGACAAAAATGTACATGGGAAGGAAAAATCTTAAGAAAGGGTTATTAAGGGCATTTTGGTCATTTGGTTAATGAAAGAATAAAAAGGGAAAATAAGCCAAAAATCATGTCCATCTTCTTCCCCATGGTGCCAAAATTTGCAAGGACTCCATAGCTAGGGTTTTGTTCATTTTCAAGCTTAAAGTAAGTGCATTCTAGCCCCATTTTTAATGTTCCTCATATTTTTGAAACCCTCGTAGCTCGGTTTAGATATTTCTAGCCATATGTTGAGCTAGGGTTTATGTTCAAAAATTTACCCATGTATGACATGCATGTATTTTGATGTTTTATGGAAGAATATGAAAGTTTGATGTATGGTAACATCTTTTTCTAAGTGATTTTCATGAAAGATGCATGAAAAGGACCAATTTGTAAAGTTATTGAAATGGTCATAAATGAGTGAAATAGTGGGAATTTAATGTTTCTATAGTTGAGAAAATGATGCGGCTAGGCTTGAAATGCAAGAAAGTTGAATGAATATCATTTTATGAGCATAGGGGTGAAAGTGTAATTATGTAAAAGTTTAAGTGCAAAATCGTAATTTTGCCAAAATATGAATTATGAGTCGATTTAGTCAATACATGTGTTTAACAAGAGAAATTTATTATTATAGATCAAGAAACACGAAGCCCAGATCGAAGCCAAGGCAAGAACAAAGTTGAAGACTAAATCGAGCACCGAGACACTTTTAGATTCGAGGTAAGTTTGTATGAAATTAGTATTTCATAAAGTTGGATATTTGAAATCGTTCATTATTATGCTAATGCATGTTATTGTGAACAAAATTGAGCTATAAAGTCTCGATTAGTAAACAATGAGAACATGCTAAATTGTAGTTCCGGTCATAGTTCCGGAGTAAGTAAATTACCTACGTGTGCATATGAGAAAGGAAAGGTCCCGTATAAGACCATATCTTGGATATGGCTTTGGAACCAAAGAATGATCTCGTGTAAGACCATATCTGGGATATGGCATCGACATCTAAGTATGATCTTGTATAAGGCCATGTCTGGGACATGGCATCGACATCGAGTCATGAGATCCCATATAAGACCATATCTGGGATATAGTGTCGGCACTAATGAATGATCCCATGTAAGACCATATCCAGGATATGGCATTGGCATCAATTCTTATGTATGTTAAGCTTGAATGATTCGTGATGATCCGATCTATTCATAAGCAAAAGAGTCAAGTATGAGAGTTGGCCTAGATCCAAGTCTATTTATGGATGGCCTTGAGTGAAGTTCATGGTATGAATGATAAAGATGTGAGTTTATGGTTATGTTAGCAAATATGCTAAACTACATGATTCAGTGATACAGGTATCTTGAGTAAGTAAAATTTACCAGATCATATTGACATGAGATGGGTAAGAGTAAGTAAGAATAAGTGTGAATAAGTACGAGTAAGTACTTTTATTCATTGGTGCTATGTCGCCATTGTTTCATGATATGAATGATTATAGTTTGAGTAAATTGTCATCCTAGAGTTTCATGCAAACTTACTAAGCTATATGCTTACCCCTTTCTCTTCCCTTTTCCTTGTAGTTTTGCCAAGTTAGCTCGAGGATCATTGGATGTCGGAGCTCGAAATCACACTATCGACATCCCTTTGGTATAACTTAGAGTTATTTTGAGAATGGCATGTCTAAGACTCAAGTATTTTGTTAAGTTGTAATTGTTAGCCAAAGTGTTGGCTATGTATGTTACTAAGGCCATTTTGTAAATGGTCTTGAGTTAGGCCAATACTTGGCAAATACTTTTGCTCAATAAAGGTAAATTTCATGAAGTGTATGCTCTTGTGTATGTCTCGATTTCTTAAATTCCTAGAGATATTAATTGGTCATCTTTTAAATTGGAATGATTTGAATTGGAGTTTGTGTGTGTGCGATGTAGGGTGGCAAAATGGCTTGGTAGATAGCCTGTTAATTGTCCACATAGGTAGACACATGGGCGTGTGTCTTGACCTTGTGGGAGGAACAGCTAGTACATGGGCGTATGCCCAGGCCGTGTGAAGTCTGCACCTTGCATTTGGAATTTAAATCGCCACACGACTGAAGCACATGGTCATGTGAATAGGCCATGTGGGTAAGACAGTATGACAAGGTTTGGCACATGAGCTAGGGCCACGGGCTTGTCAAGGCCGTGTGAAATTAGTCAGTGTCGACCATGGGTGGAAGACACAGGCATGTTTTAGTGGCACACGGGCGTGTCCCTAGTTCAATACGAGCATGTGGCCCTTGTTTTGATGAAAAGTTCTCAAAATTCGTAAAAGTCCTCGGTTAAATCTTGAAACCTCTCGGACGTATGTTTAGGGCCATATAGGTCAAGAATGAGCGAGAAATGGGTTTTGAATGAAATGTTATAGCCCATTACTACACGTTCATGAAAGGTTAAGCATGATAATGCCTCACATCCAGTCCCGTAGTCGGACACAAGTAAGGGGTGTTACACCTTGTGAACTTAGTGAATAGCTAAGGTACAAATGACATGTCATTTAGGGCATAGCAGGATTCGTGCCAGTGTGTTTAGTAGGTAATGTGTACCAGTGATGGATTTCCTACCGATGGCTTGAGGTTCTACATTTGTTGTAGATTATCTGAAACTTGTGTGAGCAACATCGTGTATCGATTAATGTCCTTTTGTTAGCTCGTAAGAGCATTTTCTTCATGTGTATGCAAAGTTGATTTATTATGGTTCTCCAGGAAAAATAGTTATCCATTCATGGAAAATGGTATTGGACGTGTAACACCCCAAACTCGGTCTATACATTACGATTGAATCTGGTATGTTACAGGGAAAGGAAATTTTTGGAAAAACTAACTAAATATCATAATTTGGAAAAACTTGACATTTTGTTGTTTTATTAGAGAAAATTTAAAGTAGTTGTTTAATTTGAACTAGATTACAATAGGTTTATTTTTCGAAAGTCGAATTCAAGGATTTTTATAAAACTTGTCAGTTGAAAACGATGTTGCGGTTTTAAGTACAATCTCTAAATCAATTTGTTGCATTTTATCCATCTTTCATTAACCATTTAAAAAAAAAACTATTTGTGTATGGTTTGACAGTTTATAAAATTCTGCAATATCACCATTTAACCAAATCCCAAATTAAAGTTATAGTGGCCTTATTACAAAACCAAAACCTAAAATTAATAGTGATTCTAAATAGAGAAAATGAAATTACTAGAAAATACTACATGGCCACCTCGAGTCCACCTCGGCTCCAAGTCTGCGATCTAGTGATTACCTGCAATATTAAGCAGAGGGGTGAGTCACCGAGACTCAGTGTATAAATCCCATTTAAACAAAACTTGGGCTTTAAGCCCACGAATGCCCATCGACCTTAACCCACACAATACAACATATTAAACAAGTATGCAATGCAGCCCAGCCCAACCTAATTTCCATCCTCTACATCACTTGAATCAGCCAAACACACTGGCACCAAGCCATTTGTGGTTCCGAACCAACGTGATACGGATCACCGTGATGAGTCACTAATAATATGTGTGGGGCCAACCCATTGTGGTACCAAACCACTGCGACAATCCCGGGTTAATATTTGTGGGGCCAATCCACTGTGGTACGAAACCACTGAGACGAGTCGTTGATATATATATACGTGGTGTCAAACCACCATGGTACCAAACCACTAAGACATAGTCATGAAATAAGATATGTGGGGCCAACCCACCGTGATACCAAACCACTGTGACAGTCCCTAAGTGACACTTCCCCTTTTCATCATATCCAAAACCCATGCATATGTTAACATACTGAGATGAAAGCAACATACTTTAAATGTAAAACATATAATCAACTCATACTACATATAACCCGACAGTATCAATATAACGGAACTTACCCGATGTCTCCAACCTTACCCACAAGGGTATCTCGACTATCAAAATAGTCATTTCGACTTCTAGCCAACATAGTTATTAACAAGAATTAATTAACCAGTAAAGTGTGAGCATACACACACCTGATAATGCATAATACTATACCTCTGCGTTGACGCTCTCACTAGCAGGGATAATGACTATTTGCCTAGCCTAGGCAGATGTCGGCTCTCTAACACAACCTGGTAGATAGTCTCAAATCACTAATACAACATGCCTTTTAAATTTAGGAGTAGAGACTATAGGTCCACTCCACTCTCATCTTGACTTGCCTCCATGGAGGAAAATTTGGATCAACACTATGCTATCGCGAAAATAGAGATTTCCCCGGCAAGGGTTGAATTTTGACAGAGTGATGAATAAAGGCTCAACACAAAGAAAAAAAAGAGGCCATCTTTCCTTAAACCTAAATGGAAAGGTAAGATTCAAATCAACCAATCTTTAGGCTTTGGACTTTAAAACGTTCGACTTCTGGAGTTTCCCGGAGTAAGCGTTTCAAAATGAGAGAAAGAGGAAGGAAAAAGAGATTAGCTGAAATTTAAACACCCAAAACAAAATAGCCATTTGGCTATGGCCACATGGAGTCAAGAGAAAATAAGAAAAGGAACGAAAGGATCTCCCCTTACCTTATTCAATAGAAACCGATTGAAAAGACTTACTGGCCAAAGATTCCTAGCACCTCGCTTCGTGATGTTCGGCTAACAATAAAAGTGTAAGATCCGATTAGTGTGATGACTAAGGAGATTCGACTATGGTGAAAATGTGTAGAAACGAAACAGAGAAAAGAATGGGAAATATGTTTCAGCTAAAGAAGATAGAAGTAGGGAAGAAGAGAGTTTCGACTTTTGAGAAGAAGAGAAGGAAAAAAGGTGGAAAAATATGAGTAGAAGAAAACCAAAGTTCGGCCAACAAGTAGAAGAGGTTTGACTAATGAAAACAAAAGAATCAAAGGTGAAAAGATGAAGAAAAGGGATGCTCAAATGGTCACTCTGATTTTGGCTAAATGTCAGAGAAGCAAAAGAGATGAAAAGTAGAAGCTACAAAATTCAGCACAAGGAGAAGTAGGATGAAAGAATGAGAGAAAAAGAGAGAACTCTCAAAGACTTTTAAAAGAATTGGCACTCACCCTATAGGACCAAAAATGCCAAAATGAAGAATGCCTAAGGCCTGTGGGAGTTTCGGCACACTCACCTCCAAGAAACTAAACCAAAATCCCCCCTTCAAGCTCCCCACAATCGGCCAACCACCCCATTAACCAAGTCCCTTGCTCAGCTCCTAAATTCACTCCCCTTCATTAATTTGAATAGGTTTGACCAATTCAAACACCACCAACTCCTCATGGCCACTCATTCAAAAGCTTTGACTCTTTCAACCAACCACCATGAAGAGTTCAGCCAAATTCCAACACCCTAGCTCCCTAAGAATAAAAAAAAAAGCTTTAGGATGCTGCTGACGAGACTCGAACTCCTTCCCTCTGCTGCTCCCTTGTGACGCCATACCCCTGCACCTTAAGTGGCGTCTTCTTGCCACTCCACCACACTTCTTCTTGTGTCAACAAACACAAGAATTTACTCTTAAGAACTGCCTAAACCAGCTCACCCCAAAAGTGCCTAAAAATAAAATTTTACCAAGGCCCTGGCTTGACCCCTAGCCTTCCTAGGACCCCCAAACACACCAAGTTAACAAGCAGAACAATCCAAACACACAGAAAACATAAAATGTAGAGCCCCTAATCCCAAGATGTTATAATTCTACCCCTTAAAGAAATTTCGGCCTCAAAATTTACCTGGTCAAAAGAGGTGAGGGTATTGCTGTCACATTACATCCTCCGGCTCCCACATGGCTTCCTCTAAATCGTGATTCCCCCACAAAACTTTAACCAATGGGACTCTCTTCCTTCTCAATACTTTAACATCTCGGTCTAAGTTTTGAACTGGTTCATCTACAAAAGATAAATCAGGTCTTACTTCGATTTCTTCCACCGGCACTATGTGGGATGGATTCGAACGGTAGCGCCTTAACATGGAGACATGGAATACATCATGTATCTACTTCAATTCAATGGTAACTCCAGCTGATAAGCTACTGGTCCCACATGTTTCAACACTCGATAAGGCCCGATGAACATGGGGCTCAACTTGCCCTTTTCTCCAAACCTTAAAACTTTCTTCCACGGTGAAACTTTTAGAAAAATCGATCACCCATTGAGAACTCTATATCCTTACGCTTCAAATCTGCATAAGATTTTTTCCTGTCGAAGCTTTCTTCAACCGTGTCCGAATCAACTTAACCTTTTCCTCTATTTCTGAAACCAATTCTGGACCCAACAACTATCGCTTTCCCAACTCTGTCCAACAAGTAGGAGTACGACACTTACGACCATACAACACATCGTAGGGTGACATCTGGATACTGGATCGATAACTATTGTTGTATGCAAATTTTGCCAACAGTAAGAAATCCTCCCAACTACCCCTGAAATCGATCACACAGCCTCTCAACATGTCTTCCAAGATCTGAATTACCCTCACAGATTGACTATCAGTCTGTGGATGAAACACTGTGCTGAAATCCAGTCTTGTACCCAACGCTTGATGCAACACCTTCCAAAATTGTAAAGTAAACCTAGGGTCTCTATCTGATATGATAGACACTGGTACCCCATGCAACCTCACAATCTCTACCACATACAGCTTGGCTAACTTCTATAGGGAGTAGTCAACACGAACTTGTATGAAGTGAGCAGACTTCGTCAACCGATCGACAATCACCCACACTGAATCTTTCTTAGTAGGCATAAGAGGTAGCCCACTAACAAAATCCATCGTTATCCTCTCCCACTTCCAAAGTGGAATCTTCACTGGTTGTAGCAACCCAAAAGGCAACTGATGGTTCCTCCTTCACCTGCTGACATGTCAAGCACTTACTCACAAACTCGATCACCTCCTACTTCAGACCCGACCACCAAAACTGTCCACACAAATCTCGATACATTTTACTCCCACTAGGATGCATAGTGTATGGACTGCTATGCGCTTCCCGAGAATCTCTTGTCTTAACTCGGAATCCTTAGGCATACTGGCCTTTCCATGAAAGCACAATATCCCATCACCATTCACACTAAAATCTTCTGTCTCACCACCTGCCACTAGTTGAAATTTAGAACTTAGTGATTCATCCGACAACTGCTTCTCTCTAATCTGATTGACATAAGAAGGTTTCACTTGAAGTTCAGCTAACAAGCTCCTATCATCATACAAACTGAGATGAGCAAACATTGCCCTCAAGTTTGAGATTACCTTAAGGCTCAACGCATCCGCCACCACATTAGCCTTACCCGGGTGATACTCGATTGAGCAGTCATAATCTTTCAATAGTTTGATCCACCTCCATTACCTTAAATTCAACTCTTTCTGGGTAAGGAGATATTTCAAGTTCTTGCAGGCAGTCCCTTACCCGATGATCCATAGATCCACACCTGAAACATCCTCTACCACCTAACAAACACTCCTCAAATGAAATTTCTAGCGTCGAACACACAGTTGAGATCGACCTACTGCAACAGGCTTAGCATCTTAACTTGCCCCATCCAACCTAAGCCTCTTCTGAAAATTTCGCAAACTCTAACGACCCACAATTTCTCTTATTCCTACCCTTGTCCCTATCCTGATTCTGTTTTTCAGATCGCTTTACCTCTTCGGCTATTTTAGCCTTCTCAACCAAAATAGTAGATTCTCTTTCCTATTATGGAGCTATCAGTATTCGCAACTCGTCCCTCAGACCATCCTCAAATTAGACACAATGCTCGTGATCTGTTGAAACAATACCCCAAGTATAATGGCTTAAACGTAAGAATTCTACCTCATACTCGGCCACTGACTTACCCCCTGGACCATGTTTAGAAATGCCTTCCTTTGAGCGTCCGTATAGCTCGACCCAATATACTTTCCCTGGAACGCTGACTTAAAGAAATCCTAGGTAATGCGATCAGCTGCTGTACCATACCTTACCATGAGCCACCACTAGTATGTCTCATCTTGAAGAAGAGACACCGCCCCTTTTAATTTCTCTTTCGCGGTACAGTCAAGATCATCTAAGATTCGCTCAACTACTTCTAGCCAATACTCAGCTACATTGGGAGCCATGCCAGAAATACCCCTAAACATCTCAAACCTATTAGCTCGAAGTCATTCAAACATAGATTTCTGAGCCACTGACCCCGTGCTCATACCAACAACCCACTCTAAAACACGTAACATAGCATAAGACACAGTATCGTCTCCTCCAATTTGATCCTAAAATCCCGTTTCCGTAATTGGTGATGTTGGCACTTCACCTTCCGGCCTATGCCCTGACTCCGAGGGTTCCGCTTCAGCACCCTAACCTCTACCACGACCGCGCATACCACTTCCTTGTCCCCTAGTGCTCATGACTATCGATTCATCTTAATCTGATTACATGTTTTATGAATTAGTATTTTTCTTCCACTATTTATTACCAGTAGATTTTTGCCAGAAATATTTCTAAAGGTCTCTATTCTTAGATTTGTATTTCTCACTACTAACTATCACAATACCTCATAAGAATTCAAACAAAGATCGAAAAACTTACAGTACGGATTGGTGCCGAAGACTCGGGTGCCATGCTTCCAGAAAACATATATATATATTTTTTCAAAACCATTCCACAAACCAACTTAAAATAAAAACATTTTTGAACCTCAAACCCACAGTTGAGTTTTTGGAACCTGGCTTTGATACCAAAATTATAACACCCCAAACCCAGTCAATATGTTACAATTGAATCTGGTATGTTACAGGGAAAGGAAATTTTTGGAAAAACTAACTAAATATCGTAATTTGGAAAAACTTGGCATCTCGTTCTTTTATTAGAGAAAATTTAAAGTAGTTGTTTAATTTGAACTGAATTACGAAGTCAGGTTTATTTGTCGAAAGTCGAATTCAAGGATTTTTATAAAACTTGTCAGTTGAAAACGATGTTGTGGTTTTAAGTATAATCTCTAAATCAATTTGTTGCTTTTTATCCATCTTTCGTTAACCATTTAAAAAAAACTATTTGTGTATGGTTTGACAGTTTATAAAATTCTGCAATATCACCATTTAACTAAATCCCAAATTAAAGTTATAGCGGCCTTATTACAACACCAAAACCCAAAATTAATAGTGATTCTAAATAGAGAAAATAAAATTATTAGAAAATACTACATAGCCACCTCGAGTCTGCCTCGGCTCTAAGTTCGCGATCTAGTGATTACATACAATATTAAGCAGAGGGGTGGGTCACCGAGACTCAGTGTGTAAATCCCATTTAAATGAAACTTGGGCTTTAAGCCCACGAATGCACGTCAGCCTTAACACACAATACAACATATTAAACATGTATGCAATGCAGCCCAGCCCAACTTAATTTTCATCCTCTACATCACCTGAATCAGCCAAACACCCATGGCACCAAGCCACTGTGGTTCTAGACCACTATGATACTAGATCACTGTGACAAATTCACTAATAATGTGTGTGGGGCCAACCCAACATGGCACTAAACCACTACGACAATATCGGATTAATATATGTGGGGCAACCCACTATGGTACCAAACCACTGAGACTAGTCGCTAAAATATATATACGTGGTGTCAAACCACCGTGGTACCAAACCACTGAGACATAGTCACGAAATAAGATATGTGGGGCCAACCCACCCTCGTACCAAACCACTGTGATCCTAAGTAACACTTCCCCTTTACATCATATCTAAAACCCATGCATATGTTAACATACTGAGATGAAAGCAACATACTTTGTATGTATAACATATAATCAACTCATACTACATTAACCCGATAGTATCAATATAACGAAACTTACCTGATGTCTCCAACCTTACCCACAAGGGTATCTCGACTATCAAAATAGTCGTTTCGGCTACCAGCCAACATAATTATTAACAAGAATTAATTAACCAGTAATGTATGAGCATATACACACACGATAATGTGTAATACTATACCCTCTATGTCAATGCTATCACTAGTAGGGATAACGGCTATTTGCCTATCCCAGGTAGACGTCGGCTCTCTACCACAACCTGGCGGATAGTCTCGAATCGCTGATACAGCACGCCATTTAAATTTAGGAGCGGAGACTATGGGTCCACTCCCCTCCTCAGCTTGACTGATACTTGCATCCATGGAGAAAAATTTGGATCAACACTATGCTATCGCGAAAATAGAGATTTCCCCGGCAAGGGTTGAAATATGACAGAGTAATGAATAAAGGCTCAACACAAAGAACAATAGAGGCCCCCTTACCTTAAACCTGAATGGAAAGGTAAGATTCAAAAATCAACCATTCGACTATGGCCACATAGATTCGAGAGAAAATAAAGAAAGGAACGAAAGGATCTCCCCTTACTTCAATCAATAGAAATCGATTGAAAAGACTTTCTAGCCAAAGATTCCTAGCACCTCGCTTTGCGATGTTCGGCTAACAGTAAAAGTGTAAGATTCGATTAGTGTGATGACCAAAGAGATTCGACTATGGTAAAAATGTGTGAAAACGAAACAGAGAAAGGAGTGGGAAATATGTTTTGGCTAAAGAAGATGGAAGTAGGGAAGAAGAGAGTTTCAACTTTTGAGAAGAAGAGAAGGAAGAAAGGTGGAAAAAGATGAGTAGAAGAAAACAAAAATTTAGCCAACAAGTAGAAGAGGGTTCGGCTAATGAAAACAAAAGAATCAAAGGTGAAAAGATGAAGAAAAGGATGCTCGAATGGTCACTCTAATTTTGGCTAAATCTTAAAAAAGCAAAAGAGATAAAAAGTAGAGGTTGCAAAATTTGGCACAAGGAGAAGTAGGAAGAACGAATGAGAGAAAAAGTGAGAACTCTCAAAGACTTTTGCAAGAATTGGCACTCAACCTATAGGACCAAAAATGCCAAAACTAAGAATGCCTAAGACTTATGGGAGTTTCGGCACACTCACCTCCTAGCAACTAAACCGAAATCCCCCTTTTAAGCTCCCCACAATTGGCCAACCACCCCATTAGCCACCAAATCCCTTGTTCAGCTCTTAAATTCACCCCTCTTCATTAATTTGAATCGGTTTGACTAATTCAAACACCACCAACTCCTCATGGCCACTCATTCAAAAGCTTTGACTCTTTCAACCAACCACCATGAAGAGTCCAACCGAATTCCAACATCCTAGCTCCCTAAGCACAAAAAAATAAAGCTTTAGAATGCTGCTGACGAGACTCAAACTCCTTCCCCCTACTGCTCCCTTGTGACGCCACACCCCTGCACCTTAAGTGGCATCTTCTTGCCACTCCACCACACTTCTTCTTGTGTTAACAAACACAAGAATTTACTCTTAAGACCTGCCTCAACCAGCTCACCCCTAAAGTTCCTAAAAAAAATTTTACCAAGGCCTTAGCTTGACCCCGAGCCTTTCCAAGACCCCTAAACACACCAAATTAACAAGCAGAACAAGCCAAACACACGTTATGATAATTTGTATCTTAGTAAATGGTTATTTGATGCATTATGTTTTAATGATATGAATCATCTAGGTTTAAGTATTTTGGGAAGTTGAAAAATGATATATGGAACGGATGTTTAATTTCATGTTTTGTATGTTTTATAGCTAAGTTAACAAGTATGAGTTGTTTTGGTTATAAACTTACTAAGCTTATTAAATCTTATTTCCTTTGATTTTCCTTTTTTGTAGATCGTTAGAATTTTTGGCTGACAATTGGAACCCCATGGAAGATCACACTATCTGACAACTTACTTTATTATTATTTAGTTTTTTTGACCTTATTATAAGTGATATGTAAATAAGGTTATATATATGTAAGCTTAAAGCATTATGGCCAAATGGTGTGCATTTTAAAGAGTATAATGAATGTTGATATAAGTCTTATTTGGTAAACTTGGATATTGTGGTTTGACTTGATGAATGCATGAATGGTTATTTACATAGGGTGAGTACTTACTAAGGTATGTTTGATTTAGTATGTTACTTTGTTATGTTTTGTGTTTGATGAATGGCCAAATTTGCTTGTGATAAATTATGGGTTTAGGTTGGATACTAGAAGCATTAGATTGTTTGGATATTTGGTGAAACATGGTATTTTCCATTTACATTTTGAATGAATGTTTGATTAAGGTTAACTTGTGGTATATGCTTATGTGAATGGTGATGGATCAAATGTTTAAATTATGGTGCCAATGAAGGAAAATCGGTTAGGCACTTAGGTTGAATGTGAATTGGTATGTTTTGACTTTTTTAGGAACTCTTTGGAAAGATTCAATTGTTGGTGGTTGTATTACTTGATGCTCAAGCATTTGATTGTGATTTAGCTTGTTTTTGAAGGAAATTTTTAGCAGACATGACTGTAGCACGGGACTGCCACAAGTTCATGTGCCTCACACGGTTGTGTAACATGACCATGTGATTCTTAAATTTTGGTGCTAGTTTTTGCCACACGAACTCAGTGAGTTGCACGACTTGCCGACATGGGCGTGTTGTAATGCCCTAATTAGTTTATCCCTATTTTTATAAATATTTGACACAAAAATGTGTATCTGCTTCAGTGGCTAAGTGTTTTGAGTGTGAGTTGGAGGTCTAATGTTTGAATCCCTGTGCGAGCGTGGGTATTATTTTTGCTCGGTTAGTTGATAGAGTTTTGGTTGAGTTAATCTTCTGTGGTAGTTGTGTGTAGTGGGTTAGTGGGAGTGATATGGGAGATTTTGTGATTTTATCTTATTTTTTCAAAATACGTTTTCTCTCTCTTTCAAGAGAATTTTGATGTCACTACTATTCCCTTTTCGGTTCTCTACAAATTTTTCTTTGCCTTCATTGGTTCTTCAATTCTATCATGTCTGTTCTTGCACAAATCATCTTATTTTAGCTTTTTGGTGATCTTTGTTCATTTCTGGTAGGTGTGGTTTTTATTTTGGTTTGTGAATCAAGTTAATGGGGCTCATTTTGTGCTTAGGAGAAGATTAAAGGGCTGGGGGTTTCCAATCGATGCTCTTGTTGTGCGAAATCATCGTTGCTCGTTCGAAGGTAAGGGTTTTTTTAGATTAAAAGGGGTGTTCTTTTTGATATAGTACGGTTGAGTATCATTTTAAACAACTAATTGGGTGTCTTGTTGGACAATTTTAGGTTCTGGTGTCTTGAAAGTGTTTTTGCATCAAAATTGTAAGAGATGTGTACCCGAAATAAAAAAAATGAGGCTTTGGTAAAAGCCAAAAAATGGTTCTGTCGACACCACACGGGCATGTGGTTGCCGTGTATGGTTGGCCATTTGCAAGACACGACTGTGTGATCGATAAAGGCATAGCTGTGCACGCAGGGCACGACTATGTGGTGGCCGGAGTGTGGCCATGTGGGCTAATGGGCTATGCCAAGTTGGGTATGTGGATTTTGGCCCAGGTCGTGTGGTCACACGGGCAAGGCAAATCTGGGCATGTGAGCCCACACGCCATGTGGGCCCACATGGGCCTGTGGGCCCATATTTCTAAAAATTTTCCTTGGGTCGCACGGAGTCGTTCTGATCGACTATGAGCCTACCGTAGGGTTGGTAAGGCTAACCAAACCTTAAAACTATAGATCTGATAGTCTGATATTCTGTCCTGAGTATGATAATGCTATGCATGTCTGATTATCCCGATATCTGTACATAAGCATGTTGAGCATGTCTAGTATGTTACTCTGTATCTATTTCATTTATGATTATGGGGGTGGGATTTGTATATGAGGAGAAAGTATTTTGTACGGCAATAATCGCCTATATTCTGGCAGCTTGGATGCACATTATCTGACATGTGTTGTAATGGTACGATATGGTGTGCAAGGATGGGTGGGTGTTTTTAACCCCACATGGTGTGATGGGATGGTCAGAGTTGGTGTGTAGAGGATGGGGGTAGTATTTTGTATATCTGATTCTATTTTTGCATCTGAAAAGGGCATGAGCCTGACTCCGTATATATATGTTTGCATGCTTAATTCTGTTGGGTTACACAATGAGTTTATGAAAACTCACATCTGTTTATCTATTCTATCCAGGTAATCCACAGACTTAGGATGATTGGTGTGACGGAACCTCCCGGTGACCACGAGTTTGTAAACTGATTAGGTTTATGGTTTTTATTTTAAGGATTATTTCTAGATTTTTGTAATAATTAGACTCTCTAACTTTTGGTTGATTTTTTTTTTTTTTTTTGGATTTGGATTTTCAATTTAGTACTTAATTCACGACTGATATCTAACAACTATGGTTTTTACTAAAGTAAAGGTTTTCTAAAAATACTAACTGCTTTATTTAAATACAATATTTTTGTAAGCTCCCGCTATAAAACACGTTTTAAGGTAAATTGATTAATTGAATAAACATTTTAATAATGGATAAAAGCAAATAAGAGTTGAAAAACTAAAATGGTTTTAACGTGTAGATTTTGTTATCAAAAACCATTCTTTGTGACACCTTTGGATTTGGCCATATCGTCTAGGCCGGGTTTGTGGTGCTACATTTAGTGGTATCAAAGTCAGGTTACAAAACTCGGGCTGTAAAATTTTGGATTTCAAAATTGTGTTTAAAAAGAATTGGTTTTCTAAATGATTTGAATAAATTGAGAAAGTATGTGGTATACCGAGTCTCCGGCGCCAATCCTATAAGTATCTCTGTACTTAGATAGAACTATTCTGAAAATACTGTAGATAGCACTTTCTAAAACTATACTAAAATAGCTAGAGACTGAAACCTCTGAAAACACTTCTGAACTTTTGATAATTTATGCATACAATATCTACTAATAAATACTAGAACTGATGTATAAAATTTTATAATGTAGATAAAATTCAAATTATCCAATGAGTGCTCATGGAATTCACAAACATGGTGTTCATAGCCGTGGTAGAGGCCGTAGGGGACTCGAGCTGAGTCTTCTTCTTTGGGCAGTATGCCAAATCTAGATACTAGTGAGACATCGGTTTCGCTTACTACTGAGACAGGGTCTTAAAGCCATTCGGTTGGGGACGAGGCACTGTCCTAGGCAATTTTGAGGATATTAGGGAGGGTCCCTAGGTCCCATTCTAGATCTAGGGGCTGTAGGTCGGTAGCTAAATGACTCCGATCTAATGAAGCTGAACTATTTAGGGGTGTCACTAGAGTCATCCTTATAGTGGCCGAGTATTGCTTGAAGGCAATTGAGAGGATTATGAACGATCTAGACTGTACTCCCGAGTAGAAACTAAAGTGTGTAGTCTCTTTGCTTCGCAACAAGGAATATTAGTGGTGGTTAACGATTAAGGAGGGTACTCAGCCTGATCGTCTAAACTGGGATATCTTTGAGACCATCTTCCAGAGAAAGTACGTGGGGACAAGTTACGTGGATGTTGGTAGGCGTGAGTTCATGAATCTCACGTAAGGCGATAGATTAGAGGTCAAGTATGAGGTCAAGTTTTTGAGGTTGAGCCGCTATGCTCAAGGCATGGTGGCATCTGAGTATAAGAAGTGTGTCCATTTTGAGGGGGTTTTGATTGCTCCATAGAGTGAACATGAGTTTGTAGTTCTGCTTAAGGAAAAGATTTCTAAAGAGGTTAAGCGCGTGGAATGCCAAAATAGGGACTGAAAGAGAGGCAAGAATAAGAGGGATTCAGAACCTTTTAGTTCTGTTCAGAGGCCTAAGAAAAAGGCCAGACCTGATGGGCCAGTTAGAGTAGTGGCTCTTTTGCTCCATCTGGGATTCAACCTTGTGGAGACTTTTGTAGGCGCTATCCAGGCAAGTGTTGGAGGAGGATTGGGGCTTGTTTGAGGTGTAGGTCTTTGGAGCATTGGATTTGAGAGTGTCAACAGCGGCAGATCAGATGCAAGTTTCAAGAATTGGTTCTATATAGCCTCAGAGGGCAGTTTAGTAGCCACCTAGAGGCCGTGAATCGGCTAAGTGTGGTAATGGTATGGGTCGTGGGTAGAAAGCACCGCAAAGGTGATGGTCAGACTGAGGCAAGGCAGCCTATGTTGGTTTATACTACTTGATGCTGAAAGGATAGGGATGCTCTAGATGTTATCACCGGTACGTTCTTAATTTTGATGTATCTTATACTTCTTTGATATACATAAGTTCTACACATTCCTATGTAGCTAGTATTATATTTGAAACTTGGGAATTTCTGTCAATAGCACTTCTAGTGAGATAACTGTATTAAGTCCGTTGGC
Source organism: Gossypium rotundifolium (assembly GCA_025506655.1). Classification (NCBI taxonomy): domain Eukaryota; kingdom Viridiplantae; phylum Streptophyta; class Magnoliopsida; order Malvales; family Malvaceae; genus Gossypium; species Gossypium rotundifolium. The sequence goes on along the minus strand of CP106730.1, from coordinate 65,316,461 downwards.
TGTCTGTTCAGGATAATAAGCTTTATAGGGATATTCCGTTAGTGGTGCAATGGGTTGTTTTTCTGGAAAATCTGATAGACCTTCCGTTTGGGGACTTCGACTTAATTCTTGGTATGGACTGGTTGGTTGAGCACCGTGTTAGCTTGGACTGCGCATCTAAGAGGGTTTTTTTTGAGAATTGAGGATGATAAAGAAGTGGTTGTGATAGGTGAGCGCAGAGATTATTTGTCGAATGTGATCTCCGCACTTGTGGTTGAGAATCAGGTTTGGAAAGGGTGTGAGGCGTATTTGGCATACGTCAGTGTTTCTATTTTTAGGGACTCTTCTGGCGGGGATATTAAAATAGTAAGGGAATTTTTTGATGTCTTTATCGAGGAGTTATCGGGTTTACATCCTAATCGAGAAGCTGATTTTGGAATTGAGCTTCTACCAGGAACAGTTCGGTGTCCATCGCTCCCTACCACATGGCATCGAAGGAGCTTACAGAGCTTAAGGTTGAACTTTAAGAGTTTTTGGATATAGTTTCATTTGCCCAAATGTGTCTCCATTAGGAGCACTGGTTCTACTTGTGAAGAAAAAGGATGGCACCATGAGGATGTGCATCGATTATCGGCAACTGAATAAGCTAACTGTGAAGAATAAGTATCCACTTCGAGGATCAATGATTTGTTTGATCAGTTTCGTGGGGCTTTAGTGTTTTCAAAGATTGATCTTTTTTCTGGGTATCATCAGTTGAGAGTTAAGAAAGTTGATGTTCATAAAATTGCATTTAAGACTCGTTATGGACACTACGAGTTCCTAGTTATGCCTTTTTGTCTGACGAATGCTCCGAAAGCATTCATGGATCTGATGAACTAAGTCTTTGAGCCGTATCTGGATTAGTTCATCGTGGTCTTCATCGATGATATTTTAGTTTACTCTAAGACTAAGGATGAGCATGATGAGCATCTTAGAGTAGTGCTTCAGATTCTCCGTGAAAAATAGCTTTACACTAAGTTGAGTAAGTGCAAATTCTGGTTGCGAGAGGTAAATTTTTATGGCATGTAGTTTCTATTGAGGGGATCCGAGTTGATCCTAGAAAGATTGAGGCTATGCTTGATTGGAAACAACCTAAGAATGTATCTAAAATTCACAGTTTTCTAGGTTTGGTGGGGTATTATTAACGATTTTCAAGGGTTCTCTCTTATTGCAGCACCATTGACTAAAGTTTTGCGTAAGAGTGTTCCTTTTGTTTGGACTGATGAGCAACAATCGAGCTCAAGAAGCTCAAGTCTGTTCTAACTCAGGCTCTTGTTCTGATACAGCCTGGATCTAGGAAGGAGTTTGTGGTGTACAGTGATGCATCGTACGTTGATTTGGGATGTGTACTGATGCAAGATGGTAAGGTTGTGGCTTATGCATCCCATCAGCTTAAGACACATGAAGCGAATTATTCGACACATGATCTCGAGTTGGTTGCAGTGATTTTTGCGTTGAGAATATGGTGGCACTATCTATATGGTGAGAGGTGTATTATCTACACTGATCACAAGAGCCTTAAGTACCTCCTTACCTAGAAGGAGTTGAATCTTAGGTATCGTCGATGGATTGAGCTACTTAAATATTATGACTGCACTATAGAGTATAATCCTGGTAAGGCCAATGTGGTGGCCGATGCTATTAGTTGTAGGGCAATGACTAATTTGAGAGCGATGTTCACTCGACTTAGTCTGTTTGATGATGGGAATCTATTAGCTGAGTTACAAGTTATGTAGACTTAGAATGATTAGATTTGAGTTAAGCAGTTGGGAGATGAGTCTCTGGGTTTGTAGTTTCGTCAGGTTAAGAGTGGCAGTACTTCAATTTTGGGCAGAATAATAATGGTGTTCTATGTTTTCGAGGTCGGATCTGTGTGCCGAATGATTCTGATTTGAGGTAGTCAATTTTGAGGGAGGTACATTGTAGCCCTTATGGTATGCATCCCGATGGTAATTACATTTATCACGATATTTGTGACTTGTATTAGTGGCGACTTTGAAGCATTACGTTATAGATTTCATTGCTCATCGACGTGTCAGGAAATTAAGGTTGAGCATCAGTTGCCTTCGGGTTTTCTACAACCTGTTAAGATTCCCTTATGGAAATGGGAACGAGTGATGATGGACTTCATTAGGGGGTTGTCCTTAACCCCGACTATGAAGGATTCTATTTGGGTCATCGTGGATTGATTGATTGAGTCCACTCAATTTATTTTAGTTTAGACGGACTTTTCTTTGCAGAAGTTAGCAAAGCTGTATATTTTTGATATAGTAAGACTGCATGGGGTTCCTATTTTGACTATTTCTTATAGAGATCCTCGCTTCACTTCTCGATTCTAGAATAAATTACATGAGGCTCTGGGTTCGAGATTGGACTTCAGTACTGTGTTCCATCCTCAGACCAATGGTCAATCTGAGAGCGTGATTCAGATACTGGAGGATATGTTTCAGAGTTGTGTTATTGGTTTCGAGGTTATTGGGAGGATTATCTGGTGCTAGCTAAGTTCATCTACAATAATTGTTTCCAGGCAAGCTTCCAGATAGCACCTCACGAGGCTTTGTATAGTCGTAAGTATCATAATCCGCTATGTTGGATTGAGTTTGGTGAGCGTCGTGTTTTGGGTCCTGAGTTGGTTTCGGAGACCAAAGATAAGGTTAGACTGATTTGGGATCATCTGAAGGTAGCTTCTAATAGACAAAAGTCTTATGCAGATCTGAAGAGGCGTGATATTGAGTATTCTGTGGGGGATTTCGTTTTCCTTAAGATTTCTCCGTGGAAAAAAGTTCTAAAGTTCGATCGTAAGAGAAAGTTAAACCTTAGGTTTATTGGGCCGTATCGAATTCTAAAGCCTATAGGACCTGCCGCTTACCAGTTAGAGTTAACTCTAGAGTTAGACCGTATCCACGATGTGTTCCACGTCTCGATGTTGAGGCGGCACCAGTCTGATCTATCTCACGTTGTCTTTGTTGAAGAGATCGAGGTTAGACCGAACTTGACTTTTGAGGAAGAGTCGGTTCAAATTTTGAATCGTGATTTTAAGGTTCTGAAGAGGAAGTCCTTACCGTTAGTGAAAGTTCTGTGGCTGAATCATGGTACTGAGGAAACCACATGGGAACCTGAGGCTCGATGTGTTAGCAGTATCCTCATCTATTCTAATTAGGTAAATTTTGAGGTCGAAATTACTTTTAATGGGTAGAGTTGTAACCCCCTGATTAATTTATCCTTGTTTCTGCAAATATTTGACACAAAAATGTGTAGTTGCTTCAGTGGCTAAGTGTTCTGTGTGTGAGTTGGAGGTCCTGTGTTCGAATCCCTACTCAAGCATGGGTATTATTTTTACTCGCTTAGGTGATAGAGTTTAGGTTGAGCCAAAATTCTATGGTAGTTGTGTGTAGTGGGTTAGTGGAGAGTTGTGGGGGATTTTGTGATATTTTCTTTTATTTTTTCAAAAACATTTTATCTCTCTTCCAAGAGAATTATGACATCTCTACTATTCCTTTTTTAGGTTCTCTGCAAATTTTTTTGTCTTTATTTGTTCTTTGATTCTGTCACTACCATTCTAGCACAAATTGTCTTATTTTAGCTTTCTGGTGATCTTTGTACATTTCTGGTGAGTGTGGTAAGTGTGGTTTTTGTTTTTGTTTCTGAATCGATGGTTAATGGGGCTCATTTTGTGCTTAAGAGAAGATTAAGGGGCTGGGGGTTTCCAATTGGCGCTCTTGTTGTGCAGAATCATCATTGCTCGTTTGAAGGTAAGGGTTTTGTTAGATTAAAAGGGGTGTTCTTTTCGATATGGTATTGTTGAGTATCATTTTAAACAACTAATTTAGCGTCTTGTTGGACAATTTTAGGTTCTGGTGTCTCGAGAGTGTTTTTGTATCAAAATTGTAAGAGGTGTGTATCCAAAATGCAAAAAATGAGGCTTTGGCAAAAGCCGAAAACTAATTCTGTCGACGCAACACGGACGTGTGGTTGCTTGTGTGGTTGGTCGTGTGTGAGACACGGCTGTGTGATCGATGAAGGCATGGCTGCACTGGGCACGACTGTGTGGTGGCCGAACTGTGGCCATGTGGGCTACACAGGCTATGCCAAGTTGGGTGTGTGGATTTTGGGCTTGGCCGGGTGGGCACACGGGCAAGGCCAATCTGGGCATGTGGGCCTACACGCCATATGGGCCACACGGGCATGTGGGCCTATATTTTTGAAAATTTTCCTAGGGTCTCACGGGTCATTCCGATCGACTATGAGCCTACCGTAGGGTTGGTAAGGGCTAACCAAACCTTAAAAATGCAGATCTAATAGTCTGATATTCTGTCCTAAGTATGATAATGCTATGCATGTTTGATTATTCTGATATTTGTACATAAGCATGTTGAGCATGTCTAGTATGTTACTCTGTATCTGTTTCTATTTATGATTGTGGGGTGGGATTTGTATATGAGGAGGAAGTATTCTGTATGGCGATAATCGCCTATATTCTGGCAGCTTGGCTGCACATATATCTGGCATGTGTTGTAATGGTATGATATGGTGTGTAGGTATGGGTGGATGTTTTTAACCCCACATGGTGTGATGGGATGGTCGAGTTGGTGTGTAGAGGATGGGGGTAGGATTATATATATATCTAATTATGTGTCCTGTATCTGAAAAGGGCATGAGCCTGACTCTGTATATGTATGTTTACATGCTTAATTCTATTGGGTTGCATAATAAGGTTACGAAACTCACATCTGTTTGTCTATTCTGTCCAGGTAATCCACAGACTTAGGCGGATCAGTTCGACAGAACCTCTCGGTGACCACAAGTTTGTAAACTGATTAGGTTTATAGTTTTATTTTAAGGATTATTTCTTGATTTTTGTAATAATTAGACTCTCCGGACTTTTGGCTGGTTTTCTTTTGGATTTAGATTTTTGATTTAGTACTTAATTTGCAACTGATATCTAACAACTATGGTTTCTACTAAAACAAAGGTTTTCTAAAAATACTAACTGCTTTCTTTAAATACAATGTTTTCTATAAGCTCCCGCTATAAAACACATTTTAAGGTAAATTGATTAATTGAATAAATGTTTTAATAATGGATAAAGGCAAATAAGAGTTGAAAAACTAAAATGGTTTTAACATGTAGATTTCGTTATCAAAACCCATTCTTTGTGCCACCTTTGGATTTGGCCATAATGTCTAGGCCAGGTTTGGGATGTTACATTTAGTGGTATCAGAGTCAGGTTGAGAAAGTCGGTTGTAAGATTTTTGGTTTCAAAATTGTGTTTAAAAAAGAATTGGTTTTTAAATGATTTGAATAAATTGAGAAAATATGTGGTATACCGAGTCTCCGGCGCTAATCCTATAAGTATCTCTGTACTTAGATAAAACTGTTCTGAAAATACTATAGATAGCACTTTCTGAAACTGTACTAAAATAGCTAGAGACTGAAACCTCTGAAAACACTTCTAAACTTCTGATAATTTATGTGTAACACCCTAAAAATCTGAGTATTTAAATTTGCATGATTTTGGTGTTTAGATTTTAAAGGAAAAATCTTTTATTTTAATTTGGTGCTTATTGAAGTCTTTGAGAGGGTAAAGCATAATTTGAGGAAAGAATAAAATTTAATAATTGAGAATTTATTGAAGTGAAACAAAGGTGATTAAGACTTAAGCTAAATTATGTGCTAAGAGTGTCATAAAATGAGCATATGGCATGGTGGAGTTGGCGCATGGGTTCTAGCAAGGGGAAGAGGTTCAATCCTTGTATAGCACCTAGATAAAATTTTTGTTTTAATTTTCTGCTCATGGATAGGAAGTGTCGGCAATGATCAATTAAGGAAGGTGTTGACCATGTTATTTTTGGTTAGTGTATCAATGGATTAAGGAAACAACTAACTTATGGCATGGAATCAAAGGTTTAAGGAAAGATAGGGAACATAAGGCACATATCAAGGGAAATTTTGAAAGAAATCATGGCCAATTGACCATGTGCTGGACGGCAATTTGGTATAGGAGGGAGCCTAAATTTTGAGTTAGTTTTATGAGAAATTCTTTTCTCTCTTTGGTTGTTCTTTGCACTTTGTGCAGAATTTTATTTCCTCTCCTATCAACATTCTTCTTGGCGAATTTTGCATTTGGTAAAGCCAAAATCTTTTGACCATTTGGTCACTTTTATTCATCTTGTCAATTTTCTTTTGTATTCTCCTTGTCTTGAAATCATCCATACCAAAAAATCACTCTCTCTTTTTCTTTTGCCATGGTAAATGCACTAACTCCTAAAGGTCTATTTTTTATTTTTTTTCTTTCTTCTTTCATCTTCTTTTCTCTTTTAAATCAAACTACCTCATCATCATCTCCTTCTCATATTCTAATTATTTCAATCAAAGATTCTTCATCAAACATTCCTTTGGTCAATGCTATAGTGCCATAATCGAAATTTATTTTCTCTTTTCTTGGTTGCATAGCCAATTCTCCAACTCTCACAAACACCATCCTCAATCTTTTCTTTTCGATCGTGGATCATAGGTAAGGGTTCTTCTTTTCATTTTCGTTTTAATTAGTGATATTATGGCGAATATCATTGGTTTATTGAGGTCTTTTGGATTGATATAGCGTTCATACTAATAACGTTTCTTTCGTTATTATTTAGTGCAATAACGAGATTGGAATTCAAGTGATCGGAGAATCGTGGAAGCGTTGGAAACGTTTCATTGTGGTAAGGAAATCCTACTCTTTAAAATCTCTAGAATTATTGATATTATTTTAGATCTAACTAAATTCCTTTGGATCTTGAAGACTTTCAAAATAGGGAAGAAAAGGGCGGTGTTTAGTTATCGTAAGAGGGTGGATCTCAGTAAATCCCCATTCAAACGAAGAGCGGTTTGGCAAATCAGGATTTTCCACCGGGTTGCGGGCCATCTTCGAAGGAAGTCCATTATTCAAGTGGTGCGAACTTCCAACCATTATATCGTTGGTGGATTCTCGTGACGAGCGAATCATTAAACGAAGGAAAACCGAAAATCAAGTGATTCAAAATCAAGAGGGTAAGATTTTGGATCCATTATCGATTAAGATTATTTTCTAATTAGTTGTCTAACGAATCAAAATATATTTTAGGTCTTAGAGAGCGAGAAGGGTTAGTACTCACGGTATCGAGGTGTGTAATTTCACACTCATTATTTTTGGTTGGATGTCAAATTTGGGATGGAAGTAAATCGTAAAACGATTAGATCGGTAAAACGTAAAATTTATATTTTGACGAAAATGCGTAAAACGACTAAATCGTGAAAATTACGAAAACGCTCGAGAAATTAATTGTTATTATGAAAATTGGATGTTTCGTGAAAATGGGCCGAAATACTCTAGTTCGTGAAAATGGGCGTAAATACTCTAGTTCGTGAAAATGGGCAGAAATACTCTAGTTCGTGAAAATGGGCCATAAATACTCTAATTAGTGAAAATAGGCCGAAATACTCTAGTTCGTGAAAATGGTAGTAAATACTCTAGTTCGTGAAAATGAGCCAAAATACTCTAGTTCGTTAAAATTTAGCCAAAACACTCTAGTTTGGTAAATGGGCCAAAGCCCACTAAACCGCTAAATGGACAAATTGCTATAATTATGGGCCAAATGAAATGTTATTGATAAACCCACCATGTTATGTATTGTTAATAAATTTTATATTTTAAAGTACATGTATAATTGCATGGGTGGGATATATGAAGAGAAGAATGGCCAGTTGCCACAATATCGCTTATTGCTCTAGTTCTATGGCTTTCACACAATATCGGCTTATTGCCTCTAGTTCGGTGGCTCACCACAATATCGCTTATTGCTCTAGTTCGGTGGTTATGCCACAATATCGGCTTATTGCCTCTAGTTCGGTGGCTCTTCGCCACAATATAAACTTATTGCCTCTAGTTCGGTGGCTATGCCACAATTATAAAAAGGCTTAATGCCTACGATTGGTGTGATGGCGGGGTGGGTTGACTTGATCCCCACAGGTGTGATGGTTGGTACGGGGGTGTTAGCGGATGGATATTAGGTATGGGCTGGGAATTTCATTTTACATGCATTATTAATTGTGTTAATTCATGATATATTGTTGAATTCTGAATTGGGCTCAAGCCCAGCATTATGTCCTGATAATCTGGCCCAATAATGGTGGTAGGTGAGTTACACACTGAGTTCTAAGTAACTCATCCCCTTTAAATTCTTTCCATCTCAGGTAATGGAAATTGATGTGGACTTGGGCCGAGGATGACTTCGTGGAGGCCATACTGCGAGAGAGGGTTATTTAAACTCTGAACTTTCAATAAATATTTTTTTTCTATTATGGATTATTGTAATAAGGGCCTCTATAAATAACTTATGGATTTTATGTGTGTTTGGGTTTTAAACTAAACTTTGGACTTTTTAATTAAGGGCTGTGATTTTATGATGCTTTATTAAAATAAATTTTGGTTTTCAAGTATACGAAATTCTTTTATAAATATTTTATTATAGTCAATTCATTAACAAACTATTTAAAAGTTTTGATAATACAATGATTTTCAACTAATGTTTTCAAATATTATCAAATTCCAATACTCTTCTATTTATTTATTTTAAAACCTGAAATTTATATTGAAGTTTTCAACTTATTGCAAATTTAAAGATAACTCGATTCATGTGACAAACCAAATCTAGTCTCAACGCATAGACCGGGTTTGGGGTGTTACATTTAGTGGTATCGAGCCCGTTTCAAAAACTTCAGTACAGTAGTTTGGGTTCAAAATAATTTACGTATGAAAACGCCAATGATATTTCTTAAAGATCAGTATGGCACCACAAGCATCCGGCAACAAGTCAAGTAAGTATTTACTACTTAATGATTACTATGATATGATCATAGGAACACTCTAGAACTTCTAGTTTTAGATATGAAAAATCATAGAGATTGAGACTATAGGATATGTTGCGAAAACAAACTTTATATCTCAAATCTCATAAAATATCGTTAATAAACACCGAAACAAAATTTCTGATTCATAAAACTTGTAATCAGATAAACGAACAAACTATCATGAGCACTAGAGGACGTGGTCGTGGACGCGTAGACGTGGCGTGGTAGAGGCCGAGGTGCTACAACCTGAAGCACCAAATCATATGCGAGTGGGCGACTTGCGTCAATTGAAAGTGAGACCGGATCACGCGATCACATGGAAGAAGATCATGCATTGACTCAAGCAATGCTTCGAGTCTTGGAAAGGGTCACTGGAACTAGAATTGGGCCAACAACTCGTGGGTCAATTTGAGGCGACTTAAGGCGAATAATGCGAAGTTTTCGAGGTGTCTCTCGTGTAGCTCGAATGTGGCGAATCTCGCTCAAGTCGTGGAACGGATTATGGATGATATGGAATGCACGGTTGAGCAAAACCGAGAGGAGCTGTATCCTTATTAAGAGATGAGGCGACGGTGGTGACTCACCGCTCGAGAAGGCACCTTTGCCGCACGATTAATCGGGAATTCTTTAAAGCCGCCTTCCAAGGAAAATACGTTGGAACGAGCTATGTAGACGCTCAAGGAAGGAATTTCAATCTTGTCCAAGGAAGTAAGACCGTGGCGACATATGAAGTCGAAGTTTTTACGTCCGAGCCGTTATGCCCGGACAATTGTAGCAATGATCATGAACGTTGTATGCGTTTGAGGATGGACTTAATGATGAGTGAGGGTTCGATTGCTCATGAAAGTCGTAAATTTTTCCACTCGTGGAGAAGGCCAAAATAGCCAAGAGGCTAAGAACTCGAACAGCGTAACCGAGAAAGATCCCAAATAAGAGAGACACAAGAATCGTTCTTCCAAGAGATTTCAAGAAACCGGAATGATGAATCGCCAAGGCGTAACCCGGTAGCAAATAATCAAAGTCGAGATTGCACCGTGTGGGAAGAGACATTTTGGGGAATGTTGAGGAAAACGGGCATGCTACAAATGCGGTTCAATGGAACATCAAGACAAAAGTTGTCCTTGATTTAATGGATACGACTCAAGAAGTCCGTAATAATGATGCACAAACGGTCGAGGTAATCAGCCACCACCGAGAGGACGTGGACCGGTCGTGGTGGTAATGGGCTGGTCGTGGTCAAGGTGCACCGGTCGAGGCAATGGTAATAGAGAAATCGGGATGCAAGATAGCACGGATGGTTTATGCGGTAGACGCCATGAGGACGGCAATGCACTGATGTGATAACTGAGTGCGTTCTTCATTTTTGATGTACTGTTATTGCTTTAATAGATATTGGCTCTACCCATTCATACGTAGCTAGTGCCATATCTGAAACCTCAATTTAGAATCCAAATTACCAAAATGAGATGATGATGTCACCCTTTAGGATGATCGGTCTTAGTTAATAAAATATTTAAAGACGTGCCCTTAAAATCCAAGAGGAAGTATTCTTAGCAAATTTGATGGAACTACCTTTCATGAAGTTCGATCTCATTCTCGCATGGATTGGTGGTAAAACATCGGGCGAATTGGATTGTCTTTGAAAATGAATGTCGATGAAGGACCTCGGATGATAAGGAAGTCATAATGATTGGTGAACAAAAGAACTATCCGACAAATGTGGTATCGCATTAAAAGTCGAGAAGTTGGTGCGGAAAGGATACGAGCATTCCTAGCCTTTATCTCTTTGTGGATGCCAAGGAATTATCCGTGAATGATGTGAGGACGGTGAAGGAATTTCCGATGTATTTCTGAAGAACTTCCTTGTATACCTCGGATCGGGAAGTAGAATTTGGCATTGAGCTTTTGCCCGGGCACCTCCGATGTCCATTGCTCCTATAGAATGGCGCCGAAGAGTTGGTGAGCTCAAAGCTCAAATTCAAGAATTGCGGATCGGGGATTCATTCGACCAAGTGTGTCTCGTGGGAGCACCGGTCTTGTTCGTCAAGAAGAAGGATGGATCGATGCGTATGTGCATTGACTACGACAGTTGAATAAATTGACGATCAAGAATCGGTATCCTCTGCCGAGAATTGACGACTGCTTGATCAATTAAAAGGAGCTTGAGTTTTCCAAGATTGATTTAAGGTCGGTTATCACCAACTTAGGGTGAAAGAAGCGACATTTATAAGACGGCATTTCGGACACGTTATGGACACTATGAGTTTGTGGTGATGCCGCTTGATTAACTAATGCACCAAATGCATTTATGGACATGATGAACTGAGTCTTTCAACCATATTTAGACCGGTTTGTGGTAGTGTTCATAGATGATATATTGGTTTATTCGAGAAATGAGGAGGAACATGACCAGATTTGCGATAGTATTACAATTACTTCGTGATAAGCAATTGTATGACAAATTTGGTAAATGCGAATTTTGGCTAAAGGAGGTGACTTTCCTTGGTCATGTAGTATCACCAAGGAATAAGGTGGATCCTCGGAAAATTGAGGCTATTCGGATTGGAAACCACCAACATCGATGGTGAAATTCAAGTTTCTTAGTGCAATTGGATACTATAAACGCTTTTGTAGGGGTTTTTCGTTGATTGTCGCACCTAACTAAATTGTTGCGTAAAGGAGCTCCGTATATCCGGACCGAAAAGCAAGAGAGTTTTGAGAAATTGAAGAAGATCTGGCGAAGCTCCAGCTTTAATTCAACCCGAGGTCGGGAAAGAATTTATCGCTTATTGTGATGCGTCTCACACGGGTCTGGGTTGTGTATTGATGCAAAATGGAAAAGTGGTGGCCTATGCTTCTCGTCAATTGAGACCACACGAAGTAAACTACCCTACTCATGATTTGGAGTTAGCTGCCGTTGTCTTTGCTCTAAAGATTTGGAGGCACTATCTCTATGGTGAGAAGTCCATAATCTACACGGATCACAAAAGTCTTAAATACCTCCTTACCCAGAAGGAATTGAATTTAAGACAAAGAAGATGGGTAGAATTGTTAAAAGATTACGATTTCTCCATCGAATACCATCCTGGAAAGGCTAACGTGGTAGCTGTCGCGTTAAGTCGTAAGGCGATATCTGAATTAAGAGCTCTGTTTGCCCATTTGAGTCTCAGACGAGGATGGCGCTTGTTAGCGTAACTTGTGTGAAACCTCTGTGGTGGAACAAATCAAGGAAAAAGTACATCGATGAGAAGTTGGGACCTTTATCGACAAGTTGAAAATGGTGAAATTGAGGATTTTGGAATAAACACGGAGGGTGTGTTGTGCTTTCGAGGAGAGAATGCATGCTAAGGATCTAGATTTGAGGCAATTGATTCTACGGAGGTGCATAGTAGCCCTTATGCTATGCATCCGGAGGAAATAAGATGTATCGAGATCTCCGTGAACGATATTGGTGGCGGGGTTGAGCGTGAGATTACGAGTTTGTGGGAAAATGTTTGACTTGTCGCCAAGTGAAGGCGTAACATCAATTACCGTCTGGATTGTTACAACCAATAAAGATTCCTCTTTGGAAATGGGAGCGGATAACTATGGATTTTGTTAGTGGGTTACCGTTAACACCTACTAAGAAAAATTCCGCTTTGGGTAATTGTTGATCGGTTGACTAAGACCGCTCATTTCTTGCCGTTAGACGGATTATTCATTGCGGTTGGCGAAACTTTACGATCCAAAATTGTGAGGTTGCATGGGGTGCGATTCTATTATATCGGATAGGGACCCTAGGTTTACATCACGATTCGAAAGCTCGCATGAAGCCTTGGGGACGGTTGAATTTCAAAGACGTTTTCATCCTCACCGATGGTCATCGAGAGAGTAATTCAAATATTGGAAGATATGTTAAGAGGATGTGTAATCGACTTGAGGGTAGTTGGGAGGATTATCTACCACCGCGTAATTCACAGATATAACAACGACTATCGGTCTAGCATTCAGATGGCACCTTACGAGGCATTGTATGGTCGTAAGTGTCGCTCTCCTTTTGTTGGACCGAGTTGGGCGAAAGATGATGTTAGGTCCCGAGATGATATCTCGAGATGAGGATAAGGTAAAAGTTATTCGAGCACGGTTGAAAGAAGCCTCGATAGATGTAAGTCGACGCAGATCCAAGCGAAGGAACATCGAGTATAGTGTGGGAGATCGGGTTTTCTTGAAGGTATCTCCTTGGAAAAAGATCTTTAGATTCGGAAGGAAGGGCAAGCTAAGTCCTAGATATATTGGACCTTATCGTGTCTTTGAAACGTGTTGGTCCAAAGGCATATCGATTGAGTTACCTCCGAGTTAGATCAAATTCACAATGTCTTTCATGTTTCCATGTTGAGGCATTATAGATCGGATCCTTTGCACATTATACCTGTAGAGGAATTGAGTGAATTCAGATTTGTCCTTTGAAGAAGAACCATGGAAATCCTAGAACGAGATGTCAAGGTATTAAGGAAGAAAACCGTGCTGTTGGTCAAAGTTCTATGGCGTAACCACGAGTGGAAGAAGCTACGTGGGGAGCCAGAGGATGCAATTCGGCAACAATACCTCACCTTTTTCAACTGTAAATTTCGAGGACGAAATTTTCTTTAAGGAGGTAGAGTTGTAACACCTAAAAATCGAGTATTTAAATTTGCATGATTTTGGTGTTTAGATTTTAAAGGAAAAATCTTTATTTTAATTTGGTGCTTATTGAAGTCTTTGAGAGGGTAAAGCATAATTTGAGGAAAGAATAAAATTTAATAATTGAGAATTTATTGAAGTGAAACAAAGGTGATTAAGACTTAAGCTAAATTATGTGCTAAGAGTGTCATAAAATGAGCATATGGCATGGTGGAGTTGGCGCATGGGTTCTAGCAAGGGGAAGAGGTTCAATCCTTGTATAGCACCTAGATAAAATTTTGTTTTAATTTTCGCTCATGGATAGGAAGTGTCGGCAATGATCAATTAAGGAAGGTGTTGACCATGTTATTTTGGTTAGTGTATCAATGGATTAAGGAAACAACTAACTTATGGCATGGAATCAAAGGTTTAAGGAAAGATAGGGGAAACATAAGGCACATATCAAGGGAAATTTTGAAAGAAATCATGGCCAATTGACCATGTGCTGGACGGCAATTTGGTATAGGAGGGAGCCTAAATTTTGAGTTAGTTTTACTGAGAAATTCTTTTCTCTTTGGTTGTTCTTTGCACTTTGTGCAGAATTTTATTTCCTCTCCTATCAACATTCTTCTTGGCGAATTTTGCATTTGGTAAAGCCAAAATCTTTTGACCATTTGGTCACTTTTATTCATCTTGTCAATTTTCTTTGTATTCTCCTTGTGCGAAATCATCCATACCAAAAAATCAGTCTCTCTTTTCTTTGCCATGGCGAATGCACTAACTCCTAAAGGTCTATTTTTATTTTTTTCTTTCTTCTTTCATCTTCTTTCTCTTTGAAATCAAACTACCTCATCATCATCTCCTTCTCATATTCTAATTATTTCAATCAAAGATTCTTCATCAAACATTCCTTTGGTAGAATGCTATAGTACCATAATCAAATTTATTTTCTCTTTTCTTGGTTGCATAGCGAATTCTCCAACTCTCACAAACACCATCCTCAATCTTTTCTTTTCGATCGTGGATCATAGGTAAGGGTTCTTCTTTTCATTTTCGTTTTAATTAGTGATATTATGGCCGAATATCATTGGTTTATTGAGGTCTTTTGGATTGATATAGCGTTCATACTAATAACGCTTTCTTTCGTTATTATTTAGTGCAATAACGAGATTGGAATTCAAGTGATCGGAGAATCGTGGAAACGTTGGAAACGTTTCATTGTGGTAAGGAAATCCTACTCTTTAAAATCTCTAGAATTATTGATATTATTTTAGATCTAACTAAATTCCTTTGGATCTTGAAGACTTTCAAAATAGGGAAGAAAAGGGCGTGTTTAGTTATCGTAAGAGGGTGGATCTAGAATCCCCATTCAAACGAAAGAGCGGTTTGATGATCGGGATTTTCCACCGGGTTGGGCCATCTTAGAAGGAAGTCCATTATTCAAGTGGTACGAACTTAGAACCATTATACGCTGGTGGATTCTCGTGACGAGCGAATCATTAAACGAAGGAAAACCGAAAATCGAAGTGATTCAAAATCAAGAGGGTAAGATTTTGGATCCATTATCGATTAAGATTATTTTTACGAATTAGTTGTCTAACGAATCAAAATATATTTTAGGTCTTGGGAGCGAGAAGGGTTAGTACTCACGGTATCGAGGTGTGTAATTTCACACTCATTATTTTTGGTTGGATGTCAAATTTCGGTATGGAAGTAAATCGTAAAACGATTAGATCGGTAAAACGTAAAAATTTATATTTTGACGAAAATGCGTAAAACGACTAAATCGTGAAAATTATGAAAATACTCGAGAAATTAATTGTTATTATGAAAATTGGATGTTTCGTGAAAATGGGCCGTAAATACTCTAGTTCGTGAAAATGGGCCGTAAATACTCTAGTTCGTGAAAATGGTAGTAAATACTCTAGTTAGTGAAAATGGGCCGTAAATACTCTAATTAAGTGAAAATAGGCCGTAAATACTCTAGTTCGTGAAAATGGGCCGTTAATACTCTAGTTCGTGAAAATGAGCCAAAATACTCTAGTTCGTTAAAATTTAGCCAAAACACTCTAGTTTGGTAAATGGGCCAAAGCCCACTAAACCGCTAAATGGACAAATTGCTATAATTATGGGCCAAATGAAATGTTATTGATAAACCCACCATGTTATGTATTGTTAATAAATTTTATATTTTAAAGTACATGTATAATTGCATGGGTGGGATATATGAAGAGAAGAATGGCCATTGCCACAATATCTATTATTGCCTCTAGTTCTAAGTGGCTTCGCCACAATATCGGCTTATTGCCTCTAGTTCGGTGGTTTCGCCACAATATCGCTTATTGCCTCTAGTTCGGTGGTTATGCCACAATATCGACTTATTGCCTCTAGTTCGGTGGTTTCGCCACAATATCGACTTATTGCTCTAGTTCGTGGCTATGCCACAATTATAAAAAGGCTTAATGCCTACGATTGGTGTGATGGCGGGTGGGTTGACTTGATCCCCAGGTGTGATGGTTGGTACAGGGGTGTTAGAGGATGGATATTAGGTATGGGTATGGGAATTTCATTTTACATGCATTATTAATTGTGTTAATTCATGATATATTGTTGAATTTCAATTGGGCTCAAGCCCAAAGATTATGTCCCGATAATCGCCCAATAATGGTGGTAGGTGAGTTACACATCGAGTTCTAAGTAACTCATCCCTTTAAATTCTTCCATCTCGTAATGGAAATTGATGTGGACTTGGGCGAGGATGACTTCGTGGAGGCCATCTGCGAGAGGGTTATTTAAACTCCGAACTTTCAATAAATATTTTTTTTCTATTATGGATTATTGTAATAAGGGCCTCTATAAATAACTTATGGATTTTATGTGTGTTTGGGTTTTAAACTAAACTTTGGACTTTTTAATTAAGGGTGTGATTTTATGATGCTTTATTAAAATAAATTTTGGTTTTCAAGTATCTGAAATTCTTTTATAAATATTTTATTATAGTCAATTCATTAACAAACTATTTAAAAGTTTTGATAATACAATGATTTTCAACTAATGTTTTCAAATATTATCAAATTCGAATACTCTTCTATTTATTTATTTTAAAACCTGAAATTTATATTGAAGTTTTCAACTTATTGCAAATTTAAAGATAACTCGATTCATGTGACAAACCAAATCTAGTCTCAACGCATAGACCGGGTTTGGGGTGTTACATTATGCATACCATATCTGCTAATATATACTGAAACTGATGTATAAAATTTTATAATGTAGATAAAATTTGAATTATACAATGAGCACTCGTGGAACTCGCAGACTTGGTGTTCGTTGCATCGTGGTAGAGGTCGTAGGGAACTCGAGCTAAGTCTTCTTCTTTCGGTAGTATGCCAAATCTAGATATGAGTGAGACACAGGTTTCACCTACTACTGAGACTGGGTCTCAAAGCCATTCGACTGGGGACGACGCACTGTCCCAGGCCATTTTGAGGATATTAGAGTGGGCCGCTGGGCCCTATTCTGGATCTGGGGGTTGTGGGTCCGTAACTAAATGACTTCGGTCTTATGGAGCTGAGCTATTTAGGGGTGTCACTGGAGTCGCCCTTAAAGTGGCCGAGTATTGGTTGAAGGCCATTGAGAGGATTATGAACGATTTAAACTGTACTCCCATGCAGAAACTGAAGGGTTGATCATTGTTTTGTCGAGTTTTAAAATTTATAAAGAGAATGATCGAACCTGGAAACTAACTCTGACAATGACTTAAGGCAAGTGCACCTATCGAACAGTAGTATAGCTTAGGCAAGATCGGATTGTCAAACCCAAAAGAACTAAAAGTATTAATACTAACCTTATTTCTATTATTTAGCCTAAATATTAAGTGATTGGTTGTTTAATCTAAATTAACTAACTACTAAGCTAAAGATGCAAAGACAAAAAGAATGAATTGGGGAAATACTATTAGGAAAACTCAGTTGATTAAGACGATACCCTTAGGAAGAATCCACCAAGACTTCAATTGTTATTTAACACTGAACCAGACGATTTATTCACTTGACTTGATTCGTAGGATTCCCTAATTTATATTAAACCCTCTCTCGAGGCAAATTACGTCTAACCCTAGGTTGATTAATTGAAATCTCTTTCTAATTAAAACCCTAGAATTGCATTAACTCTATCTATGGACTCCTATATTAGGTTTCACCCTAATCCGGCAAAATCTTGTCACCCTATCTCTAGATGCGGGATCAACTCCACTTAATTATGCTAGATCTACTCTTAGACAGGGACTTTTGCTCCACCACCTAAGCACATTCAACTTGAATCAATAATTCAGAAATATTAACACAAGAATTAAGCACACATAATTAAGAACAAATCAAATATTTATCATATAGTTCAGAAAACAATAACAAGATCCATCTTAAGTTTCATCCCCTTCAGGTATCTGATGGGTTTAGTTCATAATAATAAAAGAAAGCATCTCAGAAGAAAAGATAAAATAAAACATAAGGAATCCCTAAAACTCCCTAAAAGAATTAAAGGAGAAATCTGTCGTCTTGAGTAGAATTTCGGCTTCTTGAGATGGATAAACTGGCTATCCTTAAGTGATTCCCACATATCTAACATTTTAGCTCGGCTCCTTGGCCTAGCTAACCGCCAAAAGCCCTGACAGAAGGCTTCTACCGAGCTCTTCCTTTAAGTTGCCCTCTAGGGTGTTTATATAGACATTGAGATGCTTTACTTGGGCCCACATATCCTAATTCAAGTAGAATTCCTACTAGGGTGTTTGAATAGGCTTTGGAATGTGTTTCTTTGCCTCTAAGTATCTTATTCCGAGTAAAACTCCTCTTGGCCGCGACAGGGACATGCCTATGGCACACGCCCATGTGAATCCATTTCAAGCCGCGGTTGAGTCTGATAATGAGGCACGGTCGTGTGTTTCGAGGGTTAGGCCGTGTTCTAGTCTATCAATGAGGCACGACCGTGTGGTCATGGGCCTAGGCCATGTCGATTTATATTTTGGCCCAATTTGGTCCGTTTTAAGCCTGTTTCTTGTTCTTTTCATCTTCCGATGCTCTCCTAAGTATAAAACATGAAAACAACGGATTGAAAGCACCAAATTACATAATTCAAGGCTTAAATCATCCAAAAGCATGGTAAACGTGGGCCTAAACTATGTTACTTTTACGGTTTATCAAATACCCCCACACTTAAGCTTTTGCTTGTCCTCAAGCAAAATTCTCAACTTACAATTAAGACGACCTTTCCACAATTCATAATTCTCATTAACAATGCCTCATCATAATACATAGACAATTCATACATGAATAATTTAACTCAAAGACTCCTAAAGATTCAAACAATCTAAGTCATATATTTGTAGCATGAAAACATAGGTGTTTCCTTTTATCTAAATAATTGCCTTTGATTTAAAACCGACAAGGATTGACATCCTCACTAAAGATTCACTCAAAGCACTCGAAGTGTTTAAGGTTCAAGAATAAGCACTCATAAGTCAAACCTAAAAATTAATCCCATAGGCTTGCCTGAATATCAAATCTCCACCACTATAATATGAGATGATACACAAATCAAAAGGTCTTTAACAGGGTTGTAACGGGGCTTGGGTTAATGGTGTGGATAAAGGCTAAATTAGAAGGGTTAGAATCGAGATTGAATTGACAAATTACCTAACTTTAGAAAAATGAACTAATAACCTGAATAATTATATCACACAAAATTTAAAATACTAATAATACGAGCTTCTTCTTCAAGATGTTGAATTTAGACATGTAAGCTCTTAGAACATAGAACTAATAATGAATATACTTTGTTTTTTTAGATAACGCTAGCACAGATTACATAAGAAAGAACTTTTATAATTGAAATAATATAATTGAGCAACTTATCAAATCAATTCTCGATAGAAGGGTAGTCAAAGGAATGGTGATAACAAATACGAGCGGGGTTTTGGGTTAATATGAGTGGTGAATCAATAAAAAGGGTTGTTAGGATCAAAGAGGTTCACTAGGAGTTAATTATGTAGGTAGGCTTTTTAGTGGAGTGAGTGGGTTAAAACCCAGGTGCCTTTATCATCTCAGCATATCAAATCAAAAATGTGCTCTTAACATGTATAATCGAGGCAAGTTCTAGAATAACAGTTCAATGCTGACACATTCATAATAAAAAAGTAAGCATGAAAAAGAATATATGCTTTTAAGGCTCAAAATCTCACAAAAATTATGGGTATTTGACATCAATCCCTGTGAATTTCAAACTTCAAGGTAACATTCAAATTCAGTTCGACAACCTAGGAAATTTTTTATTCTTGAAAAATAGACTTATCATGCTTGATTCTCTAGTATCTTAAAGTTTAAATCATCAATGCACAATTAACTATGACTTAATCTAAAACATATCAATAAAAATCATAAATTAAAAGAAATTTCCTCCAAATTAGTAATATGAGAAACTTACTTTAGAATAAAGCATAATTCAAGTATTTGGGAATAATGCAAAAAGTTAGACACAAACTTTCACCCCCACACTTAAGATGTACATTGCCCTCATTGTACAAAGATAGATAATATCAAAATAATCATAAAATCATAAGATTGGGAGAGAAGTGAAAATTCTTGAATTTTGGATGAAGTCAATGAAAAGAAACCGGATAAGATTGGAGGTGAACGTGGGGAAGCGTCTCGAACCATTTGAAATTGAATCCTTGAAGCAGCCGCTCGGATTTTATATATCCTAAGCTAAATCTAAATTGCATGAAGAATAAGAAGAAAATAATAAAGAAAATAAAAATAAAAATAAATAATGGAAAATGAAAGAAGAAATACAAATGGAAAAGAGAAGGGAAGAAGGGGTTTTAAATAGAGATGCATCCCACGCCCATGTCCTTCCTGTGGTGCCCACACGACCACGGCCATGGCCATATGCAAGGTCGTGTGGTCTGGAAATATGTACTTTTGGTTTATTTGAATGCTAAAAAGGGAAAGTAAAAATAAAAATGGGGTCAGTACTCGGGTTGCCTCCCGAGAAGCGCTCATTTAAAGTCTTGACTAGACTTACTTTTTATTTGTAGGTCATGGTGGTTTGAGGAGCTGAAAATCCTTTCTCATGTGATCAACTCGATTTTTGATATAAAGTTTAAGTCGAGTAGTGTTTACCTCAAAAGTGCTGAATTTAGAATTGCTTACCTTGACTGTCCCATATAGGAAGACATTAAGTACTTTAAAGGTGATTTCTTCATTTGTTTTGATGTATAAAGTGGTAATTTGAGGGTCTTCCTTATTCATCAATACCTGATCCCCTATTTTGAAGTGATTTTTTGTTCCTATCAGCTCATCTGGGGGTTCCTTTGGTTTTTCTTCGGGCGATTTCGATTTCTCTTTAAAGTGTGTCTTGCACTCTTCTAGTTTGTCGACCTTAAGGCTTTGTTCCTCATGTAATTCTTCTTTATTGGCACGAGGTCTATGGTTCGGCTCAAGTCTGTGACTTTGTGGTGGATCCCGTGGTGAAAGGTGAACAAATTGGTCATCAACTGAATTTACTTTCTCGCCTTCATCAATTGATTTCTTGGTCGAGTCAAGAGCTTGTAGACTGATCGATTCGTCACCTACACGAAGAATGAGTTCTCCTGTGCCAACATTAATTTTAGTCCTGGCAGTTGCTAAAAAGGGTATTCCTAAAATTAAAAGAATTGAATTATCCTCATCCATGTTTAAGACAACAAAATCTAGTGGGAAAACGAATTTATCAATTTTTACAAGAACATCTTCGATAATACCCCTAGGAATTCTAATAGTTTTATTAGCTAATTTAATACTCATCCTAGTTTGTTTGGGTTTCCCTAGACCTAGCTGCTTAAACATTTTATAAGGCATGACATTTATACTTGCCCTTAAATAAGGCAAAGCATTATCAACTGTTAGTCTACCAATTAAACATGGAATTGTAAATCTCCATGGATCTTTTAGCTTCCGTGGTAGTCTATTTTGTAGAATTGCTGAGCACATTGCGTTTAATTCCATATGTAGCTCCTCGTCTAACTTACGCTTGTTCGTTAAGAGTTGTTTTAAAAATTTCCTCGAATCTGGCATCTGTGAAAGAGCTTCAAGAAGCGGTAAGTTAATATGTAATTTATTTAAAAGTTTAAAAAACTTACCAAATTGTTCCTCTATATTATCTCTCTTCATCGCTTCGGGATAAGGTATACGGGGTTGGTACTTTTTGATTATCGATTTTGGTTTTTCTTGTGTTTCCTCAACTTTACCTTCTTCTACCTCACTTTCTTGTATTGAATTGGGTTCATCTAACCCTACATTTTCCTGATTTGTTATGGCTTGGATTTGCTCCTTTGGGTTTATCTCAGTGTTGTTTGGTAGACGCCCTTGCGGTCGCTCGGAAATTAACTTTGCAAGTTATCCAACTAACTTAGTAATTTCCCTAACTGACTTAGTAAGTTCCCCAACTTGGTTCTTGATCCCTTCAATCGATGTTTGTTGGTTTTTAAGTGTTGTCTCAATGTCTTGGAAATGGTTTTTCATGGCTGCCATGAATTTTGTAAGCATCTCTTCAAGGTTCAGCTTCTTTTATTGTGGATATAGATGATTTTGGAAATCTTGAGGAGGTTGTTGTCTTTGATTTCCTTGATTTCCTTGACCTCCCCATGAAAAATATGGGTGGTTCCTCCAACCTGGATTATAAGTATTACTATAAAGGTTATTATTAGATCTGAAATTATTACCTATATAGTTCATCTATTCACTTTCTGTGCCCGGTTGGTAGGGTGGGTACTCAGGATTTGCCACAGTTCCACTTGCGTCGCACTGCATTACTGGATGTACCTGTGAAGAACACAAACTATCAAGCTTTTTATTCATCATCTCTACCTGTGTTGATAGCATGGTTACTGCATCGAGATTGAAAACTCTGACTGATTTTGTTGGTTTTGTCCTTGTAACCTGCCACTGATAATTATTCAGTGGCATCTCTTTAATAAACTCGTAGTCTGCTTCAGGAGTTCTGTTGTTTAGGGTTCCACCGGCGACTGAATCAATTAGTTGCCTCGTTGAGGGGTTTACACCGTTATAGAAGTTTGGACTTGGAGCCATAAGGGTAAACCATGGTGTGGACACCTTCTCAAGAGATCCTTGTATCTCTCCCATGCGTCGTATAATATCTCTAAATCTATCTGCACAAAAGAAGAGATATCATTTCGTAATTTGGCCATTTTGGCCGGTGGGAAATATTTTAATAAAAAATTTTTGGTCATTTGATCCCATGTGGTGATTGACCCTCATGGTAACGAGTTTAACCACTGCTTGGCTTTATTCCTTAATAAAAAGGGAAATAACCGAAGACGTATGGCATCATTAGAAATGCCATTTATTTTGAAGGTATCACAAAACTCTAAAAAATTAGCTATATGGGCATTTGGGTATTCGTCCTGCAAACCATCAAATTGAACAAATTGTTGAATCATTTGTATAGTGTTAGGCTTTAATTCAAAATTATTAGTAGCTATAGTAGGCCTAACAATACTCGATTCTGCTCCTATTAAATGAGGTTAGCATAATCATACATAGTTCCACAGCAACGGTGCCAAAAACTTGATCATTGTTTTGTCGAGTTTTAAAATTTATAAAGAGAATGATCGAACCTGGAAACTAACTCTGACAATGACTTAAGGCAAGTGCACCTATCAAACAATAGTATAGCTTAGGCAAGACTGGATTGTCAAACCCAAACAAACTAAAAGTACTAATACTAACCTTCTTTCCATTATTTAGCCTAAATATTAAGTGATTGGTTGTTTAATCTAAATTAACAAACTACTAAGCTAAAGACGCAAAGACAAAAAGAATGAATTGGGGAAATACTGTTGGGAAAACTCAATTGATTAAGATGATACCCTTAGGAAGAATCCACCTAGACTTCACATGTTTTTTAACACTGAACCAGACAATTTATTCACTTGACTTGATCTATAGGATTCCCTAATTTTTATGAAACCCTCTCTCGAGGTGAATAACGTCTAACCCTAGGTTGATTAATTGAAATCTCTTTCTAATTAAAACCCCTAGTATCGCATTAACTTGATCTATGGACTCCCATATTAGGTTTCACCCTAATCCGGTAAAATCTCGTTACCCTATCTCTAGGCGCGCGATCAACTCCACTTAATTATGCTAGATCTACTCTTAAACAGGGACTTTTGCTCCACCACCTAAGCACATTTAGCTTGAATCAATATCCCAAAAATATTAGCACAAGAATTAAGCACACATAATTAAGAACAAACTAAATATTTATCATATAGTGCAGAAAACAATAATAAGATCCATCTTACGTTTCATCCCCTTCAAGTATCTGAAAGGTTTAGTTCATAACAATAAAATAAAACATCTCAGAAGAAAAGATAAAACAAAACATAAGAAATCGATAAAACTCCCTGAAGGAATTGAAGGAGAAATCTGCCGTCTTGAGTAGAATTTCGACTTCTTGAGATGGATCAACTGGCTATCCTCGAGTGATTCCCACAAATCTAACTTTTCTAGCTCGGCTCCTTGGCCTAGCTAACTGCTAAAAGCCCTGACAGAATGCTTTTACTGAGCTCTCCCTTTAAGTTGCCCCCTAGGGTGTTTATATAGTCATTGAGATGCTTTACTTGGTCCCTACATATCCTAATTCAAGTAGAATTCCTACTAGAGTGTTTGAATAGGATCTGGAATGTGTTTCTTTGCCTTCAAGTATCCTATTACGAGTAAAACTTCTCTTGGTCGCGGCAGGGACACACCCATGGTATACGCCCATGTGAATCGATTTCAGGCCATGGTCGAGTCTGATGGTGAGGCACGGTCATTTGTTTTAGGGCTCAAGCCGTGTTCTAGTCTATCAATGAGGCACGGCCGTGTGGTCATGGGCCCAGGCCGTGCTGATTCCTATTTTAGCCTAATTTGGTTCGTTTTAAGCCTGTTTCTCGTTCTTTTCATCTTCTGGTGCTCTCTTGAGTATAAAACATGAAAACAATGGATTGAGAGCACCAAATTACATAATTTAAGGCTTAAATCATCCAAAAGCATGCTAAACGTGGGCCTAAAATATGTTACTTTTACGGTTTATTAAGGGTGCAGCCTATTTGCTTCGCGACGAGGCATATCAGTGGAGGTTAACGGTTAAGGATGGTACTCAACATGACCGTCTAGACTGGAATATCTCTAAGACCACCTTCCAAAGTAAGTACGTAGGGGCGAGCTACGTGGATGCTCGAAGAAGTGAGTTCATGAATCTCATACAAGGCGATAGATTAGTGGATAAGTATGAGGTTGAGTTTTTGAGGTTGAGCCACTACGCTCGAGGCATGGTGGCATCTAAGTATGAGAAGTGTGTCCATTTTGAGGAGGGTTCTGATTGCTCCACAGAGAGAGCGTGAGTTTGTAGTTCTGCATAAGGCAAAGATTGCCAAAGAGGTTAAGCGCGTGGAATGCCAAAATAGGGACCGAGAGAGAGGCAAGAATAAGAGGGATTCAGAGCCCTTTAGTTTTGTTCAGAGGCATAAGAAAAGGCCAGACCTGATGGGCCGGTTAGAGTAGTGGTTCCTGTTGCTCCAACTGGGATTCAACCTAGTGGAGACTTTGGTAGGCGCCATCGAGGCGAGTGTTGGAGGAGGATTTGGGATTGTCTGAGGTGTAGGTCTTTTGTGCATTGGATTTGAGAGTGTCCACAGGCAGATCAGATGCAAGCTTTGAGAATTGGTTCTGTACAGCCTTAGAGGGCAGTTCAACAGCCATCTAAGGGCCATGAATCGGCTAAAGGTGGTATGGTATGGGTCATGGGTAGAAAGCACCCGGAAGAGGTGCTGGTCAGACTGAGGCAAGGCAGCCTATGTTGGTTTATACTACTTGAAGCTGAAAGGATGTGGATGCTCTAGATGTTATCATCGATACGTTCTTAATTTTTGATGTACCTTATACTACTTTGATAGACGTAGGTTCTACACATTCCTATGTAGCTAGTTTTGTATTTGAAACTTGGAATTTTTTTCGAGAGAACTTTTAGTGAGATCACTATATTAAGTCTGTTGGGGGCAATCTGTTCAGGTTAATAAGCTTTATAGTGATGATCCATTAGTGGTGCAATGTGCTATTTTTCTAGAAAATTTGATGGAGCTTTTGTTTAGGGAGTTCTACTTAATTCTAGGTATGGACTAGTTGGTTGAGCACCGTGTTAGCTTGGGCTATCATCTAAGAGGATTGTTCTAAGGACTGAAGATGATAAAGAAGTGGTTGTGATAGGTAAGCATGTAGATTATCTGTCCAACGTGATCTCCGTACTTGTGGCTGAGAAATTGGTTTGGAGGGTGTGAGGCGTATTTGGCTTATGTCAATATTTCTACTTCTGGGAACTCTTTTGTCGGGGATATTAAAACAGTAAGGAATTTTTTGGATGTCTTTACTAAGGAGTTATCGGGTTTACCTCTTAATTGAGAAGTTGAGTTTGGAATTGAGCTTCTACCAGGAACAACTCTGATGTCTATCGCTCCCTACCAAATAACACCGAAGGAGCTTACAGAGCTTAAGGCTCAACTTTAAGAGCTTTTCGATCGTAGTTTCATCCACCCTAGTGTGTCTCTATGGGGAGCACTGGTTCATTTATGAAGAAAAAAGATGGTACCTTGAGGATGTGCATCGATTATCGACAACTGAATAAGCTGACTATGAAGAATAAGTATCCACTTCGAGGATCGATGATTTGTTTGATCAGTTCCGTGCGGCTTCAGTGTTTTCAAAGATTGATCTTCATTCTGGGTATCATCAGTTGAGAGTTAAGGAAGCTGATGTTCATAAAATTGCATTTAGGACTCATTATGGACACTACGAGTTCCTAGTTATGCATTTTGGTCTGACAAACGCTCTGACAACATTCATGGATATGATGAACTGAGTCTTTCAGCCATATCTAGATCAGTTCATTGTGGTCTTCATAGAGTATATTCGGTTTACTCTAAGACTAAAGATGAGCATGATGTGCATCTTAGAGTAGTCTTCAGATTCTCCGTGAAAAATAGATTTACGCTAAGTTGAGTAAGTGCAAATTCTAGTTGCGAGAGGTAACTTTTCTGGGGCACGTGGTTTCTACTGAGGGTATCCGAGTTGATCCTAGAAAGATTGAGGCTGTGCTTGATTTGAAACAACCTAAGAATGTATCTAAAATCTGTAATTTTCTAGGTCAGACAGGGTATGATTAGCAATTTGTCGAGGGTTCTCTCTTATTGCAGCTCTTTTGAGTAAAGTTTTACGTAGGGGTGTTCCTTTCGTTTGGGTGGTGCGCAACAATCGAGCTTCAAGAAGCTCAAGTCTATTCTAACTCAGGCTCTTGTTCTGATACAACCTGAATTTGGGAAGAAGTTTGTGGTGTACAGTGATGCATCATACGTCGGTTTGGGATGTGTACTAATGCAAGATGGTAAGGTTGTGGCTTATGCATCCCGTCAACTTAAGACACATGAAGCGAATTATCCGATGCATGACCTCGAGTTGGCTGTAGTGATTTTTGAGTTGAAAATCTAGAGGCACTATCTGTATGGTGAGATGTGTATTATCTACACTGATCACAAGAGCCTTAAGTGCCTCCTTACCCAGAAGGAGTTGAATCTTAGGCAATGTTGATGGATTGAACTACTTAAAGATTATGACTGCACATAGAGTATAATCCTAGTAAGGCCAATGTAGTGGCCGATGTTTGCTCGACTTAGTCTATTTGATGATGGGAGTCTTTGCTGAGTTACAAGTTAAGCAGACTTAGATCACATTTGAGTTAAGCAGCTGGGGGATGAATCTTTGGGTTTGCATTTTCGTCAGATTAAGAGTGGGAGTACTTTAGATTTTAGGGTTGAATAATGATTGTGTTCTATGTTTTCGAGGTTGGATCTGTGTGTTGAATGATTTCGATTTGATGGTAGTCAATTTTGAGGGAGGCGTATTGTAGCCCTTATGCTATGCATCTCGGTGGTAATAAGATTTATCATGATCTTCGTGAGTAGTATTGGTGGCCAAGTTTGAAGCGTGAGGTTACAGATTTTGTTGTTCGTCTAACGTGTCAGCAAATTAAGGATGAGCATCAATTGCCTTCGGGTTTGCTACAACCTATTAAGATTCCCTTATGGAAATGGGAACGAGTGATGATGGACTTCATTAGTGTGTTTCCCTTAACCCCGACTATGAAGGATTCTATTTGGGTTATCGTGGATCGATTGACCGAGTCTACTCATTTTATTTCAGTTTAGACGGACTTTTCTTTGCAGAAGTTAGTGAAGCTGTATATTTTGATATAGTAAGACTGCATGGGGTTCTTGTTTTGATTATTTTTGATAGAGATCCTCGCTTTACTTCTCAATTTTGGAAGAAATTACATGAGGCTCTAGGTTCGAGATTGGACTTAGTATTGTGTTCCATCCTCAGACCAATGGTCAATCTGAGAGGGTGATTCAGATACTGGAGGATATGTTTCAGAGTTGTGTTACTATTTTTGAGGTAGTTGAGAGGATTATCGGCCGCTAGCTAAGTTTGTCTACAATAACAGTTTCCAGGCAATCTTCTAGATGGCACCTCACGAGCCTTTGTATAGTCTTAAGTGTCGTACTCCGATATGTTGGACTGAGTTGGGTGAACGTCATGTTTTGGGTCCTGAGTTGGTTTCTAAGACTGAAGATAAGATTAGACTAATTCAAGATCATCCGAAGGCAGCTTCTGATAGATGAAGTCTTATGTAGATCTAAAGAGGCATGATATTGAGTATTCTGTGGGGGATTTCGTCTTTCTTAAGGTTTCTCCATGGAAGAAAGTTCTGAGGTGCGATCGTAAGGGCAAGTTAAACCCTAGGTTTATTGGGCCTTATCGAATTCTAAAGCCTATGGGACCTGTCGCTTACCAATTAGAGTTACCTCTATAGTTGGACCTTATCCATGATGTGTTCCATGTCTCGATGTTGAGGCAGTACCAGTCTGATCCATCTCACGTTGTTTCTGTTGATGAGATCGAGGTTAGGCTAGACTTGATTTTTGAGGAGGAGTCAATTCAAAATTTGGATCATGATTTTAAGGTTTTGAAGAGGAACTCCTTACCATTAGTGAGGGTTCTGTGGTTGAATCATGGTACTGAGGAAGCCACATGGGAACCTGAGGACTTGATGTGTCAATAATATCCTCATCTGTTCTGAACATGTAAATTTTGAGGTCAAAATTACTTTTAGGGGGTAGAGTTGTAACCTTCTGATTAATTTATCCCTATTCCTGCAAATATTTGACACAAAAATGTGTAGTTGCTTTAGTGGCTGAGTGTTCTGAGTGTGAGTTGGAGGTCCTATGTTCGAATCCCTACACAAGCGTGGGTATTATTTTTACTCAATTAGTTGATAGAGTTTAGGTTGAGCCAAAATTATCTGGTAGTTGTGTGTAGTGGGTTAGTGGGAGAGATATGGGGATTTTGTGATATTAACTTTTATTTTATTTTATTTAATAAAAAATGTTTTATCTCTCTTCAAGAGAATTCTAACACCTCTACTCTTCCTTTTTTGGGTTCTCTGTAAATTTTTTTTCTTCATTTGTTCTTCGATTCTGTCACTTCCATTCTTGCGCAAATCGTCTTATTTTAGCTTTTTGGTGATCTTTGTACGTTTTGGTAAGTGTGGTAATTGTGGTTTTTGTTTTTGTTTCTGAATTTATGGTTAATGGGGCTCATTTGTGTTTAAGAGAAGATTAAAGGGCTGGGGGTTTGTAATAGTCTAAATTCGACCCTAATCGGAATGGTGGTTTTGGGACCACGAATCCGAATCAAAAAATATTTTCTTGATTTATTTGATGTCTATGTTAAGTATTTGTGCAAGAGTAAAAATATCATAGTAAAATTTAAATGTTAGATGTTTAATGTAATAAAAGGATCAAATAGCTAAAGAGGTAAAAGTAGTGTGCATGAAATTAGGAAGGTTAATTGAATTGTTTTATTCAAGTAAGGACTTGCATGTCAAATTTCCATAATTACATGTAGTGGACGACAATGATGATGGGGGAGGATTTTCTTTTTTAACATTTTATAATTTTAATCATAATATTTTATGCTTATTATAATGTGTATTACATTGAGGAAATAAAAGAACATGAAAAAAAATTATTTTCTCTCTCATTCACTCATCTTCTTCATCGATTCTCTTCAAAGACAAGAAGAAAATTCCTCCTCCCTCATCCGGCCATTGCATGCGATTGTAAGATCAAGGAAGGAAAGATTTGGAAAAGGATCGGGGAACAGCTAAACTAGACGAGTAGCCGGGAAACCCTGAATCATCGTTCTTCGAGGTAAGATTCTAAGCAAATGAATTAATTGGAATAATTCTTTATAAAATGTTAATGTTTAATGGGCATTGAATTATTGAGCTAGGATTGCCGAATGTACTATGGAGATTAATTAACAATTAGCATAATGTAGGGTTCATTTTGATAGTTGGTTGAGTAGTAGAAATTTCATACTACTTTAAAGTTGAATGCAAGTACATATGTATAGTACTAAGTGATGGTAGGAAATGTATTCAAAGTAAGGATAAAATATGGAGGTAATGTGCCGAATACATTAGTTATATTGAGAAAAGAATATAATTATTTTCATGACCAAATGTATGTGTGATTATGTGCTTGAAAGGATGTTAGTTTGATTACGTGTATGACTTTGTATTTTTAATATGGATTACGGGTCTACGAAATGTATTACGGATACGAAACTATGATTGAGCGACAATTTCAGAGGTGAAATAAATAACGCTCTATGTGGCGGTACGTTACGAGATGAATTAAGTAACAACTCTATGTGCGCGATACGTTACGAGGTTATTAAGTAACGTCTCTATCTGACCGATACGTGATGAGTGTATTAAGTAACGACTCTATGTGAGCAATACGTTACGAGATTTTTAAGTAACGACTCTATGAGAGCGATACGTTACATAGCGTTTATAGCAAGGTACTAAGTGTGCGAATCACTATTAAATTTATTTGTCAAAGTGCAGGTATACGACTCATTTAAAAGACTTCTTTATAAATGCAAATTGGTATATAGTATTATTGGGAAATAGTATCCTAGGGTTATGCGTGAATGACTAAGTTTCGGGTGGTAAGTATATTAGAGGTACGTTTCATTCAATTTAATTTAAGATGAATGGAATTATTAATGTGAGTTGAAAACTTATTAGTTTGAGGCACGTTTACTAATTATTTCATATGATATTCGTGAATTAAAACTTGAATCTTTGAACATTCAGTCTTGTTGTTGTATGTGAAGGGTTTATTAAAATTTTAAGTAGGGGAACTATAAGTATAGGAATTAAGAGCTGAAATCTTACTAAGCTGTAAAGCTTACCTTCTCTCAGTTGTTTCCATGGATTTGTAGATCACTTTTGGAAGGTTTAACTTAAGCTCGTGGATCAACTTGGAAGCTCATCATACTATCATCTATTTTTGGTAGATTTATCTTTGATGATTATGGCATGTATAAGCTAATTTGTTTTCTTAGGATTTGTTTAAGACAAGTCTTTAATGGATGTATGCCATGTGAAAATGGCTAAATTGTGATTCTTTGGTCTTGTGTATATTCGGCCATGAGGTTAAACTTTTATGAAAGTATAATTATTATTGTGTTTATGCTTGATGTATGAAAATGTAGCTTGAATGACCATTTGGTTAAAGTTTTATTGTGCAAAGCCGAATATGATGTTTGTATATTTTGGTAACTAACATTTCATGATAGTCATATATGTGTGTAACAAGTTTGGTTTGTATGTTAGGTTGTTTACAAAATAGATTTGATTTTGATAAAGTGACCATGCTAATTGAAAATGATGTGATTAATTATATGTTTTGGGATGCTTTCGACAATGGGAAAGGGATCGTGAATTGGTACATGTACAATTGGTTTTGGTGATAGATAATTTGCTTAATAAAGTGAGTAAAGCTAGTTCATATTTGGCTAAGGTAATGGAATGACCAAATGAATAGTAAATGGGTTTTATTGAAAGATGTTTATGGTTGAAAGGTGTTTAGGTCATATGCATGGATTGAATAATGGCGTGCATGATATATATATATATATATACATTTATAATTCTTTTAGGTAGTTTTGAATACATTTGAATAGCAGATGTATGAAGTATTAAGATTCAGTCTTAGCATATATATTGGGATGCAAAATTTTCTTTTGTTTCAAAATGGTACCACAGAAGCATGATCAATATGTAATATTATCAATTATGGATTGGGTTTAGTTTAGTAATGCCCCTTAACTATGATCCGGTGACGGATACAGGTTAGGGGCGTTACATTTAATTGGTATCAGAGCCAGGTTTAGTCGTTTCTCGAACTAATAGGGTGTGTGTGGGTTTAGCTATACATGCTAAAATTTATAATATGATAGTATGATGACTGCTGACAGTTAAATGTATTTGCTTCTTTCGCATAGTGATGGATCTTGATCCCGAGCAAGCCATAGCGGATGATGTCGAGAGTGTGGCACCTACCCTTGCGCAAGTGGCCACGTCGAAGAATCTCGACCCACTGCTAGTGATCCTGATGAGAGGGCTAAACAAGCCTTTTACAATATGATGAATGATTGGTTTGGCCAATATGTCCGAGCTAATCCAGCTATTATGCAACCACCTTTGAATCAAAATACTCCCCCTATAGTTCTGGCGATACCCGATCATAAACTCTAAAAAAGTAAGCAAGCCTCCAATTGATCGTATTAGAAAACACGAAGCTCAAGAATTTAGAGCTGAGAATGATGATGATGCGGAGCAAGCTGAATTTTGGCTCGACAATACTCTTCGTGTTTTCGACGAACTGGCCTGCACACCCGATGAGTGTTTGAAGTGTGCTATATCATTATTACGGGATTCTGATTATTATTGGTGGGATACGCTCACATCAGTTGTCCCAAAAGAAAGGGTTACTTGGGACATTTTCCAAACAAAATTCTGTAAGATGTATATAAGCCAGCGCTTTATTGACTCTAAGAAAAATAATTCTTTGAACTCAAATAGGTCGTATCACTGTGTCTGAATACAAGCGCAAGTTTGTGCGACTTAGTCGCTATGCTCGCAAGTGTGTTTCGTCAGAAGTTGCAATGTGTTGGAGATTTGAAGATGGTTTGAATGAAGATGTAAAGCTTTTGGTTGGTATTCTCAAAATTAACGAGTTTGTTGTACTAGTCGAGCAAGCCTATAAGGCTGAAGAATTAGGAAAGGAAAAATGAAAAGTCGAACTTGAATTTAAATACATTCGGAAGAGATCTGCATGTAAATTTTACAGATGACTATGAAGGAGTTCAAGAATGATGGTAGTCGATCCAAACCCAACACAAGGATTTCTATATGAGAAAGGCCACCAATAAGTTTTTGGGCTACGTCAGTTGCAAGTGTTGGCAACAAGAGATTGAGCAAGCTAGAGTGTCAACAGTGTGGCAGACGACATCTCGGAGAGTGATGGGGTAAATCCATCTCCCGTACTTGTTATAAGTGTGGCTCTCAAGATCACTTTATTCGAGATTTCCAAAGAATGCTGGGAAAGGTACTATTTAGTGTGCGAGACCGAGTGGCACTACAGCTTGAGGTTGATCATCTCGATTTGGGGGAGGTAGGAGTGGTGTACAGAGGGGAGCCTCAGATGCGATTGTTCTATCTGATGATCGGGTACCAGCTAGAGCTTACACCATCCGTGACAGAGAAGAGGCCTCATCCTCAGATGTCATCATCGGTACTTTCATTCTCTTTGATACTAATGTAACTACTTTGATTGACCCCGGTTCAACTCATTCGTATATGTGTGAAGCATTAGTATCCAGTAAGACTTTACTTGTTGAGTCTACTGATGTTGTGATACGGGTTTCAAACCCCCTGGGTCGATGTGTGTTAGTCGATAAAGTGTGTAAAAACTATCCATTGATGATTCGGGATATGTGTTTCTGGCTGATTTGATGCTATTACCATTTGACGAGTTTGACATTATTCTCGGTATGGATTGGCTGACAACGTGTGATGTAGTAGTAAATTGCAGAAGAAAGACTATTGACTTGAGATGCCAAAATAATGAGATAATTCGATTTGAGTCTACGGATTTAAACGGACTACCTAATGTAATATCGACGATGTTGGCCCGGCAGTATTTGAGGAAGGGGTGTAAAGCCTATCTTGCATATGTGATTGATGAGAAGGTAGATGAGAAAAAGATTGAATCGGTGCCAGTTGTTAATGAGTATCAAGATGTGTTCCCAGAGGAACTATCGGGACTACCACCAATTCATGAGGTAGAATTTGGGATTGAGTTAGTGCCGGGAACTACCCCAATTTTGATAGCTCTGTATAGAATGGCACCGACTAAATTAAAAGAATTAAAGACTCAATTACAAGAGTTAACAGATAGAGGTTTAGCTCGACCGAGTTTCTCTCCATGGGGTGCTCTCGTTCTTTTTGTGAAAAAGAAAGATGGAACGTTGAGAATGTGCATTGACTATCGGCAGCTCAATAAGGTGACTATAAAGAACAAATACCCATTGCCGTGTATTGACAATTTATTTGATCAGCTTAACGGAGCATTTGTATTCTCAAAAATTGATCTGCGGTCGGGATATCATCAACTGTGAGTTAGTGAATCTGACATACCGAAGACTACTTTTTGAACGAGATATGGCCATTATAAGTTCTTAGTAATGCCGTTTGGGCTCACTAATGCTCCGGCTATTTTCATGGACTTGATGAATTTGGTATTCAGACCATATTTAGATCGGTTCGTAGTTGTGTTCATTGATGATATACTAATTTATTCGCGAGACGAAATGAAGCATGCTGAGCATTTGAGGTTAGTGTTGTAAATTTTGCGTGAAAAATAATTGTACGCGAAATTCAGCAAATGTGAGTTTTGGCTAAGGGAAGCTAGCTTTCTAGGGCATATTATCTCGGCATCAGGTATTCGGGTTGTCCCGAGTAAAGTTTTGGCCATACTTCATTGGAAGCCCCATAAATATTTAAAGATTAAGTAGCTTTACGGGACTTGCTTTGATATTATAGACGCTTCGTGAAAGGATTTTCTATGATAGTAGCTCCGATGACAAAATTGTTGTAGAAAGACGTTAAATTCGAGTGGTCAGAACGGTGTCAGGAGAGTTTTAATCAGCTAAAAACTTTGTTAATAGAAGCTCGGTACTTGTTCAGCTAGAATCAGGTAAAGAGTTTGTTGTTTATAGTGATGCATCTTTAAATGGCTTGGGTTGTGTACTGATGCAAGAGGGTAAAGTTATAGCTTACGCTTCGAGACAGTTGAAACTGCACGAGAGGAATTATCCAACGCATGACCTTGAATTGGCCGCTATAGTTTATGCTTTGAAGATATGGTGACATTATCTCTTCGGCGAAAAATGTCACGTCTATTCAGATCATAAGAGTCTAAAGTATTTAATGACTCAGAAGGATCTGAATTTGAGACAACAATGATGGTTAGAGCTATTGAAAGACTATGAGCTTGTGATTGATTATCACCCGGGAAAGGCTAATGTAGTTACTGACGCGCTTAGTCAAAAATCATTATTCGCTCTGCATACAATGAATGCAAATCTAGCTATGACCGATGATGATATACTCATTGCTGAATTAAAGGTGAAACCTTTGTTTGTGTAACAAATTCGTGAAGCTCAGGGGATCAATGATGATTTAAGAGCAAAAAGGAGTATGTGTGATTCAAATGTGGATTCTAAATTTCAAATAGATGATGAAGGGTATCTACAGTTTAAGAATCGGATATGTGTGCCTAAGAACTTTGAATTGATTCGAATGATTTGTGAAGAAGCTCATAATAGTAAATTTTCGGTACATCCGGGCAGTACAAAAATGTATAACAACTTGAAACAGCATTACTGGTGGCATGGTATGAAGCGAGATATCTTAGACTATGTGACAAGGTGTTTAGTATGTCAACAAGTGAAAGCTGAGCATCAGGTGCCGTCAGGACTACTTCAACCAATTTTCATACCTGAGTGGAAGTGGGATCGAATCACAATGGATTTTATATCAAGTTTGCCACTGACACCGGGTAGGAAAGATTAAATCTGGGTTATTGTTGATAGATTGACAAAATCAACTCATTTTATTCCGGTACGTACTGATTTTTCACTTGATAAGCTAGTTGAGCTATACATATCACAGATTGTGTGGTTGCACGGAGTACCTGTTTCTATTGTTTGAATAGGGATACAAGGTTCACGTCGCGGTTTTGGAAGAAATTACAAGATGCTTTAGGTACTAAACTACACTTTAGCACAGCTTTTGATCCGCAGACCGATGGTCAATCTGAATGAGTCATTCAGATACTTGAGAATATGTTGAGATGTTGCATCCTCAAGTTTGAAAGTACGTGGGAACGATACTTACCTATGGTTGAATTTGCTTACAATAATAGCTTTCAATCTAGTATCAAAATGGCACCCTATGAAGCCTTGTATGGTCGTAAGTGTCGTACACCCTTGTACTGGACCGAGCTAAGTGAAAACAAGATACACGGGGTTGATTTGATTAAGGAAACTGAACAGAAGGTAGCAATAATCTATGATAGTTTAAAAGCTGCTTCAGACAGTCAAAAGTCTTATACCGATTTGAAACGCAAAGAGATTGAGTTTTAGATTGGAGATCGGGCATTTTTGAAAGTGTCACCTTGGAAGAAAATTCTCAGATTCAGTCGTAAAGGCAAGTTGAGTTCAAAATTCATTGGACCGTATGAAATCATTGAACGAATCGGACCGATTGCTTAGAGATTACAGTTACCACATGAGTTAGAAAATATTCATAACGTCTTCCATGTTTTGATGCTTCGTAAATACCGATCCGATCCATCGCATGTGATTTGCCTGACTAAGGTGGAGATTCAATCTGATATGACCTACGAAGAAGAACCGATTCGTATTCTGAGCTGTGAGACAAAAGAATTGAGAAATAAGAAAATTCCCTTAGTTAAAGTACTGTGACAAAAACACGGAGTCAAAGAAGCAACTTGGGAATCAGAGGATGTGATGAAAGAACTCTATCCGGACCTCTTTTCCGGTTAAATTTTTGGGGACGAAAATCCCTAAGGGGGGAGAGTTGTAACAGTCCAAATTCGACCCTAATCGGAATGGTGGTTTTGGGACCACGAATCCAAATTAGAAAAATATTTTCTTGATTTATTTGATGTCCATGCTAAGTATTTGTGCAAGAGTAAAAATATCATAGTAAAATTTAAATGTTTAGATGTTTAATTTAATAAAAGGATCAAATAGTTAAAGTGGTAAAAGTAGAGTGCATGAAATTAGGAAGGTTAATTGAATTGTTTTATTCAAGTAAGGACTTGCATGTCAAATTTCCACAATTACATGTAGTGGACGGCAATGATGATGGGGGAGGATTTTTTTTTAACATTTTATAATTTTAATCATAATATTTTTTTCTTATTATAATGTGTATTATATTGAGGAAATAAAAGAACATGAAAAAAATTTTATTTTCTCTCTCATTCACTCATCTTCTTCACCTATTCTCTTCAAAGAAAAGAAGAAAATTCCTTCTCCCTCAACCGGCCATTACATGCAATTGTAAGATCAAGGAAGGAAAGATTTGGAAAAGGATCGGGGAAAAGCTAAACTAGATGAGTTGCCGAAACCCTGAATCATCATTCTTCAAGGTAAGACTTCAAGCAAATGAATTAATTGGAATAATTCTTTATAAAATGTTAATTTTTAATGGGCATTGAATTATTGAGCTAGGATTGCCGAATGTACTATGGAGATTAATTAACAATTAGCATAATGTAGGGTTAATTTTGATAGTTGGTTGAGTAGTAGAAATTTCATACTACTTCAAAGTTGAATGCATACATATTTATAGTACTAAGTGATGGTAGGAAATGTATTCAAAGTAAGGATAAAATATGGAGGTAATGTGCCAAATACATTAGTTATATTGAGGAAGAGAATATAATTATTTTCATGACTAAATGTATGTGTAATTATATGCTTGAAAGGATGTTAGTTTGATTATGTGTATGATTTTATATTTTTATTATGGATTACGGGTCTATGAAATGTATTACGGATACGAAACTATGATTGAGCGGTAATTCCGCAGGTGAAATAAGTAATGGCTCTATGTGAGATGGTACGTTATGGGATGAATTAAATAACGACTCAATGTGAGCGATACGTTACGAGGTTATTAAGTAACGGCTCTATGTGAGCGATACGTTATGAGGTTATTAAATAACAGCTCTATGTGAGCGATACATTACGAGGGTATTAAGTAATGGCTCTATGTGAGCGATATGTTACGATATTTTTAAGTAACGGCTCTATGTGAGCGATACGTTACATAGCGTTTATAGCAAGGGTGCTAAGTGTGCGAATCACTTTTAAATTTATTTGTCAGTGCAGGTATACGACTCGTTTTAAAGACTTCTTTATAAATGCAAATTGGTATATAGTATTATTGGGAAATAGTATCCTAGGGCTATGCGTGAATGACTAAGTTTCGGATGGTAAGTATATTAGAGGTACGTTTCATTCAATTTAATTTAAGATGAATGGAATTATTAATGTGAGTTGGAAACTTATTAGTTTGAGGCATGTTTACTGATTATTTCATATGATATTCGTGAATTAAAACTTGAATCTTTGAACATTCAGTCTTGTTGTTGTATGTGATGTGTTTATTGAAAATTTTAAGTAGGGTAACTATAAGTATAGGAATTAAGAGCTGAAATCTTACTAAGCTGTGAAGTGTACCTTCTCTCCGTTGTTTCTATGGATTTGTAGATCATTTTTGGAAGGTTTAACTTAAGCTCATGGATCAACTTGGAAGCTCATCATACTATCATCTATTTTTGGTACCCCTTTTTGGTAGATTTATCTTTGATGATTATGACATGTATAAGCTAATTTGTTTTCTTAGGATTTGTATAAGACGAGTCTTTAATGGATGTATGCCATGCAAAATGGCTAAATTGTGATACTTTGGTCTTGTGTATATTCGGCCATGAGGTTAAACTTTTATGAAAGTATAATTATTAATGTGTTTATGCTTGATGTATGAAAATGTAGCTTGAATGACCATTTGGTTAAAGTTTTATTGTGCAAAGCCGAATATGGTGTTTGTATATTTTGGTAACTAACATTTCATGATAGTCATATATGTGTGTAACGAGTTTGGTTTGTATGTTAGGTTGTTTACAAAATAGATTTGATTTCGATAAAGTTACCATGCTAATTGAAAATGATGTGATTAATTATATGTTTTGGGATGCTTTCGACAATGGGAAAGGGATCGTGAAATTGGTACATGTACAATTGGTTTTGGTGATAGATATTTTGCTTAATAAAGTGAGTAAATCTAGTTCATATTTGGCTAAGGTAATGGAAATGACCAAATGAAGTATTAAGATTCGGTCTTAGCATATATATTGGGATGCAAAATTTTCTTTTGTTTCAAAATGGTACCACAGAAGCATGATCAATATGTAATATTATCAATTATGGATTGGGTTTAGTTTAGTAATGCCCCTTAACTATGATCCGGCGATGGATACAGGTTAGGGGTGTTACAGGGTTTCCAATCGGCGCTCTTGTTGTGCAACATAGTCGTTGCTCGTTCGAAGGTAAGGGTCTTTTTAGATTAAAAGGGGTGTTCTTTTCGATATAGTATGGTTGAGTATTGTTTTAAACAACTAATTCAGCGTCTTGTTGGATAATTTTAGGTTCTGGTGTCTCGGGAATGTTTTTGCATCAAAATCATAACTGGTGTGCAATCAAAATGTAGAAAATAAGGATTCTGCAACAACTAAAAATGGTTTTGTCAAAGCTACATAGGCGTGTGGTCGCCCGTGTGGTTGGCATTGTGTTAGACACGGCTATGTGATCGACAAAGGCGTGGCCTTGCGTAGGGCACGACCGTGTGGTGGTCAGAGTGTGGCCGAGTGGGCCACACAAGCATGTGGGCTCACACGAGCATGTGGGCTCACAGAGCATGTTACATGGGCATTTAGATTTTGGGGTAGGCCATGTGTGCCATATGAGCAAGACAAATTTGGGCATGTGGGCCACACGGGCAAGCCACACAGTATATGGACCCATATTTTTGAAAATTTCCTTAGGGTAGCACGGGTCATTCTGGTCGACTGTGGTCCTACCGTAAGGTTGGTAAGGGCTAACCAAACCCTAAAACTGTTATTCTAATAGTCTGATATTATGTCTTGAGTATGATATTGCTATGCATGCCTGATTATTCTGATATCTGTGCATAAGCATGTTGAGCATGTCTAGTATGTTACTCTATATCTGTTGCTGTTTATGATTGTGAGGTGGGATTTGTATATGAGGAGGAAGTATTCTGTACGGTGATCATCACCTATATTCTGACAGCTTGGTAGCATATTATCTGATGTGTGTCGTAATGGCAAGATATGGTGTGTACGGATGGGTGGGTGGGTGTTTTTAACCCCACATGGTGTGATGGGATGGTCAGAGTTGGTGTGTAGAGGATGGGGTAGGATTCTGTATATCTAATATGTATATTTGATTCTGTTTACTATATCTGAAAAGGGCATGAGCCTGACTTTGTATTTGTATGTTTGCATGCTTAATTCTATTGGGTTACACACTGAGTTTACCGAAACTCACATCTGTTTATCTATTCTATCTAGGTAATCCACAGACTTATGTAGATCGATGCGACGGAGCCTCTCGGTGACCACGAGTTAACTGATTAGGTTTATGGTTTTTATTTTAAGCATTATTTCTAGATTTTTGTAATAATTAGACTCTTCGAACTTTTGGCTAATTTTCTTTTGGATTTGGATTTTCAATTTAGTACTTAATTCGCGACTGATATCTAAGATCTATGGTTTTTACTAAAACAAAGGTTTTCTAAAAATATGAATTGATTTCTTTAAATACAATGTTTTCTGTAAGCTTCTGCTATAAAACACGTTTTCTAATAGCTCAATTTCAGTGAAATCAGAACAGCGGTTTTGGGACCACAAATTGAGCCAAAAATAAAATTTATTTTTAATTTATTTTATGGTCCGTAATATGATAGAAATGTCATGTGAAAATTTTGATAAGGAAATTTTACCGATTATGTGCTTAATTACGAGAAGGATTAAATCGCATAAAATGCAAAAAGTTGAATTCTAGTACCTATAAGGATTAATTAGCTATGGAATTCAAAACTTAATGTCCTTATATGGTAATTAGACCATTAAAGCAAAAGTATGTAGATATTATGGTGACTCATCCATGGAAATTTAGAAAAAGGGTAAGGACTAAATTGGAAAGTAAAATATTTAATTAATTAAAAGATGATAAAAAGAAATATCATCTTATTTTATCATATTCTTCCCCAAAATACATGGAAACCCTAGGAGAGAGAGAGAAGAAACTTTCATGGCTAAATTGGGTAAGTTTCCTTGTCCCGTTTTTAGTAATTTTGATATTTTTGAAACTGGAATAGCTTAATCTATCTATTTGGGGGATTAATTTGAGAAGTTATCAAAGTATGGAAAATGGGTCATGGATGAATATGTTGAAAACTTGAAATTTATGGAAGAAAATGAAAGGTTGTTGGTAGATAAACAACTTTTACAAATTGATTTTTGATGAAAACATGATTTAGGGACTAAAATGTAAAATTATGAAATTTGATGAAAAATTCTAAATTTTATGAATACATGTGCTGTAAATTTTGTGATGGAATTTTGGTTAGCTTGGAATAGGGAGTAAATTGCACAAATTTCATTTTCCGAGCCTAGGGACAAAATTAGAATTTATGGAAAAGTTAGGGGCAAAATGGTAATTTTCCTAGGGTGTAAATTGAGTCCACATGAATATGAATTGTGATAAATTGATGTTAAATTTACTCGTATAGATCCGGATAGACCAAATTCGAAGTTAGAACGAGGAAGAGAGGAAAATACCATATTAGTAGATTTTACGTATACGAACATTTGTCGAGGTAAGTTCGTGTAACTAAATTGTGTATTTATATGCTTGAATTAGATGATGTGTTTGTAAATTGTATAAATATCACATATGTATATGAAATTGAAAATATACCTGACAAAGCCTGATCAACGATAATGCCCGATAAAGGATAAACGATAAAAATGTTACCTTTATGCTTAGAATGAATGTGGAATGTAATCATTTGAATTATATGAATGTTGTAGATGTATGAAATAATCACATGGCTGGAAATGCTTGAAAATGTTAAATCTCGTTTGAATAAATGAAAATCGATGGATATGTGATTTCTCGAAATAAATGAGGTCTTGTATTTGTCGCTGACGGGATTTAGCTCGGACGAGTAATCCCATTGACATCATTTATGAAAGGATTTAGCCTGGATGGGTAATCCTAATATAAGTCCTCTCGAGCATATGTTATGTATTGGATTTAGCTCGGACGGGT
This sequence comes from Gossypium rotundifolium, assembly GCA_025506655.1. Lineage (NCBI taxonomy): Eukaryota > Viridiplantae > Streptophyta > Magnoliopsida > Malvales > Malvaceae > Gossypium > Gossypium rotundifolium. The sequence continues at coordinate 65,274,411 of CP106730.1, read as the reverse complement.
AATCCAGATCAAGCACTTTAGAGCATATGTCATAAAAAGGATTTAGCCTGGATTGGTAATCCTGACTAAGCTCTATTGAGTATATATTGTAGACATGATTTAGCTTGGACTTGTAATCCTATTGTTTATATATATGTGGCATGTAAATGTAAATGATTATTGTAACCTAGCCATTGGAATGGTTAGTGATAGTTATGTTTTGGTACATGTATATATGTATTTAAGTTTATCTTACAAAATTAACATAAGTGTTTATTATTGATTGATTGAGAAAGGTTAAATGAGTATGCTTATAGAATGTAAGATTAAAATCATGAATGCATGTAACACCCCTTACCCATAATTCTGCCAGAACCGGGCCTAGGTGTTACTATATTAAAATCACATGGTTGCCACTTAGGCTTATTGTGACTACTCTCTTAAGTCACCTCAACAACCTCATTATCTACTTACGAGGCCTCACTCAAACTCACGAGGGCTCTCGAGGCCTTATCAAAAACTTCTATGACTTTAAAATTTATCCACCTAAACAGGGACTACATGCCCGTGAAAGGTGAGACACACCCGTGGAGGTCACCCACACCCATGCCCTCAACTCGTGCATGAAAACCCAAGCATACTGCCAATGTCCCATGGCTAGGGCACACGTCAATTCTCACAACACGTGGTAAACACTGACTACCTTACATGGCCTAGAGTCTAGACACACGCCCGTGTGGCTAGCCCGTGGCCTATACTACTTGAAACTGTAAAAGAGACACGGCCAAGGCACACGCCCATGGTCCGACTGTGTGTCACACATCGCCTAGACATATGCTCGTGTGTCTATCCACATGAACAAGAACTAAGCTATGTGCTAAGCTCTTCTCACCCCTCATGTTCATACAACATATACTCATTCAACTCATCCATAAACAATTCATACTAAAACATAATCTCACATGGTTATCTACATCTTTTCATATAATAAGATAGCCAATAACCATAGCATTATAGAAAATAGATTATCCATCTAAAGGCCAACACATCTTAGCCATTACAACAAAATTCACTAACTTGTCTAGCACCTATACATGCCATTTACAAAACATTGAGTCTAATGTACCTGAGTGTGTTGATAGTGTGGACGATCCTCCGTTTGATCCACATATTTTGAATCAACCCTTTTTCTCTATAAGACAAAGGAAAAGAAAGGGAGTAAGCTTTGGGCTTAGTAAGTTTACACATAACAATTTAAGCATTCTAGTATAAGCTAAACAACAATTAGCATTGTACTATAAAATAAATTCACAACACAACTATGCTTATTCTTTCTATCCCTTACCACATTTCCAACACATCATGAGTCGTATACTCATAATTATTGACATGCACCCCTACATTCAATATCACATTTACTCAAAATACATCATGTCATTATTACTCAATAATACATCCACACAACTAAACCACACCGCTAAATTCTCGGTGGTTTCGCACTTAGCCCACCACAATCAAATTATAGGGTAGTATCACACTTAGCCTACCAACAAAGTAATCATAGTGGTTCCACACTTAGCCACTAGATAATATACTTAACGTTAGCATCGCACATAGCTTAACTCATTGTCGTTAAGTATTAAGGTGGTATCGCGCTTAGCCCACCATCAAGTATTATCACTACACATTCACTTGTCTATTTTACAATTCATTCATCCATTCACAATATCTACTACATCCATTTCACTTAAACCACATCGGTTCTAAATCATTCTCAGTCATGCTATACACTAACTAGCATCAACAAATTGTAAGTATGAATGCATTATTTACGTATAAACTTACCTCAGCACTCAAAAGTATAGAGATGTGCAATTTAGTCCACCACCTTGCTCTTGCCTCGGTTTTGATCCGGGCTTCGTCTTTCTTGATCTATAATGAATAAATCAACTTATTCAACACACACATTGACTAAATTTGCCCTTATCTCATACTTTAGCAAAATTACCATTTTGCCCTAAAACTTTTTCATATTTATACTTTTGGCCCAAAGCTCGTAAAGTGATTTTCATTCAACTTTCTAGCCTTTCATGCATAGCTGAACCATTTACTCAACTAAAGAAATCATCAATTCTCACTAAATCACATATGTATGACTAATCTCAAGACTTTCACAAACTAGTCCCTATATGCATTTTTTATGGAATTCACTTAGCAAAAGATGTTTCTACTACATCAAGCTTTCATATTCTTCTATAAAACATCAAAATATATGCATGTCATACATGGGTATATTTTGAACATCCATCTTAGCCCAACATATAGCTAAAAATATCTTACTCATGCTACTAGGACTTCAAAAATACGAAGAATATCAAAAACAGAGCTAGAATACACTTACTAGCTAGCTTGAAAAGTTAAAGAGCCCTAACAATGGCTTCTCTCAATTTTCGGCAGCTTGGAGAAGAAGATGGATGAAATTCTATCATCTTTTCCCATTTTAATCATTTAATTGACAAATGACCAAAATGCCCTTTTTGTCAAACTTTCAAATTTTAACCCATTCATGCCCAATTTTGTCCAAAAATTAGAATTTGGGAAAATACTATTTAAGGACCTCTAATTGATAATTCAAAACTATTTCACACAAATAGTTTCTAGAATCTCACATTTTGCAACTTTTGCAATTTAGTCTTTTGGAAAATTTAACTACAATTTAATAAAATTGCTTCATGAAACTTTCATACTAACATGCAAACATGGAATAAACCTTAAAAACTCATACACATACATTAGATTTGTGGTCTCACACCACTATTTCGACTAGGCCCTAAATCGAGATGTTACAATGCATGTAACAATATATCATGTTAGATGTTACAAATTGCTTGAATTCAATGCTTGGAATGGTTGGTAATTGGATGTAAGTTTGGTGCAGAATTTTGGTATGATTTTTGTGAGAAATGAATCTAGGAATGGCTTTGTTTTGTCCACACTGGTGTGTGTCTAGATCGTATGTGACACACGATCGGGTACATGGGCGTGTAGTTATGCTGTGTGTCCCCTGCACCTTAATTTTGAGAAAAAATGCTCAAATTGAGCACACGGCCGGAGACACAGACGTGTGTCTTAGCCAGTGTGTTACATGGCCTAGAACACAGGCGTGCGTCTTGGCCATGTGAAACTAGCACCTAATATCTAAAGAATTAAATTAACAACAAGGCCTAGCACATGGGCGTGTGGCATGGCCATGTTCACAAGTTAGAGAGTTACACGGGGTCAAACATGGCCTGTAGTACGGGCGTGTCCTAGGGTCAAACGGGCGTGTCCCTTGGACTACACGTGTACAGTCCAAATTAGGGGCTAGTCAGAATAGTGATCTAGGGGTCACTAATCTGAGGTTAGAGAAAATCATTTTTATGATATTTTATGAGTTAGAGCATGATTATATTAGTGTATGAAAATTTTGGTACTTTAATTTTCTCAATTTCTTTCTTAATCATGAAAAAGGACTAAATCGCATAAAGTGCAAAAGTTCCATTCTATTGGCTAAAGGTGCCAAATAACCATGGATTGTAAATTAGAGGTTTTCAAAAGGCAATTAGCCCTCTTGTTAGATAGTTGACCGGCCATAGGAGATGATAGGAGACAAAGATGGACAAAATTGGTCAAAGTTGGTAATAGTTGGTCACTAATTTGACTAGTATTAATAAAATAAAGAAAGAAAATATATCATCTTTTCTCTACATCCTTCTCCACTGAAAATAGCAAACAAAATAGGGGTTTTGAAAGCTCAAATTTTTAGCAAGCTCTCCTCGATCCTAGTAAGTGATTTTAATGGTTTTTCTTGAAGATATTTGTACTTTTGAGACCCCTAAAGCTTAAGCTTTCTAAAGAGGGGACTATCTCGCATTATGGTGAAAAGTCTAGGGATTTTCCATGTGAGCTTTTAAGTTGTTTGTTGCATTTTTATGGGAAAAAATGAGTCTTAGTTGTTAGATGAATAATTTTTGTGAAAGGTGTTGCCATAAAAACACCTAATTGGACCTTGTAGTAAAGGTTATAAAAATGGTAGTAAATGTGTTAAAGGTTGATTTTTGATGATAGCCATAAGGGTATTAAATGTTCACCTAGGCTTGTTAAAAGTAGAAATATGATTAGAATTAATTTTTGAGCCTAGGGGCATAATGGTTATTTTGCCAAAGTCTAGGGGCAAAATAGTAATTGTGCCAAAGCATGATTATTAAAATGCTTTTATTTATGTGATGATTAAACTAAGCTAAATTTGCTATTATAGAGCAAGAAGAACCAAGAATTCACTTCGATCGGGGAAAGAACAAAATCTTGGATTAGACCGACGAGCTAGATCATTTTGAGATCGAGGTAAGTTTGTATGTGATAGATTCAACATTTACGTTAGCATGTTGACAATGCTTGGTATTATATTGATGCATGATACTCTACTAAATTGAGTAACTGATGTTGAAAAAGATGTTGAAGTCCTAGAGGACTATAACGAATATGTAATATTGCTATCATCGAAGTATAAAATGGATAAGGTCCTGTATAAGACCATGTCTGGGACATGGCCTCGGCACCGAGTTGAGATCCTGTATAAGACCATATTCGAGATATGGCTTCGGTAATGAACATGAAAATTGTACAAGACTATATCCGGGATATGGTATCGATACTTGATGTGAAATTTTCATATAAGACCATATTCGAGATATGGCATCGGCATTCAGAGGTGACTCCATGTAAGACCACCTCTGGGATGTGGCATTGGCCTCATACTTATATTAATGACGATATTATGCATCATTGAGTATCCCTAGTGATTAATGGGATAAGTAGATGAGTTTGGAAGTAGGAATGAGATTAGTACTAAAGTTATGTGAATGAGTGAATACCGTTACCCATAAGTAATTCACGATGAAACATTTTGATATGTGACACGATATGTGTTATATAAGGGCAAGTATGAGTAAGTTGGCTAGAAGCCTAATACGTTGTGTATGTTTAATTAATGCCATGGATGGATTTTATCATGAGCTCATTATTGCTATCTATTTCCATGCAAACTTACTAAGCTTTATGCTTACCCCTTTTCATTGCCATTTTTCCTTGTAGTATTTCCAAGATAACTCGAGAAACGTGAAATGTTGGAGTTCAAAAATTACACTATCGACATCACTTTGGTATATCAATTTAGACTTATTTTGGGTATGGCATGTATAGGACTTGGGCATTTTGTTATGTCGTAATTGTTAGCCAAAGTGTTGGTTATGTATGTTATTGAATTCATTTTGTAAATGGTCTCACAAGCTAGGCCGATACTTTTCAAATTCTTATGCTTAATGAAGATTAATTTCATGAAGTGTATGCCTTTGTGTTTGTCTTAATTCTTTTGAGTTTTAGAGATACCTTTGGTTATTTTATAGATTGGAATGTTTTAGTATGAGTATAATTTCTTGTTAGGGTGGCAAATGTCTTGGTAGATAGCCATCTAATTGTCCATACGGGTAGACACACGGGCATATGTCTAGGTCGTGTGAGACACACGGTTAGCCCCATGGGCGTGTTGATCGACCTTGTGTCCCCTTGCATGCTAGGCTTACAAGTCATTATGCTTAGTAGTAAACACACGGGCAAAGACACGGCCGTGCGTCTCAACCATGTGGTGACACGACCTAGGACATGGGCGTGCCCTGGCCGTGTGAAGCCTACACATTAAATGTGGAATTTAATTTGACACACGGTCTAATGACACAGGCGTGTTCCTTGGTTGTGTGGCCTTAGTGAAGTGATGATGTCATAAATAGAATGCCAAGGTTTTGGCACACGGGCTAAGACACGGCGTGTCAAGGCCGTGAGAGGGACACAGACGTGTGTCCGGCCATGTAAAATATGTTAGTGTCGACCACGGGCATGTCTTAGGGGCACATGGGCGTGTCCCTAAGTCAACATAGGCGTGTGGCCCCTGTTTTGATGAAAAGTTTTCCAAGTTCGTAAAAGTTCTAGTTGAATCTTGAAACCTCTCGGAGGTATGCTTAGAGCCTTGTAGGTTAAGAATGAGCAAGAGATGGGCTTAAATGAAATTTTATAGCTCAATGTGATATGTTTTAGCGAGATAAGTTAGGTAATACCTCAAACCCAGTTTTGAATTCGAATATAGGTAAGGGTTGTTATATTTATTGGTATCAGAGCTACGGTTTAGTCGATTCTAGGACTAACATAGTGTAAGTATGAGTCTAGCTATACATGCCATATGTAAGAGTATCTGTGTAATGATAGTGTAATGGCTCTTGACGTTTAAAATTATGTTTTATGTAGTATATGGATTCTGATCTAGACTGAACTGTAGCCAATGATGCTGTGAGTAATGCGTCAGCTCTGCTCAACGGACTACAAAGGTGAATAGTAGACCCAAAACATTGGGTTAGTGAGAAGAGGCCTGAGAAGCCTTTCTCCGTATGATGAACAACTGGTATACTGAGTATACCCGAGCAAATCCTAATGCTCAACCCCCTCTACCCCCACCTATTCCTCAACCTGCTCTTGTGCCTCCTCAAGTGGTTGAGGTAGTGATAAGAGAAAGACCTCCGATTGATAAGATCCGGAAGCAAGGAGCCAAAGAATTTCAGGCTAGTAAAGATGATGATCTAGAGAGAGCAAAATTCTAGCTCGAGAATACCATCAGGGTATTCGATGAGTTATCTTGCACGCCTGGGGAGTGCTTAAAGTGTGCAATATCCCTATTAAGAGATTCGGCCTATCGGTGGTGGAATACCCTAATTTTGATGGTACCAAGGGAGAGAGTTAGCTTGGAATTCTTCCAAGCGGAGTTCTGGAAGAAGTATATCAGCCAGAGGTTCATCAACCACAAGAGAAAAATAGTTCTTGGAATTGAAGCAAGTCCGTATGTTAGTGACTGACTATGAATGAGAGTTCGTAATGCGTAGCAAGTATGCCCAAGAGTGCGTGTCTACTGAGGCCATCATGTGCAAGAGATTTAAGGATGGGTTAAATGAAGATATCCGTTTATATGTGTTAGTCCTCGAACTAAAGAAATTTGTAGTGTTGGTCAATAGAGCCTGTAAGGCTAAAAGTTGGCTAAGGAGAAAAGAATAGCTGAGAACGAGTCTCTTGACTTGAGGAAAAGACAACTGAATAAGTCATTCCAATCCTTATCTACGAAATCGAGGGATTTTGCTGCTCGATTAATCACCTCAGTCGGGTTTTCAAATCGAAGCAAGGGCAAATAATTTTTAGGGTCTAAAGGGTAGACCACATTAGTTTCTAGTGTGGTCAACGTTTGACCAAGTAGACCAAAATGTCCGCATTGTGGTAGGCACCATTCTGGTGATTGCCGAGCAAATGAGAAAGCTTGTTTTAGATGTGGGTCTTTAGACCATTTTATCAGAGATTGTCCCAAGGTGGGCGAGAAAGAGAAGTCTCAAAATGCAAGATTGGGAAGTACTGCTAGGGGAAGACCACAGAGAAACCCGGGAAATGAAATGGGTAAAAGAATCCATCCAGAGAGCAAGCTACAAGAGTCGAGGATAGAGCACCAGCGAGAACATATGTCATTCGTGCTCGTGAAGAGGCATCTTCTCCAGACGTAATAACGGGTACATTTTTCTTTGTGATACTCATGTTATAGCTTTAATTGATCCGAGATCTACTCACTCATACATATGCATGAAATTAGTCTCTAGCATGAGCATGCCTATAGAGTCTACTGAATTAGTAATAATAGTGTCTAATCCCCTAGGCAAGTATGTATTGGTTGATAGAGTATGCAAAGGATGCCCTTTGATGATTAAAGGTCGTTGTTTTCCGGTTGATCATATGCTATTACCATTTGATGAGTTTGATGTCATCCTTGGGATGGATTGGTTAGTTACTCATGGTGTAATTGTGAATTGTGGAAAGAAACATATTGAGTTGAAAAATGAAAATGGGGATTTTATTCTTATTGAATCAGATAATCAAGATAGATCACCAGTAGTGATATCATCCTTTTCGAGTCAGAGGTATTTAAGGAAGGGGTATGAGGCTTACCTTGCCTTTGTGTTGAACACTAAAGAGATTGAATTGAAAATGGAGTCGGTACCCATAGTATATGAGTACCCAGATGTTTTCTCGGAAGAGTTGCCAGGGCTTCCTCCGGTTAGAGAGATTGAATTTGGGATTGAGTTAACTCTAGGTACTGCCCCTATTTCTATTGCTCCATATAGAATAGCTCTAACCGAGCTAAAAGAGTTGAAAGCCCAGTTACAAGTACTAACGGATAAAGGTTTCACAAGGTCGAGTTTTTCTTCGTGGGGTGCTCCCATCTTATTCGTGAAGAAGAAAGATGGTTCTATGAGATTATGCATCGATTATCGGCAGCTCAACAAGGTAACTATGAGGAACAAGTACATGTTGCCAAGGATCGATGATTTATTTGATCAATTGAAGGGGGCCACAATATTTTCCAAGATAGATTTGAGGTTCGGGTACTATCAGCTGAGAGTCAAGGACTTAGATTTACCGAAAATCACATTTAGGACTAGTTATGGCCACTATGAATTTTTAGTCATGCCTTTTGGCCCAACGAATACCCCTACGATCTTCATGGATTTGATGAATTTCATTTTTCGACCATATTTGCATAAATTTGTCGTGGTCTTCATTGACAACATACTGATCTACTCTCGAGATGAGAACGGACATGCCAAACATTTGAGTATGGTTCTGAAAGTCTTGAGAGAAAAACAATTGTATGCCAAGTTCAGTAAGAGTGAATTTTGGCTTAAGGAAGTGGGATTTTTGGGGCACATTATCTCGGGAGATGAAATTAGAGTAGGCCCGAGTAAGATTTCAACAAATGTTTATTGGAAACTACCGAGGAGCATAACTGAAGTAAGGAGTTTTCTAGGCCTAGGCGGCTATTATAGGTGTTTTGTCAATGGGTTTTCCATAATAGCTACCCTGATGACGAGATTATTACAAAAAGATGTGAAGTTTTATTAAGAGTTTTGAGAAATTGAAGACGCTGTTGATTGAAGCTCCAGTTTTGGTGCAACCTGTGCCAAAAGAGAATTCCTAGTTTATAGTGATGCATCCCTGAACGGACTGGGTTGACTACTTATGCAAGAGGGTAAGGTAATTGCATACGCCTCTAGGCAATTAAAGCTGCACGAAAAGAATTACCCAACTCATGATTTAGAGTTAGCCGCAATTGTGTTTGCATTAAAGATTTGGAGACACCATTTGTATGGTGAAAGGTGTCAGATTTTCACCCACCACAAAGTCTAAAATATTTATTGACTAAAAAAAGAATTAAATTTGAGGCAGAGAAGGTGGTTGGAGCTGATTAAGGATTATGAGTTAGTGATTGACTACCATCCGGGAAAGGCGAATGTAGTCGCCAGTGCATTGAGCAAAAATCATTATTCACATTAAGAGCCATGAATAATCAAATTGCTTTGTTGGATGATGGTTCCATTTTAGTCGAGTTGAGGGCTAGACCATTATTCCTCCAAGATATTTGTGAAGCTTAGAAAGAAAATAACGGCTTACAAGCCAAAAGAGTTTTATGTGAGTCGAATGTTGAGTCAGATTTTCGACTAAATCTTGATGGATGTTTGATGTTTTGAGATAGGGCTGTGTACCCAGGAATGATGAACTTATTCATAAGATTTTGAATGAAGCACATAGAGGATATTTAACAGTGCACCCGTGTAGCACGAAGATGTATAACGACTTGAGAAAATGGTATTGGTGGCCTAGTATGAAGAAAGATATTTTGATTTTGTATCAAAATGCCTGATTTGTCAGCAAGTTAAGGCTGAACACCAAGTACTTTTGGGTTTACTTCAGCCTATTATGGTTCTGAGTGGATATGGGATCGTATAACCATGGACTTCGTGACAGGCTTACCGTTGACTTCAAGAAGAAAGATGCGGTATGGGTAGTGGTTTATAGACTCACAAAGTCAGTTCATTTTATACCAGTGCGAGTCAATTATTCGCTTGATAAATTGGCGGACTTGTACGTGGTGGAGATAGTAAGACTTCATGGTGTACCGTTGTCTATCATTTAAGATAGAGATCCAAGATTCATGTCATAGATTTGGAAAAAGTTGCAAGAGGCATTGGGCACAAAATTGAGTTTTAGTACAACCTTCCATCCACAAACCGACAGATAGTCGAAAATGGTAATTCAGATACTTGAAGAATTGCTTCGATGTTGTGTCTTGGAATTTCATGGTAATTGGGAGACATACTTACCATTGGTGGAATTCACCTACAACAATAGTTTTCATTCAAGTTTGAAGATGGCGCATTATGAGGCATTGTATGGATGTAAGTGCCTGATAAACCATAATAGTAACATATTTTAATCCCAAATTTAACATATTTGAATGATTTTTCCCTTTAATTATGAAAATAAGTGCTCCTAATCCTTTATTTTCATGTTTTATACTCAGTAGAGCACTGGAGGATGAAAAGAACGAATAACAGGCCGAAAACAAAGAAATTGGGCCAAAACATGAAATTCACATGGCCTGGACCCAAGGCCACACAGTCGTGCCTCATAAGAAAAGTCAACCACGGCCTGGACCACGAAAAACATGACCGTACCTCATCATCAGGATCGAACACGGCCTGGCCACGATTTACACAGGCATGTGCCATGGGCGTGTCCCTGCCGCAGGAAAGAAGAATTCTATTCGAATTAGGGTCCAAAAGCCTATATAAAGACCTTAGAGGCCAACCTTTAAGGGGGCGTTCAGCTAGGCCAAAGAGCCGAGCCAGAGCAATTAATTTCAGAGATTTACTCGAAGAAAGCCAGTTGATTCATCTCAAGAAGTAGAATTATACTCGAGACGGAGGATCTCTCCTTCAATTCCTTCATGGGGTTTTAGGGATTTCTTATGTTTCGTTTTATCTTTTCTTCTGAGATGTTTTCTTTTACAATTATAAACTAAACCCTCAGATACTTGAGGGGGATGAAACCTAAGACGAATCTTGTTATTGTTATCTGAGCTATATGATAAATACTTGATTTGTTCTTAACTATTTGTTCTTAATTCTCATTTTGATATTTTCAGGATATTGATTCAAGTGTGATGTGCTTAGGCAGAGGAGGAAGAGACCCTATCTAAGAGTAGATCTAGCATAGTTAAGTAGAGTTGCTCGCGTGCCTAGAGATAGGGTGACAAAAATCTGCCGGATTAGGGTCAAACCTAATATGGGAGTCCATAGATCAAGTTAATGCAATTCTAGGGGTTTTAATTAGAAAGAGATTTCAATTAATCAACCTAGGGTTAGACGTTAGTAGCCTTGAAGAGAGATATTAATATAAATTAGGGAATCTTATGGATCAAGTCAAGTGAATAAATCGTTTGGTTTAGAGTTAGATAACAAGTGAAGTCTAGGTGAATTCTTCCTCAAGTATTGTCTAAATCAATTGGTTTTCCCTCAGGTCCTTCCTCAATTTCTTCTTTGTCTTAGCATCTTTAGTTTAGTTGATTAGTTGATTTTAGATTAGATAAAAAATCCATTTATTTCGTAGGCTAAATAATAGAAAGAGAGTTAATATTAGTACTTTTGGTTCCTTTGGGTTTGACAATTCGATCTTGCCTTAGTTATACTACTGTTCGATAGGTGCACTTGCCTCCATCATTGTCTTAGTTAGTTTCCAGGTTTGCTCATTCTTTTTATAAATTTTTACGACTTGACAGACACGATCAGTGCCGAACGCCCTTGTATTGGTCAAATCTCAGAGAGAAACAGATACACGTGGTTAATTTGATCAAGGAAACTGAAGAGAAGGTTAAAGTACTGTCTGAAGGTTGCCTCATATAGGCAAAAGTCCTATTCGGTTTAAAAAGGAAAGAGATTGAATTAGAAGTCAGTGATAAAGTGTTCTTGAAAGTATCACCTTGGAGAAAAGTCCTCAGATTTGACCGGAAGGGCAAATTGAGTCCACGATTTATCAGACCATATAAAGTTACCAAGAGGATAGGGCTGATAGCTTATCGGTTGGTTTGCCACCTGAGCTTGAAAAGATTCATGATGTCATTCACGTATCCATGTTGCACCGATATCGTTTAGACCCTCCACATGTCATAGTACCAACAGAGGTAGAGATACAATCGGACTTGACTTACGGTGAAGAACCAGTTAATATTTTGGCTCCAAAGGTCAAACAATTAAGAAACAAAAGTATAGACCTGGTAAAAGTGCTGTGGCAAAGGCACGGAATAGAAGAGGGTACATGGGAGCCCGAGGAAACTATGAAAAACCAATATCACAACCTTTTCGCAGGTAAGATTTTGGGGTCAAAAATACTTAAAGGGGAGAATTGTAACAGCCTGAATTAGGGGCTAGTCGAATAGTGATCTCGAGGTCACTAATCCAAGGTTAGAGAAAATCATTTTCATGATATTTTATGAGTCAGAGCATGATTATATTAGTGCATGAAAATTTTGGTGATTTAATTTTATCAATTTCTTGCTTAATCGTGAAAAAGGACTAAATCGCATAAAGTGTGAAAGTTCAATTCTATTGGCTAAAGGTGCCAAATAACCATAGATTGTAAATTGGAGGTCTTTAAAAGGTAATTAGCCCTTTTAATAGATAGTTGACTAACCATAGGAGATGATAGGAAACAAAGATGGACAAAATTGGTCAAAGTTGGTAATAGTTGGTGACTAATTTGACTAGTGTTAATAAAATAAAGAAAGAAAAGATATCATCTTTTCTCTCTATCCTTCTCCACTGAAAATAGCAAACAAAATAGGGGTTTTGAAAGTTCAAATTTTCAGCAAGCTCTCCTCCATCCTAGTAAGTGATTTTAATGGTTTTTCTTGAAGATAGTTGTACTTTTGAGACCCCTAAAGCTTAAGCGTTCAAAATAGGGGACTATCTTGCATTATGGTGAAAAGTCTAGGGATTTTTCATGTGAGAATTTAAGTTGTTTGCTGCATTTTTATGAGAGAAAATGAGTCTTGGTTGTTAAATGAACAACTTTTGTGAAAGGTGTTGCCATAAAAATAACTAATTGGACCTTGTAGTAAAGGTTATAAAAATGGTAGTAAATGTGTGAAAGGTTGATTTTTGATGATAGCCATAAGAGTATTAAATGTTCACCTAGGCTTGTTGAAGGTAGAAATATGATTAGAATTAATTTTCGAGCCTAGGGACATAATGGTCATTTTGCAAAAGTTTAGGTGCAATATAGTAATTTTTCCAAAGCATGATTATTAAAATGCTTTTATTTATGTGATGATTGAAATAAGCTAAATTTGCTATTATAGAGCAAGAAGAACCAAGAATTCACCTCGATCGGGGAAAGAACAAAATCTCGGATTAAACCGACGAGCTAGCTCATTTCGAGATCGAGGTAAGTTTGTATGTGATAGATTCAACATTTATGTTAGCATGTTGACAATGCTTGGTATTATATTGATGCATGATACTCTACCAAATTGAGTAACTGATGTTGAAAAAGATATTGAAGTCCTAGAGGACTATAACGAATATGTAAAATTGCTATCATCGAGGTATGAAATGGATAAGGTCCCGTATAAGACCATGTTCGAACATGGCCTCGGCACCGAGTTGAGATCCCGTATAAGACCATATTCAAGATATGGCTTCGATAATGAATACAAAAATCGTATAAGACTATATCTGGGATATGGCATTGATACTTGATGTTAAATTTTCGTATAAGACCATACAAGGGATATGGCATCGGCATTCAGAGGTGACTCCATGTAAGACCACCTCTAGGATGTGGCATTGGCCTCGTTCTTATATTAATTATGATATTATGCGTCTTTGAGTATCCCTAGTGATTAAGGGGATAAGTAGATGAGTTTGGAAGTAGGAATGAGATTAGTACTAAAGTTATGTGAATGAGTGAATATAGGCACCTTTAAGTAATTCACGACAGAACATTTCAATATGTGACACGGTATGTGTTATATAAGGGCAAGTATGAGTAAGTTAGCTAGAAGCCTAATTCATTGTGTATGTTTAATTAATGCCATGGATGGATTTTATCATGAGCTCATTGTTGCTATCTATTTCCATGAAAACTTACTAAGCTTTATACTTACCCCTTTTCATTGCCTTTTTTTCCTTGTAGTATTGCCAAGATAATCGAGGAACGTGGAACGTTGGAGTTCAAAAATCACACTATCGACATCACTTTGGTATAACAATTTAGACTTATTTTGGGTATTGCATGTATAGGGCTTGGGTATTTTGTTAGGTCGTAATTGTTAGCCAAAGTGTTGGTTATGTATGTTATTGAATTCATTTTGTAAATGTGATGCGTCGTTGAAAGCACCAAAAATATCCTATTCCCAATAAAATTGTAAAAAAAAAAAAAACACAACAAAGGGGAAGTAGGGTCGAATCCTCAGGGACCGGATTATACGAATGCTTGTTTCTCGAAATCTTGGGCAGAATCGTGCCCAAGAAAACCTGTGTTCCTGAAAAAATAAAAATAACAGAATTAAAAGTTTGATCTGGAAAATAAAAAAATAGAATTTAAAATGAATTGAAATTATAAGAATAAATTACGAAAATTAAAATGAGGAAAATAACAAGAAAGAGTTTTAGAGAAAGTTTCTTATGTGGAAAGATTCCAGCCTCCAGTTGCCTCGATCCGCCTTGGGTTCAATCCTCGGCTTTTAGATGATCCTTCTCAACTCGAATAAGCCAGTTATAGTGGAAGAGGGTGCCTACGACCACTAGCTACAAGGATTTAGACTTCAATTTGGTGGAACCTGACTCTAGCCAACAATCACTCTTGTGGGATCATCTATGCTAGATCAACATTTCTCAATGGATCCCATGCCATTTTGTCTCTTGGGCTCACCACCCTCTGACACAGTAAGCTAACGAACCGGCTGCGAAACCTTCTCAAAATATACAAAGCGGCCGTTCCTTGCAAACGTTGAAAAGATTACCTCTTAAGGGACATGGACGGAAGCGTCAGCCCCGTAGTCCGAAGAAACGATGAATACCCTGTTGAGTAGGCTAAGTGTGGATTCTAACCCTCAAGAACCTTTTTTTGGGGATTTTCGGCAACCTTTGGCTAAATGGGTTTTAGTGGCTCATGGTTGTGGTGGAAAAGAAAATAAATATATAAATTAAGGTTTTATTAAAAAGAAATATGAAAGAACAAAGACTTATGGAGAGAGTGTTACAGAAAAAGATGAACCCCCAACTAAGTCACTCCATCCCCTATTTATAGTGCTAAGATAGATAGACTAGTCCTACTTAAATTCCTAAAGATAATTACAAATAATTAAAGATAAATAGAGATAAATAAAAAAATAAATAATCCTCTATAAGTATCCTAATATTAATTATCCTAATATAATTAAAATAGAGTTCGATAAAATAAAAATCACTTCTTTTTGCATTTCAACCCTTCTGTCCTCCATACTAGTACTTTTGGCACCAATCTTTTCCTTATATCGCACATTGGCCCATTTTATCTTTAATTTCACACTTTTGGCCTTTAATTTTTCTTTTGCTTCCAATTTAGTCCCTATAAAATAAAATACCATAAAAAGCCCAAATTAGTAGAATCATACTCAAAATAAATATGCAATTAGCACATAAAAACATGACATTCTAGAGTATTATCAAATTCCCCCTTACTTAGCCCATGCTTGCCCTCAGGTATGGTTCCTATCCACTATGAAAATTAGATCCTGAAAGAAATTCTACTCCAAAGTTTTATAAAGATTAGTAAAAAAAATGCATATGAAAAAAAAAGGAGAACTTCTAAGCTTGCTTTAAGAAAAATAGAAAAAGTACTCCAATTAACACACACAAAAATTAAAATTGTCTTGAATTATTTCATGCTATTTAAGCAAATTACCAAACCTACCAAGACACTCTATTTTTTACCTCCTTTAGTCCCTAACTGTAATTTTATTAGTATTTTTTTTATTTTTTTATTTTTTTATTTTTTTATTATTATTTCATTATTATTATTTATTTACTTAGGCATATATTGAACCTTTTGCACGTTACTCATTTCAACATACTCCTAAAATTATTTATTTTAGGTTAGCGGAGTTTTACCCATCACGTCACACAACCTTTTGACGCGAAGTAGAATGACAACCAAGCACCCAACCCCGGTTACTCAATCAGTCACATTCTGAGCCGCACTCATAACCTTGGAAACTTTTATTAAACAAAATTTAAACGAAATTTTAATTTTGGAGGTCTTAAGAGAAATAATCAAGTGTCGAAAATAAGTTTTAGAAACCACCTAATAGACATGAACATAATTTAGGCATGCAAATGTATTAAGTGTCCACTTGATATTAAACTTGATCAATTTTACAAAAACCAAGATAGAGTTAACTTATTAATCATAATTGTTTTTAGCCTAATAAAAATAAAACAGTGGAGATAAAATCAAATAGATAGGATCATAACTAACTTAGTAGCCAAGAATCATGCATGTAGGTTAAACAGTGGCAAGTCGTGGTCAAATTCTTGGGCATGAAAAGTGACAGAATATTCTTAGAAAAAAATGGACAGAATAGAGCCTCAAGCAGCAAACACAAATGACATCAGAAGACAACATACGAAAAGTATCTCCCCCTACTTAAAACACATTCTCCTCAATGTGGACGCAAAAGAAATAAATAGGTAGAAAAGTTTAGAAAAACTCCCCGTGTAGCTACTATCGATTGTAGAGGGCTCGGTGGCTTGTCATGGGAGAAGAGGAGGAAGAGGAGGCGAGGGAGAGGAGGCGGCGATGGCGTGAATTGATGGAGAGGGGTGAGTTTTTGGCGGTAATAGAGTTAGGGAAGTAAATTTGGGATAAGTTTTAGGTTTTGGTGGTTTTATTTGGCTAAAAGGGTGTTTGGTTGCGTTTAGGGGTTCTAGGGTGTAATAGTACTATTTGGCTCTGAGGATATGGTATTCGGTGGAATAGAATATGGAATAAAAGGACTATTTGGCACCGTGGATAGGTCATTTTGGCTCTAACTTGTCTCCCTTTTCTTAGTATTTTCATCCGCTTTACCTAGATGGAAGAAGATAAATTTATTAATAAGATAAATAAAATAAAAATAAATCAAATTAAAATGAAAAGAAAAGAAAATAAGAAATAAATAATAATAATAAAAATAAGGATTGGGTGGCCTCCCAACAAGTGCTTGTTTAATGTCATTAGCTCGACGACTTAAATGATTCTACGGTGGTTCAAAGTAAATCTTTTTAATCATGTGAGCTTTGAAATTATCATTTTTTATCACATCCACCATATTTGGGTTTAATCGTCTTTGTGCCTTTTTCATTGGTTACATATTTTCCTCCAAAGGGTCAATCCCTTTTAAGTCGGCAATGGTCTCATCATCTTCCAAAAATATGATTTTGAGATGCTCGAGAGGTGGTTTTAATTTCGAATCCAATGCCTGTACAATAGAAGGTAGAAGTTTAGTATCCATAGGAGCCAATAATTTATTAACAGATTCAAAATCATCAAACACCATTTTAGATTTATCTCTATAAGATGATTCAAAAGTTTTTTCTACTGATGAGTTAATTATGTTGACACGGTTTACGTAAAAGACTTCACTTGGGTGGCTAATTGTGCCATAAACGTGAAACTTCACGATCTCCCTATCAAATTCCATCGTGAGGGTTCCAGTTCGTACGTCAATCTTAGTATTTGCGGTACTAAGGAAAGGTCACCCCAACAAGATGTCTGAAGATCCATGAGCGTTATCCTCCTCCATTTTTAGCACATAAAAATCTTCAAGAAAAATAAGTCCATTGACTTTGACTAATACGTCCTCGAGGACTCCTTCGGGATGCACAATGGACTGTCTTCCAATTGAATGCTAACACCTATTTTGTCAAAAAACTTGCATTAAGTGATTCATAAATAGAATATGTCATTACATTTATGGAGGCTCCTAAATCACACATAGCCTTTTTAATTCCCAAATGACTTATTTTACATGGTATTGCAAACATGCCCCTATCCTTACATTTTGCTTAGGCATTTTTCATTTGTAACATCATGGGACACATTTTCACCAACATTCACCCTTTCATTACACGTTAATTTCCACTTGTTGGTGCAAAGCTCTTTAAGAAATTTAGCGTACCTCTGTATTTGCTTGATAGCATCCAACAGTGGTATGTTGATCTCGACATTCCTAAATGTTTCGAGGATTTCCTTGTCCTTCTTACCTTTTCGACACTGGTTGAATCGTTCTGGAAATGGAGGTTGAATTTTAGGTAATGGAGGCTTTGGTCAGACCTGTTCGTCTTTCTCAGGTTTTTCTTGGGTGATTTCTTGGGCATGATTCCTATCAGAAATCGATTCCAGTACCTTACCGCTTTGCAACGTCACTGCATTTGCGTGTTGTCTTGGATTCGGTTCTGTTTGTGATGGCAGTTTCCTTTGAGAGTTCAATTTCTCAACTTATATGGTCAATTCTCTTATAGATGCCTCGGTTTTCTTTTGAAAATCAAGCATATTAGCTGCTAATTTATTGACCAAAGTTTCTAGAGAATTACCTGAATCTTGTGGCTGCTGTGGAACTCGGTTTTGGTATGGCTAGTTATATTGTGGGTTGGCCCCATAACTTAAGTTAGGGTGATCCCTCTATCCTGGGTTGTAGGTATTAGAGTAAGGGTCGTATCACCTCTGTGGTGGGCCAGGAAACTTTCCCACTGCACCTAAGTGAGCCATAGAGTCATCATACAAACTGGGACATGCATCAGTTGTGTGCTCAGGTGTAGCACATATTCCATATAACTAAGCTGTCTTTGTTTTTTCTGCAAGAAGAGTATTCATCATAGTAGTAAGTTTACCAAGTCTATCTTCTATGGAAGAATACTTAGCTGGTGAACCCTTCTAGGGGGTTCAGGTTTAGCTCGGAACTGCTGAGAATTTGTAGCCATTGTGGAGATTAAGTCCCTTGTTTGTTGGGGAGTCATGTTGACCAACGCTCCTCCACTAGCAGCATCTACCATATTCATTCCCATCGGTTTCAAACCTTCATAAAAGTATTGGAGGAGAGATTGTTCTGTTATACCATGTTGTGGGCAGCTCACACACAACTTTTTAAATCGCTCCAATAATCATAAAGAGTCTCTGGTTCTTTCTGCCTTATTCCCACGATTTCTCCTCTTAGCTCAGCTGCTCTAGATGCTGGGAAAAACCTATTAAGAAATAAACGAGATAAATCAGCCCAAGTAGTTATAGATCTAGGGGGTAAATAAAATAACCATTCCCTAGGTGAATCTGTTAAGGAAAAAGGGAAAGCGCGCAATTTAATTTGATCCTCAGTTACGCCTTGAGATTTCATACTCAGGCAAACCATATGAAATTCCTTCAAATGTTTATGGGGTTTTCATTTTGTAACCCTCGAAAAGTTGGCAGCAATTGAATTAACCCTGATTTTAGTTTAAAATCGGTATCCATGGTAGGATATGGGATGCACAGTGGTGGTTGTTTTGTCGGAGCTTCGGCTAGTTGCCGAATCGTTTGAGCCATTGGTTGGGGTGCTAAATTAGGGTTTTCATCAACCCTAGCGTTGAACACTTCTTCAAGTGAATCGACTTCTTCTGATTTACTTTCAAGTGTTTGAGTAGGATTTTCGTTAACCATAGACTACTTCATTGTCGATTCTGATTTCTGGCGGTGGATTGGTTTGAGTTCCTACCACCGCTGACTGCTTTTTCCTTAGCTTTGTTTTTTTTACGATTAGCTCTCAATCTTTTCAATTTCTAAGTCAAACACAAGAGTTCCTAGAGCAAATCTGGTCATAGAAAACAAAAAACAAGATTAGTACGTTACTGATCCCCGACAATGGCGCCAAAATTTGATGCGTCATTAAAAGCACCAAAAATATCCTACTCCCAATAAAATAGTAAAAAAAAACATAGTAAAGGGGAAGTAGGGTCAAATCCTCAGTGACCGGATTATACGAATGCTTGCTTCTCAAAATTCTGGGTAGAATCGTGCCCAAGAAAACTTGCGTTCCTAAAAAAATAAAATTAACAGAATTAAAAGTTTGATCTGGGAAAATAAAAAAAAATAGAATTTAAAACAAATTAAAATTACAAGAATAAATTATGAAAATTAAAGTGAGGAAAATAAAAAGAAAGAGTTTTAGAGAAAGTTTCTTATGTGGAGAGATTCCAGCCTCCAGTTGCCTCGATCCGCCTTGGGTTCAATCCTCGACTTTTAGATGATCCTTCTCAACTCGAATAAGCCAGTTATAGTGGAAGAGGATGCCTACGACCACCAGCTCCAAGGATTTAGACTTCAATTTAGTGGAACCTAACTCTAGCCAACAATCACTCTTGTGGGATCATCTATGCTAGATCAACATTTCTCAATGGCGAATCCCACGGCATTTTGTCTCTTGGGCATGCCAACCTCTAATGCAGTAAGCTAACGAATCGACTATGCAACCTTCTCAAAATATACAAAGCGACTGTTCCTTGCAAACGTTGAAAAGATTACTTCTTAAGGGACATGGACGGAAGCGTCAGCCCCGTAGTGCGGAGAAACGATGAATACCCTGTTGAGTAGGCTAAGTGTGGATTCTAAACCTCAAGAACCTTTTTTTAGGGATTTTCGGCAACCTTTGGCTAGATGGGTTTTAGTGGCTCATGGATGTGGTGGAAAAGAAAATAAATATATAAATTAAGGTTTTATTAAAAAGAAATATGAAAGAACAGAGACTTATGGGGAGAGTGTTATAGAAAAAGATGAACCCCCAACTAAGTCACTCCATCCCCTATTTATAGTGCTAAGATAGATAGACTAGTCCTACTTAAATTCCTAAAGATAATTACAAATAATTAAAGATAAATAGAGATAAATAAAGAAAATAAATAATCCTCTATAATTATCCTAATATTAATTATCCTAATATAATTAAAATAGAGTTTGATAAAATAAAAATCTCTTCTTTTTACAATTCAACCCTTCTGTCCTCCATGCTAGAACTTTTGGCACAAATCTTTTCCTTATATCGCACATTGGCCCATTTTGTCTTTAATTTCACACTTTTGGCCTTTAATTTCTCTTCTGCTTCCAATTTAGTCCCTATAAAATAAAATACCATAAAAAGCCCAAATTAGTAGAATCATACTCAAAATAAATATGCAATTAGCACATAAAAACATGACGTTCTAGAGTATTATCAAAATGGTCTCAAAAGTTAGGCCGATACTTGGCACATTCTTATGCTTAATGAAGATGAATTTCATGAAGTGTATGCCCTTGTGTATGTCTTAATTCTTTTGAGTTTTAGAGATCCCTTTGGTCATTTTATAGAATGGAATGTTTTGGTATGAGTATAATTTCTTGTTAGGTGGCAAATGGCTTGGTAGATAGCCATCTAATTGTCCACACGGGAAGACATACAGGCATCTGTCTAGGCCGTGTGAGACACACGATCAGCCCCATAGGCGTGTTGATCGACCGTGTGTCCCCTTGCATGCTAGGCTTACAAATCAGTATGCTTAGTAGTAAACACATGGGCAGAGAGACGACTGTGTGACTCAGTCGTGTGGGCATGGGCGTGTGCCCTGGCTATGTGATGTCTGCACATTAAATGTGGAATTTAATTCGACACACAATCTAAGGACACGGGCGTGTGCCTTGGTCTTGTGGCCTTACTGAAGTGATGACATCATAAACAGAATGCCATGGTTTTGGCACATGGGCTAAGACACGTGTATCGAGGCCATGTGAGGGACACGACGTGCATCCACCATGTGAAATAAGCCCATGTCGACCACAAGTGGTGAACATGGGCATGTCTTAGGGGCACACGGGCGTGTCCCTAGATCAACAAGGGCGTGTGGCCCCTATTTTGATGAAAAGTTTTCTAAGTTCGTAAAAGTTTCCAGTTAAATCCCGAAAGCTCTCGGAGGTATGTTTAAGGCCTCGTAGGCCGAGAATAAGCAAGAGATGGGCTTAAATGAAATTTTATAGCTCAATTTGATATGTTTTAGTGAGATAAGTTAGGTAATGCCTCAAACCCGGTTTCGACTTCGAATACGGGTAAGGAGTGTTACAACATGGGCGTGTGAGCCCTGTACCTTGGAAAAATTTTGAAATTTCACGAAAAATTCTTAGAGTTTTCAATTTAGTCCCGACTCGATTCTAATGCTTATGTTAGGCCTCGAGGGTCCATTTAAGGGACGTTATGAATAATTGATCATGTGTCAGAGTCTTAGAAATTTATATAATGAATGATCTAGCCTAAAAACTAATTGTGATAACAACTTGAGGCAAACGCACCTATCGAATAGTAGTATAGTTTAGTGGCAAGACCAGATTGTCGAACCCAAAGGAACCAAAAGTACTAATACTAACTTTCTTTTTTATTATTTAGCCTAAGAATGAAGGGAATTGTTGTCTAATCTAGAATTAAATAACTACTAAGCTAAATATGCTAAGACAA
This sequence comes from Gossypium rotundifolium, assembly GCA_025506655.1. NCBI lineage: Eukaryota > Viridiplantae > Streptophyta > Magnoliopsida > Malvales > Malvaceae > Gossypium > Gossypium rotundifolium. The sequence goes on along the minus strand of CP106730.1, from coordinate 65,251,949 downwards.
AGAGAATGAATTGGGGAAATACTTGAGGGAAAAACCAATTGATTAAGACAATAGCCAAGGAAGAATCCACCTAGACTTCACTTGTTATCTAACTCTGAACCAGATGATTTATTCACTTGACTTAATTCGTAGGATTCCCTAATTTATATTAATACCTCTCTCGAGGCTACTAACGTCTAACCCTAGGTTGATTAATTGAAATCTCTTTCTAATTAAAACCCCTAGAATTGCATCAACTCGATCTATGGACTCCTATATTAGGTTTGACCCTAATCTGGCATATTTTCATCATCCTATCTCTAGGGTTGCGATCAACTCCGCTTAACTATGCTAGATCTACTTTTAGACAGGGTCTATTCCTCCTCATCATAAGAGCATAAATACTTGAATCAATATCTTGAAATACCAAAACAAGAATTAAGAACACATAGTTAAGAACAAATCAAGTATTTATCATACAGCTCAGAAAGTAATAACAAGATCCATCTTAGGTTTCATCCCCTTTAGGTATCTGAGGAGTTTAGTTCATAATCATAAAAGAATACATCTCAGAAGAAAATATAAAACAAAATATAAAGAAAACCCTAAAACCCTTTGAAGGAATTGAAGGAGAGATCCCCAGTCTTGAGTATGATTTCAACTTCTTGAGATGAATCAACTGGCTTTCTTCGAGTGAATCCCACAATTCTAGCCCTATGGCTTGGCTCTTTGGCCTAGCTGAATGCCCTCTTGAAGGTTGGCCTCTAGGGTGTTTATATAGGCTTTTGGATTGGCTTTCTTTGCCTCTAAGTACCCTATTCTGAATAGAATTCAAATAGGTCAGTTAGAGACACACCCATGGCACACGCCCGTGTAAGTCGAGGCCAGGCCGTGTTCGGGTCTGTTAATGAGGCACGACCGTGTGGTCTTGGGCCCAGGCCGTGCTGATTTCGTAATTCAGCCCATTTACTCCATTTTTGATCCATTTCTCATTCTTTTCATCCTCTGGTGCTCTCCTGAGTATAAAACATGAAAACAACGGATTAGGAGCACCTATTTCCATAATTAAAGGGATAAATCATCCAAAAGTATGCTAAATGTTGGATTAAAATATGTGTATATTATGATTTATCAAATACCCCCAAACTTAAGCTTTTGCTTGTCCTCAAGCAAAAATATCAACTCACAATTAAAACGAACTTCCTCAATTCATAATATTCATCGATAATGATTCATCATAATTCATAGTTAATTTATACATGGATAATTTAATTAAATGAGTCCTAAAGATTCAAACAATCAAAGTCATAGTTTTTAGCACGAAAACATAGGTGTTTCCCCTTTATCCAAAAATTACCTTTGATTCAAAATTGATAAGGATTGACATCCTCACTAAAGATTTACTCAATTCACTCAAGGTGTTTAAGGTTCATAATAAAGCACTCAGCAGTCAAACATGAAATGTTAATCCCATACGCTTGCCTGAAAATCAAATCTCCACCACTATAAGATGAGATGATACACAAATCAAAAGGTCTTTAAAGGGTTGTAATGGGGCTTAGGTTAAAGGTGTGGATAAAAGCTAATTTAGAAGGGTTAAAATCGAGATTAAATTGACAAATTACCTAACTAGAAAAATGAACTAATCCTGAATAATTACATCAATTAAAAACTAGAAACTAATAATACAAGCTTTTTCTTCAAGATGTCAAAATTAAATGTATAAGCTCACTTAATCACAAAACTAATAATGAATATACTTTGATTTTTTAACCCGTGTTTTGTCCCCCAATGCGATAAAGAAAGACCACATAGAGGGGCCAAAACTACTAATACTAACTTTCTTTTTATTATTTAGCCTAAGAATTAAGGGAATTGTCATTTAATCTAAAATTAACTAACTACTAAGCTAAAGATGAAACACCCAAAAAATGGCCCACAAGCCTTGACCGGATCTGGTTTGTTCCTTGAGTAAAACATTTCAGAAACTTGTTTGTTACTTTGAAAATTTGGGTGGTTTTGAAGAAAAATTGATTTGTGCTACGTTCGAAGGGAAAACTGTGTTGTTCTTGAAGACTAGATTTTATTAAAACCTTATTATTATATTTCAAAAACTATAAGTGAAAAGAAATGCCGAGTTGTTTTAGGGTTTACCATTAAATTGAAAATCGTTGGTGTTCAAGTGTCAAAACATTTAGAATTTATTTTAAGAAAAGTTACTTAAACTTTGATTGGATAAAAATCGATCATACTAAAACAAATAAAATGCATGCATAAATAGTTTAATAGTAATGGCCTTATTACATCAAAGCAAAACCCAAATAAATCCAAAATACTTAAATATAAAAACTAAAAATAACATAACACCGAAATGAGCATGGGCACCACTAAGTTCCTGCCAATTCGGTCCATTCTTGAGTGTCACCGAAATGATATCCCACAACGGGTGAGTCAATGACTCAATGTGTAACAACTAACACAAACTCCTAATGATTTAGGCATAACAAATCATATATATATATATATAACAAGCAATGATGCAATCCCGAACCCAAACCTAAATAACCATCCTCTACACATCACCCGTACCTGCCATCACACCATGGGGATTACTAAATTGACCCTCCATCCGCTACACACCATCGAAGGCAGTCGCTGCAGACGACTTGCACATCGCCCTTATAAATTGTGGCATAGCCACCAGATAATTGTGACAAAATGACCAGATAGTATTTTGTGACATTAGTCACCACATTCAGATTATGTGACATGAGTCACCAGATATTGTGGTAAAAACCACCAGATCACTTCCCCTTTTCATAATCACCCTTATGCCTATGCACAATACAATACATGCAAAATCATGCCATATATCTTATTCCATGTTCATAACGAATTCACATATATGTCATATTCAATATTCATAACACTGTTTACATAGTATTAAAGGTGAACGTACCTGAGTACTCTGTACCATCGTATGGTACCTTTAGCCACATCTTTCATATTTTCATTAACACATATATTAAATCAATACCATAAATCTATCAAGAATTAGTGTGAGGCTACACACCTGGTGCTAACGTGTTCACTGAATCCCAAAAGACTACCGAAACAGATGGTACTCCTCCCTAAAAATCATAGTTAGAATCGGCTAGTCACTAATACTTAATATGGCCTTGGCCGAATATTCATATTCCCTTACCTTGCGGATCTAAATCCCGAAATCGTCACTTGTCTTATGGAGATGTCGAAATACCTACAAGCCTTATGTTAGATCCGATTCTAACACTTAATGAACATCATAAATGGCCTTCGGCCTAATATTACACTTTACTTACCTTAGATATCTAAATCCCGAATAATCTTCTCTTGTAGTCGACTTAGCGAAATCCTCCTTCAAAGATTCCTTCAAAGATTCATTAAAGAAGAGCATAAATGGGATTAGAGCCTTGATTTCGATAGACATAAATAGAGAACAAAGATTTTTAAACCCAAGAGAGATCCCTTACCAACAGAGTGACCAAAACGCAATTGATCAACCACCTTTAAGAAATTGACAAGGAAGCTTGCAAAAGAAATCGATTCAAAGAGTGACAATGAAGTGAACTTTCAGCTTTAGGAGGAAGTAGCAGGAAGATACAGATTCGGCTCGATGAACACTAGGGAGATTCGGCTTCAATAAGGGAAAGAAAAGGAAGAGTAAGAGGCTTTAGGGAGAATCGGCGATGATGGGATTTTGAGAGAGGGATATTCGGCTTTAACAAATGGAAGAAAAGAGATGAGGTTTACAAAGGTTCGACAGTGGTGGTGTTTTGATCTAAAAATTTCGGCAATGAAGAACTTTTGGGAGGGAAAAATTCGGCCTAAGTAGAATAGAAAGAAAAGATGAGAAGGAAAGGTGGTAGATTCGGCTTACCTTAAACAAATGAGAAAAAAAATTGACCCTAATGGTCTTGGGATGATTCGGTCAAGGTCTAAATGAAAGTAAAAGAGTGGATTTTGGTGAGGTTTGATTATGGAAGGAAAAGGGTTGAAAGTTTATGAGAGAGTGGAACAAATTTCGGCAAAAGAAAATGGCCAAAACATCACTTTGATAGCCTTAAACTTTTGGCACATAGCCCCTCTTACATGACCGAATGCCTCATCTCACTCCCCTCTCTTGAATTCGACTAACACTCAAACACTAGCTTATCCTTGCTTTTCTCCTATTTTTCCTCTTCTTTACTCATTTAAAATAATTTGAATGAGTCAAGCATTATCCTTGCCCTTAGCCGAAATTTTAAAAAGAGATTGACCACATCTAGAGCTCATCTCCTTAGTGTTTCAAAGGTCGCCCAACTCCCTCTAGCCCGATGCAAAACAACTCCAAAAGTGCTCCCTTGTCGCTCGAACTGAGCCCTTCTCCATTGCTTGAGGCGTCACTTACTAAGGCCCTAAGTGGCGCATCCTTGCCACTTTAACAAGCCCATTTGTTTGTCCAATTTTCCCTACAATTTTTCTTAAGGCCTCATTCGCTTAGCCCCTTCCTTTAAGACTTAAAATCCGATAGTTTCTAAGGCATTCACCTACACTCTAGAGTTCTCAAAAAAATCACACAACACATTCAAACACACATAGGTATGCTACTTCATACAATTAAGCAAAAATGCACAACCCCTAAATCCCGGATATTACAGTTCTATCCCTCTTAAAATAATTTCGACCTCAAAATTACCTGGTTGAAATAGGTGGGGGTATTGTTGTCGTATTGCTTCTTTCGGCTCCCAAGAAGCTTCCTCCGATCCATGATTATGCCATAACACTTTGACCAAAGGAACAAATTCCTTTGCAATACTTTCACATCTCGCTCCAAGATCTGAATTGGCTCCTCCTCGTACTGAAACACCCCAAACCCAGCCCACGAGCCTTGACCGGATCTGGTATGTTCCTTGAGTAAAAACTTTTCAAAACTTATTTGAACTTTGGAAAGGATTTGTGTGTTTTTGAAGAACATTTGATTTGTGTTGGGTTCAGATTGGAAATGTGTTGTTTGTGTCAAAACATTTAAATGTTTGTTTACATTTTTAATAAAATTTATTTAGTCTCAATTTAATAATAACCTTATCATAATAAACCGAGTTTACTTACTTAAAATAATTAATAATAATGGCCATAATTACATCAAAAACAAATCCCGAATAAATCAAATACTTAAGTATAGAAAGTCCAAAATAAAATAAATGCCGAAATAAGCATGGCCACCACTAAGCTCCCGCCACCCAGGTCCATTCTTGAGTGTCACCAAACATATCCCACAACGGGTGAGTCAAATGGACTCGGTGTATAACCACCATCACTAAGTCCCAATAGTTTAGGCATATCACCATACATGTACATATAGCGTAAATATAGATAATGATGCAATCCCGAGCCCAAACCTATATAACCATCCGCTACACATCACCCATACCAACCATCACACCGTGGAGACTACTAAGTCGACCCCCATCCGCCACACATCATCGAAGGTAGTCACTGCATTTACTTGCACATCGCCTTTATAAATTCTTAGCATAGCCACCAGATAATTATATGTGACATAAGTCACCACATTGAGTTATGTGACATGAGTCACGGATATTGTGGTAAAACCACCGGATCACTTTTTTTCATATTCACCCATATGCCCCATGTCATACAAATCATACAATTATCATGCTTTATGCCTTATTTCACATTCTTATCAATATTCATTTATGTGCCATATTTCACATGTTCATAACATTTATTGACGTAATATTAAAGTTTACGTATTCAATGTTACATACCATTGTATGGTACCTTTATCCACGCTCACATACTTTCATTAACACATATATTAAAAATTATCAGAATCTATTAAGATTTAGTGTGGGGTTACACACCGGTTTACTAGCGATTCACGAAATCCGAAAATCCCAATCTAATGCTTTAGATCCTTAGTTCCTACATTCGCCAATCACTTAGTGTTTTAGCAAAAGCCTTTCGGCTAAATAATCAAATCCCGAAGGATTATTGCAACCAAAATCCTTACCTTGCAGCCGATTTGATTACTAATGAAATCTCAAAACTTTGTGATGTTCCCTCTTGCAATCGGCCAACTACTAAATCACTTAACTGGTTAGTTTGACTTTTGAACAAAATAAGAAACAGATCTAAGTCACTAAATATAGCCTTGGCCGAATATCACATGCACTTACCTTGTGGATCTAAATCCCGAAATATCACTTGTCCTTGGTCTTTGTCGAGATCCCTACAAGCACTATGTCAGATCCAGTTCCAACATTTGAATACATGGCCTTTGGCCTAATCTTTCACCTTACTTACCTTAGGTTTGAAATCCCGAATGATCTCCCTAGAAGTCGGCTACTATGGAAATCCCGAAAGATCTTTCCATGTTTCGGCCAAGAACCACAATGGATTAGTCCTTAAGTTTCGGCTAAAAGAAGTGAGAATCAAATAACAACTAATCTTACCCTTAATATCAGAGTCGATCGTACTCTGCTCGACACCACTTGAGAGATTCGACTATAGCTAGATGTTGATCAACAATTTTTCGACTTTTGGGGTTTAATGGACAATCGGTTAGGGATTATTGGTATATTCGGCTCTTGATTGAGTTTACAAAAGAAGAAGAAGGATGATGATGGAGATTCAGCTAGAACATAAGGTATTTCGGCTTTGACAAAGTAAAAGAGAAGAGAGGATATTTGCTAGAGAATTTGGCAGAGGTACAAAAGAAAGAATAATGGTCTTACTCTCCTTCATTGGCCGAAAATACCACCAAAAGAGCCCCCCCAATTGGCCAACTCTCCTTCCCTATCCAATCCCTATTTTCTCTCCTCTTTACTCATTTGCAATTAATTCAAATAAATCATCAATTATCCTTTACTTTAGCCGAAATTTTAAAAGGATTAGACCACATTTTAAACTCATCCCTTAGTGCCCCATTGCCGTCCACTGCTGCTCAACCTTGCAGCAAAATAAAACTCTTTTATTTGCTTCCCATGTTGCTCGAACCTAGGCCCTTGCACCCTGCTTGTGGTGTCACATACTGAGTCCCTAAGTGGCGTCTCCAAGCCACTTAAACAAGCCCATTTTTGTGTCATATTTCCCCTACTAATTTTCTTAAGGCCTCTTAGGCTTAGCTTCCTCTTTGAAACTTAAAATTAAATAATTTCTAAAGCATTTATCTACACTCTGAAGTTCACAAAATTCGTACAACACAATCAGAACACACATAGGCATGCTACTTCACACAATTTACTTCATACAATTTAGCATTAATGCATAAGCCATAAATCTTGATATTACAGTTCTACCCCTCTTAAAATAATTTCGACCTTGAAATTACCTGGCTAGAATAGGTGGAGGTATTGCTGTCGCGTTGCTTCTTCCTGCTCCCAAGAAGCTTCCTCCGATCCATGATTACGCCATAGCACTTTGACCAGAGGGACCGACTTCCTCCGAAGCACCTTCACATCTCATTCCAAGATCTGAATTGGCTCTTCCTCATAGGACAGATCTGGTCTCAGCTCCACCTCCTCAACCGGTATTATATGAGTTGGATCTGATCGGTAGCAACGTATTATAGAAACATGGAACATGTTGTGCATCTGCTTCATCTCTGGTGGCAACTCTAACTGGTATGCCACTGGTCCAACTCGCTGTAATACCCGATAAGGTCCTATAAACCTTGGGCTTAACTTCCCTTTGCGACCAAATCTCATCACCTTCTTCCAAGGTGAAACTTTGAGAAACACTTGATCTCCCACAGCAAATTCTATGTCCTTCCATTTGAGATCTGCATACGACTTCTGCCTGTCAGATGCCTCCTTTAACCGTGCCCGAATTACCTTAACCTTTTCCTCAGACTCTGCCATAATCTCTGGACCCAACACTTGACGTTCCCCTAATTTCGTCTAACATGTGGGAGTGCGACACTTCCGTCCATACAGTGCTTCATACGGTGCCATCCGAATACTGGTTTAATAGCTGTTATTATATGCAAATTCCGCTAAAGGAAAATAGTCTTCCTAACTTCCTCTGAAGTCTATTACACAGCCTCTCAACATATCCTCCAACACTTGAATTACTCGCTCAGATTGGCCGTCTGGCTGTGGATGAAAAGCCATACTGAAATCCAATCTGGTACCCAAAGCTTGATGTAGCGCCTTCCAAAACTGAGATGTAAACCTTGGATCCCTATCCGAGATAATCGATACTGGCACTCCGTGCAGCCTCACGATCTCAGCTACATACAACTTTGCCAATTTCTGGAGAGAATAGTCAACCCGCACTGGAATGAAATGCGCAAACTTTGTCAATCGATCCACTATTACCCATACCGAGTCCTTCTTAGTAGGCGTAAGGGGAAGCCAACTAACGAAGTCCATGGTGATTCTCTCCCACTTCCACTGCGGAATCTGTATTGGCTGAAGCAACCCGGACGTAACTTGGTGTTCAACCTTGACATGCTGACACTTCAAGCACTTGCCAATAAATTTCGTAACTTCCCGCTTAAGACCAGGCCACCAAAACTGTTCCCTTAGATCTTTGTACAACTTACTACCTACAGGATGCATAGCATAAGGGCTACTATGTGATTCCCAAAGAATTCTCCGCCTTAACTCCTCATTCTTTGGCATACAGACCTTACCCTTGAAACACAATACTCCATCGCCATTAATACTATAATCCTTCAACTCCCCACTCTGCACTTGCCGAAGCTTAGCACTTAGATCATCATCCGTCAGCTGACCCTCTTTCACCTCATTCAGCCATGTCGGCTTCACTTGCAATTCTGCCAATAAACTTCCATCATCGTAAAGGCTTAAATGTGCGAACATTACCCTTAACTCCGTCACTACTTTCTGACTTATGGCATCTGCCACCACATTCTCCTTACCCGGGTGATACTCTATGGAACAATCATAGTCCTTCAATAATTCCACCCACCTTCGTTGTCTCAGGTTCAACTCTTTCTAAGTTAGCAGATACCTAAGGCTTTTGTGGTCTGTGTAGATCACTGACTTCTCTCTATGAAGATAATGCCTCCTTACCTTAAGAGCAAAGACCACTGCCGCCAACTTCAAATCGTGCGTCGGGTAGTTAACCTCGTGTGGCCTTAATTGTCGAGATGCATAAGCAACTACCTTCTCGTCTTGCATAAGGACACCTCCCAATCCTGTATGGGAAGCATCACAGTACACCACAAAATCCTTCCCTGCCTCAGGCTGAATTAAAACTAGAGCTTCAATCGAGACTCTCTTAAGCTTCTCAAAGCTCTCCTATTGCTTATTAGTCCATACGAAAGGTACCTCCTTCCTTAGCAACTTCATCAAAGGAGCGGCTATTGATGAGAACCCTTCTACGAACCTTCTGTAGTAGCCTGCTAAACCCAATAAGCTACGAACTTTTACCACAGACTTAGGTGGTTTCCAATCCAAACTGCCTCAATCTTCTGAGGATCCACCCTTATCCCTTCTGCAGACACCACATGTCCTAAGAATGTAACTTCCTTCAGCGAAAATTCACACTTGCTGAACTTGGCATATAGCTTTTCCTCCCTTAACACTTGCAACACAACTCGGAGGTGCTCATCATGTTCTTTCTCAGACTTCGAATACACCAAAATATCGTCTATGAACACAATAATGAATCGGTCTAGATAGGGCTAAAAAACCCGATTCATCATGTCCATGAACGCGGCTAGGGCGTTTGTCAATCTGAATGGCATTACCAAGAACTCATAATGCCCGTACCTTGTCCAGAAAGCTGTCTTATGGATATCAGCCTCCTTCACCTTAAGCTGATGATATCTAGACCTTAGATCTATCTTCGAAAATACTGTGGCCCCCTTAAGCTAATCGAAAAAATTGTTTATTGTTGGCAAAGGGTACTTGTTCTTGATGGTTAGCTTATTCAACTGATGATAATCTATGCACATGCACATAGTTTCGTCCTTCTTCTTCACAAACAAGATCGGTGCTCCCCATGGAGACACACTGGGTCGAATAAACTCACGATCAAGCAACTCTTGGATTTGAGACTTGAGCTCAACCAACTCCTTCGGTGCCATTTTGTACGGGGCAATTAACACGGGCTATACACTGATAGTAAATCAATTCCGAACTCTACTTCCCTATCCGGGGGTATTCTAGATAATTCCTCTGAAAAGATGTCCACAAATTCCCTTACCATTCTAACTCCACTAACGCCCCCTTCTTTTGCATCCAACGCACTAACGAAGGCCAAAAATGCCTTACACCCTTTTCAAACCATCTTATCAGCCTTTAGTGCCGAAACTATTTTAGACAAGTAGTTTCTTCTTTCACCTATCATAATTATCACTTCATCCTTCCGGGGTCCTTGATTCCAGTCGCTTAGCTGCACAACCCAATATAGCCCGATGTTCCACTAGCCAGTCCATGCCAAGTATAAGATCAAATTCTTCGAAGGGTAGTTCCATCAAGTCGACAGGAAATACCACTCCCTGAAGCTCTAGAGGTACACTCTAAAATATCTTATTCACCACTACAGTTTGACCCAATGGGCTTACTATAGTCATCTCCGTATTAGATAGTTCAGAGGCTATGCCTAGTGTTTCAACTACTCTACATACAACATAAGAGTGGGTAGAGCCAACATCTATCAAAGCAATGTACGATTTGCCAAATATAAGGAACGTCTGGGTTATGATGTCCGGTCGACTCCATCTTCCTCCAATGGATCGCATACACTAGGCACTGCCGTCTTGCCTCAGATTACCAACACCTCTCTCGGTGTTCCTCGTCCTCTACTAAAACCATTACCTCTACTAACTAGACCACGGCCCACCGAGGTCAGCTATCCACCTCTTCTAGTCGATTATAGCCACGACCGATGGTTGACTCCCGTCTATCTTTATCGGACAGTCCTTAATCATGTGATCCTTAGACCCGCACTTAAAGCATCCTCCCGTCTTCTTCCAATATTCTCCTAGATGCATCTTCCAACATTGGTCACAAGTGCGACATCGTCCTCCCGTCACACCTCTTCGACCTCGCGACCCATCAACTCTAGGCCTCTTTTGCATATTCCCAGATGACCCTGATGGTCTAAAACCTCTCTTTTGCCTATTCCAATCCGTATTCTGCCTCACCGAGTCCTTAATCCCTTCGGCTACCTTAGCCGTCTCCACCAATACGATCAATTCTCTCTCTTGCTGTGAAGCTATCAACAACCTCAGGTCATCCCTCAGCCTGTCCTTAAACCGGACACACCGCTCATGCTCCGTCGACACAATACCTCGAGCATAATGGCTTAGCCTTAAAAATTACACCTCGTGATTCCGCTCGACTTATTCCTCGAACCACCTCAAAAACGCCTTCCTCTGCGCATCTACATAACTAGTTCCAATGTACTTCTTCCGATATGCCGCCTTAAAATATTCCCAAGTAAGATCATCAACTAAAGACCATCCCGAACTATGAGCCACCATTGGTATGACTCATCACGACTAGCGACATTACCCCTTTCGCCGCTCCTCGTGATCAGTCCAAATCATCCATAATCCGTTCTGTCGCCTCTAACCAATACTCAGCCATATTGGGCGCCACACCAGATATTCCACGGAAATACTCAACTCTATTGGCTCGAAGTTGCTCAGGTACTAACTTTTGAGCTCCCATGCCTCCACCTACTCTAGCCACCCTTTCCAAAACCCGCAGCGTCGCCTGTGATACTGCATCATCCCCCGTCTAATCCTGATATTCCACATTAGCGGCTGATGGTGGTGGCATTTCATTTTCAAACCCTTGTTCGGACCTAACGGGCTCTGACATAGTCATTCGGCATCTACCACAGCCATGCACGCGTTACGACCACGCCCCTAGAATTCATGCTTCAATCGCGTTTATCGATTAAAGAATTTTATGAATTAGTTTTGTTCCACCGATTTATCACGAAATGCCTTATGTTTAATAGTTCTAAGTAGTTCTTTCAATTCATACACACACACAGTCTCAAATTCATTCAGTTAATCATGAACTTGCGTTCATTACAGAAAAGTGTTGTAGTTGTTATTTTTGTTATTTTCCACTACGTATGGGTATTTTCAAAATTTTTATCCTATAGGGGTATTTTGGTAATTTTTCAAATTAGGGATTTGAAAATTTCACAAAGTAGAGATTTTTGGTATATATATATATATATACATTTTTTCCAAAATTGAAATACTTGGTAAGAAAATTCCAAGGGTAAAATGGTAATTTTATAAACTGAGAGTATTTTTATAATTTTTCAAACCAGGGGCATTTCGGTAATTTTTTTGCAAAATATGATTCCTGGTGACTTTTCAAAACAAGGGTATTTTAGAAATTTTAATTTTGAAGATACTTTGGTAACTTTCCACACTGAGGGTATTTTGGTCATTTGTACAGGTTAGGGGTAATTTGGTCAATTTGCAAATTAAGGGTATTTTGGTCATTTTTATTTTTTTAAAAAATGAGGGTACTTTTGGAATTTTAAAATCACAGTTTGTCTTTAGAATTTCACAAAACAAGGTGACGGGTCCCTTTCGGGTTTTAGTTATTGAGTTTAGCTGCATGATTGAGTCCCTTGATTAGGGTGAACCGTCACTACGCACTGTAGGATTCGAGTGGTGAGGAGGTGAGTCACTAGGACGCTTAAATACCAAGCTCCCACCGAATCCAATCCTAGACATGCGCTGTGAGTTGCCACACCCTTAACTCGGTGACCTAGACACAGGTTTGTTTGGTTGGACTTTAAGTTTTATGTATCTTGGTGTTGAAGTAGGCTGACCCTAGGGTTTAATTCCTAATTTACTAATCTACGTCCTTATAAGTCCCACATACAAATCACAAAAGAGTTAGGAGTACTTACCGGGTGGGCTTCGGGCCGGAGACTTAGGTGCCATGCCAGAAAACCTGCTCATTTCCCAAAAATTTTCACAAAGTTCATTTGGCCTTGATTTTGAAAACGTTATGGCTTTAAAACCCAAGGCCGAGAGTTTAAAATTGGGCTCTGATACCAAAACTGAAACACCCCAAACTCGGCCCACAAGCCTTGACCGGATCTGGTATGTTCCTTGAGTAAAAACTTTTCAAAACTTATTTGAACTTTGGAAAGAATTTGTGTGTTTTTGAAGAACATTTGATTTGTGTTGGGTTCAGATTGGAAACGGTGTTGTTTATGTGTCAAAACATTTAAATGTTTGTTTACATTTTTAAGAAAATTTATTTAGTCTCAATTTAATAATAACCTTATCATAATAAACCGATTTTACTTACTTAAAATAGTTAATAATAATGGCCATAATTACATCAAAAACAAATTCTGAATAAATCCGAAATACTTAAGTATAGAAAGCCCAAAATAAAATAAACGTTGAGCTAAGCATGGCCACCACTAAGCTCCTGCCGACCAGATCCATTACTGAGTGTCACCTGAAACATATCCCACAACGGGGTGAGTAAAATAGACTCAGTGTATAACTACCATCACTAAGTCCTAACAGTTTAGGCATATCAGTTCATACATGTACATATAGCAGAAATATAGATAATGATGCAATCTGGAACCCAAACCTATATAACCATCCGCTACACATCACCCGTACCAACCATCACACCGTGGGGACTACTAAGTCGACCCTCCATCCGCTACACATCATTGAAGGCAGTCGCTGCAGACGACTTGCACATCGCCCTTATAAATTAGTGGCATAGCCACCAGATAATTATATGTGACATAAGTCACCACATTCGATTATGTGACATGAGTCACGGATATTGTGGTAAAACCACGGATCACTTCCCTTTTCATATTCACCCATATTCCCCATGTCATACAAATCATACAATTATCATGCTTTATGCCTTATTTCACATTCTTATCAATATTCACTTATGTGCCATATTTCACATGTTTATAACATTTATTGACGTAATATTAAAGTTTATGTACCTGAATGTTCTGTACCATTGTATGGTACCTTTAGCCACGTTTACATACTTTTATTAACACATATATTAAAACGTTACTGTAAATCATTAAGATTTAGTGTGGGGTCACACACCTGGTTTACTAGCGTATTCGTTGAAATCCCGAAAATCCCGATCTAATGCTTTAGATCCTTAGTTCCAACATTCGGCCAATCACTTAGTGTTTTAACAAAAAGCCTTTCGGCTAAATAATCAAATCCCGAAGGATTATTTCAACCAAAATCCTTACCTTGCTGCCGATTTGATTACTAATCAAATCCCGAAACTTTGTGATGTTCCCTCTTGCAATTGGCCAACTACTAAATCACTTAATCGGTTAGTTCAGCTTTTGAACGAAATAAGAAACAGATTTAAGTCACTAAATATAGCCTTGGCCTAATATCACATGGACTTACCTTGTGGATCAAAATCCCGAAATATCACTTGTCCTTGGTCTCTGTCGAGATCCCTACGAGCACTATGTCAGATCCAGTTCCAACATTTGAATACATGGCCTTCAGCCTAATCTTTCACCTTACTTACCTTAGGTCTGAAATCCCGAATAATCTCCCTTGAAGTCGGCTACTATGGAAATCCCGAAAGATCTTTCCATGTTTCGGCCAAGAACCTCAATGGATTAGTCCTTAAGTTTTGACTAAAAGAAGCGAGAATCGAAAATCGAATAACAACTAATATTACCTTTACTACTGTAGTCGACTGTACTCCTGCCTGACACCACTTGAGAGATTCGGCTATAGCTAGATATTGATCAATAATTTTTTGGCTTTTGGGGTTTAATGGACAATCGGCTAGTGGTTATTGGTATATTCGGCTCTTGATTGAGTTTGCAAAAGAAGAAGAAGGTTGATGATGGAGATTCGGCTAGAACAAAGGGTATTTCGGCTTTGACAAAGTAAAAGAGAAGAGAGGATATTTGCTAGAGATTTCGGCAGAGGTACAAAAGAAAGAATAATGGTGTTACTCTCCTTCCTTGGCCGAAAATACCACCAAAAGAGCCCCCCTAATCGGCCCACTCTCCTTCCCCTATCCAATCCCCTATTTTCTCTCCTCTTTACTCATTTGCAATTAATTCAAATAAATCATTAATTATCCTTTACTTTAGCCAAAATTTTAAAAGGATTAGACCACATCTTAAACTCATCCCTTAGTGCCCCATTGCCATCCACTACTGCTCAACCTTGCAGCAAAATAAAACTATTTTATTTGCTTCCCACGTTGTTCAAACCTAGGCCCTTGCACCCTGCTTGTGGTGTCACATACTGAGTCCCTAAGTGGCGCCTCCAAGCCACTTAAACAAGCACATTTTTGTGTCATATTTCCCCTACTAATTTTCTTAAGGCCTCTTAGGCTTAGCTCCCTCTTTGAAACTTAAAATTAAATAATTTCTAAAGCATTTATCTACACTCTGAAGTTCACAAAATTCGTACAACACAATCAGAACACACATAGGCATGCTACTTCATACAATTTAACATTAATGCATAAGCTATAAATCCGGATATTACACGTACGACAAATCTGGTCTCAGCTCCACCTCCTCAACTGGCACTACATGAGATGGATCCGATCGGTATCAGCGTAGCATCGAAACGTGGAACACATCGTGCATCTGCTTCAACTCCGAAGGCAATTCTAACTGATACGCTACTGGTCCAACTCGCTTCAATACCCGATAAGGTCCTATAAACCACGGACTTAACTTTCCTTTGCGACCAAATCTCATTACCTTTTTCCAAAGTGAAACTTTAAGAAACACGTAATCTCCCACAGAAAACTCAATCTCCTTCCACTTAAGATCTGCGTACGACTTCTGCCTATCAGATGCCTCCTTTAACCGTGCTCGAATTACCTTAACCTTCTCTTCGAATTCTACCACAATTTTTGGACCCAAAATTTGACGTTCTCCCAATTCTGTCCAACATGTAGGAGTGCGACACTTCCGTCCATAGAGTGCTTCGTACGGTGCCATCCGAATACTGGTTTGATAGCTGTCATTATATGCAAATTCTGCTAGTGGCAAATATTCTTCCCAACTTCCTCTGAAGTCCATCACACAGCCTCTCAACATATCCTCCAACACTTGAATTACCCGCTCAGATTGGCCGTCTGATTGTGGATGGAATACCGTACTGAAGTCTAGCGTGGTGCCCAAAGCTTGATGTAGCGCTTTCCAGAACTGAGACGTAAACCTCGGATCCCTATCTGAGATAATCGACATCGACACTCCGTGCAGCCTCACAATTTCCGCAACATACAATCTTGCCAATTTCTTTAGAGAATAGTCAACCCGCACCGGGATAAAATGTGCAGATTTCTTCAGCCGATCTACTATCACCCATACCGAGTCCTTCTTAGTAGGCGTAAGGGGAAGCCCACTAACGAAGTCCATGGTAATTCTCTCCCACTTCCACTGTGAAATCTTTATCGGTTGAAGCAATCCTGACGGAACTTGGTGTTCAGCCTTAACTTGCTGACACGTTAAGTACTTCCCTACAAATTCGATAGCTTCCCGCTTAAGCCAAATTCACACATGCAGATACCACATGCCCTAAGAAAGTAACTTCCTTAATCCAAAATTCACACTTGCTGAATTTGGCATATAACTTCCTTTCCCTTAACACTTGCAGCACTATCCGGAGATGCTCATCATGTTCTTCCTCAGACTTAGAATACACCAAGATATCATCTATGAACACAACAACGAACCGGTCCAGACAGGGTTGGAAAACCCAGTTCATCATATCCATGAATGTGGATGGGGCGTTCGTTAATCCGAACCGTATTACCAAGAATTCATAATGCCTGTATCTTGTCTGAAAAGCTGTCTTATGGATATCTGCCTCCTCCACCTTAAGCTGATGATATCTAGACCTTAGATCTATCTTTGAGAATACCGCGGCCCCCTTAAGCTGATCGAATAAATCGTCTATCCTTGGCAACGGGTACTTGTTCTTAATGGTCAGCTTATTCAACTGACGATAATCTATGCACGTACGCATAGTTTTGTCCTTTTTCTTTACAAATAATATCGGTGCTCCCCATGGAGACACACTGGGTCGAATAAACCCATGATCAAGCAACTCTTGAATCTGAGACTTGAGCTCAACCAACTCCTTTGGTGCCATTCTGTACGGGGCAATTGACATAGGAGCTGTACCTGGTAGCAAGTCAATTCTGAACTCCACTTCCCTATCAGGGGGTATTCCTGGTAACTCCTCCGGAAAAACATCCACAAATTCTCTTACCGTTCTAACTCCACAACTCCCCCTTCCTTTACATCTAACGCACTAACAAAGGTCAAAAATGCCTTGCACCCTTTCCGAACCATATTTTTAGCCTTTAAAGCAGAGACTACGTTAGACAAGTAGTTTCTTCTTTCTCCTATCATAATTATCGCCTTATCCTCCGGCGTTCTTAACTCCATTCGCTTAGTCGCAATCTAATACACTTCGATGTTCCACTAGCCACCCATGCCAAGGATGAGATCAAATTCTCAGAAGGGTAGTTCTATCAAGTCGACAGGAAATACCACTCCCTGAACCTCTAGAGGTACACTCTGAAATATCTTATTCACCACTATAGTTTGACCTAATGGGCTCACTACAGTCATCTTCCTATTAGACAGTTCAGAGGCTATGCCTAGTGTTTCAACTACTCTACATGCAACATAAGAGTGGGTAGAGCCAACATCAATTAAAGTAAAGTAAGGCTGGTCAACTATAAGGAACGTATCGGTTACGACGTCCGGTGCGTCACCATCCTCCCTCCGGTGAATTGCATACACCAGACCTTGCTGTCTTGCCTCTGTATTACCAACACCCCTGCTCGGTGTTTCCCGTCCTCTTCTAGAATAGTTACCTCTACCAATCGGACCACGGCCCCGTGGTGGCTACTATCCACCTCTTCCAGCCTGATTAAAACCCTGACCTGCTGGTCAGCTCCCATCTGTTTTCATGGGACAGTCTCTAATCATGTGGTCCTTGGAACCACACTTGAAACATCCCCCTGTCTTCTTCCAACACTCTCCTAGATGCATCTTCACACACTGAGCACAAGTACGATACTGCCCTCCAGTGACAACCTGCTGACCTCGTGGCCCATCAACTCTAGGCCTCTTTTGCACATTCCCGGATGACCCCGATGATCTAAAACCTCTCTTTTGCCTATTCCGGTCCGTATTCTGTCTCACAAATTCTTTAATCCCTTCGGCTACCTTAGCCTTCTCTACCAACACGGTAAATTCTCGCTCCTGCTGTGGAGATATCAACAACCTCAGGTCATCCCTCAGCCCGTCCTTAAACCGAACACATCGCTCATGCTCCGTAGCCACTATACCTCGCGCGTACCATCTCAACCTTAGGAATTCCGCCTCATACTCCACTACGGACTTATTTCCCTGAACTAGTCTCAAAAACGCCTTCCTCTGTGCATCAACATAACTAGTTCCAATGTACTTATTCTGATATGCCGCCTTAAAGTATTCTCAAGTAAGATCATCTGTGGCAGCACCATCCCTAACCGTGAGCCACCATTGATATAACTCATCGTGGAGTAGCGACACTGCCCCTTTCAGTTTCTTCTCGGCAGTCAGGTCCAAATCATCCATAATTCACTCCGTCGCTTCCAACCAATACTCAGCCGTATGGGCACCACACCAGATATACCACGAAAAAACTCAGCTCCATTAGCTCGGAGTCGTTCAGGTACAGACTTTCGAGCTCCCATGCCTTCACCTGCTCTAGCCACCTTTTCCAGAACTCGTAGCATCGTCTGTGATACTGCATCATCCCCCGTCTGATCCTAATATTCCACATCAGCGGCTGGTAGTGGTGGCATTTCATTTTCGGACCCTTGACCAGACCTAACGAGTTTCGACACGTTCATTCGGCCTATACCACGGCCACGCACATTACGACCACGTCCCCTAGAATTCATGCTTCTAAATCGCGTTTATCTGGTTAAAGAATTTTATGCATTAGTTTTTGTTCCACTGATTTATCGCGAACAGTCTTATGTTCAACAGTTTTAAGGAGTAGTTCTTTCGGATACACACACAGAGTCTCAAATTCATTCATTCAATCATCACATCCATGAACTTGCGTTCATTACAGAAGAGTGTTGTGGTTGTCATTATTGTTGTTTTCCACTACCCAGGGGTATTTTCGTAATTTTATCCTATAGGGGTATTTTGGTAATTTTTCAAATTAGGGTATTTGAAAATTTCGCAAAGTAGAGATTTTTGGTATTTTTTAAAAAATTGAAATACTTGGTAAGAAGATTCAAGGGTAATATGGTAATTTTATAACCTGGGGGTATTTTTGTAATTGTTCAAACCAGGGGCATTTTGGTAATTTTTCGCAAAATATGGTTCCAGGTGATTTAACGAAATAAGGGTATTTTGGAAATTTTTAATTCGAGGGTATTTCGATAACTTTCCATACGGAGGGTATTTTGGTAATTTGCATAGGTTAGGGGTAATTTGGTCAATTTACAAATCAGAGGTATTTTGGTCATTTTTAAATCAAGGGTACTTTGGAATTTTATAATCATGGTTTGACTTTAGAATTTTACAAAACAAGGTGACGGGACCCTTTCGGGTTTTAATTATTGAATTTAGCCTGTGATTGAGTCCTCCTAGTTAGGGTGAATCGTCACTACGCACCAGGTAGGATTCAAGCGAAGAGGAGGTGAGTCACTAGGACCGCTTAAATACCAAGCTCCCCCGAATCCAATCCTTGACATCGCTGTGGTTGCCACACACTTTTAACTCGGTGACTTAGTCACGTGTTTGTTTGGATAGACTTTAAATTTTATGTATTTCGATGTTGGAGTAGACTAATCCTAGGGTTCAATAATTCCTAATCTACTAATCTACGTCCCTATAATTTCCCACATACAAATCACAAAAGGGTTAGAGTACTTACCTAGTGGACTTGGTAGGAGACTCAAGTGCCATGCCGAAAACCCGCTCATTCCTTAGTAAAATCCAATTTCAAAAGAAAGAAAACGTTTGGGCCCAAAAAGCCCTCAAGGTCGAGTTTTGAATCGGCTCGATACCAATCGAAACACCCCAAACCCAAATTTCACAAGCCTTGACCGGATCTGGTTTGTTCCTTGAGTAAAACATTTTAGAAACTTGTTTGTTACTTTGAAAATTTGGGTGGTTTTGAAGAAAAATTGATTTGTGTTGAGTTCGGAAGGAAAAAACCTTATTATTATATTTCAAAACTATAAGCGGTGTTCAAGTGTCAAAACATTTAGAATTTATTTTTAAGAAAAGTTACTTAAACTTTGATTGTATAAAATCGTGTCATACTAAAACAAATAAAATGCATGCGTAAGCAGTTTAATAGTAATGGCCTTATTACATCAAAGCAAAACCCAAATAAATCCAAAATACTTAAATATAAAACTAAAAATAACATAACACTGAAATGAACATGGCCACCACCAAGTTCCTGTCGATCTTGGTCCATTCTTGAGTGTCACCTAAAAGATATCCCATACCGGGTGAGTCAATGCACTCAATGTGTAACAACCAACACAAACTCCCAATGATTTAAGCATAACAAATCATATATATATATAACAAGTATAGCAATGATGCAATCCCGAACCCAATCCTAAATAACCATCCTCTAGACATCACCCGTACCTACCATCACACCTTAGGGATTACTAAATCGACCCTTCATACGTGACACACCATCGAAGGCAGTCGCTGCAGACGACTTGCACATCGCCCTTATAAATTGTGGCATAGCCACCAGATAATTATGACAAAGTCACCAGATAGTATTTCGTGACATTAGTCACCACATTCAGATTATATGACATGAGTCACCAGATATTGTGGTAAAAACCACCAGATCACTTCCCCTTTTCATAATCACCCTTATGCCCATGCACAATACAATACATGAAAAATCATGCCATGTATCTTATTCCATGTTCATAATGAATTCACGTATATGTCATATTCAATATTCATAACACTGTTTACATAGTATTAAAGGTGAATGTACCTGAGTACTCTGTACCATCGTATGGTACCTTTAGCCACATCTTTCATATTTTCATTAACACATATATTAAATCAATACCATAAATCTATCAAGAATTAGTGTGGGGCTACACACCTGGTACTAACGTGTTCACTGAATCACGAAAGACTACCAAAATAGATGGTACTCCTCCCTAAAAATCATAGTTAGAATCGGCTAGTCACTAATACTTAATATGGCCTTGGCCGAATATTCATATTCCCTTACCTTGCGAATCTAAATCCCGAAATCGTCACTTGTCTTATGGAGATGTCGAAATACCTACAAGCCTTATGTTAGATCCGATTCTAACATGTAATGAACATCATAAATGGCCTTCGGCCTAATATTACACTTTACTTACCTTAGATATCTAAATCCCGAATGATCTTCTCTTGTAGTCGACTTAGCAGAAATCCCAAAATCCTCCTTCAAAGATTCAGCCAAAGAGCATAAATGGGATTAGAGTCTTGATTTCGATAGACATAAATAGACAACAGAGATTTTTAAACCCAATAGAGATCCCTTACCAATAGAGTGACCAAAACGCAATTGATCAACCACCTTCAAGAAATCGACAAGGAAGCTTGCAAAAGAAATCAATTTAAAGAGTGACAATGAAGTGAACTTTCAGCTTTAGGAGGAAGTAGCAGGGAGATACAGATTTGGCTTGATGAACACAAGGGAGATTCAGCTTCAACAAGGGAAAGAAAAGGAAGAGTATGAGGCTTTAGGGAGAATCGGCAATGATGGGATTTTGAGAGAGGAATATTCGACTTTAACAAATGGAAGAAAAGAGATGAGGTTCACAAAGGTTCGGCAGTGGTGGTGTTTTGATCTAAGAATTTCAGCAATGAAGAACTTTTGGGAGGGAGAAATTCGGCCTAAGTAGAATAGAAAGAAAAGATGAGAAGGAAAGATGGTAGATTCGACTTACCTTAAACAAATGAGAAAAAGCAATTGACCCTAATGGTCTTGGGATGATTCGGCCAAGGTCTAAATGAAAGGAAAAGAGTGAATTTTGGTGAGGCTTGATTATGGAAGAAAAAGGGTAGAAAGTTTATGAGAAAGTGGAACAAATTTCGGCAAAAGAAAATGGCCAAAACATCACTTTGAGAGCCTTAAACTTTCGACACATAGCCCCCCTTACATGACCGAATGCCTCATCTGACTCCCCTCTCTTGAATTTGGCTAACACTCAAACACTAGCTTATCCTTGCTTTTCTCTTATTTTTCCTCTTCTTTACTCATTTAAAATAATTTGAATGAGTCAAGCATTATCTTTGCCCTTAGTCGAAATTTTAAAAAAAGATTGACCATATCTAGAGCTCATCTCCTTAGTGTTTCAAAGGTCATTCAACTCCCTCTAGCCCGATGCAAAACAACTCCAAAAGTGCTCCCTCACGCTCGAACTGCACTCTTCTCCATTGCTTGAGGCGTCACTTACCAATGCCCTAAGTGGAGCCTCCTTGCCACTTTAACAAGCCCATTTGTTTGTCTAATTTTCCCTACAATTTTTCTTAAGGCCTCATTCGCCTAGCTCCCCTCTTTAAGACTTAAAATTTGATAATTTCTAAGGCATTCACCTACACTCTAGACTTCTCAAAAAATTCACACAACACATTCAAACACACATAGGCATGCTACTTCATACAATTACGCAAAAATGCACAACCCCTAAATCCCAGATATTATAAAAGATGCTAAGACAAAGAGAATGAATTGGGGAAATACTTGTGGGAAAACCAATTGATTAAGACAATACCCGAGGAAGAATTCACCTAGACTTCACTTGTTATCTAACTTTGAACCAGACGATTTATTCACTTGACTTGATCCGTAGGATTCCCTAATTTATATTAATACCTCTCTCGAGGCTACTAACGTCTAACCCTAGGTTGATTACTTGAAATCTCTTTCTAATTAAAACCCCTAGAATTGCATTAACTCGATCTATGGATTCCCATATTAGGTTTGATCCTAATCTGGCAGATTTTTGTCATTCTATCTCTAGGGTTGCGATCAACTCCGCTTAAATATGCTAGATCTACTTTTAGACAGGGTCTATTCCTCCTATGCCTGAGAGCATAAATGCTTGAATCAATATCCTAAAATACTAAAACAAGAATTAAGAACACACAGTTAAGAACAAATCAAATATTTATCATACAACTTAGAAAACAATAACAAGATTCGTCTTAGGTTTCACCCCCCTTAGGTATCTGAGGGGTTTAGTTCATAACCATAAAAGAATACATCTCAGAAGAAAATATAAAACAAAACATAAAGAAAACCCTAAAACCTCTTGAAGGAATTGAAGGAGAGATCCTTAGTCTTGAGTATGATTCTGGCTTCTTGAGATGAATCAATTGGCTTTCTTCGAGTGAATCCCACAATTCTAGCCCTTTGGCTTGGCTCTTTGGCCTAGCTAAACACCCCCTTGAAGGTTGGCCTCTAGGGTGTTTATATAGGCTTTTGGATTGGCTTTCTTGTCCTCTAAGTACCCTAATCCGAATGAAACTCTTCTTTGCTATGTCAGGGACACGCCCATGGCACATGCCCTTGTAAATCAAAGCTAGGCTTGTACGGGTCTGTTAATGAGGCACAACCATGTGGTCTTGGGCCTAGGCCATGCCAATTTTGTAATTCAACCGATTTACTCTATTTTCAGCCTGTTTCTGGTTCTTTTCATCCTCCGGTGTTCTCCTAAGCATAAAAAATGAAAACAAAGGATTAAGAGCACCTATTTCCATAATTAAAGGGATAAATCATCCAAAAGTATGTTAAATGTGGGATTAAAATATGTGTATATTATGGTTTATCAAATACCTCCACTCTTAAGCTTTTGTTTGTCCTTAAGCAAAAGTCTCAACTCATATTAAAACGAACTTCCTCAATTCATAATATTCATCGATAATGTTTCATCATAATTCATAGATAATTAATACATGGATAATTTAACTAAAAGAGTCCTGGAGATTCAAACAATCAAAGTCATAGTTTTTAGCACGAAAACATAGGTGTTTCCCTTTATCCAAAAAATTACCTTTGATTCAAAACCGATAAGGATTGACATCCTCACTAAAGATTAATTAAAGTAAAGCAAAATAAGGAAAATCACTTTGGGCCTTATGGCCTTATTACATCAAGTAAAACCCAAAATAAAATTAAAGGTACCAAACATAAATAAAGTCCAAATTTAAATAGAATCAAATATGAAAAGTTGTTCAGTGCACTCAAGGTGTTTAAGGTTCAAAATAAAGAACTTGACAATTTACCTAACTAGAAAACACAAGCCTGAACTAAATATGAAAAGTTAGTCCCATAGGCTTACTCTACTTCATAAATGATAATATTATCTCCTTTAATTATCACCTAATTAAATTAAAAGAAAATCAAATCTCCACCACTATAAGATGAGATGATACACAAATCAAAAGGTCTTTGAAGGTTTGTAATGGGGCTTAGGTTAAAGGTATGGATAAAGGCTAAATTAAAGGGTTAGAATCGAGATTGAATTGACAATTTACCTAACTAGAAAAATGAACTAATCCTGAATAATTATATCAATTGAAAACTAATAATACTAATAATACGAGCTTCTTCTCCAAGATGTTGAATTTAAACGTATAAGCTCTCTTAATCACAGAACTAATAATTAATATACTTTTTTAAGAACAAATCATTAAATACATAATATAAGAAAAAATTCAACTACTAAAATAAAATAATTAGGCAACTGATCAAATCAAGTCTCGATGAAAGGGTAGTCAAAAGGAATGGTGATAATAAATACAAGATGGGATTGGGTTAATATTCTGGGTGAGTCAATAAAAGGGTTGTTAGGATCAAAGGGGTTCACTAGGGGTTATTTGTGAAGGTAGGCTTTTAGTGGAGTAAGTGGGTTAAATCCTAAGTGCCTTTATCATCTTTATATATCAAATCAAAGGTGTGGTCTCAACATGTATAATCGAAGCATGTTCTAGAATAACAAATCAATGTTGACACACTTATAATCAATAAAGTGAGCATGAAAAGAATGTATGCTCTAAAAAGTTCAAAATCTCACAACAATTATGGGTTTTTGATGACAACCTTGTAAATTTCAGACTTCAAGGATAAAATTAGATTCAGGTAGACAACCTAAAAAAATATTAATTTTTGAAAATAGACTCACCATGCTTGATTCTCTAGTCTCCTAAAGTTTAAATCATCATTGTACAATTATCAATGACTTAATCCAAAACATATCAATAAAAATCATCAATCAACAGGAATTTCATTCTAATTAGTGGTATGAGGAAATTACTTAAGACAAGATATCATTCAGGGATTTGAGAGTAATAAAATTCACCCCCTACACGTAAGATGTACATTGCCCTCAATGTATAAAGATAGATGACAACGAAATAATAATAAAATCATAAGATAGGGAGAGAAGTGAAACTTCTTGAATTTTGGATGGAGTCGATGGAAAGAAACGTGATAGGATTGGGCAGAAGTGACCGTGGGGTAGCGTCTCGAACCGGTTGAAATTGGATCCTTAAAGTAGCCGGCCTAAGCTAAATCTAAATGGAATGAAGAATAAGAAGAAAATAATAAAGGAAATAAAAATAAAATAAAAACAAGAATAAAAGTAAAAATGGAAAATGGATATGCGTTTAAAAAGAAAGGGGAAAGAGGACAAAGACTTTGGGGGGAAATGAATAGAAGAAAGGGATTTTAAATAGAGGAATGACCCATGCCCATGCCCTGGGCGTGTTATGTCACACGCCGAATCGCACGGCCGTGTTAAACTTCATGCATTTCTCTCATGCCTGTATAACGGGTTCGCACACCCGTATTGCTTAATCAGTGTAGCCCACGGCTTATAAGCACGGGCATGTCACACGCCCGTGTTCTTTAGTCAGTTTTGACCACGGCCACATTGCACGACCATGTCGTTTTATCATAGCCCGTGTTTTGGGAAATTTTTACCCCTGATTCGTACGGTCTCTACCACACCAGTGTGCAAATTCGTGGTGTCCAAACGGCCACAGCCACGCTACGTGTGCAAGGCCGTTTGGTTAGGAAAACCTGCGCCTAAAAGTCTGGTTAGTTCTTAGTTAGATGCTAAAATTTAAAAATATAAAAATTAATGGGGTTAGTGCTCGGGTTGCCTCCCATGAAGTGCTTGTATAAAGTCTTGAGCTAGACCTACGTGTTATTCGTATGGCCATAGTGGTTCACGGAGTCGAAGCTTTTTTTTATTACTATCAATTCTATCAACATATTGAAACACCCCACACCCGGCTCACGAGAATGGACCGGATCTGGTATGTTCCTCAAGTAAACCGGTTTCAAAATTCTTTTGTTACTTAGAGAAAAACTTGTGCGATTTTGAAAAAAAGATTGGTTTGGGTTGGGCTTGTCTTTGAAAACCAATTTATCTAACATTAAAATCCATTTATTTAAAGTGACAAAACATTTAGGTTTTATTTTAAAATGTATTTGCTTGATCTTTACTTAATAAAAATTGTAAACATAATAATTAAAAGTAAAAAGAAATAAAGAAATCCAACTTGGGCCTTATGGCCTTATTACATCAAGTAAAACCCAATAATAAAATTAAATGTACTAAAAGAAATAAAGTCCAAAATAAATAAAATCTTCAAATTGATGCATGGCCACCTCAAGGTCTACCGTCCCGGTCAAAATCCTGTTCATCACCGAAAATAGTTCCCACAACGGGTGAGTCAATGACTCAATGTGCACACAAGACTAACATTCAACAAATCGGGCATACATGTTCATATCAAATTCATATTCATATAAAGATAAATGATGATGCAACCCAACCCAAGCCTAAAGATCCATCCGCTACACACCACCGTACACGCCACACACCATGGGGACTACTAAGTCAACCCTCCATCCGCTACACACCATCGAAGGCGTTAAGCCTATATACGTTGTGTCATTAGACACTATATTCAAATAATGTGACCGTAGTCACCATATTTCGTTAGTGAGACCAAAGTCAACACCTTCAAGGTGAGACCAAGTCAACACCTATATTTCACAGGTGAGACCAAGTCAACACCTTCAAGGTGAGACCAAGTCAACACCTATATTTCATTGGTGAGATCAAGTCAACACCTTCATTGGTGAGACCAAGTCAACACCTATATTTCGTTGGTGAGACCGGTCAACACCTTCGTTGGTGAGACCAAGTCAACACCTACTCTTCCCTTTCACATAAATCCAAATGCCCCAAAAATATATATAATGCATAACTTACTTAATTTCATGTTTATATACATATATTCGCATGTTATAAAATAACATATTTCACAATCCTATCCAAGTAGGAAACGTGCACTGGTACTTTTGCCACATTTGTGGTACTTAGCCACATTCACATTCTCATACATATTCATATATTAAATAATAGCCATATGAAATATTGAAGGTTAGTAAGGGTACACACCTGATTTGCTTAATAGATTCCTTGAAATCCCGAAGAACGATCTACCGATCTAGATCTTTATCTCCTAAATTCGGCCAAATATTAAAACATATTAACAAACCTATTTGGCTTAAAAACCAAATCCTAGTAGGATTTGTATTACTTACCTTGTTGCCAATTCAATACTAATCGAATCCCAAATCTATGCTATGCTCCTCCTTGTATTCTGCCAAGCACTAAATCTCATCCCGGTTAGTTTCACTTTTTAAACAAACAAGAATTAGATCTAATTATCAAAATAGGCCTTAGCCGAAAACTATAGACACTTACCTTGTGGATTTTAAATCCAAAACTCACCGAATAACTAGGGAACACGTGGCCTATGGTGTACCTTCGAAAAGAACTTCTCCTTCCTTGTAGCCTACACTTAGTAAATCCCGAAAGATCTCTTCAAAGTTTCGGCAACCATGAACATTAATGGGATTAGCCCAAGATTTCGATAAGTCTAAAATATAAAAGAAATCAAACCAAACTTAGATCTTACCTTTATTTGAAGGAATCGATTGCACCTTCGCTTCAACCTTCAGAAATTCGGCTTAGAGACTTAATGAACAATCGGCTATGATTCCCTTATGTATTCGATTTCAAAGATGAAAGAAGAGAGGAATAATAGGCTTAGAAGGAATCGGCTAGGAGGCTAAAAGAAAAGAAGAAAAGAATGGATGCTCAAGAAGAATATTCGTGAGAAAAGAGAGAGGAGAATGAATAATGAATGGCCCTAGTCTCATCCTTTTATAGCCAAATTACTAGGCCAAGAATCCTTAGAAAATAATCCTTTATTTATCTCTTATTATTCACATATTTATGTGAATAAAACTCCTTTATTTATCTCTTATTATTCACATATTTATGTGAATAAAACTCCTTTATTTATCTCTTATTATTCACATATTTATGTGAATAAAACTCCTTTATTTATCTCTTATTATTCACATATTTATGTGAATAAAACTCCTTTATTTATCTCTTATTATTCACATATTTATGTGAATAAAACTCCTTTATTTCTCTCTTATTATTCACATATTTATGTGAATAAAACTCCTTATTTCTCTTACATATCCAAGTTTCCTAAAATGTTCAAGTTTCCATTTTGGATCATTTCCAAAAATGTTTAGGTTTCCAAAATGTCTAAGTTTCCAAAATGTCTAAGTTTCCAAAAAATGTCTAAGTTTCCAAAAATGTCTAAGTTTCCAAAAATGTCCATTTCCATTTCCATTTCCATTTTCATTTCCATCTCCATTTTCATTTCCATTTTCATTTTCATTTCCATACCTTCTCAGGTTTCCAAAAATCATTCCAAATTTATTCCAAAACACATAAAACATGTCTTTTCGCACAATTTGGCCAAAATGCATAGGCCCTTTTCAGGATGTTACAGTTCTACCCTCCTTAAAAATAATTTCGTCCTCGAAATTACTTACTAACAGTCGTACAATCCTTCTCATCGCACTTATGCTTACGCTGCGCACTCTGATCTTAATAGAACCATCATACTTTCCAGGCACAATCTCTAAGTTAACGTCCCTTAGAACTCATTTCTAACGTCGCGATTTAACTCGATTAAGGAGTTTTATGTATTAAAAAATTTTGTTTCACCGATTAACCGCAAGAAGTTTTATGGAAAGAATTTTTAGAAGTGGTTCTTTCGTATTCATACATGCACACAATCTTTTCATTCATTCACACATCCATCAAACAATTATGAGCCTTAGTTCATTCAGAGAAATGTTGTAGTTTTCATTTGTTGTTGTTTTTCCACTACCCGGGGGTATTTTCGTAATTTTTCCTATAGGGGTATTTTCGTAATTTATCAAAATAAGGTTCCTTGGTGATTTTGTCACAAAGTATTTTGGAAATTTTAAAGTTCCCGGGGTATTTTGGAGAATTTTTGAAATTCGGGGGTATGTTGGAAATTTTTTTTGGACCTTAGGGGTATTTTGGTAATTTTTCCACAAACCGGGGTAAATTGTAAAATTTTAATAAATCAGGGATATTTCAAAAGTTGCAAAATTTTGAAGGTTCTTTTTGAGAAATTTATTTTTCAAAATGATGAAGTTGCAAAAATTTTAAAAATCGAGGTCATTTTGGTAATTTTGGTGAGTTAGGGGCAATTTTGTAATTTTCCAAAATCGTGGTATTTTCCTGATAGTTTGCAAATTAGGGTTTTTGAACATTTATAATAAAATGAAATTTTGGCGAAACTATTGAGTAGTTGGACATTTTATAAACCAAGGGCATTTTTGTAATTTTACCACTAGGGGTATTTTAGTAAGTTTGTAAATCAAAATATTTCAGGAAAATTTAGAAATTTTAAAATTAGGGTTTCCATAAAAATACGGCTAGTCCCTTTCGGGTTTTAGTTATTGGGTTTAGCCCGTGACTAAGTCCTCTTGGTTAGGGTGAACAGTTCACTACGCACTGTAGGATTCGAGTAAAGAGGAGGTGAGTCACTAGGACTGCTTAAATACCAAGCTCTTACTGAATCCACTCCTAGACATGCGCACAACAGTTACCACACCCTAGCTCGGTGACTTAATCACAGGTTTGTCTAGTGTATTAAGTCTTATGTATTTGTATTTGAGTAGACTAATCCTAGGGTTCAAGTTCCTATCATGCTATTCTACGTTCCATGCCTTTTCTACCCTTATGAAGTTCACAGAATCACACATATAGTTAGGGGTACTTACCTGGTGGACTGCGGGTCGGAGACTTAGGTGCCATGCCAGAAAACCTGCTTATTTTTCAAAGATAATCATTTGGCTCGCTTTGAAAACGTTTTGGGCCTTAGCCCACGTGCCGAGAGTTTAAAATCGGGCTCGATATCAAATCGAAACACCCCACACCCGGCTCACGAGAATGGACCTGATCCGTATGTTCCTCAAGTAAACCGGTTTCAAAATTCTTTTGTTACTTAGAGAAAAACTTGTGCGATTTTGAAAAAAGATTGGTTTGGGTTGGGCTTGTCTGAAAACCAATTTATCTAACATTAAAATCCATTTATTTAAAGTGACAAAACATTTAGGTTTTATTTTAAAATGTATTTGCTTGATCTTTACTTAATAAAAAATTAAACATAATAATTAAAAGTAAAAAGAAATAAAGAAATCCAACTTGGGCCTTATGGCCTTATTACATCAAGTAAAACCCAATAATAAAATTAAATGTACTAAAAGAAATAAAGTCCAAAATAAATAAAATCTTCAAATTGATGCATGGCCACCTCAAGGTCTCACCGTCCCCATCAAATCCTTTCATCACCGAAAATAGTTCCCACAACAGGGTGAGTCAATGACTCAATGTGCACACAAGACTAACATTCAACAAATCGCATACATGTTCATATCAAATTCATATTCATATAAAGATAAATGATGATGCAACCCAACCCAAGCCTAAAGATCCATCCGCTACACACCACCCGCACTGCCACCACACCATGGGGACTACTAAGTCAACCCTCCATCCGCTACACACCATCAAGGGCGTCGCCTATATACGTTGTGTCATTAGACACTATATTCAAATAATGTGACCGTAGTCACCATATTTCGATTAGTGAGACCAAAGTCAACACCTTCAGTTGGTGAGATCAAGTCAACACCTATATTTCGTTGGTGAGACCGAAGTCAACACCTTCAAGGTGAGACCAAGTCAACACCTATATTTCATTGGTGAGATCAAGTCAACACCTTCATTGGTGAGACCGAAGTCAACACCTATATTTCGTTGGTGAGACCGAAGTCAACACCTTCAAGGTGAGACCAAGTCAACACCTACTCTTCCCTTTCACATAAATCCCGAATGCCCCAAAAATATATATAATGCATAACTTACTTAATTTCATGTTTATATACATATATTCGCATGTTATAAAATAACATATTTCACAATCCTATCCAAGTAGGAAACGTGCACAGGTACTTTTTGCCACATTTGTGGTACTTAGCCACATTCACATTCTCATACATATTCATATATTAAATAATAGCCATATGAAATATTGAAGGTTAGTAAGGGTACACACCGATTTGCTTAATAGATTCCTTGAAATCCTCAAGAATGATCTACCGATCTAGATCTTTATCTCCTAAATTCGCCAAATATTAAAACATATTAACAAACCTATTTGGCTTAAAAACCAAATCCTAGTAGGATTTGTATTACTTACCTTGTTGCCAATTCAATACTAATCGAATCCAAAAATCTATGCTATGCTCCTCCTTGTATTCGCCAAGCACTAAATCTCATCCGGGTTAGTTTCGCTTTTAAACAAACAAGAATTAGATCTAATTATCAAAATAGGCCTTAGCCGAAAGCTATAGACACTTACCTTGTGGATTTTAAATCCAAACTCACCGAATAACTAGGGAACACGTGGCCTATGGTGTACCTTCGAAAAGAACTTCTCCTTCCTTGTAGCCTACACTTAGTAAATCCGAAAGATCTCTTCAAAGTTTACGAATGTAACATCCCCAAACCCTACCCACGAGCCTTGACCGGATCTCGTTATGTCACCTTGAATGACGATGGAAAATCTTTGTCTTTAGAATAAAACTTGAAAATTTTGTTAACTTTTGAAAAAATGTGTCCATTAGAAATTATTTACTAATATAAGCTCATTATAAAATATGTGAATTAAAACTTTATTATATTTTATTAAAAGATAAATCATTTGTAAGGAAAATATATCTAAGCATAATATAAGCTTCAATAATAAATAAAGTACTTTAAATCAAAAGTGGCCCTTATTACAACCAATATTAAACAAAACACTTAGTATTAAAATTACTTAAAAATAATTAAATTGATCTCCTTCTGCATGGGCCACCTTGCATCCTCTCCGACCCGGTCCGATCAACAAGTCACCTGCGATGTTGGATAAATAATTGGGTGAGTCACACGGACTCAGTGTGTAATTAAACCACTGATATCCACCCACATGTTAGCCACAAATCAACCCAAATTATCAAATGCAACATAAAAATATAATCACATGGATATTACCACAATGGGGCTTGGCCCACAATCAAATCATATTCAAGCACCGGCTAGGCCCTTTTCTCATTAATTCATCGATTCATCGGCTTGGCCCATTTCCACGTATGTTCCCAAACATACCTATCCACATGTCATATTGGGCTTGGCCCATTTCCATATCATTTCATAACAAAACAATGCAACATGAAACCCAACCCAATCCTAAGGTCCATCCGCTACACACCCCTTAACCAAACTACCACACACCGGGGACTATCGAGTCACCCTCTCCTTTTCCTCCAAAAGGCAACCAATGCCATCCACGATGTAGCGATAGCTAACATCAAACCACGATGGAGCACACAAGAATCCATCAAGCCACGATATGGCATAAAGCCGATATCAATCAAGGTAACCACGCGAACTAAATCGCAAAGATCCACAACGCGACCTCGATCTGCGCCAATCCACGATGTAGCACAAAGTCGACATCAACCACGCATCAAGTACACCCGCATCTTCTTTCAAAACCCACCCATGCACATGTAACATAATATAATGACATAATGAATAAAGCATGTACATGATATTCAGGCATACATTCATATTCATAGGCATACTCACATACACGTATTAGTAACCACATCTCAACAAATTAGATACTAACCTGTTTATCGACATACCCTTTAAGGGTATCCGGTTCACATAGTCACTGCACTTATTAACACATATTTAACACATACACCTATAGCATACATATCATATACCCGGAAATCGATGGGTTAATCACACACCTTATAACCTGAAGCTCTAATCCCTCGATCCCGACACTATCGCTTAGCGAGACTACCAGTTATCCGCCTTTCGTTTTCCGTTATGCGCCCACACCCCGTGGCCAATCTCGTCAAATTAAACCGACCTCTTCTTAAACTTCTAATGTGGACTTTCCCTTGCTCACCTTGACCGGTATTCGCATCCATAACGATATCTAATCAAAACTTGGTTAATACAGATCTTAAACGAATAATCATAAACTACCCATCCTTACCGACGAGTCTTGAAAACCCTAAGCTCCTTAATCATCTTTGAAACTCCTAAATGGTCAAGGTTAGAATCGGTTACCACAAATGCCAAATACGGTTTATAACAAAATCCATGAAAAGAGGACCCTTTGGCGAATAGCACCTAACCCTTACCTTGAGTAACCGAATCAACAGCCCCTAAATGCTCCCTTGCGTTGGCTACAATAGAAAAAAACACATCACTTATAGTCTATAGAGCATTGACCAACCCACACTAAGGCCAACCATTCGGTTTTGGCTACTACGGAGGGGTACATAAATCGATTGATCACAAAAGTACACTTACCACCCACGTGCTTTTGCAGAGATTCAAGGGAGTTTGCCTCAATCACGAACAAAATAGACTCAATGGTGAACAAGGTTTGGCTTTAAGCTTTGGTGAAATAAAGAGAGAAATAGAAAGGCTCAAGGTTTCGCCTAGTCAAGAAAAGTAAGAAATAAGGTTGGAAGAATGGAAGTAATAGGAAGAGAATAGTGGAAGAAATTTGGCACAAGAGAGAGCACTTTCGGTTTTGAGATTCAAAGAGGAAAAAGAATTTCCAAAGGGTGCTCTCCTATATAAAGCATTCGCACCCCCCTAGAAGACTCCAACGCCACCAAGCACTCCAAGGCCCCCCATTCGCCAAGACTTCCACCAAACCCAAAATTCTTTCCTAAATTCACTCAATACCATCCAATTCAAAATAATAAAATAATCTAATAGCAACCATTATCACCTATTTTCTAATTCTAAAATAATTCTACACTTATCTAAAATAATTAAAATAACCAACCCTTATCACTCCTTCAACTTAAAATACAAAATAAAAATAAAACTCATCCTTATCTTCCACCGATTTTGAAACACCACCAGCCTGTCCATGAAGACTCCATGTGCCGTCCACTTTGCTCGCCCATACTTGCAAAATAAAAGAAAAAACCACCACTGCTTTTCTTGATTCAACACAGGACACTGGAGGTAGCCAACAATAGCGCCCAGTGCCATTCGGCCACTTTGATTTTATGCCATAAAGCCCCAACATTTAATTTTAAACCCTTCCTAGCCCAAATTTCTTGACGACAAAAATAACACAAAATTGTCTGCCCAAAGAACCTTTACCCCTTAGGCGTCACCTTCCCAAGCCCCAAGCAACGCCTTCATGCCACTTTGCCAACTCCTTTCTTGTGTCCTAAATTCCACCAATTTATTTTAAAGCCTACTTGCCCTAATTCCCCTTTTTACACCTAAAATTAAAACTTTTCCTAAACCTTCCCCTTTTACCCGAGCATTCTTAAAACCTCTAAAACACCTCCAAACACACCCAAAAACCTACCAACACCTAAATTATACTTAAATTACCTAGCCCCTAAACCAGGGTGTTATAATTCTACCCTCCTTAAAATAATTTCGTCCTCGAAATTACTTATTACCGAATAATCATAACTCGCACTTACTTCTCACAAGACTCGATCTTAGTCTATCATACTCGCGACCACGCTCTAAGTTCTCACTCGAGATCCAAATCATACAGAAAGAATTAACTTACAAACAAGGAGAACAATTAAAGAATATTCCAAAACAAAGGAGCTTACCCGATATCACATCTTCGATTGACTCGACTAGAACCATTCCTTCCATGACTTGAACCACGACCCCTCGTCCGCCGAGGACAATTCTTAACCAGATGTGCCTTAGATCCACACCAAAGCATTCCTTACTATTTCCCCAACACTCTCCTGTGTGAGGTCTTCCACACCGAAAGCACAAGGACGATTCCGATTCTCAAAGAATCGCATGTGGACATACCGTATTTTCAACTCTCGGTCTTTTCTCGAGCATCTCCAAATGATGTTGACGGTCCAACCCTTCTCTTATTCTCGCTCCTATTCTTCTCTGGTTCTCCCGATAGTCTTCTTAACCTCTTCAAGAATCCGAGCTTTCTCCACTAAAGTGGCAAAGTCTCTTTCTCATCATGGAGCGATCAACTCCATAACTCATCTCGTAGCCCATCTTCGAATCGAACACTCCTTTCGTAATCGTAGCTACGATTCCTTTGGCGCATCGACTTAGTCGCACAAACTCAACTTCATATTCCGCCACCGACTTATTCCTTGCACTAGATTTAGAACGCTTTCTTTGCGAGTCCAAATAATCGGCTCCTACATACTTCCTTCAAACTTGGCCTTAAAGAAATCCCAATCCAATGATCCGCGGTACACCTTGTTTGACAAAGGAGCCACCAACGATAAGCTTCATCGCGAAGCAACGAAACAGATACTTCACTTTTTTCTTCATTGGTGCAATCCAAATCGTCCATGATTCTTTCGATCGCTTCTAGCCAATACTTGCCACGTTAGAGCTACTCCCGACACTCCTCTAAAGATCCCGGCTCGCTCGATCTAAGCCTTTCCGATACCGACTTTCGAGTTCCATTTCCTCTACTAACTCCCGCTACTCGCTTTAGCACTCGCAACATGGCCCGCGATCTCGCCTCATCTTCTCCGGTCGATCTTGTTCTCCGCTGCCACCGCTTTGGCGACACTTCACTTTCGACCCATGGCTGCACCCTATCGGCCCGATCGTCGCCATTCTACCTCTATCAAGTCCCCTAGAACTCATCTCTATCATCTTGATTTATCTAATTAAGAAGTTTTATGCATCAAGAATTGTTCCAATATTTAACCACGAAAGCGATTTTATGAAATGAAAGATATTTGAAGTAGTTCTTTCGATCACACAAAGTTTCATTCGAGTTTACTACTCTAGTTCAAGAATCACATTCACACACACATCCGCTCATCAACAAGAACACATTCCTTCCTCAAGAAGGCACATTCAATTGGTATCTACCACACATTCACTATTCGGACATTTCTCGCCTGCTTCTACCCTTGTGGTATTTTCGCCATTTCCCTACTGGACATTTCCGTAATAAACCGTGGAAATTTTAAAACTTAATAAACCGTAACATTTTGAAATTTCCACATCGGAGGGCATTTCAAAATTTGTCAAATTAGAGATACAATGAATTTTAGAAACCGTGGGTATTTTAGTAATTTTGTCAACCAGGTAATTTTGTAAATTTCAAGAGTCTGGGTGTTATTTTGAAATACAAAATTGGGTACTTTTGCAAAGTGAGAGAATTTTATTAAAATTGGGATTAACTCGAAATTTTGAAAGTCATGGCATTTTAGTAATTTTCAACACGTGGGTATTTTAGTAAATTTTCCCAAATCTGAGTATATTGATATTTTGGAAACTAGAGATTTTGGTATTTTGCAAAGTAAAAATCATTTTAACAAAAGTTGAGGGTAGTCTTGTAATTTTGCAATATAGGGCATTTTGTAATTTTGCCTTTAGGGCATTTTGGTAATTTTGGGTAAATCGAGAAAACACTTTTTTTTCAAAACCAGATTTAGGGTTTACAAACCAAAAGGGTAAATTTAAAATTGTAAAACCAAGAATTTTAAACAAGAAGGCTAATCCTTTCGGGTTTTAAGAATTGGTTCACCACAGAACAAGTCCTCTTGGTTAAGGTGAACCGTAGCTACGCACTGTAGGATTCAAGTGGAGAGGAGGTGAGTCACGCGATCGCTTAAATACCAAGCTCCCACCTGAATACCACTCCTAGACATGCGCACACAAAGTTGCCCCACCTTAACACTCACGACTTACTTCACAGTGTTTGTTTAGTAACCTTAAGTCTTATGCATATGTTTGGGTAGACTAGTCCTAGGGTCCAAAAGCCCTATCATTCTATTCTACGAGCCCAACTAAGCCCATAATAGTTCATAATAGTAAAGCACTTCAAAAGTCCAAGTACTTACACCGGTGGACTCGGCCGAGGTACAGTGCCATGCCGAAAAACTCAAATAAGAGCCCATATTTTGAAAAGCCCATTTGAAAATGTTTTTGGGCCCAAAACCCTCAAAGCCGAAGTTTTGAACCTGCTCGATATTAATCAGTAACATCCCCAAACCCGCCCACGAGCCTTGACCGGATCTGTTATGTCACTGCGAATGACGATGGAAAATCTTTGTCTTTAGAATAAAACTTGAAAATTTTGTTAACTTTTGAAAAAATGTGTCCATTAGAAATTATTTACTAATATAAGCTCATTATAAAATATGTGAATTAAAACTTTATTATATTTTATTAAAAGATAAATCATTTGTAAGGAAAATATATCTAAGCATAATATAAGCTTCAATAATAAATAAAGTACTTTAAATCAAAAGTGGCCCTTATTACAACCAATATTAAACAAAACACTTAGTATTAAAATTACTTAAAATAATTAAATTGATCTCCTTCGCATGGGCCACCTTGCATCCTCTCCGACCCGGTCCGATCAACAAGTCACCGCGATGTTGGATAAATAATTGGTGAGTCACACTGACTCAAGGTGTAATTAAACCAATCGATATCCACCCACATGTTAGCCACAAATCAACCCAAATTATCAAATGCAACATAAAAATATAATCACATGGATATTACCACAACTGGCTTGGCCCACAATCAAATCATATTCAAGCACCGGCTAGGCCCTTTTCTCATTAATTCATCGACATCGGCTTGGCCCATTTCCACGTATGTTCCCAAAACATACCTATCCACATGTCATATTGGGCTTGGCCCATTTCCATATCATTTCATAACAAAACAATGCAACATGAAACCCAACCCAATCCTAAGGTCCATCCGCTACACACCCCTTAACCACTTACCACACACCGGGGGACTATCGAGTCACCCTCTCCTTTTCCTCCAAAAGGCAACTAATGCCATCCACGATGTAGCGATAGCTAACATCAAACCACGATGGAGCACACAAAGAATCCATCAAGCCACGATATGGCATAAAGCCGATATCAATCAAGGTAACCACGCGAACTAAATCGCAAAAGATCCACAACGCGACCTCGATCAAGCCAATCCACGATGTAGCACAAAGTCGACATCAACCACGCATCAAGTACACCCGCATCTTCTTTCAAAACCCACCCATGCACATGTAACATAATATAATGACATAATGAATAAAGCATGTACATGATATTCGTGCATACATTCATATTCATAGGCATACTCACATACACGTATTAGTAACCACATCTCAACAAATTAGATACTAACTGCTTATCGACATACCCTTTAAGGGTATCCGGTTCACATAGTCACCGCACTTATTAACACATATTTAACACATACACCTATAGCATACATATCATATACCCTAAATCGATGGGTTAATCACACACCTTATAACCTCAAGCTCTAATCCTCGATCCCGACACTATCGCTTAGCGAGACTACCGTTATCCGCCTTTCGCTTTCCGTTGTACGCCCACACCCCGGTGGCCAATCTCGTCAAATTGAAACCGACCTCTTCTTAAACTTCTAACAGGACTTTCCTTGCTCACCTTGACCGGTATTCGCATCCATAACGATATCTAATCAAAACTTGGTTAATACAGATCTTAAACGAATAATCATAAACTACCCATCCTTACCGACGAGTCTTGAAAACCCTAAGCTCCTTAATCAATTGAAACTCCTAAATGGTCAAGGTTAGAATCGGTTACCACAAATGCCAAATACGGTTTATAACAAAAATCCATGAAAAGAGGACCCCTTTGGCCGAATAGCACCTAACCCTTACCTTGAGTAACCGAATCAAACAATTTCTAAATGCTCCCTTGCGTTGGCTACAATAGAAAAAAAACACATCACTTATAGTCTATAGAGCATTCGGCCAACCCACACTAAGGCCAACCATTCGGTTTTGGCTACTACAGGAGGGGTACATAAATCGATTGATCACAAAAGTACACTTACCACCTACGTGCTTTGCAGAGATTCAAGGGGAGTTTGCCTCAATCACGAACAAAATAGACTCAATGGTGAACAAGGTTTGGCTTTAAGCTTTGGTGAAATAAAAGAGAGAAATAGAAAGGCTCAAGGTTTCGGCCTAGTCAAGAAAAGTAAGAAATAAGGTTGGAAGAATGGAAGTAATAGGAAGAGAATAGTGGAAGAAATTTGGCACAAGAGAGAGTGCACTTTCTGCTTTGAGATTCAAAGAGGAAAAGAATTTCCAAAGGGTGCTCTCCTATATAAAGCATTCGCACCCCCTCCCTAGAAGACTCCAACGCCGACCAAGCACTCCAAGGCCCCCCATTCGCCAAGACTTCCACCAAACCCAAAATTCTTTCCTAAATTCACTCAATACCATCCAATTCAAAATAATAAAATAATCTAATAGCAACCATTATCACCTATTTTCTAATTCTAAAATAATTCTACACTTATCTAAAATAATTAAAATAACCAACCCTTATCACTCCTTCAACTTCAAATACAAAATAAAAATAAAACTCATCCTTATCTTCCACCGATTTTGAAACACCACCACCTGTCCATGAAGACTCCATGTGCCCATCGCCAACCATTCTGCAAAATAAAAGAAAAACCACCCATCTGCTTTCCCGATTCAACACAGACTGGAGGTAGCCAACAACTAAGAAGCCCAGCCATTCGCCACTTTGATTTTTATGCCATAAAGCCCCAACATTTAATTTTAAACCCTTCCTAGCCCAAATTTCTCGACGACAAAAATAACACAAAATTGTCGCCCAAAGAAATAACCTTACCCTTAGTATGCCACCTTCCCAAGCCCCAAGCAACGCCTTCATGCCACTTTGCCAACTCCTTTCTTGTGTCCTAAATTCCACCAATTTATTTTAAAGCCTACATGCCCTAATTCCCCTTTTTACACCTAAAATTAAAACTTTTCCTAAACCTTCCCCTTTTACCCGAGCATTCTTAAAACCTCTAAAACACCTCCAAACACACCCAAAAACCTACCAACACCTAAATTATACTTAAATTACCTAGCCCCTAAACTAGGGTGTTACAGGCAACCATGAACATTAATGGGATTAGCCCTAGATTTCGATAAGTCTAAAATATAAAAGAAATCAAACCAAACTTAGATCTTACCTTTATTTGAAGGAATCGATTGCACCTTCGCTTCAACCTTCGTAAATTGACTTAGAGACTTAATGAACAATCGGCTATGATTCCCTTATGTATTCGATTTCAAAGATGAAAGAAGAGAGGAATAATAGGCTTAGAAGGAATCACTAGGAGGCTAAAAGAAAAGAAGAAAAGAATGGATGCTCAAGAAGAATATTCGCGTAAGAAAAGAGAGAGGAGAATGAATAATGAATGGCCCTAGTCTCATCCTTTTATAGCCGAAATTACTAGGCCAAGAATCCTTAGAAAATAATCCTTTATTTATCTCTTATTATTCACATATTTATGTGAATAAAACTCCTTTATTTATCTCTTATTATTCACATATTTATGTGAATAAAACTCCTTATTTATCTCTTATTATTCACATATTTATATGAATAAAACTCCTTTATTTATCTCTTATTATTCACATATTTATGTGAATAAAACTCCTTTATTTCTCTCTTATTATTCACATATTTATGTGAATAAAACTCCTTTATTTATCTCTTATTATTCACATATTTATGTGAATAAAACTCCTTTATTTCTCTCTTATTATTCACATATTTATGTGAATAAAACTCCTTTATTTCTCTTACGATCCAAGTTTCCTAAAATGTTCAAGTTTCCATTTTGGATCATTTCCAAAATGTTTAGGTTTCCAAAATGTCTAAGTTTCCAAAATGTCTAAGTTTCCAAAATGTCTAAGTTTCCAAAATGTCTAAGTTTCCAAAATGTCTAAGTTTCCAAAATGTCCATTTCCATTTCCATTTCCATTTTCATTTCCATCTCCATTTTCATTTCCATTTTCATTTTCATTTCCATACCTTCTCGTGTTTCCAAAAATCATTCCAAATTTATTCCAAAACACATAAAACATGTCTTTTCGCATAATTTGGCCAAAATGCATAGGCCCTTTTCAGATGTTACAGCTTCTACCCTCCTTAAAAATAATTTCGTCCTCGAAATTACTTACTAACAACAGACAATCCTTCTCATCGCACTTATGCTTACGCAAGACTCGATCTTAATAGAACCATCATACTTTCCAGCACAATCTCTAAGTTAACGTCCCTTAGAACTCATTTCTAACGTCGCGATTTAATCGATTAAGGAGTTTTATGTATTAAAAAATTTTGTTTCACCGATTAACTGCGAAGAAGTTTTATGGAAAGAATTTTTAGAAGTGGTTCTTTCAGATTCATACATGCACACAATCTTTTCATTCATTCACACATCC
Organism: Gossypium rotundifolium; assembly: GCA_025506655.1. Lineage (NCBI taxonomy): Eukaryota > Viridiplantae > Streptophyta > Magnoliopsida > Malvales > Malvaceae > Gossypium > Gossypium rotundifolium. Next base: position 65,210,087 of record CP106730.1, on the reverse strand, counting down.
ATCAAACAATTATGAGCCTTAGTTCATTCAGAGAAATGTTGTAGTTTTCATTTGTTGTTGTTTTTCCACTACCCTGGGTATTTTCGTAATTTTTCCTATAGGGTATTTTCGTAATTTATCAAAATAAGGTTCCTTGGTGATTTTGTCGCAAAGTATTTTGGAAATTTTAAAGTTCCTGGTATTTTGGAGAATTTTAAAATTGGGGTATGTTGGAAATTTTTTTTGGACCTTAGGGTATTTTGGTAATTTTTCCACAAATCGGGTAAATTGTAAAATTTTAATAAATCGGGATATTTCAAGTTGCAAAATTTTGAAGGTTCTTTTTGAGAAATTTATTTTCAAAATGATGAAGTTGCAAAATTTTGAAAATCGAGGTCATTTTGGTAATTTTGGTGAGTTAGGGCAATTTTGTAATTTTCCAAAATCGTGGTATTTTCCGATAGTTTGCAAATTAGGTTTTTGAACATTTATAACAAAATGAAATTTTGGCGAAACTATTGAGTAGTTGGACATTTTATAAACCAAGGGCATTTTGTAATTTTACCACTAGGGTATTTTAGTAAGTTTGTAAATCGAAATATTTCGTGAAAATTTAGAAATTTTAAAATTAGGGTTTCCATAAAATACTGCTAGTCCCTTTCGGGTTTTAGTTATTGGGTTTAGCCCGTGACTAAGTCCTCTTGGTTAGGGTGAACTACATTACGCACTGTAGGATTCGAGTAAAGAGGAGGTGAGTCACAGACCGCTTAAATACCAAGCTCTTCTCGAATCCACTCCTGACATATGCGCACAATTACCACACCTAGCTCGGTGACTTAATCATGTGTTTGTCTAGTGTATTAAGTCTTATGTATTTGTATTTGAGTAGACTAATCCTGGGTTCAAGTTCCTATCATGCTATTCTACGCCCATGCCTTTTCTACCCTTATGAAGTTCACGAATCACACATATAGTTAGGGGTACTTACCGTGGATCATGGGTCGAGACTTAGGTGCCATGCCGTAAAACCCGCTTATTTTTCAAAGATAATCATTTGGCTCGCTTTGAAAACGTTTTGGGCCTTAGCCCAGTGCCGAGAGTTTAAAATGGGCTCGATACTAAATCGAAACACCCCACACCCTACTCACGAGAATGGACCGGATCTGGTATGTTCCTCAAGTAAACCGGTTTCAAAATTCTTTTGTTACTTAGAGAAAAACTTGTGCGATTTTGAAAAAAAGATTGGTTTGGGTTGGGCTTGTGCTGAAAACCAATTTATCTAACATTAAAATCCATTTATTTAAAGTGACAAAACATTTAGGTTTTATTTTAAAATGTATTTGCTTGATCTTTACTTAATAAAAATTGTAAACATAATAATTAAAAGTAAAAAGAAATAAAGAAATCCAACTTGGGCCTTATGGCCTTATTACATCAAGTAAAACCCAATAATAAAATTAAATGTACTAAAAAGAAATAAAGTCCAAAATAAATAAAATCTTCAAATTGATGCATGGCCACCTCAAGGTCTACCGTCCCCATTCCCACACCTTTGTTCATCACCGAAAATAGTTCCCATAACGGGTGAGTCAACAGACTCAATGTGCACACAAGACTAACATTCAACAAATCGTGCATACATGTTCATATCAAATTCATATTCATATAAAGATAAATGATGATGCAACCCAACCCAAGCCTAAAGATCCATCCGCTACACACCACCCGCACTCGCCACACACCATGGGGACTACTAAGTCAACCTCCATCCGCTACACACCATCAAGGCGTTAGCCTATATACGTTGTGTCATTAGACACTATATTCAAATAATGTGACCGTAGTCACCATATTTCGTTAGTGAGACCAAAGTCAACACCTTCATTGGTGAGACCAAGTCAACACCTATATTTCGTTGGTGAGACCGGTCAACACCTTCATTGGTGAGACCGTCAACACCTATATTTCATTGGTGAGATCAAGTCAACACCTTCATTGGTGAGACCAAGTCAACACCTATATTTCAGGAGAGGCCAAAGTCAACACCTTCGTTGGTGAGACCAAGTCAACACCTACTCTTCCCCTTTCACATAAATCCCGAATGCCCCAAAATATATATAATGCATAACTTACTTAATTTCATGTTTATATACATATATTCGCATGTTATAGAATAACATATTTCACAATCCTATCCAAGTAGGAAACGCACTGGTACTTTTGCCACATTTGTGGTACTTAGCCACATTCACATTCTCATACATATTCATATATTAAATAATAGCCATATGAAATATTGAAGGTTAGTAAGGGTACACACCGATTTGCTTAATAGATTCCTTGAAATCCCAAGAACGATCTACCGATCTAGATCTTTATCTCCTAAATTCGCCAAATATTAAAACATATTAACAAACCTATTTGGCTTAAAACCAAATCCTAGTAGGATTTGTATTACTTACCTTGTTGCCGAATTCAATACTAATCGAATCCCAAATCTATGCTATGCTCCTCCTTGTATTCTACCAAGCACTAAATCTCATCCGGGGTTAGTTTCGCTTTTAAACAAACAAGAATTAGATCTAATTATCAAAATAGGCCTTAGCCGAAAGCTATAGACACTTACCTTGTGGATTTTAAATCCCAAACTCACCGAATAACTAGGGAACACGTGGCCTATGGTGTACCTTCTGAAAAGAACTTCTCCTTCCTTGTAGCCTACACTTAGTAAATCCCAAAAGATCTCTTCAAAGTTTCGGCAACCATGAACATTAATGGGATTAGCCCTAGATTTCGATAAGTCTAAAATATAAAAGAAATCAAACCAAACTTAGATCTTACCTTTATTTGAAGGAATCGATTGCACCTTCGCTTCAACCTTCAGAAATTCAGCTTAGAGACTTAATGAACAATCGGCTATGATTCCCTTATGTATTCGATTTCAAAGATGAAAGAAGAGAGGAATAATAGGCTTAGAAGGAATCGCTAGGAGGCTAAAAGAAAAGAAGAAAAGAATGGATGCTCAAGAAGAATATTCGTAGAAGAAAAGAGAGAGGGAGAATGAATAATGAATGGCCCTAGTCTCATCCTTTTATAGCCGAAATTACTAGGCCAAGAATCCTTAGAAAATAATCCTTTATTTATCTCTTATTATTCACATATTTATGTGAATAAAACTCCTTTATTTATCTCTTATTATTCACATATTTATGTGAATAAAACTCCTTTATTTATCTCTTATTATTCACATATTTATGTGAATAAAACTCTTTATTTATCTCTTATTATTCACATATTTATGTGAATAAAACTCCTTTATTTCTCTCTTATTATTCACATATTTATGTGAATAAAACTCTTTTATTTCTCTTACATATCCAAGTTTCCTAAATGTTCAAGTTTCCATTTTGGATCATTTCCAAAATGTTTAGGTTTCCAAAATGTCTAAGTTTCCAAAATGTCTAAGTTTCCAAAATGTCTAAGTTTCCAAAAATGTCTAAGTTTCCAAAATGTCTATGTTTCCAAAAATGTCCATTTCCATTTCCATTTCCATTTTCATTTCCATCTCCATTTTCATTTCCATTTTCATTTTCATTTCCATACCTTCTCAGGTTTCCAAAAATCATTCCAAATTTATTCCAAAACACATAAAACATGTCTTTTCGCACAATTTGGCCAAAATGCATAGGCCCTTTTCAGGATGTTACACATATGGTTTGAGTCGGGTAATATTTACCTCAAAAGTGCCAAAATTAGAATGTGTTACCTCGACCGTTCTGTATGGAAAGACCTTACGTGTTGTAAAAGGAGTCTTACCATTTCTATTAAGTTCTAAAGCGATTATTTGAGGGTCCGTTGCATCTGATAGTACACGAGGTGTGAGCTCATGTGGTAGTTTATTTTGTAGAATTGCTTGGCACACTGCATTTAGCTCCACATGGGACGTATCATCTAACTTTCATTTGTTTGTCAAAAACTCTTTTAAAAAATTCCTTGAATTTGGCATCTGTGAAAGAGCTTCAAGAAATGACAAGTTAATATGTAATTTCTTTGGAAGTTTAAGAAATTCACCGAATTGTTCCTCTCTGTGGTCTTTCTTTATCGCATTGGGGGACTAAACACGTGGTTGATACTCTGTAATTACCATGATAAACCATAATATACACATAATAAAGAAAACCCTAAAACCCCCTAAAGGAATTGAAGGTGAGATCCTTAGTCTTGAGTATGATTCTAGCTTCTAGAGATAATCAACTAGCTTTCTTCGAGGGAATCCTACAATTCGGCCTCTCTGGCTTGGCTCTTTGGCCTAGCTGAACGTCCTTTTGAAGGTTGGCCTCTAGGGTGTTTATATAGGCTTTTGGATTGGCATTCTTTTCCTCTATGTACCCTATTCTGAATAGAATTCAAATAGGTCATGTTAGGGACACGCCCATGGCACATGCCCATGGCACACGCCCGTGTAAGTTGAGGCCAGGCCGTGTTTGGGTCTGTTAATGAGGCACTACCGTGTGGTCTTGGGCCCAGGCCGTGTCGATTTCATAATTCGGCCCATTTACTCCATTTTCGGCTTGTTTCTCCTTCTTTTCATCCTCTGGTGCTCTCCTGAGTATAAAACATGAAAACAACAGATTAGGAGCACCTATTTCCATAATTAAAGGGATAAATCATCCAAAAGTATGCTAAATGTGGGATTAAAATATGTGTATATTATGGTTTATCGAGATTAAACCTCTCATAGATCTAGATGACAATACTATTAGATTTAATTTAAACATGCAAAAGAACACAAATAAATTAAATAAGTGAAAGGTAAGAATTTGCTTAATTGATGGAATCGGATGCACTCAGAGTTGCGTAATCTCGTAATCATTAACTAATCTTCAATGTTTGAATAAGAAAAATGAAATAAAACTAAAAAACTTTATAAAAAAGACTTAGGTTCAAAGCAAACGTAGTCAAAAAGAACAAATAGTTTTTGAAAATGAAATAAAAATGTAATAAAAACCTAAATCTACTAACTACAACTCCTAATGGCCTCCACTAACTTAGGAATAGTCCTCCTATTTATATAGATATTTAGAAACCATAACTAGCTTAATTAGAAGCCCTAGGCTCAAAATATATCGATTGTACAGATGAATTTAGCCTTCTTCATACTTTCTCTCCACGTTTAGCCTTGTGTCATGACACACTATGATTGTGTCGCGACACGATAACAACATGTTGTATTTGGTCTTCCGACTTTGTGTGTAGCGTCTCAGTAACTCGTGCTTCCCTCAGATGTCATTCATGAGGATCTAGGGTTTCTAAATAATCATTTTGCACACTCAATTAAATAGAATTACGCAAACATCAATTTATGTGTAAAAACACTTATTTTTGTACTTACACTACTAGTGCTGAGACCAAGCACCAAAATACCACCACATTTGGTGGTAGGTCAAAAATGTTTTAAATATATTTGCTTAATACAAAGATATTAATGAATGAATATTTTATTTTTAGTTTGAATATGACACCTACTTCCTTATTAAACATACTCACTGATAAAAAACAAAATAGAAATAATTATAAGGAATAGAAAAGAAACCTCATGATTGTCTTGAGCTGTAAGAAACCCAAAACAGTCCTTAATAATAAATGTTTTCTAGCCACTCAAGCTAAGGCTAGAAAACACTGGAAGGACTCTGATGAGATAGCTCGTTGATATATGCTAGTAAGTGTGACTAGAATCTTTTATAAGCACCTCGAGACTTGTAAGATTGCCAAAGTAATTCTAGACATACTAGAGGACATGTTTAGAGGCCAAGCTACCTTGGCTCGACAGTCAACTATAATTAGTTCAATGAATGCTCAGCAAAAGCCCGACACTATGGTCAAAGACCATATGATTACTATTTTGGGATACTTTACCGAGGTTATGGATAATGAGGCCAATCTAGACCAGAACACATAAATAGAAATGGTGTTCAAAAGCTTGTCCAAGGATTGTGTAGGCTTTAGGGCCGAATATAACCTTGGGAACAAGAATCTAACACTTACACAACTCATGAAGGATTTACAATCCTATGAGTTGGTGTTGAATGGCGATCAACTGGTCCAAAAAGAAGAAGCAAACTTAGTTGTTGCTCTATCCTCTAAAGGGAAGGGAAAACACGCTAAAAGAAATAAGGTTAAGCTATCTGGGCCACTTCAAGTGGAATGGAAGAGAACCAAGAAGCCTAAAGACTTATCCAAGTCTAAATGTTTCTTTTGCAGCAATAAAGGGCACCTCAAGGTAAATTGTAAAGAGTGGAAGGACTACCCAGCCATCAAGGGAAAATGTATGAAACTCTTTATGATAGAAGCTTCTGGGTTATTGATTCTAAAGCCACTAAACATGCACATGTTTCTCTACAACAGTTTGAGGAAACGAAAGATCTTAGATATAAGAGCTTATTGTTGCGGACTAGAAATGGGACAAGTTTAGCAGATTAAGTAGTGGGAGATGTATATTTTTATTTTGATGATTTTATGAATATTATTTTAAAATATATATTTCTATGTATCAAGTTTCAAATGGAACTTAATTCTGTTGCATATTTATATAAAGACGGCTTGATCATGACTTTTAATAATTGTATTGTAATATTTAGAAATTATAAACTTATTTGTAATGTGATCGTGTCAAATAGTCACGTTTTAATATTTATAAAAAAGGATGATCAAACTTGTAGACTAACTATCACAACGATAGAGGCAAGTGCACCTATTGAACAGTAGTATAGTTTAGGCAAGAATATCTCATCGAACCCAAGGGAACCTAAAAGTACTACTACTCACTTTCTTTCTATTATTTAGCCTGAAATATGGAGTGATTGATTTATTAAAACTAATGAAATGCTTTAACCTAAATGCAAAGAAAAAAGAACGAATTGGAGAAAGACTTTAGGAAAACTCAGTTGATGAAGACGTTACCCTCAGGAAGAATCCACCTATGACTTCACTTATTATTTATGCCTAAAACATATGATTTCTTTACTTAGCTTGATCCGTGAGACTCCCTAACCTATATTAAACCCTCTCTCGAGGTGAATAACGTCTAACCTTAGGTTAATTAGTGGAACTCTCATTCTCTTATAATAACCCCCTAAGGAAGCAGTAAATCAATCAATAGATTCCCATAATCAGTTTCACCCTAATCCGGTAAAATCTTGCAACCCTATCTCTAGGCGCCCGATCAACTCCGCTCAATTATGCTAGATCTACTCTTAGGTAAGGTCTATTCCTCCTCCACCTAAGCAAATCAGATTAAATTAAGTAACATAATTAAGAACAAACCAAGTACTTATCATATAATTTAGAAATCAAATAACAAAATCCATTATAGTTTCATCCCTTCTGTATCTGAAGGGTTTAGTTCATAACTAAATAAGAAAACATATCAAGAGAAAAGATAAAACAAGACATAAAAAATCTTTAAAATCCCCTAAAGGAATTTAAGGAGAGATCTTTCGTCTTGAATAGAGCTCCGGCTTCTTGAGATGGATCAACTGGCTATCTTCAAGTGATTCCCTAAAAGATGAAAGGTTCGACAAAAGCCTCTACAAAAAGCCCCTCCCCTTTAATGTCTACTTAGGTTGTTTATATAGGCTTTTGAGATGCTTTACTTGGCTCCTAAGTACCTCTTTCAAGTAAAATTCCTATTAGGGTGTTTAAGTAGACTTAGGAGTACGTTTCTTTGGCTTCAAGCATCTAATTCCGAGTGAAATTGCTCATTCTCACGGTAGGGGCATGGCCATGGCACACACCCGTAATTCTGTGGTGGCATGTCTCAATTCAGAATCAGTCTGTCGATTAGGACACAGCCATGTAGATCACCCGGCACGTCTGTGTGTGGTGATGAGATGATGCACGGCCGTTTGTGACGGAGTTGAGGCCGTGCTCTATGTAATTGGCGAGGCACGGTCGTGTGGGCTTTGGGCGAGGCCGTGTCGAATTCTTACTAAGGCCCAATTGCTCCGTTTTAAGCCCGTTTTGTGTTCTTTTTATCCTTAGGTGCTTTCCTGAGTATAAGACATGAAAAGAAAGGATTAAGAGCACCTTTTTACATAAATCAAGGATAAATCATCCAAAAGCATACTAAATGTGGGATTAAAATATGTTACTTTTACGGTTTATCATAATGGATGAATGTTAAATAATCTCTATTTTATCAAACCAATGATGTAAACACTCTTGAAACAAAAATTTTGTATAAAAGACTTCAAACTTCTGTAACACCCTAAATTTGGGCCTAGTAGAATTAGGCCTATTGAGCCTTAGGCATGGGAGCGTTTAAAATTTTTATGAACAAGAGAACGGCTCAAATGCATGTTGGATCTGTTAGGTGAGTGATTTTGGAAGGTTAGGGGGCTTCTATGAAGTCCTGGGTTGAAGCCATGTCATTTGGAAAATTTTTATTTTTAGCATTAGGGGAAACCTGACTCCTTGTATTAAGCCTTTTAAGTAATTGTGGTTAAAAAGAGGCACAAAGAAAGCCTGTGGTGGAGTGGCTATGGCGTCACAGGAGTGGCAAGGAGGACAGAGGTTCAAGTCTCACTGCATGCAAAAGGGATTATTTATTTTACTCATGTGTGGGCAAGAGTTTGTGTTGGATTTGAACTCTATGTTGGAGAGTTTGAATGGGTCAAATGAGTGAATTAAGAAGGGGATCATGGAGAGATAAGGGGAGGAAATCAAGGAGATTTATGGTTGGAGAAGAGTTAGTGCCGAATGGGATTTGTGGCACTCAAGAAATTCGGCCAAAGGGGGGATGTGGTGCACATTTCGATTTTTTTGAGTGTTGCTTCTCTTTTCTTTTAGCTACTTTTCTCTTTTTTGGAGGCTACCGAAATTGCACTAAAAGTGACCTCTCGTGCATTCTTTTGCTCTATTTTCACTCTATTTTTGTCATAGTCAAATTCTCTCCTTCCTCTCTCTCTTATTTCTTTTGACTCTACCAATCCTTTCTTCTACATCTTGTGTTTTGCCGATTATCCCCTATTACATTCTCTTCTAATTTTCCTTTTTCTTCCAATGATAGTCAAATACCCCTTTTCCTTTTTCCCTCTTTCTTTCTTTCCTGTTTCAATCCCTACCGAATCACTCAATTGTGAGTTGTCTCTCCTACCTTTTCTTATTTGGGCGAATAGTGTTAGGACCTTACCTTGTTTTCTTTCAAATTTTCTCCTAAGCCAAACCTTTCCTCTTTTGGCAATCAACCGGTTCGGGAGGTAAGTATTGTTGGGAAAAATATTTCATGACTTAGGGTTGGACTTAAAGCCATATTCTTGTAAGCAATTTTGTTAATAGCATTTGTGATATTACAGAGATTTGACTAAGGAGGGTAACCGTTGTAGTCATTGGATTTAGGAGATTCCTCTCATTCAAGCAAGGTGAGGAAGGTTTACGTTCTAGGTTTAGTAATGGAATATAATTAACCTTAAACAACGTTTGGCTAACAAAGTGTGTTTGGATTATAGGTTCGGCGTGAGTGGGTTAAACATACGTTCATAAACAAGGTGTGTGCACATACCACCCAAATCATAGATTGGCAAATGCCGAAGTGCCGAAAAGTCGAAGTACTGGTGAGTGATGCCACATGAACGTGCGATCACACGTGTGGTGGACCTAGCCCACGAATATGGGCGTAAGAAGGTTGAGGCCACCACGAGCGTACTCATGGACATAGGTCGTTATGGGCCTCATTGGGCTGGTATGGGCCGTGTGGGCCCATGGATTAAATTTATAAAAAGTGGCAAAATTGAACTGGGCTATAACATTTGCATAGCCGTGATTGAAAATGAGCCGAATGGGCCACACGAAGTGTGAGCCCACCTAAGCTAAATATTGGGCATTAGGCCCAAACACACCGTTATGATCCTATATGCCATCTGTGTCGCTCAAGGTGACTGTAGACCTTTGGGAAGGTTGTAAAATGACTAAAATACCCATGGAGGGTAAAATGATCGAAATACCCTTAGAGGATAAAATGATGAAATACCCCTACAGGGTAAATGACCATTACGCCCCTGAAGGGAAAAATGACTAAAATGCCCCTACATGTTATATGATTGTTATTGTATGCTATTTATAGTATGTCTGCATTCATGGGATATTATGCTACACGAGGGATAGGATTATTAATTTGGAGGAAGTGTATGATTTGTTAGGGTCGCATGGTCGCTTGACGACTGTGGATCCACCGATGGCTTTAAGCCAATTATGTGATTGACAGCTCTACTGCAATATTGGTTAGTGCCGTAATCGATGCTACATAAGGAGTGTAGGGATGGGTGGGTTGATTAAATCCCTCAGGGTGCAGGGTTGGACAAGAGACGAGTGCAGGGTTGGTATAGGCATTTGTTCATTGCGTGATCTGATTTGATTGAGATATGGGTTAAGGCCCAGCTAAGGCTATTATGGGCTAAGACCCAAATGCCACCGTTGCTATGTTGGGCTTAGGCACACATTACTTACTATAATGGGATTAGACCCAGATTGATGTGATGTATGCTTTAGGTTTGATGAGGGTTGTACATACTGAGTTTTTGTAAACTCACCCACTCTTTTTAATTTTTTAGGTATTTCTCAATAAGCAGTTCAACGTACTGGAGTACTTGAGGTGGCCATACTACAATCAACTTTGGATTGTAGTATTCTATTTTTCATTACTTAAACCGCTTTCTTATTGGGTTGTAATAAGGCTACTTTTAATTTTTGATTTTCAATTTGGGTTTTTCAGTTGATTACGATTTATATCTGCTAGAAGTAGAACGCGATTTTCCCAAAACGATTATTAGTTTTCAAAACACTACGTTTTTTACAACATAATTTTTAAACATCATGTTTTTGTAAATCATTTGTTTTATATTAATCTTTTGCAACAATAAGGTTTTGAAGGTAATAACTTTCTAATAAACCTCGAAAGAAAATAATAATAAATTGACGTAACTGGGTTTTTACTCAAGCTTTTAATTAAGAAGGGTTTTCAATGAAAAACAATTTTCGAAAAATACTTCAATGTGGCACGCTAGATTCGGGCCTAACTTCTGGGCTAGGTTTGGGGTGTTACAACTTCTTACTCTAATGAGTTGTACCTTTGACATTTGAAATTGGTCATATTAACCATGAATGAATCATTATGCTTGTGAAAGATGTCACTTTAAGTTTTCTTAAAGAAGTTGATCTTCCACAATGTGAATCTTGCTTAGATAGTAAGATGACTAAGTTATCTTTTAATGCAAAAGGAATTAGGGCCGTGAAACCCTTAGAACTTGTGCACACTAATGTATATGGCCCCATGAAAATCATTGTAAGAGATGGTTATGAATATTACGTAACATTTATTTTTGATTATTTAGATATGGGTATGTGTACCTAATGCACCGTAAAAGTGAAACTTTTGATAAATTCAAAGAGTTTCATGTAGAAGTGTAGAAATAATTAAGTTTACCCATAAAGGTACTTCGATCTGATCAAGGTGGGGAATATTTATCAAATGAGATCTTATGGTATCTTATAGAGAATGAGATACTATCTTAGTTAATTGCGTCAGGCACTCCACAATAAATAACGTGGCAGTAAAAAGGAATCGAACCTTGTTAGAATTAGTTCGATCAATGTTAAGGTATTCATAGCTGCCAATTTTTTGGGGGGTATGCATTACAAAAAACTTTCTATTTCTGAATGTGTACCAACTAAGGTGGCATCTAAAACTCCGTACAAATTGTGGCATGGAAGGAAGTCAAATCTAAATTATTTAAGGATTTAGGGATGCCCAGCCCATATATTAGATATATATGCGAGGAAGTTGGATTCACAGACAAAATTGTCTATTTTTGTGGATATCCAAAAGGAAGAAATGGTAGTTTGTTTTATAATTGACCTGTCATAATTTTGTGTAGCAAACTAATCTAATTTTTGCTTTTGAGGTGCTTGAATACAAGTATTTTTGCTATGTTTTAGTTAAGTTTTCCTAGTTTTATTTATATGTAATAAAATGTGCAAATTGAGTCCTTTATTAACCTTAGGGTGCATGAATGAGGCCTAAAGGAGAGCTAACGACTTTGTGAGTGTGCAGCAAATCTTTATTTGAGCATGGCATGAGCACCTCAAGTCCATCCCTGCCCATGTCCGCGTCTAAGGGTCACTGAAAAGTCAAAGGAGAGAGTGAGTCACAAGACTCAAGTATAAATCCTCTCCCAGATAACATGCCAACACACATATCATAACAAAATAATGCAAGTAATGCACCGATCCTAGCCAACCATATCACCTTTTCTACCCCCTTAAAATAATTTTGACCTCGAAATTACCCGGTCAAGAGTTGCGGGTATTGTCGCCTCATCGTATCCCCGGTTCCCACGCCGCTTCTTCCACGCCATGATTCCGCTAAAGAACCTTAACCAAAGGTACGACTTCTACGCAGTAACCTTCACATCCCGATCTAAAATCATACAGGCTCTTCCTCCATGGTCATATCCGGGTTTACCTCAATCTCTCCTCGTCACCATGTGCGATGGATCTCGAGCGATAACGCCAAGCATCGAAATGTAGAACACGCCATGAATTTGACTTAGCTCACCGGCAACTCGAGTTGATATGCAATCGTCCCACTCGCCTCAAGACCTTATATGGCCCAATAAACCTCGGACTTAGCTTGCCTTTCCTCCCTAACCTTAATACTTTCTTCCACGGTGAGACCTTCAGAAAACCCGATCTCCCACAAAGAACTCAATATCTCTCCGCTTAAGATCGGCATAGGACTTACATCGGTCCAAGTTTCTTTCAACCGAGCCTCTGAATCAACTTAACCTTGTCTTGGTCTCAAAGAACCAACTCGGTCCCAACAACCGACGCTCACTTAACTCTGTCCAACAAGTAGGTGAGCGACACTTCCTACCGCTGGCAACGTCAGATGGTGCCATCTTGATGCTCGCTTGGTAACTGTTGTTGTAGGCAAACTTAGCTAGCGGTAGATATTCCTCCCAATTACCGGTACGTTTTTAATCTTTGGTTCTCCATTTACTGCTTTGATTGATGTGGGTTCAACACATTCATATGTTGCAAGTAGCATAGTGAAGACCATGGATCTAGACTCTGAAATATCTTCTAGGCAGATGACCGTAATAAGCCCTCTAGGTCACTCTGTAGTGGTAGATAAACTGTATAGAGACGTAACTCTAGAACTCCAAGGGGTATCTTTCGAGGCTGATCTGATGGAACTGCCGTTTGGGGAGTTCGATCTGATTCTGGGGATGGACCGGCCGGTTAAGTACTGCACGAAGTTTGATTATGCTGGCTGGCTTATGGTTCGAAATGAAAAGGGTGATGAGGTAGTTCTGATCGGTAATAGGAGGAATTATCTCGTCCAATGTGGTATCTCGCTCCGAAGCCGAGAAGATGGTCGAAAGGGTGTAAGCATATGTGGTTCATGTGTATGCCTTGGAGGCTAAGGAGTCTCTTTGTGGAGACTGTTCTTGACGCTTAGGGAATTTGTTGATGTGTTTCGAGGAGCTTCTGGTTTGCCACCAGATCGGGAGGTAGAGTTCGGGATAGATCTCATATCGTGAATCGTGCCTGTATCCATTGCTCCGCATAAGATGGCACCCGAGTCTCCTGCACCAATCCGCACTGTAAGTTTCGATACTTTTCTTTGTTATATGTCAGATTTGGGTATCTATTCTGTGTTTGGTTTGGATGTGATGTTCAGACATAGAGTTGGGTGCGTATGAAATATTCGTCTGTTTTAATGGCTAGGTGTTTTTGAGTATGTGTAGGTGTTTTAAATTCTAGTTAAAAGATAGTAGTTTTATTAAGATCAGAGTGCGCAACAAGAGCGTAGTGTGGTGGGTTAGGATGTGTGACTGTTAGTAGTTGGAAATTTCGAGGACGAAATTTCTTTAAGGAGGGTAGATTTGTAACATCCCCAAATTAAGCCTAGTAGGATTGAGCCCAATGGGCCTTAGGCGAGTAGGGTTTAAAATTTTTTGGAGAATAGGAGATTGGCTTATGCAAGTTGGACCTTTTAGATAAGTGATTTTGGAAGGTTAGGGGGCTTACGTGAAGTCTCGGGATCAAATATTAGCTTTGGGGAAATTTTGGTTTTAGGTGAAAAAACCCACGAAAGTTAAGGTGTAGGCCTTAAGAATAAAATATGGAGAAAAGTGACACAAGTGGAGGTGTGGTGTAGTGGCAAAGGACGCCACTTAAGGACAAGGAATGACGCATACAAGGAAGGAAGGAGGTCCAAGGTTCTAGTTGTAGCGTTGCATTCCTTTTAGATTATTTTTATTAAATGAATTTAGACCTTGGCCATAGGGTTATATTTAGTTGTGCATGGTTTAAGACACAAGGAGCTAGTTGGTAAAGTGGCTAGCAGCTTGGATTATGTTATAATGGAGCCCGGGTTCAATCTCATGAGAAGCAAGGAGTATTTATTTTATGAGTGGATTCAGAAGAGTTTCATTGAATTTAAACTCACTTGTGAAGGATCCCACATCGGAAAGGTACAAGGAATGAAGGTGAAGAGCAAGCTATATAAAGAGCATGCCGGAGAAGGTTAACATACCTTGGTGGGCGTTGGGCATAGGAGTGGTCGCAGCTGTGATTTAGCACCGAGTCCTATCGGTGTGTAACTCTCTCTACTTAGTTGTAGAGCGGCAAATGCAGAAGTGTCATTATGGCAATAGTAGCCACACGAGCGCAAGAAAGCGCATGTGTAATGGGGCTTCACGATAGTTGAGGCCATCAGTAGTATTCTTGTGGGTCAATGCTTGGGCCACGATGGTCAAGTGGGCCCAATGGGCCCGTGGGTCCAATTGGAATAAATTGTATGATGATATAGTATATAGTGAACTAGACTAGGTGGAACCTATATCGTGGCTAGATTTGTGTTAGGTGGGCCACACGGAGCGTGTGGGCACAGAATGGCCGAAAATCCAAGTTTTAGGCCCAATAGTCTAGTGACGATCGGAAATGGTAGTCGAGTCGCTCAGGATAACATTAGACCTTCGGGAGGGCCATTGCAGGTGCAAAATTATGAAAATACCCTTGGTGGGTAAATTACGAAAATACCATTGGTAGGTGAATTACGAAAATACCCTTGGTGGGTAAAATTACGATTATACCCTTAGAGGTTAATTAGCATGATTATGTTGTTTTATGTCTATCGATTATGATGGTAATTCATGTTATACTTATATTTGATATATGTCTAGCATACATGACATAACGCGTACACGTAATTATTATGTCATATTGCATGGGTATGATGAGAGGAGGGAAGATTGATATCGTGACTTTGGGTCACTAGTGGTTTGGCACCACCAAAGTGGTTTGGTACCACGATTGATTATTGTGACTTTGGGTCACCAGAGGTTTAGCACCTCCGCGTCTCATCCCAATGGCTTAGCACCACGATGGGTTGGCCCACACGGCTGATTTTACGGATTGGCGCTAGTGATTTGGTATCACACGATGGGTTGGCCCCATCATTTTAATCGTGACTACGGTCACCAAAGTGATTTGGTATCACACTTGTGTCTTTGGGACACCAGAGGTTTGGCACCTCATAGCGACTCGTCCCAGTGGCTTCGCACCACAGTGGGTTGGCCCCACATTTGATAAACGGGATTATCGCCAGTGATTTGGTATCACAACGGGTTGGCCCCACATATGGATTATTCGTGACATTGGGTCACCAAAGTGGTTTGGCACCACATCATTATTGATATCGGTGACTTTGGGTCACCAAGGGTTTGGCACCACCAGTGGTTTGGTACCACACGGGGTAGAATCGAGAGTTTCGGATGGTTAGGTTTTGGGTTGCATGACATGCATATTTTCATATGAAATTGTGTAAGGGTTTAACACACATTGGATGGGGATTTACACACCGAGTCTCGATGACTCACCCTTAGTTAAATTTTGCGTGTAAACATTAGATCGCGGATTTGGGAGGAGGGTGGACTCGTGGAGGCCATACATATGTTTACTCGTAAATTCATTTCTTTTATTTGGACTTATTTTTTTGGGTTTTGTTATGTAATAAGGCCTTGGTATTTTATTTGGTTTTTATTTATAGAAATTTCAGCACTTACCTAACAAAAATCGAAAGTGCCCTTCTTGATAACTAAGAATTAAGCAAATAAAAAGGAAAAATCGGCACCCCTATGGCAATTAGAAACCGATTTCTTTATTCCTCTATGTGATGGAATTTCGCCAACTCGCTCTCGTGAGATAACTCTAACTTTTCTCCTTTATCTAAATCTCTTCACACCTTCAAAAGACTCCTAGATAACACCCTCTTTCTTCTATTATCAGCACAATATTATCATTAAATCCCCATAAAATAAGCCCTAATGCCGTCCATTCCTCCTTGCTCTTTTAAGTGCCACAATTGGCCCAAAGACATGGGCTCCTTGTGGCCAAACTTGGGCCTCTTTCAACTACTAGTGACGCCAACCTCTAGCTCCCTTGCAGCGTCACTTAATATTGGACCACCAGCCCACTTTGGTGTTTTAAGCATAGATGCTACCTTTTTAACCTTATAGTGCCCAAACAAAATAATTTAACCAAGGCCTCTGCCTAAGCCTGAGCCCAATTTGGACCCTTAAAAGTTAAAGTAACACTTTAAACATATCCACACACTAAACACATAGGCCCAAAAATTCAGGATGTTACAATTCTACCCCTTTAAAGAAATTTCATCCATGAAATTACCTGATCAGAAAATATGAGGGTTATAACATCCTAGATTAGGGGTTATGCGTTCGTGCATAATTCATGAGTAGTAGGTTTTGGCAGTGTTTGGAAGTGAATTAAGGGTTTTTAAAATCCTAGGATGGAAGAGAAAGCTTTGGACAATTATTGGTTTTTAAGTTAAAAACAAGAAGTGATGTGGAAAAGTGGCAAGGGACACCACCTAAGGTGCAAGGGTTATGGCATCAAGTGAAGTACTTTGAGGGAAGAGGTTCAAATCCCATTGTGTGCATTTTTGCTTAATTTTATGAAATAGCATGTTTACTGCGATATGGATATGTGGTGTGCATTTTTAGAACCTTGGAAATGTAAGGAAATGTATGGAAATGCATGGAAATGTATGGAAAAGTATGGAAATGTATGGAAATGAAAGGAAATGCAAGGAAATATAAGGAAATGTAAGAAAATGAAAGGAAATGAAAGGAAATGTAAGGAAATGAAAGGAAATGTAAGGAAATGTAAGGAAATGAAAGGAAATGAAAGGAAATGTAAGGAAATGAAAGGAAATGTAAGGAAATGTAAGAAAACTTAGAAATGATTTAGAAATGTTAAGTTTCAAAAGGAGGAAAGTAAACATTTTGGAAACCTAAGCTAAAAGAGGAAAGTAAACATTTTGGAAACTTAAGTTAAAAGAGGAAAGTGAACATTTTGGAAACCTATGAAATGTCAAGTTTATAGAGCCGAACGAAAATTTTAGGAAACTTAGAAATGACCTCGAAATGTTGAGTTTTAAAGTTTAAAGGAGGAACTTAGGGCCAAGTGGCCTTAAAATAAAAAGTATGTGAAATTTGACCCACAAACGGACTTGGAAAAGTGGCCTAAAGATGCCACTTAAGGCCTCAGGAAATGGCCCACATGCAAGGATGTTTGGGCCTGAGTTCGAGTCACATAGGAAGCAAATGAAAGAAGTTTTATTTTGCTTCCATAAGCAGAGAGTTGGACGGCACAAGGGATCTTGAGAGAGGAGTTTTAATTTCTTTGGAATTTCGGCTATTTAGGAGATAATAGTTGGAATTTAATATTTGATAAAATTAAAATTTATCACATAGGAAGAGTTGGCCGATTGAGGGATTCTAAGGCTAGTATTTTCGGCCAAAGAGGGAAAATAAAGGGCCATTCTCCATTCTTTTCTCCTCAAGGGAACCCCCTACCGAAATTCCCTAGCAAATAGCACCACTCTCTTCTTCTCTCTTTAGCCGAATTCTCTCTCTCAAAACTCTATTCTTTTCTTTTCTTTTCTGTTCTTTCTTCTTCTATTTCTTCACAAAAGCCGAAACTTTGTATTCCATATAAGAGCCATAGCCGATTATTATAAAGGATCACTCAGGATTTGAAAACAAGGTAAGTACATCTATGTACATTCGGCCAAAAAGGCCTCTTCCATATTTGAATGATAGATCAAATCTGACATGTGATTTCGGCAGGAATTTAAAATAAAAGATCAATTTCGGGATTTGAGAACTCCAAGGTAAGTGTGTTCATGTATTCAGCCAAGGCCCAATCTTAGGTATTTAGATCAAAATAATCAAAAACTAATCAATTCAAGGATTTAGGATTTGACTGAATACAAGGAAGAGAAAAGCGAAGTTTTTGGGATTTAAAATCCACAAGGTAAGCACCTAAAAGCATTCGGCCAAGGCTTGTATGAATATATGGATCGGTTCTTTAATTATTAAAAAGCTGAAAACTAACCTCTATTGAGATTCAGGGTTGGCCGAATATTAGGTGAAGGAAAACCAAGTTTTCGGGATTTGAATAAACATCAAATCGGCTTCAAAGGTAAGTCTTTTTACAAATCCTACTAGGATTTGGATATCATAGCCAAATAGGATTTATGCTAAGTAATAAATGATAAATCAAATGTAGGTACTAAGTATCTAAACATTAGATCTAGCTTTTCGGAATCTCAAGGAATCGCTAAGCAAATCAGGTGTGTACCCCACACTAATCTTAATAGATGTATGGCTTAAATATGATATATATGTTAATGTGAAAGTGAAAGAATGTAGCTAAAGTACCATATTATGGTACAAAGTACTCAGGTACGTTTTCCAACTCCTACTAGGATTACGAAATATGTTATAATTAACATGTGAAAAGTGACATGAATGTGAAAATTAAGTATGATATGCATGATATGAATAATATGGGGCATTCGGGTTATTTGAGAAAGGGGAAGTGAATGTGATGACTTCGGTCTCACTAAGTGAAACGTGATGACTTCGGTCTCACTAAGAATATGTGACGACTTGGTCTCACTAAATGAATGTGGTGACTACTATCACATTAAGTGAATGTGGTAACCGGTTACATTATTCGAATGTGGTGGCTATGCCACGAATTTTATGTATGGCGATGAAACACGTCGACTCTGACGCCTTCGATGGTGTGTAGCGGATGGAGGGTTGATTTAGTAGTCCCCACGGTGTGCGAGGTTGAATGCAATTGGAGTATAGCGGATGGCATATAGGTTTGGGTTCGGGTTTGCATCATTATCTTGAATTTTATATGAACATGATATGTATGGTGTGCCCAATTCTATTATATTTTAGTGTTGGTTACACATTGAGTCTATCGACTCACCCGTTGTGGGAATATGTTTTAGGTGATGAGCAGTAATGGACCGGGATGGCAGAACTTGTGGTGGCCATGTTCAGCTTGAAGTTTAATTTAATTGAACCTTTATTTTATTTTAAGTCCTGTATAAATTTTGTTTTGGGTTTTGTTTTATGTAATAATGCCATAGTGATGATTTTATTTCTGTTTTGATTACTATGCTATGAATTTAGAGCTTTATAAAGAATAAGCCCATTTAATTTAAAATAAGCTTAAATATTTTGTCACCTGAAATTATGGGTTTTCATTATAAGATAAAAATAAGCTTGTTTTCAACTCGATCCCAACACACAAATAAACTATCTTCCAAAACACACAGTTTTCAAAGTATTCAAAAGAATTTTGAAACGGTTTACACTGGGGAACATACCAGATTCAGTCCATTCTCGTGGGCCGGGTGTGGGGTGTTTCAATTTGGTATCAGAGCCCAGTTTTAAACTCTCGGCCTGTGTTCTAAGGCCCAAAATGTTTTCAAATCGAGCCCAAATTAGTTTTATGGAAGTATTTCTGAAAATAGGCAGGTTTGATGGCATGGCACCAAAGTCTCCGACCCGCAGTCCACCAGGTAAGTACCCCTAACCATCTGTGTGATTATATGATTTATAGAAGGGTAGAAAAGGAATGGAGCGTAGAATAGAATGATAGGTACTTGAACCCTAGGACTAGTCTACCCCAACTACTACGAAGACTTAAATGCCTAACTAAACAAACCTATGGCTAAGTCAACCGAGTTAGGTGTGGTAACTCACATGCATGTTTAGGATTGGATCCTAAGAGCTCGGTATTTAAGCGGTCCTAGTGACTCACCTCTTCTTTACTCGAATCCTACACAGTGCGTAGTAACTGCTCACCCTAACCAAGAGGACTTATACATGGGCTAAACCCCAACTAAAACCCGAAAGGGACTAGCCGTATTTTATGGAAACCCTAGTTTTAATTTCTAAATTATTTTCTTGATTTAAAAAGATTATTTTATAAAATTTTCTTGAAATATTTTAGATTTATAAAATTACAAAAATACCCTTAATGGTAAAATTACAAAATGCCCTTGGTTTATGAAATTTTCAAAATACCCATAGTTCCTATCAAAATTTCATTACGTTATAAAATGTTCAAAACCCTAATTTGAAAAATAACAAAATACCTCGATTTTAGAAAAGATTACGAAATTACCCCTACCCTACAAATTGCCGAAATACCCCTGAGTTACAAAATTACCAGAATGACCCCCGATCTTCAAAAATTTCTGCAACAACACTGATTTGGAAAACAAATTCTCAAAAACAACCTTCAAGTTTTGTAAATTCCAAAATATCCGTGATTTATTAAGATTTACAAATTTACCCTGGTTAATTATCGAAATTCCCCTGTAATTTTAAAATTTACGAAAAGCCCCAGGATTTCAAAAATTACCAAAATACCCTTATTGACAACATCACCAGGGAACCTTATTTTGACAAATTACGAAATACCCCTATAGGACAAATTACGAAAATACCCCTAGGTAGTGGAAAAATAACAACAATGAAAACTACAACATTTCTCTGAATGAACGAAAGTTCATAATTGATTGATGGATGTATGAATGTAAAGATTGTGTGCATGTATGAATACAAAAGAACCACTTCAAAAAAAAAATCTTTCTATAAAACTTCTTCACAGTTAATCAGTGAAACAAAATTTTTTTAATACATAAAACTTCTTAATCGATTAAATCGCGACATTAGAAATGAGTTCGAGGACATGAACTTAGAGATTGTGCCGGAAAGTATGATGGTTCTATTAAGATCAGTCTGCGCAAAGAAGCATAGTCTTG
The DNA here is from genome assembly GCA_025506655.1 of Gossypium rotundifolium. Classification (NCBI taxonomy): domain Eukaryota; kingdom Viridiplantae; phylum Streptophyta; class Magnoliopsida; order Malvales; family Malvaceae; genus Gossypium; species Gossypium rotundifolium. The sequence continues at coordinate 65,188,888 of CP106730.1, read as the reverse complement.
GTGAGAAGGATTGTCTGATTGTTAGTAAGTAATTTCGAGGAAGAAATTATTTTAAGGAGGGTAGAAGCTAACATCCTAGATTAGGGGTTATGCGTTTGTGCATAATTCATGAGTAGTAGGTTTTGGCGGTGTTTGGAAGTGAATTAAGGGTTTTAAAATCCTAGGATGGAAGAGAAAGCTTTGGACAATTATTGGTTTTAAGTTAAAAACAAGAAGTGATGTGGAAAAGTGGCAAGGGCGCCACCTAAGGTGCAAGGGTTATGGAATCAAGTGAAGTACTTTGAGGGAAGAGGTTCAATCCCATTGTGTACATTTTTTCTTAATTTTATGAAATAGCATGTTTACTGCGATATGGATGTGTGGTGTGCATTTTTAGAACCTTGGAAATGTAAGGAAATGTATGGAAATGCGTGGAAATGTATGGAAATGTATGGAAATGTATGGAAATGTAAGGAAATGTAAGGAAATATAAGGAAATGTAAGAAAATGAAAGGAAACGAAAGGAAACGAAAGGAAATGAATGGAAATGTAAGGAAATGTAAGGAAATGTAAGGAAATGTAAGGAAATGTAAGGAAATGAAAGGAAATGTAAGGAAATGTAAGGAAATGTAAGGAAATGTAAGGAAATGTAGGGAAATTTAAGGAAACTTAGAAATGATTTAGAAATGTTAAGTTTCAAAAGGAGGAAAGTAAACATTTTGGAAACCTAAGCTAAAAGAGGAAAGTAAACATTTTGGAAACTTAAGTTAAAAGAGGAAAGTGAACATTTCGGAAACCTAGAAAATGTCAAGTTTATAGAACCGAACGAAAATTTTAGGAAACTTAGAAATGACCTCGAAATGTCGAGTTTTAAAGTTTAAAGGAGGAACTTAGGGCCAAGTGGCCTTAAAATAAAAAGTATGTGAAATTTGACCCACAAACGAACTTGGAAAAGTGGCTTGAAGATACCACTTAAGGCCTTAGGAAATGGCCCACATGCAAGGGTGTTTGGGCATGAGTTCGAGTCACATAGGAAGCAAATAAAAGAAGTTTTATTTTGATTCCATAAACAGAGAGTTGGACGGCACAAGGGGTCTTGAGAGAGGAGTTTTAATTCTTTTGGAATTTCGGCTATTAGGAGATAATAGTTGGAATTTAATATTTGATTAATTAAAATTTATTTCATAGGAAGAGTTGGTAGATTGAGGATTCTAAGGCTAGTATTTTCGACCAAAGAGGGAAAATAAAGGGCCATTCTCCATTCTTTTTCTCCTCAAGGAACCCCTCATGAAATTCCCTAGCAAATAGCACCACTCTCTTCTTCTCTCTTTAGCCGAATTCTCTCTCCCAAAACTCTCTTCTTTTCTTTTCTTTTCTTTTCTTTCTTCTTCTATTTCTTCACAAAAGCCGAAACTTTGTATTCCATATAAGAGCCATAGCCGATTAGTATAAAGGATCACTCGGGATTTGAAAACAAGGTAAGTACATCTATGTACATTCGCCAAAAGGTCTCTTCCATATTTGAATGATAGATCAAATCTAACATGTGATTTCGAGAATTTAAAATAAAAGATCAATTTCGGATTTGAGAACTCCAAGGTAAGTGTGTTCATATATTCGCCAAGGCCCAATCTTAGGTATTTAGATCAAAATAATCAAAAACTAATCGATTCAAGGATTTAGGATTTGGCGAATACAAGGAAGAGAAAAGCGAAGTTTTGGGATTTAAAATCCACAAGGTAAGCACCTAAAACATTCGCCAAGGCTTGTATGAATATATGGATCGGTTCTTTAATTATTAAAAGTGAAAACTAACCTCTATTGAGATTCGTGGTTGGTGAATATCGGTGAAGGAAAACTAAGTTTTCGGATTTGAATAAACATCAAATCGGCTTCAAAGGTAAGTCTTTTACAAATCCTACTAGGATTTGGATATCATAGCCAAATAGGATTTATGCTAAGTAATAAATGATAAATCAAATGTAGGGACTAAGGATCTAAACATTAGATCTAGCTTTTGAATCTCAAGGAATCGCTACAAATCAGTGTGTACCCACTAATCTTAATAGATGTATGGCTTAAATATGATATATATGTTAATGTGAAAGTGAAAGAATGTGGCTAAAGTACCATATTATGGTACAAAGTACTCAGGTACGTTTTCCTACTCCTACTAGGATTATGAAATATGTTATAATTAACATGTGAAAAGTGACATGAATGTGAAAATTAAGTATGATATGCATGATATGAATAATATAGGGCATTCGGGTTATTTGAGAAAGGGGAAGTGAATGTGATGACTTCGGTCTCACTAAGTGAAACGTGATGACTTCGGTCTCACTAAGAATATGTGACGACTTCGATCTCACTAAGTGAATGTGGTGACTACGGTCACATTAAGTGAATGTGGTAACTTCGGTTACATTATCTGAATGTGGTGGCTATGCCACGAATTTTATGTGGGCGATGAGCACGTCATTGCAATGATCGCCTTGATGGTGTGTAGCGGATGGAGGGTTAACTTAGCAGTCCCACTGTGTGCGAGGTTGGTACGGTGGAGTGTAGCGGGTGGCATATAGGTTTGGGTTCAGGTTTGCATCATTATCTTGAATTTTTATATGAACATGATATGTATGGTGTGCCTAATTCTATTATATTTTAGTGTTGGTTACACATTGAGTCTATCGACTCACCCTGCTAGGGAATATGTTTCTGTGATAAGCGGTAATGGACCCGGACTGAGAACTTATGGTGGCCATGCTCAGCTTGAAGTTTAATTTAATTCAAACCTTTATTTTATTTTAAGTACTGTATAAATTTTATTTTGGGTTTTGTTTTATGTAATAATGCCATAGTGATGATTTTATTTCTGTTTAGATTACTATGCTATGAATTTAGGGCTTTATAAAGAATAAGCCCATTTAATTTAAAATAAGCTTAAATATTTTGTCACCTTAAATTATAGGTTTTCATTATAAGAAAAAAAAAACTTGTTTTCAACTCGAGCCCAACACACAAATAAACTATCTTCCAAAACACACAGTTTTCAAAGTATTCAAAAGAATTTTGAAACGGTTTACACCGGGGAACATACCAGATCCGGTCCATTCTCGTGGGCCGGGTGTGGGGTGTTTCAAGGGTATTGTTGTCGCATCGCTTCCTTTGGTTCCCAAGTTGCCTCTTCAGAACCATGATTCCACCACAGCACCTTAACCAATGGAACCATTTTCCTTTGCAACACCTTGATATCCCGCTCTAGAATTTCCATCGGTTCCTCTTCGAAGGATAGATCGGGTCTTACCTCGATTTCCTCCACAGGCACTATATGAGATGGATCTGAACGGTAGCGTCTTAACATAGAGACATGAAATACATTGTGAATTTGACTTAACTCCAGGGGTAACTCAAGCTGATATGCCACTGGTCCTATTCGTTTCAACACCCGGTAAGGTCCAATGAAGCGGGGACTCAATTTCCCCTTTCATCCAAATCTTAGCACCTTTTTCCACAACGACACCTTTAAGAACACCTTGTCACCTACTGTAAACTCTATGTCCTTACGCTTTAAGTCAGCATAGGACTTCTGTCTATCCGCTGCCTCTTTTAGTCAAGGTCGAATCACTTCCACCTTCTGCTCCGTCTTGGTGACCAAGTCCGGACCCAAAATTCGACGTTCCCCTCATTCCGTCCAACAAGTAAGAGTACAACACTTTCGCCCATACAAAGCTTCGTAGGGCACCATCTGAATACTTGACTGGTAACTGTTGTTGTAAGCAAACTCTGCTAATGGTAAAAACTCTTCCCAACTACCTTTGAAATAAATGACACATCCTCTCAACATGTCCTCCAAGATTTGAATCACCCACTCAGACTGTCCATCGATCTGAGGCTGGAATGCTGTACTGAAATTCAACTTCGTTCCCAATGCTTGATGGAACACCTTCCAAAATCGTGAGGTGAACCTAGGGTCCCTATCCTATATGATCGATACCGGTACTCCATGCAACCTTACCACCTCCGCTACGTATAGCTTAGCCAACTTTTGCAAAGAGTAATTGACCGACTGGTATGAAGTGAGCAGACTTCGTCAAATGGTCAACAAACACCCAAACCAAATCTTTCTTAGTAGGCGTGAGGGGTAGCCCACTAACAAAGTCCATTGTGATCTTTTCCCACTTCTATTGTGGAACCTTTACCAGCTGTAATAACCCTAATGGTAACTGATGCTCCACCCTGACCTGCAGGCAGGTCAAACACCTACCCACAAGCTCAGTTACCTCACGCTTTAAATCCAGCCACCAAAACTGCTCTCTCAAATCCCGATACATCTTAATCTCGCCAGGGTGCATAGTGTATGGACTACCATGCGCTTCTTGCAAAATCCTACGCCTCAACTCAGATCCTCAAGATGCACACTCTCCCTTGAAACATAACACCATCCTAATTAATCTCGAATTACATCGATTCATCACTTGACCCTACCAAAACTTTTCCTTTAACAACTCATCAGTCTGCTGCTTCTCCTTAACCTGATCGACCCATGAGGGTTTCACTTGAAGTTCAGCTAATAACCTTCCATCATCATATAGACTAAGGTGAACAAACATTGCTCTTAAGTCAGAGATTACTTTACGACTTAGAGTATCTACTACTACGTTAGCTTTACCCGGATGATACTCGATCGATCAGTCATAATCCTTTAACAACTTGATCCACCTCCTTTGCCTTAGATTCAACTCCTTCTGGGTCAACAAGTATTTTAAGCTCTTATGATCAGTGAAAATGATAGATTTCTCCCCGTAAAGATAATGCCTTCAAATCTTCAAAGCAAAAACCACCGCTGCCAACTCCAAGTCATGGGTGGGATAATTTGCTTTGTGTGGTCTTAACTGCCGAGATGTGTACGCTACAACCTTTCCATCTTGCATCAACACACATCCTAATCCCGTGTGTGAAGCATCACGATAAATCATAAATTCCTTCCCAACCTCCGGCTAGATCAACACCGGAGCCTCCGTCAAAATCCTTTTTAACTTCTCAAAACTCTCCTGCTACTTATCAGACTAAACAAACGAAACTCTTTTCCGTAACAACTTAGTCAACGGTGCTACAATTAAAGAGAATCCTTCAAGAAACCTTCAATAGTATCCGGCCAGACCCAGAAAACTCTAAATCTCGACCACAGACTTAGGTGGTTTCCATTCCAACACCGCTTTAATCTTTCGAGGGTCAACCCTAATCCCCATAGCCAACACAACGTGCCCTAGAAAAGTAACCTTCTTCAGCCAAAATTCACACTTACTGAATTTGGCATACAACCGCTTTTCCCTTAGAATATGCAGAACCATTCGAAGATGTGAGTCAAGCTCCTCTCCCGATCTTGAATAAACCAAGATATCTTCTATGAACACCACAATGAATCGATCCAAGTAGGGTTGGAACACTCGGTTCATCATATCCATAAATGCTACTAGCACGTTGGTCAACCCAAATGGCATCACCATGAACTCATAGTGACCATAGCGAGTCCTAAAGGCCGCCTTATGAATATCAGCCTCCTTGACCTTAAGTTGATGGTACCCTGACCTCAGATCTATCTTTAAAAAGACTGAGGCCCCCTCAATTGATTGAACAAGTCATCGATCCTTGGCAATGGGAACTTGTTCTTGATCATTAACTTATTCAACTGGCGATAGTCAATACACATACGCATTGACCCATCCTTCTTCTTAATGAATAAAATCAGCGCTCCCCACGGCGACACACTAGGTCGAATAAACCCTTTATCCAACAACTCTTGAATCTATGCTTTCAACTCCACCAACTTCTTTGGTGCCATTCGATATGGAGCTATCGATACCGGTGTTGTTCCCGAAAAAGATAGATTCCAAACTCCACTTCACGATCTAGAGGTAATCCCAAAAGCTCTTCGAGGAAAACATCAAAAATTCCTTCACCATCCTAACGTCTCCAACCGTTAGTTCCTTAGCTTCCATAGCACGAACAAATATTAAGACTGCCTCACATCCTTTCCTCACCATCCTTTCTGCTCTTAGGGCGGTTACCACGTTCGACAGACAGTTCCCCCTTTCTCCTATTACCAACACTTCGTCACCCTCAGGAGTTTTTCACACCATACGCTTAGCTGCATAATCTAGTTGAGCTTGATACTTCACAAGCCAATCCATGCCTAGGATTAAATCAAACTCCCCGAATGGTAATTCCAATAGATCCATTCGAAAACTATCCCCTGAACCTCTGAAGGTATTTCTCGATAAAGCTTATTTACCACCACAGAGTGTCCTAATGGGCTTACTATAGTCATCTCCCTAGAGGAAATCTCAGCATCTACACTTAAAGTTTCAGATACCCTCCTAGCAACATATGAATGTGTCGATCCAATGTACTTGTTTTGGAACGCTGTTCTGAAGAACTCCCATGTGATGCGATCAGCCACCGTACCATCCTTAATCGTGAGCCACCATTGGTAGGCTTCATCCCTCAAGAAAGATATAACTCCTTTCAATTTCTCTTCCTCCGTGAGATCCAGATCGTTCATTATGCGTTCAATCGCCTCTAACCAATACTCAACTGAGCTCGGGGCTATACCAGAGATTCCCCTAAACACTTCTGCCTCATTGCTTCTAAGTCACTCTGGCACAGATTTTCGGGCTCCTGTGCCCATACCTGCCTCAGGAACTCTCTCCAAAACCCTTAACACCTCTTGAGACACCATATCATCTCCACCCGTCTGGTCTTGGAATTCCCCCTCAGCAGCTGGTGGAACTGGTATCTCGTTTCTAGTTCCATGACTAGATCCTACCGGTTTCGACACAGTCATCCTTCCCCTGCCACGACCATGCGACGGACGTCCACGACCCCTTGTACTCATTCTATTGATTCGCATTTATCTGGTTAGAAATTTTATGAATTATTAGTTTTCTTCCACTAATTAACAACGAACAGTCTTATGAATAGTAGGTTTAAAAGTAGTTCTTTCGACTTCGCAACGAGTTCAATCTTAAGTCTGTATCTCCTAATTCTAGGAGTCACATACATTCAACCATCAACATACAAACAACATCCACGAACTCACATTCATCATGTAAGGGTATTTTCATAATTTCACTACCCAGGGGTATTTTTGTAATTTTATCCTATAGGGGTATTTTTTTAATTTTTTCCAAAATAGGGTTTCTTGGTGATTTTTACAAAATAAGGGTATTTTGGTAATTTTATAATCTGGGGTTTTTCGGTAATTTGGCGGTCCAGGGGTATTTTGATAATTTTACAAATTAGGGGTATTTTGATCATTTTACAAATTAGGGGTATTTTAGTAATTTTACAAATCAGGGGTATTTCAGAAATTTTCAAAGCTAGAGGTTATTTTAGTAATTTTACAAAATAAGGTGGCTGGTCCCTTTCGGGTTTTAATTATAAATTTTGGCCCGTCAACAAGTCCTCATGGCTAAGGTGAACAGTCACTACGCACTAGGTAGGATTCTAGCGAAGAGGAGGTGAGTCACTAGGACTGCTTAAATACCAAGCTCTCCCTGAATCCAATCCTAGACATGCGTATGCCTATTGCCACACCCTAATCTCGCGACTTGTTCACAGGTTTGTTTGGTTGGATTAAATCTTATGAATTTAGAGAGTGATTTAAACTAAGCCTAAAGTCCATCAATGTCTAATATACTAGCCTACGTCCATCAAGCCCATTAAGCCCTCATGTATATCACAACAAGGGTTTAGAATACTTACCTGCGTGGATCGCATGCCAGAGACTCAAGGCCATATCTTCATCCAAAACATTTTCTCAATATTCCCAACAAATTTTCAAAACATTACTAGGCCCATTTCACGTTCTCGAGTTTTGAATCGGCTTTGATACCAAAATGTAACACCTCAAACCCAAATTTATAAGTTTCAATTAGGATCCGGTATGCTACGGGTTGTACATTGAAAACTTTTACTAAGGGTTGGTTCGAAAATCTTAAGTTAATTTGGATAAATAAATATCATATATATATATATATATATAAAACCTCATATTCTTATTATTTTGAATAATTAAACCTTTGATAAAATTTCATGAATTTCAATTATTAAAATTACTAAGATGAATATAACTATGGGGCCTTATTACATCATTATTTCCCAAAATAAAATAAAACTTTATGAAAAATTGAAATAGTCTATAAAATAAAAACTCAATGGCCCCTCGAGTCCGTCTCAGCCCTGTGTCCACGATTTACAGCTCATCTGAAAGACTAGAGAAAATGAAAGCGTGAGACACCAAGACTCAGTGTATAAATCCCAAACACACTGGCCTGAGGCCCACAAACACATTATGGGCCTTTTTCCATACATGGAGGCAACAATCATAACTACATGATAAACAATTAATAATGAATAGCCCAACCCATCCTAGAATTTCATCCTCTGCACACCAACCCGTACCAACCATCACACCTTGGGGATTTCTACAATCAACCCTCCATCCGCTACTCACCATAACTATAGCCGTATTGCCTATTTCTGTTAATCAGAAATCATTAAACGTGGTATAGCCACCAATCACTATGTGACCTAGCATTTGTATTTGTGGGATTTCTACCCCCGGTCACCATGTGACCCATGTTTATATTCGTGGGATTTCTGCCACCGGTCACCATGTGACCTATTATGCACTTCCCCTTCATTATCATATTCCCACCCCATGCATACATACATAAAGAAAACATCATATAGACTTTCATATATTTCGATATACATAGAGATTTCTATGATTGCGTACCTGGAATCCTTGCCTAACCCTTTTAGTTTTTTATTTGACTGTCTACACAGCCACTTTCCGGCTTTTTAGCCCATAACACATAAAGAACAGTTAGAGAGTGTGTGTTAGAGATCTACACACACAGTTACCGTTAGGATGACACTTTTTATGTCGACACTATCAGAAGTCGATACGACTGCTACTTGCCTAAGGTGTTGTTCAGAAGCCAGTCCACAACCCGGTGGCTAGTCTCGAACCGCTGACACCACACGTTTCTTAAACTTAGGGATTGGGTTTTTAGATCTAGTCCCCTCCTTTACCTGATCCACATTTGATTCCATTACAAGTCCTTGTCAGAACTACTATATTGAGATAAGGTTGTTAAACCATAACCTATGGTTAGGATTACAGGTATGATAGCGAATCCAACAGAAATCTAAAGATATCACTTACCTTGAAATCCCAGAATCAGAGACTAGTGATTTTCGGCTCTTAGATCTAAACGAACAGATTTCCTTGAAATCCCGGAAGGCCGCCCAAACACCAAAAAGAAAGGAAATATGAGCCTCAATTGAAAGTCTTAACAACCAATTGGTCATTCAGCCTTGTCTCTTAAAAATTAAAAGTGAAAAATAACGGATCAGAGGAAATCGGCACCTACCTTTATAGAGAATTTGGCAACCCTAGGAAATCCCGATTTTATGGAGAAATTGGCACCTAGCCTATTAGAAAAGAAGAAAATCGACAACTCCTAAGAGATTTCGACTTATGGAGAAGTTGGCTAAAAAGGAAAAGAATAAAGAAGAGATTTCGGCTTTTGTGGGAATCAAAAGAAAAGTTTTGCATAGATGGACTAGGGTTTTGGCTTTCAGCAAGAAAGTTAACAGAAATAGCAGGGGGAGAGACTGAGAATTTTAGCGCAAAGAATGAAGAAAAGTGTAGGGTTCAAATGCTGGAATTGATGAGCTATCCCCCCTATTTATATAAATTTAAGCACTTACCTAACAAAAACTGAAAGTGCCATTCCTGATAACTAAGAATTAAGCAAATAAAAGGGAAAATCAGCACCTCCTATGGCAATTAGAAACCGATTTCTTTACTATTCTAGGTGATGGAATTTCGGCCAACTCTGCTCTCAACAGATAGCTCCTAACTTATCTCCTTTATCTAAATCTCTTCACACCTTCAAAAGACTCCTAGATAACACCACCTCTTTCTTTTATTATCAACACAATATTATCACTAAATCCCCCTTAAAAATAAGCCCTAATGCCGTCCATTCCTCCTTGCTCTTTTAAGTGTCGAAATTGGCCCAAAGACATGGGCTCCTTATGGCCAAACTTAGGCATCTTTCAACTGCTAATGACGCCACCCTCTAGCTCCCTTGCAGCGTCACTTAATATTGGGCCACCAGCCCACTTTGGTGTTTTAATCACAGATGCTACCTTTTTAACCCTGTAGTGCCCAAACAAAATAATTTAACCAAGGCCTCTGCCTATGCCTAAGCCCAATTTGGACCCTTAATAGTTAAAGTAACACTTTAAACATATCCACACACTAAACGCATAGGCACAAAAATTCAGGATGTTACACTAGTCATGGAAGGGTAAAAATTGAAAGTTTAGTACAAAGGGCATTTTTGTTATTTGGGTGTTTTAAGGCATAAAAGACAAAATTTAAACCCAAAAATCTGCTCATTCTTCTCCATGCTTGTGAAATTTTCATGAAGTCATGGCTAGGGTTTCAAGCTTTTTCAAAGCTCAATTGTAAATGCATTTGATCCCCATTTTTAATATTCTTCGTATTTTTAAGATCCTAGAAGCTTAGCCTTTCTATTTATACCATTTATTTGCATGAAAAAGAAAGTTTAAAAATTGACTCATGCTAGATATTTTTGCATTTTGATGTTTAATGGTAGAATAAGAGTGCATGAGGCTAGGAGAACGATTTTTGCTAAGTGATTTTCGTTGAAAATGGTTAAAACGGGTTAGTTAGTAAAAGTTATAAATGCTCCTAAAAGTGTGAAATAATAAGAATTTGATGTTGCTTTGGAAGAGAAAAAGGTTCAGCTGACCTTGAATTTCATAGAAATTGAATAAAAATCATATTACAAGCCTAGGGGTAAAATCATAATTATGAGAAAGTTTAGGGGAAAAATTATAAATTTACCGTACTATGATTTTTGTATTAAAATGAGTAATGTGAGTGATAATTAAGTGAAATGTGACCTTTTAGATCAAAGAAATTGAGATTTGGACCAAATACGGGGAAATGTCAATCAAAATGACCGATTCGCGTTGAGGTAAGTTCATATGGATAATCTATAGTGAATGCTTATTAAATTTGAATTGAGATGATGTATTATTTTATAAATGTATGTTATATAATCAAGATTGTATGCAAGTATGAGATTGGATTGAAGGATCAATCGTGAGAAATGCAAGGTCAAGTACATTCGTACTACGACTCGTGATGAATTGACGGAAAAGACCATGGTTGGACCATGGTAGTGAGTGTGTCAGTGTAAGACCATGTCTGGGACATGGCATCGGCACCAGTATCTGATCCCATGTAGGATCATATCTGGAATATGGCATTGGCGTCCTATCAGGTGTGTGAGATATCCCGAACATCCTTAATGTTACAAGTAGTTCAATGGGAAGTTCAAGGAGTATGCTCAAGATAAGTAAGAGTAGGATATGTGAGTATTATGAATAGGCGCAGGCATGTATACGAGATTCATAAATAATGTGCCCGGATTATGATGCATTATTGATAAGGATGCAAACGAGTAAGATGTGTCTATGATCACTTGGTTGTTATGAGCCAAATTATAATATGCTTTGGTGTACGTGTGTATAAATGAAAGTGAACATAAAGAATTAATGAACGAGTGGAATTGGCATTAAAATAGTGTGGGCAGCAGCATTAGTATGACTTTGAAAAATCACAAAAAATGGTAGAAATTGAATTAAAGGCTGGAAGAGATATGAGCCTACTGTTTTATAAAAGAAATAGAGTAAGCAAAAAAAGTGTGAATTATGAGATATTTGAATTTTAGTGAGACAGGGTCAGAATGAGTTTTGGAATCCCCTGTTCCAACTTTGGAAAATTAGTAAAATTTGTACAAAAATAATTAAGAAATATAATTTATATGTATGAAATCTTGAATGATCCTATTTTCAAATAAATTAAACAAGAAGGTCATATGAACTCTTTACGAGGATAAAATTGATTCGTAGTGAAGAGAGGTTAGAATAGTCAAACTGTAAAATAGGGGAAACTTTAATGAATAAAATGTATTAATTGGCTAAGAAAAAAATTCTGAAAATTTTATGGTATGAATATATGTGAGTCTAGTTTCAGGAAAAATTTACATCTCTTCATTTGTAGCTTTTAGCTCAAGAAATAAATAATTTAGTGACAATGACTCAAGTAGATAGATTAATGTGAACATGAGTAACAAGGTGTAAGCATGTGATATAATGATTATATCATCTTAAGAAATTATTGTGAGGATTTATCCATACAAGTTTATTAATTTCTTATTATTTGCATATGAACTTACTAAGAATTTATGCTTACTTCCCCTCTCTTTTCTCTTGCCTTGTAGTATTGCCAAGTTAGCTCGGGGACCGGTGGACGTCGGAGATTCGTTCACACTATCAATTGGAACACTTGGTATATCTAGATACATTAATTTTTGCGTTATGGCATGTATAGTAGGCTTGGTCATTTTTTCACATAAGTCATATTTCTTATGGCCTAAAATGTTGGCCCTTATTTAATAAATTTTCATTTTTTTTATTAAGGCTATTTGGAGATGGCCAACATTGACGGTTGTTACACGCCTATGATGTGGTTATTCATGTATGTAGTAATTTCATAATTGAGATGTCGTGGGTGCAATTTACAAATGATTTCATGAATGGCAATGTGTATGAAAACGTGTATGCAAAAATTGGATATTCGAATGTCCAATTATAGGATGATACATGTTGATGAAATGGATACAAGAGAGTTTGTGTTTTAGAGGGGGAACTGGCTTGGAAAATAGCCAACTTCCAGGCCACACGGGTAGAGACACAGCCATGTATCTCAGCCATGTGAGACACAACGGTTTAAGGGTACGAGCGTGTTGAGGTCGTGTGAATGACACGGGCATGTGTCCGGTTGTGTGTAATAAGTCAGTTTCAACCACGGGTGAAGAGCATAGGCATGTCTCGGGGTACACGGGTGTGTCCCTTGAGCAACATGGGCGTGTGGCGCTAGTATAGACAAAAATCTTCTAAGTGTGTAGAAGTTTTCGATTAATTTTTGAAACCTTCCAGAAGAAGGTTTAAGGCCTCGCAGGTCCAGGATGAGTAGGTTATGAGTTTGAATAGAAAGTATTTAAGCTAAAACGAAATTTTATAGCCCGATGTGATATGTTTAACCAGGTAGAATTAGGTAATGCTTCGAATCCGGTTCGGCTTCGAACCCTGGCAAGGGTGTTACAGTATGGGAACTTATAGGCTTATCGAAAGGGATAAAACCTATAGGGTGTAAGTGGATTTACAAGAAGAAAAGAAATGCGGATGGTAAAGTGGAAACTTACAAGGCTAGAGTTGTAGAAAAAGGTTATACTTAGAAAAAAATTTATCAATTATGAAGAAACCTTCTCTCTGCTTGCCATGCTCAAGTCAATCCGCATATTATTATCCATTATGGTAGCTCTCAATTATGAGATCTAGCATATGGATGTCAAGATAGAATTCTTAAATGGCTATCTTAAAGAGAGCATTTTTATAATGCGACCCTCCAGATATATAGCTAAAGAAAATGAGTATAAAGTTTATAAACTGCTTAGATCCATATATGGACTTAAGCAAGCATCTCACTCATGGAATCAAAGATCTGATCAAGTGATCAAAATCTTTGAATTTAAGCAAAATGTAGATGAACCATGCGTTTATAAAAATATTGGGGATGGAGAGGTGGTTTTTCTCATTCTATATGTCAATGACATTCTACTCATTGCAAATGATGTAAGGACAGTGTCATTGATTAAACTATTGTTAACTTTACAGTTTAGCATGAAGGACTTAGGATAAGCTAATTTTTTTTAGGTATTTGAATCCTAATGGATTGAAAGAACAAAATGATAGCATTATCACAAGCTTTATACATAGACAGGATATTAGAATGTTATGCAATAATCGATTCTGAGAAGGGAACTCAACCCTTTATATCAGGATTTCATCTTTCTTTGGAGAACTATCCTAAGACAAAGGAAGAAAGAGAACATGTGAGAAAGGTTCATTATGCTTCTGCAGTAGGAAGTTTCATGTATGTTATGTTGTTCACGGGTCTAGATATTTGTTTCGCTATGGGGTTGGTGAGTTGATATCAAGTGATACTTAAGTATTTACACAGAACGAGGGATTATATACTTGTGTATTCTATAGGAGATCTTACTTATATTAGATATACTAATTCTAACTTTCAAGAGATTAAAGGAAATCAACATTGAGTTATGTTTTTGTCCTAGGTGGAGAGTTCATAATATGGAGAAGTGTCAAGCAGAGTTGTATTATTGACTTCACTATGGAGTTCGAATATATGGTATGGATAAAGCTATGGCACTATAATACTGTGGATATAGCTAAACCCCAAAAAAACTACATGAGGACAAAACAAATTGATAAAAATTATCATAAGAGAGGCAGTGGCAAACAAAATCGTGGATGTTGTCAAAAGTTGCAACAAAGGACAACCTTGCGGACCCATGTATGAAGACTATACTAGCTAGGGATTTTGAGAAACACATGGAGAGCATTTGAATGCAAAATAAGGCTCATCTACTTTACTAGGGCAAGTGGGAGATTCTTGGATCTTGTGCCCTAATTGTAGTATATTCATTTGTACACTTATAATTTTTTCAAATAGATTGGTTAATAAAATTATTCATGAATTACATTAATATCCTTTTTATATTATCCTCTCGTGATTTTTGCATGTAAAGTAAAATATAAGCAAATATTAGCTTATTAGTTGTCTACTGTTTAACAATATTAAGTAGTATTACGTGGTCAGATTGTAATACAGAAAGATAGCTATAATAGTAGATGAACCAAAACATGTCCTTAGTCTAATCAAATGATAAACCATAATATGAACATATTTTAATCCCACATTTAGCAAACTTTTGGATGACTTATCCCTTTAATTATGGAAATAGGTGCTCCTAATCCTTTGTTTTCATGTTTTATACTCAGTAGAGCACCGAGGATGAAAAGAATAAGAAACGGGCCGAAAACATAGAAAATGGGCCAAAGCAAGAAATCCACATGGCCTGGCCCCAAGACCATACGGTCGTGCCTCTTAAGAAGAGCCGAACATGGCCTGGACCCTGAAATACATGATCATGCCTTTGTAATAGGTTAGACCACAGCCTGGCCTCGAATCACAAGGGCGTGTGCCATGGGCATGGCCCTACTGCATAAAAGAAGAGTTCTATTCGGATTAGGATACTTTTGGGCCAAGTAAGGCATCTCAAAGCCTATATAAACACCCTATGAGGCAACTTAAAGGAGTTCGACAAGAGTTTGATAGAAGCCTTCTGTCAGGGTTTTTCAGGGCGTTCAGCTAGGCCAAATAGCCAACCCAGGGAGGCCAAATTGTGGGATTAACTCAAAGAAAGCTAGTTGATTCATCTCAAGAAGTTGGGATTATACTCAAGACGGAGGACTTCTCCTTTAATTACTTTAAGGGGTTTTAGAGTTTTTCTTTATTTTTTTATATTTTCTTCTGAGATGTATTCTTTTACTATTATGAACTAAACCCTCAGATACCTTAGGGAGATGAAACCTAAGACAGATCTTGTTATTGTTATCTGAGCTGTATGATAAATACTTGATTTGTTCTTAACTATGTATTCTTAATTCTTATTTTAGTATTTCTGGGATATTGATTCAAGTATTGATGTGCTTAGGTGGTGGAGCAAAAGTCCCTACCTAAGAGTAGATCTAGCATAGTTAAGCGGAGTTGAACGCAAACCTAGAATTAGGATGACATAAATCTACCGGATTAGGGTCTAACCTAATATGGGAGTCCATAGATCAAGTTAATGCAATCTTAGGGGTTTTAATTAGAAAGAGATTTCAATTAATCAACCTAGGGTTAGATGTTAGTAGCCTCGAAAGAGGTATTAATATAAAGTAGGGAATCCTACGGATCAAGTCAAGTGAATAAATAGTCTGGTTTAGAGTTAGACAGCAAGTGAAGTCTAGGTGGATTCTTCCTCGGGTATTGTCTTAATCAATTGGTTTTGCCACAAGTATTTCCCCAATTCATTCTCTTCGTCTTTATATATTTAGCTTAGTAGTTAGTTAATTTTAGATTAGATAAAACAAATCCCTTAATTCTTAGGCTAGATAATAAAAAGAAAGTTAGTATTAGTACTTTTGGTTTCTTTGGGTTTGACAATCCGGTCTTGCCACTAAACTATACTACTGTTCGATAGGTGCGCTTGCCTCTATCGTTGTCTTAGTTAGTTTCCAGGTTCAATCATTCTTTTTATAGATTTTTAAGACTCTGACACACGATCATCAAACATGAGCAAACTAATTGAAATGTCATCTATCAACTCCAATTAGGGAGATGTTTGGTCTTAGGCATCAAAGTAGATGACTCCCAAAAGATAGAAACATAGATGTGATTGACTGTAATGATAGTACATCAGACTAGATCCAATCATATAGATCTTGAATTATTGATATATTTATTCACTTGTGGCATTCATAATGTGACATACCTTAATCCTGAGTGGATGATAGACTATTGGCATTACATGATAGGTGAAAAGTAAACGTGGCCATAGGTTGTTTTTCTTTTGATGAATGATTAATTACTATTTGATAGTAGTTAGCTTTTCATGAAAGAAGATGTAATTGTTACCATAAGATAAAATAGGATCATATTGGGAGAGCAAATTTATCCCAAAGAGATTAAGGATATCTTATGAGGGTAACACATTTATGGCAAGGTCATTGGATGAGCACTAATTGAGTGGCTTTTGTAATGGTATGCAATTAGGGATAGCTCAATCACTATACTATAGTGGAATGAATTTTTGAATAAATGAGTTTGTAATTAATAGGCTATTAGCTAGAACTTAATTATAAATCATTTGAGACCTAATCTGTAACACCCTCTACCTGAACCGAATAATCAAATTTAGATATCGGATGTTACAACACATAAACACTTAGCAAAAATTTTACAATCGATGTATAACCATTTTTTAAAACATACTTCTTATTATTTTATTAAATGTATTCAAAAAAAAAAGATTAAATAAAGAATACATTTAAGAATACATTAGATTTTCAAAGCAGCATAACATTACAACTTAAAATTTTGCTAAAGATAGACTCTTCATGGCGTAGTGTACTAAGCACCATGCTCCTACGATACCCTCTATATCCATAATAATGCAACTCAAACTACTAACTTGGCGCAATCTTGGGTTGGTCCCTTCTAGTGTACTCTATCTTAAAGCAAAACCTAAAACATAAACAACACTTGTAAGTTCAATCGAACTTAGTGAGTTTTAACCCAGATTACATTAAAGCATTTGTTGTCGAATTCCACATCTTAAGGATTATGGATTTCCTCTCTGTTTTTGGCAGATACTTCCTTAATATCGGGCATATACATATATGCCAACTTTCATACTCAACCATCCTACACATAGTTCACTCATTGAGCAGATTCCAGACTTTAACACTCAATACAAATCTCATTCCTTTTCGAAAAATAATACACTTCTTAGAAGGATATCCATGCATAACCTACCTTCGACGGATTCTCACTTAGTCAGATGTTGAATTCCTCCCCCAAGATAAGGTACTCTTAGATACTATTCTTAGCAAATTCTTATACTAACTGATCTTTTAATATGATCTTTATACAGATCCTACATTTGGTGGATTCTTATACTGAATTGATAGCTATCATATTACCAGTCAAATCATATCTTAAATCAACCCAATTCACAACTTATTTTGATGGATGAAATCTTCTAAGTCATCCTGTGGAATCTCAGATAACCATGTTACATATCAAGAGAATGCTCTGAATTGATGGACAACTTATACTTTCAATACCCTTTTTATATACAGCGTAAAACACTCAAACTTGGTGGATACCAAATAATTCAAATCACTACCTTTCATAGCGTAAACAAATCTAGATCTGACAAACTCTTAGACTACTCATAATTAAAAATACACCAAATTACCTGTACTAATAGACTACTATGGCAGATTCACCTTTTAGAAACACTATTGAGAACTCTTTCAAGAGATGCCTTTAAGTAATATTCAATTTCATCACAAGGATACCCAAATAGAGATGTTCTCAAACTTATCCAAATTTCTACCACATAGTTATCTAGTCAAAAAGTCTCTAAACTTACCCTGATTTCACCATAAAATATTATCTACATCTCACCTCAAGGGCACTACAAAATATGCCACACAGGTATTACAGAATATGCCACATAGGCATCATAGAATACATCACAAAGGCTTTATAAAACATGCTACAAATGCATTATAGAAAATGCCACAATTGCTTTAGAGAATGTTACTTGTTTACTGTCCTGGTAGACTATCTCAAAGGGTGTTATGGGTTTATCCCTCATGGTCTTGTACATATTTTTATGATGTGTTCTGCTAGTCCAATTTACATCTTACAGAAGCAACACCATGAGTTTGTCATATGATGCCATGGGTCTTTACCACATGGTCCTACACATATTTTCATATCTTGACCTGTCAGTCCAGTTAGCAATGTACCGCCTATTGGAGGAATCACAAATGGTTGTGTTACTCATTTAACACATAACACACTTATTCATGCAACAACTCATATACCTCATTTGTCATCATACAATAACCTTACGATACTTCATACACACATAAACTCATTAGTTATCAGAGTAGACATCAACATATGAATAATCATATATAAGTTAACATCCATGAGCCAGGTTAAAGACTAACCTAAAACTCACATTTACTGTAGCTTAGAGTTTCAAATCTGGTTGTCTTTCCCAAACCAGCAACAACTACTTAAAAGGACATGGGAATACCATTAAAACCCCATCTACAGATAGTTTATCAGTATATCAATTACATACAACCCCCATGTTGGGCCTCCTATTCACTCATTACTATGTTTATGCTTCTTAACATCCTTACTCTTTCAGAATCATAACATGCAGAGCTATCAAACTTACCAAGAGGTTGAAACATCCATCGATTATCCCAAAACCTTATCTTCTAGGTTAATAAAGAATAAAATAACATTTTAGGTCTAAGAAGAAGAAACAGAGTGTGGAATAGAAGGAAGAGAATCTATCTTGATGTTCCATTCATACCATATATATATATATATACTTAGTTCCTCTTAGTGGATCTTGACAAGTGTTGACTGTATACGAAAATTGTCCTTTAAATGCCCTACAAAATATGGGAGAAATATGAAAGAGAATCTAATGCAGATGTTGTTTGAATAATCAATCCATTCAATTGACTCCTAGCTAATCACATTACATAACCCACCTTGCACAACATTAGAGCAAATTAAGCGTACCATACCTTTGACGGTAATTCTCATAAGGTGTGCTCTTAAAGGTAATTAAGTCTTCTACAGTTTCCTCATACACTTGATAGGTTCTCAATATACAAAACTCTGGGGCGTATCCCTTCTTAGGCACACACTCTCATAGGCGCACTCTTTCATTTTGAAGAAACATCCCGAGATGAAATCCTCGGGTTCTACACAGATGGGTACATTATGCTCCAGGATTTTAACTTGCCAAAATTCTGAAAAGTGGTGGACTATACTACAATAGCACGTCTAAATAGGTAACCTTCACATCTATTCGCCTTTTACTCAGATCTACCAAATTTGGGATGTGACATAATCACATATGTCTAATCAGTCACTTTGCTAGCTCGTTCAAACTAGAAATGAATTGCATGATGAATCAAATTAACAAAATTGGATAAAAATGGTAAAGTTAGATAAATGGATTACATTCAGAAATGAATGTGGTTTCTCACCTTTTTAAATTATTATTTAGTTAAATAATTAATGTTCAAAATGGAATTAAGTTAATTGGTCATTATGAAATCCATTGAATGCAAAAACTAAATATATTTTCTCATAGATTATTTTATGCTAAAGTTGTCATGATTTTAACGTAGTTAGAATTGAGTTGAGAAAATTTTTAATTGGAAAAATTAATTTAATAAAAACTGCATATTTTGTGAAATAGAAAAACATGTAATGGATTGGATTATATTATAAAGTGCTAGGCTAAAAGGCTAGGAAGTAGATATAATTTGACCCGATACAGGAGAGGCCCGAATCCCCATCATAATACATATGAGGGGAAGCACACCCTATTAGCCCCACTCTCTCCTAGTTCAACTAGAGGAATGGTTTTTCTATTAAATAGGCATTAAACTCATTATATTAATTAAAATAGGTTTTCACTACCTCTCTTTATAAATAGATGGCACCATTATGGCTAAAAATATAATAAGTTATATACAACTTTGAGATAGTGTTATTCTGCCC
Organism: Gossypium rotundifolium; assembly: GCA_025506655.1. NCBI lineage: Eukaryota > Viridiplantae > Streptophyta > Magnoliopsida > Malvales > Malvaceae > Gossypium > Gossypium rotundifolium. Next base: position 65,168,496 of record CP106730.1, on the reverse strand, counting down.
GAAATTAGTGAAAATTTATTTCTAAAAGTAAGAAAATTATTTTCCAAGAATAACAACTCTACCGGTTTGTATAAGATATATTTACTTTCCTACTAAAATTAAGAAAATTATTCTTATTTTGTGCTTGATTCGTAATTGTTCGAGTCCACTTGAAGCAGTTTGTGGTATGAGAATAGTGGAGAAGATCTTTCAGTTGAAAGCCTATAACGTCTAGGATCCATCTTGTTCAAAGCACATGTATTATTTTAGGGGAAATTTTTATTTCTATAAATATCACAAAATGGATCAATTTTCAAAATTTTTATTTGTCCGCTGTACAAGAAAACCGTTTTCAAACTGGACTTTTTCAAACAAAAATATCATATCATACGAGAGGCAATGACAGATGAAAGATGGATGTACTCAAAATTGTATTTGAGGATAACCGTGCAGATCCATTCACAAAGACTCTGGTGATTAGGAGTTTTGAGAAATATGTAGAGGCTATAGGAATGTGAAATTTAATTCATCTACTTTACTAGGGAAATTGGGATACTATATGAGTCTAGTGCCCTTAGTTTTGTGATATCACCAAATGTATTTGTAACTTTTCAAACATACTAGTTTAATAAAATTTCATCATTTACATTAATATCCTTTTTATTATGTCCTCAATAGTTTTTGCACGCAAAGTAAAATATAAGCAAATATTAACTCACGAATTATCTAACGTTTAACTAATATTAAGTTGTATTATGTGGTTGGATCATAATGCGATATTAGTAGATAATCTAAATGGTTCATAGTCTAATCAAAATTGAGCATGTTGATTAAAGGACTATTATGTCATCTATCAAGTTCAATTAGGGAGATACCTTATCTTTGATACTAGAGTGGATGACTCTCTATAGATAGAGACATAGATGTGATTGTTTAGACTAACAACACATAGTATAGGATCCAAGTAGAATAAATCATAGATTCAATTATAGATTTATTAAGTTATAAAATTCATAGTGTTGCTTAGTTCAATCCTATGTAAGTCTGAATTTAATTAGTGATAGAGCCAAAAGTTGGTACATTGGGTATATTACTTTTTCATAGCATACCTTCACTTGTAATAGTGGAATTCAAAGCCCAATAAAGGGAAAATGATATCCTTTCATTAGCATTACATGATAGATTGAAAAGTAAAGTTGCAATGGGTCATTAGTCTAAGACAAATAATTTAATCACTATTCGTTAGTAATTGACTTTTTCATGCAGTAATATATAATGGTTACCATGAGATAAGATAGGATCATATTGGATGAACAAATTTAACTCAAAGATATTAATGATATCTTATGAGGGTAACAAACACATATGACAAGGTCATTGAATGAGCATTTGATTAGTTGCTTTCATAATGGTATATAACAAGGGAGAGCTTAGTTATGATACTTTAGTGGAATGACCCCATGACTAAATAATATTGTAATTAATAGATGAAAAGTCAAAACTAAATTACAAATTAGTTTAGCCCTTATTATATACGTGCAATTGGTCCCTCCTCTAGCTTAGTACAATTCTGAACAGTTTGTAGTTGAATTGATATGATGAATGACCAAAAATGATGAATTACATAAATAGATGCATGTATCTCTATCCTTAGTGAATCCATTTTCTCACCATACAAAAGAGATTACTTATAAATTAAAATAATTTCTCCAAATTATTATTTAATTGATTGTAATTAAATAATTGAAGTTCAAAATGGGAATTAAATTAATTAGCCATCACATTTTTAGTGAACAAGATAATTAAATTCATTTATTTATAGGTTCTAGTGCGGTAAAGTAGTCATGACTTTAACGAAATTAAAATTAAGTTGAGGAAATAATTTAATTAGGAAACTAGTTAAAATTTAATTAATTAATTAACTTTTTTTGGAATAGAAAAAATTTATTAGGTTGGTAAAATTCTATAAGTTGGTTTAAGGACCAAATAATATATATAATTGTACTCAAACACAAGAGACATGTTTGGATGCTCATTTGACTACAAGTGGGTGGCGACACCCGACAATGTTGGTTCCAGATAATAGTTCTCGCTACACTAGGTATCCCCAAAGGGAAATATTTGTGTTTTTCTATTAAAATAATATTATTTATTTAACCCTTGTTCAACTGAGACTCATGTGTTTTTCTTTATAGATAGAGACCATTGGCTAGGTCAAACACACCCCACTTAAGCGTTAATACTCTACAAAAATCTAGTGATTTATTTTCCTAAATAAATTCTATATTTTGACCGCTTTCATCATTTTTTTCTTATTTAGCCTTTGAGAGTATTAATATTCCTACTGAATATTAATAAACTTTTCATTCTATGCAATTGGTTTGTAAAATTAGAGCCCACACTCTAAGTAGACCTATGTATGAGAATAGCGAAGAAGATCATTTTAGTTGAAAAGTCTAGAAACAAATAGACCACCTAAATCAAAGCATAGGAACTAATTTGGCTAGAGTTTACTTCTATAAATAACATAACTACTTGATTTTAGAAACTTTAAATTTTCATCGTGCAAAAACTAAATTTTTGTAACAATTTGAGTGTATGTGATAAGGCTGTTGGTGATGAAAAAGGACTTCGTGAGTATGTGGAAGTTTGATTATGCACCAAGGATCATTGCAAATATTGAAAATGCAAGGAAGCTTTATGGTAAATGGGAAGTGGAGTTGAAGGGGAGTGGCAAGCAAAAAGTTTACTAGCCTGATGTTGAAAACCAATAAATAGAAAGCTACACAATTATGTTGTAACAATAGTGTTGTACCTTTAGGAAATGGATTGCTAGTGGGATTCCTTGTCAACATGCCATCTGTAACATCCTGAATTATTGGGCCTATGTGTTTAGTGGGTGGATATGTTTAATGTGTTAATTTGAGTGTTAGGGGTTTAAATTGGGCCAGGATTGGGCCGAAACCTTGGTTAAAATTCCTGTTTGGGTACCATGGGGTTTAAAAGATGGTATCGGTGATTTAGGTTGCAAAATGGGCTTGTGGCCTAGTAGTATGTGGTGTTGCAGAAGAGTTATAGGTTGGCGCCAATAGCAGGAGGTGAGGCCCAAGTTTTTGCCGCAAGGAACCCATGTCTTTGGGCCATTTTCGGCACTTAAGTAGGGGGATGGAAATGGGGCTTAATTTTAGGAGGGATTTAATAATTGGGATAATGTGGATATTGTGCTGATAATAGTAGGGATATAAACCTCTTCTAAAGGTATGAATCGATTAAGATAAAGGAGAAAAGATAGGAGCTATCTGCTGAGAGTAGTGTTGGCCGAAATTCCATCTCCTAGAGGGGGAAAGAAATTGGTTTCTTTATGGCAAAGAGGTGCCTAAATTTCCCCTATTATTTGATTAATTGTTAGTTATCAGGAAGGGCACTTTCGGGTTTTGATAAGTAAGTGCCAAAATTCTCTATAAATAGGGGTAGTATCTCTTCAATTCCGGCATTTTGAACCCTATTCTTTTCCTCATTCTCTGTGCCAAAACTCTCAGTCATTCTCTGCAATTTCTTTTCTTTTGATTTCTTCAAAGCTGAAATCTCTAACCCTATTATCTCATATTCACTTTTATTCAAAAGTCGAAACTCTGAACTTTCTTCTCATCTCCATGGCTGAATACCTCCTATTCTCTTTTGTCGATTTCTCCACTAAAAGTCAAATCCGCATAGATTTCTTCCTATCATCTACTCTCTTTTTGATCTTTTCAAAAGCCATAAATTCTTTGGGAGTTGCTGAATTCTCTGCTAAGGTAGGTGCCAATCTCTTCTGTTATTTTCTTTACTTTCAATTTTTGGAGGCCAAAGCCGAAAGGCTTATAGGCATGGTAAGGTTATCTTTTGAATAACGTTTGGATTGCTCTTATGTTCACATCATCGGGCGACACCTCGGGAAATTGGAGTAGATCGATTTATCTAGATTCCAAAAGTTGAAATCCGTTAGTCTCTAAGTATCCTATTTATTTCGGGATTTCAAGGTAAGGGGTTTTCATTAGATTTCTGTTAGATTCGTAATCGTACTTAAGATCTTATTCATATGATATGGTTTAACAACCTATTTCATTATAGTAGTTCTGACAAGGACTTTTGATGGAATCAAATATGGATTAGGAAAATGAGAGGATCGGGTCCGTAAACCCAATCCTTAAGTTTAAGAAACGAGTGGTATCTGCTATTCGAGATTGGCCACCGGGTTGTGGATCGACTTCTGAACAGCATCTTAGGTAGATAGCAGTCGTATTAGCTTTTGATAGTGTCGATATAAAGAATGTCATCTTAACTGTAACCAGGTGTGTAGATCTCTATCACACTCATTAATTTGTATTATATATGTTGTGGGCTAAAAGCCGGAAAGAGAGGCTATATGAACAGTCGTATGCCTAGAAAGGGTAAGCAAGGGATGCTAGGTACGTAATCATAAAAACTCCTCTATGTGTAACTAAGTATGTAAATGTCTACGATCTGTTTATATAGTTTAATGTTTCGATTATTGTATGTATGTATGCATGGGATGGGATTGATTGATTTATAGAAGGGGAGCAGGTCGCGAGGCGATCGGTGGCTTTGCCTCATAGGTCACATAGTAGTTGATCTTTATGACAGATAGCATAGTTGTCGAATACTATAATGTATTATTGAGGTCACATAGCAATCGGTGGCTTTGCAACAAAGGTCACATAGTGATTGATATGGTGTGTAGAGGATGGAGGGTTGATTGTAGAAATCCCCACGGTGTGAAGGTTGGTACAGGGGTGTGTAGAGGATGGACACTTAGGTTTGGGATGGGCCATGTTGCATGAAATATTCTGCTACCATTATGTGTGGGCCAAGGCCCATAATGTGTTTGTGGGCCCAAGGCTTTTATGTGTTTTTGGGATTTGCACACTGAGTCTTGGTGACTCACCCTATTATTTTTCCCCAACTTTTTATATGAGTAGTAGATCGTGGACATGGGAGTCGAGGCGGACTCGAGGGGCCATCAAGATTCTTATCTACATAGACTGTTTTTGATTTTTCATTTGAATTTTAATTTTCGGGAATATTCTTGTAATAAGGCCTCCATTACTTTGGTTTTCGATTTATTTTTTTTTATGTTAAGTTTATAAACTTATGGTTTTTTTTCTTAAAGTCTTAATTATAAAATGAAATGGTAAATGGGCTTTTCAAACACAAACAATGCGAATGCTTAAACTTGTTTAAAAATTTCACAATTATTTGATTGGTCGGCTATAATAAACTAAGATCTTTAAAACCCTTCAAGGCAAAGTTTTCAAGTTTCAACTCGTAGCATACCAGATCCGGTCATGACGTATGGGATAGGTTTGGGGTGTTACATTTTTGGTATCAGAGCCCAGTTCAAAACTCGGGCTGTGAAATGGGTCCAGTAATGGTTTGTAAAAATGTTTAAGTTTAAGAAAAATGTAGTTGAGATATGGCCTTCGAGTCTACCGGCACCCGATCCATGCAGGTAAGTATTCTACCTTTTGATGTGCTTTGTATTGTTGGGCTTTATAGGGACGTAGGCTAGTATGAGAAGAGCTTGATGGACTTTGGGTTTAGTATAAACAATTCTCCAAATTCCATAAAACTTAATTTCTAATTAAACATGTTTGTGGACAAGTCACAGGGTTAGGGTGTGGTAATAGGCATACGCATGTCTAGGATTGGATCCAGGAAGAGCTTGGTATTTAAGCGACCCTAGCGGCTCACCTCCTCTTCACTAGAATCCTACCTGGTGCGTAGTGACTGTTCACCTTAGCCACGAGGACTTGTTGACGGGCCAAAATTTAAAACTAAAACCCGAAAGGGACCATCACCAGGTCTTTATAAAAATTGATTTTATACCCCTAATTTTGTAAATTTACCAGAATACCCTAAGTTTGAGAAAATTTCCCAAAATACCCCTATTTTGTAAAATCGCCAAGATACCTTATTTTAGAAAATTACAAAAATACCCCTATAAGATAAAATTACAAAAATACCCCTAGGTAGTGAAATGATGAAAATACCCCTAGGTGATGGATGTAAGTTCAGGATGCTGCTTGTATGTTGATGTGTGATGGATGTTGTACGTATGTGTATTCTAAAACTAGGAAATATAAACTTGAGAACTGAACTTTGTAGATAGAATTCGAATTTGAAAGAACTACTGTTAAAATTACTTTCCATAAGACTGTCCGTTATTAATCAGTGGAAGAGAGTATTATTAATTCATAAAATTTCTATTCATATAAATCACGAACGGTAGAATGAGCACGAGGGGACGTGGTGTGAGTGGTCGAGGTGGAGGTAGGATTATTGTGTCAGAACTTGTAGGGTCTGGTCACGAGTCAAGGAATGAGGTACCAGTGCCACCAGCTGTGGAGGCAGAATTCCAGGATCAGATGGCCGAGATGATGCGGTATCTCAGGCGATGTTGAGGGTGTTAGAGAGGATTATTGGGGCAGGCATGGGCACAGGAGCCCGAAAGTCTGTGCCGGAGTAACTTAGAGCCAATGGGGCAGAGGTGTTTAAGGGAATTTCTGGTGTAGCTCCTAGCACAGGGGAGTATTGGTTGGAAGCACTGGAGCGTATAATGGATAATCTTGACTTCACGGAAGAGGAGAAGCTGAAGGGAGTAGTGTCCCTCCTCCGGGACGAAGCGTATCAATGGTGGCTTACGGTTAAGGATGGTACCGTAGCTGACCGTATCACTTGGGATTGCTTTAGAACGATGTTCCAGAGTAAATACATTGGAACGAGCTATGTGGATGCGCAGCGTAGAGCGTCCTTGGATCTGGTTCAGGGAAGTAGGTCAGTGGCGGCGTATGAAGCTGAATTCTTATGCCTTAGTCATTATGCTCGAGAGATAGTGGCCACAGAGCATGAGTGATGTGTTCGTTTTGAGGATGGCCTGAAGGATGATCTATGTGTGTTGATAGCTCCACAACGAGAGAGAGAATTTACTGTGCTTGTGAAGAAAGCTAAGATAGCTGAAGAGGTGAAACGAACGGAAAAGTTGAACTGGGATAGAGATAGGGGTGGAGGTAAGAGAAATTTTGGATCATCAGGGACAATCGTGCATACTCAGAAAAAGCTTAAATCAGATGGATCGAAACGGGCTGAGAGACCTATTGCTGCTAACCAAACATGAAAGTGTGCTCGATGTGGTAAGTTCCATGTAGGTGAGTGTTGAGCAGGCAGTGGGAAGTGCTTTAGGTGTGGATTTATGGATCATCAGATAAGAGACTATCCTCAGCCATGGGATGAGGTAGGACCTCTGAGGCGGTGGAAATGCTCGGTAGGGTGAGGAGGTCAATAGTCGCAGAGGGGTCGTAGTCCAGCCAGAGGTGGTAACGGTTTCAGTCGAGCCCGAGGAGCACCAGGCCGAGGGGAAAAAAACACTGAGGCGAGGCAGTCGGGGTTGGTCTATGCTGCCAAACGTCGAGAGGAGGCTAATGCACCGGATGTTATAACTGGTACGTTTTTAATTTTTGGATTGCCTTATACTACATTGATTGATATTGGATCGACATACTCATATGTTGCTAGTAGTGTGTCTAGAACTTTAAGTTTGGGTTTTGAAATTACCCCTAGGGCGATGACAGTAATTAGCCCATTAGGACAATCTATGGTAGTAGATAAACTTTTTCAGGAGGTACCTTTAGAAGTTCAAGAAATAGTTTTCCTGACGAATCTGATGGAATTACCGTTCGGGGAGTTCGACTTAATATTAGGCATGGACTAGTTGATGAAGTACCAAGCTAACTTAGATTGTGTAGCCAAGCATATGGTGTTAAGAACCCTCGAGGAAGGTGAAGTGTTAGTGATAGGAGAAAGGGGGAATTGTCTGTCGAATGTGGTGACTACCATAAGAGCGGAAAGAATGGTGAGAAAAGGATGCGAGGTAGTTTTAATGTTTGTACGGGCTTTGGAATCCAAGGACCTAACTGTTGGGGACGTTAGGACGGTGAAAGAATTTCCTGATGTTTTCCTAGAAGAGCTTTTGGGATTACCTCTGGATCGAAAAGCGGAGTTTGGAATCGATCTTCTTTCGAGAACGGCGGTATCTATTGCTCCTTATAGAATGGTTCCAAAGGAGTTGGTGGAATTGAAAGCACAAATCTATGAGTTTTTGGATAGAGGGTTTATTCGACCAAGTGTGTCGCCTTGAGGAGCACCGGTGTTATTTGTTAAGAAGAAGGATGATTCAATGCGTATGTGCATTGACTACCGTCAGCTGAACAAGTTGACTATCAAGAACAAGTATCCATTGCCAAGGATTGATGACTTGTTTGATCAATTGAAAGGGGCGTCAGTGTTCTCAAAGATAGATCTGAGGTTAGGGTACCATCAGCTTAAGGTCAAGGAGGCAGACATTGATAAGACGATTTTTAGTACTCGTTATGGACATTACGAGTTCATGGTGATGCCATTTGGGTTGACTAATGCACCAGCAGCATTTATGGATATGATGAACCGAGTGTTCCAACCCTAATTGGATCAGTTTTTTGTGGTATTTATTGATGACATCTTGGTTTACTCAAGATCGAAAGAGGAGCATGATTCACATCTGCGAGTGGTTCTGCAGATTCTGAGAGAGAAGCAGCTTTATGTCAAATTCAACAAGTGCAAATTCTAGCTTAAGGAAGTTACTTTTCTAGGTCACGTTGTGTCAAGAGAGGATTAGGGTGGACCCTCGAAAAATTGAAGCGGTGTAGGACTGGAAGCCACCTAGATCTTTGGCGAAAATTCAAAGCTTTCTTGGTTTGGTCGGGTACTACAGAAGATTTGTTAAAGGATTTTCTCTGATTGCAGCACTGTTGACTAAGTTGCTACGGAAAGGAGTTCCGTTCGTTGGTCTGATAAGCAGCTAGAGAGTTTTGAGAAGTTAAAGAGGATTTTGACGGAAGCTCCGGTGTTGATTTAATTGGAGGCTGGGAAGGAGTTCATAATTTACTGTGATGCTTCACACATGGGTTTAGGATGTGTGTTGATGCAAGATGGAAAGGTTGTTGCGTATGGATCTCGATAGTTAAGACCGCACGAGTCGAATTATCCCACCCATGATTTGGAATTGGCGGCGGTAGTGTTTGCCTTGAAAATTTAGAGGCATTATTTGTACAGGGAGAAATCAATCATTTACATGGATCATAAGAGTTTAAAGTACCTTTTGACTCAGAAGGAGTTGAATCTAAGGTAGATGAGGTGGATCGAGTTGTTAAAGGATTATGACTGCTCGATCGAGTATCATCCGGGTAAGGCTAATGTGGTGGCAGATGCCTTAAGTCGTAAGGTGATCACTGACTTGAGAGCAATGTTTGCTCACCTTAGCTTATACGATGATGGGAGTTTATTGGCTGAGCTTTAAGTGAAACCCTCTTGGGTCAGTCAAGTTAAGGAGAAGTAGCAGACTTATGAGTTGCTAAAGGAGAAGTTTCAATAGGAGCAAGTGATGAATCAATGAAATTTAGTGTGAATGAGGAAGGGCTATTATGTTTCCAAGGGAGAGTGTGCATGTCGAAAGATCTTGAATTGAGGCATAGGATTCTACAATAAGCGCATGGTAGTCTATACGCTATTCACCCTAGAAGGAGCAAGATGTATTGAGATTTGCGAGGCCAGTTCTGGTGGCCGGGCTTGAAGCGTGAGGTAACTGAATTGGTGAGTAGGTTTTTGACCTGTCAGTGGGTCAAGGTAGAACATCAGTTACCGCCAGGGTTGTTGCAGCCAGTGAAGATTTCACAGTGGAAGTGGGAAAGAATCATAATGGACTTTGTTAGTGGGCTACCTCTCACGCCTACTAAGAAAGATTCGGTCTGGGTGATTGTAGATCGCTTGATGAAGTCTGCTCATTTCATATCGGTACGAGTCGATTACTCTCTGTAGAAATTAGCTATGCTATACATAGCAGAGGTAGTAAGGTTATATGAAGTACCAGTATCGATCATATCAAACAGGGACCCTAGGTTCACATCGCGATTTTGGAAGGCATTGCATCAAGCGCTGGGTACGAAGTTGGATTTTAGTACGGTATTCCATCCTCAGACCAATGGTCAGTCTGAGAGGGTGATTCGGGTCTTAGAGGACATGTTAAGGGGATGTGTCATTGATTTCAGGGGTAGTTGGGAAGAGTTTTTACTGTTGGCAGAATTTGCTTACAAAAACAGCTACCAGTCTAGTATTCAGATGGCACCCTATGAAGCATTGTATGGTCGGAAGTGTTGTACTCTTACTTGTTGGGCGAAATTAGGGGAACGTCAGATTTTGGGTCCGGAGTTGGTTGCAGAGACAGAGGAGAAAGTTGAGTTAATTCGTGCTCGACTAAAAGAAGCCTCGAATAGACAAAAGTCCTATGCTGATTTGAAGCGTAAGGATATAGAGTTTGTAGTGGGTGATAAAGTGTTATTGAAGGTGTCACCATGGAAGAAAGTGCTGAGGTTTGCAAGGAAGGGTAAATTAAGTCCCAAATTTATTGGACCATACCGAGTGTTGAAACGAGTCAGACCAGTGGCCTATCAGCTTGAGCTACCTTCAGAGTTAAGCCAGATTCACAATGTGTTTCATGTCTCTATGCTGAGATGGTACCGTTCGGATCCGTCTCACGTGGTGCCAGTAGAAGAAATTATGGTGAGACTTGACCTCACTTTTGAAGAGGAACCAGTGGAAATCCCGGATCGTGATGTCAAAGTGCTGCGAAAGAAGATGGTACCGTTGGTTAAAGTTCTATGGCGAAATCACGGTTCTGAAGAGGCTACTTGGGAACCGGAGGGAGCAATGCGGAAGCAGTACCCTTATCTTTTTTGATCAGGTAATTTTGAGGTCAAAATTTTTCTTTAGGGGTAGAACTATAACATCCTGAATTATTGGGCCTATGCGCTTAGTGGCTGGATATGTTTAATGTGTTAATTTGAGTGTTAGGGGTTTAAATTGGGCCAGGATTGGGCCGAAGCCTTGGTTAAAATTCCTATTTGGGTACCATGGGGTTTAAAAGATGGTATCGATGCTTTAGGTTGCAAAATGGGCTTGTGGCCCAGTAGTATGTGGTGTTGCAGAGGAGTTATAGGTTATCACCAATAGCAGGAGGTGAGTCCCAAGTTTTTTCCGCAAGGAGCCCATGTCTTTGGGCCATTTTCGGCACTTAAAAGGAGCAAGGAGGGGGACAGCAATGAGGCTTAATTTTAGGAGGGATTTAATGATTGGGATTATGTGGATATTGTACTGATAATAGTAAGGAGAGGTGGTGTTATTTAGACCTCTTCTAAAGGTATGAATAGATTAAGATAAAGGAGAAAAGATAGGAGCTATCTGCTGAGAGCAGTGTTGGCCGAAATTCCATCTCGTAGTGGGGAAAGAAATTGGTTTCTTTATGGCAAAGGGTGTCGAAGTTTCCCCTATTATTTGATTAATTGATAGTTATCATGAAGGGCACTTTCGGGTTTTGATAAGTAAGTGCCAAAATTCTCTATAAGTAGGGGTGGTATCTTTTCAATTTTGGCATTTTGAACCCTATTCTTTTCCTCATTCTCTGTGCCAAAACTCTCAGTCATTCTCTGCAATTTCTTTTCGTTTGATTTCTTCAAAAGCTGAAATCTCTAAGCCTATTATCTCATCTTCACTTTCATTCAAAAGCCAAAATTCTGAACTTTCTTCTCATCTCCATAGCCTAATACCTCCTATTTTCTTTTGTCCATTTCTCCACTAAAAGCCGAATCCGCATAGATTTCTTCCTATCATCTCTTCTCTTTTTTATCTTCTCAAAAGACAAAAATTTTTTGGGAGTTGTCGAATTCTCTGCTAAGGTAGGTGCCAATCTCTTCTGTTCTTTTCTTTACTTTCAATTTTTGGAGGCCAAATCCGAAAGGCTTACAGGTGTGGTAAGGTTATCTTTTGAATAACGTTTGGATTGTTCTTGTGTACACACCATGGGGCGACCCCTCGGGAAATCGGAGTAGATCAAATTATCTAGATTCTGAAAGCCGAAATTCGTTAGTCTCTAAGTATCCTATCTATTTTGGGATTTTAAGGTAAGGGGTTTTCATTAGATTTCCATTAGATTCGTAATCGTACTTAAGATCTTAATCATATGATATGGTTTAACAACCCTATTTCGTTATAGTAGTTCTGACAAGGACTTTTGATGGAAGCAAATATGGATCAGGAAAAGGAGAGGATCGGGTCCGTAAACCCAATCCCTAAGTTTAAGAAAAGAGTGATGTCTGCTGTTCGAGATTGGCCACCGGGTTGTGGACCGACTTCTGAACAGCATCTTAGGTAGATAGCAGTCATATCGGCTTCTGATAGTGTCGACATAGAGAGTGTCCTCTTAACTGTAATCAGGTGTGTAGATCTCTATCACACTCATTAATTTGTATTATATGTATGTTGTGGGCTAAAAGCTGGAAAGAGAGGCTGTATGAACAGTCGTATGCTTAGAAAGGGTAGGCAAGGGATGCCAGGTACGTAATCATAGAAACTCCTCTATGTGTATTGAAGTATGTGAAAGTCTGCGATCTGTTTAGATAGTTTAATGTTTCGATTATTGTATGTATGTATGCATGGGATGGGATTGATTGATTTACGGAAGGGGAGCAGGTAGCGAGGTGATCGGTCTTTATGACAAGCAGCATAGCTGTCGAATACTATAATGTATTACTGAGGTCGCATAGCGATCGGTGGCTTTGCCACAAAGGTCACATAGTGATCGATATGGTGTGTAGCGGATGGAGGGTTGATTATAGAAGTCCCCACGGTGTGAAGGTTGGTACTGGGGTGTGTAGAGGATGGACACTTAGGTTTGGGATGGGCCATGTTGCATGAAATATTCTGTTGCCATTGTGTGTGGCCAAGGCCCATAATGTGTTTGTAGGCCCAAGGCTTTTATGTGTTTTGGGATTTGCACACTGAGTCTTGGTGACTCACCTATTATTTTTGGTAACTCACATGGGAGCCGAGGCGGACTCGAGGGTCAATCAAGATTCTTATCTACATAGACTATTTTCGGTTTTTCATTTGAATTTTAATTTTAGGGAATATTTTTGTAATAAGACCTCCATTACTTAGGTTTTCGATTTTTTTTTTATGTTAAGTTTATAAACTTATGGTTTTTTTTTCTTAAAGTCTTAATTATAAAATGAAATGGTAAATGGGCTTTTCAAAGATAAACAACACGAATGCTTAAAGTTGTTTCAAAAATTTCACAATTATTTGATTGACCGGCTATATTAAACTAAGATCTTCAAAACCCTTCAAGGCAAAGTTTTCAAGTTTCAACCCGTAGCATACTAGATCTGGTCATGACGTATGGGCGATTTTAGGGTGTTACACCACACTACTATTATCTGTGATGCCAAGGGTCCTCTTTGTAACACCCTAACCCGAATCCATCACCTGAATTGGGTTACAGAGCATTACTGGAGTTTATAGGTCAAGTAACAGACATTTCACAAGTATTTAACATTCAAATCAAATTTCAATCAAATTTAATCAAATAGTCCCTTACATGAGCCTTCGAGGCCCAAATTAAGCATTTGAAATGAGTCGGGACCAAACAGGGTACTCAGAAAATTTTTCGCAAAATCCCAAAATTTTTCCTAAGTGCAGGGGTTACATGCCCATGTGGTAAGGCCGTGTGATTCACGTGGCCAAGGACACGCCCGTGTCTTAGGCCATGTAACTCTCTGACTTGGGTCCCATAGCCAAGTCACACGCCTATGTGCTAAGCCATGTGTAGGTGCAGGGGTCACACGGCCAAGCCACATGCCCGTGTGCCAGGCCATGTGATAAATTTTAAGCATTCTGTTTTGACATTTTAAAGTTATAGGGGACACACAGCCATATCACACACCCATGTGCTAGGCCTGTGTGTCACACACGGCTGAGACACACGCCCATGTCTCTGCCCATGTGGACAAAAATAGGCTATTTTTCAAGCCATATTTTTCACCTAAATTGTCATCCACATATACCAACACTTTAACATATTCACAAGTCAATGTAGGTTATTTAAACCAACTTAAAATTCAAGTTATATATATGATATTATACCTTATATAACCAAGTATAAAGATTTACTCAAATTACCATGTTCACTTATATACATATTTTATCAAATATGCTAACTTAATTCGATCATCAATTATGCCAATATAATTTTTACCAATCCACCATTTCAAGCAAATACCATACATGTCCATCACTAGCCATTGCAATGGCTAGTTACAACCCATATATTTACATGCCAACATTGGCTAATTAACCTATACATGTCATTATAACCATAATTGATTTATCATATATACCAAAATGGGCCAATGGATAGTGTGTGTGATCTTCGCTAAGCTTCCAATCCAACGAGCTTCGAATCGCTATAGAATAGGGAAAAGTTAAATAGAGTAAGCATATTATGCTTAGTAAGTTTGTATAACTTGGAACTTAACTTACCACTATCTTAAATTTAGGTAAGCATTTAATTTAATCCCAAGTCATGTTGGTCAAATGCCTAAATACATATCCTCATTAATCATGTCAGTGATGTATTCCGGGCAATAACTCATAATCACGAATATACACAATTTTCAGACAATTTCATACTCATATTTTCGATATATCATAAAAGTACAAAGTCATTAAGAATGTTCCACATTCTTGTATCAAGTACATCATACTTCAACATAACAAATGCTATCATTTCCATGTATCTCAGGCTTGTTTTAGCAATAGTTTGTTTTGGATTCATGTTAAACATATATTTTTCATGAATATCGAAAATATATTTCTCGACACTAGTCAAATTTCCATGTTCAAATATTTCTCATATCATGTGTTCATGTAACAGGTACAATTCAAGTACATTTTCATAATAATTCATCTCTAGTTCAGATTAATTCATGTCAAAACTTTACCCATTAAATCATTTCAAATATCAATATCACACAAGTAGTACACTCAAGGTGTACAAATCTATAATCATGGATGAATGTATTCATCTAATAATTTCCATGTACATATATCATTATCTAATTTTTTTTTTTGTATATCATCTATCATCACTTTCATGTATTTTAGGCAGATACATGTAATAACTCATTTCTTGTTCATATCTTCTCGTGTCAAGATTTTTCCTGTTGAATTTATCTGAAATATCAATGGATACATAGGTAATATACTCAAGGTGTACAAATCAGGATCCGTCAATTCATATTCAGGGGTACCCAATAAGGCACTTAATCAGAAAGCACACTCTCGAGCCACATATCATATAACATGATTACCGGTCCAAGCTAAATCCTATCTGTAACATATGCTCAGAAGATCTCAATTAGGATTACCAGTCCAGGCTAAATCCCAATTGTAACATATGCTCGAGAGGGATTATATTAGGATTACCCGTCCGGGCTAAATCCTATCTTTAATGAGGTCAATAGGATTACTCGTCCAAGCTAAATCCCGTCAGCAACAAATATAGGACCTCATTCAATAAGGGAAATCACATTTATCAATCGATTTTCATTTATTCAAATAGGATTTAACATTTTTCAAGAATTATCAGGCTTGTGATTATTTCATACATCTATAACATTCATATAATTCAAATAAACACATTCCACATTCATTTTAAGCATAAAAGTAACATTTTTTTTTACCATTTATCATTTATCAAGCATTATGATTGATTGGGCTTTGTCAAATATGTTTTTCAATGTCATATATATATATATATATATATATATATATTTATATAATTCACATGCACAAAATCTAATTCAAGCATATAAATATACAATTTAGTTACACGAACTTACCTCGACAAATGTTCGTGTACATAAAATCTACTAATCCGACATTTTCCTCTTTTCCTCGTTCTAGATCCGAATTTGGTCTATCCGGATCTATACAAGTAAATTTAACATTAATTTAATACAATTTAAACTCAATTCAGTCCAATTTACATCTTACAAAAATTACCATTTTGCCCCTAAACTTTTAATTAATGACGATTTCATCCCTAGGCTCGGAAAATGAAATTCATGCAATTTAATCCTTGTTCTAAGCCTAAATGATTTTTACATGTAGTATTTACAGCACATTTATTTCATAAAATTCAAAATTTTTTCCATGATTTTTACAACCTTTCAATTTAGTCCCTAAATCATGTTTTCATCAAAATTCACTTTGTAAACGTTGTTTACCTATCAACAACCTTTCATATTCTATCATAAATTTCAAAAATTTCAGTATATTCATCCATGAAAAGTTTTTATACTTTGATAACTTTACAAATTAATCCCCAAAATAATTAGATTAAGTTGTCCCGATCTCAAAAATATAAAAATTACTAAAAACGAGACTTGAATACTTACCTAATTTGGCCAAGAAAACTTACTTTATATTTACTAGGGTTTCCGTGTATTTTGGGGAAGAAGATGACATAAAATGATGATATTTTTTTATTTAATTAATTTATCACCTTTTATTTTTCATCTTTCCAATTTCATCCTTTTCTTTATTTTATTTTCCATGGATGATTCATCATCCTTAACAACTAAGCATTTTTAATGGTCTAATTACCATATAAAGACCTCCAATTTAAATTTTGATAGCTATTTAATCCCTTTAGCTATTAGAACTTAACTTTTGCACTTTGTGCAATTTGGTCCTTTATCAAATTAAACATGTAATCGATAAAATTTATTTATGAAATTTTCACACAATATTATTATCATACTATAGATCATAAAATAGTATTAAAATAATTTTTTAATCATTTTTTTGGATTCGGATCTGTGGTCCGGAAATCATTGTTTCGATTTATCAAAAATAGACTATTACACTCTTGTTTTCTTGTCTTCTTGGTTTAATGAAGAGACATATTTGGCCATTTATTGGTACATGTAGAATCCTTTAAAAAGGCACTTGTTTGGGCTAAGAAGCACAAGACCTTAATGTTTACCTCCTCTTGAGAAAAGAATGCGTAGAAGGTCGCCTAAAAAAGGTGAAGTGACTCGAAAGCAAGAATAGAAGCAATCTACCAATTTTTGGTAGGTGTATGACATGTGGTTTTTGTCATTAAAAGGGGCACAACAAGATAGGCTGTCTAAAAAGATATAAAGATGTAAATTTACATATTTAAATGTATGCTTGATTTTTCCACCATAATGTAATATAGATTGCATTATACTTGTGTTTTAAGTTAATTTTATTGGTGTCTTCTTTTGCTACTGCCAATGCACCAAAAGCCAAAAATAAGAATAGTGAACGACTAATTATATCTACATCTCAATTTTTTGGAAGTTAAACTTCATGTATGCTATCATTCAATTTTGTGTTGACAACTAACATATTTGTGTTTTAACATTTTCAATATCAAAGTTAATAATCAAGAACACATATAGAACCTGATATTGGAATCACAATACTAAATGTAAGTAATTTTAAACTGCTAACATCAAGCTTTTACTATAAATTGTTGTTTAGTATTTATTTTGGAAAATTCTATTATTTTGGACTTTTAAATGTTTTTAGGGCTATTACATGCATAATTTTACTATTAAAAGTTACTTAGTGTTTATTTGAATAATATTGTTCTATGTGTTGGATATTATAATTTGTAACATTATAGAATATATTTGCTCATTACTTACATGTATCTCGTTTAATGAATGTATTTAGAGTAGATGTATCTCGCAGTAATGCATGTACTTAACTAGGATACATGAATGTGCTGAAACCAATAGTCAGTTACAACTACTATATAAATAGTTGTATGTGATGAAGCATGGTAAGAGAGAATGAAAGAGGACAAACTTAAATACAAAGTGAGTTCATTTATTTTCTAAAAGCTATTACTCTTCCACCTCATTCCAACAAAATGGTATCAAGAGCTTAGTTCGATAGTAAAAGAAGATGGCCAACACTGGAATGTTTCCATTTCAATTTCCTCATTTTAGAAAAGACAACTATGAAATTTGGTGCCTCCATATGAAAGCTCTACTTGACTCACAAGATGTTTCAGAGATCACACAAAATGGTTATGATTTTCCTCAAATGAGGCATCTTTGTCACAACAAGGTAGGGATGTCTTGGCGAGGACAAGGAAAAAAGATCAACAAGCCCTTACCCTCATCCATCAATGTTTGGATGAATTGATGTTTGTGATAGTGGTTAATGCTAACACCGAAAAGGAAGCATGGTAGATTTTGCAAATTTTTGTTCAAGGAGTTGACAAAGTGAAGAAGGTTTAACTCCAAGTTTTACAATGTGAGTTTGAAGATTTAAGAATGAAGGGATCTGAGTCAATTTTGAACTATTCTTCAAAGGTTTTGGCTATTGTTAACCAAATAAGGAGATATAGAGATACCTGAGAAGATGTTCACATTATTGAAAAGATCCTTCATTATTTGGTTCCAAAGTTTGATTATTTGGTTTATGTCATTGAGTTAAAAGATTTAGACTTTGTGACTATTGAACAAGTAATGGGTGAGTTACAAGCACAAGAAGACAAATTCAAGAGGAGACAAGACGAGTCCTTAGAACAAACTCTTAAAGCCAAGGTATCTTTGAAAGATTGTCGAGAAGAAAAGAGCCAAAGTGGTCGAGGCTGTGGGCATGGACGACGATGAGGTTATGGTCAAGGATGACGTAAAAGAGGTGATCGTGAAAATAGTAACAATGATAATAGGAGCCCATCAACTAGAAATCATAAAAGAGTGAGGGGAAAAAGAGGTAATTATCAAAGATCGAATGAAAGGAGATATGACAAGTCTAGTGTTGAATGTTACAATTGTCATAAATTTGGTCATTTTTCTTAGGAATGCCAAAATAATTCTAACAAAAATGAAGAAAAGGTTAATCTCATTAAAGATCAACAAGATGTGGAAGAGCCAACTTTATTGGTAGCACTAAAGAATGAAGAAAGCAATGACTCAAGAATCTGGTATCTTGATAATATAGGAAGCAATCATGTGCGTATGTAAAGTGGCCTTTGTGAAGCTTGATGAGAAGGTTAGAGGCAATGTTTCATTTGGAGACTCTTCGAAAGTTCAAATCCAAGGGAAATGTACCATTCTAATTTCTCTAAAGGATGGTGGTCATAGCCTTTTTGTCTATGTTTACTATATTCCCAAGTTAAAAAACAATATTTTCAATTTGGAACAACTCCTTGAAAAGGGTTATGAAATTCACATGAAAGATTGTTTCCTTTGGCTAAGAGATCAGTATGCCAACTTGGTTGCTAATGTAGCATCTCGTCTGAAAAGTCCTAATGATTGAGTTCTGTTTATCAAAGTATGGTGTTTAGATCAAGTTATGAGTGGGTAAGTTGTAACACCCCAAACCCGGCCCAAAATGCTACGGCCGAATTCGAATGCTACAAGGAAATATGGTTGAAAAAAATTTGATTCAATGGGTGAAAACACGTTTTGAATTCTTAAATATTTACTTAGTTTGTAAAAGAACTAAAAACTTTGAAGGTTGTGTGTAGTTTAAAACATTATACATTTGGAAATTTCAAAAGAAATCGAGTTATTTAAAATATTCAGGTTAAAACTCAAGTTTAATCTTTAAGTTGGAAATTGTTTCCAAAATCGTTCCCAATTTTTAATCGCTAATCTATCCAACTCACAATAAAGTAACAATCCCCAAATATTTAAGTGGCCTTATTACATCAAAAGGAAATTAACCCAAAAGTAACTAAGAATTTAAGTGCATAAAACATTAAAACAACTTCTGCATGGCCACCACGAATCTACTCCAGCCAGGTCCATGTATCACACATCACCAGCATTATTTAAGAAAATAAGGTGAGTCGAACAGACTCAATATGCGATTATTTCACATGTCTCCCAAATGGGCTTGGCCCAAACCACACAATCCACATACCACATATGATGATGCAAAAATGTTACCCAACCCATCCTAATA
This sequence comes from Gossypium rotundifolium, assembly GCA_025506655.1. Lineage (NCBI taxonomy): Eukaryota > Viridiplantae > Streptophyta > Magnoliopsida > Malvales > Malvaceae > Gossypium > Gossypium rotundifolium. Next base: position 65,148,576 of record CP106730.1, on the reverse strand, counting down.
TCCATCCTCTACACACCCCCGTATCCTGCCATTACACACCAGGGGATTACTAAATCGACCCTCCATCTGCTACACACCTCTTTGGCAGTCAAGCTGCTCAAAGCTAATATAACGTGGCCTAGCCACCGATCACCATGTAACCAAATATATCGTGGCCTATCCACCGCTCACCATGTGACCAAATATAACGTGGCCTAGCCACTGTTCACTATGTGACCAAATCTTGATATCTATGATTTGACCCATGGTTATCATCAAACCACAATGAAGCACAAAGCAAGCATCAATCCCTCGATGTGGCACATAGTCGTGATGTGGCACATAGCCAATCACCACCACTTACATAAATGTACACCCAGTCCTTCATTTCACATATACATCCCGATCCTATGCGTGTGTATCATGCTATAAAAATTATGACAGAATAATGCATGGACATATTAAGTAGACATACAACATGCTCGCAAATAACCACAGTAATTAACCACAACCACACCTTAGATAGAGTACTAACCTTGTTATCGAGATACCCCATTAAGGGTACAAATCCACTATAACCACTGTACCAGTTATCACACGCATAACACATATAATTAATTGACTAATCATAGAAACAGTGAATTAATCACACACTTGATAACCCGAAGCACTAGACTCTCGATGTTGACACTATCCCTAAGCGAAACTACCGCTATCTGTCTACGATCCTGCTCCAACGCTAGCCCACACCCCAGTGGCCAATCTCGAATCTCAGAAACTGAATGTTTCTTGAACTTAGGGGTAGGGACAACCCCTTCCTCCACTTGGCTGGTATTCGGCTCCATGAAACAAAATCTTGGTCAGAATACCCGGTTAAACTTTAAATCAAAACTCCAAACGAGACAACACTAAATCTAAATCGATTACTCTTATCGAAATAGATCCAAATCCCGAAGGCTCCTAGTTGATTATGAGAGTTGTCGAAATCCCTACATAACTTATGGTAGATTCGATTATAACATTAAATCGATGAGAAGGAAGTGGCCTTCGGCCAAAGATTACGTCTTGCTTACCTTTACTGATCAAATCCCAGAAGATTCTTAGTCCCCTTCAACGCTAGCCTAATAGAGATCCCGAAATCAGCCCTTCCAAGATTCGACCACCCACACACAAACACACAGTTAGACATCTAACTTTCGGCAACCAAATGAGAAAGAAGAGAATTGAATAGAAGAAGCCCTTACCAACTATTAGATCCGAGGGAATAGAGTCTGACAGATTCGGCCTAGAGTAAAAGGTTTGAGAGATAGGAGAAGAATACGAAAAAGAAAGAGAAGAGATGCCTTAGAAGATTCGGCCAAGACTCAATGAGATAGAAGGGTTATTTGGCTTCTTATCAAATGAAAAGAAAAGAAAGGGGTGAAGGTTTATGGGTGTTTCGGCTATTTGAGAGAGAAAACTGAGAAGAGAAGAAGAAATTGTACAGGAAAGAAAAGATGCATGAATGGTCACTACCCTTTTCAGTTTTGATCTTAAGAAAGAAAAGTCAAAAAATGGTATTTCTTTGCTGACACTTGCAGCAAGACTTAGAGATGAAAGAAGAGAGAATCAACAAGTTACACTACCAAAGACTAAAACAAAAACCCACTCTAAGGAGTTCCGGCACCGCCATATCCCGCTACCACCAACCGAAATGCCACCCCCCAAAGCCCTATATTCGGCCAACTCTTCCTCTCTCACCCAAATCCTCTTCTTTTCTCCTATTTTTCCTCTTTACCTCTCATTCAAATGAGTTTGAGTTAATCAAGCTCCTACATCCTCTCTTAGCCACAAATTTAAGCTATTGACTCAATCTACACCTCATCCATGCAGAGTTTGCTTGTCGTCCAACTCTCCCACTCCCTTGATGCAAAAAGTAACCCCAAAATGCTTCCTCTGCACCTCAAACCTTGCCCCCACTATCTCCTTGAAGTGTCACTCCCCTATGCACTAAGTGGCGCCTCCCTTGCCACTCTACCACTTGATTCCTTGTGTCCTAGACTTCACACAAGAACTCTTAAGGCCTATCTCCCCTAGTTTCCCCTAAAGGCTCTAACCCAAGAAATTTGCCTAAGGTCCAAACTTAGCCTCAAGATTTCCCGAGACCCCCAAACACATACAAACATCATATAGAGCACACTACCACATACATGTAACTTAGAAAGAAATACAAGATCCCTAAACCCCATGTTATAGTTCTACCCCTCTTAAAAATAATTTTGGCCTCGAAATTACTTGGTCAAAATAAGTGAGGGTATTGATGTCGCATCACTTCTTTCGACTCCCATGAAGCTTCTTCCGAACCATGGTTATGCCACAATACTTTAACTAGAGGAACTGGTTTCTTTTGAAATACCTTCACATCTCGCTCCAGAATCTGAATCGGTTCTTCTTCGTAGGACAAATCTGGCCTCAACTCAACTTCCTCAACTGGCACTACATGAAATGGATCTGATCGATATCGACGTAAAATTGACTCGTGGAACACATTATGCATCTGCTTCAATTCTGACGGTAATTCCAAATGGTAAGCCACTGGCCCTACTCGCTTCACAACCCTATAAGGCCCTGTAAACCTGGGACTCAGTTTACCCTTGTGTCCAAATCTCATCACCTTCTTCCATGGTGAAACTTTCAGGAACACACTATCACCTACAACAAATTCTATCTCTTTCCGCTTAAGATCTGCATTCGACTTCTGTCTGTCAGATGCCTCTTTCAACCCTACTTGGATTACCTTAACCTTTTCCTCTGATCCTGCTGCTATCTCTGGACCCAAAACATGACGTTCACTTAATTACATCCCAACACGTGAGAGTCGACACTTTTGCCCATACATTGCTTCATCTGGTATCATCCGAATACTTGCTTGGTAACTGTTGTTGTATGTAAATTCCACCAAAGGCAAGAATTCTTTCTAGCTACCCCTGAAGTCGATAACGCAACCCCTCAACATATCTTCTAATACCTGAATCACCCTTTAGATTGGTCGTCTGACTGTGGATGAAATACCGTGCAAAAGTCTAACATGGTGCCCAAAGCATGATGCAACGCCCTCCAAAACCATGACGTAAATCTAGGATCCTATCCGATATGATCGACACCGGCACTCCATGTAGTCTCACAATTTCTGCTACATACAGCTTCACTAATCTTTGCAGAGAGTAATCAACCCGAACTGGTATGAAATGCGCAGACTTTTTCAATCGATCCACAACCACCCATACCAAGTCTTTCTTAGTAGGCGTAAGAGGAAGCCCACTCACGAAATCCATTGTGATCCTCTCCCACTTCCATTGCGAAATCTTCACTGGTTGCAACAACCCCGAAGATACTTAATGTTTAGCCTTGACCCGCTGACACGTCAAGCACTTCCCCAAAAATTCTGTAACTTCACGCTTCAATCCAGGCCACAAAAACTATTCCCGTAGATCCTTATACAACTTACTTCCTCCAGGATGCATAGCGTAAGGGCTACTATACGAATCCCGAAGAATCTTCTGCCTCAGTTCTACATCCTCCGGCATACACACCCTATCACGGAAACATAGGGTCCGTCATTGTTCACACTATAATCCTCTAACTCCCCACTCTGAACATGCTTGCTGAAGTCGAGTACTCAGAACCTCATCCACCAACTGTTTCTCTCTTTCCTGACTTAGCCACGTCGGCTTCACCTGCAGTTCGCTAACAAACTCCCATCGTCGTAGAGACTAAGATGTGCGAACATAGCCCTCAAATTCGACACCATTTTCTGACTTAATGCATCTACCACCACATTCGCTTTACCTGGGTGGTACTCAATCGAACAGTCGTAATCCTTTAATAGCTCCACCCATCTTCATTGTCTCAAGTTTAGCTCCTTCTGAGTCAATAGATACTTCAGGCTCTTGTGGTTCGTGTAGATCACTGACTTCTCTTCGTACAGATAGTGCTTCCACACTTTCAAAGAAAACTCTGCGCCAACTCCGGATCATCGTCGGGTAGTTAACTTCATGCGGTCTCATTTCACCGAGATGCATAAGCAACCACCTTCCCTTCTGCATCAGTACGCAACCTAATCCCGTGTGAGAAGCATCACAATACACCATAAAGTCTTTCCCCGCCATCGGCTGGATCAAAACTGGGGCTTCAGTCAAAACTCTCTTTAACTTCTCAAAAATCTCCTGCTGCTTATCTGACCATACAAAAGGTACCTCCTTCCTCAACAGCTTAGTTAAAGGTGCTACTATAGAAGAGAACCCTTCAACAAACCTCCTATAGTACCCTGCTAGCCCCAAGAAACTGTAAATTTCTACTACTGACTTAGGTGGTTTCCACCCCATTACTGCCTCAACCTTCTGGGGATCCACCCTTATTCCCTCCGCGGATACCATGTGACCCAAAAAAGCAACTTCACTCAACCAGAATTCGCACTTGCTAAACTTGGCATACAACTTCTTTTCCCTTAAAATTCGCAGCACCACCCGTAGATGTGCATCATGTTCTTCCTCCGACTTTGAATACGCCAGGATGTCGTCTATGAACACCATGATGAATTGATCCAAGTAAGGTTGGAAAACCTGATTCATCATGTCCATAAATGTAGCTGGTGCGTTAGTCAACTCGAATGGCATTATTAGGAATTCATAGTGCCCGTATCGAGTCTGAAACACCATCTTATGGATATCAACCTCTTTTACCTTAAGCTGGTGATATCCAGACCTCAAATCTATCTTTGAAAAGATCGCATCTCTTTTGAGCTGGTCAAACAAGTCGTCCATCCTCAGTAGCGGGTACTTGTTCTTGATCGTTAGTTTATTCAACTAGCGGTAATCTATGCACATACGCATAGACCCGTCCTTATTCTTCACGAACAACACCGGAACTCCCCACGGAGACACTCTGGGTAGAATAAACCCGCGATCTAGCAACTCTTGGATTCGGGCCTTCAGCTCAACCAACTCCTTTGGTGCCATCCTATAAGGCGCGATGGACACTGGCGCTGTTCTTGGGAACAGGTCAATTCCAAACTCCACCTCCTGATCCGGAGGTAACCCTAGGAGTTCCTCTGAAAAAACATCCACAAATTCCTTGGCTGTCCTAACCTCCCCCACAGCTGCCTCCTTAGCATCCAAGGCACTAACCAATATCAGAAAAGCTGAGCACCCATTCTTCACCATCTTCACCGCCTTAAGAGCAGACACTACGTTAGACAGGTAGTCTCTCCTCTCACCTATCACTGTAACCTCATAATTCTTATGAGTCCTTATTGACATGCGCTTAGCAGCACAGTCCAGATTCGCACGGTATCTTACTAATCAATCCATCCCAAGGATCAGGTCAAATTCCTTGAACGGTAGCTCCATCAAGTCAGCTGGGAATACCACCCCTTGAACCTTTAAAGGCACGTCTCTAAAGAGTTTATCTACTACCACAAATTTCCCTAAAGGACTAAGTATAGTCATCTTCCTAGAGATAGTCTCAGAGTTCACATTCAAGGTTTCAAACACCATGCTAGTAATATACGAATGCGTTGACCCAGCATCAATTAAAGCAGTAAAGGGAATCCCATAAATAAGGAATGTACCCGTGATAACATCTGGTGTGTCCCCCTTCCTCACGATGCCTGGCTACATACACTAACCCTGATTGTCTTACATCTGAGCTCCCAGCACCTCTGCCTGGTGCTCTACAACCTCAGCTAAAACCATTCCCTCCACGATTCGGACCACGACCTCTTGACACCTGTGAACCACCCCTTCCTGCTGCACATACCCTTGACCAACTGACTGAGCCCTATTCGCATTTTGAGGACAATTCCTCACAAAGTGAGTCTTAGACCCACACATGAAACACTCTCTAATCTTTCCCCAGCACTCGCCTACATGCATCCTTCCATACTGAGCACATGGACGGACCTGATTCCCAACAGTGAGCATAATAAATGCAGAGTAGAATTATCCATCCTAGGCTTTTTCTAGAGACCCCCTAAAGACCCTGATGATCCAAAACCTCTCTTGTTCTGGCCTCTGTCTCTATCTCTATTCTATCTTTCAGCTCGCTTAACTTCTTCAGCGATCCGAGATTTCTCCACCAAAGTGGCAAAGTCCCTCTCACGCTGAGGAGCATCAACAACCATAGTTCATCTCGGAGCCCATCCTCTAACCTCACGCAGCACTCGTAATCAGTAGCAACAATCCCTTTAGCATACCAACTTAACCTCAAGAATTCTGCCTCATATTTCGCTACTGACTTACCCCTTTGCACTAGATTCAAGAACGCCTTCCTCTGTGTGTCCACGTAACTAGCTCAAATGTACTTCCCCTCAAACTTTACCTTGAAGTAACTCCAATCTACTCGATCCACTAGAGTACCCTCTTTGACGGTAAGCCACCACTGATAGGCCTCATCCCGTAGTAGAGATACAGCGCCCTTCAGCTTTTCCTCAGCAGTGCAGTCCAAATCATCCATGATCCTCTCGATTGCCTCTAACCAATACTCTGCCACATTTGGAGCCACCCCCAAGACACCTCTGAATATCTCAGCTCCATTCGCCCAAAGTCTCTAAGAAACACACTTCCTGGCCCCAGTACCCACATTTGCTCCCACAACTCTTTCCAAGACTTGCAGCATAGCCTGAGATACAGCGTCATCTCCACCCGTCTGATATTGAAACTCCGCTTCTATCGCGGGCAGTGTCGTTTCATTCCCCGATCCATGACCAGACCTAACTGGTTACAATATTTTCATTATGCCCCTACCATGTCCACGCGTACTACGATCTCGTCCCCTAGAAGCCATGTCTATCGTAGCGTTTTGATCTGTTTAAGAAATTTTATGCATCAACTTATTGTTCCACTGATTATCCATACGTAATTTTATGTAAAGGCATTTAATAGTAGTTCTTTCGGTCATTCAAAGTTTTTATCTTTAGTCCTCCACCCTATCTCAGAGAATCTCATTCACTCATCAACACTATCCACTACACACGTTCACCACCTTGAACATTTTTGTCCGTTCCCAACCTAGGGGTATTTTCGTAATTTATCCTATAAGGGTATTTTGGTAATTTTCCAAATCAGGGGTATCTTGTAATTTTGCAAAATAGGGGTATTTTGGTATTTTTGCAAGATAGGAATATTTTGGTATTTTTACATAATAGGGGTATTTTGGTAAAAATCGAGGGTAGTATGGTAATTTCATAAATTAGGGGTATTCTAGTAATTTTCCCAAATTAGGGTACTTCAGTAATTTTACAAATCGGGGTAATTTGATTGTTTTACAAAACTGGGTGTTTGGTCCCTTTCGGGTTTTATTTATAGATTTGGCCCGTTAACGAGTCCTTACGGTTAAGGTGAACAATCACTGTACACTAGGTAGGATTCCAGAAAAGAGGAGGTGAGTCGCTAGGACTGCTTAAATACCAAGCTCATTCGAAATCCATGCCTAGACATGCACATGCTTGTTACCACACCTGAACTCCATGACTTATTCCCGGGTTTGGTGAAATAAGTTAAGTCTTATGAATTTTAGTGTTGGAGTAAGCTAATCCTAAAGTTCAATAGTTCCTAACTTACTAATTTACGATCCCATATCACCCTTCACCGGAGACTCAGGTGCCATGCCAGAAAACCTGAACAGCTTATGAAAATACAAGTTTTAATAAAACCCACCTTCGAAAGACGTTTTGGGACCAAAAGCCCTCAAAGTTGATTTTTGAATCGGGCTCTGATTCCAAACTGTAACACCCCAAACCCGGCCCAAAATGCTACGACCAAATTTGAAATGCTACAAGGAAATATGGTTGAAAAGAATTTGATTCAATGGGTGAAAACACATTTTGAATTCTTAAATATTTACTTAGTTTATAAAAGAACAAAAAACTTTGAAGGTTGTGTGTAGTTTAAAACATTGTACGTTTGGAAATTTCAAGAGAAATCGAGTTATTTAAAATATTCAGGTTAAAACTCAAGTTTAATCTTTAAGTTGGAAATTGTTTCCAAAATCGTTCCCAGTTTTTAATCGATAATCTATCCAACTCACAATAAAGTAACAATCCCCAAATATTTAAGTGGCCTTATTACATCAAAAGGAAATTAACCCAAAAGTAACTAAGAATTTAAGTGCATAAAACATTAAAACAACTTCTGCATGGCCACCACGAATCCACTCCAGCCCGGTCCATGTATCACACATCACCTGTAATGTTTAAGAAAATAGGGTGATTCGAACAGACTCGTTGTACGATTATTTCACATGTTTCCCAAATGGGCTTGGCCCAAACCATACAATCCACATACCACACATGATGATGCAAAAATGTTACCCAACCCATCCTAATATCCATCCCCTACACACCCCCCGTATCTTGCCATTACACACCAGGGGATTACTAAATCGACCCTCCATCCGCTACACACCTCTTTGGCAGTCAAGCTGCTCAAAGTTAATATAACGTGGCCTAGCCACCGATCACCATGTGACCAAATATATCGTGGCCTAGCCATCGATCATCGTGTGACCAAATATATCATGGCCTAGCCACCGATCACTATATGACCAAATCTCGATATCCACGCTGTGACCCATGGTCATCATCAAACCATGATGAAGCATAAAGCAAGCATCAATCCCTCGATGTGGCACATAGATGACATCAAGTCGTGATGTGGCACATAGCCAATCACCACCACGTACATAAATGTACACCTGGTCCTTCATTTCACATATACATCCCGATCCCATACGTGTGCATCATGCTATAAAAATTATGACAGAATAATGCATGGACATATTAAGTAGACATACAACATGCTCGCAAATAACTACAGTAATTAACCACAACCACACCTTAGATAGAGTACTAACCTGGTTACCGAGATACCCCATTAAGGGTACAAATCCACTATAACCACTGTACCAGTTTTCACATGCATAACATATTTAATTAATTGACTAATCATAGAAACAGTGAATTAATCACACACCTGATAACCCGAAGCACTAGATTCTCGATGTCGACACTGTGCCTAAATGAAACTACGACTATCTATCTACGATCCTGCTTTGATGCTAGCCCACACCCCGGTGGCCAATCTTGAATCGCAGAAATCGAATGTTTCTTGAACTTAGGGGTAAGGACAACCCCTTCCTCCACTTGGCTGGTATTCGGCTCCATGAAACAAAATCTTGGTCAGAAGACCCGGTTAAACTTTAAATCAAAACTCCAAACGAGACAACACTAAATCTAATCGATTACTCTTACCGAAATAGATCCAAATCCCGAAGGCTCCTACTTGATTATGAGAGTTGTCGAAATCCCTATATAACTTATGTTAGATTCGATTCTAACATTAAATCGATGAGAAGAAAGCGGCCTTCGGCCAAAGGTTGTATGTTGCTTACCTTTACTAACCAAATCCTAGAAGATTCTTAGTCCCCTTCAACGCTAACCTAAAAGAGATCCCGAAATCAGCCCTTCCAAGATTCGGTGACCCAAACACAAACACACAGTTAGGCATCTAACTTTCGGCAACCAAAAGAGAAAGAAGAGAATTGAATAGAAGAAACCCTTACCAACTATTAGATCCGATGGAATAGAGTCTGATAGATTCGGCCTAGAGTAAAAGGTTTGAGAGATAGGAGAAGAATATGAAAAAGAAAGAGAAGAGATGCCTTAGAAGATTCAGCCAAGACTCAATGAGATAGAAGGGTTATTTGGCTTCTTAGCAAATGAAAAGAGAAGAAAAGGGTGAAGGTTTATGGGTGTTTCGGCTATTTGAGAGAGAAAATTGAGAAGAGAAGAAGAAATTGTAAAGGAAAGAAAAGATGCACGAATGGTACTACCCCTTTCGGTTTTGATCTTAAGAAAGAAAAGTCAGAAAATGCTATTTCCTTGCTGACACTTGCGGCAAGACTTAGAGATGAAAGAAGAGAGAATCAACAAGTTACACTACCAAAGACTAAAACAAAAACCCACTCTAAGGAGTTTCAGCACCCCCATATCCCACTACCACCAACCTAAATGCCACCCCCCAAAGCCCCATATTTGGCCAACTCTTTCTCTCTCACCCAAATCCCCTTCTTTTCTCATATTTTTCCTCTTCACCTCTCATTCAAATGAGTTTGAGTGAATCAAACTCCTACCTCCTCTATTAGCCACAAATTTAAGCTATTGACTCAATCCACACCTCATCCATGCAGAGTTTGCTTGCCGTCCAACTCTCCCACTCCCTTGACGCAAAAAGCAACCCCAAAATACTTCCTTTACAGCTCGAACCTTGCCCCCACTAGCTCCTTGAAGCATCACTCCCCTATGCACTAAGTGGCACCTCCCTTGCTGCTCTACCACTTGATTCCTTGTGTCCTAGACTTCACACAAGAACTCTTAAGGCCTATCTCCCCCTAGTTTCCCCTAAAGGCTCTAACCCAAGAAATTTGCCTAACGTCCAAACTTAGCCTCAAGATTTCTCGAGACCCCCAAACACATACAAATAGCATATAGAGCACGCTACCACATACATGTAACTTAGAAAGAAATACAAGATCCCTAAACCCCGATGTTACATAAGTGGAAACACAAAATATACACACTTTTTCATACCCTTTTTAACTTAAATTCATGCAGTTTTGATAAAATTCTTATCGAAAAATAATTAATTTTTATAAAATAATTAAATTGCACTTAAATTATGAAAATGTTGAATTTTAATTAATTTTATAATTAATTTTTATTATTTTTTGATAGATTTACAAAAAAATGACTCGGCAGACATTACTAGAAGTTCAAAATCGAGAAGCAATTTGAAGTATCAAGGTGAATTAATTTTTAGCCTAATTCGGTTCAATTATGTGTATTACATGATATAATTAATTTATATCCAATTTAATTTGGATTAAATAAATTATTATTAATTAATTATGAAAAAATGGTTCAGTTGAGTCGAACCAAGTGAACGAACTGACCAAGAAGTTGACAACCCAAAACCATCCATATGTTGACCCAAATCAGCTTATTGGCTGATTATTTATCTTGAAAAGAGGCCCTTGAAGATTTTTTCAAGTTGCAAACAAACCCCTCCACAATTGGTAGCTTTATAGATTTGCCCCAAGCCTAAATTAGCAACGTTGAAACTATCAACCTTGCCACATGTGTGGCTAGGCAAGGGAGGGCTCTTTGGCTGATAATTTTAGCTATTTTTATCAGCCCTCTTCAGCTATAAAAACCCCCTTAGGCTGGTCATTTGAAACACATCTCAAGCATTCACATCTCTTCTCTTCTCTCTCAACTTTCTCTCTTTATTTCCCATCCATTTTCCTTTGTCCTCTTGCCTATTTCACCTCTTGAAAAAGAGTCATTCATCCATCATTTGGAGCAGCACTCAAGATTTCATAGAAGCCTCGGTTCGACAAGAATAAGTGAAGAAGGAAGAGTGGAGCAAACCAGTCAAGCCACGGAGAAACACCGGATTTGCTTCTTATTCCCTATCCTTTTTAATTATGTTGTTGTTATGATGAACATGTCTTTGAATATTTGTGATGTTGATATGTTTAATTTAATTGATATGGCTTAAATTTAATTCGTGTTCGGTTGATTGCATTTCATCTACTTTATTTATTAAAATTGTGTTTGTGTTGTTATAGGCCTCGGTAAGATGTTTGATGAAGTAAATCCATGACTAAGTTATTCTTGCATTACAATTGTAAGGTAACTAATGAATTGATTATTAAAACAAATTGAAATTGTAATTAATTGACACGATACTTAATCTGTGCATGTTTAATCATCTAAGGTAGCTGAGGGTTAAATTAGCAATGGTATCGAGAGATACACTTGCTTTGCATAACTTGCAAGATTATTGTGATTAAACTATTTCAAGGTAGGAATACATTGTTACCTCACTTAATCTTTTATGTGCTTATGAGATTGAATTAATTGTTTGAATTGACATAGGGATATGTACAAGAGATTATTTTGATTTCATAATTATGTATGTGCATTAATATATTTGTCTACTAAAATTTGTTTAATTAGTTGAATTGACATAGAGATATAGTCAAGAGATAAATGGATTTTGGTAGGTAAGTATGTTCATGAGTTAGCAAATTACCAAGTTGTCGTGAATTTATTCTTAACAACATAAACATGATTTTAATAATTCTAAGTTAAGAAATGTAATTAAACTAACACAATTATGTCATCTTGATTAAAATCAACTTTTGGAATCGTACATTAGAACTTTATTTTATTTTATTTATTTTACTTTGTTTTCTAGTTTTTAATGATTTCTCAAATCAAAATATTTTTCTTCACCAAAGAGTTTTAAACTGCATTCATAAATAATTCTTTTCACAGTCCCTATGGGTATGATAACTCAACATTTACTTGTCATTTTATTACTTGTTGCGATTGTGTAGACTTGCACATTTCCATTGTTCCAAGTTTTTGGCGCCATTGCTGGGGACTATTTTAAAAATTCATTATTTGTGAATTTGTTAGTTTTGCATTTTGGATTATTTTTCTGTTCAGTTTTAACTTAATTAATTTTTCTGTGATTATTTCAGGTGTTTATGAGTATTGACCGGATTATTGTTTTACTCCCTATAGACCCTGAGATTGAACGAACTTTTTGACAGCAAAGAAGACAAGCAAGTCAGAGAAGGATCAAAGAGATGAACTTCGAAAATTTGAATCAAGGAAATGGAGTAGACTCTGCTCAAAATCCTATCCTTATTGCTGATGATATGGATAAAGCTTTAAGACAGTATGCCATGCTAGTGTTTAATGATCTTAATCTGGGTATTAGGAGACCTTAAATCGAGGCACAATAGTTCGACTGAAGCCAATCATGTTCTAGATGCTTCAGACTATGGGCCAATTCAGTGGAATGCCTACCGAAGATCCTCATCTTCACTTAAGACTGTTTATGGAGGTGAGTGACTCTTTCAATTTAGCTGGAGTACCCGAAGACGCATTAGGATTGAAGCTTTTCCCATATTTGCTAAGAGACAGAGCTCGAGCTTGGTTGAACTCATTACCACCAAATTCAATTTCCACATGGCAAGAGTTAGTAAAAATATTCCTCATGAAATATTTTCCCCTAGCAAGAATTCTAAGTTTAGGAATGAGATCACTACCTTCCGAAAAATGGATGATGAGTCCTTGTGTGAGGCATGGGAAAGATATAAAGAATTATTACGGAAGTGCCCTCGTCATGGAATCCGACATTGCATCTAATGTGAGACATTTTATAATGGTCTCAATGCTCACACGAGATGGTAGTGGACGCTTCTGCTAACGGTGGTCTCCTTTCTAAGTTTTATAATGAGGATTATGAAATCAGTGAAAGGATTGCCAGCAACAATTATCAATGGCCAAATAATCGAGCAGTGTCAGGAAGACGAGTTGCTGGAATACATGAAGTAGACGCTCTTACTTCACTTGCATATTAGGTATCATCAATATCCTCAATGTTAAAAAATCTTACTACTAATGGTTCTAATAGTTTTACAGCACAGCCACCAAATCAAGTTGAAAATGTAGTCTGTGTTTATTGTGGGGAAGGACATTTGTTCGAAGAATGTCCATCGAATCCAAAATTTGTGTATTACATGGGTAACCAGAACCAAAATCGAGGAAGGCAAAGACTGTAATCCCATTTCTATAACCCATCATGGCGAAACCACCTAAATTTTTCTTAGAGTAACCAAGGGCGGGAACCAGTAACAATTATGCCAAACCTAGACCGATCCAACCACTTGGTTTTTCCCAACAAGCTCAAAAACCAACCCAAGTTGAACTATCCAATAGCTTAGAGAATTTATTGAAGGCATACATGGAAAAGAATGATACCACTCTAAGGAATTTGGAGAATCAAGTAGGCCAGCTTGTAACTAAACTCAGGAACTAACCATAAGGTGCTTTACCTAGTGATATAGAGAATCCGAGGAATCCAGGTAAGGAGCATTGTAAAGCATTGACATTGAGGAGCGGAAAGACTTTAGAGCCCAATTTTGTCAAAGTTGAGAAGGAGCCAGCTGACGCTCAAGACTCAGAGGAAGTTCAATCGAGTGTTGAAATTCAAGTTTCACAAGAACCAGAATCTACAAAATCTGTAAGGTAACTTCATAACCAGCTAATTTTGATCAACTAACAACTCCTTTAGATGCAGAATTATCCAACAATATGAATAAACCAGTTCTACTAAAGAAACCTCCACCACCCTACCCTCAAAAACCTTAGAAGAAGAAGTAGGAAATTCAATTCAAGAAGTTCCTAGACGTACTCAAGCAACTTCATATCAACATCCCGTTGGTTGAAGCACTTGAACAAATGTCAAACTACATCAAATTCATGAAGGATATCCTGTAAAAAAAAAGCTTGGAGAATTTGAGACTGTAGCCTTGATAAAGGAATGCATTGCATATCTTCAAGACAAACTACCCCCAAAATTGAAGGATCCTGGATGTTTCACCACACCTTGCAACACTGGAGCAACATGTTGTGGTAAAGCACTATGTGACTTGGGTGCGTGCATCAACTTGATGTCCATGTCAATATTTAGGAAGTTGGGGATAGGTGAAGTTAGACCTACTACGGTTACACTTCAACTAGAAGATCGATCCTTCGTACATCCAGAAGGAAAAATCGAGTACGTATTGGTACATGTAAACAAATTTATTTTTCTTGGTGACTTTGTGGTTCTAGACTTTGAAGCAGACAAAGAAGTGCCAATCATCTTAGGAAGGCCTTTCCTAGCAACTAGAAGGACCTTTATTGATGTGCAGAAGGGCGAGCTTACAATGCATGTTTAGGATGATCAGGTAAGATTTAACGTTTTTAAGTCTATGCGATTTCCTAACACAATGTCTCCAATTTAGAGGATTTAATCATGGAGAAGGAACTCAACTATGTTTAGGATCCATTAGAACAAATTTTGACATCAGACCCTCAAAATGATTAAAGAAGGATGAGTACTTAGCTTTTCTAGAAGCTAATCAAAGGGGATTTAATCCGCAATCTCGTTTTGAATATTTGGAGTTAAAGAACAGGGACTATTCCCAACCAAAACCATCAATCGAAGAGCCACCTAAATTAGATCTAAAGGTACTTCCCTCACATTTAAGATATGCTTATTTAGATAAAGCTTCTACTATGCATGTGATTGTTTCAATAGAATTAACTATTGAGCAAGAAGAGAACTTATCTTAGTATTGAAACAATTCAAAAAGGCTATCGGATGGACCATAGCCAATATTTTCGGCATTTGTAATGACCTAATTTTGGGGCTAATCAAAATAGTGGTTTCAGAACCACTAATCCAAGGTCGAAGAAATTATTTTTAATATTAGTTTATGTGTTATAGCATGATTATATGATGCATGAAAATTTTGGTGAATTAATTTTAGTGATTTCTTGCTTAATTTCGAAAAAAGACTAAATCGCATAATTTGAGAAAGTTCTATTCTACAAGCTAAAGTTGTCAAATAGATATAGAACCTTAAATTGGAGGTCCTTAATATGCAATTAGGCCCTTAAGAGAGTGTTGGCCAGCCATAGGGGACAAGAAAATGCAAATTGGTCAAAGTTGGTGGAATTGGGTAACTTAATTGATGAAATAAAATAAAGAAAAAAAAAGATATCACATTTCATCTTCATCCTCTCCACCAAAAATATCGGCAAAATAGGGGTTTTGGAAGCTTGAAATTTTCAGCAACTTACAATCCTTGCAAGCAAGTGATTTTAATGGTCATTCTTGATAATTTTTGTACTTTTGGGACCCTTGTAGCATAATCTAGCTAATGAGGGGACTATTTTACACTATGGTTGAAAGTCTAGGGTTTTTCCATGAGAGCATTAGTGTTGTTTGCTGAATTTTATGGAAGAAAATGAATATTGGTTGTTAAATTAACAACTTTTGGGAAAGGGGTTTCCATGAAAACACCTAAAATGGGCCTTTTTGTAAAGGTTGTAAAATAGGTAGTAAATGTGTGAAATAATTGGATTTGTGAGTTACTATAAGTTTAAAATAGATTCGGATAGGCTTGGTTAATGAGGAAATTTGATGAAAATCATTTTACGAGCCTAGGGGTAAAATTGTAATTATGTGAAAGTCTAAGGGAAAAGCGGTAATTTTACCAAAGTAGGAATTTTGGAATGTCTTGATTTATGTAGTGATTAAATAAGTGAATTTTTCATTATAGATCAGGAAAAATGGAGTTCGGACCTAGACCTAGGAAAAACCAAGCTAGTAGACTAATTCAATCTAGTCGCCCACTTTTGGTATAACGAGGTAAGTTGTACGTAAATAATACAACTCTATTGTTATTATGCATTAAACAATTGATATTGCATAAAATGTTTGATTATTATTATGAATATGCATGACAAAATTTGATGTTGTATACACATGGTTGAACCTTAGGAATAGATTGGATATCCAAGCCATGACAATTGGTTGATATGTGTGCTAGTGTAAGACCATGTTTGGGACATGGCATCGACCACATTATGAGATCCAATGTAAGACCATGTCTAGGACATGGCATCGGCATTTTACCTTTTGTGTGAGGCTTGTCGGGTATCCATTGGTATTCTAACTGGTTCAACGGGTAATTTAAAGTTTGTGTCAAAACTGAGAAGAGTTACAACTATGTTGTAAATGATACAGGTACCTACATGAAATTTATGAGAAATGAGCTCGATTTATGATGTATGATTAGTAAGGAAGAAAATGAGTAAGTTATGCCTTTAATCATTCGAGAATTATGTGTAAGTTTATAATATGTTATGAGTATATAATGCATGGTAATTGTTGTTAATTATTTACATGCGACTTACTAAGCTTTATGCTTACTCCATTTTCTTTCTATTTTCTTATAGTATTGCCAAGCTAGTTCGAGGATCAAAGGATATCGGAGACTCAATCACACTATCAATCTGAACATTTGGTGTAGTTAGATTTATCATTTTGAGTATGGCATGTATAGGGACTTGGTCTTTTGCCTAGTGCCATATTGTTTTGGCCAAATGTGTTAGCTTGTCTTGAAGATTGATTCATTTTGTATAAGGCCACGGATGATGGCTAATATTTATTATTGATATATGAAAATGATGATGTTTTCATGAATGTGCAAATTGCATGGTTGAGTATTTGGTATATTAATGCATGAATGAGTAGGTTATTTGATGTGGCTTATGTTGGTGCAAGTAAGGGTGGCAGAAAGGGCTTGGTAAATAGCCTTATTTTTGTCCACACGAGTAGACACACGGCGTGTGTCTAGGCCGTGTGTGACACACGATCTGCCCCATGGGTGTGTAGTTTGTCCGTGTGTTCCTTTGCGCCCTAAGTTGGTAAAAAAGAATGCACAGTACTAACCACACGGGCTGAGACACGGTCGTGTGTCTCAACCGTGTGGAAAACACGGCCATAGGACATGGGCATGTGCCCAGGCCGTGTGAAGTCTACACTTGAATTTAGGAATTTAATTTGCCACATGGCCTAAGAACACGGGCGTGTACCTTGGCTGTGTGACCTTCTTGGGTTGATGACGTCAAAAATAGAATGTCAAGGTTTTTGCACATAGGCCGAGACACGGGCGTGTCATGGCCGTGTGATGGACACGAACCATGGACACGGGCGTATGCTAGGCTGTGTGAAAACCCCTGTAGGTTCGAATTAATAAATAAATCCATACGGCTTGGGACATGGACATGTGTGACCACACGATTTGCCCACATTGGCGTGTCTCTTGTCCCAGAGGCGTGTGCATCTATTTTTAGTGACATTTTCCAAAGTTTTCTAAAAACTCGATTTGATCTCGAAACATTTCTAAATTTTTTGGGCCTCGTAGGCCTATATTAAGGACGTTGAGAGAAAGTTTGAAAAGTTTTTAATTTGAACAAACTTTTATGACTTGGAAATGTATGCTCGTATGTGTTTAAGAAAGATAACGCCTCGTACTCTGTACCGGCATCGGTTACGGGTAAGGGGTGTTACATTTAGTAGTATCAAAGCTATGGTTTAGTCAATTCTCGGACTAACCTAGTATGTGTACGAGTCTAGCTATACATGCCATATATGAATTATGATTGTGTGACGACTCCTGACAATTTAAAATGTGATTTATATAGTAAATGGATCCTGATAGAGAGTAGTGGCGGATGATGTTGAAAGTAATGTGCCAGCTCCCGCAGAAGGGACCGCGCCAGTCGAAAGTGGGCCTATGATAGTGTGTCAGGGCGAAGGGGCTAGAGAAGCCTTCCTCCATTTAATGAATGTTTGGTATTTAGAGTTTGTTCGTGAAAACCCAAATGTTCCACCCCTTCAATTCCCTAGTCTGCCCCTGTAGCTCCCCAAGTGGTGGAGATGGTTAGAAGGGAAAAACTTCTGGTAGACAAAATTCGAAAGCAAGAGGTTGAGGAATTTAGATCGAATATAGATGATGACCCAGAATAGAGCAGAATTCTAGCTAGAAAATACCATTAGGGTATTCGATGAGTTGTTTTGCACACCTGAGGAGTGCAAGAAGTGTGTTGTGTCACTCCTGCGAGACTCGGCCTACCAATAGTGGAACACTCTTGTGTCGGTTGTACCAAGGGAAACGATAACTTGGGAATTCCTTTAGGAAGAGTTTCGTAAAAAGTATATTAGCCAGAGGTTTATATACCAAAAAAGGAAAGAATTCCTTGAGCTAAAATAAGGTCGAATAACAGTAACAGAATACGAGCATGAGTTCATGAGACTCAAGAAATACGCTAGAGAGTGCGTAGCTACCAAAGCCATCATGTGTAAGAGGTTTGAGAACGGTTTAAATGAGGACATCGATTATTTGTTGGTTTTCTAGAACTGAAGGAATTTGTTGTACTAGTAGAGAGAGCTCGCAAGGCCGAGAAATTGGCCAAAGAGAAAAGGAAAGATGATATTGAGTCTCGTGACTCAAAGAAAAGATAATTGGGGAAATCATTTTAATCCTCATCTAAGAAATCAAGAGGATTCACTACTCGATCAAATGCTTTAGTGGGATTCTTGAGTAGAAATAGGAGTAAGCAGTACTCGACGTCTAAAGCTCAAACAACTTCTATTGCGAGTGTTGGTAGTGCTCGACCAAATAAATCGAGTGTTCACAGTGCGGTAGATGACATTTTGGTAAGTGTTGAGGAAATGATAAAGGCTATTTCAAGTACGATTCACTAGACCACTTTATTCGAAACTGTCCTGATATGGAAGAGAAAGACAGAAAGTAAGAAGTGCGAGCGAGTAATGCACCTTCAATGGGTAGACCACAAAAGAACCCTGGAAGTAGGGCTAGCAGTAGAGGTGCGCCTAGAGATTCTACCGTGAGATTCAAGGGCCGAACGCCTGTAAGAACTTATACCATTCGTGCTCGCGAAGAGGCATCGTCATCAGATGTGATTATTTGTACTCTTCCTCTTCATGATATCTCTATTGTTGCTTTGATTGATCCGGGGTCTACCCATTCCTATATTTGTATGAAATTGGTGTCTAGCATGAATATGATTGTTGAGTATATAGAATTTGTGATAAAAGTGTCAAACCCGTTAGGCAAGCATGTGATAGTTGACAAAGTGTGTAGAAACTGTCATTTGATGATTGAAGGGCATTATTTTTCGGCTAACCTCATGCTACTACCATTTGATGAATTTGACCTAATTCTTGGCATGGATTGGTTGACTGTTCATTACGTGTTAGTAAACTGTTGTAGTAAGTTTATTGAACTAAGATGTGAAAATAGGGATATTGTTTGGGTTGAATCAGGTGAACCAGATAGCTTACCTGTATTGATTTCTTCAATGACTGCTGATAAATACATGAGAAAAGGGTATGAGTCCTATTTTGCATTTGTGTTGAATACCCAAGAGTTGAAAGTGAAGATTGAGTCAGTGCTAGTGGTATGCGAGTATCCGGATGTGTTTTGAAGAGTTACCTGGGTTGCCTCCAACTAGGGAAGTTGAGTTTGGTTTTGAGTTGGTCCCTAGTCGACACCTATTTTGATTTCTTCATATAGGATGGCACCATTGGAGTTAAAAGAATTGAAGGATCGGTTACAAAAGTTGACGGATAAAGGTTTCGCAAGATTGAGTTATTCTTCGTGGGGTGCTCCGATACTTTTTGTTAAAAAGAAAGACGGGTCAATGAGATTATGTATAGGCTACCGATAGCTCAACAAGGTTACAGTTAAGAACAAGTATCCTTTGCCAAGGATCGACGATTTGTTTTACCAATTGAAGGGAGCCATAGTGTTTTCTAAGATAGACCTGAGGTCCGCTATTACCAGCTGAGAGTTAAGGATCAAGATGTATTGAAAACTGCATTTCGGACGAGGTATGGCCATTATGAGTTCCTTTTCATGCCCTTTGGCTTAACAAATGCTCCCGTCGTGTTTATGGATTTAATGAATCGTATTTTCCTATCGTACTTGGATAAGTTCATTGTTGTTTTTATCGATGATATATTAATTTATTCTCGTGATGAGAGTGAGCACGCGGAGCATTTGAGAATTGTTTTGCATACTTTAAGAGATAAGCAATTGTATGCTAAATTTAGCAAAAGTGAATTTTGGCTCCAAAACGTCGGATTCTTAGGACATATCGTGTCAGGTGATGGAATTAGAGTTGAACCGAGTAAGATATTGATTATCGTTGATTGGAAACCATCGAGGAATATGTCAGAGATTAGAAGCTTTTTGGGCTTAGCGGGATACTACAGACGGTTTGTTAAAGGATTCTCCATGATCACTACATCGATGATGAGGTTGCTACAGAAAGATGTTAAGTTTGAATGGACAATAAATGCCAATAGAATTTTGAGAAACTAAAAGCATTATTGACTGAAGCCCTAGTTTTAGTACAACCTAAACCGAGAAAAGAGTTTGTGGTTTATAGTGATGCATCATTGAATGGATTGGGTTGTGTACTTATGCAAGAGGGCAAGGTGATAGCATATGCCTCGAGAAAGTGAAGCCACATGAGAAAAACTATCTGACTCACAATTTTGAGCTGGTCGCCATAGTGTTCGCACTGAAGATTTGTAGACACCATTTGTATGGCGAGAAATGCCGAGTATTCACCGGCAATAAAAGTCTAAAGTATTTGATGACTAAAAAGGAGTTAAACCTATAGTGGCAGAGATGGTTAGAACTGATAAAGGATCATGAGTTGATAATTGACTATCACCCTAGAAAGGTGAATGTGGTCGCCGATGCTTTGAGTAGGAAGTCATTGTTTTCTTTGAGGGCTATGAATACCCATTTGTCTGTGACTGATGATGGTTCAGTCATAGTTGAGTTAAGAGCTACAATGATGTTTTTACGAGATATTTGTAAAGCTTAGAAGAATGATAAAGAGTTGCAAGCTAAGATAACTCAGTGCGAAATGGGTGTAGAATCAAAATTTTGGATTGGTTCAAATGGTTGTTTAATGTTTCAAGACAAAATTTGTCTACCCAAAAACGAAGAGCTTATTTAGAAGATTTTGCATGAGGCACATAGCAGTTGTATGTCTATCCATTCGGGTAGTGTGAAAATGTATAATGACTTGAAGAAAATACATTAGTGGTCGGGAATGAAAAGAGACATCTCAGAGTTTGTCTCTAAGTGTTTAATTTTTTAGCAAGTGAAAGCCGAACACCAAGTACCTTCGGGTTTACTTCAGCCCGTGATTGTTCCTGAGTGGAAATGGAACCGTATTACCATGGATTTTGTGCCTAGATTTTCGTTGACTCCAAAGAAGAAAGATATTGTATAGGTTGTGGTCGATAGGCTAACTAAGTTGGCTCATTTTATACCTGTGCATACCAATTATCCACTTGAGAAATTGGCTGATTTGTATGTTTCTACAATTTTGAGACTTCACGGGGTACCCTTATCGATCATTTCGGATAGAGATCCGAGGTTCACATATCGTTTTGGAAAAAGTTGCAAGAAGCGTTGGGGATGAAACTAAATTTTAGCATGGATTTCCATCCTCAAATCGATGGTCAGTCGAAGAGAGTAATTCAGATTCTTGAAGACATGTTGCGGTCTTGTGTCCTTGAATTCCAAGGCAGTTGGGAAAAGTATTTACCCCAGTAGAGTTTGCCTACAACAATAGTTATCAGTCCAGTTTGAAAATGGAGCCTTATGAGGCTTTGTCTGGGCGTAAATTCTGAACACCCTTGTATTGGACTGAACTCAGAGAAAATTAGATACACGAGGTTGACTTAGTCAGAGAAACAGAAGAGAAAGTAAAAGTAATTTGTGGTTGTTTGAAGGCGATCGGATAGACAAAAAACCTACACAGACTTGAAACGGAAAGAGATTGAGTTTCAAGTCAGTGATAAGGTATTTTTGAAAGTATACCCATGGAAGAAAGTCCTCAGGTTCAGTAGGAAAGGCAAATTAAGTCCACGATTTATTGGGCCATATGCGGTGAATGAGAAAATTGGACTGGTAGCATACCGATTAGCTTTACTGTCTGAGTTAGAGAAAATCCATAATGTTTTCCATCTGTCTATGTTGCACCGTTATCATTCTAATCCTTCACATGTGATTTCACCAACAGAGGTTGAAGTTCGACCTGATATGACCTATGGTGAAGAATCGATTAAGATGTTAGACCGAGAGGTCAAAAATTGAGGAATAAAAGTATAGCACTTGTGAAAGTACTATGGCATAAACATTGGGTTGAAGATGCCACATGGGAGCCCAAGGAGACTATGAGAGATCAATACCAAACCTTTTCACTAGTAAAATTTTTGGGGACGAAAATCCCTAATGGGGAGAATTGTAACGGCTCGATTTTGGGGCTTGTCAGAACAGTGGTTTCAGAACCACTAATCTGAGGCCAGAGAAATTATTTTTAATATTATTTTATGTGTTATAGCATGATTATATGAGTGCATGAAAATTTTGGTGAATTAATTTTAGTGATTTCTTGCTTAATTTTGAAAAAGGACTAAATTGCATAATTTGTAAAAGTTTTGTTCTACAAGATAAAGGTGTTAAATAGCTATAGAACCTTAAATTGGAGGTCCTTAATATGCATTTTGGTCCTTAAGAGAGTGTTGGATGGCCATAGGGACAAGAAAATGCAAATTGGTCAAAGTTGGTGGAATTAGGTGACTTAATTGATTAAATAAAATAACATAAAGGAAAAAAAAGATATCACCTTTCATCTTCATCATCTCCACCAAAAATATCGGCAAAATAGGGGTTTTGGAAGCTTGAAATTTTCAGCAACTTACAATCCTTGCAATTAAGTGATTTTAATGGTCATTCTTGATAATTTTTGTACTTTTGGGACCCTTGTAGCATAATCCAGCTAATGAGGGGACTATTTTACACTATGGTTGAAAATATAGGGTTTTTTATGAGAGCATTAGTGTTTTTTGCAGAATTTTTATGGAAGAAAATGAATCTTGGTTGTTAAATAAACAACTTTTGTGAAAGGGGTTTCCATGAAAACACCTAAAATGTACCTTTTTGTAAATATTGTAAAATAGGTAGTAAATGTGTAAAATAATTAGATTTGTGAGTTGCTATAAGTTTAAAATAGATTTGGATAGGCTTGGTTAATGAGGAAATTTGATGAAAATCATTTTACGAGCCTAGGGGAAAATCGTAATTATGTAAAAGTCTAAAGGCAAAACTGCATTCTAGGAGGAGAGTTAACATACCTGGTTGGCATTGGACGTACGAGTGCTCGGAGCGCGATTTAGCAGCTTCAGACTCCTATCAAGTATGTAACTCTCTCTACTCTAGTTGTAGAGCGGCAAATGCCAAAGTGCCGGTCACGGCAATAGTAGCCACACGAGCGTGCGAGCGCACGTGTGGGGCTTTGACGCGATAGTTGAGGCCATCAGTCGCATTCTTGTGGGTTGGGGCTGCTTGGGCCGCGATGGGCCGAAGTAGGCCCAATAGAATAAATTGTATGATGATGTAGTATATAGTGAACTAGACTAGATGGAACTTATATACGTGGCTAGATTTGTGTTAGGTGGGCCACACGAGCGTGTGGGCCCGAATAGGCCAAAATCGAGTTTTAGGCCCAACAGTTCGATAAAGATCAAAACTGGTAGTTGAGCCGCTCAAGGCGACACTGGGCCTTCGAAAAGGCCATTCCAGGTACGAAATTACGAAAATACCCTTAGTGGGTAAATTACGAAAATACCCCTGAAAGGTAAATTACGAAAATACCCTTGGTGGGTAAATTACGAAAATACCCTTGGTGGGTAAATTATGAAAATACCATTGGTGGGTAAATTACGAAAATACCCTTGGTAGGTAAAATTACGGTTATACCCTTAGAGGTTGATTAGCATGATTATGTTGTTTTATGTCGATTTGATTATGATGGTAATTCATGTTATACCTATATTTGATATATGTCTAGCATACATGACATACTGCATAGACGAATTATTATGTCATATTGCACGGGAATGATGAGAGGAGGGGGAAGATTGATATCTGTGACTTTGGGTCACCAGTGGTTTGGCACCACCAGTGGTTTGGTACCACATATATTTTTCGTGACTTTGGGTCACCAGAGGTTTGGCACCTCATAGCGACTCGTCTCAGTGGCTTAGCACCACAGTGGGTTGGCCCCACATTTGATAAAATGGGATTGTCGTTGGTGATTTGGTATCACAACGTAGGTTGGCCCCACATATGGATTATTCGTAACTTTGGGTCACCAGTGGTTTGGCACCACATCATTATTGATATCAGTGACTTTGGGTCACCAGTGGTTTGGCACCACCAGTGGTTTGGTACCACACGGGGTAAAATCGGGAGTTTCGGATGATTAGGTTTTGGGTTGCATGACATGCATATTTTCATATGAAATTGTGTAAGGGTTTAACAACCGTTGGATGGGGATTTACACACTGAGTCTCGATGACTCACCCCTTAGTTAAATTTTGCAGGTAATCATTAGATCGCGGGTTTAGGAGCTGAGGTGGACTCGTGGAGGCCATACATATGTTTACTCGTAAATTTATTTCTTTTATTTGGACTTATTTTTATTTGGGTTTTTGTTATGTAATAAGGCATTGGGTATTTTACTTGGTTTCAGCTTTCAATTTGGTTACTGCTTATTATTAAATGATCAATATGGGATTTTCCCAAAATGATAATAAACCGTTTCTTATTCAAAATTACTTAAACTCATTTTTTCACAACAACTATAAAGAACACGAACTTTTTAACGAACACACAATTTTTAGACATTTCTTTCATGTGACATGCCGATCCTTAAATAACGCTTAAATTTGGGTTTAGGTGTTACAATTTTAGTATCGAGCCAAGTTCAAAAACTCGGCTGTGGAATGGGTTCAAAAATGTTTTTCAAATTTTGGTTGAAATATGGTTTAGAAAAATATATATCTCTTTCACGGAAGTATGGCACTTCGAGTCTCCAAAGACCAATGCAAGACCGTAAGTTTCTGATACTTTTCTTTGTTATATGCTATATTTTGGGTATCTATTACATGTGTTTGGTTTGGATGTGATGTTCATACATAGAGTTGGGTGCATATGAAATATTCATCTGTTTTAATGGCTAGGTGTTTTTGAGTATGTATAGGAGTTTTAAATTCTAGTTAAAAAATATTAGTTTTATTAAGATCAGAGTGAGCAGCAAGAGCGTAGTGTGGTGGTTAGGATGTGTGACTGTTAGTTAGTTGGAAATTTTGAGGACGAAATTTCTTTAAGGAGGGTAGATTTGTAACATCCTGAAATTGGGCCTAATAGAATTGAGCCCAATAGGCCTTGAGTGTAGTAGCGTTTAAATTTTTTTTGAGAACAAGAGATCGGCTTAAATGCAAGTTAGACCAATTAGATAAGTGAGTTTGGAAGGTTAGGGGGCTTCTATGAAGTCCAAGGTTCAAGCTAGGCCTTAGGAAAAATTTTGGTTTTAGGTGAAAAAAACCCTGGAGGTTGGCGGGTAGGCCTTAAGAATAAAATGTAGAGGAAAATGACACAAGTGGAGTGTGTGGTGTAGTGGCAAAGTGATGCCACTTAAGGACAAGGGAATGACGCCACAAGGAAGGAAGGAGGTCCAAGGTTCTAGTTGTAGCGTTTGCATTCCTTTTAGATTATTTTTATTAAATGAATTTAGACCTTGGCCATAGGGTTATATTTAGTTGCGCATGGTTTAAGACACAAGGAGCTAGTTGGTAAAGTGGCTAGCAGCGTGGATTATATTTTAAGGGAGCCTGAGTTCGAATCTCGTGAGAAGCAAGGGAGTATTTATTTTGCGGATTGGACGGTAAGAGTTTCAGTTGAATTTAAACTCTACTGACGGAGGGATCCCACATCGAAAAGATACAAAGAAGGAAGGTGAAGAGCTAGCTATATAAAGAGCATTCTAAGAGTAGAGTTAACATACCTGGTTGGCATTGGACGTATGAGTGCTCGGAGCACGATTTAGTAGCTTCAGACTCCTATCAGGTGTGTAAATCTCTCTACTCTAGTTGTAGAGCGACAAATGCCGAAGTGCCGGTTACGACAATAGTAGCCACACGAGCGTGCGAGCGCACTTGTGGGGCTTCGATGCGATAGTTGAGGCCATCAGTAGTATTCTTGTGGGTTGGGGCTACTTGGGCCGCGATGGGTCGAAGTAGGCCCAATAAGCCCGTAGGCCCAATAGAATAAATTGTATGATGATGTAGTATATAGTGAACTAGACTAGGTGGAACTTATATACGTGGCTAGATTTGTGTTAGGTGGGCTACACGAGCGTGTGGGCCCAAATGGGCCAAAATCAGGTTTTAGGCCCAACAGTCCGGTAAAGATCGAAAATGGTAGTTGAGTCGCTCAAGGCGACACTAGGCCTTCGAAAAGGCCATTTCAGGTATGAAATTACGAAAATACCTTTAGTGGGTAAATTACCAAAATACCCCTAAAAGGTAAATTACGAAAATACCCTTGGTGGGTAAATTATGAAAATACCCTTAGTGGGTAAATTACGAAAATACCCTTGGTACGTAAAATTACGGTTATACCCTTAGAGGTTGATTAGCATGATTACGTTGTTTTATGTCTATCTGATTATGATGGTAATTCATGTTATACTTATATTTCATATATGTCTAGCATACATGACATACTGCATAGACGAATTATTATGTCATATTGCACGGGAATGATGAGAGGTGGGGGAAGATTGATATCTGTGACTTTGGGTCACCAGAGGTTTGGCATGTAACACCCTAAAAATCTGAGTATTTAAATTGCATGAATTGGTGTTGAGATTTTTTTTAGGAAAAATCTCTTATTTTTTATTTTAGTGCATATAGAAGTCCTAGAGAGGGTAAAGCATAATTTGAAGAAAGAATAAAATTTATTAATTGAGAATTTATTGAAGTGAAACAAAGGTGATTAAGACTTAAGCTAAATTATGTGCTAAGAGTGTCATAAAATGAGCATATGGCATGGTGGAGTTGGCGCATGGGTTCTAGTAAGAGGAAGAGGTTCAAATCCTTGTATAGCACCTAAATGAATTTTTGTTTTAATTTTCGCTCATAACTAAGAAGTGTCGGCAAGGATCATATAAGGAAGGTGTTGACCATGTTATTTTTGGTTAGTGTATCAATGGATTAAGGTAACAACTAACTTATGGCATGGAATCAAAGGTTTAAGGAAAGATAGGGGGAACATGAGGCACTTATCAAGGGAAAATTTGGAAAGAAATCATGGCCAATTGACCATGTGCTGGACGGCAACATTAGTTTAGGAAGGAGCCAAAATTTTGATAGTTTGGCTAAAAATCTCATTCTTTTCTCTTTGGGCATTCTTTACACATTGTGCAGATTTTCTTTGTTTTCTCCTCTCAAACTTTCATCTTGGCGAATAGGGCATTAGTAAAGCTCAAATTTTGTGACCATTTGGTTATTCCTTTTGCTTATCTCGTTAGCCAATTCTTTGTGCCTTTTCTTCTTGTCTTGAAATCATCCATACCAAAAGAATCATTTTTTTTCTTTCTTTTGCCATGGCCGAATATACCACCTAAAGTTCATTTTTTCTTTTCTTCTCTTCTCTTTGAAATCAAGCAACAACATCACCATTATCCTTTCGCTTTTATATTATTTCTTTTCAATCAAATTCTCTCCATCTTCACTCTCTTGGTGAATGCTATTGTGCCTATAAACCAAATATTTTTTTCTTCTTTTCCTTGATCATACATAGCGAACCCTTCATCATTTAGACACCATTCTCAATCCTTTCCTTTCGACCGTGGAAAATAGGTAAGGGTTCTTTTCCATTTTCGATTTATTAAGGTACTTTGGCCGAATAGTAATGGTGAATTGAAGGACTTTTTGGATTGATATAACGTTCATTCTAATAACGTCTCTTTCGTTATTATTTAGTGCAATAACGGAGATCGGAACTCAAGTGATCGGAGAATTGTAGAAACGTTGGAAACGTTTACTTTGGTAAGGAAATCAAATCTCTTTAAACCTCTAGTATTATTTGATATCATTTTAGATCTAACTAAATTCCATTGGATCTTGAAGATGCCAAAATAGGAAGAAAAGGCGGTGGTTAGTCACGTTAAGAGGCGGATCCGTAAATCCCCATTCAAACGAAGAGCGATTTCGGCAGTCCGGGATTTTCCACCGGGTTGCGGGCCATCTTCCGAAAGAAGTCCATTATTCGAAGTAGTACGAACTTCCGAACCGTTATACGTTGGTGGATTCTCGTGACTAGTGAATCAATAAACGAGGAAAAGCGAAAATCAAGTGATTCAAAATCAAGAGGGTAAGATTTTGGATCTATTATCGATTAAGATTATTTTTACGAATTAGTTGTCTAACGGGTCAAAATATGTTTTAGGTGCTTAGGAGCGAGAAGGATTAGTACTTTCGGTAACGAGGTGTGTAACTTCACACTCATTATTTTCTCGGTTGGATGTCAATTTCAGATGAAGTAAATCGTAAAACGGTTAGATCGGTAAAACGTAAATGTTGATATTTTGACGAAAATACGTAAAACGCCTAAATCGTAAAAATTACGAAAACGCCTCGAGAAAATTTTCGTTAATATGTAAGTTGTATGTTTAGTTAAATTGGGCCAAAATACTCTAGTTCGTTAAATTGGGCCAAAATACTCTAGTTCGTTAAATTGGGCCAAAATACTCTAGTTCGTTAAATTGGGCCAAAATACTCTAGTTCGTTAAATTGGGCCAAAATACTCTAGTTCGATAAATTGGGCCAAAAATACTCTAGTTCGTTAAAATTTAGCCAAAACACTCTAGTTCGGTAAATAGGCCAAAGCCCACTAAACTGCTAAATAGACAAATTGCTATAATTATGGGCCAAATGAAATGTTATTGATAAACCCATCATGTTATGTATTGTTAATAAATTTTATATTTTAAAGTACATGTATAATTGCATGGGTGGGATATATGAAGAGAAGAATGGCCAGTTGCCAAATATCTAGTTCGGTGGCTCTGCCACAATATCGCTTATTGCCTCTAGTTCGGTGGCTTTCGCCACAATATCGCTTATTGCCTCTAGTTCGTGGTTTCGCCACAATATCGACTTATTGCCTCTAGTTCGGTGGCTCTGTCACAATATCGGCCTATTGCCTCTAGTTCGGTGGCTATGCCACAATTATAAAAAGGCTTAATGCCTACGATTGGTGTGATGGCGGGGTGGGTTGACTTGATCCCCACAGGCGTGATGGTTGGTAAGGGGTGTTAGCGGATGGATATTAGGTATGGGTTAAATTTCATTTTACATGCATTATTAATTGTTTTAATTCATGATATATTGTTGAATTCTGAATTGGGCTCAAGCCCAGCATTATGTCCTGATAATCTGGCCCAATAATGGTGGTAGGTGAGTTACACACTGAGTTCTAAGTAACTCACCCCCTTTAAATTCTTTCCATCTCAGGTAATGGAAATTGATGTGGACTTGGGCCGAGGATGACTTCGTGGAGGCCATATCATTGCGAGAGGGTTATTTAAACTCTGAACTTTTAATAAATATTTTTTTTACTATTATGGATTATTGTAATAAGGGCCTCTATAAATAACTTATGGATTTTATGTGTGTTTGGGTTTTAAACTAAACTTTGGACTTTTTAATTAAGGGCTGTGATTTTATGATGCTTTATTAAAATAAATTTGGGTTTTCAAGTATATGGAATTCTCTTATAAATATTTTATTCAATTCATTAACAAACTATTTAAAAGTTTTGATAATACAATGATTTTCAACTAATGTTTTCAAATATTATCAAATTCAAATACTCCTCTATTTATTTTAAAACACTGAAATTTATATTGAAGTTTTCAACTTATTGCAAATTTAAAGATAACTCGATTCATGTGACAAACCAAATCTAGTCTCAACGCATAGACCGAGTTTGGGGTGTTACATTTAGTGGTATCGAGCCCGCCAAAAACTTCGGCGTGGTTTGGGTTCAAAAATAATTTCGATGAAATCATTCAAAAATCAAGATGGCACCACAAGCATCCCATGACAAGTCAAGTAAGTATTTGCTACTTAATGATTACTATGATATGATCATAGGAACACTCTAGAACTTCTAGTTTTAGACGTGAAAAGCTGAGAGATTGAGACTATAGGATATGTTGCGAAAAACAACTTTATATCTCAAATCTCATAAAATATCGTTAATAAACACCAAACAAAATTTCGATTCATAAAACTTGTAATCGATAAACGAACAAGCTATCATGAGCACTAGAGGACGTGGTCGTGGGCGCGTAGACGTGGCCGTGGTAGAGGCCGAGGTGCTACAACCAAGCACCAAATCATATGCAAGTGGGCGACTCGTCAATTGAAAGTGAGACCGGATCACGCGATCACATGGAAGAAGATCATGCATTGACTCAAGCAATGCTACGAGTCTTGGAAAGGGTCATTGAACTAGAATTGGGCCAACAACTCGTGGGTCAATTTCAGAGCGACTTAAGGCGAATAATGCGAAGTTTTCGAGGTGTCTCGTGTAGCTCCGAATGTGGCGAATCATCGCTCAAGTCCGTGGAACGGATTATGAATGATATGGAATGCACGTGAGCGAGCAAAACCGAGAGGAGTCAGTATCCTTATTGAGAGATGAGGCGACGGTGGTGGCTCACTGCTCGAGAAGGCAATCGCCGCATCGATTAACGGGAATTCTTTAAAGTCGCCTTCCAAGGAAAATACGTCGGAACGAGCTATGTAGACGTCAAGGAAGGAATTTCAATCTTGTCCAAGGAAGTAAGACCAGTGGCAAAGATATGAAGTCGAGTTTTACGTCCGAGCCGTTATGCCCGAAAAATTGTAGTAACAGATCATGAACGTTGTGTACGTTTCGAGGATGGACTTAATGATGAGCTGAGGGTTCTGATTGCTCCGCAACAAGTTAGAAATTTTTCCACTCGGTGGAGAAGGCCAAAATAGCCAAGAGGCTAAGAATTGAACGACGTAACCGAGAAAGATCCCAAACAAGAGAGAGACACAGCTGATCTGGTTCTTCCAAGAGATTTCGAAGAAACCCGGAATGATGAATCGGTTCAAGGCGTAACCCCTAGCAAATAATCGAAGTCGAGATTGCACCGAGTGTGGGAAGAGACATTTTGGGGAATGTTGAGGAAAATGGGCGATGTTACAAATGCGGTTCAATGGAACATCAAGACAAAAGTTGTCCTCGACGAATGGATACTACTCAAGAAGTCTCAGAATAATGATGCACAAATGGTCGAGGTAATCAGCAGACCACCGAGAGGACGTGGACCAGGTCGTGGTGGTAATGGGGCTGGTCGTGGTCAAGGTGCACCGGGTCGAGGCAATGGTAATAGAGGAAATACAGATGCAAGACAGCCTGGACTGGTCTATGCAATTAGACGCCGCGAGGACGGCAATGCACCGATGTGATAACCCAGACGTTCTTCATTTTGATGTACCTATTATTGCCTTAATAGATATTGGCTCTACTCATTCATATGTATCTAGTGCCATATCCGGAAATCAATTTAGAATCAAATTACGAAAATGAGATGATGAATCAGTCCTTTAGGACGGTTGGTGATGGTTAATAAAATATTTAAGGACGTGCCCTTAAAAATCCAAGAGGAAGTATTCTTAGCAAACTTGATGGAACTACCTTTCATGAGTTCGATCTCATTCAGGCATGGATTGGTGGTCAAACATCGGGCGAATTGGATTGTCTTTGAAAAACGAATGTCGAAGGACCTCGGATGATAAGGAAGTCATAATGATTGGTGAACGAAAGAACTATCGGCAAATGTGGTATCTGCATTAAAAGTCGAGAAGTTGGTGCGGAAAGGATATGGAGCATTCTAGCCTTTATCTGCTTTTGGATGCCAAAGAATTATCCGTGAATGATGTGAGGACGGTGAAGGAATTTCTGATGTATTTCGAAGAACTTCCCGGTATACCTCCAGATCGGAAGTAGAATTTGGTATTGAGCTTTGTTCGGGATGACTCCAAAGGTGTCCATTGCTCCCTATAGAATGGCAATCAAGGAGTTGGCGAGCTCAAAGCTCAAATTCAAGAATTGTCGGATCGGGATTCATTCGACCAAGTGTGTCTCCGTGGGGAGCACCAGTCTTGTTCGTCAAGAAGAAGGATGGATCGATGCGTATGTGCATTGACTACAGATAGTTGAATAAATTGACGATCAAGAATCGGTATCCTCTGCCGAGAATTGACGACTGCTTGATCAATTAAAAGGAGCTTCAGCTTTCTCAAAATTGATTTAAGGTCGGGTTATCACCAACTTAGGGTGAAAGAAGCGGACATTTATAAGACGGCATTTCGGACACGCTACGGACACTATGAGTTTGTAGTGATGCCGTTTGGATTAACCAATGCACCACCGTGCATTTATGGACATGATGAACCGAGTCTTTCAACCATATTTAGACCGGTTTGTGGTAGTGTTCATAGATGATATATTGGTTTATTCGAGAAATGAGGAGGAATATGACCAAAGATTTGCGGATAGTATTACAATTACTTCGTGATAAGCAATTGTATGCCAAATTTGGTAAATGCGAATTTTGTCTAAAGGAGGTGACTTTCCTTGGTCATGTAGTATCACCAAGGAATAAGGGTGGATCCTCGAAAAATTGAGGCTATTCGGATTGGAAACCACCATCATCGATGAGCTGAAATTTGAGTTTCTTGGTCCATTTGGATACTATAGACGTTTTGTAGAGGGTTTCGCTTGCTTCGCACCCTAACTAAATCTATGCGAAAGGGAGCTCCGTATATCCGGACCGAAAAAAGAAGAGAGTTTTGAGAAATTGAAGAAGATCCCGATAGAAGCTCCAGCTTTAATCCAACCCGAGGTTTGAAAAGAATTCACTGCTTATTGTGATCGCCTCACACGGTCTGGGTTGTGTATTGATGCAAATGGAAAAGTGGTGGCCTATGCTTCTCGTCAATTGAGACCACACAAGTAAACTACCCTACTCATGATTTGGAGTTAGTCGCCGTTGTCTTTGCTCTAAAGATTTGGAGGCACTATCTCTATGGTGAGAAGTCCATAATCTACACGGATCACAAAAGTCTTAAATACCTCCTTACCCGTAGGAATTGAATTTAAGACAAAGAAGATGGGTAGAATTGTTAAAGGATTACGATTTCTCCATCGAATACCATCTGGAAAGGCTAACGTGGTAGCCGACGCGTTAAGTCGTAAGGCGGATCGAATTAAGAGCTTTGTTTGCCCATTTGAGTGCAGATGAGGATGGCGCTTTGTTAGCGTAACTTGGTGAAACCTCCGTGGTGGAACAAATCAAGGAAAAATGACATCGATGAGAAGTTGGGACCTTTCTCGCGACAAGTTGAAAATGGTGAAATTGAGGATTTTGGAATAAACACGGAGGGTGTGTTGTGCTTTCGAGGAGAGTATGCATGCCTAAGGATCTAGATTTGAGGCAACTGATTCTACGGAGGCGATAGTAGCCCTTATACTATGCATCCGGAGGAAATAAGATGTATCGAGATCTCCGTGAACGATATTGGTGGCTGTGGTTGAAGCGTGAGATTACGAGTTTGTGGGAAAATGTTTGACTTGTCGACAAGTGAAGACAGAACATCAATTACCGTCCCGGATTGTTACAACCGATAAAGATTCCTCTTTGGAAATGGGAGCGGATAACTATGGATTTTGTTAGTGGGTTACCGTTAACACCTACTAAGAAAAATTCCGCTTGGGTAATTGTTGATCGGTTGACTGAGACCGCTCATTTCTTGCCGATTAATACGGATTATTCATTGCGTGTTGGCGAAACTTTACGATCCGAAATTGTGAGGTTGCATGGGTACCAGATTCATTATATCGGATAGGGACCCTAGGTTTACATCACGATTCGAAAGCTCGCATGAAGCCTTGGGGACGGTTGAATTTCAAGACGGCTTTTCATCCTCAATCGATGGTCACGGAGAGAGTAATTCGATATTGGAAGATATGTTAAGATGATGTGTAATCGACTTCGAGGGTAGTTGGGAGGATTATCTACCACCGCGTAATTTATGATAACAACGACTATCGCCTAGCATCCAGATGGCACCTTACGAGGCATTGTATGGTCGTAAGTGTCGCTCTCCTATTTGTTGGACCGAGTTGGGCGAAAGATGATGTTAGGTCCCGAGATGATATCCGAGATGAGGATAAGGTAAAAGTTATTCGAGCACGATTGAAAGAAGCCTCGATAGATGTAAGTCGCACGCAGATCCGAAGCGAAGGGACATCGAGTATAGTGTGGGGATCGGGTTTTCTTGAAGGTATCTCCTTGGAAAAGATCTTTAGATTCTAAGGAAGGGCAAGCTAAGTCCTAGATATATTGGACCTTATCGTAGTCTTTGAAGCGTGTTGGTCCAAAGGGCATATCGATTGAGTTACCTCCGGAGTTAGATCAAATTCACAATGTCTTTCATGTTTCCATGTTGAGGCGTTATAGATCGGATCCTTTGCACATTATACCGGTAGAAGAATTGAGTGAATTGATTTGTCCTTTGAAGAAGAACCGGTGGATATCCTAGAACGAGATGTCAAGGTATTAAGGAAGAAAACCGTGCCGTTGGTCAAAGTTCTATGGCGTAACCACGAGTGGAAGAAGCTACGTGGGAGCCAGAGGATGCAATTCGGCAACAATACCCTCACCTTTTTCAACCTGTAAATTTCGAGGATGAAATTTTCTTTAAGGAGGGTAGAGTTGTAACACCTAAAATCCGAGTATTTAAATTGCATGAATTGGTGTTTAGATTTTTTAGGAAAATCTCTTATTTTTATTTTAGTGCATATAGAAGTCCTAGAGAGGGTAAAGCATAATTTGAAGAAAGAATAAAATTTATTAATTGAGAATTTATTGAAGTGAAACAAAGGTGATTAAGACTTAAGCTAAATTATGTGCTAAGAGTGTCATAAAATGAGCATATGGCATGGTGGAGTTGGCGATGGGTTCTAGTAAGAGGGAAGAGGTTCAAATCCTTGTATAGCACCTAAATGAATTTTTGTTTTAATTTTCTGCTCATAACTAAGAAGTGTCGGCAAGGATCATATAAGGAAGGTGTTGACCATGTTATTTTTGGTTAGTGTATCAATGGATTAAGGTAACAACTAACTTATGGCATGGAATCAAAGGTTTAAGGAAAGATAGGGGAACATGAGGCACTTATCAAGGGAAAATTTGGAAAGAAATCATGGCCAATTGACCATGTGTTTGACGGCAACATTAGTTTAGGAAGGAGCCAAAATTTTGATAGTTTGGCTAAAAATCTCATTCTTTTCTCTTTGGGCATTCTTTACACATTGTGCAGATTTTTCTTTGTTTTCTCCTCTCAAACTTTCATCTTGGCGAATAGGGCATTAGTAAAGCTCAAATTTTGTGACCATTTGGTTATTCCTTTTGCTTATCTCGTTAGCCAATTCTTTGTGCCTTTTCTTCTTGCCAAAATCATCCATACCAAAAAGAATCATTTTTTTCTTTCTTTTACCATGGCGAATATACCAAAGACCTAAAGTTCATTTTTTTTTTCTTCTCTTCTCTTTGAAATCAAGCAACAACATCACCATTATCCTTTCGCTTTTATATTATTTCTTTTCAATCGAAATTCTCTCCATCTTCACTCTCTTGGCCGAATGCTATTGTGCCTATAAACCAAATATTTTTTTCTTCTTTTCCTTGATCAAAATAGCGAACCCTTCATCATTTAGACACCATTCTCAATCCTTTCCTTTCGACCATGGAAAATAGGTAAGGGTTCTTTTCCATTTTCGATTTATTAAGGTACTTTGGCGAATAGTAATGGTGAATTGAAGGACTTTTTGGATTGATATAACGCTCATTCTAATAACGCCTCTTTCGTTATTATTTAGTGCAATAACGAGATCGGAACTCAAGTGATCGGAGAATTGTAGAAACGTTGGAAACGTTTTACTTTGGTAAGGAAATCAAATCTCTTTAAACCTCTAGTATTATTTGATATCATTTTAGATCTAATTAAATTCCATTGGATCTTGAAGACTGTCAAAATAGGGAAGAAAAGGGCGGTGGTTAGTCACGTTAAGAGGGGCGGATCCGTAAATCCCCCATTCAAACGAAGAGCGATTTCGGCAGTCCGGGATTTTCCACCGGGTTGCGGGCCATCTTCCGAAAGAAGTCCATTATTCGAAGTAGTACGAACTTCCGAACCGTTATACGTTGGTGGATTCTCGGCGGCTAGTGAATCAATAAACGAGGAAAAGCCGAAAATCGAAGTGATTCAAAATCAAGAGGGTAAGATTTTGGATCTATTATCGATTAAGATTATTTTTACGAATTAGTTGTCTAACGGGTCAAAATATGTTTTAGGTGCCGAGGAGCGAGAAGGATTAGTACTTTCGGTAACGAGGTGTGTAACTTCACACTCATTATTTTCTCGGTTGGATGTCAATTTCGGTATGAAGTAAATTGTAAAAACGGTTAGATCGGTAAAAACGTAAATGTTGATATTTTGACGAAAATACGTAAAAACGTCTAAATCGTAAAAAATTACGAAAGCGCCCTCGAGAAAATTTTCGTTAATATGTAAGTTGTATGTTTCGTTAAATTGGGCCAAAATACTCTAGTTCGTTAAATTGGGCCAAAATACTCTAGTTCGTTAAATTGGGCCAAAATACTCTAGTTCGTTAAATTGGGCCAAAATACTCTAGTTCGATAAATTGGGCCAAAAATACTCTAGTTCGTTAAAATTTAGCCAAAACACTCTAGTTCGGTAAATGGGCCAAAGCCCACTAAACTGCTAAATAGACAAATTGCTATAATTATGGGCCAAATGAAATGTTATTGATAAACCCATCATGTTATGTATTGTTAATAAATTTTATATTTTAAAGTACATGTATAATTGCATGGGTGGGATATATGAAGAGAAGAATGGCCAGTTGCCAAATATCTAGTTCGGTGGTTTCGCCACAATATCGGCTTATTGCTCTAGTTCGGTGGTTTCGCCACAATATCGGCTTATTGCTTCTAGTTCGGTGGTTTCGCCACAATATCGCTTATTGCCTCTAGTTCGGTGGTTTCGCACAATATCGACCTATTGCCTCTAGTTGGTGGCTATGCCACAATTATAAAAAGGCTTAATGCCTACGATTGGTGTGATGGTGGGGTGGTTGACTTGATCCCCACAGCGTGATGGTTGGTACGGGGTGTTAGCGGATGGATATTAGGTATGGGTTGGGAATTTCATTTTACATGCATTATTAATTGTTTTAATTCATGATATATTGTTGAATTTCGAATTGGGCTCAAGCCCAAAGATTATGTCCTCGATAATCTGCCCAATAATGGTGGTAGGTGAGTTACACATCGAGTTCTAAGTAACTCACCCCTTTAAATTCTTTCCATCTCGTGTAATGGAAATTGATGTGGACTTGGGCCGAGGATGACTTCGTGGAGGCCATATCATGAGAGAGGGTTATTTAAACTCGAACTTTTAATAAATATTTTTTTACTATTATGGATTATTGTAATAAGGGCCTCTATAAATAACTTATGGATTTTATGTGTGTTTGGGTTTTAAACTAAACTTTGGACTTTTTAATTAAGGGTCGTGATTTTATGATGCTTTATTAAAATAAATTTGGGTTTTCAAGTATATGGAATTCTCTTATAAATATTTTATTCAATTCATTAACAAACTATTTAAAAGTTTTTGATAATACAATGATTTTCAACTAATGTTTTCAAATATTATCAAATTCAAATACTCTCTATTTATTTTAAAACCTGAAATTTATATTGAAGTTTTCAACTTATTGCAAATTTAAAGATAACTCGATTCATGTGACAAACCAAATCTAGTCTCAACGCATAGACCGGGTTTGGGGTGTTACATGGAACCTCATAGCGACTCGTCTTAGTGGCTTAGCACCACAGTGGGTTGGCCCCACATTTGATAAAACGGGATTGTCGCTAGTGATTTGGTCTCACAACGTGGGTTGGCCCCACATATGGATTATTCGTGACTTTGGGTCACCAAAGGTTTGGCACCACATCATTATTGATATCGGTGACTTTGGGTCACCAAAGGGTTTGGCACCACCGGGGTTTGGTACCACGTGGTAGAATCGGGAGTTTCGGATGGTTAGATTTTGGGTTGCATGGCATGCATATTTTCATATGAAATTGTGTAAGGGTTTAACACTTGTTGGATGGGGATTTACACACCGAGTCTCGATGACTCACCCCTTAGTTAAATTTTGCGTAATCATTAGATCGCTAATTTGGGAGCTGAGGTGGACTCGTGGAGGCCATACATATGTTTACTCAGAAATTCATTTCTTTTATTTGGACTTATTTTTATTTGGGTTTTGTTATGTAATAAGGCATTGGGTATTTTACTTGGTTTCACTTTCAATTTGGTTATCGCTATTATTAAATGATCAATATGGGATTTTCCTAAAATGATAATAAACCGTTTCTTATTCAAAATTACTTAAACTCGATTTTCACAACAACTATAAAGAACACGAACTTTTTAACGAATCTACGCTTTTAGACATTCCTTTCATGTGACATGCCAGATCCGGTCGTAACGTTTAGGCCGGGTTTGGGGTGTTACACCATACTTAAGATGTACATTGCCCTCAATGTACAAGGATAGATAATGATTAGTAAGAAAATCATAAGTTATGGAGAGAAGCGAAACTTCCTAAATTTTGGATGGAGTTAATGGAAAGAAACCATATAGGATTGGGGAGAGGTGAACATGGGGGAGCGCCTCGAACCGTTTGAAATTGAATCCTTGAAGCAGTCGGCCTAATCTTATTGTATCCTAAGCTAAATCTAAATGGCATGAAGAATAAAAAGAAAATAATAAAAATAGGAATAAGAATAAAAGTAAATAATGGAAAATAAAATAAGAAAGATAACGAGAAAAGGAAAGGGATAAGGGGATTTAAATAGAGATACAACCCATGCCCGTGTTCCTACCTGTGGTGTCCATACAACCACGACCATGACCGTATGTAAGGTCTGTGGGTATGGAAAACCTACGCTTAAACATGAAAAGAAATAAACTAAACTAATTAGTAGGGTTAGTGCTCGGGTTGCCTCCCGAGAAGCGCTCGTTTAAAGTCTTAAGCTAGATTTACCTCTCATTCGCATAATCATGGTGGTTTGAAGAGTTGAAAATCCTTTCTCATGCTATCATTATATAGTTCGAGTCGAGTGGAATTTACCTTAAAAGTTCGAATATGGGATTACTTACCTCAATTGTTCCATAAGGGAAGACATTAAGTACCTTAAAAGGGATCTCTTCGTTTGTCTTGAGGTCTAATATGGTAATTCGAGGGTCTGTTTTATCTAACAGTACTTGATCTCCTATTTTGAAGTGATTTGATGTTCCTATAAGCTCGCCTAGGGGTTTCTTCGGTTTCACTTTGTGTAGTTTTGATTTCTCCTTGAAATGTGATTTCCACTCGTCTAGTTTGTCGACATGAAGCCTTCGTTCTTTGTGAATTATTTCTTTATCGGTACAAGGTCTAAGATATGCCTCAATTATGTGATTTTGTGGTGCTTCCTGTAAAGAAAGTTTAACCAAATAATTATTAATAGAATTTACATTCTCACCTTTATCCCTCGATGTCCTGGCCAAGTCGAAAGCTTGAAGACTGATTGATTCGTCACCTACATGAAGTGTGAGTTCACTTGTACCAACATCAATTTTAGCTCTGGCAGTTGCTAAAAAGGGTCTTCCTAAAATTAAAGGGATACTATTGTCCTCATCCATGTCTAAAATGACAAAGTCTATTGGGAATATGAATTTATCAATTTTCACGAGTACATCTTCAATTATACCCCTAGGAATTCTAATAGTTTTATCAGCTAATTGAATACTCATCCTAGTTTGTTTAGGCTTCCCTAGACCTAGTTGTTTAAACATTTTATAAGGCATAACATTTATGCTTGCCCTTAAATCAACTAAAGCATTATCAACAGATAAACTACCAATTAAGCATGGACTTGTAAAACTCCCTGGATCTTTTAATTTTTGTGGTAGTCTGTTTTGCAACATTGCTGAGCACACTGCGTCCACATACGATTCCTCGTCTAACTTTCGCTTGTTTGTTAAAAGCTCTTTTAAAAATTTCCTTGAATCTGGCATCTACAAAAGAGCTTCAAGAAACAGTAAGTTAATATGTAATTTCTTTAAAAGTTTAAGAAATTTACCGAACTGTTCATCTGTATTGTCTTTCTTCATCGCATAGGGGTATAGTATTCAAGGTTGGTACTCTTTAATTACCGGTTTTGGTTTTTCTTGGCTTTCTTCAACTTTACCTTCACTTACCATAGGTTCTTGCCTTGGCTCAGATTCAGATTCCACTAACCCTTCACTGTCATGAGCTGTTATGGCTTGAAGTTGCTCCTTTGGGTTAGTGTCCATGTTACTTGGCAAGCTACCTTGTGGTTGTTTAGAGATCAACTTAGCGAGTTACCCTAACTGGTTCTCATCCCTTGAATCGATGCTTTTTGATTTTAAGTGTTGTTTCGATGTTTTGGAAATGTGTTTCTGACACCGCTATGAATTTTGTCAGCATCACCTCAAGGTTCGGCTTCTTTACCTATGGGTAGGGCTATTGCTAGAAGTTTGGAGGGGGTTGTTGTCTCTGATTTCCTTGACCACCCCATGAAAAATTGGGGTGGTTCCTCCAACCTGGATTATATGTATTACTATAAGGGTTACTTTGAGATTTAAAATTATTACCCATATAGTGAACTTGCTCGTTTTCAGCGCTTGGGTGGTAAGGTGGATATTCTGTATTGCTCATCCCTCCTCCATTCATATCGTACTGTATAGCTGATGTACCTGCGAAGAACCAATTTTTTTGGTTAAAAGTTCTACCTAGTTTGATAGCATGGTTACTATGTCGAGGTTGAAAACACTAGCAACTTTTGTTGGCCTTCTCCTCGTGACTTGCCACTGATAGTTATTCAGTGACACCTCTTCAATGAATTCACGGCTACCTCAGGTGTTTTGTTATTCAGTGTTCCACCGGTGGCTGAATCAATCAACTGCCTAGTTGAGGGGTTCATACCGTTGTAAAAAGTTTGGACCTATAGCCACAAGGGTAATCCATGGTGTGGGAACCTTCTCAATAGATCTTTGTATCTCTCACATGCATCGTATAGTGTATCTAAATCTATCTACACAAAAGAAGAGATATCATTCCTTAATTTGGCCGCCGGCGGAAAATATTTTAATAAAAATTTTTCAGTCATTTGTTCCCATGTAGTGATTGATCCTCGTGGAAGAGAATTCAACCACTATTTAGCTTTATTCCTCAAAGAAAAGGGAAATAACCGAAGATGGATGGCATCATTAGAAACGCCATTTATTATGAAAGTATCACAAAATTCTAAGAAATTCGCCAAGTGATTATTTGGATCTTTATCCTGCAAACCATCAAACTGAACAAATTGTTGTATCATCTGAATTGTGTTAGGTTTCAGTTCAAAATTATTTCCAGCAATAACAGGTCTAACAATACTTGACTCAGTTCCTGTTAAATTAGGTTTAGCATAATTATACATAGTTCGAGGAGCATGGTTTTTGTCCATCTCTTGAGGTAGCGAATTATTCTCAGCCATCTCTTCGGTAGTGTTAATTTAGTTCTCTTGCTCTTCTTATATTTGATGTAGGCTTCTCCTTATTTCTCTATAATTTTTGCGAATAGTACCTTCAATATCACTGTCGTAAATTACGGGTCCTGTTGGGTTTGTTCTAGTCATAAACTAGAGGTACCTGCTAGGAACAGGTAAAAAGGAAAAGAAAATTAGAAAAGTAAAAATAAAATTTAATTGAAAAAATAAAATATGGCTAAAGTAATAAAAATTTAGTGTTCTTAATATTTCAGTTCCCAGGCAACGGCGCCATAAACTTGATGGAGCCTAGAAACTAACTATCACCACGATTGAGGTAAGCGCACCTATTAAACAGTAGTATAGTTTAGTGGCAAGACCGGATTGTTGAACCCAAGGGAACCAAAAGTACTAATACTAACTTTCTTCTTATTATTTAGCCTAAGAATTAAGAGAATTATTATTTAATTTAAAATTAACTAACTACTAAGCTAAAGATGCTAAGACACAGAGAAGGAATTGGGGAAATACTTGTGGGAAAACCAATTGATTAAGACAGTACACGAGCAAGAATCCACCTAGACTTTATTTGTTATCTAACTCTGAACCAGACGATTTATCCACTTGACTTGATTTGTATAATTCCCTAATTTATATTAATATCTCTCTCGAGGCTACTAACGTCAAACCCTAGGTTGATTAGTTGAAATCTCTTTCTAATTAAAACCCATAGAATTGCATTGACTCGATCTATGGACTCCCATATTAGGTTTGACCCTAATCCGGTATATTTTCATCATCCTATCTCTAGGGTTGTGATCAACTCAGCTTAAATATGATAGATCTACTCTTAAACAGGGAATATTCCTCCTCTGCCTAATCTCATCAATACTAGAATCAATATACTAAAATATCAAAGCAAGAATTAATAACTCATAGTTAAGAACAAATGAAGTATTTATCATATAGTTTAGAA
This sequence comes from Gossypium rotundifolium, assembly GCA_025506655.1. NCBI lineage: Eukaryota > Viridiplantae > Streptophyta > Magnoliopsida > Malvales > Malvaceae > Gossypium > Gossypium rotundifolium. The sequence continues at coordinate 65,105,482 of CP106730.1, read as the reverse complement.
AACAATAACAAGATCCATCTTAGGTTTCATCCCACTCAGGTATTTGAGAGGTTTAGTTCATAATCATACAAGAATACATATCAGAAGAAAAATAACAAAACATAAAGAGAACCCTAAAACCCCTAAAGGAATTGAAGGAGAGATCTTTAGTCTTAAGTGTGATTCTAGCTTCTGGGATGGATCAACTGGATTTCTTCGAGTGAATCCCACAATTTGGCCTCTCTACTTGGCTTTTTGGCCTAGCTGAATGCCCCCTGAAGGCTGGCCTCTAGGGTGTTTATATAAGCATTTGGAATGCCTTTCTTTTCCTCTAAGTACCCTAATCCGAATGAAACTCTTCTTTGTTACGGCAGGGACACGCCTTGTTGCATGGCCGTGTGAATCGAATCCAGGTGGTGACCAGATCTGCTAATGAGGCACAACCGTGTGTCCCGAGCCCAACTATGTGGAATTTGTACTTTGGCCCATCTTCTCCATTTTTGACCTATTTCTCGTTCTTTTCATCCTCTGGTGCTCTCCTAAGTATAAAACATGAATTTAAAGGATTAGGAGCACCAAATTCCACAATTCAAGGAATAAATCATCCAAAAGTATGCTAAATGTATGTATATATTACAATTTATCAGGTTTAACGGGTAATTTAAAGTTTGTGTCAAAAGTGAGAAGAGTTACGACTATGTTGTAAGTGATACAGGTACCTACATGAAATTTATGAGAAATGAGCTCGATTTATGATGTATGATTACTAAGGATGAAAATGAGTAAGTTATGCCTTTAATCATTCGAGAATTATGTGCAAGTTTATAATATGCTATGAGTATATAATGCATGGTAATTGTTGTTAATTATTTACATGCGACTTACTAAGCTTTATGCTTACTCCCTTTTCTTTCCATTTTCTTATAGTATTGCCAAGCTAATTCAGGGATCAAAGGACACCGGAGGCTCGATCACAGTATCAATCTAAACATTTGGTATAGTTATATTTATCATTTTAAGTATGGCATGTATAGAGACTTAGTCTTTTATCTAGTGTCATATTGTTTTGGCCAAATGTGTTGGCTTGTCTTGAAGATTGATTCATTTTGTATAAGGCCATGGATGATGGATAATATTTATTATTGATATATGAAAATGATGATGTTTTCATGAATGTGTAAATTTCAAGATTGAGTATTTGGTATATTAATGCATGAATAAGTAGGTTATTTGATGTGGCTTATGTTGGCAGTGGCAGAAAGGGCTTGGTAAATAGCCTTGTTTTTGTCCACATGGGTAGACACACAGGCATGTGTCTAGGCTGTGTGTAACACACGGTCTTCCCCATGGGCGTGTAGTTTGGCAATGTGTCCCCTACACTCTAAGTTCAAGAAACAAGATGCCCAGTAGTAACCACATAATGAGAGACACTGCAGTGTCTCAATCAAGTGTGGAAGACATGACCATAGGACATGGGCATGTGCCCAGTGCCGTGAAGTCTGCACCTGAATTTAGGAATTTAATTCGCCTGTAATAGTCCAACTTCGACTCAATCGGAATAGTGGTTTTGGGACCACAAATCTGAGTCAAAAAAATATTTAAATATTATTATCTGTGTTTATATTGTTTGAATTTATATCTGTGAAATTTTCGTGATTTAATTTTATCGTTTGAGTGTCTGATTTAATAAAAGGACTTAATCATGTAAATGGTAAATGTTGCTAACTATTTGTTAAAGTGCTAAATTGCTTTGTTCTTTTAATAGGGGGTGTTTATGTTGCAATTTTACTATGACACATATTAGTGGATGGTTAGGTACATATATATATGATGTTATAAATGAATGAATAAAGGTTAATTTTGTAACTTTTGAAAATATGTTAATTAAATAAAAACATAAAATATAAAATACACGCATGTTCATCTTTGGAATAGCCGAAAATAGCTAAGGAAAGAAAAAGAAAAAGAAAGCCATATTCGGCCATATTTTAGCTCGATTAAGGTATGTAACTAGCTCGATTTTCGATAATTTTTATGTTTTTGTGATCGTTGCTTCGAGTACTACAAAGCCCATGTCTTAATTTTTGAATTTGATGATGATTTTGTGTTTTGCCATTGATGGTAGCTTGTGATTTTTGTTGTTTTATGATAAAATATTAAAGATATGTGATAGATTAAAATGTTTTGTATTGGAAATTTTGATGATTTTGAGTAATTAGGGCTAAATTGTAAAAATAAAAAATTAAGGGACTAAAATATGAATAAATGAAATAGATGGACTTGTATGATCATGGGTAAAATTCGGCCTAGGCATGGGATTATGAAATTTTGCATATTTTGTGTTTTATGTAATAGGGACTAAATTGTGAAAAGTGCAAAATGTCAGGAGTAAAATGGTAATTTTCCCATTTATGTGTTTTTAGATTAAATTGAATAAAATGGTGTTTAAATAAGTTTAATTTGAATATGTTTAGATCAAGAACCAAAGAAAATGGATTTGGATCAGGGGAAAACAAAAATAATCGAATAGTCATTTATTCCGTCTGTCGATATCCGAGGTAAGTTTATAATTTTAAATATATGTGAACTTTATATGCTGAATTGAATTTTATGAATGTATTTAAATGATGGCCGAATGTATATATGCTTTGAAGCAATGTTTATGAGATTGATTCGACCGAATTACGATGTTTGGAAGCCCCGTATGAACCTAAGGAATAGTTAGGATATATATGTCATGACATAGGATTTCGATATGTGTTCTCGTGTAAGACCACGTCTAGGATGTTGGCATCAATTTGTGTTTACATTTAAGATCATGTCTGGGACATTGGCATCTTATTTGATTCGTGTAAGATCCTGTCTGGGACAATGGCATCGATATGTGATATGTAAGATCACGTCTGGGACGTTGGCATTGTACGAGATGTTCGACTATCCGAGTATCCTTTTTAATTCTGAATGGTTCAACAGGCAATAATAAGTTAAGATCGAGTATAACACCGAGTTAGAAAAGCTCAGGTATGTACACATACTAAGTTATGAAAATAAGGTAAGTTGAATGTTTGAATTGATGATATAATGCTTTATGTTAATATGAACTATGTGCATATAGATGTGAATGAATGTATATTCGGCCTAAGGTTATAATTGTATTATAGAAAGTAAAGGTTAAACATACTAATGTTCAATTGATTATTTGGCCAAAGGAAAATTATTACAAGTTATATATGTTTTGATATATAAGTTGATAAGTTGGATTATATATAAAATTATGATGGCTTATTACTACTTGTTTAGCTTAAATTATGTAAATGATTAAATGTTTATTTGCTTATGACTTTCTAAGCTTTGATAGCTTACTGTGTGTATTTGCTTTCCATTTTACAGATTTTGGAAGTTGGTTACGAGCTCGGGGACCGTCAGAGAAGTCTATCACACTATTGACTCTTTTCGATATTTTGTTAAGTTTGAATTTGAACGTATGGTATGTATAGTCTAGTAATAATGTTTAATTTGGGATATGTAAATATGAGCCACGAGAAAATGGCTTATTTATTTTGTTAAGCTTAGTTTTTATGCTACTAATCAAATGTTAGATGTGTTTGGTTTTAGTGATTCGGTCATGGCTTATTTATATGTGAAATATGGTTCTATGCTTTATTAATAATATGGTAAATGTTTTGATATATATATATATATATATATATATTTGGTTATGGCATATAGGTATAGTGAATTTGATATACCTTGTTAATCATTGAAATTGATTATGGCTTAAGTTCATTTGGAAAATACTATTATGTATTTATATAAGTGTGATGTGTTTGGCTTATTTGTTAATGGATGTATATTTTAATTATATTTAATGCCTAATTGAAAACAACAAATATGTATTATAGGTATATGATATATTTAGTATATGAAAGAAAATGTAGTCTCAAAATTTGGTATAATTTGTCATTATTTGGTTTGATTGAAAATGACATGAATGGTCTTATAATTTGGTTAAGCAATGAAGTAAATAATGAATGCATTTTGACCTATGATATGTATTTATATTTTCTTTGGAATAACTATGCTCTGTCTTGGATTTCTAAATTTAGTATGATTTATTAAAGACCTATGTGTTAATGTATAATTTGCATTATGAGTTGAATTAAAGATGGTGTTAGGTAGGTGTAAATTCAGCATTGTTACTTAATTTATTTTGGGAAATATATTACATGGTTTAAGATGGAGTTATAATGTTTTATGAATTGGTATGTTTTTTATTGGAATTTTATGTGTTAGTTGACACCTTGTATATATATATGTTGTCCGATTTTGATATGTGTGGTTTAAGTAAAATGCATTTCAAAATAGATGCATTAATATAACCGAATTGAGCATAGTTTTGATTTGTTATATGTGCTTAATTGAATGAAATAGATAATATTGAAAGGTGTTGTTAATTGGCATGGTTTAAATTATATGGAATTGGTATATATATGGGTTCAAAAGTACATAGAAAATGGCTAAATAAAGTTAAGTGAACATTATAATGCTTTATGAATGAATGTTGTAATATGTACACTTGATTTATAAAACGATATATGTTTGATTATAAATTAGGTATTCGAATATCATGCATGTTATGTTTGTATGTTTTGAATATTATATTTATTAAATATAGTAGTTAAATTATGAAATATGAATAGATTATGTATTAATAGTATTAAAGTATGATTGAGTTTTGGTTGAATAAGTAATTTACTTGTATAATGATTTATAAGAATGTGCTTTGATTTATATGTCGTGTGTTATTGTTTATTTAATAAAATATACGTGTGTATTGATGTGATTGATTTACGAAGCATGAAATAAAATGAATGTCTATTTTGAGCTATTTTCTGTTCAGTAATGCCTTGTAACCCTAATCTGGCGACGGATATGAGTTAAGAGTGTTACATTTTATTGGTATCAAAGCTACGGTTTAGTCGATTCTAGGACTAACGTAGCGCGTGTGAGTCTAGCTATACATGCCATATTTTTATACTGCGATAGTGTGATGATTCCTGACAATTAAAATGTGTTTTCTTATAATAAATGGATCCAGATCGATCCGTAGCTGATGATATGGAAAGTAATGTGCCTGCTCCTGTTCAAGGGGCAGCGCCAGTTGATTCTCAACGACTTCGAGTAACTAAGAGGGAGAGGCTAAACAAGCCTTTTACCAAATGATGAACGAATGGTTTAATCAGTATATCCAGACGAATCAGACTATTTCACAACCTCTTCCCCACCAATTCCCCTTCAAATACTTGTAATGCCGCAAGTTACTGATCCGGTGCGATTGAATAAGCCGCCGGTTGATAAAATTCAAAACAAGGGGCTCAAGAATTCAGAGCCACTGATGATGATGATGTTGAGCAAGCTGAATTCTGGCTCGATAATACTATCTGTGTGTTTGATAAGCTATCTTGCACCCTTGATAAGTGCTTAAAATGTGCTATATCTTTGTTACGAGGCACTGAATATCACTAGTGGAATACGTTAGTATCAGTAGTTCCGAAAGAACGGGTCACCTGGGAGTTCTTTCATACTGAATTCTGAAAGAAATATATCAGTTAGAGATTCATAGATCGAAAACGCAAAGAATTTCTCGAGTTAAAATAGGGTCGCATGACTGTGACAGAATATAAACGGAAATTTGTGAGACTCAGTAGATATGCTTGAGAATGTGTGTCGATAGAAGCTATAATGTGTAAAAGATTCGAAGACGGGTTAAATGAAGACATTAAACTGCTAGTTGGCATTCTTGAAATAAAAGAGTTCATTGTACTTGTTGAGTGAGCATGCAAAGCTAAAGAGCTTGGGAAAGAGAAAAGAAAAGCTGACGTTGAAGCTAGAGATTCCCATAAGTGATCATCGAGTAAGACATTTCAGCCAGCATCAAATAAATTCAGAGATGATACTAGTCGTTCAAAGGCTACTACTGGTTATTCTAGACGTGATCGGGATAGACCACCAGTGAGTTCGAGAGCTATCTCAGTAGCTAGTGTTGGTAATGTCAGATCGAATCAACCTGAGTGAAAACATTGCGGTAAACGATATCCTGACAGTTGTAGATTGATTGATCAGGCCCGTTTTAAATGAGGATCGATGGATCATTTCATTCGTGAGTGCCCAGAGTTAGTAGAGCAAAATACCGTATAGAGTGCGAGACCGAGTAACAACTCAGCTCGAGATAGACCACCCAGAAACACGGGTAATGTGAGAAGCGGTAAGAAAGGAACCAAAGACATAGCGGTTAGATCTAAGGCTTGCGCACCTGCCAGAGCTTTTGCTATTTGTGCTCGGGAAGAGGCTTCATCCCCAGACATTTGATCGTGTCAAACATTCGAGTTTTAATATTTATAAAAAGAATGATCGAACTCTGTAGACTAACTATGACAATGATTGAGGCAAGTGCACCTATCGAACAATAGTATAGTTTACGCAATATTATTTTATCGAACCCAAAGGAACCTAAAAGTACTACTACTCATTTTCTTTCTATTATTTAGCCTGAAATATGGAGTGATTGGTTTATTAATCTAAAAACTAAGGAAATACTTGAACTAAATGCAAAGACAAAAGAATGAAACTTCAAGAAAAGACTATGGAAAAACTCAGTTGATTACGACGATACCCTCAGGAAGAATCCACCTATGACTTCTCTTGTTATCTAACTTTTAATTCATATGACTTCTTTACTTAGCTTGATCCGTGAGACCCCTAACCTATATTAAACCCTCTCTCAAGGCTTAATAACATCTAACCTTAGGTTAATTAGTGGAACTCTCGTTCTCTTATAATAACCCCTAAGGAAGGAATCAATTAATCAATGGACACCCATATTAGGTTTAACCCTAATCCGGCAAAATCTCGTAACCCTATCTCTAGGCGCTCGATTAACTCCACTTAATTATGCTAGAACTACTCTTAGGCGTGGTCTATTCCTCCTCCACCTAAGCACATCGATTAAATTAAGCAACATAATTAAGAACAAACTAAATACTTATCATATAATTTAGAAATCAAATAACAAAATCATTATAGGTTTCATCCCTTCGTATCTCAAAGGTTTAGTTCATAAAAAATAAGAAAACATCTCAAGAGAAAAGATAAAACAAAACATAAGAAATCCCTAAAACCCCTAAAGGAATTGAAGAGGAGATCCTCTGTCTTGAGTAGAACTCTGGCTTCTTGAGATCGATGAACTGGCTATCTTCGAGTAATTCCCTGAATGAAAGCTCTGGCAGAAAACTCTTCCCAAAAACCCTTCTTAGAACAGCTGCATTGGGTTGTTTATATAGGCTCCTTAGATGCTTTACTTGGCTCCTAAGTACCTCTTTCAAGTAGAATTACTATTAAGGTGTTTAAGTAGACTTAAGAGTATGTTTCTTTGGCTTTAAGCATCCAAATTTGAGTGAAATTGCTCATTCCCATAGCAGGGGCACGGCCATGGCACATGCCCGTGTAAGTCAGCTTCAGGCTTTGTATCGATTTTGTTGATTGAGGCACGACCGTGGCACGACCGTGGCACGACCATGTAAGTCGGGATTCAGGCCGTGCTTCAAGTCTATCGATTGGGACACGACCATGCAAATCGTGCTTGGGGCGTGTCTTTGAATGATTGGCGAGGTGCGACCGTGTGACTTGAAGTCCAGGCCAGGCCAATTTCTTGGGTTGGCCCAATTTGGTCCGTTTTAAGCCCGTTTCTCATTATTTTCATTCTCGGGTGCTTTCCTGAGTATAAGACATGAAAAGAAAGGATTAAGAGCACCTTTTTACATAAATTGAGGGCTAAATCATCCAAAAGCATACTAAATGTGGGATTAAAATATGTTACTTTTACGGTTTATCAAATACCCCCACACTTAAGCTTTTGCTTGTCCTCAAGCAAAATTCTCAACTTACAATTAAAACGAATTTTCCATAATTCATAATTCCTATCGACAATGTCTCATCATAATTCATAGATAATTTATACATGGATAATTCAACTCAAAGAGTCCTAAAGATTCAATCATGATAAGTCATACCTTTGTAGTACGAAAACATAGGTGTCTCCCCTTATCTAAGTAATTACCTTTAATTCAAAATCGACAAGGATTGGCATCCTTACAAAAGATTCACTCAAATTACTCAAAGTGTTTAAGGTTCATGAATAAGCACTCTAAGTCAAACCTGAAAAGTTAATCCCATAGGCTTGCCTGAAAATCATATCTCCACCATTGTATATGAGATGATACACAGATCAAAAGGTCTTTATCAGTGTTGTAATGGGGCTAAGGTTAAGGGTGTGGATACAGGCTGAATTAGAGGGTTAGAATCGAGAGTAATTTGACAACTTACCTAACTAGAAACAGTGACCTAAATATGAATATTTACATCGAATGAAAACTAATAATACCACAATTGATAATTACTCTATAATAAAGAGTATTTTCATCACTTAAAATTTGATAATACTTTAATACGAGCTTTTTCTTCAATAATTGGAGTTTAAATGCTCTAAGCTCTTTTGTATACTACTAATATTGAATAAACTTGGATTTTTTAAGAACAAACTAGAATAAATACATAATAACTGGAATAGCTTTATTGACTAAAATAAACTAATTTAAGTAACTGATCAAATCAATTCTCGATAAAGGGATAGTCAAAGCAATAATGATAACAAATATAAAGGGATTTCAGGTAATATTAGCGGGTAATTCAATAAAAGGTTATTAGGATTCAACGGGGTTTACTAGGGGTTAATTATATGGGTAGGCTTTTTAGTGGAGTGAACGAGTTAAAACCTAGGTGCCTTTATAATCTTAGTATATCAAATCAATAATGTGGTCTTGACATGCATAAACGAGGCAAGTTCTAGAATAACAGTTCAAAGTTGGCACACTCATAATCAATAAGGTGAGCATGAAGAAGAATATATGCTCTATAAGGCTCAAAATCTCACAAAAATTATGGGTGTTTTTGACATCAATCCTTATAAATTCCAAATTTCAAGGTAATACTCAAATTCAGTTCAACAACCTATCAATTTTAATTTTTAGAAAGTAGGCTTATCATGCTTGATTCTCTAGTATTATTCAAATTTAATTTATAAAAAATTAGTGGAACTCTCTTCCTCTTTTTGATAATAACCCTTAAGTAAGCAATCAACATCAATTTTAGAATCGATCAATGGACTCCATATTAGGTTTCACCCTAATCCGACAAAATCTTGTAACCCTATCTCTAGACGCCGATCAACTCAATCTTTTATTCATCATCTCTAACTAATTAGATAACGCCTAATTATGCTAGATCTACTCTTAATATTTATAAAAGAATGGTCTATTCCTCCTCCACCTAAGCACATCAATAGTATTAAATTAAGCAACATAATTAAGAACAAACTAAGTACTTATCATATAATTTAAAAATCAAATAACAAAATCTCGATAGCCTTTCATCTCTCTTCTCTTATATCCCCTCAAGGGTTTAGTTCATAAAAAATAAGAAAACATCTCAAGAGAAAAGATAAAACAAAACATAAGAAATCCTTAAAACCCCCTAAAGGAATTGAAGAGGAGATCCTCTGTCTTGAGTAGAACTCCGGCTTCTTGAGATGGAACAACTGGCTATCTTCGAGTAATTCCCTGAATAAAAGCTCTGGTAGAAAACTCTACCCAAAAACCCTCCTTAGAACGGCTGCCTTGGGTTGTTTATACAGGCTCCTTAGATGCTTTACTTGGCTCCTAAGTACCTCTTTCAAGTAGAATTACTATTAAGGTGTTTAAGTAAACTTAGGAGTATGTTTCTTTGGCTTCAAGCATCCAAATCTGAGTGAAATTGATCATTCCCATAGTAGGGGCATGGCCATGGCATACGCCCGTGTAAGTCATCTTTAGGCCGTGTGTCGATTCTATTGATTGAGGCACGCCGTGGCATGGCCGTGTAAGTCAGGATTCAAGCCGTGCTTCAAGTCTGTCGATTGGGACACGACCATACAAATCGTGCTTGGGGCGTGTCTTTGAATGATTGGCGAGGCACGGTAGTGTGACTTGAAGTCCAGGCCATGCCAATTTCTTGGGTTGGCCCAATTTGGTCCGTTTTAAGCCTGTTTCTCATTCTTTTCATTCTCCGGTGCTTTCCTGAGTATAAGACATGAAAAAATAGGATTAAAAGCACCTTTTTACATAAATTGATGGCTAAATCATCCAAAAGCATACTAAATGTGGGATTAAAATATGTTACTTTTATGGATTATCAACGTTATTACTAGTACTTTCACTCTCTATGATACTAGTGTTGTTGAATTGATTGATCCTAGTTCGACTCATTCTTATGTATGTGAGGCTTTAGTATCCAGTGAGACTTTTCCTGTAGTGTCTACTGAGTTTGTGATTAATGTATCGAACCCCTTAGGCCGGTGTGTTTTGGTTGATAAAGTTTTCCAGAATTGTCCTTTGATGATTCGAGATTCATGTTTTCTGTCTAATTTGATGTTTTTGCCATTCGACGAGTTTGATATAATTCTGGGTATGGATTGGTTAACTCTACATGATGCTATTATGAACTGCAAACTGAAGACTATTGACTTGGGATGTCAGAATGACAAGATTATTCGGATTGAGTCAAATGATCTGAATGGTTTATCGACAGTGATATCTTCTATGTTACCTTAGAAATATGTGAGAAAGGGTTATGAAGCTTACTTTGCTTATGTGCTTGACTCTAAAGTGACCGAAAAGAAGATTGAATTAGTACCAATTTTGTGCGAGTATCCGAATGTGTTTCCTCAAGAATTATCATGTTTGCCACCGATCCGAGAGGTAGAGTTTGGTATTGAGTCAATGCCGGGGACGACTCTGATATCGGTAGCTCCTTACAGAATGGCACCGACAGAATTAAAAGAGTTGAAGGCTCAGTTGCAAGAATTGACTAATAGAGGCTTTGCATGATCGAGTTTCTCTCCCTGGGGTGCACCGATTTTATTTGTGAAAAAGAAAGATGGAACTATGAGAATGTGCATTGATTATTGACAGCTTTACAAAGTGACTATAAAGAATAAATATCCTTTGTTGCGGCTTGACGACTTGTTCGATTAGTTGAAAGGGGCTACTGTGTTCTCTAAGATAGATTTGAGATATGGTTACTATCAGTTGCGAGTTAAGGACTCCGATGTGTCGAAAACTGCTTTTCAAACTAGGTACAGACACTATGAGTTTTTTGGTTATGCCTTTCAGACTTACTAATGCACCTACTGTTTTTATGAATTTAATGAATCAGATCTTCAGATAGTATTTGGATTGATTTGTGGTTGTATTTATAGATGACATATTGATCTATTCCCGTGATGAATCTGAGCATGCTAAACATTTGAGATTAGTGCTACAGACTTTGCATGATAAGCAGTTGTATGCAAAGTACAGTAAATGTGAGTTCTGGTTACGAGAAGTCAGTTTTCTAGGTCATGTTGTATCAGCATCGGGTATTCTGGTTGATCCAAACAAGGTTTCAGCGATACTAGATTGGAAGCCTCCTAAAAATGTATCCGAGGTCTAAAGCTTTTTGGGACTAGTTGGTTACTATAGACAGTTTGTAAAGGTTTCTCTATGATTGCAACTCTGATGATGCAACTACTTCAGAAAGATGTTAAGTTTGAGTGGTCGAAATGTGCCAGAAAAGTTTTGATCAGTTGAAAATCTTGTTAACCGAGGCTCCAGTGCTAGTTCAACCAGAATCGGGTAAAGAATTTGTCATATATAGTGATGCATCTTTGAGTGGTCTGGGTTGTGTTTTAATGCAGGAAGGCAAAGTCATAGCTTATGCTTCGAGACAGTTAAAGCCACACGATAAGAACTATCCGACATACAATCTAGAATTGGTAGCTATTGTATTTGTATTGAAGATATGGCGCCACTATCTATTTGGTGAGAAATGTCATATTTATTATGATCACAAAAGCTTGAAATACTTGATGACTCAGAAAGATCTGAATCTACGATAGCGAAGATGGTTGGAGTTGCTAAAACATTACGAGCTTATAATTGACTACCATCCGGGGACAGCCAATGTTGTTGCTGATGCTTTGAGTCAAAAATCATGGTTTGCTTTATGTGCCATGAATACTCAATTGGCTTTATCTATGACGATTTACTTGTAGCTAAGTTGAAAGCAAACTGTTATTTATTCAGCAGATTTGTGAAGCTCAAAAAGTTGATGATGAGTTGATAGCAAAACGGGCTTAATTTTGATGCAAATACTAACTCAGAGTTTTGTGTTGATACTAAAGGTTGTTTGAGGTTTAAAGATCGAATGTGTGTTCGAGAAATAAAGAGTTGATTCAAATGATTTTGAATAAAGCTCATAGTAGTGGGTTATCTATTCATCCGAGTAGTACGAAAATGTATAATGATTTGAAATAGCTTTACTGGTGGTCTGGTATGAAACGAGACATCTCTGATTTTATTTCAAGATGTTTGATCTGTCAACAAGTCAAAACTGAACATCAGGTACCTTCTGGGTTACTCCACCGATTATGATACCCGAGTGGAAATGGGACAAAGTTACGATGGATTTTGTATCGGGTTTACCTTTGTCACCGAGTAAGAAAGATGCAATCTGGGTTATTGTGGATAGATTGACTAAATTGGCTCATTTTGTTCTGGTTCGCATAGATTATTCACTTGATAAACTTGTTGAATTGTATATTTCTCATATTGTGAGATTACACGGAATACTATTTCTATTGTTTCGGATAAAGATCTGAGGTTTACATCGCAATTTTGGAAGAAACTACAAGATGCATTAGGTACGAAACTACACTTTAGCACTGCTTTCCATCTACAGACAGATGCTCAGTCTGAACGAATTATTCAAATACTCAAGATATGTTGAGATGTTGTATTCTCGAGTTTGAAGGTACATGGGAGTGATAACTGCCACTGATTGAAATTTCATATAATAATAGCTTTCAATCAAGTATCAAAATGGCACCTTACAAGGCTTTGTGGTCATGTCTGAGAGTTTTAATATCTATATAATGAATGATCGAGCCTAGAAACTAACTATCACCACGATTGAGGCAAGCGCACCTATTGAACAGTAGTCTAGCTTAGTGGCAAGACTGGAATGTCGAACCCAAGGGAACCAAAAGTACTAGTACTGACTTTCTTTTTATTATCTAGCCTAAAATAAAGAGGATTTATGTTTATCTAACTAATTCCTAAACTAAGGATACTAAGACACAGCGAATGAATTAGGAAAATACTTTTGAGAAAACCAATTGATTAAGACAATACCCGAGAAAGAATCCACCTAGACTTCACTTGTTATTTAACTCTGAACCAGATGATTTATTCATTTGACTTGATCCGTAGGATTCCTTAATTTATATTAATACCTCTTTCGAGACTACTAACGTCTAACCCTAGGTTGATTAATTAAAATATCTTTCTAATTAAAACCCCTAGTGTTGCATTAACTCGATTTATGGACTCCCATATTAGGTTTGATCCTAATCCAGTAAATTTTCATTGTCCTTTCTCTAAGAGTGCGATCAATTTCGCTTAATTATGCTAGATCTACTCTTAAATAGGGACTTTTGCTCCTCTGAATAAGCACATCAATACTTGAATCAATATCCTGAAATATTAAAGCAAGAATTAAGAGCACATAATTAAGTTCAGAAAAAAATAACAAGATCCGTCTTAGGTTTCATCCCCCTCATGTATTTGAGGGGTTTAGTTCATGTTTATAAAAGAATACATCCCAGAAGAAATTAAATAACAAAACATAAATAAAAACCCGAAGGAATTTGAAAGGAAATCCCTCAGTCTTGAGTGTGACTCCGGCTTCTGAGATGGATCAACTGGCTTTCTTCAAGTAATTTCCTATTTCAGCCCTCTCTGGCTTTGCTCCTCGTCAATAGCTTTAACAGAAGCCTTCTGTCAAACTCCTCTTTTAGGTTGCCCTCTAGGGTGTTTATATAGGCTTTCGGGATGCCTTACTTGGCCCACAAGTATCCTATTCCGAGTGGAATTAAAATAAGTCACGGCAGGGACACGCCCGTGTGAAATGCCCGCGTGAATGAAGCCCAAGGCCGTGTTCAAGTCTACTAAAGTGGCACGACGTGTGGTTTACCCGTGTGGTGAACTCCATGCCATGTTGATTTCTTACTTTGGCCCATTTTCTTTGTTTTTGGCCCATTTCTCGTTCTTTTCATCCTCATATGCTCTCCTAACTATAAAACATAAAATTAAAGGATTAGGAGCATCAAATTACACAATTCAAGGGATAAATCATCCAAAAGTATGCCAAATGTAGGATTAAAATATGTATATATTACTGTTTATCACTTTGTACAAACGTAAAAATGTCGAACACCTTTGTATTGGATTGAGCTCAGTGAAAATAAGATACACGGGGTCGATTTCAGCAAAGAGACTGAACAGAAAGTGAAAGTGATTCGTGATAGTCTGAAAGCTGCATTAGATCGTCAAAAGTCGTAAGCAGATTCAAAACATAAAGATATTGAGTTTCAGATCGGGGATAAAATATTTTTGAAAGTCTCACCGTGGAAGAAAATACTCAGATTTGGTCGTAAAGGCAACTTGAGTCCGAGATATATTGGGCCGTAGAAGATTGTAGAGCGTATCGGGCTGGTTGCTTACAGGTTGTTGTTACCTTCTAAGTTAGAAACGATCCATAATGTATTCCATGTTTCAATGATTCAATGGTACTGATCCGACCCATCACATGTGATATCTCCAACCGAAGTTGGAATTCGATCCGATTTGACCTAGGAGGAAGAACCGATTCGAATTTTAGATCATGAGGTGAAAGAATTAAGGAATAAGAAAATCTCTTTAGTGAAAGTCTTATGGCATCGACACGGGGTTGAAGAAGCTATGTGGGAGCCCGAAGATGCTATGAAAGAACGTTACCCAAACTTATTCACCGGTAAGATTTTTTGGGATGAAAATCCCAAGGGGAGAATTGTAATAGTCCGATTTTGACCCTAATCAGAACAGTGGTTTCAGGACCGCAAATCCAAGTCAAAAAATATTTAAATATTATTATTTGTGTTTATACTGTGTGAATTTATATCTGTGAAATTTTTGTGATTTAATTTTATCGTTTGAGTGTATAATTTAATAAAAGGACTTAATCATGTAAATGGTAAAAGTTGCTAACTATTTGTTAAAGTCCTAAATTACTTTGTTCTTTTAATGGGAGGTGTTTATGTTGCAATTTGACCATGACACATATTAGTGGACGGTTAGGTATATATATATATGATATTATATATTAATTAATAAAGTTAATTTTGTAACTTTTAAATATATGTTAATTAAATAAAACATAAAACATAAAATACATGCATGTTCATCTTTGGAATAGTCTAAAATAGCTAAGGAAAGAAAAGGAAAAAGAAAGCCACATTCGTCCATATTTTAGCTTGATTAAGGTATGTAACTAGCTCGATTTTTGATAATTTCTACGTTTTTGTGATCGTTGTTTCGAGTACTACAAAGCCCATGTCTTAATTTTTGAATTTGATGATGATTTTGTGTTTTTCCATTGATGATAGCTTGTGATTTTTGTTGTTTGATGATAAAATATTAAAGATATGTGATAGATTAAAATGTTTTGTATTGGAAATTTTGATGATTTTGAGTAATTAGGGCTAAATTGTAAAAATAATAAATTGAGGGACTAAAATATGAAATAAATGAAATAGATGGACTTGTATGATCATGGGTAAAATTTGGCCTAGGCATGGGATTATGAAATTTTGCATATTTTGTGTTTTATGCAATAGGGACTAAATTGTAAAAAGTGTAAAATGTTAGGGGTAAAATGGTAATTTGCCAATTTATGTGTTTTTAGATAAAATTGAATAAAATGGTGTTTAAATAAGTTTAATTTGAATATGTTTAGATCAAGAACCAAAGAAAACGGATTTGGATCGAGGAAAACAAAAATAATCGAATAGTCGTTTATTCCATCCGTCGATATCCGAGGTAAGTTTATAAGAAAATTGTAACATCCGTTTAGACCCTAGTCAAAATAGTGGTTTCGTACCACAAATCCGATTCACAAAAATATTTTAATATTATTTTTTGCGTCTGCAGTATATGATTAAGCATGTGTGAAAGTTTCATATGAAAATTTTACTGTTTGTGTGTTTAATTTGAGAAAAGGACTAAATCGCATAAAAGGTAAAAGTGGCATGCTATCTGTTAATGTGCTATATGGTAATGGCTTATTAATATGAAGTCCTTAAAATGGAAATGTGCCATTAAACCATGGGATGGACGGTTATGGGCTTGACGTACGTGATTTTGCGATTAAAATTTAAAGGTTAAATTAGTAAATAACCTATTAACAAGTAATAAATCAAAACAAATGAAATTTTTAGTGGATGCTCATCTTTTTGGAACCGAAAATAAGAGGAATAAGAAAGGTTTATGCTTTCTTGATATTCAGTACATATTTTTAATAGATTAAGGTATGTTTTGCTTCGGTTTTTGATAATTTCTACGTTTTTGTAATTGTTGCTTTGTGTTCTTCAAAATCCATGTCTTAATTTTGTGAATTGATGATGATTTTGAAATGTGCCATTAATGAACACACGAGTTTTGTGATGTTTGAAGATGAATTATGAAAGCTATGTGTTAGATTAACATAGTTTGTCTTTGAATTTTTGATGAATTTGAGTAATTTGGATTTAATTGAGAAAATAATATTTTGAGTTACTAAAATGTGAAATAAATGAAATGTATGGATTTTTATGGAACATGGGAATATTCGGCCAAGCTTGGGTGATATGAAATTTTTTGTATTTTGTGATTTTATGAAATAGGGACTAAAATGTCAAAATGTGAAAATATGAGGGCTAAATTGTAAATTTCCCTAGATATGTGTTTTTGGATTGAATTGAATGATTTGGTGAATAAATGGATTAAATTTGAATATGTATAGATCAAGAATCGAAGAAAACAAATTTAGATCGTAGAAAATCGAAAGTAATTGAGTAGCTGAATCCGTTCATTTATTTTGAGACCGAGGTAAGTCTATATACAAATAAATGTATTTGTATTGATTTATGTATGTTCATATGAAATTTCATTGTGATGAATGTGTGCGAGATGATAAATATATGAAATCCAAAGATATATCGACAATGTATCAATGTCTGAGAAGTCCCGTATGAACCTAGAAATATATAGGATTACATATGTCATGACATGGGTTTATGATATGTGATATTATGTAAGAGCACGTCTGGGACATTGGCGTCGATTTGAGACTTACGTGTAAGACCATGTCTTGGACATTGGCATCGTATTTGATTCATGTAAGACCCTGTCCGGGACAGTGGCATCGATATTTGGTTACATGTAAGACCGCGTTTGGGACGTTGGCATTGTATGACTGTTTTGTGTATTCCAAGTATCCTATTTGATTTTGAATGGTTCAACGGGCAAGTCCGAGAAATGAGTGACTACGTGAGTTGTATAATCGTTTCAGTTATGTTTGAAGTATATGATTTGAATAGGCATGGAAGGTGAGAAAATATGTACATAGAAGCAATAAATAAAGTGTGATATATGTATGTTTGACATATGAGCAAATGAGATGCTTGAGATATGATATGGTGGTAAGAAATGGCAAACAAATTGAGCCAAAAAGAAATTAATGTGTTTGAAATGAAGATATGTTAATGAATTTGATTTGCTATGCTTATAAATGGTTATATGATAAGTTTGTTTGTATATGGCTTACTAAGCTTTTGAAAGCTTACTCTGTGTGTGTTTGCTTTGTTTTATAGATAGTCAAAGCTATTGAGGGCTCGAGGATCGTCAAGGATCATCATCACACTACTCAATCTTACTTTGGTATTGTAATATCCTAATTTTTGTGGGTCTGTGCATTTGGTATGTTGCATGGCTAAGGCATTACGGTGTGAATTGGGCTCGGGTTGGACTTTAAAACCTGGGTTATGTGGTCGATAAATAGTGCTAGTAGAAATTAAAAGTTAAACAATTATATTTGATAGCAAGCTGGGCTTGTGGCCCAAAGTTTAGAGGACTTTTTAATAGGTATTAAGTGGCGTCATTTAGGGGAGGAGTTTGGGCCAATGTGGCCGCTTGGGGCCCAAGTTAATGAGCCAAAATTCGGCACTCCTAAGGGAAGAGGGTGGACAGCACAATGGCTACAAATTAGGAGCTTAAATTCTTTTATTTTGAGTGGCGATGATGATAATTAAAAGGGAAGAAGTGGATTTCGGTGGCCTCTTTTAAAAGAGAGATAAAAGTTGGTTTATCAAGATGGATAAAAGTTATCAAGAGGCGTAGAGTTGGCCAAACTCCAACTCGAGGGGTATGCATGTGTAGCCAAACTAGTAGGCACTAGTCCATCTTTTCTCCCATTTGTTTTCTTTCTTTCCACAACTTTTTTCTCTGAAAGTCGAAATTCCCTTTTTTCTTTGGTGAGATTCTTTGCCGCAACTCTCTAATATTTTCTTCTTCTAATCCTTTTTCCTCCTCAAAAATCTTCTAAAAGCCGAATACCCTAGTCCCCATCACCTTCTTCCATAGCCGAATCTTCAAGGAGAGATCTCTTTTTCCCGAAAGGGCATTATAGCCGCATACACCTCTCGAGCTTGGTAAGTTTTAGGGATTTTATTCTTTGTGGTTTTCTCTCTTCTTTAATTAGTTTCTAACCTGAATCACGTCTCCAAGGTTCGATCAATTTCACTCCTTACTCCTAGAAGACGAATCAGACTCACTAAAAGTCTCCTGTGCCAATCTGTGGAAAAGCCGAAGGTAGGATGGTGTAGGTTCGGCCTAAGGGCCACTTCTTTTGAATCTTTTCTTTTGGCCGAATGGCCTTACTTGTACAATCATGGTTGGTCGAGTGGTCTTACTTGATCAATCATGGTTGGTCGAATGGATTATGATACTTATTGATTTCGTTTAAGGGTTTGGTTTAATAAATAGGGTGTTGGCCGAATTTAGGTTGGTATTGACGATTCATCAAAGACTTTTGGTATTTGGTTGGTAACCAAATCGGCAACAAGGTAAGGGTTTTGGTCTCGTTAACCCTTCGGGATTTGTGTTTAGCCGAATGGCCTATTGACTAATGTACTTAGTGTTGGCCGAATATAGGAGAAGAGATCTAGTGCATTAGATCGAGATTTTCGGGATTTCGATTAGATCTACGAGTAATCAGGTGTGTAACCCACCCTAAATTCCCAACTAACAATAATATTGATTTGTATATGTTAATAAAGCTATGCATGAATATGGCTAAGGGTACCATTCCATGGTACAAAGGCATTCAGTGCACGCTACCCTAACTCTCGCTAAGTAAAGTTTATAAAACATGAATATGGATATATGTGAAATATTGTTAAGGCTAAGGGTAAGGTATAATGCATGTTATTCAGATGTTATGTATGTTGCATGGGCATATGGGTGATTTTGTGAAAGGGAAGTGATCCGTGGTTCATACCACATTATCTCGTGATCTCGTCACATTATTTGAATCGTGACTCACACATTATCCGTAGCTATGCCACAATTATAAGGGCAATGTGCGCTTGATCGCAATGACCGCCTTCGATGGTGTGTAGCGGATGGAGGGTCGATTTAGTAATCCCCATAGTGTGATCGGTAGGTACGAGTGATGTGTAGAGGTTGGATCTAGGTGGTTTGGGTTGCATCATGGTTAACAATTATTTTATGTGATTTATTATGCCTTGTATGATTTGGGAATCTATGATGATAGTTACACACCGAGTCTGCTGACTCACCCTTCGTGGGCTAACTTTTGCAGATGGAACTCAAGAGATGGACCGGCCTACAGAACTTAGTGGTGGCCATGCACATTTCATTTTCGATTTTCTTATTAAGTTTATATTTATTTATTTTAGGTTATATTTTGATGTAATAAGGCCATTATTACTTAACCGCTTTATTTTCATTATGCTTTAAATTTCGATATGATATGAATAACATCAATTGTTTTGAAACTCAAACACCTATGGTATTTTTTTTCAAGTTAACAGAATATTAAACTCTAAAATTCGGTATTTCTTTAACTTGTAACTTTTAAAATATGAACTTATCGATTTAGTACAAATTAAGTTACAACTAAATTTTTAACTCGAGAACAACCCAAATTTATTTTCTTTGAAACCACCACGATTTTTAAAAATGTCATACGAGACTTAACTACGTTTTACTCAAGGAGCATGCCAGATCTGGTCAGGGCTTGTGTGCCGGGTTTGGGGTGTTTCAATTTGGTATCAGAGCCCGATTCAAAACTCGGCCTTAAGGGCTTTTTGGCCCCTAAACATTTTTCTTATTTTGAAATTGAGTTTTTACTAGAGAATGAGCAGTGTTTTCTAGCATGGCACCGAGTCTCCTACCAAGTCCACTGTAAGTACCCTTAACCATTGTGTGGTTTGCATGTGGGAATTAGGGGGGACGTAGATTAGTAGATTAGGAACTATTGAACCCTAGGATTAGTCTACTCCAACACCGAATTACATAAAATTTAAAGTCTAACCAAACAAACCTATGAGTGAGTCACCGAGTTAAAGGTGTGGCAACCATTGTGCGCATGTCTAGGATTGGATTCAGGGGGAGCTTGGTATTTAAGCAGTCCTAGTGACTCACCTCCTCTCCGCTCGAATCCTACTTGGTGCGTAGTGACGGTTCACCCTAACCAAGAGGACTCAATCACAGGCTAAATTCAATAATTAAAACCCGAAAGGGACCAGTTACCTTGTTTTGCATAATCTTAAAGTCAAACCATGATTATAAAATTACCAAAGTATCCTTGATTCGAAAGATGACCAAAATACCCCTGATTTGCAAATTGACGAAATTACCCCTAACTTGTAAAATTATCAAGCTACCCTTGGTATGAAGGTTGCCAAAGTACCCCCATATTGAAAATTTCCCAAATTTCCCATGCTTCGTGAAATCACTTGGAACCATATTTTACCAAATTACCGAAATGCCCTGGTTTGTAAAATTATAAAAAAATACCCTCAGCTTATAAAATTACCATACTACCTTCGATTTCTTTTATCAAAAATATTCATATTTTTAAAAAAAATACCAAAAATCCCTATTTTGCAAAATTTTCAAATACCCTAATCTGGAAAATTACCAAAATATCCCTATAGGAAAAATTACGAAAATACCCCTGGGTAGTGGAGAACAACAACAATGACAACCACAACACTTTTCTATAATGAACGCAAGTTCATGAATGTTGATGATTGGATGAATGAACTTAAGACTGTAGTGTGTATATGAACTCGAAAGAACTACTTTTTAGAACTATTAAACATAAGACTGTTCACGATAAATCAGTTGAACAAAAACTAATTCAAAAAATTCTTAAATAGATTAAATCACGAACATAGACATGGGTTCTAGAGGACGTGACCGTAATGTGCGTGGCCGTGGTAGAGGTCAAATGACCGTGTCGAAACCCATTAGGTCTGGTCAAGGGTCCGAGAATGAATTACCACCACCACCACCGGTGTGGAATATCGAGATCGACGGGGATGATGCAAGATCACAGTGATCTCATGAGTTCTAAAATGGGTGGCGGAGCAGTGGAGGCATGGGAGCTCTAAGTCCGCACTGAGCGACTCGAGCTAATGGAGCTGAGTTTTTCGTGGTACATCTGGTGTGGCGCCAATACAAATTGAGTATTGGCTGGAGGCGATGGAGCGAATTATGGATGATTTGGACCGGACTGTTGAGGAGAAACTGAAAGGGGTAGTGTCGCTACTCCGTGATGAGTCATACCAATAGTGGTTCACGGTTCGGGATGGGGCTACCGTAGATGATCTTACTTGGGAGTACTTTAAGGTAGCATATCAAAAGAAGTATATTGGGACCAGCTATGTTGATGCGCAGAGGAAGGCGTTTCTGAGGCTGGTCTAGGGAAATAAGTTCGTAGCGGAGTAAGAGGTAGAATTCCTAAGGTTGAGCCGATGCGCTCGAGGTATAGTGACTACGGAGCATGAACGATGTGTCCGATTTGAGGACGAACTAAGGGATGACCTGAGATTGTTGATTGCCCCACAGCAGGAGCGGGAGTTTGCTGTGTTGGTAGAAAAGGCAAAGGTTACTGAAGGTGTTAAGGAGTCTGTAAGACAGAACGCGGATAAGAATAGGCAAAAGAGAGGTTTTGGATCATCAGGTTCATCTGGGAATATCCAAAAGAGACCTAGAACGGATGGATCGCGAGGTTAGCAAGCTGCTACGAGAGGACAGTACCGTACTTGTGCCCAGTGTGGAAAGATGCACTTGGGAGAGTGTTGGAAGAAGACGGGAGGATGTTTCAAGTGTGGGTATAAAGATCACATGATTAGGGACTATCCCATGAAAACAGATGGGAGCCGACCCGTAAGTCAGGGTCCTAATCAGGCTGAAAGAGAAGGACAGCAGCCTCCATGGGGTCGTGGTCTGGCTGGCAGAGGTAATGGTTCTGAAAAAGGTCAAGGAACACCGGGCAGAGGTGTTGGTAACACAGAGGCGAGATAGCTGGGTCTAGTGTATGCAGTTCGTCGGAGGGAGGATAGTGATACACCTGATGTCATAACGGGTATATTCCTTATCTCTGGATTACCCTGTATTGCATTGATAGATATTGGGTCAACTCATCCATACATTGCTATTAAGGTGTTTGGAACTCTACATGTGAACTCTGAGACTGTACCTAGGAAGATGACTGTACTTAGTCCTTTAGGGCAATCAATAGTGTTAAACAAACTCTTTAGGGCAGTACCCTTGGAAGTTCAGGGGGCGTAATTTCCAGCAGACTTAATGGAGTTGCCGTTTGAGGAGTTTGACCTAATCTTAGGCATGGATTGGTTAGTGAAGTACCATGCAAATGTGGATTGTGCTGCTAAGCACATGTCGTTAAGAACTTCTAACGATAAAGAGGTTATGGTGATGGGCGAGAGACGGAATTGCTTGTCAAATGTGGTATCTGCCCTTAAGGCAGAGAAGATGGTGAGAAAAGGGTGTGTAGCTTTTCTGATGTTGATAAGTGCCTTAGAGGCTAAGGAAGCAGCTGTAGGAGGAGTTAGAACAGTAAGGGAATTTGTGGATGTCTTTCCGGAGGAACTACCTGGGTTACCCCCGGATAGGGAGATAGAGTTCAGAATTGACTTATTGCCGGGTACAGCCCCTGTGTCAATTGCTCCGTACCGAATGGAACCAAAAGAGCTAGTAGAGCTCAAGGCCCAGATCCAAGAGTTAGTTGATCGTGGGTTTATTCGACCTAGTGTGTCTCCATGGGCAGCAGCGATCCTATTTGTGAAGAAGAAAGACGGGACTATGCGCATGTGCATAGATTATCGACAGTTGAATAAGCTGACCATCAAGAACAAGTATCCATTGCCAAGGATAGATGACTTGTTCGATCAGCTTAAAGGGGCCGCAGTATTTTCAAAGATAGATCTACGGTCAGGATATCATCAGCTTAAGGTGAAGGAGGCTGATATCCATAAGACAGACTTTCCGCATAAGGTACGGCATTATGAGTTCTTGGTAATGCCTTTCGGATTGACAAACGCCCCAGTTGCGTTCATGGACATGATGAACTAGGTTTTCTAACCCTACCGGATCGGTTCGTTGTTGTGTTCATAGATCGATATTCTAGTGTATTCCAAGTCTGAGGAAGAACATGATAAGCACCTTCGAGTCGATTGTAAGTGTTAAGGGAGAAAAAGCTATATGCCAAGTTCAGCAAGTGCGAATTTTGGCTGAAGGAAGTTACGTTTTTAGGACATGTGGTATCTGCTGAAGGAATAAGGGTGGATCCTCGGAAGATTGAGGCAGTATTGGATTGGAAACCACCCAAGTCTGTGGCTGAGGTTCGTAGTTTCTTGGGGTTAGCAGGCTACTATAGGAGATTTGTCGAAGGGTTCTCGTCAATAGCAGCGCCTCTGACGAAGTTGTTGAGAAAGGAGGTACCTTTCGTATGGGCGGATAAGCAGCAGGAGAGTATTGAGAAGCTTAAGCAAGTATTGATAGAAGCTCCGATTTTGATTCAGCCTGAAGCAGGGAAGGACTATGTGGTATATTGTGATGCTTCCCATACAAGATTGGGATGTGTCCTTATGCAAGACGGGAAGGTGGTCACTTTTGCGTCTCAGCAATTGAGGGCACATGAGGTTAATTACCCGACGCATGACCTGGAGTTGGTTGCTGTGGTTTTTGCACTAAAGGTGTGGAGGCACTACTTATATGGAGAAAAGTCAGTGATCTATACCGACCACAAGAGTCTTAAGTATCCGCTGACCCGTAAAGAGTGAATCAGAAATGGTGGGTGGTGTAACATCCCAAACCCGCCCACGAGTCTTGACCGGATCTGGTTATGTCACCATGAAAACGGTTGAAAATCTTTGTCTTTAGAATAAAACTTGAAAATTTTGTTAACTTTTGGAAAATGTGTCCATTAAAATTATTTACTAATATAAGCTCATTATAAAATATGTGAATTAAAACTTTATTATATTTTATTAAAAGATAAATCATTTGTAAGGAAAATATATCTAAGCATAATATAAGCTTCAATAATAAATAAAGTACTTTAAATCAAAAGTGGCCCTTATTGCAACCAATATTAAACAAAACACTTAGTATTAAAATTACTTAGAAATAATTAAATTAATCTCCTTCTGCATGGGCCACCTTGCATCCTCTCCTACCCGGTCCGGTCAACAAGTCACCTGCGATGTTGGATAAATAATTGGTGAGTCATAATGACTCGGTGTGTAATTAAACCACCGATATCCACCCACATGTTAGCCATAAATTAACCCAATTATCAAATGCAACATATAATATAATCATTTAAACACTACTACAACTGGCTTGGCCCATAATCAAATCATATTCAAGCACCGGCTAGGCCCTTTTCTCATCACCCCATCGATCACCGGCTTGGCCCATTTCCACGTATGTTCTCAAAACATACCTATCCACATGTCATATTGGGCTTGGCCCATTTCCATATCATTCCATAACAAAACTATGCACATGAAACCCAACCCAATCCTAAGGTCCAACCGCTACACACCCCCTTAACCAAACTTACCACACGCCAGGACTATCGAGTCACCCTCTCCTTTTCCCTCCAAAAGGCAACTAATGCCACCACGATGTAGCGATAGCTAACATCAAACCACAATGGAGCACACAAGAATCCATCAAGCCACGATATGGCATAAAGCCGATATCAATCAAGGTAACCACGCCAACTAAATCAAAAGATCCACAACGCGACCTCGGTCCAACGCCAATCCATGATGTAGCACAAAGTCGACATCAACCACGCATCAAGTACACCCGCATCTTCTTTCAAAACCCACCCATGCACATGTAACATAGTATAATGACATAATGAATAAAGCATGTACATGATATTCGTGCATACATTCATATTCATAGACATACTCACATACACGTATTAATAACCACATCTCAACAGATTTGATACTAACTCGTTTATCGACATACCCTTTAAGGGTATCCGGCTCACATAGTCACCGCACTTATTAACACATATTTAACACATACACCTATCGTGATACATATTATATACCCGTAAATCGATGGGTTAATCACACACCTTATAACCTCAAGCTCTAAACCTCGATCCTCGACGCTATCACTTAGCGAGACTACATTATCCGCCTATCGTTTTTACATTGCACGTCCACACCCCGGCCAATCTCGCATGACCAGACATCGATCTCTTCTTGAACTTCGGGATGGGAGTTTTCCTTTCTCCTCTTGATCGGCACTCGCATCCATCGACGGACTTAATCGTAACACTTCGTTAATTATCAATATACGTAACTTAAACCAAATATCCAAAACTTAACCTACTTACCTAAAAGTCTTGAAATCCGGAAGTTCCTTAATCAACGCCAAAACTCTCATAGGGTCACAAATCAATAGGTTGTCAACTATATATCCAATATGGCCTTGTGGCGAATATCACAAGTCACTTACCCTTTTAATCAAATCCCAAACACCAATGGAATTGCCGCAAATCCTCAGACACAAGACCATTAGAATCGCCATACAAAAATCCATGGAAAGGCCCTTTTGGTAGAATACCTTACCACCCTTTACCTTGATGAGTTCAAACAATTCGAGACTTTCCTTTAGACTCCTTGGCGCTGGCTACAAACAAGCAAAACACATCACTTATAGTTTATAGAGCATTCGGCCAACCCACACTAAGGCCAACCATTCGGTTTTGGCCACTACAGGAGGGGTACATAAATCGATTGATCACAAAAGTACACTTACCACCTACGTGCTTTGCAGAGATTCAAGGGAAGTTTGCCTCGATCACGAACAAAATAGACTCAATGGTGAACAAGGTTTGGCTTTAAGCTTTGGTGAAATAAAAGAGAGAAATAGAAAGGCTCAAGGTTTCGGCCTAGTCAAGAAAAGTAAGAAATAAGGTTGGAAGAATGGAAGTAATAGGAAGAGAATAGTGGAAGAAATTTGGCACAAGAGAGAGGGACGAGAGAATGCACTTTCTGTTTTGGAGATTAAAAGAGGAAAAGAATTTCAAAAGGGTGCTCTCCTATATAAAGCATTCTGCACCCCCACTCCCCTAGAAGACTCCAACGCCGACCAAGCACTCCAAGGCCCCCATTCTACCATGACTTCCACCAAACCCAAAATTCTTTCCTAAATTCACTCAATACCATCCAATTCAAAATAATAAAATAATCTAATATCAACCATTATCACCTATTTTCTAATTCTAAAATAATTCTACACTTATCTAAAATAATTAAAATAACCAACCTTTATCACTCCTTCAACTTAAAATACAAAATAAAAAATAAAACTTATCCTTATCTTCCACCGATTTTGAAACACCACCACCGTCCATGAAGACTCCATGTGTCCCCATCTCGCCCAAATGCTGCAAAATAAAAGAAAACCACCACGCCCATGGGTCTCGAACACAGGACTGGGAAAGCCAAAACCAACTAGCGCCTGTGCCATTTGGCCACTTTGATTTTTATGCTATAAGGCCCCAACATTTATTCTTAACCCTTCCTAGCCCAAATTTATAACCGCATAAAATAAAATCACGCCCAAAATGCCGCCCAGTGCCCTCGAAACCGCGACCTCCTTCCCTCCAAATACTAAGTAGCGCTAAGAGCCACTCACAATTGGTCTTTCATGTCCAATAACCGGCCATTTATTTATAAGCATACCGCCGAGTCCCCTAATTAGCGCAAAGATA
This sequence comes from Gossypium rotundifolium, assembly GCA_025506655.1. Classification (NCBI taxonomy): domain Eukaryota; kingdom Viridiplantae; phylum Streptophyta; class Magnoliopsida; order Malvales; family Malvaceae; genus Gossypium; species Gossypium rotundifolium. The sequence continues at coordinate 65,078,158 of CP106730.1, read as the reverse complement.
AACAAAATTGAGCAAAACAGGCGTCACCTTCCCAAGCCCCAAGCAACGCCTTGTTTTGCCAACTCCTTTCTTGTGTCCTAAATTCCACCAATTTATTTTAAAGCCTACTTGCCCTAATTCCTTTTACACCTAAAATTAAAACTTTTCCTAAACCTTCCCTTTTACCCGAGCATTCTTAAAACCTCTAAAACACCTCCAAACACACCCAAAACCTACCAACACCGAATTATACTTAAATTACCTAGCCCCTAAACCGGGTGGGTGGAGTTGTGAAAGATTACGATTGCTCAATAGAGTATCATACTGGCAAGGCGAGTTGTTGAAAGATTACGATTGCTCAATAGAGTATCATACTAAGTCGCTACAAGTACAAAATGCAAGGCGAATGTAAGGATGAGGAGTTAAGGCGAATTCTTCAGAATGCCCATCCCGGAAGTAGGAAAGTAGTGTCGAAGATTTGAAGGCGATGTTTACACATTTGAGCCTCTATGATGATGAAAGTTTGCTAGCGGAGTTGCAAGTGAAACCGACATGGTTAAGTCAGGTAAAGGAGAAGCAGTTGGCAGATGGTGAACTAAGTGCTAAGCTGCTACAAGTACAAAATGGGGAATTGGAAAATTTTGGTGTAAACAATGATGGAGTCTTCGTGTGTTTGGGGCAAGGTCTATCTGTCAAGGATGAGGAGTTAAGGCAGAGAATTCTTCAGGAATCACATGGTAGCCCTTATGCTATACATCCTGGAGGAAGTAAGTTGTACAAGGATTTACGGGAACAGTTTTGGTGGTATGGTCTTAAGCGGGAAGTTACAGAGTATATAGAGAAGTGCTTAACGTGTCAGCAAGTCAAGGCTAAACACCAAGTACCGTCAGGATTGCTTCAGCCAATCAAGATTTCGCAATGGAAGTGGGAGAGAAGTACCATGGACTTCGTTAGTGGGCTTCCCCATACGCCTACTAAGAAGGACTCGGTATGGGTGATAGTAGATCGATTGACAAAGTCTACACATTTTATACCAGTGCGAGTTGACTATTCTCTACAAAAATTAGCAAAGTTGTATGTAGCAGAAATCGTGAGGCTGCACGGAGTGTCAGTGTCAGTTTTGGAAGGCACTAAGTCAAGCTTTAGGCACCAGGTTGGATTTCAGTACGGCATTCCATCCGCAGTCGGACGGCCAATCTGAGCGGGTAATTCAAGTACTGGAGGATATGTTGAGAGGTTACGTGATAGACTTCAGGGGGAGTTGGGAGGAGTTCTTGCCTTTAGCAAAATTTGCGTACAATAATAGCTATCAGGCAAGTATTCGGATGGCATCGTACAAAGCGCTGTATGGACGGAAGTGTCGCACTCCTACATGTTGGACGGAATTGGGAGAACGTCAGGTTTTGGGTCCAAAAATTATGGCAGAATCGGAAGAAAAGGTTAAGGTAATTCAGACACGATTGAAGGAGACATCTGACCGGAAAAAGTCGTACGCAGATCTTAAGCGGAAGGAGATTGAGTTTGCTATAGGAGATTATGTGTTTCTCAAAGTTTTGCCATGGAAGAAGGTAATGAGATTTGGTCGCAAAGGAAAGTTAAGTCATAGGTTTATAGGACCTTATCGGATTTTGAAACGGGTTGGTCCAGTAGCATATCAGTTAGAATTGCCTACGAAATTGAAGCAGATGCACGATGTGTTCCACGTTTCGATGTTACGTCGTTACCGATCGGATCCATCTCATATAATATCGATTGAGGAGGTGGAGCTGAGACCAGATCTGTCCTATGAGGAATAGCCGATTCAGATTCTAGAACAGGATGTGAAGGTGCTTCAGAGGAAATCAGTCCCTTTAGTCAAAGTGTTGTGGCGTAACCATGGATCAGAGGAAGCTTCGTGGGAGTCAGAGGAAACAATGTGACAGCAATACCCTCATTTATTTTAGCCAGGTAATTTCAAGGTCGAAATTATTTTAAGGGGGCAGAACTGTAATATCCTAATTTTTATGGGTTTGGGCATTTGGCATGTTGCATGGCTAAGGCATTACGGTGTGAATTAGGCTCGGGTTGGACTTTAAAACCTGGGTTATGTGGCCGATAAATAGTGCTAGTAGAAATTAAAAGTTAAACAATTATATTTGAGAGCAAGCTGGGCTTGTGGCCCAAAGTTTAGAGGAGTTTTTAATGGGTATTAAGTGGCGTCACTTAGGGGAGGAGTTTGGGCCAATGTGGCCGCTTGGGGCCCAAGTTAATGAGCCAAAATTCAGTACTCCTAAGGGAAAGGGGTGGACGGCACAATGGCTACAAATTAGGAGCTTAAATTCTTTTATTTTGAGTGATAGATGATGATAATTAAGAGGGAAGAAGTGGATTTCAGGTGGCCTCTTTTAAAAGAGAGATAAAAGTTGGTTTATCAAGATGGATAAAAGTTATCAAGAGGTAGAGAGTTGGTCGAAACTCCAACTCTGAGGGTATGCATGTGTAGCCGAAACTAGTAGGCACTAGTCCATCTTTTCTCCTATTTGTTTTCTTTCTTTCCATAATTTTTTTCTCTGAAATTCGAAATTCCCTTTTTCTTTGGTGAGATTCTTTGCCTCAACCCTCTAATATTTTCTTCTTCTCATCCATTTTCCTCCTCAAAAATCTTCTAAAAGCCGAATACCCTAGTCCCCATCACCTTCTTCCATAGCCGAATCTTCAAGGAGAGATCTCTTTTTCCCAAAAGTGCACCATAGCCGCATACACCTCTCGAGCTTGGTAAGTTTTTAGGATTTTATTCTTTGTGGTTTTCTCTCTTCTTTAATTAGTTTCTAACCTGAATCACGTTTCCAAGGTTCGATCAATTTCACTCCTTACTCCTAGAAGCCGAATCAGACTTACTAAAAGTCTCCGGTGCCAATCTGTGGAAAAGCCGAAGGTAGGATGGTGTAGGTTCAGCCTAATGGCCACTTCTCTTGAATCTTTTCTTTTGGCCGAATGGCCTTACTTGTACAATCATGGTTGGCCGAATGGTCTTACTTGATCAATCATGGTTGGCTGAATGGATTATGATACTTATTAATTTCGTTTAAGGGTTTGGTCTAATAAATAGGGTGTTGGCCGAATGTAGGTTGGTAGTGACGATTCATCAAAGACTTTCAGGATTTGGTTGGTAACCAAATCGGCAACAAGGTAAGGGTTTTGGTCTCGTTAACCCTTCAAGTTTTGTGTTTAACCGAATGGCCTATTGACTAATGTGCTTAGTGTTGGCCGAATGTAGGAGAAGAGATCTAGTGCATTAGATCAAGATTTTTGGGATTTCGATTAGATCTACGAGTAATCAGCTGTGTAACCCACCCTAAATTCCTAACTAACAATAATATTGATTTGTATATGTTAATAAGGCTATGCATGAATATGGCTAAGGGTACCCTTCCATGGTACAAAGGTATTCTGTGCACGTTACCCCTAACTCTCGCTTAAGTAAAGTTTATAAAACATGAATATGGATATATGTGAAATATTGTTAAGGCTATGGGGTAAGGTATAATGCATGTTATTCGTATGTTATATATGTTGTATGGGCATATGGGTGATTTTGTGAAAGGGTAAGTGATCCGTGGTTCATACCACATTATCTCGTGACTCGTCATATTATTCAATTTGGTGACTCATCACATTATCCGTGGCTATGCCACAATTATAAGGGCGATGTGTAGTTGATCTGCAATGACGCCTTCGATGGTGTGTAGCAGATGGAGGGTCGATTTAGTAATCCCCATGGTGTGATCGATAGGTACGGGTGATGTGTAGAGGTTGTATCTAGGTGGTTTGGGTTGCATCATGGTTCACAATTATTTTATGTGATTTATTATGCCTTGTATGTTTTGGGAATCTATGATGGTAGTTACACACCGAGTCTATTGACTCACCCTTCGTGGGCTAACTTTTGCGATGGAACTCGAGAGATGGACCTGCCTGGTAAGAACTTAGTGGTGGCCATGCACATTTCAGATTTTGGTTTTCTTATTAAGTTTATATTTATTTATTTTGGGTTATATTTTGATGTAATAAGGCCATTATTACTTAACCGCTTTTATTTTCATTGCATTTTAAATTTTTGATATGATACTAACAACATCAATTGTTTTGAAACTCAAACACCTATGGTATTTTTTTTCAAGTTAATAGTAATATTAAACTCTAAAATTTGGTATTTCTTTAACTTGTAACTTTTGAAATATGAACGTATCGATTTAGTACAAATTAAGTTACATCTAAATTTTTAACTCGAGAACAACCCAAATCTATTTTCTTCGAAACCACCACGATTTTCAAAAATGTCATACGAGACTTAACTAGGATTTACTCAAGGAGCATGCCAGATCCGGTCAGGGCTTGTGGGCCAGGTTTGGGGTGTTTCAGGTATTTTTGAATGTGTATTTAGCTAAATATGGCATGTATAGGCTAGTTGTTTTGGAATATGTTTGAGATATGTACATAGCCATGTGATATGGCTAGATAAATGGTTGTGTTATGAATGAGTAGCCATGTCTTATGATGCTTATTTTTGGTATGGTTTGATGGTAATGAAATGAACAAAATAATGGTAAGCTTGCTGATTCAAAGTTGGTATATTATTGATGAGTAGATGTCATACAGTAGTGGTAAATTGTGGATAATTTATGCTTAGAAATGTTTGTGAATAAGTTATGCTAAATGGCATATAAGTTGGTATGTTTGAAGAGTGCATGAATGAGTTGAATAGGATGACCATTTGGTATGTTTTTTTGTTTCCAATTGTGTTTGGTATGATGCTTGTATATGCTTGAAAGGATGTCCAAAAGTGTGGGTGGCATTGTGGCCTTGCAAATAGCCTATAATTGCCCACAAGGTTGAGCACACAGGCGTGTGGCTCGACCGTGTCCCTCATTGTTGCATTTCAAAATAAGTTAGACTTGACCACGGGCTAGACACACGGGCGTGTGACTGGCCGTGTGGTGCAAGTCAGTAGCAACCACAGGTGAGGCACACGGCTGTAGCCGTGTGGACAAGTAAGTATGTATGCCCTGTTTTAACACGACTTAGACACACGGACGTGTCTGAGGCCGTGGGAGACACATGTCCTGCCCACACGGGCGTGTGATCCCTGTAACTTAGAAAAAATTTTAAATTTTTGAGAATTTCTGTATGTGTTCGGTTTAGTCCCGGTCCTATTCAAAAACATGTTTAAGGTTCCATAGATCTATTTAAGGGACACTTTGATTTGATTCGTTGAATAATATTATGAAATATCCGTAAAAGGTTCTATTTTGTCCGGTAATGCCTTTAACCCTAGACCGGCGATGGTTACGGGTTAGGGGTGTTACATTTGATTAGTATCAGAGTTACGGTTTAGTCAATTCTTGGACTAACGTAGCATATGAGAGTCAAGTTATACATGTGAAATATATGAAATGTGATAGTGTGATGAATCCTGGCGTATAAAATGTGTTTTCCGTATAGTAATGGATCCCGAAAGAGCCGTAGCTAATGATGTTGAAAGTAACGTGCCTGCACTTGCTCAAGGGACAGCGCCATCTAATTCGAGACAGGCTACTAGCGGTCAAGAGGGAGAGGCTAAACAAGCCTTCTTAAAAATGATGAACGAGTGTTTCACTCAGTATGTAAGAACTAATCCGACTATTTCGCAATCTCCTCCCACGCCTAATCCCCTTCAAACTTCAGTTGTTCCTCCGGTTATGAATTTGAATATGTTGAACAAACCTTCAGTCGACAAAATCATAAATATGGGGCTGAAGAGTTCAGGTCCACTAGTGATGACGATGTCGAGAAAGCTAAATTTTGGCTCGAGAACACTATTCGAGTATTTGATGAAATGTCGTTGACTTTTGAAGAATGCATAAAATGTGTTGGTTCTTTACTACGAGACATAGCTTATCAATGGTGGAAAACCTTGATTTCCTTTGTTTCGAAAGAATGGGTTACATGGGATTTCTTTCCGTCTGAGTTTCGAAAGAAATACATCAGTCAGAGATTTATTGATCAGAAATGAAAAGAATTTCTGGAATTGAAACAGGGTCGTATGTCTATCACCGAGTATGAACGAGAGTCCGTAAGATTAAGCCAATATGATCGAGAATGTGTTTCAACCGTGGCAATAATGTGTTAACGGTTTGAAGATAGCTTAAATGAAGATATTCATTTGTTAGTTGGGATTCTGTAAATAAAAGAGTTTGTTGTACTTGTTGATAGAGCGTGCAAAGCAGAAACACTCAGGAAAGATAAAAGAAAAGTTGATTCTAAAGCTAGAGATGTGAGAAAGAGATTTTCGAGTAAAACATTTTAGTCTGCATCAAAGAAATTCAGAGATGAACAAAGCCATTCAAAGGTTAATTTGGGACATTCAAATAGAGATTGTGCTAGATCACAGTCGAATTTCAAAGCTCCAGCTATTTCGATAGCTAGTGTAGGAAATGTTCGATCCGAATGACTTGAAAATAAACATTGTCGTAAAAGACATCCATGTAGTTGTAGATTGAATGACCGAGCTTGCTTCAAATACGGATCTTTAGATCATTTTATCCGAGACTTCAAGTCTGTTAAGCAAGAGATTGTTCAAAATTTGAGATCTGATAATGTTTCAGCTAGAGGTAGACCTTCTCGAAATACAAGGAATGTCAGTAGTAGTCAGAGAACTATGAAAGACACTGTTGCGAGATCTAAAGCTAGAGCGCTTGCCAGAGTGTATGCCATCCGAGCTCGTGAGGAAGCTTCATCTCCAGATGTTATAATGAGTATATTTACTCTTTATGATACTTCTATGATTTCATTGATAGACCCTGGATCTACATATTCTTATGCATGCATGAACCTAGCATCCAGTAAGACTTTGCCTATAGAGTCTACTGAAATTGTTATTAGAGTATCGAACCCCTTAGGTAAAAGTGTCCTAGTTGACAAAGTATGCAAGAACTGTCCACTGATGTGTAGAGAAGTTTGTTTTCCGGCTGATCTGATATTATTACCATTTGATGAGTTTGATATAATTTTGGGTATGGACTGGTTGACGTTGCATAATGCTATTGTGAATTGCAAAAGAAAGACCATTGATTTGAGATGTCAGAATGATGAAATAGTTCGGGTTGAGTCTAATTATTTGAATGGGTTACCTGCTATGATATTTGTGTTAAAAGCTCAGAATTAAGTGAGAAAGGGTTACGAAGCTTATTTTGCTTATGAGATTGATTTAAAAGTAACTAAAAGAAATTTGAATCAGTGCCAGTGGTTTGTGAATTTTCTGATGTATTTCTTCAGGAATTGTCGGGATTACCTCCGATATGTGAAGTTGAATTTGGTATTGATTTGTTGTTGGGAACGACTCCTATTTCGATAGCTCTATATAGAATGGCACCAACAGAGTTGAAAGAGTTAACCAATAAAGGGTTTGCAAGACCGAGTTTCTCACCTTGGGGTGCTCCTATTCTGTTTGTGAAAAAGAAAGATGGCACGTTGAGAATGTGCATTGATTATCGTCAGTTGAATAAAGTGACTATCAAGAATAAATATCCTCTGCCTAGAATTGATAATTTGTTTGATCAGCTAAAAGGAGCCACTGTTCAAAGATAGATCTGAGATCAGGATATTATCAGTTACGGGTAAAAGATTTAGATATTTCGAAAACTACTTTTAGAGAGAGGTACATGCATTATGAGTTTTTAGTTATGCTTTTCGGACTAACGAATGCTCCTGCTATTTTTATTGATCTAATGAACAGATTTTTCAGATTGTACTTAGATTGATTTGTTGTTGTATTCATTGACGACATTTTGATTTATTCGCGAGATGAAACTGAACATGCAGAACATCTGAGAATTGTGTTGCAAACTCTGCGAGATAAGCAATTGTATGAAAAATTCATTAAATGTGAATTATGGTTGTGATAAGTTGGTTTTCTAGGGCATATTGTGTCAGCATCTGGTATACAGGGTTGATCCGAGTAAGATTTTTGCTATTCTGGAATGAAAACCTCTGAAGAATATGTCTGAAGACCATAGTTTTCTTGGACTAGTTGGTTATTATCCTTAGTTTGTAAAAGGTTTTTCGATGATAGCTACTCTATTGACTAGACTGCTTCAGAAAGATGTGAGATTTTAATGGTCCGATAAATGTCAAAAAAGCTTTGATCAATTGAAAACTTTGTTGACTGAAGCTCCAGTTTTGGTACAACCAGAATCGCGTAAAGAATTCGTAATTTATAGTGATGCTTAGTGGAATGGTCTGGGATGTGTTTTGATGCAGGAAGGCAAAGTTATAGCTTATGCCTCGAGACAATTGAATCCACGTGAAAATACTATCCGACACATGATCTTGAGCTAGTTGCAAAATTGTGTTTGCATTAAAGATTTGGCGTCATTATCTTTTCAGTGAGAAATGTCACGAGTTTCGAGATCATAAAAGTTTGAAGTATCTGATGACTTAAAAACACTTGAATCTAGGGCAAAGAAGATGGTTAGAACTTTTGAAAGACTACAAGATTGTGATAGACTATCATCCGGGTAAAGGAAATGTCATTGCTGATGCATTGAGTCAGAAATCACTATTTGCATTACGTGCTATCAATACTCATTTAGACTTATATGATGATGGTTCAGTTTTGGTTGAATTGAAAGTGAAACCATTGTTTCTACAACAAATATGAGATTTTCAGAAAGTTGATAATGAAATGATAGTGAAACGAGCTTAATGTGATTCGAATTTCGATTCTGAATTTTGAATTGATGTTGATGGTTGTTTGAGATTACGAGATAGAATCTGTGTTTTGAGAAATCCAGAGTTATTATAGTTAATTTTGAATGAAGCTCATAATAGTCACCTATCTACTCATTCGGGAAGTACAAAGATGTATCATGATTTGAAGCAACACTATTGGTGGTCTAGTATGAAAAGAGATATCTCTGATTTTGTCTCGAAATGTTTAGTCTATCAGCAAGTTAAAGCTAAACATCAGGTGCCATCTGGTTTGTTACAACCGATTCTGATTCCCTAGTGGAAATGGGATATAGTGACGATGGATTTGGTTTCAGGTTTGCCTTTGAGTCTGAAAAAGAAAGATGTAATTTGGGTCGTAATTGATCGATTGACGAAATCGCCCATGTTATTCCGGTACGATCTGATTACTCACTTGATAGATTAGTTGAGCTATATATTTCAGATATTGTGAGATTGCATGGGGTGCCACTGTCTATTGTGTCTAATAGAGATCCGAGATTTACATCACGATTCTGGAAGATATTACAAGAAGCTCTAGGTACGAAATTGCATTTCAGTACATCTTTTCACCCACAGATAGATTTTCAATTCGAATGGATTATTCAGATCCTTGAGGATATGTTGACATGTTGCATCCTTGAGATTGATGGTACTTGGGAGCAGTATCTGCCATTGATTAAATTTGCATATAATAATAGTTTTCAGTCGAGCATTAAAATGGAACCTTATGAGGCTTTGTACGGACACAAATGTTGGAAACCTCTATATTGGACTAAGCTAAGTGAAAATAAGATACACAGGGTTGATTTGATTAAAGACACTTAACAAAAAGTGAAAGTGATCCGTGACAGTCTGAAAGTAGCGTCTGATCGTCAAAAATCTTACGCAGATTTGAAACAGAAAGACATCGAGTTTGAGATCAGAGAAAAAGTGTTCTTGAAAGTATCTCCATGGAAGAAAGTACTCAGATTTGGACGTAAAGGCAAATTGAGTTCGAGGTTCATCGGGTCGTATAAAATTATTGAGCACATTGGACCTGTCACATACAGATTATTGTTGCCACCAAAATTAGAAAAGATTCATAATGTATTTCATGTGTCAATGCTTCGTCGATATAGATTTCATCAATCACATGTGATTACTCCGTCTGAGATTAAAATTCGATCTAATATGACTTATAAAGAGGAACAGATCCGTATCTTAGATCGTGAAGTGAATGAATTGTGAAACAAGAAAATATCATTAGTAAAAGTGTTATGGCATCGACACGGAATGGAAGAGGCGACTGGGAGCCTGAAGATACAATGAGACAACAATATCTGAATCTGTTTAACGGTAAGATTTTCGGGGACGAAAATCACTAAGGGGAGAATTGTAACAATTCAGTTTAGACCCTAGTCAGAATAGTGGTTTCGGGACCACAAATTTGAGTAAAAAATATTTTAAAATTATTTTCTGCGTCTGCAGTATATGATTAAGCATGTGTGAAAGTTTAGTATGAAAATTTTACTGTTTGTGTGTTTAATTTGAGAAAAGGACTAAATTGCATAAAAGGTAAAAGTGACATGCTATTTGTTAATGTGATATATGGTCACGGCTTATTAATATGAAGTCCTTAAAATGGAAATATGCCATTAAACCATGGGATGGATGGTTATGGGCTTGATGTACGTGATTTTTCTATTAAAATTTGAAGGTTAAATTAGTAAATAACATATTAACAAGTAATAAATAAAAACAAATGAAATTGTTAGTGGATGCTCATCTTTTTGGAACTGAAAATAAGAGGAAGAAGAAAGGTTTAAGCTCTCTTGATATTCGGCGCATATTTTTAATAGATTAAGGTATGTTTTGCTTTGATTTTTGATAATTTCTACGTTTTTGTAATCGTTACTTTGTGTTCTTCAAAACCCATGTCTTAATTTTGTGAGTTGATGATGATTTTAAAATGTGCCATTAATGAACACATGAGTTTTGTGGTGTTTAAAGATGAATTATGAAAGATATGTGTTAGATTAACATAGTTTGTCTTTGAATTTTTGATGAATTTGAGTAATGGATTTAATTGAGAAAATAATATTTTGAGGGACTAAAATGTGAAATAAATGAAATGTAAGGATTTGTATGGAGCATGGGAATATTCGGCCAAGCTTGGGTAATATGAAATTTTGTGTATTTTGTGATTTTATGAAATAGGGACTAAAATGTCAAAATGTGAAAATATGAGGACTAAATTGTAAATTACCCTAAATATGTGTTTTAGGATTTAATTGAATGATTTGGGGAATAAATGGGTTAAATTTGAATATGTATAGATCAAGAACCGAAGAAAATAGATTTAGATCATAAAAATCGAAAGTAATTAAGTAGCCGAGTCCGTTCGTTTATTCCGAGACCGAGGTAAGTCTATATACAAATAAATGTATTTGTATTGATTTATGTATGTTCATATGAAATTTCATTGTGATGAATGTGTACGAGATGATAAATATATGAAATCCGAAGATGTATCGACAATGTATCAATGTCCGAGAAGTCCTGTATAAACCTAGGAATATATAGGATTACATATGTCATGACATAGGTTTCGATATGTGATATCGTGTAAGACCACGTCTTGGACGTTGGCGTCGATTTGAGATTTACGTGTAAGACCATGTCTGGGACATTGGCATCGTATTTGATTCATGTAAGACCCTGTCTGGGACAGTGGCATCGATATTTGGTTACATGTAAGGCCACGTTTGGGACGTTGGCATGTACAACTATTTTGAGTATTTCGAGTATCCTATTTGATTCTGAATGGTTCAACGGGCAAGTCCGAGAAATGAATGTCTACGTGAGCTGTATAATTGTTTTAGGTACATTTGAAGTATATGCTTTTAATAGGCATGAAAGGTGAGTAAATATGTACATAGAAGTAATAAATAAAGTGTGATATATGTATGTTTGACATATGAGCAAATGAGATGCTTGAGATATGATATGGTGGTAAGCAATGGCAAACAAATTGAGCCAAAAAAGAAATTTATGTGTTTGAAATGAAGATATGTTAATGAATTTGATTTGCTATGCTTATAAATGATTATATGATAAGTTTATTTGTATATGGCTTACTAAGATTTTGAAAGCTTACTCTGTGTGTGTTTGCTTTGTTTTATAGATCGTCAAAGCTATTGAGGGCTTGGGGATCATCGAAGATTGTCATCACACTACCCAATCTTACTTCGGTATTTTTTAATGTGTATATAGCTAAATATGGCATGTATAGGCTAGTTGTTTTGGAATATGTTTGAGATATGTACATAGCCATGTGATATGGCTAGATATGTAACATCCTAAAAATGTGTGTATCGATATGTTGCATGTTTTTAGTGTTTAGCTTGTGAATGATTTTATTTGTGTGTTTAATATAGTCTTGAGAAGGCTCGGGTTTATTCGGAGTAAGAATAAATTTTCGTAAAGAGTACTTTACTGTAGAGGAATCAGGTGACTATGAAGTTTACGTTAATTAAAGTGGTAAAAGATAGCATAAGTTGAGTTATTGGTTAAGTGGATATGCGCTACAAGTATGGTATTGAGGGGAGAGGTTCGAATCTCCTAGCATGCAAATTGTGAGCATTTATTTTTTGCTCTTTCCTAGCAAGTGTCGGCCAAGCTTCATTCATGGATAAGATGGACAAATTCTTTTATGGTAAGGAGGCTAAAGGTTATGGCAAGCATGAATTTAGGGATAGAATCAACTTGATTTTAGGGATAGAATTTTTAATCTTTTGGAAAGAGGAGGATCACAAGGCATGATACAAGGATGATGTCTTGGAAACTTTTGAATGGACATTTTGTCCATGAATTTGGACGGCATTGTGGACTAAACGGGGAGCCGAATTTTGGGTGGCAAATTTTAGTGATAGGTTTAGTTTGATTGGTAGCTTTTGGGTATCATTTGGTCACTTTTGTTTTGCTAGACATTTCTCCTTTCATCTTTCCCTCTCTTGGCCGAATGTGTTTGTGTTAGGAGGAAGCAACTTGTTTTTTTTGTTTCTTTTGGTCATTTTTTTGACCATTTGGATCATTTATTTTGCAAAACCTCTCAAGTGCTTCATCTTGTATTCTCTCCTATTGCCGAAATTATCAACACAAAAAGCCATTTCTTTTTCCTTCTCCTCCCCCATTGCCGAATGCATTTTGTTCCTAAACTCATCACTTTTCTCTTTCTCTTTTCTTCTCTTTGAAAACCGAATCATAAACACCTACTTCCCATTCTCTTTTCCTCTCCATTTTATTTATCATTCAAACACCTTCTCCATTCTTTTCTCCCCATGGTCTAATGGTACTAATACCATTTCCTTCAATTTTCCTTCAAAGTCAAATCTTCTCTTCATCTATATTGTTTTGTTGATTATTCCTTCAACCTTCGTTTAAGCAATCGGTAAGAGCTCTTTTCGAATCTTTTCTTTTCCCTTCTTTTCTTAACATAATATATATAAGTTTGGGAGGGTCTTATGACCGATAATAACGTTCTTTTCCCTTAGACAATCTTTCATTTTTATAGTGTGATAGTGGAGGGCCAAATCACCATCTCGTCAAAGACATCTTGAGGTTGTTAAGTTCGGATCATATTTTTCAAGGTAAGGGTTCTTATCAAGGAGCTATATACTACTCGACATATTGTTATAGACGGACTACTAATCGATTTCGTTTTAGGGGACATTATCGCTCGATTTTTATCTTGTGGAACAAGGATATTTTGTGGTAAGCTGATTTCACCCTTAAAACTGTTAGTCACATTTTCCGATATACTTTTTAGTTGGACTAACGATCTTTTGTCAATGGAGACAATCAAGATAGGGACGAAAAAGGTTGTGAATAGTGTTTGGAAGAGGGGTGGTTCCACTATTCCCCGAAATTTAAGCGAATAGCTATTTTAGGAATCTGAGATTTTCCACTAGGTTGTGGACCCTTATCCGAGGAGAATCTATTATTTGAAGTCGTTCGTACTCCTGAACCTTTGTTTGTTCGTGGATATTCATCGAGAAATGAACCAACAATCGGGAAAAAACCGCATATAGAAGTTGTTCAAAATTCCAAGGGTAAAGTCTAGATCGTTATTTATAAGAATACATTTATAAATAGTATTAGTATTCTAAATTATCATGATGCGTGTTTAGGTATCGACGAGCGGGAAAGTCTAGTTCTCACTATAACCAGGTGTGTAACTTCACACTTATCTCTCGGGTTAGGTACTATACCGTAAGTATTGGGATAAAATCATAAAGATGGCAAAATCGAAGAAATATGAAATAATTAACACTTTTGTGTAAATGCATGAAAACGGTTAAAGCCATGGAAATTACGAAAATCCCTCAATGGGTTATTTGATAAATAGTAAAATTTTATGCCTCATGTGATATATGGGCCAACAACTGCTAGATCGATATATGGGCCAAAAATTGCTAGATCGATATATGGGCCAAGGTTTGCTAGATCATTAAATGGGCTAAAATGCTATTTTGCCTTATGGGCCAAAATGAAAATTTGAAATATGGACCCACTTGTATTATGGGCCTTTTGTTAAATTAATCATGTGAATGTATTGTTATGTTTTATATATAAATATGATTGCATGGGTTGGGAAAATTGACGAAGAGAAGAAAGGCCTGTTGCCAAAAATCTAGTTCGGGTGGCTTTGCCACAATCTAGTTCGGTGGTGCACCACAATATTATTTAAATGGCTTTATGCCTGCAATTGGTGTGTTGGCGGGGTGGGTTGACTTGATCCCCACAGGTGTGTTGGTTGGTACAGGTGGTGTGTAGCGGATGGAAAATTTAGGATTGGTTGGGAATTTCATTCTACATGCATTATTATTATATTGTTAAATCCATAAATGGGCTCCAGCCCATTATAATGTCTTGATGATTTGGCCCAGTGGATATGGTAAGTGGGTTATACACTGAGTTCTAAGTAACTCACTCTGCTTTATTATCCTTCTCAGGTAATGGCAATTGATGAAGGCTTGGGCTGGGGATGACTTCGTGGAGGCCATACTTCGAACAAGGATTTTATAAACTATGAACTTCAATTAAGTATATTTATTTAATTACTATTTTGGGTATGATGTAATAAGGCCTCTATTAATATTATTTTATGGATTTTATGTGTGGATGGATTTAATTATGCTTTAGACACTTAATTTGGACTAATACTATTTTAATAATGTTTCCTTAAATATTTTGTTTTTAAACATATGAGATTCTTTAAATATTCTTGTTTTCAAATTCTTTTGAACTCTTTAAAATTATTTTAAAATCTTTAACAATTAAATATTAAATAATAAGACTTCAAACTAGTCTTGTAACATCCTAAATTTGGGCCTAAAATAAATGGGTTTCGTGTGTCAAGAGAATGGATTTTGTCGTGAAAAAATTAATATGTGGTTTATACTAAAATAAGATAATGGTCAATTTTAATTGACCCTAGATTATGCTAAAATTTAGGGATTTGATTTATATGCTTTATTTTTTTTACTTAGTTTGTCCCTTTACTTTTATAATGTCACTAATACATTTAAATAGTTAATTTTTCTTAAAATATTATTCAAATGAAATAAATTATTTTATCATGAAAAGTTTGAATGGACATTTACTTTTAAAAAATTATTATTTCATGTTTAGTTTAATTCTTAGGAGGTTTAGGAAGGCGATCTAGGGCTTTAGCAAAAATGTTGTTTTTTTTAGTGAGGTTGATGGTAGTCATAAGGCTTTTAAAATATTGTTGGGGTTAAAAGATATCACAAAGAAGTAGGTCATCTAGTGGCTTGGGGCGTTCTCAATAAGCTGGAGGTCAAAGGCTCAAGTCTTGGGTATGGCAAAAAAAAATTTATTTTGCATATGTTAGTATGAAGGCCAGAGTTTAGGCCTTATAATTTGTTGGGGCTGTTTCATGACATAATGAAACGCCTAGCCCAAAGGGCAAAGGCGTTAGGAGCGGGAGGGGAACAAGGTTCTAGTCGCACAGCGCAAAATGTTGGGTTTCTTTTTTAAGTAAACACGGAGCATGGAATAAAGGTTGATAATTAATTGGGAAGGAATTATGACTCAAATGAAACGGGTGGCGCGTGGGCAAGGGATGTGCCTCATAGTGAAAAGGGCAGAGGTTCGGATCCGGTGTTGGTTAATATTTTGGATTTCTTTGGATGATTCGGTCGCTGGAAAGTATACTTTAAAAGAAGTTGACAACGAAATATATCACAAGAATGGTTCTGATGCAGTGGCTGGTAGCGTGTGGTTGTGCTTGGAGGTCTCGGGTTCGAGTTGCCTTGTGCGCAATAGCTTGAAATTTTGCTGTTGGCGTGGAAGGTGTTTGAATTGGACCAAAATTCCAAAAGATAGTCATGATCGGGAAGTTATTTGAATGAAATTCAAATTGAATTTTGGGCTAAATAAAATGACTTTTTGATGAGGATAAATTTTGAAGATAATAAAGGAATTTGATTAGTGATAAGTTTGAGTTGATTAGGGAGTGTAGGTTTATTCTATTTATCTATTTATTTTAGTATATATGGATAGCGAATTTTCCCTTTTCTTTTAGCTTAACTTTTAGTTAACAGGAAGGGCGTTTTCGGGTTTGAACAATAGGTGCCGAAATTTCTATAAATAGGGGAGGATATCTCATTGATTCTGACATTTTAAAAAAAAAACCCTAATTCTCTTTATTCTTTATGCGAATTCTTTAGCCTCTCCTCTCCAATTTCTTTAAAAGCGAAACCTTTTCTCCATTCTTTTCCCTTGAGCCGATTTGATCATATACATTAAAAGCCGAAACTCAAACACTTCTTCCCTCTTGTCGACACTTTGAGTTGGTGAGCCAATTACGTTTTGATCATTCTATTTGGTAAGGATCTCTTGATCAAACTCTTGTTCTTTTCTTTCTCTGACCATCGAAAATTAAGACTGTAATCCTCTATGTTCTTTGGCCGAAACCATGAAGGTGATTCTGGGATTTCCCTTGTAGCCGACGGTTTAAGGATTAATTTCGGGATCTAAGATTCACAAGGTTAGTGCATGTAACATTCGGCCATAGGCCATATTTTAGTATTAATGCCTAACTGATTTTAACTATGGGTATTAGGAAGGAGTGCAATCGGTTTTGGTAGATTTTCGGGATTTAGTGAAAGCGTTAATACCATGTGTGTAACCCACACTGAATCTTAATAGATTTACTGATTTAATTTAATATATGTGTTAATAAGAATGTGAAAGATATGGCTTAAGGTACCATTCAATGGTACGGCATATTCAGGTACTTTATTCTCTAAAACTATGTTAACAATGTTACGAATACCTGTTATGACACATATGTGAATATTGGTAAGAATGTGAAATAAAGAATGTGGCATAATCTTTGCATGATTTGTATGACATGGGGCACATGGGTGATTATGAAAGGGGAAGTGATTTGGTGGTTTTATACCACAATATCTGAATGTGGTGACTTATGTCACGAAATCTGAATGTGGTGACTTATGTCAAAAAATATTATCCGGTGGCTATGCCACGAAATTATAAGGGTGATGAGCATGTCGTTTGCAGCGACTGCCTTCGATGATGTGTAGCGGATGGAGGGTCGACTTAGTAGTCCCCACGGTGTGATGGTTGGTACGGGTGATGTGATGTGTAGCGAATGGTTATCTAGGTTTGGGTTCGGGTTTGCATCATTTAATATATATGTTCTATATGTATGATTTGACATGCCTAAATTGATTGAGACTTTGTGTTGGTGGTTATACACTAAGTCTGTTTGACTCACCCCGTTGTGGGATTATTTTTCAGGTGACACACAGTGATGGACCGGGTCGGCAGGAGCTCAATGGTGGCCATGCTCAGCTCGAAATTTGTTTAATTTTTATAATTTTCCATACTTAAGTATTTTGAATTATTTTGGGTTTTTGTTTTGATGTAATAAGGCCATAAGTATTTGAACTGTTTATGCATGCATTTCAATTAATTTAGTATGATACGATTATTATCAAATTAAAGTTTAAAGTTAACTTTTCTTAAATATAAATTTTAAATGTTTTGACACCTAATCAACACCGTTATTAATTTTGAACCCAACCCAAATCAATGGTTCTTCAAAAACACACAATATTTTGGCAAAGTCCAAATCAGTTTTGAATGGTTTTTCCCTAGAAGCATGCCAGATCCGATCAGGGCTTGTGGGCCGAGTTTGGGGTGTTTCAAGTACTACTTTATTCATCAATTTTAAATCAAATTCTTGGTTTTTACTAAACTTCATTTTCAAAAGGTTTTGTAGAACTGTTTTACCTAAATCATTAGATAATTAAATGGATGTTCGTTATGTGTGACAAGCCAAATCTCGTCTTAACGCATAGACCTATTTTGGGGTGTTACAAGATAAATGGTTGTGTTATGAATGAGTAGCCATGTCTTATGATGCTTAGTTTTGGTATGGTTTGATGGCTAGTGAAATGAACAAAATAATGGTAAGCTTGTTGATGCAAAGTTAGTATTTTATTGATGAGTAGATGTCATATTGTAGTGGTAAATTGTAGATAATTTATGCTTAGAAATGTTTGTGAATAAGTTGTACTAAATGGCATAAAGTTGGTATGTTTGAAGAGTGCATGAATGAGTTGAATAGGATGACCATTTGGTATGTTTTTGGTTGCCAATTGTGTTTGGTATGATGCTTGTATGTGCATGAAAGGATGACCCTAAGTATGGGTGGCATTTTGGCCTTGCAAATGGCCTATAATTGCCTACACGATTGAGCACACGGGCATGTGGTTCGACCTTGTCCCTCGTGGTTGCATTTCAAAACAAGTCAGACTCGACCACGGGCTAGACACACAGGCATGTCTGAGGTCGTGGGAGACACACGGATCGCCCACACAGTGCAGACCCTCAGAACAGAGAAAAAATTTAAATTTCTAAAAATTTCCGTATGTGTTCGGTTTAGTCTCGGCCCTATTCTAAAACATGTTTAGGGTCCTGTAGACCTATTTAAGGGACACATTGATTTGATTCATTGAATAATATTATGAAATTTTCATAAAAGTTCCATTTTGTCCAGTAATGCTTTTAACCCTAGACCGGCGATGGTTACGGGTTAGGAGTGTTACACAAATAAATGCTATCAATTTTAAATATATGTGAACTTTATATGATGAATTGATATGAATGTATTTAAATGATGGCCGAATGTGTATATGCTTGGGAGCAATATTTACGAGATTGATTCGATCTAATTACGATGTTTGGAAGCCCCATATGACCTTAGGAATAGTTAGGATACATATGTCATGACATAGGATTTTGATATGTGTTCTCGTGTAAGACCACGTCGGGACGTTGGCATTGATTTGTGTTTACGTGTAAGACCATGTTTGGGATATTGGCATCGTATTTGATTCGTGTAAGACCCTATTTGGGACAGTGGAGTCGATATGTGATTATATGTAAGACCACGTCTGGGACGTTGGCATTGTACGAGATGTTCAACTATCCGAGAATCCTTTTAATTTCGAATGGTTCAACGGGAAATAATAAGTTAAGATCGAGTATAACATCGAGTTAGAAAAGCTTAGGTATGTACACATACTAAGTTATGAAAATAAGGTAAGTTGAATGTTTGAATTGATGATATAATGCTTTATGTTAATGTGAACTATGTGCATATAGATGTGAATGAATGTATATTCAACCTAAGGTTATAATTGTATTATAGAAAGTAAAGGTTAAACATATTAATGTTCAATTGATTATTCGTCCAAAGGAAAATTATTACAAGTTATATATGTTTTGATATATAAGTTGATAAGTTGGATTATATATAAAATTATGATGGCTTATTACTACTTGTTTAGCTTAAATTATGTAAATGATTAAATGTTTATTTGCTTATGATTTATTAAGCTTTGATAGCTTACTATGTGTATTTGCTTTCAATTTTATAGATTTTGGAAGTTGGTTATGAGCTCAGGGATTGTCAGAAAAGTCTATCACACTATCGACTCTTTTTGGTATTTTGTTAAGTTTGAATTTGAATGTATGGCATGTATAGTCTAGTAATAATGTTTGATTTGGGATATGTAAATATGAGCCATGAGAAAATGGCTTATTTATTTTGTTAAGCCTAGTTTTAATGCTACTAATCAAATGTTAGATGTGTTTGGTTTTAGTGACTCAGTCATGGCTTATTTATATTTGAAATATGGTTGCTATGCTTTATTAATAATGTGGTAAATGTTTTGATATATATATATATAAGTTCGGTTATGGCATATAGGTATAGTGAATTTGATATGTCTTGTTAATCATTGAAATTGATTATGGCTTAAGTTCATTTGGAAAATACTATTATGTATTTATATAAGTGTGATGTGCTTGGCTTAATTGTTAATGGATGTATATTTTAATATATTTTGTAACATCCTGAATAGGGGGTCCTTGCATTTAACATGTTTCTATGTGTATGACATGCTCAATGTGTTAGTTTAGGGTGTTTGGAGGTCCAGGGAAGGCTCGGGGTTAAGCCAAAGCCTTGGCCAAAATTCTATTTTTGGGCACCTTAATGGAGAGCTAGTGGGGTCAAGACTTAATGGGTATTACTTGTGTTTGAAGACACAAGAATTCAAGTGGTAAGGTGGCAAGGTGACACCACATAGAGTGTTGGTAGGTGACGCCACAGGGAGGCAAGGAGGGAGCTGGTTCAAGTCGCACAATTTGCATTTTTTTGGAACAAGAGGGAATTTAGGAGGAAATTATGGGATTTAGAGAGAGGGAGAGTGTTGGCCGAATGTAGGGTTGTGGGGAAAGGTTTGAGCATTCGATTTTGGGAGGGGTTTAGGTGCTGAATTTGTGAGGTGTTTGGCAAAATTTGGTGTTAAGAGTTTTTTTTCTCATCGGTAATTGGGGTTTTCCATATTGGTAATTTGCATTCTTTCCTCTATTGGCCGAAAATCCTAAAGACAATTAGTGCTCACCTCCTCTTTGGTAAAAGTCGAAACCTCATAGGTACCATTCCCTTTTACTTCACATCTTTTCTTTCCTTCAGCTGAACCCTCCTACCATCTTCCCCATTTTCATTGTTTTCTTCCCATTTGGGTCATACTTCTACATTTTTTTAAGCTGAACCTCATCCCTCATTTCTTTTCTTGACCGAATCATCATTCACTACCATTCATCACCTTGATTTCGTTTTGCTATAGCCGAATCTCTTTAGCCTTTCTTTTGATTCCTCAATTGCCGAAGCCTATCCCTCCTTTTCTCATCACCATTTGTCACGGGTCCTTCTTCAAGCCGAAGCATGTAACACCCCAAACCCGGCCTAAATGTTACGACCGGATCTGGCATGTCACATGAAAGGAATGTCTAAATACTGTGTGTTCGTTAAAAAGTTTGTGTTCGTTATATTTGTTGTGAAAAGTCAAGTTTAGGTAACTTTGAATAAGAAATGGTTTATTAATATTTTGGAAAATGGTTATTAAGGGTTTAGGAAATTCCCATATTGAACATTTAATAATAATCAGTAACCAAATTGAAAGCTGAAACCAAGTAAAATACCCAAGGCCTTATTACATAACAAAAACCCAAATAAAAATAAGTCCAAATAAAAGCAACAAATTTACAATTAAACATATGTATGGCCTCCACGAGTCCACCTCAGCTCCCAAATCCGCGATCTAATGATTACTTGCAAAATTTAACTAAGGGGTGAGTCATCGAGACTCAGTGTGTAAATCCCATCCAATGGGTGTTAAACCCTTACACAATTTCATATGAAAATATGCACGTCATGCAACCCAAAACCTAACCATCCAAACTCCCGATTCTACCCGTGTGGTACCAAACCACCGGTGGTGCCAAGCCACCGTGACCCAAAGTCACCGATATCAATAATAATGTGGTGCCAAACCACTTTGGTGACCCAAAGTCACGAATAATCCAATGGGGCCAACCCACGCCAGATACCAAATCACTGGCGACAATCCAGTTTATCAAATGTGGGGCCAACCCATCGTGGTGCGAAGCCACCGACGAGTCGCTATGAGGTGCCAACCTCGGTGACCCAAAGTCACGAATATCAAGCTGTGGTACCAAACCACTTGGTGGTGCCAAACCACTGTGACCCAAAGTCACGATATCAATCTTCCCCTCCTCCCATCATACCGGCAATATGACATAATAATTAGTATGCAGATGTCATGTATGCTAGACATATATCAAATATAAGTATAACATGAATTACCATCATAATTAGATAGACATAAAACAACATAATCATGCTAATCAACCTCTAAGGGTATAACAGTAATTTTACCCACCAAGGGTATTTTCGTAATTTCCCACCAAGGGTATTTTTGTAATTTACCCACCAAGGGTATTTTCATAATTTCGCACCTGCAATGGCCCTCCCGAAGGTCTAATGTTACCTTGAGCGACTCGACTACCATTTACGGTCATCACTAGACTATTGGGCCTAAAACCCAATTTCGACCCATTCAGGGCCACATGCTTGTGTGGCCCACCTAACACAAATCTAGCCACGTATATAGGTTCTACCTAGTCTAGTTCACTATATACTATATCATCATACAATTTATTCCAATTAGGCCCACGGGCCCATTGGGCCCACTTTGGCCCATCGCGGCCCAAGCAGCCCCAACCCTCAGGAATACTACTGATGGCCTCAACTATAGCGTCGAAGCCCCACACGTGCGCCGCTTGCGCGTGTGGCTACTATTGTCGTGACCGGCACTTCGGCATTTGCCGCTCTACAACTAGAGTAGAGAGAGTTACACACCTGATAGGAGTCTGGTGTTAAACCGCGCTGCGACCACTCCTGAGCCCAAACGCCCACCAAGGTATCTTAACTCTCCTCCTGGAATGCTCTTTATATAGCTATCTCTTCACCTTCCTTCTTTGTATCTTTCCGATGTCGGATCCCTCCATCAGTAGAGTTTAAATTCAACTGAAACTCTTACCGTCCGATCCGCAAAATAAATACTCATTTGCTTCTCATGAGATTCGAACCCAGACTTTCCTATAGCATAATCCACGCCGCTAGCCACTTTACCAACTAGCTCCTTGTGTCTTAAACTATGCGCAACTAAATATAACCCTATGGCCAAGGTATAAATTCATTTAATAAAAATAATCTAAGAGGAATGCAAACGCTACACGTAGAACCTTGGACCTGCTTCCTTCCTTGTGGCGTCATTCTCTTGTCCTTAAGTGGCGTCACTTTGCCACTACACCACACTCCACTTGTGTCATTTTTCTCCACATTTTATTCTTAAGGCCTACACCCAACTTCTAGGGTTTTTTCACCTAAAACCAAAATTTCACCAAAGCCAATATTTGATCCCGGACTTCACGAAGCCCCTAACCTTCAAAATCACTTATCTAAAAGGTCCAACTTGCACTTAAGCCGATCTCCTATTCTCTAAAAATTTTAAATGCTACTACGCCTAAGGCCCATTGGGCTCAATTCTCCTAGGCCCAATTTCAGGATATTACAAATCTACCCTCCTTAAAGAAATTTCGTCCTCGAAATTTCCAACTACTAACAGTCACATATCCTAACCTACCACACTACACTCTTGCTGCGACTCGATCTTAATAAAACAAATATACTTTCTAGCTAAATCTTGGAACCCCTTCACATAACCAACTATCTACCAAAAAGCAATGATATTTTTCACACATACATACAATTCCTATATTCAAGCATCACATCCACACATCGCAGAATAAATACAATCATTCGCATATACCGAATATAGTAAAAAGGAAACTTACTGATTTGGTGCGTAGACTCGGTGCCATACTTACGTAAAAGATATATATATTTTCTAAACCATTCTTTGAAAACATTTTGAACCCAAACCCACAGTAGAAGTTTTTGAACCAGCTCGATACCAAAATTGTAATACCCCAAACCCTACCTAAACGTTACGATCGGATCCGGCATGTCACATAAAGCAATGTCTAAATACTATGTGTTCAAGTAAAAAGTTCGTGTTCGTTATATTTGTTGTGAAAAGTCAAGTTTAGGTAATTTTGAATAAGAAACAATTTATTAATATTTTAGAAAATGGTTATTAAGGGTTTAGGAAATTCCCATATTAAACATTTAATAATAAGCAGTAACCAAATTGAAAGCTGAAACCAAGTAAAATACCCAAGGCCTTATTACATAACAAAAACCCAAATAAAAATAAGTCAAAATAAAAGCAACGAATTTACAATTAAACATATGTATGGCCTCCACGAGTCCACCTCAGCTCCCAAATCTGCGATCTAATGATTACCTGTAAAATTTAACTAAGGGGTGAGTCATCGAGACTCAGTGTGTAAATCCCCATCCAATGGGTGTTAAACCCTTACACAATTTCATATGAAAATATGCATGTCATGTAACCCAAAACCTAACCATCCGAAACTCCCGATTCTACTCCGTGTGGTACCAAACCACTTGGTGGTGCCAAACCACTGTGACCCAAAGTCACGAGTAATCCATATGGGGCCAACCCATGTTGTGATACCAAATCACCGGGCGATAATCCATTTATCAAATGTGGGGCCAACCCAATCGTGGTGTGAAGCCACTAGGGCGAGCCGCTATGAGGTGCCAAACCTCCGGTGACCCAAAGTCACGAATATCAAGCGTGGTACCAAACCATCGGTGGTGCCAAACCACCGGTAACCCAAAGTCACGATATCAATCTTCCCCTCCTCTCATCATACCCGCAATATGACATAATAATTCATGTATGCGGTATGTCATGTATGCTAGACATATATCAAATATAAGTATAACATGAATTACCATCATAATCAGATAGACATAAAACAACATAACCATGCTAATCAACCTCTAAGGGTATAATAGTAATTTTACCTACCAAAGGTATTTTCGTAATTTACCCACCAAGGGTATTTTCGTAATTTACCCACCAAGGGTATTTTAGTAATTTACCCACCAAGGGTATTTTGTAATTTTGCACCTACAATGGCCCTCCCAAGGTCTAATGTTACCTTAAGCGACTTGGCTACCATTTACGGTCATCACTAGACTATTGGGCCTAAAACCCGATTTCGGCCCATTCAGCTCTACTGCGCGTGTGGCCCACCTAACACAAATCTAGCCATATATAGGTTCCACCTAGTCTAGTTCACTATATACTATATCATCATACAATTTATTCCAATTAGGCCCACGGCCCATTGGGCCCATTTTGGCCCATCGCGCCCAAGCAAATTAACCCTCAAGAATACTATTGATGGCCTCAACTATAGCGTCGAAGCCTCACACGTGCGCCGAACGCTCATGTGGCTACTATTGTCAATACAAGCACTTCGGCATTTGCGCTTCTACAACTAGAGTAGAGAGAGTTACACACCGATAGAGTGCGGTGTTAAACTGCCACGACCACTCCCCGTGTCCAAACACCCACCAATGTATCTTAACTCTCCTCCGGAATGCTCTTTATATAGCTATCTCTTCACCTTCCTTCTTTGTATCTTTCCGATGTGGGATCCTCCGTCGAGAGTTTAAATTCAATCAAACTCTTCCGTCAATCCGAAAATAAATACTCCTTTGCTTCTCATGAGATTCGAACCAAGACTCTCGTGTAGCATAGTCCACGCCGCTAGCCACTTTACCAACTAGCTCCTTGTGTCTTAAACTATGCGCAACTAAATATAACCCTATGGCCAAGGTCTAAATTCATTTAATAAAAATAATCTAAAAGGAATGCAAACGCTACAACTAGAACCTTGGACCTCCTTCCTTCCTTGTGGTGTCATTCTCTTGTCCTTAAGTGGCGTCACTTTGCCACTACACCACACACTCCACTTGTGTCATTTTTCTCAACATTTTATTCTTAAGGCCTACACCCAACATCCGTGGTTTTTTCACCAAAACCAAAATTTCCCCAAAGCCAATATTTGATCCCGGACTTCATAAAGCCCCTAACCTTCAAAATCACTTATCTAAAAGGTCTAACTTGCACTTAAGCCGATCTCCGTTCTCTAAAAATTTTAACGCTACTACGCCTAAGGCTCATTGGCTCAATTCTCCTAGGCCCAATTTCAGGGATATTACAAATCTACCCTCCTTAAAGAAATTTCGTCCTCGAAATTTCCAACTACTAACAGTTACATATCCTAACCTACCACACTACACCCTTAATGCGTACTCTGATCTTAATAAAACTAATATACTTTCTAACTAAATCATGGAACCCCTTCACATAACCAACTATCTACCACCACAAATGATATTTTCACACATACATACAATTCCTATATTCAAGCATCACATCCACACATCGCAGAATAAATACAATCATTCTGCATATACCAGAATATATTAAAAAGGAAACTTACGGATTTGGTGCCGGAGACTCGGGTGCCATACTTACAGAAAAGATATATATATTTTCTAAACCATCTTTTGAAAACATTTTTGAACCCAAAGCCACAGCTGACTTTTTTGAACCAGGCTTTGATACCAAAATTGTAACACCCCAAACCCAGCCTAAACGTTACGACCGGATCTGGCATGTCACATAAAAGGAATGTCTAAATACTGTGTGTTCGATAAAAAGTTTGTGTTCGTTATATTTGTTGTGAAAAGTCAAGTTTAGGTAATTTTGAATAAGAAACAGTTTATTAGTATTTTCGAAAATGGTTATTAAGGGTTTAGGAAATTCCCATATTGAACACTTAATAATAAGCAGTAACCAAATTGAAAGCTAAAACCAAGTAAAATACCCAAGGCCTTATTACATAACAAAAACCAAATAAAAATAAGTCCAAATAAAAGAAACGAATTGACAATTAAACATATGTATGGCCTCCACGAGTCCACCTCAGCTCCCAAATCTGCGATCTAATGATTACATGCAAAATTTAACTAAGGGGTGAGTCATCGAGACTCAGTGTGTGAATCCCCATCCAATGGGTGTTAAACCCTTACACAATTTCATATGAAAATATGCATGTCATGCAACCCAAAAGCTAACCATCTGAAACTCCCGATTCTACTCCGTGTGGTACCAAACCACTGGTGGTGCCAAACCACTGGTGACCCAAACTCACGAATAATCCATATGTGCGGCCAACCCACGTTGTGATACCAAATCACTGGCAACAATCCCGTTTATCAAATGTGGGGCCAACCCACTATGGTGTGAAGCCACTAGGACGAGTCGCTATGAGGTGCCAAACCTCTGGTGACCCAAAGTCACGAATATCAACTGTGGTACCAAACCACTGGTGGTGCCAAACCACTGGTGACCCAAAGTCACAGATATCAATCTTCCCTCCTCTCATCATACCGTGCAATATGACATAATAATTGTGTATGCAAGATGTCATGTATGCTAGACATATATCAAATATAAGCATAACATGAATTACCATCATAATCGAGATAGACATAAAACAACATAATCATGCTAATCAACCTCTAAGGGTATAACGGTAATTTTACCTACCAATGGGTATTTTCGTAATTTACTTACCAAGGGTATTTTCGTAATTTACCCACTAAGGGTATTTTCATAATTTATCCACCAAGGGTATTTTCGTGATTTACCCACCAAGGGTATTTTCGTAATTTCGCACCTACAATGGCCCTCCCGAAGGTCTAATGTTACCTTGAGCGACTCGGCTACCATTTACGGTCGTCACTAGACTATTGGACCTAAAACTCGATTTCGGCCCATTCAGGCCACACGCTCGTGTGGCCCACCTAACACAAATCTAGCCACGTATATAGGTTCCACCTAGTCTAGTTCACTATATACTATATCATCATACAATTTATTCCAATTAGGCCCACGGGCCCATTGGGCCCACTTTGGCCCATCGCGCCCAAGCAAATTTCAACCCTCAAGATACTCGTTGATGGCCTCAACTATAGCGTCGAAGCCCCACGTGCTTTCATGCGCTCGTGTGGCTACAATTGTCGTGATCGACACTTGGCATTTGCCGCTCTACAACTAGAGTAGAGAGTTACACACCGATAGAGAGTGCGGTGTTAAACCATTGCAACCACTCCCGTGCTCAAACGCCCACCAAGGTATCTTAACTCTCCTCCCGGAATGCTATTTATATAGCTATCTCTTCACCTTCTTTCTTTGTATCTTTCCGATGTGGGATCCCTCCATCAAGAGAGTTTAAATTCAACTGAAACTCTTACCGTCCAATCTGGAAAATAAATACTCCTTTGCTTCTCATGACACTTTACCAACTAGCTCCTTGTGTCTTAAACTATGCGCAACTAAATATAACCCTATGGCCAAGGTCTAAATTCATTTAATAAAAATAATCTAAAAGGAATGCAAACGCTACAACTAGAACCTTGGACCTCCTTCCTTCCTTGTGGTGTCATTCTCTTGTCCTTAAGTAGCGTCACTTTGCCACTACACCACACACTCCACTTGTGTCATTTTTCTCCACATTTTATTCTTAAGGCCTACATGCCAACTTCCAAGGTTTTTCACCTAAAACCAAAATTTCCCCAAAGCCAATATTTGATCCGGGACTTCATGAAGCCCCTAACCTTCAAAATCACTTATCTAAAAGGTCCAACTTGCACTTAAGCCGATCTCCTATTCTCTAAAAATTTTAAACGCTACTGCACCTAAGGCCCATTGGGCTCAATTCTCCTAGGCCCAATTTCAGGATATTACAAATCTACCCTCCTTAAAGAAATTTCGTCGTCGAAATTTCCAACTACTAACAGTCACATATCCTAACATACCACACTACACTCTTGCTGCGTACTCTGATCTTAATAAAACTAATATAGTTTCTAACTAAATCTTGGAACCCCTTTACATAACCAACTATCTACCACCGAAGCAACAGATATTTTTCACACATACATACAATTCCTATATTCAAGCATCACATCCACACATCGCAGAATAAATACAATCATTCTGCATATACCAGAATATAGTAAAAAGGAAACTTACAGATTTGGTGCCGGAGACTCGGGTGCCATACTTACATAAAAGATATATATATTTTCTAAACCATCCTTTGAAAACATTTTTGAACCCAAACCCACAGCCGAGTTTTTGAACCAGGCTCTGATACCAAAATTGTAACACCCCAAACCCGGCCTAAAGTTACGACTGGATCTGGCATGTCACATAAAAGGAATGCCTAAATACTGTGTGTTCGTTAAAAAGTTTGTGTTTGCTATATTTGTTGTGAAAAGTCAAGTTTAGGTAATTTTGAATAAGAAACAGTTTATTAATATTTTGGAAAATGGTTATTAAGGGTTTAGGAAATTCCCATATTGAACATTTAATAATAAGCAGTAACCAAATTGAAAGCTAAAACCAAGTAAAATACCCAAGGCCTTATTACATAACAAAAACCCAAATAAAAATAAGTCCAAATAAAAGAAACGAATTTACAATTAAACATATGTATGGCCTCCACGAGTCCACTTCAGCTCCCAAATCTGCGATCTAATGATTACCTGTAAAATTTAACTAAGGGGTGAGTCATCGAGACTCAGTGTGTAAATCCCCATCCAATGGGTGTTAAACCCTTACATAATTTCATATGAAAATATGCATGTCATGCAACCCAAAACCTAACCATTCGAAACTCTCGATTCTACTCCGTGTGGTACCAAACCACTGGTGGTGCCAAACCACTGGTGACCCAAAGTCACGAATAATCCATATGTGCGACCAACGCACGTTGTGATACCAAATCACTGGCGACAATCCTGTTTATCAAATGTGGGGCCAACCCACTGTGGTGTGAAGCCACTAGGACGAGTCGCTATGAGGTGCCAAACCTCTGGTGACCCAAAGTCATGAATATCAACTGTGGTACCAAACCACTGGTGGTGCCAATCCACTGGTGACCCAAAGTCACAGATATCAATCTTCCCCCTCCTCTCATCATACCCGTGCAATATGACATAATAATTCGTGTATGAAGTATGTCATGTATGCTAGACATATATCAAATATAAGTATAACATGAATTACCATCATAATCAGATAGACATAAAACAACATAATCATGCTAATCAACCTCTAAGGGTATAACAGTAATTTTACCTACTAAGGGTATTTTCGTAATTTACCCACCAAGGGTATTTTCATAATTTACCCACCAAGGGTATTTTCATAATTTACCCACTAAGGGTATTTTCGTAATTTACCCACCAAGGGTATTTTCGTAATTTACCCACCAAGGGTATTTTCGTAATTTACCTACTAAGGGTATTTTCATAATTTACCCACTAAGGGTATTTTTGTAATTTACCCACCAAGGGTATTATCGTAATTTCGCACCTACAACGGCCCTCCCAAAGGTCTAATGTTACCCTGAGCGACTCGGCTACCATTTACGGTCGTCACTAGACTATTGGGCCTAAAACCCCATTTCTACCCATTCGAGCCCACACTGCGTGTGGCCCACCTAACACAAATCTAGCCATGATATAGGTTCCACCTAGTCTAGTTCACTATATACTATATCATCATACAATTTATTCCAATTAGGCCTTCGGGCCCATTGGGCCCACTTCGGCCCATCACGGCCCAAATAGCCCCAACCCACAATAATACTATTGATGGCCTCAACTATCGCGTCGAAACCCCACACGTGCACTCGTACGCTCGTGTGGCTACTATTGTCGTGACCGACACTTCGACATTTGCCGCTCTACAGCTAGAGTAGAGAGAGTTACACACCTGATAGGAGTCTGGTGTTAAACCGTGCTGCGACCACTCCTAGACCCAAACGCCCACCAAGGTATCTTAACTCTCCTCCTGGAATGCTCTTTATATAGCTATCTCTTCACCTTCCTTCTTTGTATCTTTCCGATGTGGGATCCCCGTCAAGAGAGTTTAAATTCAATGAAACTCTTCCGTCAATCCATAAAATAAATACTCCTTTGCTTCTCATGAGATTCAAACCGGACTCTCGTGTAGCATAATCCACGCCGCTAGCCACTTTACCAACTAGCTCCTTGTGTCTTAAACCATGCACAACTAAATATAACCCTATGGCCAATGTCTAAATTCATTTAATAAAATAATCTAAAAGGAATGCAAACGCTACAACTAGAACCTTGGACCTCTTTCCTTCCTTGTGGTGTCATTCTCTTGTCCTTAAGTGGCGTCACTTTGCCACTACACCACACACTCCACTTGTGTTATTTTTCTCACATTTTATTCTTAAGGCCTACCCGCCAACTTCCGGGTATTTTTCACCTAAAACCAAAATTTCCCCAAAGCCAATATTTGATCCGGGACTTCATAGAAGCCCCAACCTTCAAAATCACTTATCTAAAAACTTGCACTTAGCCGATCTCCTGTTCTCTAAAAATTTTAAGCGCTACTCCAACTTGCCCAATTTAGGATATTACAAATCTAAGCCCAACTACTAACATCTATCCTAACCTACCACACTACACCCTTAATGCGTACTCGATCTTAATAAAACTAATATACTTTCTAACTAAATCATGGAACCCCTTCACATAACCAACTATCTACCAAAACAGCAGATATTTTCACACATACATACAATTCCTATATTCAAGCATCACATCCACACATCGCCAATCATGGGCATATACAATATATTAAAAAGGAAACTTACTTTGGTGCTTGAGGCTGGGTGCCATACTTACGTAAAAGATATATATATTTTCTAAACCATCTTTTGAAAACATTTTGAACCCAAAGCATGTCACATGAAACGAATGTCTAAATAAAAGGAATGTCTAAATCTGTGTTCGTTAAAAGTTCGTGTTCGTTATATTTGTTGTGAAAAGTCAAGTTTAGGTAATTTTGAATAAGAAACGGTTTATTAATATTTTGAAAATGGTTATTAAGGGTTTAGGAAATTCCCATATTGAACATTTAATAATAAGCAAGAACCAAATTGAAAGTAAAACCAAGTAAAATACCCAATGCCTTATTACATAACAAAACCCAAATAAAAATAAGTCCAAATAAAAGAAACGAATTTACAATTAAACATATATATGGCCTCCACGAGTCTACCTCACTCCCAAATCATGATCTAATGATTACCGCAAAATTTAACTAAGGGGTGAGTCAACGAGACTCGGTGTGTAATCCCCATCCAATGGGTGTTAAACCCTTACACAATTTCATATGAAAATATGCATGTCATGCAACCCAAAACCTAACCATCCAAACTCTCGATTCTACCTCGTATGGTACCAAACCCTTCGGTGGTGCTAAACCACTAGTGACCCAAAGTCACCGATATCAATAATAATGTGGTGCTAAACCCACCCAAAGTCACGAATAATCCATATGTGGGGCCAACCCACGCCAGGATACCAAATCACCGGCGACAATCCGTTTATCAAATGTGGGCCAACCCACTATGGTGTGAAGCCACTAGGATGAGTCGCTATGAGGTGCTAAACCTCGGTGACCCAAAGTCACGAATATCAAGCTGTGGTACCAAACCACCGGTGGTGCTAAACCACTAGTGACCCAAAGTCACAGATATCAATCTTCCCCCTCCTCTCATCATACGCGTGCAATATGACATAGTAATTCGTGTATGCAGATGTCATGTATGCTAGACATATATCAAATCTAAGTATAACATGAATTACCATCATAATCGATAGACATAAAACAACATAATCATGCTAATCAACCTCTAAGGGTATTTTTTACCTAATTTACCCACCAAGGGTATTTTCGTAATTTACCCACCAAGGGTATTTTCGTAATTTATCCACCAAGCAATGGCCCTTCCACCAAGGTCTAATGTTACCTTGAGTGACTCGTTACCTACCATTTACCATTTACGTCGTCACTAGACTATTGGGCCTAAAACTCGATTTCGCCCATTATCTGTGCCACACGCTGTGTGGCCCACCTAACACAAATCTAGCCACGATATAGGTTCCACCTACTCTAGTTCACTATATACTATATCATCATACAATTTATTCCAATTAGGCCCACGGGCCCATTGGGCCCACTTTGGCCCATCGCGGCCCAAGTAGCCCCAACCCACAAGAATACTACTTGATGGCCTCAACTATAGCGTCGAAGCCCCACATGTGCGCCGCGATGCTCGTGGTGGCTACAATTGTCGTGATCGACACTTGACATTTGCCGCTCTACAACTAGAGTAGAGAGAGTTACACACCGATAGAGTGCGGTGTTAAACTGCCACGACCACTCCCGTGCCCAAACGCCCACCAAGGTATCTTAACTCTCCTCCGGAATGCTCTTTATATAGCTATCTCTTCACCTTTCTTCTTTGTATCTTTTCGATGTGTGATCCTCCGTCAATAGAGTTTAAATTCAATGAAACTCTTACCGTCAATCCGCAAAATAAATACTCCTTTGCTTATCATAAGATTCAACCTGACTCTCCTCACATAATCCACGCCGCTAGCCACTTTACCAACTAGCTCCTTGTGTCTTCAACCATGCGTAACTAAATATAACCCTATGGCCAAGGTCTAAATTCATTTAATAAAAATAATCTAAAAGGAATGCAAACGCTACAACTAGAACCTTGGACCTCCTTCCTTCCTTGTGGCGTCATTCCCTTGTCCTTAAGTGGCATCACTTTGCCACTACACCACACACTCCACTTGTGTCATTTTTCTCCACATTTTATTCTTAAGGCCTACCTGCCAACTTACAGGGTTTTTTTCACCTAAAACCAAAATTTCCCCAAAGCTAATATTTGATCCTGGGACTTCATAGAAGCCCCCTAACCTTCCAAAATCACTTATCTAAAAGGTCCAACTTGCACTTAAGCCGATCTCCTGTTCTCTAAAAATTTTAAACGCTACTATGCCTAAGGCCCATTGGGCTCAATTCTCCTAGGCCCAATTTCAGGATATTACAAATCTACCCTCCTTAAAGAAATTTCATCCTTGAAATTTCCAACTACTAACAGTCACATATCCTAACCTACCACAGTACACTCTTGTCACAGACTCGATCTTAATAAAACTAATATACTAACTAAATCTTGGAACCCCTTCACATAACCAACTATCTACCACCGAAGCAATAGATATTTTTCACACATACATACAATTCCTATATTCAAGCATCACATCCACACATCGCAGAATAAATACAATCATTCCAAGATATACCGTAATATAGTAAAAGGAAACTTACTGATTTGGTGCCGAGACTCGGTGCCATACTTACATAAAAGATATATATATTTTCTAAACCATCCTTTGAAAATATTTTTGAACCCAAACCCACAGCTTGAGTTTTTGAACTAGGCTCGATACTAAAATTGTAACACCCAAACCCTACTAAATGTTACGATTGGATCCGGCATGTCACATGAAAGGAATGTCTAAATACTGTGTGTTCAGTTAAAAAGTTTGTGTTTGTTATATTTGTTGTGGAAAGTCAAGTTTAGGTAATTTTGAATAAGAAATGTTTATTAATATTTTGGAAAATGGTTATTAAGGGTTTAGAAAATTCCATATTGAACATTTAATAATAAGCAAGAACTAAATTGAAAGCTAAAACCAAGTAAAATACCCAAGGCCTTATTACATAACAAAAACCCAAATAAAAATAAGTCCAAATAAAAGAAACGAATTTACAATTAAACGCATGTATGGCCTCCACGAGTCCACCTCAACTCCGCGATCTAATGATTACCTGTAAAATTTAACTAAGGGTGAGTCATCGATACTCGGTGTGTAAATCCCCATCCAACGGGTGTTAAACCCTTACACAATTTCATATGAAAATATGCATGTCATGCAACCCAAAACCTAACCATCCAAACTCCCGATTCTACTCCGTGTGGTACCAAACCACCGGTGGTGCTAAACCACCGGTGACCCAAAGTCACGAATAATCCATATGTGGGGCCAACCCACGCTAGGATACCAAATCACCGGCGACAATCCCGCTTATCAAATGTGGGACCAACCCATCGTGGTGTGAAGCCACTAGGACGAGTCGCCATGAGGTGCCAAACCTCCGTGACCCAAAGTCACGAATATCAATTGTGGTACCAAACCACCGGTGGTGCTAAACCATTGGTGACCCAAAGTCACAGATATCAATCTTCCCTCCTCTCATCATACCCGTGCAATATGACATAATAATTCGTGTATGCAAGATGTCATGTATGCTAGACATATATCAAATATAAGTATAACATGAATTACCATCATAATCGATAGACATAAAACAACATAATCATGCTAATCAACCTCTATAACAAATATACCTACTAAGAATTTTACCTACCAAGGGTATTTTCATAATTTACCCACCAAGGGTATTTTCGTAATTTAACCACCAAGGGTATTTTCATAATTTACCCACCAAGGGTATTTTCATAATTTACCTACTAAGGGTATTTTCATAATTTACCCACTAGGGTATTTTGTAATTTACCCACCAAGGGTATTATCCAAGCTCTAATGTTACCTTGAGTGACTCTGGCCACCATTTACTATCGTCACTAGACTATTGAGCCTAAAACCCGATTTCTACCCATTCAGTGCCCACACGCGTGTGGCCCACCTAACACAAATCTAGCCACGTATATAGGTTCCACCTAGTCTAGTTCACTATATACTATATCATCATACAATTTATTCCAACTAGGCCCACGGCCAATTGGGCCCACTTCGCCCATCACGCCTAAATAGCCCCAACCCACAATAATACTATTGATGGCCACAACTATCTCGTCAAAGCCCCACACGTGTGCTCGCATGCTCGTGTGGCTACTATTACCGTGACCGGTACTTCGACATTTGCCGCTCTACAGCTAGAGTAGAGAGAGTTACACACCGATAGAGTCTGGTGTTAAACCGTCTGCGACCACTCCCCGTGCCCAAACGCCCACCAAGGTATCTTAACTCTCCTCCGGAATGCTCTTTATATAGCTATCTCTTCACCTTCCTTCTTTGTATCTTTCCGATGTGGGATCCCTCCGTCAGTAGAGTTTAAATTCAATTGAAACTCTTACCGTCCAATCCGAAAAATAAATACTCCCTTGCTTCTCATGAGATTCAACCTGCACTCTCCTATAGCATAATCCACGCCGCTAGCCACTTTACCAACTAGCTCCTTGTGTCTTAAACCATGCGCAACTAAATATAACACTATGGCCAATGTCTAAATTCATTTAATAAAAATAATCTGAAAGGAATGCAAACGCTACAACTAGAACCTTGGACCTCCTTCCTTCCTTGTGGCATCATTCCCTTGTCCTCAAGTGGCGTCACTTTGCCACTACACCACACACTCCACTTGTGTTATTTTTCTCCACATTTTATTCTTAAGGCCTACCTGCCAACTTCCAGGGTATTTTTCACCTAAAACCAAAATTTCCCCAAAGCCAATATTTGATCTTGGGACTTCATAGAAGCCCCCTAACCTTCCAAAATCACTTATCTAAAAGGTCCAACTTGCACTTAAGCCGATCTCCTGTTCTCCAAAAATTTTAAACACTACTACGCCTAAGGCCCATTGGGCTCAATTCTCCTAGGCCCAATTTCAAGATATTACAAAGCATCTATTTGTTTCTTACTCCTTCTTTATTTCTTCTAAGGGTCGAACCTCTTTTGTGTCAGGAGTTGGCAACCTTTCTGTCGACTTTGTTGATTACGGAGTGAAGATCTTCCTTTTGGCACCCTTCAATTTCGATAAGGGATCCTTCTCACCTTGTTGCTCATTCTCTTTTTCTTTTCTCTTGGGGTTGGTAGGCCAAAGATGTTAGTGTGGTGTTTTGGTGGTTGGTGGAATGGTGGTAAGAGGGTCTATGTTTACTCTTTTGGCCGAAAAGTCATCACTTCCAATGTATGTTCCTTCCAACTGATTCTTATTTGGTATTTGCATAGGTATTCAATCGACGCCTTACTCCAAGCTTTATAATTTTTGGGTTCTGTCGATTTAGGTAAGGGTTTTCTCTTTAGATATTTGATTAGTTTCACTTATCTTTATTCGCTACCTTAAACCTATGTGGTTGTTAAACAATCGTTGTTTCCTTAGAGTATCTTCTGACCGAGATCTTTTGATGGAATCCAATACCAATCAGGCAAAGGAGGGGGTTGGACCCATAAACCCAGCCCTTAAGTTCAAGAAACGCACGGTATATGCTGTTCGAGATTGGCCACCGAGTTGTGGATCGGCTTCAGAATAGAGTAGTAGGTAGATAGTAGTTGTTCCTGCTAGCAATAGTGTCGACATAGAGAGTATTATTTTGTGTGTTATCAGGTGTGTAAAAACTCACACACTTTATTTTTAATTGTAATATTAATTGTATGGGCTGAAAAGCCAAAAAGGATGTGTAGACAGTCGTAATACCCTTGTGGGTAAGGCTAGGAATGCCAGGTACATGACTGTAGCATTTTTCTTGCGAGTATGGATGTATGTGGTAATCTATTGCCTTGATGATAGCATGTTGCATTCATTATGACAAGTATTTTATGCATGGGATATGGATATGATATTTAAGGGGAAGTGCTTGATTAATTGGTCACATGGTGATCGGTGGCTAAGCCACGTTTGATTATTTGGTCACATGGTGATCGGTGGCTAAGCCACGTTTGATTATTGGGTTACATGGTGATCGGTGGCTAACCCACGTTTGATTATTTGGTCACATAGTGGTTGGTGGCTAAGCCACGATGTATTATTTCGTCACCTAGTGATCAACATTATGACTGACAGCATGACTATCAAAGTGGCATGTAGTGGATGGAGGGTTGATTGTAGAATCCCCACGGTGTGATGGGCTAGAATGGGATGGAATGTAGAGGATGGAAAAATACTAGGTTGAGTTTGGCATGATGCATTTATTTATTTATTTTTATGTCATCTTGAGTGGCCTAAATATGAGATTGTGGGCCACGAGTCATTTATGTGTTGTAGGGGATTTACACACTGAGTCTCAGTGACTCACCCTTGCTTAACCTTTCAGATAATCAGTAGATCATGGATATGGGAGCCAAGGCGGACTCGTAGAGGCCATAAAGTCTTTTCTTTTCATAAACTTTTTCCTACTTTATTTTATTTTTAATTGGGGATTTTTGGTTTTGTAATAAGGCCTTTCTAAGTTGATATTTGGTTTTTATTTATTATTTAAAATTTGACGCTATGCCAACTTAATCACGAATTTAAAGATGGGGATTTCAAAATATGAGTTACATAAACAAACATTTTCTTTCAAATATCACCAAGCATAACGAATATTTGATTAGCTAAAAATTGAAATTTTCCTAAACTAACAAATCACAGTTTTCAAGACATCACCTTAATCGGAAAGTTTTCAAAACTAAGGGTCTTTCCCAAATTCAAAGAAAATCATTTTTACTTCACCTTGTAACATTCCAGATTTGGTCATAACGTTTAGGCCGGGTTTGGGGTGTTACATATTTAATGCCTATTTGAAAACAACAAATATGTATTATAGGTATATGATATATTTAGTATATGAATGAAAATGTAGTCTCAAAAGTTGGTATAATTTGTCATTATTTGGTTTGATTGAAAATGACATGAATAGTCTTATAATTTGGTAAAGCAATGAAGTAAATAATGAATGCATTTTTGACCTATGTTATGTATTTATATTTTCTTTGGAATAACTATGCTATGTCTTGGATTTGTAAATTTAGTATGATTTATTAAAGACCTATGTGTTAATGTATAATTTGCATTATGAGTTGGCTTAAAGATGGTGTTACGTAGGTGTAAATTCGGCCTTGTTACTTAATTTATTTTGGGAAATATATTACATGGTTTAAGATGGAGTTATAATGTTTTATGAATTGGTATGCTTTTTACTGGAATTTTATGTGTTAGTTGACACTTTGTGTGTATATATATATATGCTGTCCAATTTTGATATGTGTGGTTTAAGTAAAATGCATTTCAAAATAGATGCATTAATATGAATCGAATTGAGCATAGTTTGGATTTGTTATATGTGCTGAATTGAATGAAATAGCTAATATTGAAAGGTGTTGTTAAATGGCATGGTTTAAAGTATATGGAATTGGTATATATATGGATTAGGCCAAGTACATAGAAAAATGGCTAAAGAAAGTAAAGTGAACATTATAATGCTTTATTAGTGAATGTTGTAATATGTACACTTGATTTATAAAACGATATATGTTTGATTATAAATTAGGTATTCGAATATCAAGCATGTTATGTTTGTATGTTTTGAATATTATATTTATTAAATAAAGTTGTTAAATTTTGAAATATGAATAGATTATGTATTAATGGTATAAAGTATGATTGAGTTTTGGTCGATTAAGTAATTTACTTGTATAATGATTTATATGAATGTGCTTTGATTTATATGTCGTGTGTTATTTTTTATTTAATAAAATATACGTGTGTATTGATGTGATTGATTTACGAAGCATGAAATGAAATAAATGTATGTTTTGAGCTATGTTCTATTCAGTAATGCCTTGTAACCCTAATCTGGCACGGATATGAGTTAGGGGTGTTACATTGCCATACGACCTAAGAACACGGGTGTGTACCTTGGCTATGTGGCCTTCTTGGGTTAATGGCGTCAAAAATAGAATGTCAATGTTTTTGCACACAGGCCGAGACACCAGCGTGTCATGGTCGTGTGAGGGACATGAGCCATGGACATGAGCGTGTGCCAAGCCATGTGAAAAACCCTGTAGGTTCGAATTGACAAATAAATCCACACGGCTAGGGACATGGGCGTGTGTGACCACACGGTTAGCCCACAATGCTAGGAAATATCACTTTCCTTTGCCATTCTTGGACCAAATACTGGATAGACTTGCGGGCGAGACTATTACTATTTTCTTGATGGATATTCGGGGTATAATCAAATTATAGTAGCACCAAAAGATCAACACTAGACAACACAACATTCACTTGCTCGTATGGTACATTTGCATTTAGACGCATGCCATTTGGTTTATGTAATACACCTGCTACATTTCATAGATGTATGATGTCTATTTTTACTGACATGGTTGAAAAATACTTGGAAGTATTTATGGATGATTTTTTAGTATTTGGAGAACATATGATGATTGCCTAGCCAATCTAACCAAGGTACTAAGGCGATGAGAAGAAACAAACCTCGAACTGAACTGGGAAAAGTGCTATTTCATGGTACAAGAAGGTATTGTTCTAGGGCATCGGATAACGAGACTTGGAATCGAGGTAGATAAAGCAAAGGTAGACGTTATTGAGAAACTCCCATCTCTAACATCTGTAAAGGGTGTTACGAGCTTTTTGGGCCACGCCAATTTCTATTGAAGATTTATCAAGGACTTCTCCATGATTGCTAAACCTTTATACAAATTATTGGAGAAGGACACGATATTCAAATTTGATGAAGAGTCCTTAAGAGCATTCAACGATTTGAAGATTCAGTTAGTTTCGGCACCCATTGTCATCACACCAGACTGGGATTTACCATTTGAATTGATGTGTGATTCAAGTGACTACGCGATAGAAGCTGTCATGGGCTAGCGAAGGAACAAAGTTCTTCATCCAATCTACTACGCAAGTTAGACTCTGACAGGATCTCAACTAAATTATATGGTAACAGAGAAAGAGTTACTTTCTATTGTGTTTGCTTTTGACAAGTTTCGATCCTATCTTGAAGGTACCAAGGTGACTATCTATACGGACCATTCGAAAATTAAGTATTTACTTGCTAAGAAAGATGCTAAGTCGAGACTATCCAATGGGTACTTCTACTTTAAGAGTTTGATCTAGAAATTCAAGATCGAAAGGGAGTATAAAGTCAAGTAGCAAACCACTTGTCTAGATTGGAGCCGCAAGAAGGGAATTCTCCACTTATACCAATTCAAGAGACATTTCTAGATGAGCATATACTGAAGGTAAATCATGTCCATAATACCTCTTGGTTTGTTGATATTGCTAACTATTTAGCTTGTGGTTTGATGCCGATTGATAAGACGTACCATCAAAGGAAAAAGTTTCTTCACGATGTGAAGTACTACTTCAGGGAAGAACCAAACTTGTTTAAAAAGTGTGCAGATCAAATGATCAGGAGATGCATAACAGAAGATGAAGTACATAAGATTCTATATCATTGTCACTCATCTCTGAGTGGGGACACTTCGGAGGTACACGTGCCGCAGCCAAAGTATTACAAACCGGATTCTTTTGGCCAACACTATTTAAAGATGCATATGCTTACGTAAAGAGTTGTGATTGATGTCAAAGGGTTGGAAATGTCACCAGCAGAAATGAGATGTCTCGAAAAAACA
The DNA here is from genome assembly GCA_025506655.1 of Gossypium rotundifolium. Lineage (NCBI taxonomy): Eukaryota > Viridiplantae > Streptophyta > Magnoliopsida > Malvales > Malvaceae > Gossypium > Gossypium rotundifolium. Next base: position 65,037,102 of record CP106730.1, on the reverse strand, counting down.
TCATTGAGGTAGAATTATTTGATGTTTGGGGTATTGACTTTCTCGGTCCTTTCCCTCCGTCTTTCAGCCACAAGTATATATTGGTAGTAGTAGGCTATGTGTCTAAATAGGTTGACGCTGAGGCATATCTGATGAATGACGCTAAGTTGTGATGAATTATTGCAGAAACATGTGTTCAAAAGGTTTGGAACCCCAAGAGCCATCATCAGTGATGAAGGGTCCTATTTTGTAAACAAGTGGTTGAAATGCTTACTCGACAAACATGAAGTCAAGCACATGTAACAACCTTAACCCGTATCCATCTCCGGACTAGGGTTATGAGGTACTACTAATCGAATCATAACATTTATACCACCAAGGCTTACACATAAGCATATCATAGTTAATTAATAATAGAAAGTCCCTTTAGAAGGTCTATGAGGCCTTAAACATGCTTTAGAGAAGGTTCGGGACTAAACCAATCTCATACGAAAACTTTGTAGAACTTAGACAATTTTCTTTCAAAATAGGGCACATGCCCGTATGGCTAGACTTTGTGCCTCACATGGCCATGCCTTAGACCATGTCTTACCCGTGTGCAACTCTGACTATAGTCACACGGCCTGTCACACCCCCATGTGTCTAGCCCGTGTATAAGTCTGACTTACTACAAATTGAATCAATAAAGAACACAGTTGAGACACACACCCTTGTGCTCAATTGTGTAGACAATTATAGGCCATTTACAAGGCCAAATTGCCATCCAATTTGGGTCATCCCTACATGTTCAAATTCAATATCAAATAACATACAAATCATTCACCATTCTCAACTACCAACTCAAGTATGAAACATACCATAGTGGCCATTCACACAAGACCATATATATACATTACATACACCATTTTCATGTAGTAAAATAGGTATCAAAATCAATCCACAACCTTACTAGCCTATACATGTCATATACCCTAAATACAACATCCAAAAAGGTACCAAAATAGATGTCCGATAGTGTGATTGAGTCATTGATGATCCCCGGATCCTAGCTAGCTTTAAAGACACTGTAAAATAGAGAAAAACTTCACACAATAAGCTTTAAAGCTTAGTAAGTTCGTAATATAACACAATTAACTCAATAATTCAAATTCAATATTCAAAATTAACTAACACTTAGTTCAATACACATCACTATTCAATCTCACCCATAGCTACTACTCACTTTCATACCATATCTATAGAGTCATGTACAAGCATTTAAATGCTACTCAATCCAACCTTTTTCATCATTCATTCACATAATCTTCCATATATCTCATACACAATATCATTAACCACATAGGTTCTATACATACCTGTACCATCATGCAATTATCTGTCACATTTACCACTTCAACACTCGATGCCATAATTCATTTGATCCTCTTTAAATGTTCAATGAACTCGCACACTTAGTACCAACTAATTAGCCGAAGCTACAATAATATCACACACTTAGTGTCATCACATTAAAACTGAAGTTGTCTCGATATCACACACTTAGTGCCATATAATATAGTCAATGCTTTCTTATTCTCGCACACTTGGTGCTATTTATCACTGTAACTATTCTATTTATGCACACTCAATGCCACATATCTTTGAACTCATATTTCATCTTACCAAAACTCCACAATCATATTTCCACTCATTTAATCACATATAGATATTGTTTAAAAAATACGTATTATACACAAACTTACCACAAACGTAGAAACAACAACACTAGTCGATCAATCGAGCACTTTGTTCTTGCCTTGATCTAGGTCCAAATTTCTTTTTCTTGATCTATATAATATAAAATTCAACTCATTCAATCTCATCTTCATTCAAAACAACTCACAAACACATAGTTAAAGCATTTTACACTTTAGCCCTCATAATTTCACATTTTGACATTTTAATCCTTATTTCATAATTACACAAAATACACATAATTTTCTCACACCCAAGCTTGGCTAAATTTCATACTAGTCCCTAGCAACCCATAACTTTCATTTAGTTCACATTTTAGCCCCTCAATTTCACATTTTCATAATTAGTCCATAATACTCAAATTCATCAAAAATCCAAATACAAAACATGATAACCCAATACATATCTTTCATTTTTCATTAACTAACATCACAAAGCTCACAATTTCATCATCATAAAGCTCACAATTTCATCAATGGCATAACTCTAAATCTTCATCAAATTTAGAAATTGAGACATGGGCTTGATAGAACACAAAACAACAATCACAAAAACGTAGAAATTATCGAAAACGGATCAAAAATCATACCTCAATTAACCAAGATTATTTTTGAACCCTAAGACTCTTTTTATTTTCTTTTTCCTTTGTATTTTCAGCAAAAAGAAAGATGAATGCATGAATTTTAGCCTTTGTTTTATTTAATTTACACTTATTTCATGAATTACCAAATTAACCTTATTGATTTCATTTAAAATCCAGTTACATAAACCCATTTTTATCCACCCAAGCTATTAATGGTCTAATAAAAACATAAGAACCTTTCATTTAATAATACATAGCATTTAAGCACTTTAACAAGTAGCACACAGCTTTTGTATTTAACGCTATTAGGTCCTCTTTCACAAATCGACACACAAATGATAAGATTTTCACACAGAACTTTCACACATGCTTTATCACATGCCATAAACACTAAAAATAATATTGAATTATTTCTCCGACCTTGAATTTGTGGTCCCAAAAATACTATTCAAACTAGGGTTTAAACCAGTTGTTACAACATAAGGTTGCCATAGCTTACCATCCACAGACAAATGGGCAAGCTGAACTAGAAAACAAAGAGATCAAAGGCATACTTGAAAAGGTAGCTTGCCCAAATCGATAAGATTGGTCTAAAAGACTGGATGATGCTTTATAGGATTACAAGGATAGCATACAAGACACCTTTAGAGATGTCACCCTATTGGTTGGTCTTTAGGAAAGCCTGTCATCTACCTTTGGAGTTAGAGCACAAAGCTTATTGGGCTCTCCAATGACTCATCTTGGATTTTAAAGTTGCTAAAGAGAAATGGATGCTTCAACTTAATGAGTTTGAAGAATTCCAAATGTCTTCATACGAGAATGCCAAATTACTTAAGGAGAGGCTCAAGGAATGGCATGACAAGCACATTCAAGTTCGAGAATTTGAAGTAGGCTAGCAAGACTTGTTATTCAATTCCAGATTAAGGTTATTTCTAGGTAAGTTAAAATCACATTGGTCTGGTCCATTTATGATTCATCAAGTCTATCCATATGGAGTTGTTGAATTTCAAGGTAAAGGAGGTAATTTTCGAGTTAATGCTCAATGCTTGAAACATTACTGGGGAGATAAAATTGAACAGGATCAAATCTTGTTCATTTTATCAAATGATTAAATTTTCTTGTTTTCTTTTTAAATAAATGATTTAGGATGTATTTTCGGATTAGTATGTTTAGATAAATTCTGTCTAGGAGATTGGAACTTAAGCGGGACCGCTTGTGACCTCTCTAATCTTTCCTGAGAATTAATTTTGACATAATTTTTCAAGAAATTATTCCCTAATGGAAAAATAAATTTTCAAATTTTCAAATAAAAGGGTCAATTTTGATCCAAGTTTTAAAATTGCAACTCAATTTTGAATTTTCATTAAGTCTAGGGACTTAATTGAACTATTTTTAAAATTTGGTTGCTCTTTTTGTAAATAAAAAAATTAGGTGCCTCTTTTGTAAATATTTTCAAAAGGCATCTAGAATAAATGTTTTTAATTTTATAAATATATAGATGATAATCTTTAATATATAATTATATCTATTATAATATATATTAATTATTATCAACTTTGCATAAAATTAAGATTAGTATCATATTTTATTTAATAAGCTTTTATTTTAATAAATTAATCGAAATTAATAATTTAATATTTATTTTAATTAATTATTAATTGTTGTTAACTTTGAGTAGAATTAGAATTAGAATTTTTTTTAATTGTTAAATTGTTCTAAGAATTCTACTCTAATTCCTACTCCTCTTACTATTAAATTCACCCATCTATGCTTTTTTTTAATTCATACATCATTCCTTCCAAACACCAAAATCCCTAAGTGCGGTAGCCTCCTAGCCAACTCTGCCTAGCTACCTAGTAGCCATTCGGCCAGTAGCCCAGCTCCATCGCACGTCGCACGCCCACCATGCTCACACATGCCCAGCTCCAGCTACCTAGGCCTTCATCTCGCACCTGCGCCCAACTTTCATGTGTGCTCACGCCAGGTCTGCTCGATGAGGATCTGCACGCATCTCGCACATCCACCCTAGCTTGTGCACGTTGCCACGCATGCATCCAACCACTAGTGCATGCTGCTGCCTCGCACACCCAGGCGGCACACCGACCTTGCACCAAACCAATCCCTTTAGCCGAAAACCCTCCAACTTCTTTTAATTTGCCATCTTTTGATTCATAATTATTTTCTTAAGAGTTCTTAATTTTTACAAAAAAATATGGTAAGACCAATTTTTCTCCCAAATTTTAATTTTATTCAATTATTAATAATTTTAATTAATTAAAATTTTGAGAAAATAAATTTTCCCATCTTATGTTCAGGTTAATCATGGCTCACAAGAGAACTTGTGCCTCCACCCAAATTGACTAATCACAAAACAAGTTCCACTATGAAAAAGCCAAAGAAAGATACAAAAATATCTTCAAGAATCAACAGATGCATCCTGTAACGCCCTAAAAATATAGAGTCTTTAAATTTGCATGATCTGACACAAATTGCTTGTTTGCTTTAATGGCTAAGTGATTTGGGTGTGTATGGGAGTGTGTCAGAAGCCTGGGGTTCAAGTCTTGGATTTTGAAAATTTTTTAAAATTTGCTCTTAAATGAATCTGGACATTGGCATATAGGCCTTATAAATATTAATGCATGTTTTATGACACAAGAAGAGCCTGTGGTCTAGTGGCAAGGTGGCGTGTTGTGTAATTGAGAGGTCTAAGGTTCAAGTCTTGGGTTGTACAATGGGGTATTTATTTTGTTGCTTGAGCTATGTAGGTAGTAGAGTTGGACTAAAACATCGCTAAGGGGAGTTTGAATAGGATTTGGGTAGAGTTTGAACTGGTCATAGAGTGATTCAAAGAGAAAAAAAAAAGAGCTGAGAGAGGGGAAATTGTACGATCGCTCATGTGGTAAACTGAGCCCACAAATCATGGGCGATAGACTATAGAGGCCATCACGAGTGTTCTCATGCTCTTGGGCTGATTTGGGCCTCGTTTGGTTGAAATGGGTTGTGTGGGCCCAATGGGCTCATAGGCCCCACGGATAAAATCCACAATAAGTGGAAAATACTAGACTAGGCTATATGGTTTGAATAGCCGTTAGTGAATTTGGGCTAAATGGGCCACACGAGTGTATGGGTCCACTTGGGCTAAATAATGGGTCTTGGGCCCATTTACACCGTTATGACCATTTAAATTATCTGTGTTCATCTTGTGTCAGCGTCTTAAAAATTTATAATATGAATGATCTAACCTAAAAACTAACTGTGACAAGGACTTGAGACAAGCGCACCTATCGAACAGTAGTATAGTTTAGTGGCAAGACCGGATTGTCGAACCCAAAGGAACCAAAAGTACTAATACTAACTTTCTTTTTATTATTTAACCTAAGAATTAGAAGAATTGTCTTTTAATCTAAAATTAACTAACTACTAAGCTAAAGATGCTAAAACATAGAGAATGAATGGAGAAATACTTGTGGGAAAAGCTAATTGATCGAGACAATGCCCGAGGAAGAATCCACCTAGACTTCACTTGTTATCTAACTCTGAACCAGACGATTTATTCACTTGACTTGATCCGTAGGATTCCATAATTTATATTAATACCTCTCTCGAGGCTACTAACATCTAATCCTAGGTTGATTAATTGAAATCTCTTTCTAATTAAAACCACTAGAATTGCATTAACTCGATCTATGGACTCCCATATTAGGTTTTGTAACATCCTGAATTAATGGCCTGTTCATTTAATGTGTGGTTATGTTAGTATAAGTGTTAGGGGTCCAGGTTGGGCTCAGGAATCGGGCCGAGGTCTTAGTTCAATTGTCTGCTTGGGCACTTTAAAGGGAAAACTGTTAGAATAAGGATTAAAAGATATTATCTATAAAATTAAGACATAAATGGGCTTGTGGCCCAGTGGCAAAATGGCGCCACTTAGAGGGCAAGGAGTTGGCATCAGTTGTGGAAGCTTAAGTTCGAGTCTTATGAGGCCCAATTATTGTCATTTAATTTAGCTTATTTTCAGCAATTAAATGGAAGAGGTTGGACGGCAACAAGGCTTAAAAATAGGGGATTTAATGAATGGGATAATGTAGGTAATATAGCTGATAATGTGGCAGATAAAGGGAGGAAGAGGTGGTGATATTTGGGTCACTTGTGGATAAGAGATCAGGTATTGATAAGGGAGAAAAGTTAGGACCTATCTATTGGTCAAGGTGGTGGCTGAATTTCCAACTCTAAGGGGGAGGAGGAATCGGTTTATGTTATACTATAGGGGTGCCAAAATTTTCTCTCATTAGTTGATCAATTTTAAGTTATCGAAAGGGGCATCTTCGATTTTTTAGAAGTAGTGGCCGAAATTATGTTTAAGTGAGGGGAATACCTTTTTATATTTGACATTAAGGTTTTTCTATTCTCTCATTCTCTATAAAAGCTGAAATTCCTAAGCCTATTCTCTCATCTTCACTTCTATGCAAAAGCCAAAAGTCGATGATTCTTTCTCTGCTTTCTTCTACAAAGCCAAAATCACCCAATTATTCTCAACATCTTTCCCTTCAAAAGTGAAACTCTGAACTTTCTTTTCATCTCCATAGCCGAATACCTCCTATTCTCTTTTCCCGATCTCTTCACTAAAAGTTGAATTTATATAGATTTCTTCCTATCCTATTCTCTTTTGATTTTTTCGAAAAAAATTAAAAACTCCTAAGGGTAGCCGAATCTCTTGTGATAGGGTAAGTGCCAATTTCTTTTGTTCCTTTCTTTCTCTTTCAGGTTTTGGAAGAAAAAGCCGAAAGGCTAATGGATTGTTGGTTTCTTGTGTTTTCTTGTTTGACGACATTTAGGAATTGAAGTAGATCGTCTAGATCTAAAAGCCGAAATAACTAGTCTCTAATTTCAGGATTTCAAGGTAAGGGGTTCTCTTTAGATTTTTGTTAGGTTCGCTATCGTAATCGTGATCTTGACCATATGTTGATGCTAGCAACTGATAAGGTCTTTTGATGGAATCAAATATCGATCAGGTGAATGGGGGATTGGATCTGTTAAACCAATCCCTAAGTTTAAAAGTGAGCGGTGTCAGTAGTTCGGGATTGGCCACCGAGTTGTGGACCGGCTTTAGAACAAAATCTTAGACTGTTAGCGGTCGTAGCGGCTACTGATAATGTCGACATAGAAAGTACTGTCCTAACGGTAATCAGGTGTGTAGATCTCTATCACACTCATTAATTTGTATTACATGTATGTTGTGGGCTAAAAGCCAGAAAGAGAGGCTGTGTGAACAATCATATTACACTGGGTGGTGTACAGAATGGACTCTTAGGTTTGGGATGGGCCATGTTGCATGAAATATTCTGTTACCATTGCGTGGTCCAAGGCCCATAATGTGTTTGTGGGCCCAAAGCTTTTATGTGTTTTTCGGGATTTGCACACTGAGTCTTGGTGACTCACCCTATTATTTTTTCCCAACTTTTCAGATGAGCAGTATATCGTGGACATGGGAGCCGAGGCAGACTCGAGGGGCCATCAAGATTATTATCTACATAGACTGCTTTCAATTTTCATTTGAATTTTAATTTTTGGGAATATTTTTGTAATAAGGCTTCCACAACTTAGGCTATTTATTTTTTTTTTTTTGTTAAGTTAAGTTTTTATAAACTTATGTTTTTTTTTTAAGTCTTAATTATAAAATGAAATGATAAATAGGCTTTTCGAAAACAATCAACGCGAATGCTTAAAGTTGTTTCAAAAATTTCACAATTATTTGATTAAACGGCTATAATAAACTAAGATTTTCAAAATCCTTCAAGGCAAAGTTTTCAAGTTTTAATCCGTAGCATACCAGATCCGGTCAAAATGTATGGGCCGGGTTTGGGGTGTTACATTTTGGTATTAGAGCCTAGTTCAAAACTCGGGCTGTGAAATGGGTCCAGTAATGGTTTGTAAAATTGAAATGTACTTGAGAAATGTTTCAGTTGAGATATGGCCTTCAAGTATACCAGCACCCGATCCATACAGGTAAGTATCCTAAACTCATTGTGTGATATACATGTGGGGCTTGTTGGGCTCCATAGGGACGTAGGCTAGTATGATTAGAGCTTGATGGACTTTAGGTTTAGTATAAACAATTCTTTAAATTCCATAAAACTTAATTTCTAATAAAACATGACTTTGAACAAGTCACAGGGTTAGGGTGTGGTAAGCGGCATACGCATGTCTAGGATTGGATCCATGGAGAGCTTGGTATTTAAGCAGCCCTAGCGGCTCACCTCTTCTCTTCTGGAATCCTACCTAGTACGTAGTGTCTGTTCACCTTAGCCACGGAGACTTGTTGACGGGCCAAAATTTATAATTAAATCTCGAAAGGGACCATCACCCTGTCTTTGTAAAATTACTTATATACCCCTAATTTTGTAAATTACCCAGAATACCCTAAGTTTGAGAAAATTACCTAAATACCCTTGATTTGTGAAACTTTTTCGAAATACCCTAGTTTGCAAAATTACTAAAATACCCTCAAATTTCAAAATTACCAAAATATCCCTATTTTGTAAAATCGCCAAGATACCCTATTTTGGAAAATTACAAAAATACCCCTAGATAGCGAAATGACAAAAATACCCCTAGGTCATGAATGTAAGTGCATGGGTGCCGCTTGTGTGTTGATGTGTGATGGATGTTGATTGAATGTGTATTCTAGAATTAGGAAATATAGACTTGAGAACTGAACCTCATAGATAAAATTTGAATTCGAAAGAACTACTGGCTAAAACTACTTTCCATAAGACTGTAGCGTTATTAATCAGTGGAAGATAGTATTAATAATTCATAAAATTTTTAATCAGATAAATCTGAATAGTAGAATGAGCACTAGGGGACGTGGTGTGTGTGGTCGAGGTAGAGGTAGGATTGTTGTGTCAGAACCTATAGGGTCTGGTCACAAGTCAGGGAATAAGGTACCAGTGCCCCCAGCTATGGAGGTAGTATTTCAAAATCAGACGGTCAGAGATGATGATGTATCTCAAGCAATGTTACGAGTTTTAGAGAGAGTTGTGGGAGCAGACATGGGCACAGGAGCCCAGAAGTCTGTGCCGGAGCAACTTAGAGCCAATGAGGCAGAGGTGTTTAAAGGAATTTCTGGTGCAGCTCCTAGCACAGCAGAGTATTGGTTGCAAGCAATGGAGCGTATAATGGATGATCTTAACTTCACGGAAGAGGAGAAGCTGAAAGGAGTAGTGTCCCTTCTCTGGGACGAAGCCTATCAATGGTGGCTTATGGTTAAGGATGGTACCGCTGGCTGACCGTATCACCTGGGATTACTTCAGAGTGGCATTTTAGAGTAAGTACATTGGAATGAGCTATGTGGATGCGTAGCAGAGAGTGTTCCTAATCTGGTTCAGGGTAAGTAGGTCGGTGGTGATGTATGAAGTGGAATTCTTACACCTTAGTCGTTATGCTCAAGGGATAGTGGCCACAGAACATGAGCGATGTGTTCATTTTGAGGATGGCCTGAAGGATGACCTACGTGTTTTGATAGCTCCACAGTTGGAGAGAGAATTTGTTGTGCTCGTGGAGAAAGCTAAGATAGTTAAGAATGTGAAATGGACGGAAAAGCTAAATCGGGATAGAGATAGGGTGGAGGTAAAAGAAATTTTGGATCATCAGAGACAGCCATGCGTACTCAAAAAAGACTTAGGTCGGATGGACCGAGACTAGCTAAGAGACATGTTGCTGCTAGCCAAACACGGAAGTGTGCTCGATGTGGTAAGTTCCATGTAGGTGAGTGTTTGGCAGGTAGTGGGAAGTGCTTTAGGTGTGGATCTACGGATCATCAGATAAGAGACTATCCACAACCACGGGATAAGGTAGGACCCGTAGGGTAGGAAATGCTCAGCCGGGTAGAGGAGGTCAAGAATCATGATGTAACACCCCAAACCCGGTCAATACGCCACGACCGAATCTGGTATGTCACTAAGGAAAACATTTTGAAAAGAATCAATTAACAATTAAATTTTAGTGAAAACTCTTTGAAAATTCTATATTTGTAGAAAATAGGTGTATAATAGGTTTAAAATGATAATTACTTTGAAATTTCCTAAATTAAACTTTAAAGCTTAGTTGATAAATCGAGGTTAGAAAACATTTATATCATTTTAAGAAAACTCAAATTTTTACTTTGAAAACCATTTGCATTTGAATGTAGAAACTTAATGTTTGAAATCATTTAAATTGTAGAAATCACTTAGTTTAATATATATTAAACTATCAAACGATTTATATTACCCGATGGTAAGATTTTAAAACCATTGCGTTTTTTTAATCTTAGAAAACCTTGGGCTCAATTATTAAATTAACTAAATAATTTATAAGCCATATTTAAAACATATCCAAAGCATATAAATAATCCAAAACATAATTAAAGAGGCCTTATTACAAACCCAAAATTTAAACAAAAACCAAATTAAAATAAATTAAAGTACCCAAATCGAAGTTTATGTAAAACCAAATTTTATTGCATGGCCTCCTCGAGTTCATCCGACTCCTCATCCTCGATCTCACGAATCACCTGAAATGGTAAGGGAGAAGGTGAGTCACCAAGACTCAGTGTATAAATCCTTCCCCCGATTAATACAATATTCTTACACAATTTATAATCAAGCAACATATATAAATATATAATGCACCCAACCTAGCCTTCCTCAACTCCTTTTCTACCCCGTGTGGTACCAAACCACTGGTGGTGCCAAACCACCGGTGACCCAAAGTCACGATATCCAATAATGTGATACTAAATCACCGGTGACCAAAGTCACGAATAATCAAGTTGTGGGGCCAACCCACGTGATACCAAATCACCGCGACGATCCCATATCTCAAAAGTGGGGCCAACCCACGGTGATGCTAGACCACGAGGACGAGTCGCTATGAGGTGCCAAACCTCCGGTGTCCAAAGACACGGATATCAAATCCTTCCCCCTCCACTCATATTCCCAAACCAATATATATATGTAAAGTATAAATCATGCCATCATACTTTGATATGATCATATTACACATAAAATCGTAAATCATGATATCAATCCACATATATTAATATCATATCAAACGGACTTACAGAATCCTCATTTATACCATCATGGTATCATATCAAGATCTCATCGTTTTCCACTTTGATAATATGATTAGTAAATTAATATTATATAAACATATACATAACCGAATTATAAAGTGTGTAAGGTACACACCTTTCACCAACGCAATTACTAACATCCAAAGATCCGATCTACCACACTAGATCACTTTGTCCTACATTCGACCAAACCACAACACTTTAATCAAGACCATTCTGCCAACATCATATCTTAATCCCAATAGCCTTAGGCTTTCTCAAACAACTTAAAGAATATAGAATCCTTACCACTTGACTTACCAACTTTGATTGCTAATGGAATGGGCTTAGATCGATTGCTTAGAGTCCCAAAGAGTCTATAAGAATGATCAGTTCCTAAAATAGTTAGAATCTTGCAAACAATGCCCAAAAGTTCACCTTGTCCACAAGAAAACGGCATAGAAAAGAGAAAAGAAATAATAGGAAATTCGCCATGAACACTTACCTATCTTCAAAATCGATTGAAGAAAACCAATGAAATCCTACCCTTGATGATATTCTACCAAATCTACACCAAAAGAGAGTGGAAAGTTTTGGCTATGGTTTTGAATGAAGATAGCAAAAGATATGTGGAGAAAAGAAATAAAGTACATGAGTGGCAAAGAAAATCAAAATGAGAGAGAGAGATTCTACTAGAATGGAAAAGAGGAAGAAAAAGAAAAGTAAAATGGAAGAGAGAAATTCAAGAAAGAAAATGAAAAGGCTTTCGACCAAGAGTTTGAAAGAAGAAAAGAAAGAGATGAAAGAGAGGAGATAGATACTTTTGGTTTGAGCAAAGAAATGGCAAAGAAAAGAAAGATATGGGAGAGTATGGTTTTGATTCCCAAAAAGAAAAAGAGAAAAGAAACAAATGTAATTTTGCTTAAAGACCAAGTGAGTAAATTGTCAATTCTAGTTGGGTTATCGGGTTTGTTTCAACCAAAAGTATTAGGAAGAAATTGACAAAGAAAAAGTGATATTTCTACGACATAAAAAAAAAAAACAAAGACTAACACCTACAAAACTAGCCAAAATGTCACCTAACTACAAAGAAGTTTGACACCCTATTTCCTCCCTACACAAATAAAATTTGGCAACCATACTTTTGCCAACAATTCAAAGTAATTTTGAATTAAACACACTCCAAATTTTCTCCTATTTCCTCCTATTCACTCACAAAACTTAAGTCAACCCCTTAGTCCATGAACCCGTCCACATTCATGGACAAATAGCCATTAAAAGCTTCCAAAAACCTTACCTTAAACCAAGCCTTATGTTCTCCCATTAGCCTTAAAACCATTGATTTCTTTCCCAAACATCAAGCTTGCCTAAACTATCATTCAACTTGCCAAAATTTTAAAGTCCAACTTACCAAATGCATAACTTGGCCTACACTTATAGCAAAGGTGCATAAAATAAAGTCTTTCAAATGCTATCCATGCTACTCGAACCATTTCCCTCAAGCAACCATCCATGCACCTTAGCCACCTTGCCACTAACTCCTCATGTGCTAGAATTTAATACTTATATCATCTTAAGTGTCAAGTTCACCTTATCCACTTCACTAAATTTTAATACTAACAATTATCATAGCTTCAATAATAAAAACAAGCCTACACCATACTATGCTAAACACAAAATTCATACCCAAGCCAACACAAATAATAAAATAATATTCTAATTTTTTTAGGATGTTACAATTCTACCCCCTTAAGAAAATTTCGTCCTCGAAATTACCTGATCAAAAGAGTTGAGGGTACTGCTGTCTCATAACATCCTCCGGTTCCCACGTAGCTTCTTCTACGCCATGGTTCCGCCATAAGACCTTCACTAAAGGAACTGACTTCTTACGCAAGACTTTCACGTCTCGTTCTAGAATCTGCACTGGTTCTTCTTCCACTGTCAAATCTGGACTTACCTCTAATTCCTCCATTGACACAACATGCGATGGATCAGAACGATAGCGTCTAAGCATGGAGACATGGAACACATCGTGAATCTGACTCAGCTCTGCTGGTAATTCAAGCTAATAAGCTACTGGTCCCACTCGTCTCAACACCTTAAACGGCCCAATAAACCTTGGACTTAACTTGCCTTTTCTCCCAAATCTTAACACTTTCTTCCATGGCAAGACCTTCAGAAAGACCTGGTCACCCACGGTAAACTTTATATCCCTCCGCTTGAGATCGGCATATGACTTCTGCCTATCCGAAGCTTCCTTCAGACGAGCCTGAATCATCTTAACCTTATCCTTAGTCTCTGCAACCAACTCTGGTCCTAACATTTGACACTCACCATACAATGCCTCATACGGTGCCATCTTAATGCTTGCCTGATAACTATTGTTGTATGCGAACTCAGCTAATGGTAAAAACTCTTCCCAGCTGCCTCTGAAGTCCAAAACACATCCTCTCAACATATCCTCTAAGATCTGAATAACTCTTTCCAATTGCCCGTTAGACTGTGGATGAAATGTCGTACTAAAATCCAACCGCTTACCCAAAGCCTGATGTAACGCTCTCCAAAACCTTGACGTAAATCTAGGATCTACATGCGAGATGATCGACAACGGTACACCGCAACCTCACTATCTCCACCACATACAACTTAGCTAACTTATGAAGCTAGTAATCCACCCTTACCGGAATGAAATAAGCTGACTTAGCCAGACGATCCACAATCACCCAAACTGAATCTTTCTTACTAAGCGTAAGAGGTAATCCGCTGACGAAGTCCATAGTGATCCTTTCCCACTTCCACTGTGGAATCTTCACCGACTGAAGTAATCCAGACCAGAATCGATGCTCGACTTTGACCTCGACACGTCAAACATTTACCCACAAACTCAGGTACCTCTCGCTTCAGACCTGACCACCAAAATTGCTCGCTTAAATCCCGATACATCTTGCTACCTCCAGGATGCATAGCGTATTGGCTGCTATGTGCATCCCGAAGAATCCTTTGCCTCAACTCAACATCTTTCGGCATACAAGCTCTCCCTTGAAAACACAACACTCCATCACTGGACAAACTATAATTCTCTAAACCACTATTCTGAACCTGCAACCTCCGATCATTCAAACCATCATCCTCTTACTGTTTCTTCTTGATCTGCTCTAACCAAGTCGGCTTGACTTGTAGTTCTGCCAAGAGACTCCCATCGTCGTATAAACTAAGATGAGCAAACATCGATCTTAAGTCTGATACAATCTTTTGGCTCAACACGTCTGCCACCACGTTAGCCTTGCCCGTATGGTACTCAATCGAACAGTTGTAGTCCTTCAACAATTCAATCCATCTGCGCTGCCTCAAATTCAAATCCTTCTAAGTCAAAAGATACTTTAGACTCTTGTAATCCTTGTAGACTATCGACTTCTCTCCGTACAAATAGTGTCTCCAAATCTTCAAGGCGAAAACCACTGCAGCTAATTCCAAGTCATGTGTCGGATAATTAACTTTATGTGGTCTCAACTATCGAGATGCATAAGCCACTACCTTCTCTTCCTGCATCAGTACACATCCCAAACCAGTATGTGATGCATCACAATAAACCGTGAATTTCTTACCTGCCTCAGGTTGAATCAAAATCGGAGCTTCAGTCAGAATCTTTTTCAACTTGTCGAAGCTTTCTTGCTGCTTCTCAGTCCACACAAATGGAACTCCTTTCCTCAACAACTTGGTCATCGGTCTTTATCAAAGAAAATCCTCGACAAATCTTGGTAATACCCCGCCGCACCTAAAAGCTCGAATCTCACCATCGACTTAGGCGGCTTCCAATCTATCATCGCTCGATCTTTCGAGGATCCACTCTAATCCCCTCAGCTGATACTACGTGACCCAAGAAAGTCACCTCCCTAAGCCAGAATTCGCACTTACTAAATTTGGCATATAGCTACTTTTCCCTCAGAATCTGCAACACTACTCGCAAATGCGCATCATGGTCCACCTCTGACTTGGAGTATACCAAAATATCGTCTATAAATACTACAACAAACTGATCTAAAAACTGCTGAAATATTCAATTCATCATGTCCATGAAAGCTACCGGGGCGTTAGTCAATCCAAAAGGCATTACCAGAAACTTGTAGTGCCCATACCAAGTGCGAAATGCCGTCTTATGGATATCAGCCTCTTTCACCTTTAACTAATGATATCCAGACCTTAAATTAATCTTGGAAAAAATCATTGCCCATTTAAGCTGATCAAACAAGTCATCTATCCTCGGTAAAGGATACTTGTTTTTGATCGTCAGCTTATTCAACTGGCGGTAGTCTATACACATCCGCATCGTACCATCCTTCTTCTTGACAAAAAGTACCGGCGCTCCCCAAGGTGAAACACTTGGTTGAATGAAACCTCGATCCAACAACTCTTGAATTTGAGCCTTCAATTCCACTAATTCCTTTGGTGCCATCCTATACGGAGCTATAGACACTGGCACCGTTCCGGGTAACAGATCTATACCGAATTCAACTTCACGATCCGGAGGCAGTCCCGAAAGTTCTTCTGGAAATACATCAGTATATTCCTTTACAGTTCGAACATTCCCCACAGTAGATTCCTTAGCTTCCAACGCACACACATGGACTACATATGCCTCACAGCCCTTACTGACCATCTTCACAGCTTTCAACGCAGATACCACATTGGATAGATAATCTCTCCTATTACCTATCATAACCACCTCTTCACCCTCAGTTGTCTTCAAAACCATGCGCTTAGCAGCGCAATCCAAACTTTCCGGTACTTGACCAACCACCATCCTAAGAATCGATCGAACTCCCCAAATGGCGCTTCCATCGGATCGACTACAAACACTACCCTTGAAGTTCTAGGGTACATCCCTATACGATTTATTTACTTCTACAGAGTGATCTAGAGGACTAAGTACTGTCATCCTCCTAGAAGTAGTCTTAAAGTTTAAGTTCATGGTCTCTACTATACTACTAGCAACATACGAATGTGTCAAACCCACATCTATCAAAGTAGTATATGGTACACCAAAAATTAAGAACGTACTGGCTATGACATCTGGTGCGTCGCCCTCCTCTCGACGCCTCACTGCATACACCAAACCAGTCGTCTTGCCTCGAGTCTTTGCACTCTCGCCTCGATGATCCATGGCCTCGGCGTAACCATTACCTCCTCTACCATTTCCACGACCTCTCTGCGGTGATGCGGTCTCTCCTTTCAGCTGAGCACGACCTTGACCCTCTGACTGATTCTTGGCTTGCTTACGTGGACAGTCCCTCACATGATGATCCAGCGAGCCACACTCGAAACATCCTTTCCCTTCGGTCTAACATTCGCCCCAATAATATTTTCCACATCTTTACACTGTCTTTGGTCCTTGATTAGCGATATGAGCCTCCCAGATTGATTCAAATTTATTCTACCTAGCCTCTTACGAGAATTATCTACCGACTCGGATGATCCATAACTTCTCTTATGTTTGTTCTGTCGTGATTTTGCTTTACGATTCCTTTATTCCTTCAAAGAATCTTAGTCTTTTCAACCAACGCAAAGAAACTCTCACTCGATGTGGAGCAATCAAGAACCTCGACTCATCTCTTAAACCATCCTCAAACCGGACACATTGCTCGTGCTCAAAGCCACAATACCTCCAAAGATACCGGCTCAATCTTAAGAACTCAAATTTCATATTACGATCTGGACTTACTCCTTGGACCAAACTCAAAATGCCTTACGCTGCGTATCAACGTGACTGGACCCAATATATTTCTTTTGATACGCTACCTTAAAATAGTCTCAAGTGAGATCCTCCACCGCAGCACTATTCCCCACCGTGAGCCACCACTGATATGACTCATCCCGAAGAAGTGACACTATCCCTTTCAGCTTTTCCTCAGCATTCAGGTCCAAGTTATCATGATTCGCTCCGTCACCTCTAGCCAATATTCGACCGTACTGGGAGCTACACCCGAAACACCTCGAAATACTTTGGCTCCATTGGCTCAGAGTCGCTCAGGTACAGATTTTTGAGCTCCCGTGTCTCCACCTATTCCAGCTACTCTCTCAAGAACTCTCAGCATTGCTTGAGACACTGCGTCGTCCCCCGTTTGATCCTGAAACTCAACTCCAACCGCTGGTGGTGGGGGTGGTGGTACCTCATTCTCGGATCCTTGACCCGACCTCACTGGCTCAGACACAACCATCCTACCATGACCGCGTCCACGCATAACACGACCCCGACCTCGAGTGCTCATGTCTAAAATCTTGACTTATCTGAATTAAAAGTTTTATGCTTATGACATCATTCCACTATCTTTAAAACACAGTTTTATGAATAATTTTTAATAAGAAGTTGTTTTCGCGAGTACATTGAACCTATAGTTTTGGGTCTCTAGAGTAGTTCCTACTAGTATACAATCATACCATCATCATATCAAAAATCAACAATTTGAAGTACTTACCCGGGCGAATCGATGCCGGAGACTCGGTGCCATGCTTTTCCAACCATATAATTTTAAACAAAAACATTTTAAAACTATACTTTAAATCATTTTGGGCCTTGAGCCCACAAATGAACTTTTGAACTTAGCTCGATACCAATTTGTAACACCCCAAACCGGTCAATACACCACGAATCGAACGGTATGTCACTTGAGGAAAATATTTTGAAAAAGAATCGAATAGCAATTAAATCTTTGTGAAAAACTCTTTGAAATTCTATATTTGTAGAAATCGGATGTTTAATAAGTTAAAATTAAAATTTACTTTGAAATTCCATAATAAAGCTTTTATTACTAAGTGGATAAATCATAGGTTAGAAAACATTTGTTTCATTTTAAGAAAACTCAATTAATACTTTGAAAACCATTTGCATTTTGAATGTAGAAACTTAATATTTGGAAATCATTAAAATTGTAAAAACATTTAATCTATATTTTACTATCAAACTATTTATATTACCCGATGGTAAGATTTTAAAACCATTATGCTTTTATTATTTTAGAAAACTTTGAGCTCCATTATATAATTATATATGTTACTTGATTATAAATTGTGTAAGTATGTTGCATTAATCGGGGGAAGGATTTATGCACTGAGTCTTAGTGACTCACCTTCTCCCCTTATCATTTCAGGTGATTCGTGAGATCGTGGATGTGGAGCCGGATGAACTCGAGGAGGTCATGCGATAAAATTTGATTTTACATGAACTACGATTTTGGGTACTTTAGTTTATTTTAATTTGGTTTTTGTTTTATTTTGGGTTTGTAATAAGGCCTCTTTAATTATGTTTTGGATTATTTATATGCTTTGGATATGTTTTAAATATGGGTTATAAATTATTTGATTAATTTAATAATGGAGCTCAAAGTTTTCTAAAATAATAAAAACGCAATGGTTTTAAAATCTTACCATCGGGTAATATAAATAGTTTGATAGTAAAATATAGATTAAGTATTTTCTACAATTTTAATAATTTCCAAATATTAAGTTTCTACATTCAAAATGCAAATGGTTTTCAAAGTATTAATTGAGTTTTCTTAAAATGAAACAAATGTTTTTAACCTATGATTTATCCACTTAGTAATAAAAGCTTTATTATGGAATTTCAAAGTGAATTTTTAATTTTAACTTATTAAACATCCGATTTCTACAAATATAGAATTTTAAAGAGTTTTCACAAATATTTAATTGTTATTCAATTCTTTTTCAAAATATTTTCCTCGATGACATACCGATTCTATCGTGGCGTATTGATCGGGTTTGGGGTGTTACCAGAGAGGGTCGTGGTCCGACCATAGGTGGTAACAATTTTGGTTGAGGCCGAGGAGCACCGGTGAGGGTATGAAACACCGAGGCGAGGTAGCGGGGTTGGTGCTACCAGACGTCGAGATGAGGTTGACACACCGATGTTATAACCAAGATCGTTTTAATATTTGCTTTGCCTTACTCGCATTAATTGACATTGGGTCGACGCATTCATATGTTGCTAGTAGTGTATTTGGAACTTTAAATTTGGATTTCGAGATTACCCCTAGGGTAATGACTGTAATTAGCCCATTACGACAATCTGTGGTAATAGATAAACTTTATCGGGAGGTACCCTTAGAGTTCAGTGAATAGTTTTTCAGACAAATCTGATGGAATTACCGTTCGGGGAGTTTGACTTAATATTACGCATGGACTGGCTGATGAAGTACCAAGCTAACTTAGATTGTGCAGCCAAGCATATGGTGTTAAGAACCCCAAGGAAGGTGAAGTTTTGGTGATAGGAGAAAGGGGGAATTGTCTGTCGAATGTGGTGAGTGCCCTAAGAGCGAAAAAAATGGTGAGAAAAAGATGCGAGGCAATTTTAATGTTTGTACGGGCTTTGGAAGCCAAGGATCTAACTATTGGGGACGTTAAGATGGTGAAGGAATTTCTTGATGTTTTCCCAAAAGAGCTTCTGGGATTACCTCTAGATCGAGAAGTGGAGTTTGGAATCGATCTTCTTCCAGGAACAGCGCCGATATCTATTGCTCCTTATAGGATGGCGCCAAAAGAGTTGGTGGAATTAAAAGCACAAATCCAGGAGTTGTTGGATAGAGAGTTTATTCGACCAAGTGTGTCACCTTGAAAAGTGCCGGTGTTGTTTGTTAAGAAGAAGGATGGGTCAATGCGTATATGCATTGACTACCGTCAGCTGAACAAGTTGACTATCAAGAACAAGTATTCGTTGCCAAGGATTGATGACTTGTTCGATCAATTGAAGGGGGCTTCAGTCTTTTCAAAAATAGATCTGAGGTCAGGGTATCATCAACTTAAGGTCAAGGAGGCAGATATTCATAAGACGGCTTTTAGAACTCACTATGGACATTACGAGTTCATGGTGATGCCATTTGGGTTGACTAATACACCAGCAGCATTTATGGATATGATGAACTGAGGGTTCCAACCCTACTTGGATCGGTTTGTCATGGTATTTATTGATGACATCTTAGTTTACTCAAGATCGGAGGAGGAGCATGATTCACATCTGCGAGTGGTTCTGTAGATTCTGAGGGAGAAGCAGCTTTATGCCAAATTTAGCAAGTGCGAATTCTAGTTAAAGGAAGTTACTTTTCTAGGTCATGTTGTGTCAGTAGATGGGATTAGGGTGGACCCTCGAAAAATTGAAGCAGTGTTGAATTGGAAGCCGTCTAGGTCTGTGGCAGAAATTTAGAGTTTTCTTGGTTTGGCCGGGTACTATCAAAGGCTTGTTGAAGGATTTTCTTCAATTGCAGCACCATTGACCAAGTTATTACGGAAAAGAGTTCCATTTATTTAGTCTAGCAAGCAACAAGAGAGTTTTGAGAAGTTGAAAATGATTTTGACGAAGGCTCCGATATTGATTCAGCCGGAGGCTGGAAAGGAATTTGTAATTTACTGTGATACGTCACACAGGGGACTAGGATCCGTGTTGATGTAAGATGGAAAGGTTGTTGCATATGCATCTCGGCAGTTAAGACCACACGAAGTAAATTATCCCACCCATGATTTGGAGTTGGCGGCGGTGGTTTTTGCCTTAAAGATTTAAAGACACTATCTGTACAGGGAGAAATTGATTATTTATACGGATCATAAAAGCCTAAAATACCTTTTTGACCCAGAAAGAGTTGAATTTAAGGCAGATAAGGTGGATCGAGTTGCTAAAGGATTATGATTGCTCGATCGAGTATCATCTGGGTAAGGCTAATGTGGTGGCAGATGCTCTAAGTCGTAAAGTAATCACTGACTTGAGAGCAATGTTTGCTCACCTTAGTTTGTACGATGATGGGAGTTTATTAGTCGAACTTCAAGTGAAACCCTCATGGGTCAGTCAGGTTAAGGAGAAGTAGCAGACTGATAAGTTGCTAAAGGAGAAGTTTCATGTAGGAACAAGTGATGATCGATGGACTTTAGTGTGGATGAGGAAGGACTATTATGTTATCGAGGAGAGTATGCATGCCAAAAGATCCTGAATTAAGGCATAGGATTTTGCAAGAAGCACATGGTAGTCCATACGTTATACACCTTGGAGGGAGTAAGATGTATCGGGATTTACAAGAACAGTTTTGGTGGTCACGCTTAAGATGAGAGGTGACCGAATTAGTGGGGAAGTGTTTGACCTGTCAGCAGGTAAAGGCAGAACATCAGTTACCATCAAGGTTGTTGTAGCCGGTAAAGATTCCACAATGGAAGTGGGAAAGGATCACAATGGACTTTGTTAGTGAGCTACCTCTCACGCCTACTAAGAAAGATTCGGTTTGGGTGATAGTTGATCGCTTGACGAAGTCTGCTCATTTTATACCAGTATGGGTCGATTACTCTTTACAGAAACTGGTTAAGCTAGCGGAGGTGGTGAGGTTGCATGGAGTACTAGTATCGATCATATCGGATAGGGACTCGAGGTTCACGTTGCGGTTCTGGAAGGTTTTGCATCAAGCATTGGGTACGAAGTTGGATTTCAGTACAACGTTTCATCCTCAGACAGATGGACAGTCTGAGCGGGTAATTCAGATCTTGGAGGACATGTTAAGAGGTTGTGTCATTGATTTCAGAGGTAGTTGGGAAGAGTTTTTACCTTTGGCAAAATTTGCTTACAACAACAACTACCAGTCTAGTATTCAGATGGTGCCCTATGAAACATTGTACGAGTGGAAGTGTCGTACTCCTACTTGTTGGATGAAATTAGAGGAATATCGAATTTTGGGTCCAGAGTTGGTTACAGAGACAGAGGAGAAGGTTGAGTTAATTCGAGATTAACTAAAGGAGGCCTCGGACAGACAAAAGTCCTATGCTGATTTGAAGCGTAATGACATAGAGTTTGTAGTGGGTGACAAGGTGTTCTTGAAGGTGTTGCCATGGAAGAAAATGTTGAGGTTTGGCCGGAAGGGTAAGTTAAGTCCCAGATTTATTAGACCATCCGGGTGTTGAAACGAGTCGGACAAGTGGCCTATCAGCTTGAGCTACCTTCAGCTAAGCCAGATTCACAATGTGTTTGATGTCTCTATGCTAAGATGATACCATTCGGATCCATCTCATGTGGTGCCTGTGGAAGAAATTGAGGTGAGACCTGACCTTTCCTTTGAAGAGGAACCAGAGGAAATCCTGGATCATGATGTCAAAGTGTTGTGAAGGAAGACGGTTCAGTTGGTTAAGGTTCTATGGTGAAATCACAGTTTTGAGGAGGCTACAAGGGAACGAGAAGATGTGATGCGGTAGCAGTACCACCATCTGTTCGGATCAGATAATTTTGATGCCGAAATTTCTTTAAGGGGGTAGAACTGTAACATCCTGAATTAATGGGCCTGTGCGTTTAATGTGTGGTTATGTTTGTATAAGTGTTAGGGGTCCAGATTGGGCTCAGGAATTGGGCCGAGGTCTTAGTTCAATTTTTTGCTTGGGCACTTTAAAGGGAAGACTGTTAGAATGAGGATTAGAAGATATTATCTGTAAAATTAAGACATAAATGGGCTTGTGGCCTAGTGGCAAAATGGCACCACTTAGAGGGCAGGGAGTTGGCGTCAATGTGGAGGCTCAAGTTCGAGTCGCATGAGGCCCAATTATTTTAATTTAATTTAGCTTATTTTTGACAATTAAGTGAAAGAGGTTGGACGGCAATAAGGTTTAAAAATAGGGGATTTAATGAATGGGATAATGTAGGTAATATAGCTGATAATGTGGCAGATAAAGGGAGGAAGAGGTGATGATATTTGGGTCACTTGTGGATGAGACATCAGGTAATGATAAGGGAGAAAAGTTAAAACCTATCTATTGGTCAAGGTGGTGGCCTAATTTCCAACTCTAAGGGGGAGGAGGAATCGGTTTTTGTTATACTATAGGGGTGTCAAATTTTCCCTCATTAGTTGATCAATTTTAAGTTATCGAAAAGGGCATCTTTGGTTTTTGAGAAGTAGTGGCCTAAATTATGTTTAAGTGAGGGGAATACCTTTTTATTTTTGACATTAAGGTTTTCTATTCTCCCATTCTCTGTAAAAGCCGAAATTCCTAAGCCTATTCTCTCATCTTCACTTCTATGCAAAAGCCAAAAGTCGATGATTCTTTCTCTGCTTTCTTCTACAAAGCCAAAATCACCCAATTCTTCTCAACATCTTTCCCTTCAAAAGCGAAACTCTGAACTTTCTTCTCATCTCCATAGCCGAATACCTCCTATTCTCTTTTGCCGATCTCTTCACTAAAAGTCAAATTTATATAGATTTCTTCCTATCCTTTTCTCTTTTTTATTTTTCGTAAGAAGCCAAAACTCTTAAGGGTAGCCGAATCTCCTGTGATAGGGTAAGTGTCAATTTCTTCTGTTCCCTTCTTTCTCTTTCGGGTTTTGGAAGAAAAAGCCGAAAGGCTAATGGATTGTTGGTTTCTTGTGTTTTCTTGTTGGATGACATTCAGGAATTGAAGTAGATATCTAGATCTAAAAGCCAAAAACCACTAGTCTCTAATTTTGGGATTTCAAGGTAAGGAGTTCTCTTTAGATTTTCGTTAGATTTTCTATCGTAATCGTGATCTTAACCATATGTTGATGGTAGCAACTGATAAGGTCTTTTGATGGAATCAAATATCGATCAGGTGAAAAGGGGGATTGGATCTGTTAAACCAATCCCAAAGTTTAAGAAGCGAGCGATGTCAATAGTTCGGGATTGGCCACCGGGTTGTGGACCGACTTCAGAACAAAATCTTAGACTGTTAGCGATCGTAATGGCTAATGATAGTGTTGACATAAAAAGTACTGTCCTGTCGGTAATCGGGTGTGTAGATCTCTATCACACTCATTAATTTGTACTATATGTATGTTGTGGGCTAAAAGCCGGAAAGAGAGGCTGTGTGAACAGTCATATTACCAGAAGGGGTAGGCAAGGGATGCCAGGTACGTAATCATGGAAACTTCTCTATGTGTATCAAAGTATGTGAAAGTCTGAGATCTGTTTAGATGGCTTAATGTTTTGATTTTTGTTTTGCATGTTTGTATGCATGGGATGGGATTGATTGATATGAGGAAGAGGCGCAGTCACGAGGCGATCGGTGGCTTTTCCACATAGGTCACATAGTGATCGATCTTTATGACAGGCAGTATAGCTGTCGAAATACTATAATGTATTATTGAGGTCGCATAGCGATCGGTGGCTTTGCCACATAGGTCACATAGTGATCGGTCTTTATGACAGGCAGCACAGCTGTCAATATGGTGTGTAGCGGATAGAGGGTTGATTGTAGAAATCCCCACAGTGTAATGGTTGGTACGGGGGTGTGTATAGAATGGACTCTTAGGTTTGGGATGGGCCATGTTGCATGAAATATTATGTTGCCATTGTGTGGGCCAAGGCCCATAATGTGTTTGTGGGCCCAAGGCTTTTATGTGTTTTCCGAGTACACTGAGTCTTGGTGACTCACCCTATTATTTTTCCCCAACTTTTCAGATGAGCAGTAGATCGTGGACATGGGAGCCGAGGCGGACTTGAGAGGCCATCAAGATTATTATCTACATAGGCATTTTTCGATTTTCATTTGAATTTTAATTTTCGTGAATATTTTTGTAATAAGGCTTCCACAACTTAGGCTATTTATTTTTTTTGTTAAGTTAAGTTTTTATAAACTTATGTTTTTTTAAAGTCTAAATTATAAAATGAAATGATAAATGGGCTTTTCAAACACAATCAACGCGAATGCTTAAAGTTGTTTCAAAAATTTCACAATTATTTGATTAAACGGCTATAATAAACTAAGATTTTCAAAACCCTTCAAAGAAAAGTTTTCAAGTTTCAACCCGTAGCATACCAGATCCGGTCAAGACGTATGGGCCGGGTTTGGGGTGTTACAGGTTTGGCCCTAATCCTACAGATTTTCGTCATCCTATCTCTAGGGTTGCAATCAACTTTGCTTAACTATGCTAGATCTACTCTTAGACAAGGTCTAGTCCTCCTCTACCTAAGGGCATAAATGCTTGAATCAATATCCTAAAATACCAAAACAAGAATTAAGAACACATAGTTAAGAACAAATCAAGTATTTATCATACATCTCAGAAAACAATAACAAGATTTGTCTTAGGTTTCATCCCCTAGGTATTTGAGAGGTTTAGTTCATAATTATAAAAAATACATCTCAGAAGAAAATATAAAACAAAACATAAAGAAAACCCTAAAACCCGTTGAAGGAATTGAAGGAGAGATCCTCAGTCTTGAGTATGATTTCGGCTTCTTGAGATGAATCAACTGGCTTTCTTTGAGTGAATCCCACAATTTGGCCCCTCTGGCTTGGCTCCTTGGCCTAGCTGAATGCCCCATTGAAAGTTGGCCTTTAGGGTGTTTATACAGGCTTTTGGATTGGCTTTCTTTTCCTCTAAGTACCCTAATTCGAATGAAACTCTTCTTTGTTGCGTCAGGGACACGTCGGTGTAAGTCGAGGCCAGGCCGTGTTCGGGTCTGTTAATGAGGCACGACCATTTGGTCTTGGGCCCATGTAACACCCCAAACCCTGCCCATGCGTTAGAAAAGTAATTTACTAAAGTTTGAAACATTTATTTTCGAAGTATTGCCTCTAGGATAAACTTTAATTTGCTTTAT
This sequence comes from Gossypium rotundifolium, assembly GCA_025506655.1. Lineage (NCBI taxonomy): Eukaryota > Viridiplantae > Streptophyta > Magnoliopsida > Malvales > Malvaceae > Gossypium > Gossypium rotundifolium. Next base: position 65,011,124 of record CP106730.1, on the reverse strand, counting down.
GTTTTAGACGTATTTATTATTTTTTAAACTATTTTAAATAGGGATTTTCTAAAATCATAAGTAACAGTTTTCCAAATTGATTAATAAATGGATTTTATAACAAACTTTTATAAATAATTTTAACTCAAATTGTCTTCCAAATTATCAACGACATTTTTAAAAGTCACGGTTTTAAGGTTCGCTAGTTCGATTTTCAATTTACCAATCAACCTCTTGAAATCAGTAGTATTTTATCGAATAACTATATTAAAATTTTTTTTCTTAAACTATAACTAAATAACACCAATTTTAGTACAAACTCAAGTTCTTTAAACATTTTCTTCGTGTGACATATCAAATCTGGTCGTAATGCATGGGCTGGGTTTGGGGTGTTACATCCAAGGCCGTGTCGATTTTGTAATTTGGCCTATTTACTCTGTTTTTGGCCCGTTTCTCGTTCTTTTCATCCTCGGTGCTCTCCTGAGTATAAAACATGAAAACAAAGGATTAAGAGCACCAAATTCCATAATTAAAGGGATAAATTATCCAAAAACATGCTAAATGTGGGATTAAAACATGTGTATATTATGGCTTATCAAATATCCCCACACTTAAGCTTTTGCTTGTCCTCAAGCAAAAATCTCAACTCACAATTAAAAAGAACTTCCTTGTAACACCCTAGACCCAGCCTAGAAGTTAGGCCCGAATCTGGCGTGTCACATTGGGGTGCTTTTCGAGAAACCATGGTTCCATTTGAAAACCTTTCTAGATATTAAAAACTAAAGTCCCAATTTGCGTTTGTTTATTATTAATCGACATTTATTAAAAAGTTATTACCTAAAAACTTTTTTGTTGTGGAAACTTAATTAAAATGAATGACTTATGAAAGCGTGATGTTTACGACCTATTCACGAAAGCGTAGTATTTTGAAAGCGATATTGTTTTGGAAAACCGTGATACAAAGTTTAATAGATTTAAAACATAATAAATTTAAAATCCAAAATTAAAACCGAATTTAAGAGGCCTTATTACAAAATATTAACCCAAGTTAAAAATAAGTAAAATACTAGAATCCAAAATCGCTCTTAGTGTGGCTACTCAGAGTCCTCCAAAGACGTCGAATCGCCATCGAGGATTACCCGAGGAAAAAATGTTAAAAAGAGGGTGTGAGTTTATGAAAACTCGGTGTGCATAACCCTCATCAATAAGAACATGAATCACAATAGTTTGGGCCTAAGCCCATTTCAGTAACGGTAGCAATTGGGCCTTAGCCCATAAAAGCCTCAGTTGGACCTTAACCCATATATGTCTCAAATCTATTTATCTGGGCCTGAGCCCATCTCAAATAAAACCACATATGCAATGCATTAATGCCCAAACCAACCACAGACTGCCTTACATCAACCACGCACTCTTGTGGGGATTTAATCGACCCACCCATCCCTACACTCCTTATGTAGCACCGGTTGCGGCATTAACTTATCGGTGATGCATAGCTGCTCGGTGGCTAAAAGTCTTCGGTGGATCCACAGTCGTCAAGCGACCATGCGATCCTATCTGCACTTCCTCTTTCAAATATTCCCATCCCCATACAACATAATAACACATGAATACAACATACAATAATAATCATACGATAACAATCTTAAATCACATACAAGAATAATCATATAACATGTAAGGGCATTTTCGTAATTTACCTACCAAGGGTATTTTCGTAATTTACCTACCAATGGTATTTTGGTAATTTTACAACCAAGAGGTATTTCATTAATTTTGCAAACTAGGGGTATTCTAGTAATTTTAAAAACCAGGGGTATTTCTGTAATTTTTCAAATTAGGGGTATTTCGATAATTTTGCAAACTAAGAGTGTTTTGATAATTTCACAAATTAGGGTATTTCGATAATTTTACAAACCAAGGGTATTTTGGTAATTTTGTAATTCTAGGGTATTTTGCTAATTTCACAAATTAAGGTATTTCGGTAATTTTACAAACCAAGGGTATTTTGGTAATTTCACAAACCAGGGGTATTTTGGTAATTTTACAAACTAGGGGAATTTTGGTAATTTCACAAACCAGGGGTATTTCAATATTTTTACAAATCAGGGTGTTAACGACCCAACAGAAGGTCCACTGTCGCCTCGAACGACTCAAGTATTCTAAACAGAGACAATGATACGAATGGGCCTAAGGCCCATTCTCGACCCAAGTGGGCCCACACACTCGTGTGGCCCATTTAGCCCAAACCTAGCCACATATATGAGATTCATATAGTCTAGTTCACTATCTTCTACTCAATCATACAATTTACTCATATGGGCCCCCGGGCCCACTTGGCCCTTTTCGGGCCATCGTGGACCAACAGCCTAAACCCACAAGAACACCACTAATGGCCTCAACTATCGCATCGAAGCCCCCACACGTGTGCTCGCACACTCGTCTGGCTACTATTGTCGTGTGATCGACATTTCGGCATTTGTCGCTCTACAACTAGAGTAGAGAGAATACACACCTAATAGGAATTTTGAAGCTGCTAAACCGCGCTCCCAAAGCTCCTATGCCCAACGCCTACTAAGGTATCTTTTCTCTCCTCCTAGAATGCTCTTTATATAGCTAGCTTCTCACCTTCTTTCTTTATATCTTTTCGATGTGGGATCCTTCTGCTAGCAGAGTTTAAATCCAACTCAAACTCTTGTCGCCCCATCTTAGCAAAATAAATATTCCCTTGCTTCTCATGAGATTCGAACTCAGGCTCCCTTATAACATAACCCATGCTGCTAGCCACTTTACCAACCAGCTCCTTGTTTCTAAAATCATGTGCAACTAAATATAACTCCTATGGCCAAATTCAAAAATCCATTTAAAAAGAAAACTAAAATGCAAGCATCAAGACTTCAACCTTGGACCTCCTTCCTTCCTTGTGGCGTCACCCCCTTGTCTCTTATGTGGCATCACTTTTCCACTACACCACACACTCCACTTGTCATTTTTCCCCACATTTTATTCTTAAAGCCTACCTAACAACTCCCAGGGTTTTTTTTCACCTAAAACCAAAATTTTACTATGGCCTAACTTTAACCCGGGACTTCATAAAAGCCTCCTAACCTTCCAAAATCACTCACCTAATAGGTCTAACTTGCCATAGTGCCATTCTCTTGTTCTCAAAAATTTTAAATGCTACTACCCCAAGGCCCATTGGGCCCAATCCTACTAGGCCCAGGTTCGAGGATGTTACAAATCTACCTCCTTAGAAATTTCATCCCTAAAATTTCTAACTATCTCATAACCACAATCTGGGATATACCACTACGCTTCTGCTGCGCACTCTAGTCCTAATTATCCAATTACAAATTTTATGAATTTAGCTCATAGTTCCATAATTACACAAATGTTTTATGGAAGTAGTAGTTAAGAGTTGTTTTCAAATTACCACTCACTATAGTTTTTAGTCCCTACGGCATCGGTATAGTCTATCATCTAAAGTAAGCCCAAGATATCTACCTATAGCAATAATGACTTAAAATGATAAGAGAACTTACTTGGTCCAACGCGAGACTCGGTGTACTACACAAAAACCTTTCAAAACTACTTCAAAAATCATTTGTAAACATCTTTAAAATAAACACTAAATTCAAAAAATCATTTGTAAACATCTTCAAAATAAACACTAAAACCCATCTCACGTTAAGTTTTCCAACTTAGGCTCTGATACCACTAAATGTAACACCCCAGACCCAGCCTAGAAGTTAGGCCCGAATTTGGCGTATCACATTGGGGTGCTTTTCAAAAAACCATGGTTCCATTTGAAAACCTTTCTTGATATTAAAAACTAAAGTCCCAGTTTGCGTTTGTTTATTATTAATCGACATTTATTAAAAATTTATTACCTAAAAAACTTTGTTTGTTGTGGAAACTTAATTAAAATGACTGACTTATGAAAATGTGATGTTTACGACCTATTCCCAAAAGCGTAGTATTTTGAAAACAGATATTATTTTGGAAAATCGTGATACAAAGTTTAGCAGATTTAAAACATAATAAATTAAAAATCCAAAACTAAAACCAGAATTTAAGAGACTCCTTATTACAAAATATTAACCCAAGTTAAAAATAGGTAAAATACTAGAGTCTAAAACTACTCGTAGTGTGGCCACCACTGAGTCCTCCAAAGACGTCGAACCACTTATCGAGGATTACCTGAGGAAAAAAAATATTAAAAAGAGGGTGTGAATTTACGAAAACTCAGTGTGCATAACCCTTATCAATAAGAACATGAATCACAATAGTTTGGGCCGAAGCCCAATTCAATAACGGTGGCAATTGGGCCTTAGCCCATAAAAGCCTCAGTTGGGCCTTAACCCATAAATGTCACAAATCATATTTATTTGGGCTGAGCCCATCTCAAATAAAACCACATATGCAATGCATTAATGCCCATACCAACCAACCCTACTACTTATGTAGCACCCATTGTGGCACTAACTTATCGCACCGATTCTTAACTTAGGCAAAGATAGTCGGTGGCTAAAAGCCTTGGTGGATCCACGATCGTCAGCGACCATGCAATCCTATCTGCACTTCCCTTTCGATTATTCCCATCCCATGCAACATAATAACACATGAATGCAACATACAATAATAATCATATGATAACAATCTTAAATCACAAACAAGAATAATCATATAACATGTAGGGGCATTTTCGTAATTTACCTACCAAAGGTATTTTCATAATTTACCTACCAAGGGCATTTTTGTAATTTACCTACTAAGGGTATTTTTTTAATTTACCTACCAAGGGTATTTTAGTAATTTTGCAACCCAGTGGTATTTTAGTAATTTTTCAAACTAAGGGTATTCTAGTAATTTTACAAACCAGGGGTATTTCAGTAATTTTGCAAACCAAGGGTATTTCGGTAATTTTGCAAACCAGGGGTATTTTGGTAATTTCACAAATTAGGGTATTTCGGTAATTTTACAAACCAAGGGTATTTTGGTAATTTCATAAACTAGGGGTATTTTGGTAATTTTGTAATTCAGGGGTATTTCGATAATTTCACAAATTAGGGTATTTTGGTAATTTTACAAACCAGAGGTATTTTGGTAATTTTACAAACAAGGGGTATTTTGGTAATTTTACAAACTAATGGTATTTTCGTAATTTCACAAACTAGGGGTATTTCAGTATTTTTACAAATCAGGGTGTTAACGACCCAACAGAAGGTCCAATGTCGCCTCGAACGACTCAAGTATTCTAAATAGAGATAATGATACGAATGGGCCTAAGGCCCATTCTCGACCCAAGTGGGCCCACACACTCGTGTGGCCCATTTAGCCCAAACCTAGCCACATATATGAGATTCATATAGTCTAGTTCACTGTCTTCTACTCAATCATACAATTTACTCATATGGGCCTCCGGGCCCATTTGGCCCCTTTCGGGCCATCTTGGACCAACACCCTAAACCCATAAGAACACTACTGACGGCCTCAACTATTGTATCGAAGCCCTCACACGTGCACTCGCACACTCATCGGGCTACTATTTCCATGTGACTGGCATTTTGACATTTGCCGCTCTATAACTAGAGTAGAGAGAATACACACTTGATAGGAATTCTGAAGCTTCTAAACCGCGCTCCCAAAGCTCATATGCCCAACGCCCACCAAGGTGTCTTTTCTCTCCTCCTAGAATGCTATTTATATAACTAGCTTCTCACCTTCCTTCTATATATCTTTCGATGTGGGATCCTTTTGCTAGCAGAGTTTAAATCCAACTCAAACTTTTGCCGCTCCTTCTTAGCAAAATAAATACTCCCTTGCTTCTCATGAGATTCAAACTCAAGCTCCCTTGTAACATAACCCACGCTGCTAGCCACTTTACCAACTAGCTCATTGTCTCTAAAATCATGTGCAACTAAATATATGTCCTATGGCCAAATTCAAAAATCCATTTAAAAAGAAAACTAAAATGCAAGCACCAAGACTTGAACCTTGGACCTCATTCCTTCCTTGTGGCGTCACCCCTTGTCTCTTATGTGGCGTCCTTTGCCACTACACCACACACTCCACTTGTCATTTTCCCCACATTTTATTCTTAAAGCCTACCTACCAACTACCGGTTTTTTTCACCTAAAACCAAAATTTTTCCTATGGCCTAACTTTAACCCGGGACTTCATAAAAGCTTCCTAACCTTCCAAGATCACTAACCTAATAGGTCCAACTTGCCTTAGTACCATTCTCTTGTTCTCAAAAATTTTAAACGCTACTACCCCAAGGCCCATTGGGCCCAATCCTACTAGGCCCAGTTCCAGGATGTTACAAATCTACCCTCCTTAGAGAAATTTCGTCCCTGAAATTTCCAACTATCTCATAGCCATACAATACCGGATATACCACTACGCTTCTGCTATGCACTCTAGTCCTAATTATCTAAATTACAAATTTTATGAATTTAGCTCATAGTTCCAGTAATTAAACAAATGTTTTATGGAAGTAGTTGTTAAGAGTTGTTTTTGAAATTGCCAGCTCACTATAGTTTTTAGTCCCCTATGGGCCTCAGTATATTCTATCATCTAAAGTAAGCCCAGTATCTACCTACAGTAATAACAATTTAAAATAGATAAGAGAACTTACTTGGTCCGACGCTAGAGACTCGGTGTGCCACACAAAAACCTTTCAAAACTACTTCAAAAAATTATTTGTAAACATCTTTAAAATAAACACTAAAACCCATCTCACAGCCTGAGTTTTGCAACCTAGGCTCTGATACTACTAAATGTAACACCCTAGACCCGGCCTAGGAGTTAGGCCCGAATCTAGCGTGTCACATTGGGGTGCTTTTTGAGAAACCATGATTCCATTTGAAAACCTTTCTTGATATTAAAAACTAAAGCCCTAGTTTGCGTTTGCTTATTATTAATCGACATTTATTAAAAAGTTATTACTTAAAAAACCTTGTTTGTTGCGGAAACTTAATTAAAATGACCGACTTATGAAAATGTGATGTTTACGACCTATTCGCGAAAGCGTAGTATTTTGAAAGCAGATATTATTTTGGAAAACCGTGATACAAAGTTTAGTAGATTTAAAACATAATAAACTAAAAATACAAAACTAAAACCAGAATTTAAGAAAGGCCTTATTACAAAATATTAACCTAAGTTAGAAATAAGTAAAATACTAGAGTCTAAAACTGCTCATAGTGTGGCCACCTCTGAGTCCTCCAGCACGTCGAACCGCTTACTGAGGATTACCTGAGGAAAAAATATTACAAAGAGGGTGTGGGTTTACGAAAACTTAGTGTGGATAACCCTCATCAATAAGAACATGAATCACAATAGTTTGGGCCGAAGCCCATTTCAGTAACGATGGCAATTGGGCCTTAGCCCATAAAAGCCTCAGTTGGGCCTTAACCCATAAATGTCACAAATCATATTTATCTGGGCCTGAGCCCATCTCAAATAAAACCACATATGCAATGCACCCTACACCCTGTCTCCTGTCCAACCCTGCACTCCTGTGGGAATTTAATCGACCCACCCATCCCTACACTCCTTATGTAGCACCGGTTGCGACATTAACTTATCGATGCAGCATAGCTGCTCGGTGGGTAAAAGCCTTCGGTGGATCCACAGTCATCAAGCGACCATGCGATCCTATCTGCACTTCTTCTTTCGAATATTCCCAACCCCATGCAACATAATAACACATGAATGCAACAAACAATAATAATCATACGATAACAATCTTAAATCACATACAAGAATAATCATATAACATGTAGGGACATTTTCGTAATTTACCTACCAAGGGTATTTTGATAATTTCGCAACCCAGGGGTATTTCGGTAATTTTGCTAACTAAGGGTATTCTAGTAATTTTACAAACCAGGGGTATTTCAGTAATTTTACAAACTAGGGGTATTTCGATAATTTTGTAAATTATGGGTATTTTGGTAATTTAACAAATTAGGGCATTTCGATAATTTTACAAACTAGGGGTATTTTGGTAATTTCACAAACCAAGGGTATTTTGGTAATTTTGTAATCCAAGGGTATTTCGGTAATTTCACAAATTAGGGTATTTCGGTAATTTTACAAATCAGGGGTATTTTGGTAATTTCACAAACTAGGGGTGTTTTGGTAATTTTACAGATTAGGGGTATTTTGGTAATTTTACAAACTATGGGTATTTCAGTATTTTTACAAATTAGGGTGTTAATGACCCAACAGAAGGTCCACTGTCGCCTCGAACGACTCAAGTATTCTAAACAGAGATAATGATGCGAATGGGCCTAAGGCCCATTCTCGGCCCAAGTGGGCCCACACACTCTTGTGGCCCATTTAGCCCAAACCTAGCCACATATATGAGATTCATATAGTCTAGTTCACTATCTTCTACTCAATCATACAATTTACTCATATGGGCACCCGGGCCCACTTGGCCCCTTTCCGGCCATCGTGGCCCAACAACCTAAACCCACAAGAACACTACTGATGGACTCAACTATCGCATCGAAGCCCCCACACGTGCGCTTTCACTTTTTCTCGCTATAATTACTGTGTGACCTGCATTTCAAAGATTTGTTTGCTCTACAACTAGAGTAGAGAGAATACACACCTATAGGAATTCTGAAGCTGCTAAACCGCGCTCCCAAAGCTCCTATGCCCAACGCCCACCAAGGTATCTTTTCTCTCCTCCTAGAATGCTCTTTATATAGCTAGCTTCTCACCTTCCTTCTTTATATCTTTCCGATGTAGGATCCTTCCGCTAGCAGAGTTTAAATCCAACTCAAATTCTTGCCGCCCCATCTTAGCAAAATAAATACTCCCTTGCTTCTCATGAGATTCTAACTCAGGCTCCCTTGTAACATAACCCATGCTGCTAGCCACTTTACCAACTAGCTCCTTGTCTCTAAAATCATGCGCAACTAAATATATGTCCTATGGCCAAATTCAAAATTCCATTTAAAAAGAAAACTAAAATGCAAGCACCAAGACTTGAACCTTTGACCTTCTTCCTTCCTTGTGGCGTCAGCCCCTTGTCTCTTATGTGGCGTCACTTTGCCATTACACCACACACTCCACTTGTCATTTTCCCCATATTTTATTCTTAAAGCCTACCTACCAACTACCAGTTTTTTTTCACCTAAAACCAAAATTTTTCCTATGGCCTAACTTTAACCCGAGACTTCATAAAAGCTTCCTAACCTTCCAAAATCACTCACCTAATAGGTCCAACTTGCCTTAGTATCATTCTATTGTTCTCAAAAATTTTAAACGCTACTACCCCCAAGGCCCATTAGGCCCAATCCTACTAGGCCCAGTTCCAGGATGTTACATTCCTCAATTCATAATATTCACCGATAATGTTTCATCATAATTCATAGGCAATTTATACATGGATAATTTAACTAAAAGAGTCCTGAAGATTCAAACAATCAAAGTCATAGTTTTTAGCACGAAAAATATTGGTGTTTCCCCTTTTCTAAATAATTACCTTTAATTCAAAGTTGAAAAGAGTTGACACCTCACTAAAGATTCACTCAAATCACTCGAAGTGTTTAAGGTTCAAAATTAAGCTCTCAAAAGTCAAACATGAAAAGTTAATCCCATAGGCTTGCTTGAAAATCAAATCTCCACCACTATAAGATGAGATGATACACAAATCAAAAGGTCTTTAAAGGGTTGTAATGGGGCTTAGGTTAAAGGTGTGGATAAAGGCTAAATTAAAGGGTTAGAATTGAGATTGAATTGACAATTTACCTAACTAGAAAAATGAACTAATTACATCAATTGAAAACTTGTAATGCTAATAATATGAACTTCTTCTCCAAGATGTTGAATTTAAACGTATAAGCTCACTTAATCACGGAACTAATAATGAATACACTTCGATTTTTTAAGAACAAATCAAGTAAATATGTATTATAAGAAAAATTCAACTATTGAAATAAAATAATTAGGTAACTGATCAAATCAAGTCTCGATAGAAGGGTAGTCAAAAGGAATGGTGATAACAAATACAAGATGGGTTTTGGGTTAATATTAGTGGGTGAGTCAATAAAAGGTTGTTCGGATCAAAGGGGTTTACTAGGGGTTATTTGTGAAGGTAGGCTTTTAGTGGAGTAAGTAGGTTAAATCCTAAGTGCCTTTATCATTTTGTATATCAAATCCAAGATGTGGTCTCAACATGTATAATCGAAGCAAGTTCTAGAATAACAAATTAATGTTGACACACTCATAATCAATAAAGTGAGCACGAAAAGAATATATGCTCTAAAAGGTTCAAAATCTCACAAAAATTATGGGTTTTTGATATCAACTTTGTAAATTTCAAATTTCAAGGTAATAATTAGATTCAGGTAGACAACCTAACAAAATTTTAATTTTTGAAAATAGACTCATCATGCTTGATTCTCTAGTCTCTTAAAGTTTAAATCATCATTGTACAATTATCAAAGACTTAATTCGAAACATATCAATAAAAATCATCAATCAACAGGGATTTCATTTTAATTAGTGATATGAGAAATTTACTTAAGATAAGATATCATTCAGGGATTTTGAGAATAGTGCAAAAAGTTGGGAACTTTTCTAAATAATTTTTCACCCCCCACATTTAAGATGTACATTGCCCTCAATGTACAAAGATATATAGTAATCATATAGTAAGAAAATCAAAGAGAGGGAGAGAAGTGAAACTTCCTGAATTTTTGGATGGATTCCTTGAGTTGATCAATGATGAATATGATGACTAAGCATAAGTGAAGGTGGTGGGGAATACTCCGGTTATATATTCGTTCCTGGAGTGGCACATTGTACCTTTTGAAACTGTGAAGTCATCAGTTAAATTTTTAGGGAGTACTATTTAATGGATGTTGTTAGAGATAATCGAGAGTTAGACAGCCAGTGATAGAAGAAATTAAACTGTACTAATAAAAGTTTTAAATAAGCAAGGTAAAAAGTTTAATTAAAAAAACAAAAATAAACTAAAAATGAAAAATAAATGTTAAGATTGAAAAATAAAGTAAATAAAAGGATTCAAAGGTCCTCGTCATCGGATGGGTCGCGAGGTGGGGGCGGCGATGAAATATGCAGGTGCTGACATATCTGGTGGAGGGTGGTGTCGATATAGTCGAAGCACTGAAAACATTGCTACTCGAATCGTGATAAGCGCTCGGATATGTTTGCAAAAGAAGCTGCCCCATGAACTGGGCAATGGCTCACTCTCGGTGGTGGTGCCTCGTGTGGTGGGGGAACATCATCAATAATGTTCTCAAGATCCTACTCTTCGGTGGTGTGAGCAATACGGCACTGGGAAGGATGTGTCCCATAGTGACGCTCGATCATCCTCATATGTAACATCGTTTGGATGCCCTGCAGGGACATATGTCCTATTGAGGAAGTCTGGGTGGCTATGTTAAGGAGTCCGAAGTGTCGAGCGAGGCGCGTGATGTATGGACCCATAGAGATGACCCCTCTCCTATGTTGCTCCGTCTGATGTTGGATGCTGCGAGCTATGAAGTAGGCGAGGTTGAACACATGCCCATTCGACATGCACCATAGGAAACAGGCGTCGTGAGTGTTTACGATGCCATTACTCTCTCTCCTCCCTGTTAGTGTATGAGCTAGGATAGCGTGTACGTACCTTAGTGGTGGGGCGAGAGCTGTCACTTTGGAGCGACTAGGGTCATATATGTTTGAGCCGGGGACTAGATCTTTCCAACAGGCAACTGAAGAGTTATGGATGTGATGGTGAAGGTCCTCGAACTCGTCATTTTCCATGAATTCATCAGTGTAGAGTCCCAAAGTAGCTCCGAACTGTGTGACACTCACCTCATAGACTAGACCTCCAAGACAAAATTGGATAGTGCCAGAGTCGTTGAAATTAGTCATCACCGTCTGGAGGTGGAAAGTAGAACAGAGTTCCAGAGTGAGCTCCAGGTATGTGGGCTCGATGATGTCAAAAAATTGCCCCCATGGATTTGTGAATAATAGGGCCTGAACCTCATCTGCTAGCTAGACCTACTCCAGGGCGGTCCAATCGATACACCTTCCTACACCGAGAGGTCTTGTGCGTAGTATTTGATAAAGATCCTCGTGAGTTCTTGGGGGAAACCGTAGGAATGGGTGTCATATTTTGGCTGAGGCACCCAAAGCAGGGCTACGGGCGGCTAGAAGGGATCATCCCACACAAGGAATAGAGAGGAATCCCCTAAAGAGAAATGGGAAAACCTATGCTATTTCAGCTGTTGGTGCCATTGATTAAGTTGAGTTCAAAATCTCTCAACTTCTCATCTCCTTATACAGGAGGACCGTGCGACCTGACGAGAAAGAGCAAAGGTGGGAGTGCTATATTAAGCCACCATCTAACAAAGATAGCACATCACTAAACACAAACCTCGTCTGTACCCCATTACCATAACAAAAAGAAAGAATCAAAATGAAAAAAAAAAAGAGAGATTGCTCTTGTGACTCGGAATGAACCTTTCTCGGTGGAGGAAAGGAATAGCGATAAATTCCTATAGAGCATCCAAGAACAAGAAGATGAAATCGGACGACGAATTCTTACGTGGTCCAAGGAAATCAAAGGTCCACTTCCACGATTTCATCTATATAGAATCTTAATATCAGAATAGCTTATATAGTTATGATTTTTTTTAGGTCCACTTACTTTTTCTTTCTTTCTCATTTTTCACCCATTCACACCGGGCCGGCCTGAGGAGAGGATTTGCCAATGTGAAGTCTGCCGCCCCACCCCTTAAGCCGGGTCCTTTTCGTTTTTTCAAAATAGGGATACGATTTTCTTTTTGGGAGGACGACATTATGTTCCTGTAAGAGCATTTGAAGAATATCATCCAAATTTTTACTATGATAGAATTTATGAATCCAATATTATTGTCTCATAATATTAACATGGAAGCTTTTTCCCAAGTATTCTCCTAATACTAGAGGTGCAACATTCAGAACACTTAAGTAAAAATGAATATCAACAATAATAATAATAAATGAATACTAAAGATTTAAAGAAATAAATAAATCAAAGTTCTAAAAGAGAATAAACATGGATTAAATAAAATTAGCAACAAAGTATAGAGGGGAGGAAGTAATGTGAACCGATGGAGGTAGGGAGATGGCGCATGGTCGTGGATGGTTGCGCGGGTTTGGTAATGTCGCACGGGCGTGGACTGCATGTGGATGAGGAAGGAGAGTTGAGGGAAGGGAGAGAAGGGATTGAAGGGAAGGGTGGTCGGACTTGGGGGAGGGGAAAAGAGGAAAATGGCTAAGCTTTGAGAGGAAGGATTTTGGGGAAAAAAAGATAAATAGTGAAGGGTTTATATAGAAATGAGGACACGCGGGCATGTCACTCCACGTGTGAATCATTTTTAGCCCGTTCGTTTCGAATGTTCAAGGGTCTGGCACGCCTGTTCGAGTCCCACGCCCGTATCGCATTGGCGTGCCTAGCTTGGTTCGCTTCTCCCATGTCCGTTTCATTCTTCCCCACTCATATTTCCACTCAACAGGTTTGACCACGGTTATGGGGCATGGGAGTGACATATGCCCGTGTTCATTTGACAGATTTGGCCATGGTTATGGGGAACGGGAGTGTAGTACGCTCGTGTTATTTACTCAGTTTCAACTACGGCCTAATCACACTGCCGTTGTGTTTTATCGTAGCCTGTGTTTTGGAGATTTTTTTTAGCCTTGGTCTGCACGGCCTCTGCCATGCCGATGTGCTTGCTCGTGGTATACACACAGCCACAGCCACAGCCACGCCTGTGTGCAAGGCTATGTGGTATGGAAACATGCACCTTATTAAATTGGTTAATTTGCAGTTAAGTGCTAAAAATAAAAAATATGATATTAGTGAAGTTAGTGATCGGGTTGCCTCCCGGGAAGCGCTCGTTTAAGGTCTTAAGCTAGACTTACCCTATTTTCATTTCTAAATAAAGGTTCATGGAGCCGAAGCTCCTCTCTTATATCCCTAAAATCTTCACCATTATAAATTTTCAGTCACTGACCGTTTACCTTGAATGTGCCACAAGTTTGATGAGTTACCTCTATTGTGCCGTAAGGGAAGATAGTTTTGATTACGAATGGACCTGACCATCTTGATTTCAGCTTTCCAGGGAACAATTTTAACCTTGAATTGTATAGCAGGACTAAATCTCCTACTTTGAATTGCTTTGGTTGTTTTAAACGAGCATCATGGTGGCGCTTTGTTGCCTCCTTTTATAGTCGTGAGTTCTCATAGGCATTAGCTCGCCATTCATCAAGCTCGTTCAACTGCATCATCCTTTTTTCACCTGCAGTTTTAAGATCGTAATTTAAAAATTTTATAGCCCAAAAAGCTTTGTGTTCTAACTCAAATGGTAGATGACAACTCTTTCCGTAGACAAGTTTGTATGGGGATGTTCCTGTGGGAGTTTTAAAAGCTGTTCTATAGGCCCATAAAGCATTGTCTACTTTTAATGCCCAATCTTTCTTGTTTGATTCTATTGTTTTCTCTAAAATACACTTAAGTTCTCGATTTGCTACTTCCATTTGTCCGCTGGTTTGAGGATGATAAGGGGTAGCTGTCCTGTGGTGTACTCTATAGTTCTTTAAGACTCTATCAAATTGAGTATTACAAAAGTAAGTACCCCTGTCACTAATAATTGCTCTAGGTGTTCCAAATCGAGAGAAGAGTTTCTTAAGAAACCTTACTACTACTCTAGCATCGTTAGTAGGTAAAGCTTGAGCTTCCACCCATTTTGACATATAATCTACTGCTACCAAGATGTGCTTATTTCCAAATGAACTAGGAAATGGACCCATAAAATCAATACCCCATACATCGAATATTTCACAAGATAGCATATATGTTTGAGGCATTTCATCGTGTTTAGAGATATCACCTATCCTTTGGAATTTATCACACGAAGCAACATACCTATTGGCATCTTTAAATAGAGTTGGCCAAAAAATTGATTCAAGTGTTTTGTGTGCTGTGTCTTAATCCCGCTGTAATGTCCTCTTGAAGGTCCTGAATGGCAATGTTCTAGGATTTTTCTTGCTTCTTCTTTTGTAACACATCTCCATATTACTTGATATGCACATATACGGAAAAGAAAAGGATCCTCCTAAAAATAGTTTTTTGCATCACCAAAGAATCGTTTCTTTTGATGATGTGCTAACCTTTTTGGTAAGATGTTAGCAGATAAGTAATTTGCAATATCTACAAACCAAGGTACCTCAGAGTTGGTCATAGAGAACAGTTGTTCTTCAGGAAATGAGTCGTTTATCTCACTATCGTCGAGTTCTTTGATATGTGGGTTTTCAAGCCTAGAAAGATGATCTGCTACAAGATTTTCAGCTCCTTTCTTATCCTGAATTTCCAAATCAAATTCCTGTAAGAGTAAAATTCATCTTATAAGTCGAGGTTTTGCATTAGATTTAGTTAAAAGATAGCAAAGAGCTGAATGGTCAGTGTAAATGACAACTTTAGATAGTATCAAGTATTGTCTAAATTTATCAAATGCAAAAACCACAGCTAGCAATTCTTTTTCTGTGGTGGTGTAATTTTCCTATGCGGTTGTTAATGTCTTACTAGCGTAATAAATCGGCTGAAAGTGCTTGTCTCTTTGCTGTCCCAAAACTACACCTAATGTAAAATCACTGGCATCACACATTAGTTCAAAGCGTAAACTCCAATCAGGTGCAATTATAATTGGAGCATTTATTAAATTATCTTTGATGATATTAAATGCATCTAAACATTCCTGATCACAATTGAAAGGTACATCTTTTTCTAGTAATTTCGTTAAAGGCTTAGCTATTCTAGAAAAATCTTTAATAAATCTTCTATAAAATCCAGCATGTCCTAAAAAGCTTCTAATAGCCTTAACTGAACTAGGAGGAGGTAATTTTTCTATGGTTTCGACCTTTGTTTTATCTACCTCAAACCTGGCCCAAAACACCACGGCCAAATTCGGAATGCTACAATGAAAAATGTTTGACAAGAATTTGATTTAAGGGTGAAAACACGTTTTGAGTTTAAAATATTTTCCTTAGTTTTATAAAAGATAATGAGTCTATAATATGTTTGTCGTTTTGAAAATACGTTGCCGAGGGTAATGAAAAACTTTAAAGGTCGTGTGCGGTTTAAAACCATTGTACATTTGGAAACTCAAGAGAAATAGAGTTGTTATAAGTATCCGGGTTTCAAAACTTTAATGTAAATCTTTAAGTTGTAAATTGTTTCCAAAACCGTTTCCAATTATTACCCTCTAGTCAATCTAACTAAATATAGTAAAAATCCCCAAATATTTAAAATGGCCTTATTACATGAAAGAGAAATTAACTCAAAAGTAATTAAAAATCCAAGTGCATAAAGAATTAAAATAGCTTCTGCATGGCCACCTCGAATCTACTCCAGCCCGATCCATGTATCACGTATCACCTATATTGTATAAGAAAATAGGGTGAGTCGAACAGACTCAGTATGCAATTATTCCACATGTTTCCCAAATGGGCTTGGCCCAAAACCACACCATCCACATACCACACACATGATGATGCAAAATGTTACCCATCCCAACCTAATATCCATCCGCTACACACCCCCGTATCCTGCCATCACACACTAGGGGATTACTAAATCAATGTCCATCCGCTACACACCTCTTTGGCAGTCAAGCTGCTCAAAGTTGATATAACGTGGCCTAGCCACCGATCACTATGTGACCAAAGTATAACGTGGCCTAGCCACCGATCACCATGTGACCAAATCTCGATATCCATGATGTGACCCATGGTCATCATCAACCACGATGAAACACAAAGCTAACATCATCCCTCGATGTGGCACATAGCCAACATCAAGTCATGATATGGCACATAGCCAATCATCACCACGTACATAAATGTACATCCTGTCCTTCATTGAATATATATATCCCGACCCCATGCATATGCAACATGTTATAATGATATGATAGAATGATGCATGGACATATCAGATAGGCATACGGCATGCTCACAAGTATTCACAGTAATCAACCACAACCACACCTCAGATAGGGTACTAACCTTGTTACCATAATATCCAATTAAGGGTAACAATTCCCCCACAACCACTATACTGGTTATCACACATAAAACAAATATAATTAATTGACTAACGAAGCGATGAATTAACCGCTTTTTGAAACTTGAAGCACTAGAATTAACCCTTTCCGATCTTTGCCCACACCCCAGTGGCCAATCCTCAACCACGAAATAACTTGGAGCACTAGACTTTCTCGGCTTATCGGTACTTGCATCCATTGAATGGCCTAATCAAGAGGCGTTAAACTATCGCTATCAACACCAATTAACCTCTCTTACGAAGACTCCCCTTACTTCAATCTAGTTAGAATCATTAAAGCGCATAAAGCCAAAGATGTGACCTTTGGCCTAACCAAAGGTACACCCTTACCTTGCTTGATCAAATCCAAAGCTCCTGAGATACCCCCAACGTTGGCTTCCAAAAATTGACACAAGGTCACCACCTTGAATAGATTCAGCCACACCTATACAAAGTTAGGCATCTAACTTTCGGCAACCAAAAGAGAAAGAAGAGAATTAAATAGGAGAAACCCTTACCAACTATTAGATCCGATGGAACAAAGTCTGACAGATTCGGCCTAAAGTAAAAGGTTTGAGAAATAGGAGAAGAATGCGAAAAAGAAAGAGAAGAGATGACTTAGAAGATTCGGCCAAGACTCAATGAAATAGAAAGGTTATTGGGCTTCTTAGCAAATGAAAAGAAAAGAAAGGGTTGAAGGTTTATAGGTGTTTTGGCTATGGTGACAATGGAATGTATGTTTCGACTTTTTGAGAGAGAGAGTTGAGAAGAGGAGAAGGGATTGTAAAGAAAAGAAAAGATGCACGAATGGTCACTACCTCATTCGGCTTTGGACTTAAGGAAAAAAAAGTCCCTTGCTGACACTTGCGGCAAAACTTAGAAAAGAAAGAAGAGAGAATCAACAAGATACACATCCAATACCAAAAGAAAGAACCCACTCTCAGGAGTTTCGGCACCCACATATCCTACTACCACCAACCAAAATGCCACCCTCCAAAGCCCCATATTCGGCCAACTCTTCCTCTCTCACCCAAATCTCTTCTTTTCCTCCTATTTTTCCTCCCCTCCACTCATTCAAATGAGTTTGAGTGAATTAAACTCCTACCTCCTCTCTTAGCCACAAATTTAAACTGTTGACTCAATCCACACCTCATCCATGCAGAGTTTGCTTGCCGTCTAACTCTCCCACTCCTTTGATACAAAAAGCAACCCCAAAATGCTTCCTCTGCAGCTCGAACCTTGCCACCACTAGCTCTCTGAGGCGTCACTCCCTTATACACTAGGTGGCGCCTCCCAAGCCACTCCACCACATCAATTCTTGTGTCCTAAACTCCACACAAGAACTCTTAAGGCCTATCTCCCCTAGCTTTCCCCTAAAGGCACTAAACCAAAAATTTACCTAAGGTCCAAACTTAGCCCCAAGATTTCCCGAGACCCCCAAACACATACAAACAGTGTATAGAGCACACTACCACTTACATATAACTTAGAAAGAAATACAAGACCCCTAAACTCCGGATGTTACAGTTCTACCCCCTTAAAAATAATTTTGTCCTTGAAATTACCTGATCAAAATAAGTGAGGGTATTGCTGTTTCATTGCTTTTTCCGGTTCCCACGAAGCTTCTTCTGCACCATGGTTACGCCATAATACTTTGACTAAAGGAACTGATTTCTTTCGAAGTACCTTCACATCTTGCTCCAGAATCTGAATTGATTCTTCTTCGTAGGATAGGTCTGGTCTCAACTCAACTTCCTCAAGTGGCACTATGTGAGATGGATCCGACCAATATTGACGTAGCATTGACACATGGAACACATCATGCATCTGCTTCAATTTTGACGAAAATTCCAACTGGTAAGCCACTAGCCCTATCGCTTCAAAACCTATAAGGCCCTATAAACCTGGGACTCAGTTTACCCTTGCGTCCAAACCTCATCACCTTCTTCCACGGCGAAACTTTCAAGAATACACAATCACCCACGGTAAATTCTATCTCTTTCTGCTTAAGATCCGCATACAACTTCTATCATCAAATGCCTCTTTCAACCGTGCTCGGATTACCTTAACCTTTTCCTCTAATTCTGCCACCATTTCTGGACCCAAAACATGACGTTCACTTAATTCTGTCCAACACGTAGGAGTGCGACACTTCCGTCCATACAACGCTTCATACGGTGCCATCCAAATACTTGCTTGGTAACTATTGTTGTATGTAAACTCCACCAAAGGCAAGAATTCCTCCTAGCTACCCCTGAAGTCGACAACGCAACCCCTCAACATATCCTCTAACAACTGAATTACCCTTTCAAACTGGCCGTCTGACTGCGGATGAAATGTCGTACTAAAGTCCAACCTGGTATGCAAAGCCTGATGCAATGCCCTCCAAAACCTCGACGTAAATCTAGGATCCCTATCCAATATGATCGACACTAGCACTCCATGTAGTCTCACAATTTCTGCTACATACAGCTTCGCTAATCTTTACAAAGAGTAATCAACCCAAACAGGTATAAAATGCATGGACTTTGTCAATCGGTCCACAATCACCCATACCGAGTCCTTCTTAGTAGGCGTAAGAGGAAGCCCACTCACGAAATCCATTATGATCCTCTCCCACTTCCATTCGGAATCTTCATTGGTTGCAGCAACCTCGAAGGTACCTGATGTTTAGCTTTGACCTACTGACACGTCAAGCACTTCCCCACAAATACTGTAACTTCTCGCTTCAATCCAGGCCACTAAAATTGTTGCCGTAGGTCCTTATACAACTTACTTCCTCTAGGATGCATAGCGTAAGGGCTACTATGCAAATCTCAAAGAATCTTCTGCCTCAGTTCCACATCCTCTAGCATACACACCCTACCACGGAAACATAAGACTCCGTCACTGTTCACACTATAATCCTCTAACTCCCTACTCTGAACTTGCTAAAGTCGAGCACTCAGAACCTCATCCACCAACTGTTTCTCTCTTACCTAACTTAACCACGTTGGCTTCACCTGCAGTTCTGCCAACAAACTCCCGTCATCATAGAGACTAAGATGTGCAAACATAACCCTCAGATCTGATACCACTTTTCGACTTAATGCATCCGCCACCACATTTGCTTTACTTGGGTGGTACTCAATCGAACAGTTGTAATCCTTTAATAGCTCCACCCACCTTCATTGTCTCAAGTTCAGCTCCTTCTGAGTCAACAGATACTTCAGGCTTTTATGGTCCGTGTAGATCACCGACTTCTCTCCATACAGATAGTGCCTTCATACTTTTAAAGTAAAAACTACTGCTGTCAATTCCAGATCATGCGTCGGATAGTTAACTTCATGCGGTCTCAGCTACCGAGACGTATAAGCAACCACCCTTCCTTCCTGCATCAGTACACAACCTAACCCCATGTGAGAAGCATCACAATACATCATAAAATCTTTTCTCGCCACAGGCTGAATCAAAATTGGGGCTTCTGTCAAAACTCTCTTTAGCTTCTCAAAACTCTCCTGCTGCTTGGTTGACTACACAAAAGGTACCTCCTTTCTCAACAACTTAGTCAAAGGTGCCGCTATCGAAGAAAAACCCTCGACAAATCTCCTATAGTACCCTACTAGCCCCAAGAAACTGTGAATTTCAACTACCAACTTAGGTGGTTTCCACTCCAATAATGCCTCAACCTTTTGGGGATCCACCCTTATTCCCTCTGCGGATACCACGTGACCCAGAAAAGCAACTTCACTCAACCAGAATTCGTACTTGCTAAACTTGGCGTACAACTTCTTTTCCCTTAAAATTTGCAGCACCACCCGCAGATGTGCATCATGTTCTTCCTCTGACTTTGAATACACCAGGATGTCGTCTATGAGCACTACGACAAATTGATCCAAGTAGGGTTGGAAAACTCGATTTATCATATCCATAAACACAGTAGGTCCGTTATTCAACCCGAACGGTATTACCAGGAATTCGTAGTGCCCATATTGAGTCTGAAACGCCATCTTATGGATATCAGCCTCCTTCACCTTAAGCTGGTGATACCCCGACCTCAAATCTATCTTTGAAAACATCGCAGCTCCTTTGAGCTGGTCAAACAAGTCGTCTATCCTCGGTAGTGGGTACTTGTTCTTGATCGTTAGTTTATTCAACTGACGGTAATCTATGCACATACACATAGACCCGTCTTTCTTCTTCATGAACAGCACCGGTGCTCCCCACAAAGACACACGGGGTCGAATAAACTCGTGATCCAGCAACTCTTGGATTTAGGCTTTCAGCTCAACCAACTCTTTTGGTGCCATCCTATAAGGAGCAATGGACACTTGGCCATTTCACGGCAATAGGTCAATTCCAAACTCCACCTCTCGATTCGGAGGTAACCTTGGAAGTTCTTCTGAAAAAACATCCACAAATTCCTTTACTGTCCTGATCTCCCCTACAGCTGCCTCCTTAGCATCCAAGGCACTAACAAACATCAGAAAAGCCAAGCACCTCTTCTTCACCATCTTCACCGCCTTAAAAGTAGACACTATGTTAGACAAGTAGTCTCTCCTCTCATCTATCACCACAACTTTATAATTCTCGGGAGTCCTCACTAACATGCGCTTAGCAGTACAGTCCAGATTCGCACGGTATCTTACTAACCAATCTATCCCTATGATCAAGTCAAGTTCCCCGAACGGTAACTCCATCAAGTCAGCTGGGAATACCACCCCTTGAACCTCTAAAGGCACGTCTCTAAAGAGTTTATCTACTACCACAGATTGCCCTAAAGGACTAAGTACAGTCATCTTCCTTGGAATAGTCTTAGAGTTCACATTCAAGGTTCCAGACACCATGCT
Source organism: Gossypium rotundifolium (assembly GCA_025506655.1). Classification (NCBI taxonomy): domain Eukaryota; kingdom Viridiplantae; phylum Streptophyta; class Magnoliopsida; order Malvales; family Malvaceae; genus Gossypium; species Gossypium rotundifolium. The sequence continues at coordinate 64,989,200 of CP106730.1, read as the reverse complement.
AGCAATGTACGAATTCATTGACCCAACATCAATTAAAGCAGTAAAGGGAATCCCATAAATAAGGAACGTACCCGTGATAACATCTGGTGTGTCCCCCTTCTCACTACGTGTAGCTGCATACACTAACCTTGATTGCCTTATATCTGAGCTCCCAGTACCTCTACCCGGTGCTCCACGACCTCGACCAAAACCATTCCCTCCATGATTCGGGCCACGACCTCTCGACATCTGGAAACCACCCCTTCTTGGCTGCACATACCATTAACCCACTGGCTGAGCCCTATCTGCTACTCTGAGGACAATCCTTCACTAAGTGAGCCTTGGACCCACACCTGAAACACTTCCTAATCCTTCCCCAGCACTTGCCTACATGAGTCCTCCCACACTGAGCACATGGATGGACCTAATTCTCAGCAGTTGGCATAACAACACGAGTAGGATTATCCACCCTAGGCTTTTTCTAGAAACCCCTCGAAGACCTTGACGATCCAAAACCCCTCTTATTCTGCCCTCTGTCTTATCTCTATTCTGCCTTTCGGTTCGCTTAACTTTCTCGGCGATCCAAGATTTCTCCACCAAAGTGACAAAGTCCCTCTCATGCTGAGGAGCTATCAACACCCGCAGTTCATCTCGTAGCCTATCCTCAAACCTCACGCAACACTCGTAATCAGTAGCAACAATCCCTCTGGCATACCGACTTAACCTTAAGAATTCTGCCTCATATTCTGCTACTGACTTACCCCCTAGTACCAAATTCAAAAACGCCTTCCTCTATGCGTCCATGTAACTAGCTCCGATATACTTCCCCTCAAACTTTACCTTAAAGTAACTCCAATCTACTCGATCCGCTAGAGTACCCTCTTTGATGGTAAGCCACCAGCGATAGGCCTCATCCGTAGTAGAGATTGGTAGCCCTTGACTTTTCCTCGGTGAGTCAATCTAAATCATCCATGATCCTCTCGACTGCGTCCAACTAATACTCCGCCACATTCAGAGCCACCCCCGAGACACCTCTAAATATCTCAGTTCCATTCGCCCGAAGTCTCTCAGAAATGGACTTCCAGACCCCGGTACCAACATTCACTCCTGTAACTCTTTCTAAGACTCATAGCATAGCCTGAGATACTGCGTCATCTCCACCCGTCTGATCTTGGAACTCAGCTTCTATCGCAGCGGTGTCATTTCATTCCCCGATCTATGACCAGACCTAACGGGTTTCGATAATGACATTCTACCCCTACCACGTCCACGCGTATTATGACCTCGTCCCCTAGAATTCATGTCTATCACTGCATTTTAATCTGTTTAAGAAATTTTATGCATTAACTTATTGTTCCACTGATTACCCACAAGCAATTTTATGTAAAGACATTTAATAGTAGTTCTTTCGTAATTCAAAGTTTTTGTCTCAAGTCCTCCACCCTATCTTAGAAAATCTCTTTCATTCATCAACACTATCCACTACACATGTTCACCACTTTGAAAATTTTCGTCCATTCCCAACCTAAGGGTATTTTCATAATTTGTCCTATAGGGGTATTTTGGTAATTTTCCAAAATAGGGGTATCTTGTAATTTTGCAAAATAGGGGTATTTTGGTATTTTTGCAAAATAGGGGTATTTTGGTATTTTTGCAAAATAAGGGTATTTTGGTAATTTCACAAATCGAGGGTATTTTGGTAATTTTACAAATTAGGGGTATTCTGATAAGAAATCGAGGGTAGTGTGGTAATTAATCAATTTTATTTTTGAAATCGGGGTAATTTGATTATTTTGTAAAACCAGATATCCAATCCCTTTCGGGTTTTATTTATAGATTTGGCCCGTTAACAAGTCCTCACGGTTAAGGTGAACAATCACTGCGCACCAGGTAGGATTCTAGAAAAGAGGAGGTGAGTCATTAGGACTACTTAAATACCAAGCTCACTCGGAATCCATGCCTAGACATGCACATGCTTGTTACCATACCTGAACTCTGCGACTTATTCTCGGGTTTGGTGAAATAAGTTAATTCTTATGAATTTTAATGTTGGAGTAAGCTAATCCCAAAATTTTAATAGTTCCTAACTTACTAATCTATGATCCCATATCACCCTTTACCTTATATACAACTCATGCAATGGTTTAAAGTACTTACCTGGTGGACATCGGGCCGGAGACTCAGGTGCCATGCCAGAAACCTGAACAGCTTGTAAAAATACAAGTTTTAGTAAAACCCACCTTCGAAAGAAGTTTTTTGGGCCCAAAAGCCCTCAAAGTCGAGTTTTGAATCGGCTCTGATACCAAACTGTAACACCCCAAACCCAGCCCAAAACACCACGGTCGAATTTAGAATGCAACAAGGAAAAATGTTTGAAAAGGATTTGATTTAAGGGTGAAAACACGTTTTGAGTTTAAAATATTTTCCTTAGTTTTATAAAAGATAACGGCTCTATAATATGTTCGTCATTTTGAAAATATGTTGCCGAGGGTAATGAAAAACTTTGAAGGTCGTGTGCGGTTTAAAACCATCGTACGTTTGGAAACTCAAGAGAAATAGAGTTGTTATAAGTATCGGGTTTCAAAACGTTAATGTAAATCTTTAAGTTGTAAATTGTTTCCAAAACCGTTTCCAATTATTACCCTCTAGTCAATCTAACTAAATATAGTAAAATCCCCAAATATTTAAAATGTCCTTATTGCATGAAAGAAATTAACTCAAAAGTAATTAAAATCCAAGTGCATAAAAATTAAAAGCAGCTACATGGCCACCTCGAATCTACTCCATTGGTCCATGTATCACGTATCACCTGCATTGTATAAGAAAATAGGGTGAGTCGAATAGACTCAGTGTGCAATTATTCCACATGTTTCCCAAATGGGCTTGGCCCAAAACCACACCATCCACATACCACACACATGATGATGCAAAATGTTACCCATCCCAACCTAATATCCATCCGCTACACACCCCCGTATCCTGCCATCGCACACCAGGGGATTACTAAATCGACCCTCCATCCGCTACACACCTCTTTGGCGGTCAAGCTGCTCAAAGCTGATATAACGTGGCCTAGCCACCTATCACTATGTGACCAAAGTATAACATGGCCTAGCCACTGATCACCATGTGACCAAATCTCGATATCCATGATGTGACCCATGGTCATCACCAACCACGATGAAGCACAAAGCTAACATCATCCCTCGATGTGACACATAGCCGACATCAAGTCATGATATGGCACATAGCCAATCATCACCACGTACATAAATGTACACCCTGTCCTTCATTGAATATATACATCCCGACCCCATGAATATGCAACATGTTATAATGATATGATAGAATGATGCATGGACATATCAGATAGGCATACGACATGCTCACAAGTATTCCTAGTAATCAACCACAACCACACCTCAAATAGGGTACTAACCTGGTTACCGTAATATCCAATTAAGGGTAACAATTCCCTCACAACCACTGTACTGGTTATCACACATATAAAAATTTAATTAATTGACTAACAGGAAACAGCGAATTAATCGGACACCTGATAACCTGGAGCACTAGACTCTCGATGTTGACACTGTCCCTAAATGAAACTATCGCTATCTGCCTACGATCCTGCTCCGACACTGGCTCACACCCTGATGGCCAATCCCGAACCGCAAAAACTGAACGTTTCTTGAACTTAGGGGTAGGGACAACCCCTTTCTCTCCTTGTCTGGTACTTGTATCCATTGAATGGCACTTAATCAAGAGACCCGGTTAAACATTAAATTAATCTAAATGAGACAACACCAAATCTTAATCGAATACTCTTACTGAAATAGATCCGAGTTCCAAAGGCTCCTCCTTAACCTCTGTCGAAACTCCCCCTACATCAATCTAGTTAGAATCGGCTACACTGCATAAAGCCAAAAGATGTGACCTTTGGCCGAACCAAAGGTACAACCCCCTTACCTTCCTTGATCAAATCCCAAAAGCTCCTAGATACCCCCAACATCGGCTTCCCAAAATGGACACAAGGTCACCACCTTGAATAGATTGACCACACCTATACAAAGTTAGGCATCTAACTTTCACAACAAAAGAGAAGAAGAGAATTGAATAGGAGAAAACCTTACCAACTATTAGATCCGATGGAGCAGTCCCATGATTCGACCTAGAGTAAAAGATTTGAGAAATAGGAGAAGAATGCGAAAGAGAAAGAGAAGGGATGCCTTCGAAGATTCGGCTAAGACTCAATGAAATAGAAGGGTTATTCAGCTTCTTAGCAAATGAAAAGAAAAGAAAGGGTTAAAGGTTTATGGGTGTTTCGGCTATGGTGACAATGGAATATGTGTTTCGACTTTTTGAGAGAGAGAGTTGAGAAGAGGAGAAGGGATTGTAAAGAAAAAAAGATGCACGAATGGTCACTACCTCATTCGACTTTGGACTTAAGGAAAGAAAAAGTCCCTTCTTGACACTTGCGACAAAACTTAGAAAAGAAAGAAGAGAAATCAACAAGATACACATCCAATACCAAAAGAATGAACCCACTCTCGGGGTTTGGCACCCATATCCTACTACCACCAACCGAAAATGCCACCTCCAAAGCCCCATATTCGCCAACTCTTCCTCTCTCACCCAAATCCCTTCTTTTCCTCCTATTTTCCTCCCTCCACTCATTCAAATGAGTTTGAGTGAATCAAACTCCTACCTCCTCTCTTAGCCACAAATCTAAGTGTTGACTCAATCCACACCTCATCCATGCTGAGTTTGCTTGCCGTCCAACTCTCCCACTCTTGACACAAAAGTAAACCCAAAATGCTTCCTCTGTGGCTCGAACCTTGCCCCACTAGCTCTCCAGGCGTCACTCCCTTATGCACCGTGGCGCCTCCCAAGCCACTCCACCACATCAATTCTTGATCCTGTAATTAATATTGTAGCTTTCAACTTATTGAAGATTTAAAAATAGCTCGATTAGGGTAACAAACCAAATCTAGTCTTAATGCATAGACCGGGTTTAGGGTGTTACATTTAGTAGTATCGAGCCAATTTCAAAAACTTCGGTTGTGGATTGGGTTGCATAAATAAAATTACTATGAAATCATTCAATTAAATTTTAAAGATCAATTATGGCACCACAAGCATCAGGCAACAAGTCAAGTAAGTATTTATTGCTTAATAATTACTATGATATAATCATAGGAACACTCTAGAACTTCTAGTTTTAGATGTGAAAACCGTGAGAATTGAGACTATAGGATATGTTGCGGAAAAATAACTTTATATCTCAAATCTCATAAAATATCATTAATAAACACGAAAACAAATTTTTGATTCATAAAACTTGTAATGTCAGATAAAAGCGACAAGCTATCATGAGCACTAGAGGGGCGTGGTAGGCGTGGCAGTGGTAGAGGTCGAGTGCTCATTTGAAGCACCAAATCATATCTTAGGAAGTAGCCTTTCGTCAATTGAGCGTGATAATCTGAGGATCACGCGATCACATGGAAGAAGATAATGCATTGACTCAAGCAATGTGCGAGTCTTGGAAAGGGTGTTGGAACTAGAGTTGGGCCAACAACTCGTGGGTCAATTTGAGGTGACTTAAGTCAAATAATCTGCGAAGTTTTTAGAGGAGTCTCGGTGTAGCTCGAATGTAGGTGAATCTTTGGCTCGAAGGCGTGGATCGGATTATGGATGATATGGAATGTCTTGTCGAGCAAAAGCGAGGAGGTTGTATCCTTGTTAAGAGATGAGGCGTGTCGGTGGTGGCTCCTTTGTTTGACTGCTGATTAATTGGGAACTCTTTAAAGGCGCTTCCAAGGAAAATATGTTGGAGCAAGTTATGTAGGCGCTCGAAGGAAAGAATTTAGATCTTGTCCAAGGAAGTAAGGCCAGTGGCGATATGAAGTCGAGTTTTTACGTCACGAGCGTTATGCACGAACAATTGTAACAAGCGGATCACGAACATTGTGTACGTTTGAGGATGGACTTAATGATGGTGAGGGTTACGATTGCTCCTGACAAGTTAGAAATTTTTAGACTCTTGTGGAGAAGGCCAAAATAGCGAGAAGAGGCTAAGAATTGAAGCTATGAGCAGAGAAAATTTTGAAACAAGAGAACCACGATCTGGTTCTTCAAAGAGATTCGGAAGAAACCTCGGAATGATAAATCAGTTCAAGGTAGAACCCGGTAGCAAATAATGAAGTCGAGATTGCGGAGTGTGGGAAAAACATTTTGGAGAATGTTGGAGAAAAGCGAGCGCATGCTACAAATGCGGTTCAATGGATCATCGATACAAAAATTGTCCTCAACGTTTGGATACTACTCGAGAAGTTCGTAATAATGATGCAGTAGGCCGGTAATGTCGGCGACCCTTGAGGTCGTGGACCGGTCGTTAATGTGGTAATGGGGCTGATCTACCTCATTCGACTTTGGACTTAAGGAAAGAAAAAGTCCCTTGCTGACACTTACGGTAAAACTTAGAAAAGAAAGAAGAGAGAATCAACAAGATACACATCCAATACCAAAAGAATGAACCCACTCTCAAGAGTTTCGGCACCCACATATCCTACTACCACCAACCGAAAATGCCACCCTCCAAAGCCCCATATTCGGCCAACTCTTCCTCTCTCACCCAAATCCCTTCTTTTCCTCCTATTTTTCCTCCCCTCCACTCATTCAAATGAGTTTGAGTGAATCAAACTCCTACCTCCTCTCTTAGCCACAAATTTAAGCTGTTGACTCAATCCACACCTCATCCATGCAGAGTTTGCTTGCCGTCCAACTCTCCCACTCCATTGACACAAAAAGTAAACCCAAAATGCTTCCTCTGTAGCTCGAACCTTGCCCCCACCAGCTCTCTGAGGCGTCACTCCCTTATGCACTAGGTGGCGCCTCCCAAGCCACTCCACCACATCAATTCTTGTGTCCTAAACTCCATACAAGAACTCTTAAGGCCTATCTCCCCTAGCTTTCCCCTAAAGGCTCTAAACCAAAATTTTACCTAAGGTCCAAACTTAGCCCCAAGATTTCTCGAGACCCCGAAACACATACAAACAGTGTATAGAGCACACTACCACTTACATATAACTTAGAAAGAAATACAAGACCCCTAAACCCCGGATGTTACAACCATAAAGTGACACTTTTCCCAATTTAGCACAAAGTTCGTTTCCTCACATCTCATTAGTACTCATTTTATATTTTTAAGGCAAAAATGGAAAGAATTACCAAATACTAAAAAGTCATCCATAAATACCTCCATAATGTCTTCCACAAGTTTATCAAAGATGGCCAGCATGCAGCGCTAAAAAGTAGCATGAGCATTACATAATCCAAATGGCATTCTACGATAGGAAAATGTACCGTATGGACATGTAAATGTTGTCTTTTCTTGATCTTCAGGGGCTATTGGGATTTGGAAGTAGCCGGAGAGTCCATCAAGGAAGCAGTAGTACATATGCCCAGATAATCTTTCTAACATCTAATCAATAAATGGTAGAGGGAAGTGATCTTTTCTCTTAGCATCGTTCAACTTCCTATAATCAATGCAAACTCTCTAACGTCTAACTATTCTTTTAGGAATCAATTCATTCTTTTCGTTGGTTACAACAGCCATGCTTCCTTTCTTTGGAATAACCTACACAGGGCTTACCCAAGTACTGTCAGAAATAGGATAAATGATTCCAACAACTAGAAGTTTAATTACCTCAGCCTTAACAACTTCCTTCATGTTAGGATTAAATTGTCTTTGAGGTTGCACGCATGGTTTATATTCATCTTCCATTAAAATTTTATGGGTGCAGAACGATGGACTTATCCGTTTAATGTTAGAAATTTTCCAATCTATGGCTCTTTTATGCTCCTTTAGTACCTGTAGCAGCTTGTCTTTCTCTTTGGGTTCCAGTTCTAAAGAGATAATTACTGGTAGCGTAGAATTATCCCTGAGGAATGCATATTCTAAGTGTTTTGGCAACTGTTTTAATTCTAATTTTGGTGGCTCATCAATAGAGGGTTTTTGTTTTAGTTCATTGTTGATTTCAATGCCCTCTTCTTTTGTTTGTCTAGAGGAAAATGTATTAGAATTCAACTCATTGGTATCATTATCTACCCCCCCATCTTGGGTAAGATACAGTTCCATCGTGTCGTCATGTATGATTTCCTGCAAAGAATCTTGAATAAAATGATCAATGGAATCAATAAAATAACATGAATCATCTTGTTCTCTAGAATATCGCATAGCATCGTAAATTTGAAAAATAATTTCCTCGTCGCTACCCTTAGCACAAGTTTACCATCACTTACATCAATAACAGCCCTAGCAGTAGCTAAAAAGGGACGTCCCAAAATTAAAGCCACCTCAATGTCGTAACAGCCCAATTTTGACCCTAATCAGAATAGTGGTTTCGGGACCACAAATCTGAGTCCAAAAAATATTTTGAAATTAATTTCAGTATTTATTATATGTGAATTTGCTTGTGTTAAATTTTTGTGTTTTAATTTTGTCATTTGAGTGTCTAATTTAATTAAAGGACTTAATCGCGTAAAATAAAAACTTGATGGTTAGTTGTGAAAGTACCTAATTATTATTGTCTTTTTAATATGGGGATTTATATTGCAAATAGACCATTATTTAGTTAGTGGACGACATATTGGTTGTATATATATAAAGTTTTATATGTTATTTTAATTATAAAAGTTAAATTATAATATTATATAATATAATAAAACAAATCATAAAAATGGCCATTTCATGCATCTATATTGCCGAATGTGAAAGAAAAAGAAAGAAAGAAAACCATATTAGGTTCGGCCTTGATGTTCTTTGATTAAGGTAAGATTTTTGTTTGGTTTTTGATAATTTTTACTTTTTAAGATCGTTGCTTTGAGTACTTTCCAACCCATGTCTTAATTTTTGATTTTGATGATGATTTTGTGTTTTTCCATTGATGATACCTTGTGGTTTTTGTTGTTTGATGATGAAATAAGAAATATATGTGTTATTAACAACTTTTGTCTTTGAATTTTGATGAATTTGAATAATTTGGACTAAATTGCAAAAATAAATTTTAGAGGGACTAAAATGTGAAATAAATGAAATTTATGAACTTTTATGAACATAGGTAATATTCGGCCAAGCATGGATAATGTGAAATTTTGTGTATTTTGTGTCTTGTACAAAAAGTAATAAATTGTAAAAAGTGTGAAATGTTACGGGCAAAATTGTAATTTTCCCATTTATGTGTTTTTAGACTAAATTGAATGGAATGGTGTTTAAATAAGCTTAATTTGAATATGTTTAGATCAAGAACCAAATAAATTAGATCTGGATCGGGGAAAAATGAAAGTAGTCAATTAGTCGATTTTACCGACCGATGATGTCTGAGGTAAGTCCTTAAGAAATAAAACATTGTAAATTATGTATGTAACTTAGTATATGCTGATTTGGTAATTTTGTAACTATAATGTTGAGTAGCCGAATGTGATTATACCTAGAATTTCATATGATCAAGTTTAATTCAGTTGAGATATGATGTTTGAAAGTTCATACAAGAATTATGAAATGCATATAAGTTTGATATATAAATGTGTGTGAGACAACTTTATAGTACCGTTATTCAGGCTGTGGGCCTAGTAAGCCTTGTGCTGGTGAACTTAATCGGGCTTCGTGTCTAGCAGGCTTATTGTCAGTGAATAAATATCAGACCGTGGGTCTAATAGGCTTTATACTGGTGGAAAATATCAGGCTTTATGCCTAGTAGGCTTTATGCCAGTGATTTATTATAAGTGTATGCTTCAATAGATTTTTAACAATGTGGAATATATATATGGCAAATGAGCTCAACGTTTAGGTATGTGTAAATCTAATGGTTGTGAGAGATAAGGTAAATTAGTAAATTGCTATTTGATACTAGTTATATGTGATACAATTGATGAATATATGTAAATTTTAGTAAGTGTATTCGGCCTTATAAATGAATAATATGACATTATGGAATTGATTTTAGATATTACCATAGATGAGTCTTTTATATTTGGCCAAATTGGTAAATGCATATGAGATGTATATTGAGCAAGAAAGTTGACAAAATGCTCTTGTATGTGTGAAAATAAGGTAAGTCATTGTTGAATTGATTATATAAATGCTCAAGTTACAAATGTGGAAAATGTGAATGTCTATGTGATTGTGTATATACTACCAAATGGGGTAGTGATTTTGAGTGAGATTTATATAATTTCATGTGTTTTGTATAATTAGCCATATGATACGCGATTGAAAGATTTAAATGATAACCTTGTATTTGAGAACATGTATATTCGATTTTGTTAACTTTGTGTTAATATATAATAGTTAGTATACATATATTTGGTTATGACTTACTAAGCTTAAATAGCTTACTCCGCGTGTATTCTTGTTTACTTCTGTTCATAGATTTGGATATACGTTATGAACTCGGGGATCGTCAACAAGACTACTCACACTATCGACAGTTTCTTCGGTATTTTACTAAGTGATTTTTGGTTTATGGCATGTATAGCATAAATGAAGTATTTGAGTTTGATTTTTGGGACTTGTATATATGTATAGCCATGCGAAAAGGGCTTAATCATTATGTTTAAGTGTTTAATGTGTTTGGTTTTATCATTTCGACCATGGCTTATTTATATGCGATATATGGTTGCTATGTTTAGTTAAATATTGCAGAGAGGTTTTGATATATATATATATATATATATAAATATAATATGTATGGTATGTTTGGATTTGGTATTTAAGTAAGGTTGGTTAGGTCTTATAAAATGAACTATCTATATAAAGGTTAGAAGATATTTATATGTCCGAATGTGTATGGATTGGATGATTATAAGTCCGAATGTGCATAGGTTATATTTATTAGGTTTGAATTGGCAATGTATGTATATATATCATGCTTGAACGATTGGCTAAATAGGTACGGTTGGTAATAGATAAATAATGAATATGCCATATGATTGTTTTGGTTAATAATTAAAGTGAATATGCTAATAAGGCTAAGGATATAATAATAAATGATAAGCATGACGTTCGGTTTATAACACATATTAATTATCCGATTGTAGATTAACTTAGTTTGTGGTATGAATGAAAAATTTTGGTACAATTTAATATATATAAATTGACATGCAAATAATATGTGATTTTAGCTATTATTTGTGTTCAAATTGGATTATGTTTAACAAGGTCATATGCACATGTATTGAATTAAAATGATTGGAAAGCAACTCATGAAAAAATTTGTTTTGATTTATGTGCGATATATGTCATATAATGATAAATGTTGGGATATGTTTTAAATGTATAAATGCCGTGAGATGCTAAGAATATTATTAATAGAATGAGTGACTAAACATGCAATTTATTTGATTAATGATATGTATTAAAATGATTAAGTATAAGATGAGTTTGATATTTGTTAATAAATGAAATTGAAATAATGAATGTCTTATTGTTTGGAAGTACAAGATGATAGATATGTTTGAGTTTATAAAGATTAGTATGGTTTGATTTAAATAGAAAATGTGCAATCTCATTCTATTTGGATGATTTAATACATAAATGCTAGCTTTAATTTGAATGTTAAGTATGTGTCTTTGATCTGAATGTAAAGTATGTGAATATAATATGTTATGTATTGATTATTTTTAGTCTTGAATGTACATGATATGTTTATAAAAAATGCATGTTTTGAGTGATGTCTTATTCGGTAATGCCTCGTAACCCTAATCTGGCGACGATACAAGTTAGAGGTGTTACAAACGTCCTTATTCATGTCAAGTACAATAAAATCAATAGGGAATATAAATTTATCAACATTTGCCAAAATACCTTCGATAATTCCCCTAGGATATTTAATAGATCTATCAGCTAGCTGAATACTCATCCTAGTGGGTTTAGGTTCCCCGAGACCAAGTTGTTTAAACATTTTATAAGGCATTAAACTAATACTGCACCTAGATCAGCTAGTGCTTTCTCTATGTTTAGACTACCAATTAAGCAGGGAATAGTGAAACTTCCTGGGTCTTTCAATTTGGTTGGTAGCTTGTTTTGAAGGATGGCTGAACATTCTTCATTAAGTTCCACTGTTGATATTTCTTCAAACTTCCATTTATTTGTTAGGAGCTCTTTTAGAAATTTTACGTATGTCTCAAGATCTCGTGAAATAGCTTCAACAAAAGGTAAGTTGATATGCAATTGTTTAAAAGTTCAAGAAATTTACCGTGTTAATGCGCCAAAGGGTCTTTCTTCAATTTTGCTGGATATGGGTTCGGTGGTTTAATTTCTTCAGGTACTGGAATTGCATTCTAGTTTGCTTCCTCATCCTTTGTCTTATCAGTTTCGTGTGGTATCTTTTTCTTTGTTTCAACCAAGTCCTTTTCACTCCTTAGTGTAACTACCTTCACATGCTCCTTTTTACTAGGTAAACTTTCTGGTCGCCTTTTAGAAATTAACTTAGTTAGTTGTTCAATTTGATCCTTAAGCCCTTGAATTGATGTTTGCTGATTATTCAATATTCTTTTGGTATTTTGGAAATGGATTTCTGACACCTCTATGAATTTTGTTAGCATCTCTTAAAGGTTTGGCTTCTTTTCTTGTGGGTAGGGTTGTTTTCTTTTATTGGGATGGTATCTCCAACTGGATTGTAAGTACTACTATAATGGTTATTTTGAGGTCTAAAATTGTTACCCATATAGTGAACTTGCTCATTTTCAGCGCTTGAGTTGTAATAGGGATATTATGTATTGTTTATCCATCCTCTGTTCGTATTGTACAGCATAACTGAATGTACCTGCAAAGAACCACATAAGTCATCAATCTTTTTATTTAATATCTATACCTGATTTGATAGCATAGTGACAGCGTCGAGGTTGAAAACTCCGGCTATTTTTGTTGGCCTTGTCCTTGTAACTTGCCACTGATAGTTGTTCAGTGACATCTCCTCTATAAACTCATAGGCCACCTCAGGAGTTTTATTATTCAGGGTTTCGCCAGCTGCTGAATCAATTAGTTGTCTTGTTGAAGGGTTCACACCGTTATAAAAGGTTTGTACTTGTAGCCACAAGGGTAATCTATGGTGTGGGCACCTTCTCAATAGATCTTTGTATCTCTCCCAAGCATTGTATAGTGTTTCTAAATCCATCTGCACAAAAGAAGAGATATCATTCCTTAATTTGGTCGTTTTGGCCTGCGAAAAATATTTTAATAAAAAAATTTTCAATCATTTGTTCCCATGTAGTGATTGATCCTCGTGGAAGAGAATTCAGCCACAGTTTAGCTTTATTCCTCAAAGAGAAGGGAAATAACCGAAGATAGATGGCATCATTAGAAACACCATTAATTTTGAAAGTATCACAAACCAAGTGATAATTTGGGTCTTCATCCTACAAACCATCAAACTGGACAAATTGTTGTATCATTTGTATAGTGTTAGGTTTCAGTTCAAAATTATTAGCAGCTATAGTAGGTCTAGCAATACTTGACTTAGTTCCTATTAAAGTAGGTTTAGCATAATCATACATAGTTTGAGAAGCATGATTTTCGGCCATCTTTGGAGGTAGCGGATCATTCTTAGCCATCTCTGCGGTAGTATTAATTTCGTTCTCTTCCTCTTCTTGTATGTAGTTTAAGCTTCGCCTTATTTCTCCATGATTTCTGTGAATCGTATCTTCGATATCACTGTCATAAATCAAGGGCCTTGTCGGTTCCTTCTAGTCATAAACTAGAGGTACCTACCAGGAAAAGAAAAAGAAAAGAAAATTAGAAAAGTAAAAATAAAATTTAATTGCAAAAAAATAATATAAAATAAAATATGGCAAAAGTAATAAAAATTGAGCGTTCTTAATATTTCAGTTCCCCAACAATAACGCCAAAACTTGATCGTGTGTCAGAGTCTTAAAAATTTATAATATGAATGATCTAGCCTAAAAACAAACTGTGACAATGAATTGAGGCAAGCACACCTATCGAGCAATAGTATAGTTTAGTGGCAAGACCAGATTGTCAAACCCAAAGGAACCAAAAGTACTAATATTTAACCTAAGAATTAGGAGAATTGTCTTTTAATCTAAAATTAACTAACTACTAAGCTAAAGATTCTAAAACACAGAGAAGGAATTAGGGAAATACTTGTGGGAAAAACCAATTGATTGAGACAATACCCGAGGAAGAATCCATCTAGACTTCACTTGTTATCTAACTCTGAACTGACGATTTATTCACTTGACTTGATCCGTAGGATTCCTAATTTATATTAATACCTCTCGATTCTACTAACATCTAACCCTAGGTTGATTAATTGAAATCTCTTTCTAATTCAAACCCCTAAAATTGCATTAACTCGATCTATGGACTCCCATATTAGGTTTGACCCTAATCCGATAGATTTTTGTCATCCTATCTCTAACGTTGCTGTAACACCCCAAACCCGGCCCATACGTCATGACCAGATCGGGTATGCTACGTGTTAAATGTTGAAAACTTTCCTTTAAAGGGTTTTGAAAATCTCAGTTTATTTTAACCGACTAATCATTAATTGTGACATTTTTTAAAGGAACCTTAACATTCGCATTGAATGTGCTTGAAAAGCCCATTTTCATTTCACTTATAATTAAGACTTTGAAAAATAAGCTTATAAATTGTAACATAAAAAAAATATAGATCGATAACCTAAGTTATGGAGGCCTTATTACAAAAATAATCTCAAAATTAAAACTCATTGAAAAATCGAAAACAGTCTATGAAAATAAAAGACTTGATGGCCCTTCGAGTCTGCCTCGGCTCCCATGTCCACAATCTAGTGCTCATCTGAAAAGTTGGGCAAAATAAAAGGGTGAGTCACCAAGACTCAGTGTGCAAATCCTGAAAACACATAAAAGCCTTGGGCCCACAAACACATTATGGGCCTTGGGCCATACACAATGGCAACAGAATATATTTCCATGCAATATGGCCCATCCCAAACCTAAGAGTCCATCCTCTACACACCCCCATACCAACCATCACACCGTGGGGATTTCTACAATCAACCCTCCATCTGCTACACACCATATCGACAGCTGTGCTGCCTGTCATAAAGACCGATCACTATGTGACCTAGTGGCAAAGCCACCGATCGCCATGTGACCTTAATAATATATTGTGGTATTTCGACAGATCTGATGCCTGTCATAAAGACCGATCCTTATGTGACCTATGTGGCAAAGCCACCGATTGCTATGCGACCTGCTCCCCTTCATCATATCAATCCCATCCCATGCATACATACATGTAAGAATCAGAACATTAAACTACCTAAACAGATCACGTCCTTTCACATACTCGATACACATAGAGAATTTTCTATGATTACGTACCTGGCATCCCTTGCCTACCCTTTTTGGGTAACACGACTCTTCATATAACCTTATTTTGCGGCTTTTAGCCCATAACATACATATAATATAGATTAACTAGTGTGATAGAGATCTACACACCTGATTACTAACAAGACGATACTATCTAAGTCAACAATATCAGTAGCCGCTACGACTGCTAACAGTCTAAGGTTTTGTTCTGAAGTCGGTCCACAACCCGGTGGCAAATCCCGAACTACTGACACCACTCGCTTCTTAAACTTAGGGATTGGTTTAACAGATCCAATCCCCTCCTTCTCCTGATCGATATTTGATTCCATCAAAAGACCTTATCAGTTGCTACCATCATAACATATGGTTAAGATCACAATTACGATAGCGAATCTAATGGAAATCTAAAAAGAACCCCTTACCTTGAAATCTCGAAAAGAGAGATATGAGGTTTAGATACTAGCGATTCTGGCTTTTAGATTTACGCGATCTACTTCACTTCTCGAATGTCGCCCAACACGTAGACATAAGAAACCAACAATCTATTAGCATTTCGGCTTTGTCTTCTAAAAATCGAAAGAGAAAGAAAAAAGAAAAAAATATATCGGAAGAAATCGACACCTACCTTTACAGAGAATTTAGCAACCCTTGAAGATTTGACAATGGAGAAATCAAAGACAAGAGGAAAAGAATGAAGAAGAGAGTGAAATAAGAGGTTTCGACTTTTCAAAAAAAAAAAGATTGCGAGATTGACCTGGGTTTTGACATGAGAGAGAATAGAGAATGAGAGAAAAGATTAAGAGAATGGGGTTCAAATGCCAAAATTGAAGAGATATCCCCTAATTAAAGAGAATTTGGCACCTACCTCTCAAAAGCCAAAATGCCCCTTCCTCGAACTAAAACTAATCAATTAATGAGGGAAATTTCGACACCCCTCTGGCATATTGAAACCGATTTCTTCTCCCCTCCAAGAGATGAAAATTCGGCCACCACTGGCTGTTCAGTAGATAACTCCTATTCTTTCTCCCTTATCTTTATCCATTCACACCTCCAAAAGAGGCCTAAATAACACCACATCTTCTTTCCTTTATCAGCATATTATCTACATTATCCAAGTTATTTAATCCCTCTTAATTTTATACCTTATTGCCATCCCACTTGCTCCTCCTTTAAGTGCCAAAAATGGCCCAAATACATGGGCTCCAAGTGGCCATAACTTGGGCCTCTTCACCTACTAATGACGCCACCTTATAGTTCTTTTGCGGTGCCCCTCACTCTTGGCCACAAACCCATTTTGTAATTTAAACCACGGATACCATCTTTTAAACCCTATAGTGTCCAAATGAAAATTTAACCAAGGCCTCGGCCTATCCACGAGCCCAATCTAGACCCCTAACACTCTAATTAACACATTACACATAACCACACATTAAACGATAGGCCCCTTAATTCGGGATGTTACAGTTCTACCCCTCAAAGAAATTTCGACCTTGAAATTACCTGATTAGAATAGATGCGGTATCTTCTTGCCGCATCGTCTCCTCTGGTTCCCATGTAGCCTCCTCAGAACTGTGATTCCACCATAGAACCTTAACCATCGAAACCGTCTTCCTTTGCAACACTTTGACATCACGATCCAAGATTTCCACTGGTTCCTCTTCAAAAGATGGGTCAGGTCTTACCTCGATTTCCTCCACAGGCACCACATGAGACGGATCTGAATGATATTGTCTCAACATAGAAACGTGGAATACATTGTGAATCTGGCTTAGCTCAGAAGGTAGCTCTAGTTGATAGGCTACTGGTCTGACTCGTTTCAACACCTGGTAAGGCCCGATAAATCTAGGACTTAATTTACCCTTCCATCCAAACCTCAGTACTTTCTTCCATGGTGACACCTTCAAGAACACATTGTCACCCACTGCAAACTCTATGTCCTTACACTTCAAGTCTGCATAGGACTTCTATCGGTCCGACACTTCCTTTAGTCGAGTTCAAATTAACTCAACCTTCTCTTCTGACTCGGTAACCAACTCTGAACCCAAAATTTGGCGTTCCCCTAATTCCATCCAACAGGTAGGAGTACGACACTTTCACCCGTAAAATTCTTCATAGGGCACCATCTGAATACTAGACTAGTAGATGTTGTTGTAAGCAAACTCTGCCAACGGTAAAAACTCTTCCCAACTACCTCCAAAATCAATGACACATCTCCTTAACATGTCCTCCATGATCTGAATTACCCACTAAGACTGTCCATCTATCTAGGAAGAAACCCTGTATTGAAATCCAACTTTGTACCCAATGCTTGATGCAAAGCCTTTTAGAATCGCGACGTAAACCTTGGGTCCCTATCCAAGATGATTGATACTGGTACTCCATGCAACCTCACCATCTCCGCTATGTATAGCTTAGCCAATTTCTGTAAAGAGTAATTGACCCGTACTGGTAAGAAATGAGCAGACTTCGCCAAGCGATCAACAGTCACCCACACTGAATCTTTTTTAGTAGGCGTGAGGGGTAGCCCACTAACAAAGTCCATTGTGATCCTTTCCCACTTCCATTGTGGAATCTTCACTAGCTGCAACAATCCTGATGGTAACTAATGCTCCGCCTTTACTTGCTGACAGGTCAAACACTTACTCACCAATTCAGTTACCTCACGCTTCAAGCCCGACCACCAGAATTGATCCAGCAAATCCCAATACATCTTACTCCTTCTGGGGTGCATAGCGTATGAACTTCCATGCGCCTCTTGCAAAATCCTATGCCTCAATTTTGGATCTTTTGGCATGCAAACTCTCCCTTGAAAACATAACAATCCTTCCTCATTCATACTAAAGTTCGTCGATCCATCACTTGATCCTACATGAAACTTCTCCTTTAGCAACTCATCGGTCTACTGCTTCTCCTTAACTTGACTGACTCAAGAGGGTTTCACTTGAAGTTCAACTAATAAACTCCCATCATCGTATAAACTAAGGTGAGCAAACATTGCCCTCAAGTCAGAGATTACTTTACAATTTAAAGCATCTGCCACCATGTTAGCTTTACCCGGATGGTACTCGATCGAGCAATCATAATCCTTTAACAACTCGATCCACCTCATCTTCCTTAAATTCAACTCCTTTTGGGTCAAAAGGTATTTTAGGCTTTATGATCTCAGAAATAATGATTTCTCCTGTCATGATAATGTCTCCAAATCTTTAAAGCAAAACCACCACCACCAACTCCAAATCATGGGTGGGATAATTTGCTTCGTGCGGTCTTAATCACGAGATGCATACGCAACAACCTTTCCATCTTGCATCAACATGCATCCTAGTCCTGTGTGTGATGCATCACAGTAAATCACGAATTCCTTCCCAGCCTCCGGTTGAATCAATACTGGAGCCTCCATCAAAATCTTTTTCAACTTCTCGAAACTCTCTTACTACTTACTAGACCAAAAATAGAACTCCTTTCCGTAATAACTTAGTCAATGGTGCCATGATTGAAGAAAATCCTTCAACAAACCTTCGATAGTACCCGGCCAGACCAAGAAAACTCTAAAATTCTGCCACAGACTTATGTGGCTTCTAATCCAATATCGCTTCAATTTTTTGAGGGTCAACCCTAATCCCCTCTGTCGACATAACGTGGCCTAGAAAAGTAACTTCACTTAGCCAAAATTCGCACTTACTGAATTTGGCATACAACTGCTTCTCCCTCAGAATCTACAAAACCACTCACAGATGTGAATCACACTCCTCTTTCGATCTTGAGTAAACCAAGATATCATCTATAAATACCACGACAAACCGATCCAAGTAGGGTTGGAACACTCGGTTCATCAAATCCATAAACGCCGCTGGTGCGTTAGTCAACCCAAATGGCATTACCAAAAATTCGTAATGGCCATAACGGGTCCTGAAAGCTGTCTTATGAATATCCGATTCTTTGACCTTAAGCTGATGGTATCCTGATCTCAAATCTATCTTTGAGAACACTGACGCCCCTTTCAATTGATGGAACAAGTCATCAATCCTTGGCAACGGATACTTGTTCTTAATATTTAACTTGTTCAGCTGACAGTAGTCAATGCACATACGCATTGATCCATCCTTCTTCTTAACAAATAACACCGGCACTCCCCAAGGCGACACACTTGGTCGAATAAATCCTTTATCTAACAACTCTTGTATTTGTGCTTTCAACTCTACCAACTGCTTTGGCACCATCCTATATGGAGCGATAGACACTAGTGCTATTTTTGGAAGAAAATCGATACCAAACTCCACTTCACGATCCGGAGGTAATCCCGAAAGCTCTTCTGGGAAATATCAGAAAATTTCATCACCGTCTTAATGTCACCAACAGTTAGGTCCTTGACTTCCAGAGCTCGAACAAACATTAAAACTACCTCGCATCCTTTTTCTCACCATCCTTTCTTCTCTTAGGGCAGTCACTACATTCGAAAAATAGTTCCCCCTTTCTCCTATCACTAACACTTCACCACTTTTGGGGGTTTTTAACACCATACGCTTGGCTGCGCAATCTACATTAGCTTGGTACTTCACCAGCCAATCCATACCTAAAATTAAATCAAACTCCCCCAATGGTAATTCCATCAGATCAGTCAAGAAAACTATTCCCTGAACTTCTAAGGGTACCTTCCGATAAAGTTTATCTACTACCACAGATTGTCCTAATGGGCTAATTACGTCCATCACCCTAGGGTAATCTCAAAATCTAAACTTAAAGTTCCGACACAAGACTAGCAACATATGAATGTGTTGATCCAATGTCAATCAATACAGTGTAAGGCAACCCAAATATTAAAATGTATCGGTTATAACATCCGGTACATCAGCCTCCTCTCGACGTCTGGCAGCATAGACTAACCCCGACTGTCTCGCCTCAGTGTTTCACGCCTCACTGGTGCTCCACAACCTGGATCAAACCGTTACCACCTCTAGTGGACCACGACCCCTCTGCAGTTGCTGACCTCCTTTACCTAGCTGAGCATTTCCCTGTCCTATGGGTCCTACATCGCTCTGTGGCTGTGGACAGTCCCTAATCTCATGGTCCAAAGACCCACACCTAAAGCACTTTCCACTGCCTACCCAACACTCACCTACATGGAATTTACCACAACGAACACACCTCCGTATGCAGTTAGCGACGAGTCTCTCCACCCTTGCTTCGCCCATCCGACCTAAGTCTTTTAAAGTACGCCCACCGCTCCTGACGATCCAAAATTCCTCCTACTTCCACTTCTATCTTCATCCTGATTCAACTTTTCCGTTCGCTTTACCTCCTCAGCTATCTTAGCCTTCTCCATAAGCACAGCAAATTTTTTCTCCCACTGTAGAGCATCAAAACACATAAATCATCCTTCAGGCCATCTTCAAATCGAACATAATGCTCATGTTCTCAGAGCCACTATCCTCGAGCATAACGGCTCAAGCGTAAGAATTTTGCTTCATACCGCCACCGACCTACTTCCACGAACAGATTTAAAATGCTCTACGCCAAGCGTCCACATAACTCGCTCCAATGTACTTACTCTAGAATGCCATTCAAGTAATCCTGTGATACGATCACCATCGCACCATCTTTAATCGTAAGCCACCATTGATAAGCTTTATCCCGAGAAGGAACACTACTCCTTTCACTTCTCTTCTTCCGTGAAATCCAGATCATCTATTATGCATTCGACCGCCTCCAACCAATACTCACCAGCACTTCGGCTATACCGAAATTCCCCTAAACACTTCTGACCCATTAGCTCTAAGTCGCTCCGACACAGATTTCTGGGCTCCTGTGCCCATGCCTGCCCCAGCAACCCTCTCTAACACCCTCAACATCGCTTTAGATACCGCATCATCTCCGACCGACTGATCCTGAAATTTTACCTCCACCACTGGTTGCACTGGTACCTCATTTCCTAACTCATGACCAGACCTTATCGGTTCCGACACAGTAATTCTCCCTCTACCTCGGCCACGCACACCACGTCTTCTAGTGCTCATTCTACCGATTCGCGTTTATCTATTGGGAATTTTATGAATTATTAATTTCTTCCATTGATTAATAACGAACAATCTTATGGAAAGTAGTTTTAACAGTAGTTCTTTTGAATTCGAACTCTATCTACATGGTTCAGTTCTTAGGTCTGTATTTCCTAGCTTTAGAATCCACATACATTCAACCATCCATTTACATTCCAAACAAAGCACCATATAAATGCATCAAGCACACAAGTAACATCCATGAACTCACCTTCGTCACATAGGGGTATTTTCGTCATTTCATTACCCAGGGGTATTTTCGTAATTCTACCCTACAGGAGTATTTTCGTAATTTTCCAAAATAGGGTATCTTGGTGATTTTACAAAATAAGGTGTTTTGGTAATTTTACAATCCGAGGGTATTTCGGTAATTTTGCCAACTAAGGGTATTTCGGTAATTTTTACAAATTTTTGTAATTTTAGAAATCCAAGGTATTTTGGGAAGTTTTCACAAATCAAGGGTATTTCAAAAATTTTACTAAACTAGGGATATAAGTAATTCACAAAAATAGGGTGGCTGGTCCTTTTCGGGTTTTACTTATAAATTTTGGCCCGTCAACAAGCCCTCTTGGTTAGAGTGAACAAACACTACGCACCAAGTAGGATTCCAGCGTAGAGGAGGTGAGCCGCTAGGGCAATACCAAGCTCTCCCTGGATCCAATCCTAAACATGCGTATGCCTATTACCACACCCTAACCCTATGACTTGTTCATAGACATGTTTAATTAGAAATTAAGTCTTATGAAATTTGAAGAATTGTTTATACTAAACCTAAAGTCCATAAGCTCTAGCATACCTGTCTACGTCCAATAAAGCCCATCAAGCCCAACATGCATATCACATAATGAGTTTAGAATACTTACTTGCGTGGATCGGGTTCCGGTAGACTCGAAGGCTATATCTCAACCGAATTTTTCTCAAACTTACATCACATTTACATATCACCACTGGACCCATTTCACAGCCCAAGTTTTGTACTGGGCTCTGAAACCGAAAATGTAACACCCCAAACCTAGCCCATACGTCATGACTGGATCTGGTATGCTACGGGTTGAATGTTGAAAACTTTGCTTTAAAGGGGTTTTGAAAATCTCAATTTATTTTAACCAACTAATCATTAATTGTGACATTTTTGAAAGGAACCTAAACATTCGCGTTGAATGTGCTTGAAAAGCCCATTTTCATTTCAATTATAATTAAGACTTTGAAAACATAAGCTTATAAATTGTAACATAAAAAAAATATAGATCGATAACCTAAGTTATGGAGGCCTTATTACAAAAATAATCCCAAAATTAAAACTCAATGAAAACCGAAAGCAAATTTATGAAAATAAAAGACTTGATGGCCCTCGAGTCACTGGGCTCCCATGTCCATAATATACCGCTCATCCAAAAAGTTAGGAAAAATAAATGGGTGAGTCACCAAGACTCAATTTGCAAATCCCGAAAACACATAAAAACCTTGGGCCCACAAACACATTAGGGGCCTTGGGCCATACACAATGGCAACAGAATAAATTTACATGCAATATGGCCCATCCCAAACCTAAGAGTCCATCCTCTACACACCCCCGTACCAACCATCACACCATGGGGATTTCTACAATCAACCATCCATCCGCTACACACCATAACGACAGCTGTGCTGCCTGTCAAAAAGGCCGATCACTATGTGACCTAGTGGCAAAGCCACCGATCACCATGCGACCTTAATAATATATTGTGGTATTTCGATAGCTGTGCTGCCTGTCATAAAGACCGATCACTATGTGACCTATGTGGCAAAGCCACCAATCGCTATGCGACCTGCTCCCCTTCATCATATCAATCCCATCCCATGCATACATGCATGTAAGAGTCAGAACATTAAACTACCTATACAGATCACATACTTTCACATACTTCAATACACATAGAGAAGTTTCTATGATTACATAACTGGCATCCCTTACCTACCCTTTTTGGGTAACACGACTCTTCATACAGCCTCATTTTGTGGCTTTTAGCCCATAACATACATATAATACAGATTAACTAGTGTGATAGAGATTTGCACACCTTAATACTGACAAGACGATATTGTCTAAGTTGACACTATTAGTAGCCGCTACGACTTCTAACAGTCTAAGGTTTTGTTCTAAAGTCGGTCCATAACCCGGTGGCCAATCCTGAACTGTTGACACCACTCGCTTCTTAAACTTAGGGATTGGTTTAATGATCCAATCCCTCATTCGCTCGATTGATATTTGATTCCATCAAAAGACCTTATCAGTTGCTACCATCATAACATATGGTTAAGATCACAATTACGATAGCAAATCTAACAAAAATCTAAAGAGAACCCCCTACCTTGAAATCCCAAAAAGAGAGATATGAGGTTTAGAGACTAGCAGTTCTGGCTTTTAGATCTATGAGATCTACTTCACTTCCCGAATGTCGCCCAACACGTAGACACAAGAAACCAACAATCCAATAGCCTTTCAGTTTTGTATTCTAAAAATTGAAAGAGAAAAAAAAAATAGATCAGAAGAAATCGGTACCTACCTTTTCAGAGAATTCGGCAACCCCTTGAAGATTTTGGCTTAATGGAGAAATCGACACAAGAGGAAAAAGAATGAAGAAGAGAGTGAAATAAGAGGTTTCACTTCTGAAGAAATCAAAAAAAATTATAGAGATTGACTGGGGTTTCGGCTTGTAGAAGAGAACAGAGAATGAGAGAAAAGATTAAGAGCATGGGGTTCAAATGCAGGAATTGAAGAGATATCCCCTAATTAAAGAGAATTTCGGCATTTACCTCTCAAAAGCCGAAAATACCCCTTCCTCGAACTAAAAACTAATCAATTAATGAGGGAAATTTTGGC
Organism: Gossypium rotundifolium; assembly: GCA_025506655.1. Classification (NCBI taxonomy): domain Eukaryota; kingdom Viridiplantae; phylum Streptophyta; class Magnoliopsida; order Malvales; family Malvaceae; genus Gossypium; species Gossypium rotundifolium. The sequence goes on along the minus strand of CP106730.1, from coordinate 64,964,924 downwards.
ACCCCTCTGGCATATTGAAACCGATTTCTTCCCCCCTCCAAGAGATGGAAATTCGGCCACCACTGGCTGTTCAATAGATAACTCCTATTCTTTCTCCCTTATCTTTATCCATTCACAACTCCAAAAGAGGCCTAAATAACACCACCTCTTCCTTCCTTTATCAGCACATTATCCACATTATCCAAGTCATTTAGTCCCTCCTAATTTTAAACCTTATTGCCGTCCCACTTGCTCCTCCTTTAGTGCCAAAAATGGCCCAAATACATGGGCTCCAAGTGGCCATAACTTTGGCCTCTTCACCCGCTAATGATGCCACCTTATAGTTTCTTTGCAGCGCCGCTTGCTACTGGGCCACAAGCCCATTTTGTAATTTAAACGACAGATACCATCTTTTAAACCCTATAGTGTCCAAACAGAAATTTTAACCAAGGACTCAGCCCTATCCTGATCCTAATCTGGACCCCTAACACTCTGATTAACACATTACACATAACCACACATTAAACACATAGGTCCCTTAATTCAAGATGTTACAGTTGACGATCAACTCCGCTTAACTATGCTAGATCTACTCTTAGATAGGGTCTATTCCTCCTCTGCCTAAGAGCATAAATGCTTGAATCAATATCCTAAAATACCAAAATAAGAATTAAGAACACATAGTTAAGAACAAATCAAGTATTTATCATATAGCTCAGAAAACAATAACAAGATTTGTCTTAGGTTTCATCCCCCTCTGGTATTTGAGAGGTTTAGTCGAGGCCAGGCCGTGTTCGGGTCGTTAATGAGGCACAACCGTGTGGTCTTGGGCCCAAGCCATGTCGATATCATAATTTGTCCCATTTACTCCATTTTTGGCCCATTTCTCATTCTTTTCATCCTCCGGTGCTCTCATGAGTATAAAACATGAAAACAAAGGATTAAGAGCACCAAATTCCATAATTAAAGGGATAAATCATCCAAAAAAACATGCTAAATGTGGGATTAAAAGATGTGTATATTATGGTTTATCATGTGTCGCTCGAGGTGGCTGAAGACCTTCATAGAGGTCATTATTTGCACCGAGACCCCAAAATAAGTAAAATGACCATGTTACCCCTAGAGGTAGGTTGACTGATGAGTGTATGTTATTTGTAAGACTATACTGAGTAGGAAACTTTGCATACACAAACTATTCATGACATGACACACTGCATGGGGTTGGGATTCTGATATGGAGGAAGTACTGTACTAGTGGCTTTGCCATATTCACTGTTACTGATGGCATTGCCACATATATTGTTACTGGTAACTCTGCTACATTATTATTACTGGTAGCTATGCTGTGATATTGGTATGCTGGCTGGGTGGGTCGATTTTATCCCCACATGGTGTGTTGGTTAGTACGGGTGGTGTGTTGGTTGTATTAGGGTGGGTTGCATATTTGCACCGCATCGACATCAGATTAGGCTTAGCCCACACTATTCTTTAATGGGCTAAGGCCACACTTTGTCTCATTCTCGAATAGAGCCTGTGCCCGCATCATTCTTGCATATATATTCTTACCGATCGATCGATAGGAGATTACACACTGAGTTTTCGCAAACTCACCCTCTCTTTTTAACTATATAGGTAATCCCCAGCGTTAAACGATTTGGAGCTGTAAGGGACTCGGAGGTGGCCACATGATCGCTGATGTTTTGCTTTAGACTTAGTTATTTAATTTTAATTTTCATATTGGGCTATTGATTATGTAATAAGGCCATTGATGGATTTGATTTTTAATTGGGCTTGGATTTCTTATTTTAAACTACCAAACGGATACAAAAGAGTTTTCAAAATAACAACTGTTTTCAAGAAAAAAATAAATTTTAAACTTCAAGGTTTTTAATTAGAGAAGCTTCCACGATTTTATTCAATTTAAGAAATCAACGGTAATAAATATGGAAATTGTTTTGATAAGCTGGTTTCAGATTGTAATAACTTAGTTTGTCAAATTTTCTCAAGCAATAAAAACTAAATGGGTTTTAACTTAAATACGTATTTTTATCAATAAGTCCAAATTTTGAAAATCACTTCAATGTGACATGTCAGATTTAGTTGTAATGTTTAGGTCGGGTTTGGGGTGTTACACATCCAGAAAAAGGCTTCACATTGAAAGAAAGCAACTATATTGATTTTATGGCGCGTATTCGTCAGGTTGCTAAAACTCTCAATTGAGAGTTGTTTTGGGAGAAGAGACTAGTGTGGATGAAGAGTTAGTGCATGAATTTTATGCGAGTTTAACCTCAAATGAGTTGACAGAAGTTCCAATTTGTGAATCAAGGTACCAATAACTTCAAATGCTATTAATGAGTTATTTGAATTACCTTAATGAGCAATATTGAGCTTGAAAATTTGCAAGAAATACTCAAGGAACTTATAGTTCTAGGTTCTAAGTGGATTGTGTCAAAGCAAGGAATCCACACTTGTAAAAGAGAATATTTGACACCACTCGCAAAGGTATGGTTCTATTTTATCTATTTCAGCCTTATGCCTAGTTCGCATGGGACTACAATCTCATTAGAGCGAATGGTCTTATTATACTCGATTTTAATTGGAAAGACCATTGATGTGGGAAAAATCATCTTGAGAGAAATGTGGAATTGTGCCGTTAAATGTTCTGGCCCAGCTTACTTTCCATTTACAATAACAATTCTGTGCTTAAATGTTAAAATTCTTGCAAACGTAAAGAAGACAGGATATAGCCAAGGCACAATCACAGATTGGGACCTTTATCGAATAGTTGGAGACTCTGTTCTGCCGCAATGAGTTGAAGAAAGTAAGGATCCCGAAGAAGATCCCACACAGATTAAGCCAGTGCAATCGGCTGAAGTCCCTGATAAGGTGAAACCAATGGAACCAGAAGCTAAACCTAATGTCGAGACAATGTTCAGAGCTCAACCACCTCGCCCAGATCTTCGAGATGAGCTATCAAAGTTGATGGACATAATGCAACATATGCAGTGGCAGCAACAAGCTTACTGGAGATACTAAAAAATAATGGATGATTTGATGAGAAGTACTCTTATGAAAATTTACAATGACTCATTTATTTTTATGCCTGAGTTTCCAGATTACATATTTGAACCATGGAGCCCATTATCGAAGAATAATCGAAGCGATTCATGCAAAGACAATAATGATGGAGTAAAAGATGAGTCTAATTCAGAAGGATCTGCAAATAAATAAAGGGGGGATCTCGACTTTATTTTATTTATGTTCTTACATTATTTTAGGATTAAGTTAATTAGGAATTTTTATTCTCGCATAATAAAATAAGAGTTGAAATCATTAATAAAATTGAACAAGTCACGGAGTATAAAGTGTGGCAATAGATATGGATCTAGAAAGAGCTTGGTACTTAAGTAGTCAAATTAACTCACTTCCACTTTTCTAGAATCCTACCTGGTCTACTGTAACACCTCAAACCTGGCCTAGATGTTATGGTCAGATCTAGCATGTCACATCAAAAGGTTGTTAAAAAGCTATGCATTCATTAAAAACTTTGTATCCTTTTTGAAACTCTAAATTTCGTTATTTGTAGAAACAAGATTTTGCTTAAAGAGTATACTTGTAAAGATGTTATTATTTTCGAAAACTTTGTTTGTTGCAGAAGTTCAACTTAAAGAATTTGGGAAACATGTTATTTTGAAAACTATTATTATCGTTTTAAAAACTAGTGTTTAATCGTTTAACAATTTGTAACTAGCCGAAATGGAAGTTTAAGAAGAAAAATAAAATCCAATGGCCTTATTACACAAAATATTTACCCAAAAATAATGATATAAAATAAATGAAACCAAATTTCTAAGTTCCATTAAGAAGCAAATCCGACGTATGGCCACCTCCGAGTCCTCAATAGCTCCAAACCATCTAACGTTGGGGATTACCTGCAATTTAAAAGAAAGGGGTGAGTTACGAGAACTCAATGTGTAATCCCCTATAATGGTCACTATCTGGGCCTGAGCCCTTACAGTATCGGTCTAGGCCTATGCCCTCTTCAGTAACAAGCTGGGACTAAGCCCCAAATCATGGTAATGCAAACAAAAAAGTAGCCCAACCCAAACCCAACTATCACACCACCCGTACCAACCAATCGCACCAATGTTGCAGTCAAGCTGCTAAACACAGTATATATAGCTGAGCCACTAAAATGATATGTGGCCGAGCCACTTAAAATAGCACCTCCTCCAATCATCAAACCTAACCCATGCAACATAGTATGAATGCAGTGTACAACATTAATAAACATATATAAATAAAATCACATACACACTATTTAACCACAATTATAGGTGTAACAGTCATTTTGTCAGGGTATAACGGTAATTTTCACCCTTTTGGGGGGTATTTCAAAATTTTACCCATCGAGGGTATTTCGATAATTCACCCACTAAGGGCATTTCGATAACTTACCCACCAAGGGTATTTCAGTAATTTACCCTCTATGGGTATTTCGATAATTTACCCCCTACAGGTATTTCGGTAATTTTAGCCTCGAGCAACTCGAAACCCATTTTGGTCAAAATGACGTAGTTGGGCCTAAAGCCCAATTCTGCGTGTTTTCAGTCTCGATTTTGTGGACTTCACAGTTGCATCAGTCATTCAAAAATTTTTCATCGATTTTCCATCGGGCCTGTTTGATCGGGCCCACTTAGATAAGGCTCGATCGCCTTAATTTTGCGAGAGTGCTTGTGACACTCTCAACGATCTACTGCCATCATTAGTGGCTCAGTTTATCACTACGAGCGCTCACATGCTTGAGTGCCTCGGTTGCTGATACTCCGCTTAGGCCCAAATCACAAAACATCACATTATCACAAACGATGGTGTGATATTACACACCTGATAACGAGTTGTCTTTTCCAATGCTTCCAAAACACCTATAGAGATAGCCGACAATAGGTTAGTCTCCACTTGATAAATGTAAATAGGAACACTTACTAGGCTAACTCTACTTACCACAATGCGATCTCTTTCAGTGCACCAAAAATAGCTCGACCTATCCCTTTGCTAAAGCAAACGGATTCCTAGAATAATTGATGCACAAAAAATGGATTATCATCACCCATATTCAGCAGTAGGGAGAAATCCAGAAAATGATTAGTACTACTTACCCCCAAATTCAGAAAGGATAGATTCTTGAGCAGAGAGGAGTTGAACACATACGGACCTCAGAGATGGTAATCAACTAAAAAGAAAAGGAAGATGTTAGTTTCGGCTTAACCACTTAAAGAAGAACAAGAGATGAAGTGATAGGGGAAAATAGATTTGCCCTACCCCGAATCAGCTAGCTTTGAAACGTGAAGAGAGGAGTATCAAGCAACCAAGAAACTATTTGAATATAGATTCAGCTATGAGGGTTAAACCAAAATGAAATTCTAATGATGAGGAAAGAAAAGAAATAAAGCCAATTGGAGAGTAAAAGAAAAGGGGTAGAAGTTTCAGCTATGGAGAAAAACAAGAGAAAGAGATGAAAGGGAAGTAGAAAAGAGTGGATGAAAAGAGATGGAAGGAAGAGTGTCGGCTAATTGGTGCTTAGGTAACAAACAGAGAAAACAATGTATGAAAACGATGAGAAAAATAGGAAGATTGAAGTTGAGAATTTGACAAAAGAAAATTGAGGAACAGAACCCGAAATGCTATCGTCAAAATAGAAAAAGCCAAACTCTCTAAGTTGAACTTGAGAAAATTAGCAGTCCCTCCCCCTCTCAAACCGAATATGCACACTTAAGTGACCACCTTGGCTGAAATTCCCCTCTTCCACTTTCCCACGTTCGGCCAACTCTTCCCACACCCACCATTTCCATGGTTTCCTCCCTAATTCTCTCCTTGAACCACTCCTGGCCTTCCATTCAAATTGATTGACCAAGTCTCCCATCCACCTTGTAGAGTTTGATCCTAACTCTGCTTCCTCCTCTCCCAAAGCATAAAATAAATGCTTCCATATGCAGCATGTGGGATTCGAACTCCACTCCCCCTTACTTCCCTTGTGGCACCACACCATCTTGCCACTAGTTCACTTGCTAGTAGAACACATTCAATTATACTTAAGTCCAACCTCAACTAGCCCTCTTCGCTAAAGGCCCAAAACCAAAATTTTTCCAGGGCTTGGACTCGAACCCAGGCCTCCCTAAAACCCCCAAACACTCTCAAATAACCCGTTGAACATGCACAACATGCAATTATGCAAAAATCACAAACCCATAATTTTTGGGATGTTACAATTCTACCCCCTTAAAGAAATTTTGGCCTCGAAATTTACCTGATCAAAAGAGATGAGGGTATTGATGTCACATTGCCTCCTCAGGCTCCCATGTGGCTTCCTCTGATCCGTGATTACACCATAATACCTTGACTAATGGAATGGATTTCCCCTCAGTACCTTAACATCTCGGTCCAAAATTCGCACTAGTTCTTCTTCAAACGTCAGATTAGGTCTTACCTCGATCTCCTCCACCAGCATTATATAAGAAGGATCCGAACGGTAGCGTCTCAACATAGAAACGTGGAATACATTGTGTATCCAGTTTAACTCAGAAGGCAGCTCAAGCTAATAGGCGATCGGTCCAACACGTTTTAATACCCGATAAGGTCCGATAAATCTAGGGCTTAGCTTACCCTTCCGCCCAAACCTCAAAATCTTATTCCAAGGTGAGACCTTCAAGAAAACATAATCCCCCACCGCGAACTCTATCTCTTTATACTTTAAGTCAGCATATGACTTTTGCCTATCAGATGCTTCTTTTAACCAACCCTATATCAACTTCACTTTTTTTCAGTTTCTGAAATTAGCTCTAGACCCAACAACCATTGATCACCTAATTCTATCCAACAAGTAGGGGGTACGACACCTACGACCATATAATGCCTCGTATGGTGCCATCTGAATACTGGATTGGTAGCTGTTGTTGTAAGAAAATTCTGCCAATGGTAAATAGTCCTCCCAACTACCTTTAAAATCAATCACACAGCTTCTTAACATATCTTCCAAAATTTGTATTACCCTCTCTAATTGACAATCAGTTTGCGGATGAAAAGCTATGCTAAAATCCAACCTTGTACCCAGAGCCTCATGCAACGCTCTCCAGAACCGAGATGTAAATCTAGGTTCCCTATCTGAAATGATAGACATTGGTACCCCATGTAACCTTACAATCTCTGCCACATATAACTTGGCTAACTTCTGCAATGAGTAATCCGTGCGAATCGGTATGAAGTGAGCAAATTTAGTCACCAATCACAATTACCCATATTGAATCTTTCTTGGTAGGCGTTAGGGGTAGCCCACTAACAAAATCCATGGTTACTCTCTCCCATTTCCAGAGTGGAATTTTCACCGTTGCAGTAATCTAGAAGGTAGTTGATGCTAAGCCTTTACTTGCTGGCATGTCAAACACTTACTTACTAAGTCGGTAACCTCATGCTTAAGTCATGGCCACCAATATAGTTCACGTAGATCTCGATATAATTTGTTCCCACTGGGATGCATAGCATATAGGCTATTATGCGCCTCCCGCAGAGTCGATTGTCTTAACTCAGAGTCTCTAGGTACACAAACTCTTCCACGGAAGCATAGTAATCCTTCACTATTTAGCTCAAAATCCACTGTCTCACCCTTCTCCACCTGTTGAAAATGAAAGCCCAATGACTCATCCAACATTTGCTTATCTTTAATCTGACTAATCCAAGTCAGTATTACCTGTAGTTCAGCTAACAAACTACCATCTTCAAATAGGCTGAGGTAAGCAAACATTGCTCTTAGATCAGTTACCACCTTATGACTCAGTCGTCTGCTACCACATTGGCTTTTCTCGGATGATACTCAATCGAGCAATCATAATCCTTCAGCAACTCTATCCATCTTCGTTGCCTAAGATTTAACTCCTTTTGGGTAAGAAGATACTTAAGACTCTTATGGTCAGTGTAGATGATCGACTTTTCCCCATATATATAATGTCTCCATATCTTCAGTGCGAACACTACCGCTATCATTCTAAGTCATGAGTGGGGTAGTTCACCTCGTGTGGCCTAAGCTGACGAGATGCAGATGCAACCAACTTCCCTTCCTACATCAGCACACAACCCAAACCCGTGTGCGACGCATCATAGTAGGCCACGAATTCTCTTCTCACCTCTGGCTAAATTAATACCGGGGCTTTAGTCAGAATCTTCTTCAACTTCTCAAAACTCTCCTGTTGTTTATCCGTCCAAACAAACGGTACCCTCTTACGTAGTAACTTAGTTAGAGGTGCAGCAATCAGTGAAAACCCCTCAAGGAACCGCCTGTAGTACCCTACCAAACCCAGAAAACTTTAAATTTTAGATACTAACTTTGGTCGCTTCTAATCTAACACAGCCTCGACTTTTTGAGGATCAACCCTAATCCTTTCGGGAGACACGACATGCCCCAAAAATGTCACCTCTCACACCAAAACTCGCACTTACTAAATTTGGCATAGAGTTGTTTTTCCCTCAATATCTGCAGAACAACCCAGAGATTTGAATCATGGTCCTCCTCAGTTCTTGAATACACCAGAATATCATCTATGAATACCACTACGAACCGGTCTAGATAGGGTTGAAAGACCCGATTCATCATATCCATTAAAGTAGTTGGTGCATTTGTTAACCCAAACGGCATGACCAGAAACTCGTAATATCCATAACGAGTTCGGAATGCAGTCTTGTACACATCTGCCCCTTTGACCCTTAACTGACGATACCCTAACCTCAAATCTATTTTGGAGAAAATCAAAGCTCCTTGTAGCTAATCAAACGATCGTCTATCCTTGGTAGAGGATACTTGTTCTTAGTCGTTAACTTGTTCAACTGAAGGTAGTCAATACACATACGCATTGACCCATCCTTCTTCTTCATGGACAATACCAGTGCTCCCCACGGAGACACACTTGGTCTGATAAATCCTCGATCCAGAAGCTCTTAGATCTATGCCTTTAACTCCACCAGCTCCTTCGGTGCCATCCTATGAGAGGCGATGGACACTAGAGCCATTCACGGTAAAAGCTCAATACCAAATTTAACCTCGTAATTTAGAGGTAACCCCAAAGCTCTTCAATAAATACGTTCGGGAACTCCTTTACGGTCTTGACATACCCAACTGACAAACTTTCAACCTTAGATGTGCTGATATAAGCTAAGAACGCCTCACAACCTTTACAAACCAGTTTCTCGGCCCTTAATGCTGAGATCACATTGACAAATAGTTCCTCCACTCCCTTATCACGATTATCTCCTCATCCTTTGAAGTCTTCAATGCCATACGCTTAGTAGCGCAATCTAAGTTTGCACAGTGTTTCACCAACCAATCCATGCCAAGAATGAGATCAAACTCGTCAAACGGTAGTTCCATCAAATCCACTAAAAAAACAACCCCTTGAGCCTCGAGAGGCATATTTCTAAACAGTCTATTCACTATAGCAGACTGTCTTAAAGGACTAATCACCGACATCTCTTTATCAACAAGTTCAAATTGTATACCCAAAGTTCCAGACACAATACATGCAACATACAAGTGTGTAGACCAAATATCAATTAAAGTTGTAAATGGCACATCTTGTATGAGAAACATACCAATTATGACGTTAGGTGCGTCGCCATCCTCTCGATGTCGAGCAGCATAAACCAATCTCGACTTTCTCACCTCTGTATTACCTGCATTACCAGCACCTCTGCCCGGTTCTCCACAACCATGTCCTAACCCATTTCCCCCTCTAAATGGACCACGACCTCTTGGTGGCTGCTGACCACCTCTCTCTGGCTGCACATAGCCCTGACCTACTACTTCCGTCCAAACAGGCTCTCGAGGACAGCCTCTATACCAATGATCCTTAGACCCACATTTAAAACATCTACTAGTTCTTCTCCAACACTCTCTCGTATGTGGTTTCCCACACTCAACACAAGGTTGTAGTCGACCAGCAACAATTGGAATCCCCATCGAGCTGGCCCATCAAACCTAGGCCTCTTCTAAAATTCACGTGAAAAACTTGAAGACCCAAAATTTCTCTTGTTCTTGCCCTTTTCTTTCTCATGATTCTAACGCTCAGAGCGTTTTACATCCTCGGTAATCTTTGCCTTCTTAATCAAAGCAGTAAAATCTCTTTCTCTCTGTGGGGCTATCAGTACCTACAACTCATCCCGCAGACTATCCTCAAACCGCACACAACGCTCGTAATCGGTCGTGACTATGGCCCGAGCATATTGACTCAATCGTTAAAACTCCGCCTCATACTCTTCTATGAACTTATTTCCCTGGACCAAATTCATAAATTCCTTTCTCTGGTGTCCACATAACTTGCCCCGACATACTTCCCTTGGAAGGCCGTCTTAAAGAAATCCCATGTTAATCGGTAGGCCTGAATGCCTTCTCTCACGGTAAGCCACCATTGATAAGCCTCATCCCGCAGTAAAGATATTATGCCTTTCAGTTTCTATTCTACTGTGCAATCCAAGTCATCCATGATTCGCTCCACAGCCTCTAACCAATATTCTGCTACATTCGGGGCTATACCAGAGATGCCCCTAAAAATTTCTGCCACATTTGACCGCAGCCGCTTAAAAATTGACCCTCGGGCCACCGACCCAATACTCGCTCCAGCCACTCTTTCCAAAACCTGTAGCATTGCTTGAGACAAAGCATCATCCCCTCCGATTCGGTCATGAGACCCCGTCTCAATCACTAGCGATGCCGGTCCCTCTCTTTCGAGCATATGCCCTGATGCTGAGGATCTAGCCCTAGCACCTCGGCCTCTACCACGGCCACGTGTACCCCTTCTGCGACCTCTTGTACTCATATCATATAAATCTGATTAAGAATTTTATGCATCAGCTCATAGTTCATGTAATTACTAACAAATTTTTTATGAAAAGCAACAGTAAAAAGAGTAGTTTTCGCAGATCGATCTTACCAAAGTTTCACTCTCAACAATCTTAGTTTCCCTAACCAAGAGCTTGGTATACTACTACTATCCCTAGTAATTTTTAATACAGTTACTATAGCATATAACCAAGTATAAGATCGGGAACTTACAAATTTGGTTTCGGAGACTCGGTGTGTCATACTTCTAATAACACTATCATTTTTCTAAAACACAATTTAAATAGATTTGGAAAAATTTTCAAACCCATTCCATAGCCGAGTTTCACAATCGAGCTCTGATACCATAAAATGTAACACCCCAAACTCGGCCTAGACGTTATGGCTGAATCTAGCATGTCACATCAAAAGGTTGTTAAAAAGCTATGCGTTCGTTAAAAACTTTGTATCCTTTTTTGAAACTCTAAATTTTGTTGTTTATAGAAACAAGATTTTGCTTAAAGAGTATGCTTGTAAAGATGTTATTATTTTCAAAAACTTTGTTCGTTGCAGAAGTTCGACTTAAAGAATTTTGAAAACATGTTATTTTGAAAACAGTTATTATCATTTTAAAAAATAGTGTTTAATCGTTTAGCAATTTGTAACTAGTCGAAATGGAAGTTTAAGAACAAAAATAAAATCCAATGGCCTTATTACACAAAATATTTACCCAAAAATAATGATATAAAATAAATTAAACCAAATTTCTAAGTTCCGTCAAGAAGCAAATCTGACGTATGGCCACCTCTGAGTTCTCCATAGCTCCAAACCCTCTAACGCTGGGATTACCTGCAGCATTAAAAGAAAGGAGGTGAGTTACGAGAACTCAGTGTGTAATCCCTTATAATGGTCACTATCTGGGCCTGAGCCCTTACAGTATCGGTCTGGGCCTATGCCCTATTCGGTAACAAGCTGGGCCTAAGCCCCAAAATCATGGTAATGCAAACAAAAAAGTAGCCCAACCCAAATCCAACTATCACACCACCCGCACCAACCAATCGCATCATGTGGGGATCAAGTCAACCCAACCCGCAAAACGCACCAATGTTGAAGTCAAGCTGCTAAACACAATATATGTGGCTGAGCCACTAAAATGATATGTTGCATAGCCACTAAAACGGTATGTGGCCAAGCCACTTAAAACAGCACTTCCTCCAATCATCAAACCTAACCTACGCAACATAGTTTGAATGCAGTGTACAACATTTATAAACATATATAAATAAAATCACATACACACTATTTAACCATAATTAGGGGTATAACAGTCATTTTGTCAGGGTATAACGGTAATTTTCACCCCTTTGAGAGGTATTTCAGTAATTTTACCCATCGAGGCTATTTCGATTATTCACCCACTAAGGGCATTTCAATAACTTACCCGCCAAGGGTATTTCGATAATTTACCCTCTAAGGGTATTTCGATAATTTTAGCCATCTCATGGCCTTTCCGTCGCCTCGAGTGACTCAAGACCTCTTTTTGGTCAAAACGACATAGTTGGGCCTAAAGCCCAATTTCGGCCTAAATGGGCCCACACGCTCGTATGGCCCATTCTGCGCATTTTTAGTCTCAATTTTTGGACTTCGTAGTCGCATCAGTCATTTAATAATTTTCCATCGATTTTGATCATGTGGGCCCGTTAGCTTATTAGGCCCACTTAGCCTGTTTCGATTAGATAAGGCCGGTTACGGCCTCAGTTTTGCGAGGGTGCTCGTGACACTCTCAACGATCTACTGCCATCATTAATAGCTAGGTTTATCACTACGAGCGCTCGCACGCTCGAGTGCCTCGGTTGCCGATAATCTAGCTTTTCAGCATTTTGGCTTATGCTCAAATCACATAACATCACATTATCACAAAAGATGGTGTGAGATTACACACCTAATTAAGAGTTGTGTTTCCAACGCTTTTAAAACACCTATAGAGATAGCCGACAACAGGTTAGTCTCTACTTGATAAACATAAATAGGAACACTTACTAGGCTAACTCCACTTACCACAATGCGATCTCTTTTAGTGCACCAAAAATAGCTCAGCCCTATCCCTTGGCTAAAGCAAACGGATTCTTAGAATAATTGATGGACAAAAAAAAGGGATTATCATCACCTATATTTGGCAGTAGGGAGAAATCCAGAAAATGATTAGTACTACTTACCCCCAAATTCGACAAGGATAGATTCTTGAGCAGAAATGAGTTGAACATGCTCCCTCAGAGATGGTAATCAACTAAAAAGAAAAGGAAGAGGTTAGTTTTGGCTTAACCACTTAAAGAAGAACAAGAGATGAAGTGATAGGGGAGAATAGATTTGCCCTACCCCAAATCAGCTAGCTTTGAAATGTGAAAAGAGGAGTATCAAGCAACCAAGAAACTAGTTGAATATAGATTCAACTATGAAGGTTAAACCGAAATTAAAATCTAATGATGAGGAAAGAAAAAAAATAAAACCAAATGGAGAGTAAAAGAAAAGGGGTAGAATTTTTGGCTATAGAGAAAAACAAGAGAAAGAGATGAGAGGGAAGTAGAAAAGAGTGGATGAAAAGAGATGGAAGGAAGAGTGTCAGCCAATTGGTGCTCGAGCCTTTCTCCAAATGATGAGCAATTGGTACACCGAGTATGTACGAGCTAATCCCAATGCTCAACCTCCTCCACCTCCTCCTATACCTCAGCCAGTTTATGTGGCTCCCTAAGGTGTAGAAATAGTGAGGACAAATAAGCCCCCGGTAGATAAAATTCAGAAGCAAGGGGCTGAAGATTTTTGAGCTAACAAAGATGATGACCCTAAGCGGGCGGAGTTCTGGCTTGAGAACTCAATGAGGGTTTTTGATCAACTCTTCTGTACACCCAAGGAGAGTTTGAAATGCACTGTATTTTACTGAGGGACTCGGCATACTATTGGTGGAAAACATTGACATCAGTAGTTCCTAAAGAGAGGGTAACGCAGAACTTTTTCTTGGAAGAGTTTCGAAAGAAGTATATAAGTCAAAGGTTTATAGACCAGAAGCAGAAGAAATTCCTTGAGTTAAAGTAAGGAAAAATGACTGTGGTAGAATATGAACACGAATTTGTTCGGCTCAGTAAGTACGCACATGAATGTGTATCCACGGAAGCTACCCTATGCAAGAGGTTTGAAGACGGGTTGAATGAAGACATTAAACTTTTAGTTGGGATCTTAGATCTAAAAGAATTTGTGATACTGGTGGATCGGGCTAGTAAGGCCAAAGAATTGAGTAAGGAAAAGAGGAAATCCTTGAGTGAGGCTCGTGATGCGAGGAAGAGGCTAATGAGCAAATCATACCAATCTCAATCGAAGAGGTCTAGAGAAGGGAACCCTCGGATGATTACGCCAGTCGGGTATTTGCAGAGAGATCGAGGTAATACGTATTCAGGTTCAAGAATTCAGGCAACCTCAATGGCAAGTGTGGGCAATCTAAAGTCCAAACCAAAGTGCCCAAGTTGTGGCAGATATCACACTGGGGAGTGTTGGGGAAACAATCAAAATTGCTACAAGTGTGGATCCCCCGACCATTTCATTCGAAACTTTCCTGAAAGGGAAAACAAGGAAAAGAAGCAAGAGGTAAGATCAAGCAGTGCATCCACGGAGGTGGGACTAGTGGTATAGGCATATCACGAGACACTACTGTGAGGTCAGAGGGTCAAGTGCCAGCAAGAACCTATACTATTTGAGCTCGAGAAGAGGCATCATCGTCGGATGTAATAATGGGTACATTTTCTCTCTATGACACCTTTGTTATTCTTTGATTGACCCGGGGTCGAACCATTCTTATATTTGTATGGGATTGGCATTTAGTTTGAATATGACTATTGAGTCTACTGAATTTGTGATAAAAGTATCAAACCCCCTAGAAAAATAGATATTAGTTGATAAGGCGTGTAGAAACTGTCCTTTGACAATTAGAGGTCATTATTTTCCGGCAAACTTTATGTTACTGCCGTTTGATGAGTTTGACTTGATTCTTGGTATAAATTGGTTGACTGCCCATAGCGTTTTAGTGAATTGTGGTAGTAAATTTATTGAATTGAAGTGTGAAAATGGAGATGTTATTCGGGTTGAATCAGATGAGTCAGATAACCTACCGGTGATGATTTCTTCCATGGTAGCTGAGAAATATTTGAGAAAAGGATGTGAGTCGTATCTTGCCTTTGTACTGAACAGTCAAGAGTATGAGGCAAAGGTTGAAACCGTGTCGATTGTATGTGAGTATCTGAATGTATTCCTAGAAGAGTTACCTGGACTACCTTTAATTAGAGAGGTTGAGTTTGGAATTGAGTTAGTTTTGGGAACGGCACCTATTTCCATCACTCCGTATAGGATGGCACCGTTGGAGTTGAAAGAACTGAAGGTCTAGTTGCAAGAGTTGACGGATAAGGTTTTGCAAGACCAAGCTTTTCACCGTGGGGTGCTCCGATTATTTGTGAAAAAGAAATATGGGTCGATGAGATTGTGTATAGACTACAGACAGCTCAACAAGGTGACGGTGAAAAATAGGTATCGTTTACCAAGGATAGATGATCTATTTGATCAACTGAAGGGAGTTATGGTGTTCTCCAAGATTGATTTGAGATCCGGATATTATCAACTGAGAATTGAGGAATAATACGTGCCGAAAATAGTATTTAGGATGAGGTATGGCCATTATGAATTTTTGGTCATGCCATTCGGTTAATGAATGCTCCTGCGATTTTTATGGACTTAATGAACCGTATCTTTCGACCATATTTGGACAAGTTCATAGTTGTTTTTATCGATGACATATTGGTCTACTCCCGAGATGAGTGTGATCATGCAAAGCATTTGAGAATTGTCTTGCAGACCTTGAGAGACAAGCAATTATATGCTAAATTTAGCAAGAGCGAGTTTTGGCTCCAAGAGGTCGGATTCCTAGGACATGTTGTGTCAGGGGAAGGCATTAGAGTTGATCCGGGAAAGATCTCGGCTATTATGGAGTGGAAACCGCCAAGGAACATGTCGGAAGCCAGAAGCTTTCTAGGTTTGGCGGGTATTATAGGCAGTTCGTGGGGATTTTCTATGATTTCTACTCCGATGATGAAATTATTGCACAAGGATGTTAAGTTTGAATGGACTGAAAAATGCCAACAGAGTTTTGAGAGATTGAAAACGTTGTTAATAGAAGCACCGATTTTGGTACAGCCTAAGTCAAGAAAGGAGTTTGTGGTCTACAGTGACGTGTCCTTAAATGGTCTCAATTGTGTGTTGATGCAAGAGGGTAAGGTGGTCGCTTACGCCTCGAGACACTAAAACCACATGAGAAGATTTATCCGACACATGACCAAGAGTTGGTCGCAATCATTTTCATGTTAAAGATTTGGCGACATTATTTATATGGTGAGAAGTGTCAAATTTTTATAGATCATAGGAGTTTGAGGTACTTGATGAATCAAAGGGAGTTAAATTTATAGCAACAACGATGGCTTGAATTATTGAAAGACTACAAGCTAGTGATCGGTTACCACCCGGGGAAAGTAAATATAGTTGCAGATGCTTTAAGTGGAAAATCTTTGTATGCTTTGAGAACTATGAGCACGAGTTTGTCATTGTCCGATGATGGTGCTATACTGGCTGAGTTAAGAGCTAGGCCACTATTTGTCCAACAAATATGTGAAGCTCAAAGGAATGATAATAAGATGTTAGCTAAAAGAGCTAAGTGTGAATTAGAAGCTGATTCTGAATTTCGAGTAAGTTCGGATGGTTGTTTAATGTTCCATGATAGAATTTGTGTACCTAAAGATGATGAGTTAATCTGAGAAATTTTACAAGAAGAACATAATAGTCATTTGTCAGTACACCCGGTAGTAAGAAAATGTACAATGATCTGAAAAAATTCTATTGGTGGCTAGGAATGAAAAGAGACATCTCAAAGTATGTAACAAGATGTCTGATTTGTCAACAAGTGAAAGCCGAGCATCAGGTGCCTTCGAGATTACTTCTACGGTGATGGTTCCCGAATGGAAGTGGGATCGGATCACCATGAACTTCGTGATGGGGTTGCCTTTGACTCTGAAAAAGAAAGATGATGTATGGGTTATCATTGATAGGTTAACAAAGTTGGCTCACTTTATATCGGTACGTATTGATTATTCACTAGAGTAGTTAGCCGAGTTGTATATTGCAGAGGTAGTAAGATTACATGGAGTGCCTATATCCATTATCTCGGATAGATACCGAGATTTACTTCGAGGTTTTGGAAAAAGTTACAAGAGGCCTTAGGTACAAGGTTGAATTTTAGTATTGCTTTTCATCCTCAAACTGATGGTCAGTCTGAGAGAGTAATCCAAGTTCTTGAAGATATCCTCCGATGCTATGTGTTAGAATTCGAAGGTAGTTGGGAAAGATACCTACCTTTGGTCGAATTCACTTATAACAATAGTTATCAATCGAGCATACGGATGGCACCGTATGAGGCCTTATATGGTCGTAAGTGTCAAACTCCTTTGTATTGGACCGAGTTGGGTGAGAAGCAAATCCATGGGATTGATTTAGTTAAAGAAACTGAGGAAAAAGTGAAAGTGATTTGAGATAGTCTGAAAACTACTTCAGACTGACAAAAGTCATACGCGAACTTGAAAAGAAAAGAAATTGAGTTTCAAGTGGGTGACAAAGTATTTTTGAAAGTGTCGCCGTGGAAGAAAATATTGAGATTTGGTTGAAAGGGTAAATTAAGTCCGAGATTCATAGGGCCGTATAAAATTACCAGAAGGATTGGGCCAGTGGCATATCAATTGGCTTTACCGGTAGAGTTAGAGAAAATTCACAATGTGTTCCATGTATCAATGCTAAGGCGTTATTGTTCCGATCCCTTGCATGTGGTTTCTCCCACAGAAATTGAAATACGACCGGATATGACATATGATGAAGAGCCAATTAAAATCTTGGCTCGAGAAGTGAAACAGTTGAGGAAAAAGGACATAGCCTTAGTAAAAGTGTTGTGGAAAAAGCATGATGTAGAAGAAGCTACGTGGGACCCGGAAGAAGCCATGAGAGAGTAATATCCAAACCTCTTTACCGGTAAGATTTTCAAGGGCAAAAATTCCAAAAAGAGGAGGAGAGTTGTAACAACCTAATTTTGGGGCTAGTCAAAACAGTGGTCTCGGGACCACTAATCTGAGGTTGAGGAAATTATTTTAGTATTATTTTATGTGTTATGGCATTAATACATGGCTATATGGAAATTTTGGTGCTTTAATTTTAGCAATAGAGTACTTAATTGTGAAAAAGACTAAATCGCATAAAGTGCAAAAGTTCTATTTTATAAGGTGGGGATACCTAATAGCTATAGATTGTAAATTGGAGGATTTTAAAGTGAAATTAGGCCCTATTATATGTGTTGGCCGGCCATACAAGTTAAGGGGGACAAGAGCATTAAATGCTAGTCAAAGTTGGTGGAAATTAAGTGATAAAATGAATAAAATAAGAGAAGCAAAAGATGTTATCATCTTTCACTATTCACTCATATCTTTCCACCAAAAATTCAAGAGAGGATAGAGTTCTTGGAGGTTCAAACTTTTAGCCACTCAATCCTCATTCAAGTAAGTGATTTGGGTGGTTTTAGTTTATGATTTTTGTACTTTTGGAGTCCCCAAAGCCTAAGATAACTAATGAGGGGACAAATTTGTGAAATGGTTAAAAGTTTAGAGACTTGCTATAAGATATTTGATGTTGTTAGCTTAGCTTTTATGGAAGAAAATGAATGATGGGAAGATTAGAGACAACTTTTGTGAAAGGTGTTGTAATGAAAACACCTAAATGGGACTAAGTTGTAAATGTTGTAAATTGGTAATAAATGCATGAAATAGTTAGATTTGTGGGTTGTTGAAAGAGGAATAAATGTTCAGCTAGGCTTGTTTAATGGGAAAATGTGATGAAAAAATGATTTACGAGCCTAATGGAAAATTTTTAATTTTTCCAATATACAAGGGCAAAATGGTTATTTTTGCCCAAGTGTAGAATTTGATGTATATTAATCATAGAATGTCCTAAATGAATGAATTTCATTGTTATAGATCAAGAAGAGCGCGGAATCAAACTTGACCGTGGGAAAGGCAAGGTGATCGAGTAAATCGCTAGCTAACACGTTTTGTATCGAGGTAAGTTTACGTGTAAACGATGCATTTTACATGCACATTATTGTTGTTAATTAGTGCATAGCATAATTGAGAACATGTATAATTCAACTAGATAGAAAGTGGTAGTTAATGAATAATTCTTGTATGAATGATGGAATAGATAGGTAGGTGTGTTATATCAAATTTGATGGTGGGCTAAGTGCGATACCACCTTGTTGTTTAATTACGATGGGTCGTAAAGCGATACCATCGTCATTAACCTTTTGGTGGGTTGTGTGCGATACCACCATAATTAACCTTCTTGGTGGGCTATGTGCGATACCACCCTAATGAAGACTGATGCTGGGCTAAGTGCAAAACCACCGGGTAATGTATTTTGATATGGTGATGTGTTACATTAAGTGACCTTGTGATGCTCAGTGTAGGGACACCGTTATTGAATGTATGCATAATGCTTGTGATGTGATTGGGATGTGTGAATGGAGGAAATAAGTAAGCCTAATCCTGAATGTAGATTGATTTCTTGCTTAGCAAATAATGCTATAAAAATGTTTTATTCATTTTAGAGTGTTATATTGTTTACATGTGAACTTACTAAGCTTTAAGCTTACTCCTCTCTCTTTCCCTTGTCTTATAGGGCTTAAGAGCTGAGCCGGGATACGCCAATAACTAGAAGACCGCCCACACTATCTGCTTACTTCGGTATAATTAGATTAGTGATTTTGTATATGGCATGTATAGGACTAGACTAGTTAGATTATTTTGTTATTTTGACCAAAGGTGTATTGGCTCTTGCTAAGACATTAATTTTGTAAATTGCCAATGAACGATGGCACATTTTATCATTGATGAAATTTCAAAGTTATCAATTTGAGTGCATGTGGATTAAGAGAAGTTTGTTAGTTTGTTGAATAAACCCATGTAGTGTAAGATATAGGTATGCTAGAAGCTTGGCAAATAGCCTTCATATGCCACACGATTAGGAGACACAGGTGTGTCCAGGCCGTGCTAAATTAGTTAATAACTCCCCATAGGCAAAAGACATGAGAATGTTGTAAGGGTACACGAGCGTGTCCCCATTTCACATGGGCGTGCCCTAACTGTGTGAGTTTTGGCAAAATGTTGGGGTTTTTGGGCACGGTGTGAGCACATGGGCGTGTGTGACTACACACGGGCGTGTGTGTCATCTAGCACAGGCATGTACTTCCTGTTTAGATGAAAAGAAATTTTATGGACCGTAAGATTTCCGATATGGTCCCGAGAGTTCTCGTAGGTACGACTGAGATCTCATAGGTTGAGTGTGAAGTAGTTGAAGCGATTCGAGAAGAGTAGTCATATTGAGCCTAAGTGGCGATCAGGCAAATTGTTCGGTAACGTCTCGTGCCTGATTCCGACAGGGATTACAGATAAGGGGTGTTACAGCAGGTACCTCTAGTTTATGACTAGAAGGAACCCGACAGGACCTCTAGTATACGATAGTGATATTGAAGCTACCGCTCGTAGGAATCGCAGAGAAATTAGGCGAGCACTAAATTACATAGAAGAAGAGCGAGATGGCAGATCCAATCCTTCTGAAGGGATGGACAAGAATAATCCACCACGAGATGTGGAAGAAAACAATGCGCTACATATTATGTATGATTATGCTAAACCTCATTTAACAGGAGCTGAATCTAGTATTGTTAGACTTGCTATAGTTACTAATAATTTTGAATTAAAGCCTAACATAAGACAAATGATTTAACAATTTGTTCAATTTGATGGTTTGCAGGACGAAGACCCGAATACTCATATAGCCAATTTTTTAGAGTTCTGTGATACTTTCAAAATAAATGGCATTTTTAATGATGCCATTTGTCTTCGGTTATTTCTCTTTTCATTAAAGAATAAAGTCAAATAGTGGTTGTACTCGTTACCACGAGGGTCAATCACTACATGGGACCAAATGACCAAAAAATTTTATTAAAATATTTCCCACCGGCCAAACCAGCTAAATTACGGAATGATATCTCTTCTTTTGTGCAGATGGATTTAAAGACATTATACGAAATACAAGGATCTCTTGAGAAGGTGTCGACACCATGGTCTACCCTTGTGGCTACAAGTCTAAACTTTCTATAATGGTGTAAACCCATCAATGAGGCAACTAATTGATTCAGCCGTCGGTGGAACCCTGAACAACAGAACTCCTTAAGCAGCCTATGAGTTTATCAAATAGATGTCACTGAATAACTATCAGTGGTAAGTTACAAGGACAAAACCAACAAAATCAGCCGGAGTTTACAACCTCGACGCAGTAACCATGATATCAACACAGGTAGAGTTGATGAATAAAAAGCTTGATAGTCTGTGTTCTTCGCAGGTACATCCAAATATGCAAAGGTAACGCAAGTGGAACTGTATGGCGAATCTTGAGTACCCACCCTACCAACCTGGACGAGAAAGCAAATGATGAATTATATAGGTAATAATTTTAGATCCAATAATAATCCTTATAGTAATAACTACAATCCAGGTTGGAGGAACCACCCAAATTTTTCATGGGGAGGCCAAGGAAATTAAAGACAACAACCTCCTCAAAATTTCCAAAATCAACCATATCCACAAGAGAAGAAGCCAAACCTTGAAGAGATGCTGACACAATTCATGGCAAACATAGAAAATTATTTCCAAGAAACTGAGAAAACAATTAAAGGCAATGAGAACTGAGTCGGGGAACTTACTAAGTTAGTCAAGGAAGCCACTAATGCAAACGAATGACTTGCTAAGCTAATGTCAGAACGACCGCAAGGACGTCTACCAAGTATCACCGAGATTAATCCAAAGGAGCAAATTCAAGCCATCTCAGCTCATGATAGTAAGGGGTTAGATAAACCCAATCCAATACAAGAAAACAAGGTAGACGAAGTGAAGGTAGAGGTAACACAAGAAAAGCCAAAATCGATAATCAAGGAGTACCAACCTCACATACCTTATCCCGAAGCGATAAAAAGAGACGATTCAGAAGAATAATTGATAAGTTTCTTAAACTCTTAAAGAAATTACATATTAACTTACCTCTTCTTGAAGCTCTTTTTCAGATGCCAGACTTGAAGAAATTTTTAAGATAGCTCTTAACTAACAAACGCAAATTAGACGAAGAGCACCTCGTGGAATTGAACGCAGCATGCTTAGCAATGTTACGAATAGACTACCATGAAAGCTAAAAGATCTATGGAGTTTTGCAATTCCATGTTTAATCGTTAGTTTAGCTATTGATAATGCATTAGCTGATTTAGGGGCAAGTATAAATGTCATGCCTTATACATTATTTAAATGACTAGGTCTAGGGAAGCCCAAACAAACTAGGATGAGTATACAATTAGCTGATAAAACTGTTAGAATTCCTAAGGGCATTATCGAAGATGTTCTTGTCAAAATCGATAAATTTGTTTTCCCAGTAGATTTTGTTGTCTTAGATATGGATGAGGATAATACAATCCTCTTAATTTTAGGAAGACCCTTCCTAGCAACTGCCAAGACTAAAATTGATGTTGCCACAGGAGAACTCATACTTTGTGTAGGTGACAAATCAATCAGTCTTCAAGCTCTTCACTCGGTCAGAACAATAATCAATGAAGGTAAGAAAGACAATTCAGTTGATAATCAATTTGTACAAACTTCATCGTAGGAAATACCACATGAAGACAAACCTGAGCCAAATCATAGAACCCAACCCGACAAAGAGAAGGATCAAAACCTTAAGGTCGACAGACTAAAAGACTAGAAGACACATGTCAAAAAAGAACCACACGAAGTAAAACCAGAGGAACCACCAGAAGAGCTCGTAGGAACATCGAATCATTTCAAAATAGGAGACCAGGTACTATTAGACAAAGCAGATCCGCACATCATCACAACAGACCTGAAGCCAAAGGGAGAAATCTTTCTTAAGGTACACAATATCTTCCCATACGGAGCAGTCGAGGTAAGCAACCCAACATTTGACACCTCTAAGGTAAACACTTCTCGACTTAAACTTTGTCAAGAAAATAGAACTATAAGCATGAGGGAAGATGTTCAAACCTTTAAACCTTCTTAATTTTTTTTCCAATGTCGAGGAAAGTCTAGCTTAAGACTATAAACGAGCGCTTCTCGGAGGCAACCCGAGCACTAACATTAATTTCTATTTTGTAGTTTTAGTTTTATTTTTATTATTTCAATAAAGTACAGATTCCCAGACCACATGGCCTAGCACATAGCTATGTCCGTGGCCGTGTGGACCACCGTAATCCCCGTACTAACATACCAGAGGCCGTGCCAATCAAATCCCAACCACTTTTCGATGTCACAGATCCAACCACTCCCTCATGGGCACGGGTAAATTGGCACGGCCATGCTCCATGACCGTGTGAAGCTTCTGACTTACCAAACACGGGAAAAACATGCCCATGCTACCCAACCGTGCCAACACACTGCCTTTTCAGGAACAGGCGTGGCATCTAAAAAATAGGCGTAGACACATAACCGCGCGATGTGGCCATGTAATTTAACACACCTTCGGTGCAAAGGCGTGGGAAAATGTTAGAAGCCAAAATTCTATTTAAACCCCACCCCTACCCCCTCCCTCTTCTTCCTCACCCTTCTTCCTCCTTTCTTTCTTCCTTCTTCTTATTATATTTCCTCTCTCTCCTTTTCTTCTAACATTCCTATAACTCTTGAGACACTAAAGCCATGTCGAAGAAATGTAAAAAGCCAACCACAGTTTCCTCAAAGGAGACTGATTCATATGAGTTCATGCCGGAAGCTTCAGCTATTCGAGAAGACAAGGGTCTTTAAGACAATTTAGTTTTTATTTTTCTTTTCTCTTTTGCTTCAATTTCCTTATCTTTACTTCCTTTTACTTAATTTAGTTTATCTTGTTTTAGTTTCTTGGTTTTAGGTTCTAAAGGCTGCTTGGGAATCACGCACCACAGCCTTAGAAGTCACACCCATCTCGCGAACCATCCAACAATAAGGACTCCTTAGTCCATTGGTCTTTTCTTTTAATTTCAATTTTCTTCTTAGTCTCTTTCTCTTTATTTTCTTTGTCTTTAATTATAGTATTTGTATATTATTAATGTTTCTTTAGATTTCTTGGCTATATCTTTGCAGGCTACCCAATTTCTTTATCTAGCACAAAGTTCATTGGTAACCATCCCACCAGGCCCATAGAAAAAGCCACCACCGCCTCCTCCAAACATCTTCTACCACGACCTCTGCCAACTCCCGGAATCATTCAAAATTCAGGAAGTGTTACTTCTCCTATTCTCTTTTGATTACATTATTAGTTATCTATCTTTGTATATTGAGGGAAATGTACATCTTAAGTGTGGGGGTAAAAGTACCTAACTTTTTGCATTATTCCAAAATCTAGAATTTTCATCTTGTTCCTAAGTAATTTTCTCATATTATTAATTAGGGTGAAATTTCTAGTGATTTATGATTTTTATCGATATGTTTTTGAGTAAGTCATTGATAATTGTGCATTGAAGGTTAAATTTGAAAAATACTAGAGAATCAAGCATGATAAGTCTATTTTTCAAGAATCAAAAAAATTTTCTAGGTTGTTGAACTGAATTTGAATATTACCTTAAAGTTTTAAATTTACAAGCTTGATGTCAAATACCCATAATTTTTGTGAGATTTGAGCCTTATAGAGCATATATTCTTTTACATGCTGACTTTATTGATTATGAGTGTGTCAACACTAAATTGTTATTCTAGAACTTGCCTAAATTATACATATCAAGACCATATTAATGATTTGATATACTGAGATGATAAAAGCACCTAGGTTTTAACCCATTCACTCCACTAAAAAGCCTACCTTCACAAATTAACCCTTAGTAAACCCATTTGATCCTAACAACCCTTTTTATTGATTTACCCGCTAATATTAACCCAAAACCCTTTGTATTTGTTATCACCATTCTTTTGACTACCCTTTTATCGAGAATTGATTTGATCAGTTACCTAATTAGTTTATTTCAGTTGATAAAGTTTTCTTATGTTTCTAGTTTATTCTTAATATATATATAATAAATCAAAAAATTGAAATATATTCAACATTAGTAGTATAAAAAGCGAGCCTGTACATTTAAATTTCAATTATCAAAGAAAAAGATTGTAGTATTATTAGTTTCAAAATTTCAATTGATATAATCATTTATCTTCAAGTTCATTATTTTTAGTTAGGTAATTGGTCAGGTCAATCTCGATTCTAAATCTTCTAATTTAGCCTTTATCCACACCTTTAACCTAAGTCCCATTACAACCCTGTCAAAGACCTTTGGATTTGTGAATCATCTCATATTACAGTGGTGGAGACTTGATTTTTAGGCAACCCTATGGGATTAACTTTTCAGGTTCGACTTATGAGTGCTTTTTCTTGAAACTTAATCACTTCGAGTTCTTTGAGTGAATCTTTAGTAAGGATGTCAATCCTTGTTGGTTTTAAATTAAAGGTAATTATTTAGATATGGGGAGACGCCTATGTTTTTATGCTATAAACTTATGACTTAGAATTGTTTGAGCCTTTAGGAGTCTTTGAGTTAAAATTATCCATGTATAAATTATCTGTGAATTATAATGAGCCATTGTTGATAGGAATTGTGAATTATGGAAAGTTCAATTTAATTGTAAGTTGAGAATTTTGCTTGAGGACAAGAAAAAGCTTAAGTGTGGGGTATTTGATAAACTGTAAAAGTAACATATTTTAGGCCTACATTTAGTATGCTTTTGGATGATTTAGCCCTGATTTATGTAAAAAGGTGCTCTTAATCCTTTCTTTTCATGTTTTTACTTAGGAAAGCACA
This sequence comes from Gossypium rotundifolium, assembly GCA_025506655.1. Lineage (NCBI taxonomy): Eukaryota > Viridiplantae > Streptophyta > Magnoliopsida > Malvales > Malvaceae > Gossypium > Gossypium rotundifolium. The sequence continues at coordinate 64,939,083 of CP106730.1, read as the reverse complement.
CAGGATGAAAAGAACAAGAAATGGGCTTAAAACGGGCCAATTTGGGCCAAAGAGGAAATCGACACGGCCTGGACTTCAAGCCACAAATCGTAACTCAACAATTAACTAAGACACGGCCATGCCACGATTTACATAGTCGTGCCCCAATTGCCAGAATCGAGATACGGCCTAAAAATAATTTACATGGGCGTGTACCATGGCCATGCCTCTACCGTGGGAGAGAGCAATTTCACTCAATTTGGATACTTTGAGGCAAAGAAACACATTCCAAAGCCTATCCAAACATCGAGTAAGAAGTATTCTTGAATTAAGACACTTAGGGGCCAAGTAAAGCATCATAAAAGTCTATATAAACACCTTAAGTGTAACCTGAAGGAAGGCATTTAGCTAGGCCAAAGAGCCGAGCCAGAAGGTCAGATTTGTGGGAATTACTTGAAGATAGCCAGTTGATCCATCTCAAAGAGCCGAAATTCTACTCAAGACGGCAGATTTCTCCTTCAATTCCTTCAAGGGGTTTTAGGAATTTCTTATGTTTTGTTTTATCTTTGCTCTTTAGATGTTTTCTTTATTCATTATGAACTAAACCCTTCAGATACCTGAAGGGGATGAAACCTAGATGAATCTTGTTATTGTTTTCTAAATTATATGATAAATACTTAGTTTGTTCTTAATTATGCATGCTTAATCCAAATTTGATGTGCTTAGGTGGAGGAGGAATAGACCCTACTTAAGAGTAGATCTAGCATAATTAAGTGGAGTTGATCGCACGCCTAGAGATAGGGTGACGAGATTTTTTCGGATTAGGGTGAAACCTAATATGGGAGTCCATAAATCGATTTACTGCTATTCTAGGGGGTATTATTCGAGAAAGAAATTCTATTAATTAACCTAGGGTTAGACGTTATTCCCCTTGAGAGAGGGTTTAATATATGTTAGGGAGTCTTACGGATCAAACTATGTGAATAAACCGTATGGTTCGGTGTTAAATAACAAGTGAAGTGTAGGTGGATTCTTCCTGAGGGTATCGTCGTGATCAACTGAGTTTCTCTTCAAGTTATTTCCCAATTCATTCTTTTTGTCTTTGCGACTTTAGTTTAGTAGTCGTCAATTTAGATTAAAGCAACTTCGCTTATTTTAGGCTAAATAATAAAAAGAAAGTTAGTATTGGTACTTTTAGTTCCTTTGGGTTCGACAATCCGATCTTGCTTAAGCTATACTACTGATCGATAGGTACACTTGCCTTAAGTCATTGTCAGAGTTAGTTTCCAAGTTCGATCATTCTCTTTATAAATTTTAAAACTCGACAAAACAAAGATCAGGAGACTGTTCAAGTTGCAAAAAAGCCCATCCACAATTGGTGGCTTTATAGATTTGCCCCAAGCCTAAATTAGCAAAGTTGAAACTATCAACCTTGCCACATGTGTGGCCGGCCAAGGGAGGACTCTTTGACTTATAATTTTAGCTATTTTTTGCATCCCTCTTCAGCTATAAAACCCCCTTAGGCTGGTCATTTGAAACACATCTCAAACATTCACATCTCTTCTCTCCTCTCTCAACTTTCTCTCTTTATTTCCCATCTATTTTCCTTTGTCCTCTTGTCGATTTCACCTATTGAAAAAAAGTCATTCATCCATCATTTGGAGAAGCAATCAAGATTTCATAGAAGCCTCGGTTCGACAAGAACAAGTAAAGAAGGAAGAGTGAAGCAAACCAGTCAAGTCACGGAGAAACACCGGATTTGCTTCTTGTTCCCTATCTTTTTTAATTTTTTTGTTGTTATGATGAACATGTCTTTGAATATTTGTGACGTTGATATGTTTAATTCAATTGATATGGCTTAAATTTAATTCGTGTTATGTTGATTTCATTTCGTCTACTTTATTTATTAAAATTGTGTTTGTGTTGTTATAGGCCTCGGTAAAATGTTTGGTTAAGTAAAATCATGACTAAGTTATTATTTCATTACAATTGTAAGGTAACTAATGAATTAATTATTAAAACGGATTGAAATTGTAATTAATTGACACGATACTTAATCTGTGCATGTTTAATCATCTAAGATAGCTTAGGGTTAAATTAGCAACGGTGTCAAGAGATACAATTGCCTTCTATAACTTGCAAGATTATTGTGATTAAACTGTTTCAAGGTAGGAATACATTGTTACCTCACTTAATCTTTTATGTGCTTATGAGATTGAATTAATTGTTTGAATTAACATAGGGATATGTACAAGAGATTATTTTGATTTCATAAGTATATATGTGCATTAATATATTTATCTACTAAAATTTGTTTAATCGATTGAACTGACATAGAGATATAGTCAAGAGATAAATGGATTTTGGTAGGTATGTATGTTCATAAGTTAGCAAATTACCGAGTTGCCGTGAATTTATTCGTAACAACATAAACATGAGTTTAATAATTCTAAGTTAAGAAATGTAATTAATCTAACACAATTATGTCATCTTTATTAAAATCAGCTTTTGAAATCGTGCATTAGAAATTTATTTTATTTTATTTATTTTACTTTTTTTTCTAGTTTTTAATCATTTCTCAAATCAAAATATTTTTCTTCACCAAAGTGTTTTAAATTGCATTCATAAATAATTCTTTTCACAGTCCCTGTGGGTATGATAACTCGACATTTACTTGTCACTTTATTACTTGTTACGATTGTGTACACTTACACATTTCCGTCGTTCCAGTAAGGCATTAATTGTGACTAAGTATGTAAGTCTATGAGTATGCCTTTGGGTGAAGTCTGTGTTAGGCGAGCTTGGTGGTTTGGTGAACTCCCCTGTAAAAGTATACGCCACCCTAAATGTTAAACAATTATGTTAAGTCTTTAGTTAAAGAACTATTTATTATTTTATTATTACATTAATACAATGGTTGAACAATTTAGTTAGACAAATGAGAATTGATTAGAATAGAAATATGTTATTGTAGTCGATAAGGCTCACATTTATGAGGAGAGAGAAAGTGCTTAGTCATAAGAATCAAGAGAGTTTAGTGGGATAATTAGACTTATCCACTAAACCTAGCTTCTGTGTATAGTTGTATAAGGTTAGCATTGGCTTCTTGAGCAAGTTTTACTTTTTCTCTTGCATCTATATTTTCTTCTCAAATTTTTCTCTGCACCTTTCTCTCAAAAAAACCTTGGTCCAGAAGTCTGCTTGAAGATTTGGGTTCGCTGTATTCAACCAACTTCTTCATTTTTCAGCACTTGGTAAATATCGATAAACTTTAGGTTATTTTCATGGTTATTTATATGACCTTTAAGCTATATATTTTATCATCAATTTTGAGTGTAAAGAAGTAAACTTCGTGAATATGGGTTTTGTAATGATGTTACTTACAAGTTTGTTTAGTTTTCTGGTATACAATCTAATAAGTTTAACTATTTATATTATAGCTCAAGACACTCCTGAAGGTTCTTGTGATAAGGGCAAGAATTCTATTGTTTGAACTTGCTGCACTTTCTAGTGAGTTCCTTCTTGCTACAAGTGTGTGTAATGTCTTTGTTTTTGTTTCGTCTAAGGTGAGTTTACATATTCTGTCAAGATAAAATATTTGTGCAAGAGTGACGGATGCTTGTCGTTATTAGTCTGGTTTGGTTTGTTTGTGTTAAAGATGTAAGAACCTTTATTCATGTTTAAGCCATTACTCCTTGCTTTTAAAATGAATAATGTGATCTAAAACATGGAAATGAATTCATGGCATTACCTTCAATGAAATAAGTGTTGAACTGGTAGATCGTGATACATGAAAATGGTCATGTAACCTCTTGTAGTGCAAGTATTATTGCAAACCAGATTGGCAAATCATGACAAAGGAAAATGAATGAACGATTGATATCGCTCTAAATATGAACCAGGGTTTGTGCCTAACACAAAAAAGGTGGTTTGTATGATTGCATGGGCATATTGTACATGCCAAAGTAATAGTGTTCAATGTATAGTCTATCTATGTTTAGTATTCACTAACTGGCGAATTGTGTGACTGTGCTAGTTGGAAAGATTTACTTGCATTATATGTGACTATTGTAATGTTTTCCTCTGAAACTCACTAAGTTCTTTGAACTTACTTAGTTACCTTTCTTTCTCAAGCCTGTTGATGAAGTAAAGAAATCTCTAAAGACTATGCTAGAGGACTACCATTGCCGTGAGACTTCTTATATTTTGTATTATGTATGGCATGGGGGTGGTGTCAAGAAATTTACCTTTTGAAGAATGTATTTTGTATTTGAACTCATGATCATGAACATATGGTTCTAATGAAATTTTAGTGAAGTATTTATGGATTTCAAAGGGTATTATCTTATTTAATCTTGAATTACAAATACTTTACATTTTAAACTAATTTAAACTGTAGTTTAAATTGGTTTATGCTAGATACGGTTTTAAAAATAATGATTTTAAGGTAGTAACACATCATTCTTGGATCCTCCTTAAGGATCAAATTTGAAGTGTTACAGAAAAAGTATCTATGTTGAACAATAGAATGTTTATGTTGAATCTCAAGACAACTGAAGCAAAATGATTGAAGGCTAGTGTGAATGATGAAGCATGGTGTTAGGACATGAGATTTGGCCCTTGAATTTTGGAGTATTCAAAGTTCTCAAAGAAAAGAAGATGGTTAAAGGAATTCCAACTATTAGCCATCCTAATCAATTGTGTGAGGCATGTCTCTTAGGCAAGCATGCAAGATCAAGCTTTCCAAAAAAAGCAACATCAAGAGCAACTAAGCCTCTTCAACTTGTTTATACCAATGTGTGTGGACCAAGCAATTCACTATCATTTGGTAAAAGTAAATACTTATTATTTTTTTTATTGATGATTATAGTAGAAAGACTTGGGTTTGCTTCTTGAAGCAAATATATAAAGACTTTGTTGCATTTAAAAATTTCAAAGCACTAATTGAAAACGAGAGTGGCTATGAGATAAAATCTTTAAGGTTTGATAGAGGAAGGGAATTCACTTCCAATGAATTCAATGAATTTTGTAAACTAAATGGAATTCGTCATCTTTAACGGTGCATAGATTGTCACAACAAAATGGTGTAGCGGAAAGAAAGAATAGAAATATTCTTAACATGGCTAGATGTATGTTGAAGGCAAAGAATATGCCCAAGAAATTTTGGGTCTAAGTTGTTTCTTGTGTAGTTTACTTATCCAACCGCTTGCCAATAATGAACTTGAATGGTCTAACACCTCAAGAAGCATAGAGTGTAAGAAAACCAAGTGTTAGACGTCTACGGGTGTTTGGTAGCATTGCCTATCCACATGTATCCAACCAAGATAGATCGAAGTTCAAAATATATTATCCTTGGTTATGACTCAAACTCTAAATGCTTCAAGTTGTACAACCCAAGCAATGGAAGGATTATTATAAGTTGACATGTTATGTTCAATGAACAAGCAAGTTGGAATTTAAAGGCACAAAAAGAACAATCTTATGATTTCTTTCCTTATTTCGAGTAAGAGCAAGACATTGTGGCACTGGTGTAAGACGTGACTCTTCCATCTTCACCTGCTCCAATCTATGAAGTAACTTTTGAAGAAAGCTCGAGTTAAAGACCTCAAAAAATGAGAAGTATCTATGACTTGTATGATGCTAATAAAGCTTTTAATGACTTGTTTTGTCAATTTTTGTAGATAGTGATCCACTTAACTTCGATGATGTTGTGAAAGACGAAAGATGGAGACTAACCATGGATGAAGAAATAAAATTCATTAAGAAAAACAACACTTGGGAGTTATCTGAACTTCCAAAAGGCCATGAAGTTATCGAGGTCAAATGGATTTCAAGAAAAAAGAATACAAGTGGAGAAGTGGTGAGGTACAAATCAAGGCTTGTTGTTAAAGGCTACAAGCAAAAGCATGGGATCGATTATATGATAAAGTCTTTGCACTCGTTGCCCGAATTGAAATAATTCATTTGCTTATTTCCTTGGTAGCTCAAATGAAGTTGAAAATACATCAACTAGATGTGAAATCGATATTTGTTAATGGTTTCTTGGAAGAGGAAGTTTACATTGAGCAACCCTTGGGATACAATGTCCAAGGACAATAAGATAAATGCCTAAGGTTGAAAAAAGTACTATATGGGTTAAAACAAGCACCTCGTGCATGGTATAGCCGTATGGACAAGTATTTTCGAGACAATAGATTTGTTTGGTGTCTTTATGAACATGCACTCTATATTAAGATAAATGGTGGTAGAGATATCTTGATAGTTTGTCTTTATGTAGATGATTTGATCTTTATAGGAGACAATTTGAATTTAATTGAAAAATTCAATAAGCACATGTCACTTGATTTTAAAATGACTGACGTGGGGCTCATGTCCTATTATTTGGGCCTAGAAGTGAAACAAACGGATGATGATATATTCATCTCGTAAGAATGTTATACAAAACAAGTGTTGAAGAAATTCAAAATGCTTGATTGCAATCTTGTTGAAACTCCAATGGAGTGTGAAGTTGTCAATGTTTGATGATGGAATAAAGAAATATTCAACTATTTTCAAAAGTCTTGTTGTAAGTTTGAGATACTTGGCATGTACAAGGCCTAATATCCTATATGCAGTTGGTGTAGTGAGTCGTTACATGGAAGCTCCTAAGTTAACTCACAGGAAGATTGCTAAAAGGATTCTTGTTACCTAAAAGGTACGATTGGATTTGGGTTATTCTACCCATCTTTTCATGACTTTCAACTCACAGGATTTTGTGATAGTGGTTTTGTTGGTGACATTGATGATAGAAAAAGAACCACTGAATTTGTGTTTTTCTTGGGAGACTGTTGCATCTCTTGGAGTTCTAAAAAATAACCCATTGTGACACTTTCAACTTGTGAGGCTGAATATGTGGCAACAACTTCTTGTACTTTTCATGCTATTTGAATTAGAGGATTGTTGAAAGAACTTCACTTGCCACAAGAAGGAGCAACCAAAATTTGCATTGATAACAAGTTTGCACAAGCACTTGTGAAAAATCTTGTGTTCCATGATCAAAGTAAACATATAGACACAAGATATCATTGTATCAAGGAGCATATCACCAAGAAGGAATTGGAGCTTAAGTTTGTGAAGACTTAAGATCAAGTGGCGATATTTTTACAAAACCTCTCAAGGTTGAGGATTCTCAAAGAATGTGTGGAAAACTTGGAGTAATCAAGAAAAGTTCAAATTAAGGGGAAGTTTTGAATATTATAATTTGTAACATTCTAGAATATAGTTGCTCATTACTTACATGTATCTAGTTTAATGAATGTATTTAGAGTAGACGTATCTAGTAGTCATGCATATACTTAACTAGGATACATGAATGTGTTGAAACCAATGGTCACCTACAACTATTATATAAAAAGTTGTATGTGATGAAGCATAGTAAGAGAGAGTGAAAGAAGACAAAGTTTAATACAAAGTGAGTTCATTTCTTCCCTAAAAGCTATTACTTTCCAATTCCTTCAATAGTGTGTGATGTCTATTTGGGGACTTTTAATTGCTATTTTAAGTTGTTACATGTAGTGTTTTCTTATTAAATATTGCTTAGTAGTTATTTTGGAATAGTATGGTAGTATGTTCTATCTGTTTTAGGCTTCTAATGTTGTTGGGGAATTTTTATCATCGTTTGGGGTTTAGCATGTAGTTTCTTGTTAAGTGTTGCTTAGTATTTAGTTTTGAACAATATGGTAGTATGTGATGTCTATTTAGTCATTTTACTGTTGTTTGGGGTTGTTACATGCAACTTTTGCTATTAAATGTTCATTAATAATTTATTTGAAACAATATGGTAGTACGTAATGTTTAATTTGGGCTCTAAATGGTGGTTTGGAGCTATTAAATGTAATTTTTTACTGTTAAATATTGTTTACTATTTATTTGGGACAATATGGCAATATGTTTAGACTATATTTGGACTTCTAATGTTGTTTCAAACTTTTAAATAATGTTTGGGATTGTTATATGAATTTTTGGAGTTTTAATTTCCTTTATATATAGCCTAAGAGGACCGGTGAGCTCAGAGGAGTTGTGAGGCCTGAGTCATGCATTACCATGGGCAAATTTCTTTAGTTTTATGTTGTTATGTTAGTGATTAAATAAGCACAACCTTTTATGCGCTACTACTGTAGTAATTGAACAGAAATAACATTTTACCTAGATATAGATCATACGGAACAAGAAGCTTGAAAGTGCACAAAAAATAGCAAAGGTACAAGCATCTAAGGAATAGGCAACTAATGAACCACGAGTCACTCAATTACAAGCAACTTCAACAAGCTAAGGAACAACCACCTAATGACTTGTTTATAGAATTTACACTTATATGGTCATTAACGGATGCTACACATCAACCAACAAATGTTGACGAAGTAATCTACGAGATTAATAATAGTATTTATGTGGTCAATAACAAATGACATATGTCAACCAACAAATATTAACGTAGCAATCTATGTCAACATAGAAAAAATAAAAATATATTTTTAAAAAGTCTAGGATGAACTTAGACAAATTATTGTCTAGATTTATTCTAGAATAATAAAAACATTGAAAATTTTATTTTTTTAAAATTATTAAAATATTAAAAAATATTTAAAATCATAAAATTTATAAATAAAAAACATGAATTGCATCTTTTCCATATAAATTGAATATTAATGAGTTAACTAAAACTAAACAAAGGGAAAAAGTTATTATGTTCAATCTCTTTTAATTATTTAATTTTTATTTATTTCTTCATTCAAAAACACATTTTAAGAGGGATTACCTAACAAACATGTTGATTGGTATTTCCAATAAATTAATTTTTCATATAAATATATTCAAAATTAAGATGAGACATTTTCGATTGAAATATGGGGAAATAATTAAATGAAAGAATGAATGCTTTTAAATTGAAAAAAAGGAAAAAATGAAAAAGATTATGGTACGATTATGAATTTAATGGTTTTTTATATTTTTTATGTTTAAAGATTTAAAATTTTATAATTTCTAATGATTCTTATAATTTTTTATAATTTATTTATATTTATGAAGTTTATAATTTCGAATGAATATAAATAAATAGGTGTTTAGATTCAATTAAACTTGGATCAATTTATCTAGGTTCATTCGAATTTATTTTCTAATGGTTATCGTTGGCTAAAAGGTCTCATTTATCAAAATTATCAATTTAACAGTTCAATTAAGTGCAAAAAATTGAGAGGGACTTAATTGTTTTTTTTAATTCTTTGAGGGACTTTTATACCATTAATTTTTTAACTTTTACTTCAAATAAAAAATTGATTTTTAAATTAAATCTTACATGGGAATATATTTGTATTATTTGTAATTCCACATCATTATTTACCATAAAATAAATTGCCACATCAAATTTCTTTAACGAAGTTAACAAAAATTTTAAGTTTAGGGTTGAAATTTGAGCAAATTAGAGAGGCATTAAATCCTCAAGTTTCACATGGTATTATTTCTGTTGTTTCAATTAAGTTATCACAGTTAACTTTTCCTAAGGTCAAATTTTTAAGTTGTGATATCTATTATTTCAAATATTTTAAGTAATTAATATTTTTTAAAAGTTAAATATTTAAAATTAGGCTTAAATCACAAAATAAATTTTTTATATTTTTTTCTCAAATTGATACTTAAAACTATATTTTGTTACCAAAAACAATATATAAACTGTATTATTTTTCCTAAATAAGTAGCCAAACCTTTTACTTAAATTATATTCCATTGCTCAAAATGATATCTAAACTGAGGACTTAAACAATCTTGGACATTATGGGCAAAGAATATAGTAAAAAATCCAAGACTCCTCTAATATAGGGGAAGAAGATGACGAGAACTGGGCTTATGAAGAATCCATGGGGAATGGGCTACAGTCCGCTTCATATCAGTCCGAATAGCAAATTAGGGCAATGAGAGGTTTGAAGCCCAAATTCCTAATACAAGTGATAAATCCTCCAATGAAGTCAGTAACGAAGGGTTAAGAACTGAGAGAAATAAGGAGAATTTAAGAACAACCTTAACACTAAAGATGCCTCTTCACAATCAGAGAATGTAAATGCGGTTGGCAAGAATATTCAATCGAGAGGAGTTACTGCTCTTGAAGATATTGAATGCGAATATAAAGCTACTCGTCCAAAGAAAGAGGTGGCTAGATTGAGGAAATTGCAAAAGAAAGGGTTATACCAAAGATTATCAATGAAACACAATGTACCTTGGTGGAAGGTAGACAATTTTTTTATGGAATCTTGTTGGCTAAGGAAATCTTGCCCAAGGAGAATGAAAGGGGATTATACTTATGATTGCGTTGGTTGGGACTTGTTAGATCGTAGAGAGGCGAAATGATTCGTAGCTGATTGTTGTCTGTTCTATTAAATTAATGGCGATTAATCAAGGCTTTCTGTCGGGTGGTCTGCAAGTCAAATCTGATAAGCTTGTATGACCTTATATAGGTGCAAGCCTGGTGTTATTGGATGATTGTTGTCTCTTATAGGTGCAGATCTTTTTCGCTTGGTATTGTAATCTGGAATATTGTACCACCGCTTTTACAATGACCGTTTCAATAAATTTGCTTCTAGCTTAAAAGAAATTTCAGTAAAAGAGAAGAAAGAATGATTCGAGAGGAGAACGTGTACAAACTTTTTTGAAAATTTTTAATTCAATTTATTTTATTTTAATTTAAAAGTGTTACATGTAAGGGTGAGTGTTTGATCGAATCGAATGAAAAATTTCGAATTAATCGAATTGACAAATCATATTTTATCATCCTAATTTGATTTGAAATTTTCTCGATTCGAGTCGAGTGAGATGAAATTCAAATCGAATTTAATTGTTCGAGTTAAATTTTAAAAAATAAATTTGGGTCCTTATAACTATTGTCACCCATTGTAATAAAATTTTTTCATTAACTTTTTATCTTTATCACCAAATAATTTATTTATTAATTTTTATATACGGGTTAGCTTCTTTGCTTGTTTAGTTGTTTCAATTATCTTGATTCTTGTCACTATATATTTTGGAATTAAAAATATATTAAATGTAAAAATGTGATTTTTTAATAAAAGCTATTTTAAAGATAAAATGTGAAATTGATAACAATATAAAATTTTAACACGAATATTTTATGAAATAATTAATAATTTAATTTTAATATAAATATTTAATATGACTAAACAATTCAATAATATAAATAATATAAAATGTGAAATTTAATTTAATAATATAAATAGTAGATATAAATAAAATTATTACTATTTATGTTTAGTGATTTTTTGGATAGTTTTGATTTTTTTATTTGAGAGTAAAGGGTGAGAAGTAAAAGTTTAGAGGGAAAATAAAAGTTCGGAGAATAAAACTTTGAGGGAAAGTAAATAGGGAGAAGTAAAATTTTGAAGGGAAATTTAAAAAAAATTGGAGGGGATGGTTTGGGGTGGATGGGAGGTGAGATGGGAAGAAAGTAAAAGTTTTAGGGGAAAAGTGGGAGGGAGTAAAAATTTTGGGGGAAAATAAAAAGTTTTGAGGGATTTTGGGAGTAAAATTTTAAGAAAAAGTAAATGGGAGAGTAAAATTCTGGTGGGAAATGAATTTTGGTTAGATTGGGGGGTTGGGATGGGAGGGGAGTAAATTTGGGGGAAAAGTGGGAAGGAGAAAAAATTTTGAGGGAAAAGTAAAAATGTTTGGGAATTTGGGGTAAAATGTAAAATATTATAGTTTTATATTCGAATTATTCGAGTTATTCGAATTCGAAAACTCAACTCAATTTGAACTTAAAATTTGAAAAAAAATTGAGTTGACTCGAATAACTCGATTAACTCGAATAACTCGATTCATTTAACTCGAAATTCGAATTTTTTTCGATTTTTTGAGTCGAATCGAGTTTTGCTCACCCCTAGTTACATGTTATAAAATGATTGTTTAAAGAAATTTTTTAATGGTCGATATAATTTGGGCAATAGACTATAGTTTAGGTATCGCTGCGAACAACCAAATCTAATTTAAGTATCTCTTATAAGAAAAAAAAGTTTAGGTATAAACTTGAATAAAAATAGTATAATTTAGGTATCACTTTTAAGTAATGGAGCATAATTTAGACACTAATTGCGATAAAAAAATATAGATACCATGCTGTGATTTAAGTCTAAAATTACTACATTTAAAGTATTAAGTAAAACTTTAAAAAATTATTAATGATAAATTTAAAAATAGTAAATAAAAAGTTAAAAGAATTTAAACGCCAAAAGTCAAAAGTGTGATAAGTTTATTAGAATTTAGAATGAAGGGAATAACTCCTGACCCTTTCATCAAAACATGTCATCATAAAACAACACGTGGACAAAACAAGTAATATAAATTACATTCATGGCTTATTTTATTTTATTAGAGAATTTATTTACTCACTATAAAGACAGTGCATGCATGAAAGAAATATATAGAGTAGTAAGAAGAGGGGAAAATGCATGAAAAATAGGTAAAGGCAGTTAAAAGATGAGCAAAATTACATGAGGAAAGGCCTGTAATTGTTCCAAGATAATAAACGTGAGCTCTACGTAATAACACTTATTTCTAAAGAGTAAACCAAAGCAACCCTCACGAGACTGCATCCCACAGCATTTATTTCCCAACTAAGTCATCAGCCACCACTTTCCCAACTATATTTTAATATTCTTATATATATATAAACCCCACCAAACAAAAACACAACTTCATGTCAAAACATTACAGCTGAAAGATCCATCACATACATATATAAAAGATAAAAACCCTAGTTGAGAATTGAACTCTTTGTGAACATGTCTCATATTGCTGTGGAGAGAAATAGGAGAAGGCAAATGAATGAGCATCTCAAAGTTTTGCGTTCCTTAACCCCTTGTTTCTATATTAAGAGGGTAACTTAACTCTTCTTCTTTTTTTCCTTCTGTTTTCGATCGATATCAAGATTGCGAGATTGAACCCTAATTGTCTTTCTCTTTCTTAATTTCTTTATTTTTAGGGTTTCATTTTTTTTTTTGTTTTTATAGGGTGACCAAGCATCGGTCATAGGCGGTGTGATAGAGTTCATCAAGGAGTTGCAACAAGTTTTACAAGCTTTGGAATCGAAGAAACAAAGGAAGAGCTTAAGCCCTAACCCTAGTCCAAGTACCCCACGGTCACTACCTTTGCCCGCAAAACCTAACCATTCTCCCATTGCATTCGAACCGGTGGGAGATGTCGGTGCTTGTTGCAACTCATCGCTTGCGGATGTCGAAGCAAGGATCGCCGGATCCAACGTCGTCCTCAAGATCGTGTGCGGACGAATACCCGGTCAAATTCTGAAGATAATAGCTGTGCTTGAGAAATTTTCATTTGAGGTTCTTCACGTCAACATCAGCAGCATGGAAGACACTGTTTTATACTCCTTTGTCATCAAGGTATGATCATTATCTATTTGTTTCAACCACAGTTGCTATTGCCGGCATTAAATAATGCGTCAGAGTTTTAATGGACTTGAATTTGCTAGGAATTAATTTGATACTATTGTTGGCGTCGTGGAGTTTAGGGTTTATACCCCTTTTGTCATAAAGGTATGTCCATTATATTAAGTAATACGGGACATGGAACACGAATTTGACAATATTTCAGTACTAATTTGATTAATATATTACTGGTAATTTAGGGTTTAGGGGTTATACTCTTTTGTCATAAATTTGTCAATGTATCAAAGAATTAATTTGATAATAAATATCACGTGTGCTTTGTATCAATAAATAATCAATGAAAATTTGTTATTTTCCATTATATTCATGAACTATGGTTTCAACTCTAACTAACTATCAATGGGATATTAGATTAATAAAAATAACTAGTGTTCTCCAGCAGAAGATGAGAGATGTTACTTATTATTATTATTATTATTTTGATAGTAAGAGATTTTACATTCCAATATGCATTTATTATGTGCTTCTAATAATATATATGTTCATTTGAAGCAGATTTTATCCCAAATTCCTCATGGAAAGCATTGTCAAGTAGGGAAAATAAAATATATAAACAAAATTGGCTTGAGATTGCATTTCATCCATCAAGATGTAAAGCATGAGAAAACATCAGAAATAGGGCACCCAACTAAAACACTTAAAATAGTAACTATTTAAGCTTCTTATACGAACAATTTAATCCTTCTGTTCATTTTTGTTTCTTATATTGAACAATATGATATATCATGGATTTTTGAGAGATTTACTTTATTTTCACCGTAGAAAGCCTGTTTTATAAATGGAATCTTTATTATACCCGGTGTTTGTGTTCAATGTATATTCAAACATGGATATACGGATATAATCTTCCAAATATTTAAAGAACTTAAAGATATTGAGTATATATATACACATGTTGGATACATACTCCTAATACTTTTTCTTAAGTTGGAGTAATATAGGTTGAAGTTGATAAGTGGTCTATTAATCTCCATATGTATATAACTAGATATGAAGAAGGCTTATCTTATTTCATAATGCTGTCTTTTTTCTTTTCTTTTTCTTTTTTTTGAGACAGATTGGTCTAGAATGTCAGCTGAGCTTGGAGGAACTTGCTGTTGAAGTTCAGCAAAGCTTCTTCTCGGAGCCTGTTTTTCTAAACGAAATATAGATTGTCATAGCTTTCAAATTTTCGTGTTTACATGGTTTGTTGTTATATCGCTGCATACAAGAAATGAAACATATATAATTTCATTTCACTTTTAAGGTTAAAACATAATTACTTCTAAATAATGAAATCTAACAACTTATCCACTTTTTCCATGATATGGAGAAATAGTTTTACGGACCTTTACTCCATTACAGCAATGCTTCCTTTATTTTATTTTATTTTATGTGTAAATCATGATACTTAATTTGATTTTTGAAAAGTTGATTTGATTCTTGAACTAACCGTTTGAACTTTCAGAGAAAAAGTGGTAGGCTTTAATTTAAGCAACTCTCTTTGAACGAAGTGTGTGCGTGTGTGGTGTGGATATATCCCTATTGTGGGTGTATTAATACTACATTACCAAAAAGAATTTTTTTAAATAAAAACAACTATTTATTATGAAATTATTGAAATATATAATTGGGTAAAATACATTAGTAGTCATTCAACTATGGACTTTTTTTTGTCACTCAACTATGAAAAATAATAAAATGACCACTCAACTATTCAATTATGTTTTTTTGGTCACCCAATTATCTTAAAATTTTGGGTGTTTCTATTTTTACGTTACTCAACTAATGATAACAAAAGATAAAATTGAATAGTTAGGTGATTATTTTGTAACTTTTCATAATTAAATGATTAAAAAATTACTAATAGTTAGATGACTAAAAGGAAAAAAATCATAGTTGAGTGACTATTATTGTAGGTTACCCTAAATAATTTCTTTCAATTATTTTATCTTGTAATTAAACAAAATTGTAATTAAATAACAATTAATATAAACTTAAACTTGAAATTAAAAGGATGAATTGCACTCTAGTAAAATATTAGAATATCAAATATAAAATTAGAAAGAATTAATGCTGAAACGCAAAATCAATCACAGAATTTTATGGGTGGTGATCAGACTACCTAAAAGGTTCAATTACAAGAAGAGATCCCTCGGATGATTCAGATATTGCTATATGGTGAAGGAGATGTTTCTTTCAAAGAAAAACTACTAAACTCATGAAAAAGGCTACCAATGTGATGGAACTCATGGGAAATGATGATATCGAATAACAAGAAGGTGATGTTGAGAAGATCATGAAAAATGGGATGTCTAGAATTTGGTGTTCTAAACGTGATGAGGAGAGCATGTGACAAATAGTAATCATCAAACTTCTGGGAAGGAGAATAAGCTTCAATGCTCTTTTGAACAAAACGATTGAGTATCCATATCAAATCCACTTGTAAAACCTTTCTATATATTTTAAATATATTTAAAAGTGATGATCCATACATGCATCCGCGAGTTGATTGTGTAACCCACATTTGACTAAAAATTATATATTTTTAATTTTTAAATGGTGTTATTTGAAGAAATTAATGAACACATTAATTCGTGAATCAATTTAATATTAATATTTTGTTTTAAATATTTATAATAAATTTAATTTTAAATTATTAAATAAATTTTAAATTGAAATTAACTTTTACTACTAAATAAATAAATAACTGAAAATCTCCCTGCGATAGAGGGAGAGTTAATGCTAGTTCATGGTCTGTCCATTGCTTGGGAGAAGGGATTCAAGAAGGTAGTGATGGAATGTGACAGTTCTCAAGCTGTCCAGCTGTTGAAGGATGGCCAGGCTGCTTCTGATAACTTGCATTGGTTAGAAATATACTGGTACAATGCGGAAGTGGTTGGCATATTTGCATTGTCCATCTCTCACGGAGTGCGAATCAAGTGGCTGATTTATGGCAAAACTGGGGTTTAACATGGGTTTCGAATTGCAAATTTTTGTTTTCCCTCCTGGTGCTTGGAATTTGCTTTGTCAGGGTGTTTTGAGATCTTGTTCTCTATAATTTTTTGATATCCTTCTTTGTTCATAAGAAAAAAAAAAAACAAATGACTTATAAGAATTTAAATAAAATAGTAAAATTAAGGGGTTTTAAGGTAAAATACAGAAATGGTCACTAAACTATTTCCTACATTTTATTTTGGTCACTGAACTTTTAATTTTTCCAATCCAGTCATTGAATTGTTCGAAATCAATCACAACACAACCAAGCCAATTCAAGATTTTACATTCGAAGTTGTGTGTCGCGACATAGCCTAGTGCGTGTCACGACAGAGGTCTAACAGAGAACAAAAATTAATTAAGGGTATTTCTGTCCACACAATCCATATTTAGTTTGATTAAAGCTTGTATTTGAACTAAATTGGGTTGCAAACTTTGCCTATAAATAGTTAAGCATAGGTCAAGCTTAGAGAGCTTTTCCCAAGCCGTTTTAGGGTTTTAGTTTAGTAGTTTAGGAATTTAATTTAGTTTTGTTTTATTTTAAAGACAATTTTATTTCTTGCTCTTCGCCTTGGATTCGATTTGAGTCCAAGTCTTCTTTATTTAGTATTTTCATAATTTTCATTACGTTTCTCTTGCAAAGGATGATATCTCAATCATTGTTAAAAGATTTCGCAGATTTGAGCTTATCCAGTTTATCAAACGAACCAATTTCTATCTTTCTCTCTTTTAATTTAAATTGAGTTCTTGCATGATTAATTTTATTTTAAGAAAGATGGCTATTGAATCGATGAGTGGTTAAGTCCTTTAGGGAGATTAATGAGCGGATGTGGGAGTGATTAATGGAAGAATGAGGGTCTCCCATACAAATTAGTTGGTATAAATTTATGTGTGCTTGAACCCTAGGATTGACAACCTTAGGAAGTAATCTAGGTTAAACGAGGTCGAGAGATAAGTTTACCAAGTAAATCGTGATTTATCCCGGTCAAGAAAATGGGGTCGAGAGATAAGTGAGTACTGGTTGATTAATTAATTAGTAAAGGTCGAGAGGTAATATTGGTTAGTTAATAACTAATTCATTAATAAAACTCGATTTCTGAAGTTAATTGCAACCACTGAAGTGAGTTAATCTTCTGCTTGTTATTCGAGAGCTTTTCATTTGTTAACTTCATTTTAGTAGTTTTGTTTTTATTTTATGACTTTAATCTTTAGTTTTAATTATCGTAATATATTTTTTTGGTGACTACTGTTTAGACCTGCTACTGTAGAATACATTATTTGATTTAATTCAACCTCTCTTGGATACGATCCTCAAATTGCTTATCGGTGTTCCGTTGTAACACAAAACTATATTACAATTTGACATGTTTGCTTGCAGATACCACATTTCGATGGATATTTTATTTGCATGATTTTTATTCTAAATGTTCACACGTTTGGATGCAGTCAAGTTGTTGGTGCCGTTGTCAGGGAGGTTTCAGCATTAAATTTAAATTTATTTTCTGCAATTACTAGGATAAATAGGAAAAATAAAAATTATAGATACTATTTCTTTGCTTTATTTTATTTTTGCTATTTTTAATTCGCTTTCTGATAATTATTCTCTATCTATAATGTCAGTTTATGGCTCGAAGTGGAAGCACTCCAATCAAGCTACATCTTGATCTTGAGTGATTTCTAAGACGCAACCGTCAATTAATGCAAAACGATCCACCCATGGTAGTGGACTTGCCTCGGGAAAATCCACTATTTAACAATCCACCTGAACCACAAGTAAATTCGTAGAGAGCTACTAATAGCTCAAAGGATGTTGCGCGAGTATGCATTACCAACACTAGATGTCGTGCGAGGCAGCATTGAAAGACTGACGATCAATGCCAATAATTTTGAGATTAAGATGGATACAATTCAAACGATCCAAAACACTTTAGAGTTTCGAGGGAATATGATGGAGGATCCAAACCAACATCTAATGTAACACCCCAAACCTAGCCTAGACGTTATGGCCGAATCTAGAAGTGTCACATGAAATGGGTTGGAAAACCATTGTTGTTAAGTTAAAACCGTTCCATTTAGTAGTGCTTAGAGTTATTATTAATTTCAAAGCTTTCGTTCATTTAATCATCTAGAGTTAAATCGAGTTTGTAGTGGAAGCTTGTAAAAATGTTATGTCTAGAAAATCGTTCAAGATTTTAGAAAATCATCACAGTTTTAGATAAGTAAAACCAAAAACCCAAAACTAATGTCAGAATATTAAAAAGTCCAGAGTCCCAGAAAATAAAACTTCAATGCCAAAACTTAATAACCCAAAAACAAAGTGGAACAGTAAATCATGAAGTCACCGTCGAGTCTTCTGCTACACCGATTTGCCTAAGACTGTGGGTTACTTGTAAAGACAAACAAAAAAGAGGTGAGTTTACGTAAACTTAGTGTGTAACCCAGCAGAGTTAAGCATGCATACATACATACAGAATATCACAAATCAGACAGATTCACAATTGGGCCTGAGCCCATGTCAGATATAGATACAAATTCGGGATAGAGCGCTATTCAGATACAGATACAGTTACAGATATGCAAATCAGATAACATAATCTTACCCCATCCTTTACACACCATCTTCGACTATCCCTAAACACCATGTGGGGTTTAGAACACCTACCTATCCCTATATACCATGCTTTACCAATGCGACACATATCAAATATAATGCAGCTGCGTTTCCAGATATTAGGCATAATATGCCTTTCATAATACTTCCTCCAATATATATATATATATATATATATCATCCTACCACCAATATCAGATAACATATCAAACATGCAGAATTAACAGATATAACATACTTAACATGCTCTTTACATGTGTTCATAAACAGATAGCAAATAACAAACATAGGCATGTTCATATCAGTTCATCAGTCTAGCAGAACATATAGTTTTATTGTTTAGTAAGCCTTTATCGACCCCATGGTAGGCCCACAATCAACTAGGATGACCCGTGCGACCCTACGTAAATTTATAGTACAATGGGCCCTACCACATGGCCCAATTCGGTCTAGTCCATGTGGATCACACGGCCACACTCCAGCCATCACACGGCCGTGTCGTTGCACACAGCCTACCATACGGCCGTGTGGCTTCGATAGAGGGGTTTTTTTTGGCTTTTTTCGAATCCCATTTTTTTGCGTTTTGGGTACACACCTGGTATCGATTCGATGCAAAACCAGTCCCAAGCCTTTCCAAAGCTTTATCACCCCTACGATTCAATTACGATAACGTGAGAAGAGAGCCCCGTTCTTTGCAATTCAATGCACAATAACCACACCAAGAGCCGAAAGCACCCAAAAACTTAATCAGGTAAACGAAAAAGAGGAAGACAAGAAAGAGAAATTTAACAGAATGATGAAGAACAAATTTGACGTGATTCTTCTTGTAGGAGAGAGAAAGTTTGAAAAAGAAAATATGATAAAATTAAAATAAAATCAAGAGGTTATCAGGAATCCCTCAATTATCTCCACTAACCCATTACTCAGAATTCCAACTACACTGAAACACTTGCGCAGTATTGGACAAAAATAAATTCCCATGCTTGCGTAAGAATTCGAACACAAGACCTTCCACACACAGACCCTTTTACCACTTGAACCAGCAAGCTCATTCTGATATGAATTTTTAGACAATTAAATATAAGCCCATTGAACAAAGATAGAGCTTAATTCCAAAAATCAAAAAAATTGCTAAAGGTAAGGGTTGAACTTGGGACCTCTCACATACACCCAGAACATATAACCACTGAAGCAGATACACATTTGTGTCACATTTTCACAAGAGCAGAAATAAAGATTTTGGGCGTACAACTCTACCCCCTAAAAGAAATTGTGACCTCGAAATTTACCTTATCAGAGCAGATGAGGATATTACTAACGCATCGAGTCCTCAGGTTCCCACGTGGCCTCCGCAGTGCCATGGTTCTGCCACAGCATCTTCACTAAAGGAATGGACTTTTTCGCAGAACCTTAACATCATGATTTAGAATTTGACCCGGCTCCTCTTCAAAAGTCAAGTCCAACCTAACCTTAATCTCCTCAATTGAGACGACATGGGATGGATCAGAACGGTATCACCTCAACATCAAGATGTGAAACACATCTTGTATACGGTCCAGCTCAGGGGGTAGCTCCAACTGATAAGCAACTAGTCCCACACGCTTCAGAATTCGATATGGTCTAATAAACCTAGAACTCAATTTGCCCTTCCGACCGAACCTCAGGATTTTCTTCCACTGAGAGACCTTAAGAAACACGAAGTCCCCCATAGAATATTCAATCTCACGTCTTTTTAGATTTGCATAAGACTTCTGTCTGTTAGAAGCTGCTTTCAGTTGATCTCGAATCAGTCAACCTTATCCTCAGTTTTAAAACTAACTTAGGAACCAAAACTCACCATTCACCCAACTCAGTTCAGCACAACAGAGTATGACACTTAGGACCATATAGAGCCTCGTAAGGTGACATCTGGATACTAGACTAGAAGCTGCTATTATAAGCAAACTCGGTTAACGGTAGATAATCCTCCCAACTACCTCAGAAATCAATCACACAACTCCAAAGCATATCCTCCAGTATCTGAATCACCCTCTCGGATTGACCATTGGTCTGGGGATAGAACACAGTACTAAAGTCTAACCTTGAACCCAGAGCCTCATGCAATTTCTTCCAGAACCGAGAAGTGAAGCGAAGATCTCTATCAGAAATGATTGAGACATAAAGTCCATGTAGTCTTATAATCTCAGAAATGTACAACTTCGCTAGCTTCTGCAAAGAGTAGTTAGTTCGAACCAGAATAAAGTGAGCAGACTTCGTTAATCAATCCACGATTACCCAAACATAATCCTTTTTAGTGGGTGTCAAGGGCAACTCACTAACAAAATCCATAATCACTCTTTTCCATTTCTATAAGGGAATCTTGATTGGCTGCAATAAACCCGAACGCAACTGGTACTCAGCCTTAACTTGCTGGCACATCAGATATCGAGCCACAAAAGTAACCTCACGCTTCAAACCCGGCCACCAGTATAACTCACGAAGGTCATGATACATCTTATTACCGTCGGGATGCATAGCATAACGGCTACTATGCGCCTCCCTCAGAATAGATTGCCTCAGATCAGAGTCATTCCGTATACAAATCCGTCCTCGAAACACAACAAACTATCATTGTTTAACCCAAAATCGAAAGTAGTACCACTCTCCACCTGACGAAACTGCACACCCAGAGTCTCATCCACTAAGGGTACGTTTGGTTCACTGTAATAGAATAGGACTGTAATTGAATAGAACTGTAATGGAATAGAGCTATAATTAGTAATTCAACTGTTTGGTTGAATGGAATGGAATAGAACTGTAATAGTATTCTTGTGTTTGGTTGAATGGAATGATGCTGTAATAGCATAAGGAAAAAACTAAAAAGACCAGAATACCCTTAGTAGAATTTTTTTTAGGTAGATGATTATTATTATTGTTATTAAATTTGAATAAGATTATTATTGAAAATAATTTAATAAAATAATAAATAATTTAACCATATTTTAACATAATTATTATTAAATATAATTTAATAAAAATTAAATTAATAACATTCTTAATATAATTATTATATGAATTTAAAAGAATCAAAATATATAATACTATAAAAATATATAATCTACTTTATTATTTTTAAAGCGCAATACATATTTAATGTGCTAAAATATCATTAGTGAAACAAATAATTTAATCATTCTACAATAAAAACAAAATATTAGAAGTGATAAATAACTTGAGAATTATATTTCACATCCAAGCAAAATATTCATATATTAACAAAAAGTTACATGATTTCATTAGTTTATATGTCATAATCCATATGTTTTAAAATTTTACAACATCAAAAAGTTACAACATTGTAATGACATTCTATCATGTCGTTATACCATCCAAATATTACAAACACAAAAGTTACCAAAATATCATCAACACAACCATGATTTGTAATGGTCAGCAAGAAATCTTCTGACCCATTCCAATCGCACAACAAAAGGTAAACTAAAGAAAATGAGCATTTGCGTTAGATGATCTAGAATTTTGCTTAATGCTCAAAAGCGCTCATCCTCAGTTAAACCTTCTACTTCACATAATGTTGGATATAATTTTAGAGCACTTTCTTGAATGGCCATTTTGACTTTTGTTGAATTAGCACTTCGGAGGCAATACTCTTACTGATTTCAAGGCCAATGGTCCGTATATTTTCCACCAATAAAGTGGCAGTATCATTAAATGAAGTAGAAGAATCACTTGCATCAGAAATCTTTTTTCTTCTTTGAAAATGTGGAATCACCTTGGTTTCTACCTGGTTCCAGTTGTGTAGCTGAAAGATCCATATCATCCAAAGAAACATCAGCTTCGCATCCATGGAAATCGTTTCTTTCTACATGAGTATTTGTAGTAGCCACATCCTCAACATCTATTTCTTTAATAATATCAGCGGCTGTTTGAGCATCTTTCCTAGTGGCTCGATCTTTCACGTAGATGGCAGTAAGTTGGTCATAATAAGGGAAACTCCAATGTTTGAATTGAGTGACTTCTTTATGACTCTATAAAAAATGAGGAATTCATATTAGATATAAGTTTGGTCAAAATAAGATAATAAATACTTGAAATATTTCTTACTTTTATATATGAGTTCCACACCGCATCTTCAGCAACAACAAGTTGACTATGCTCATCCCAATCAAAGCCGCTATTGTTTTTTCTATTAAACTTGTCATAAACAATTGACCAATCCCTTTTCAATGTCCTAATCCTCGATTCAATATTAGGTTTAGCCTTCAACATGGCATAGGGTAAAACTTTTTCTAACATTTTTTCCAACTCATTTAAATAACCGGCTTTGAATCCCTTATCTGCATTAAAGGTTCCAACATTGTGCAAGTCAACCATACAAGCAACCAACATAACATCTTCTTTTGGAACCAATTTCCTTTTGGTTCCTCAAGAATATTGGGAAAAAGCACTTGATTGTGAAAAACCTGACATAGTTATCTTAAGGAAAAAAACGCAAATTAAAATTAAGTTCAATATTATGCATCAAAAGATCAACACTTTATAAAATTATAACACATGATGAATCAAAAGAAAATAATTATCATTCAACAAGTCTAGTACAATACAAAAAAACAATTCAAACACCACCAAAGTTTCATAAACTAGATACCTGAAATAACATAAACAACTTAACGTTTACTATTTTTACCCTAAACCTAACTAATTTCTAGATGTTTGCCATTGATATAACATTTGATTGGCTAGTTCATCCTCCAAGTAGCCCATGCATCCGATGGATGAATATTTACAATATTCAGTTCATCATCATCTATCACATTACTAGGTAATCCTTCTTCCAACTCCGCTTCAATAAGATCAAGACTCATATAGGTTCGAATAAAATTATGGAGCAAACAACATGCAATAATGATTCTATTGTGCACCCTCACATGATAGAATGATGGACTCTTAAGTATTCCCCATCTAAGTTATAATAACCCAAAACATCTTTCAATAATATTACGCGCTGAAGCATGTTTCATATTGAAAAATTCTTTCGGAGTACTTGGCTGGTAGCCCTAACGCCACTCATTCAAATGTTATCTTTGTCCTCTAAAAGGCACAAGAAATCCCTCACAATTTGTGTATCCAGCATCAACTAGATAATAACAACCTATAAAAAGAAACTATTTGTCATGGTTAATTTCCCAAAAAAGTATGATCTTAAAAATTAATTCAAATTCCTATAATTTTGCAGTTTACCATGAGGAACTTTTAGTCCATGTCTCCTACTAATTGCATCTCGAAGAAATCACCCATCAGCAATAGAACCTTCCCAACTAGGAAGAACATAAACAAAATGCATATCAGGTGTACAAACACCTAACATATTTGTTGCTATGTCACCTTTCATGTTCGATATCTAGATTTATCAACTGTTGGAACCCTAATCTTGATGTGGGTTCCATCTAAAGCACCTAAGCAATTCTACATCACATGTATAAAACCTCGAGTTAGGATACTATATTTAAATTTAAATGGACTAAATTATGTACAATCTATATATAGTATTCACTCCAATACCTTGAACTATTTTCACCTTGAGTCTGTAGAATTAGCTGTAATTGGCTTTGCCTTTTTAAATAACACATCTTGTAAACGTATGACAACATTTAAAACATTGTGAAATGATCTGCTAACTGTTTCCCCGGACCTATTAAAGTGATGCTTGATAACTCTATTTTTAAGGTGATGAGAAATGATATGTAAAAATATTGCCACTTGCTCATCAACAAGCATGTTCCTTGATGACTTTAATCCCCATAAAGTTTGTAACATCTCACATAGTTTAAAAAAGGTAATTCTATTCATCCTAACTTGTTCAATACATGTCTCATCACTAGCATATACAAGTCTTTTCACATAATCTCGTTGTGCATAAAAATCTAAAATATAGGATCTAATTCTTGGTCTATAGGTATGTAGGCTATGGATGGCATCCAATGCAACTAAGAATCAACTCGCAACTGTACACATTTGCAACCATATTGTAATAGCAAGACCAATTCTTTTACACCTCTCAATTTGTACAATTAAAGGCAGACGAGCCATTACTGCAAGATATTAAAGTGTTACATATCTTCAAATCGTAGTAAAAGGGTCACATTTCTCTAATACTAATTTCAATAACAGTAAAACAAAATTAAAGAATTTAATTGCCAAATAACTTACAGTGATTTAGTGAATACAAGATGCTCAACCCTAGGTGGAGGAAGCAATCAAACAAGCCAAATAAGAAGAAGAAGCAATAACAACCTGTCAAAGAAAAATGAACCATATTTATCAAATTTCATTCAACAAAATCAACTCTTGGCTTAGCAAATAATAATTTCTTGAACATTAAAAGAAAAATTAATAATGAACATCTAATCTTGAAATACATCCACATCCAAATTACATAATTTCCAAAGTTATAGAATTATACATATATTATATGAAACTTTTAAAATTCGATCTTTAATTTACCTTTTAAAATTTTGATCTTTAATTTACCTTTAATTTGATCTTTAAAAGTTGATTGTTGACCAATTTCTATATCTATCGAGATTATATTTTTGTCTAAATTTTATAATAAAATTATATTATAAAAATATAATTATTGTTTTTTATTGTATATAAAAAATTATTATAAGTAATAGTAAAAGATTTATTAAGTTATTATTATAAAAGTTAAATACATCCATTTTCTTTTTCCTTCCAAAAAAAAAAGTGATGGTGTCATTGCTTTTTTGTCACGTTTACGAGGAATTTTCCATGTTATATGAATCACTACTATTTATGGAATACTTATGACCTCGACATTGTAAGCGCTATGTTTGTTTGTTAAGCTTTGCATGCAGGGTTTGTCAAAAATAATTAAAAGAAAAAGAAAGAAAATAAATTGTGAGTCATGTGATGGAAATCCTAGAATGCAGCACTGAAACTCAAAGCGATGAAACTAGAACAATAAAACACTCCTTCAAAAATAATTTTTTCTTGTCTCCTTCATTATGTGTTGAAGCTAAATGACAATTTCACACATATAATATAGCCCCATCTTCATCCTTGGCCTTCAAATTAGCCCCCACTTTCTAAAAGTAACTACAATGGATTAACTCATCAATCATAGAATTTTTGGGCTACTACCAAAAAAAAAAACAGAATAAGTAGAGAAAAAGAACAATATCAGAATAAAAAAACTGACCTGGAGACAAGGTAGATAAGCATAAAGGCAAGCAAGTTGAAGAGTTGTGTCACTATCTTCCACAAGTTTATTAATGTTACCATTCAAGTTCTATATGGTAAAGTGAAATTTAAATTGCATCAGTGGGAAACATAATAGACAAGGGCATTTTAATTGCAAGTGAGTCCAACAATAACCATGGGAGAAACAGTATAACAAGTGTTGCATTCTTTGAACTTGTTGACCAACTATGAGAGAGCATGAATCCTTTCAAGCGAGACCTACTAATAAGGTTACATTGCCGTCATTGACTAGAACATTGGTGAAAAAGAATCAAAACTCAAACTAAAATTCACCATAAGATCTAAGGAAGACATTTAATTAAGGATATAACATGTTGAGAAACAGCTCCATCAAATATACTCCATTTTAATTCATAAGAAATAACTATTATCATTAACCCAAAACCCCTACATGCTTA
This sequence comes from Gossypium rotundifolium, assembly GCA_025506655.1. Classification (NCBI taxonomy): domain Eukaryota; kingdom Viridiplantae; phylum Streptophyta; class Magnoliopsida; order Malvales; family Malvaceae; genus Gossypium; species Gossypium rotundifolium. The sequence goes on along the minus strand of CP106730.1, from coordinate 64,912,330 downwards.
AGATATCAATAAGAAAGACTATTAACTAACTGGATTATCCTAAAGACACTTTATTGTTAGATTAAAACAACCCCTCCCTAGAAAGTATTCTTTTTAATAAGATTATTTTCTTTATAATAGTAAAAATAAAGATTCATGTCAAAATATAAAGCAGAGAGAACATCAAAGAATATTATCACAAGAGAGTGTATATAAATGCCTTGTTTAACTAATTTCTGGAAAGCAAAAAAGTAACAAGTATAAGATAATAGGAATTTTCTCTGCCCCACACTTGCCATTTCCATGGAAGCTAATGGGGACATATTTTGGCAATAAACCTCAGAAAAAAGATTCCTAAAAAGTTTCCTAAGTATATTAACATTGCCACTACTAGTGCCTACTCGAGGGGCCAACATGGTGGGACAGAGAAGATTCACTTATTCAAGCCTTTTTTGCTTTATTCAAGCAGGCATAATATAACTAAATGACTGACCTTATCATGCTTGTCGCATCTGCACAAAACTCATCTCCACTTCAAAGTCAACACTTTGTATATACTCATCTCCTTAATTGAGTGGCCACTGACTTGGCCATGCTTTTTGCCTTCAACAACCAACAAATACATTAAATCAATCTTGTATACTTTCATAAACAAAGTTATATTTGAAAGTAGAAATCCATTTCAAAACTTCCTAACAAATAATAGGACCTCTATTTTTCACTCTTTAGCTATTTAAACAGGAAAAATGTAACAAAAAAGGGAACAAAATAATCTGTATCTAAATTTGGGTATATAGGCTCTTATTCATTGATTTTGAGATATATGAACATAATCCAGTCTATTAAACAAAAACATCAAACATAAATAGGATATAAATGGCAGATCTTCATCCAAGGTCAGGTAATGACATAATCTAGTTGGAATTTAAAAAAAAAAATTGAGGGAGGTGGAATTAAATATTGAAAAGGATGGAGTGGGGATAGCATTTTCAATTGAAAAGAATTGATGTTCCAAGCTTTACGACCAACCATTGATATCATCACCATCAACCCATCGCCTTTGATATATTCCCTATTCTTTCCCTCTCTTTCAGCTTTCTCTTCTCTGTTTCCAAATCTTCCATTTTTCTTTTCCAAGATAATAGTTTCCTTCCTACATTCTTGCATTTTCAGCAGTTTTTTCTCAATTGGGTGTTTAAAAAACCCTATCTTTGGGTATGTTTGGATAGTGAGAAAAATCATAGAATGCCAGTATCAACAAGGTCTCAGATCAGCAGCACCCAAGATGAGCAGCAAAGAAGTAGAAGTAGAAGTAGAAGTACAAGATCAAATGAAAAAATAGAAGAAGAAACCAAGATGAGCAATGTTACTAACAATTTCACATTCAGGAATCCACATCATGGGTTGAAGGAGAAAATAAGTGTAACGGCCCAGAATTTGGGCCTAGAAGCATTGGGCCTTGATCAAGGGAACGGTTAGGAAATAGTGCATAAAAGTTTATGTGAGCTAGGAAATGACAGAATTAAATGTTCGCTCAAGTGTTTAAAGGTCCTGAGAGGAGTTGGAAAAGTCTTGGGTTCAAACCTGGGCTTTAGCAAAAATTTTGGTTTTAAATGGATAAAACCCTGGATGCTTGGATTTAGGCCTTTTAAATTATTGTGTTAAAAAAATTACACAAGGAAGCATGTGAGCTAGTGGTTGTGGGGTCATTAAGGTTGCAAGGGAGCCTAGGTTCAAGTCTTGGCTCTTGTAATTTATTTTGGTTTTTCTTTTAAAGGAACCTAGACTTTGGCCTTTAGACCTTTTAATTAATTAAAGATAAAATGTGACTGTAATAGTTTGATTTTGACCCTAGTCAGAATAGTGGTTTCGGGACCATAAATATGATGTCAAAAAAATATTTTAATATTATTTTTGGTGTTTATAATATGTGATTGAGCATGTGTGAAAGTTCTGTGTAAAAATTTTATCAATCGAGTGCTTAATTAGCAAAAAAGACTTATCGCATAAAATGTAAAAGTTGTGTGCTGACTTTTAAAGTGCTAATTTGGCATGGCTTACTAAGTGAGAGTCCTTATGTTGTTATTAAACCATTGATAAAATGGATGGAAATAAAAGCCTATGGTTAGTGGAATTTGAATAAAAATAAAAAGGGCAAAATGGTAAAAATCATATTAATGTTAATATAATTAAAAAAACACATTAAAAAGCTATTATTATCCTTGCAATTGCCGAAATTGAAGAAGAAAAAGAATGAACTAGGGCTCGAAACATTCAGCCATTTGCTATTCTTGATTCAAGGTTAGTTTTTGCTCGATTTTTGATAATTTCTATGTTTTTGTGATTGTTACTTCGTGATCTTTCAAACCCATGCTTTAATTTTAGAATTTGATGGTGATTTTGAAATATGCCACTGATGAATGTTTGAGCTTTGTGATAGATGATGATGAAATATGGAAGATATGTGAAAGATTAATAGATTTTGTATTTGAATTTTTAGTGAAATTGAGTAATTTGGGCTTAATTGTGAAAATAATATTTTGAGGGACTAAAATGTGAAATAAATGAAATGTATGGACTTATATGAATATAGTGAGAATTCAGCTAGGCATGGGTACAAGCAAATTATGTGTATTTGATGATTTTATGAATAGGGACTAAAGTGTCAAGATGTGAAAATGTGAGGGTTGTGTAAAATGCCCTAAATATATGTGTTTGGACTAAATTGAATGAATTAGTGATTGAATTAAATTTGAATGTGTTTAGACCAAGAAAGGAGAGGTTTGGATCAAGATGAGGCAAAGATAAAGTACTCGATTGATCTGCTAGTTCTGATATTTCGACGTCTCGAGATAAGTTCGGATATAATACAAATAGTTTAATTTATATCTATGTGATGAGAAATGAATGAATTGTATAGTTAATGAAATAGCAATGTTATATATGAAATTGAGTAATGAGGCACTAAGTGTGCGATATTAGAAATGAGGCCGATATGATTAGCACTGTGTGTGCAAAATAATAGAAGCTTCGGTTTATTGATTTGGCACTGTGTGTGCGATACCGAGATAAGTTTGATTTGAAGTACAAGCACTAAGTGTGCGACTATATTTATGCTTCGGCTACAAAATTGGCACTAAGTGTGCGATTAAACCTAATGAATAACGAAGGTTGATCGAAATGCAATATCGAGCATAAATTAACATGGATGGTGAGTAAGAATGTGTTGGCTAAGGTATGTATTGAACCTTTGTGGTTGATGAGATTGTATATGAATTTATGAATGGTTGAGTTGAGATTACTAGCTATGGATGATATGGTGTGAACATTTGAGAGTTGATCTATGAGATGGATTCATTTTTGTGCATTGTGTTTGAGATAATAAATTGAATGTATTATGTTACGAACTTACTAAACTCTTAAGCTTAATGTGCATTATGTTTCTCTGTTTTACAGTGTTAGTAAAGCTAGCTCGGATCTGGAGATCGTCAGCGACTCTATCACACTATCGGCTATCTATTTCTGTACTTTTGAAAGATGAACATATTTGGTACATGGCATGTATAGGGTAGATGTCATGTTATGTTTTGTAATGTTGGATCTTGCCATGTGATGTGGCTAGAAAGTTTAATGTTAATGGTTCATATGAGAATCAATGAAAATGATGAAGTGGTATGAAATAGTGAGGCTGGAAATGGTATTTTTCATGCTTGAATTAGTTGAAGGAAATGGTATTTTATGTGTGAACTTGTGGCTTGATTAATTGATGTTTTGCTAACATGATTTAGGATGTGAAATTTGTATTTTAGTTGGACTTATCTGAGATGAGTTTGAGCATGGCTATAGATGGTATGGTTAATGATGGATTGGTTCTTGTATTGGCATGTTTAGTTGCATTTTGAGACATGAATTAGTATTGATTTGAGGCTCGTAGGTGATTCAAGGTGTGGGAGGCAAGTTTGGCCTTGAAAATGGCCTATAATTGCCCACACGGTTGAGCATATGGGCGTGTGGCTCGACCGTGTTGTTTAAGTTTGCCAAAAGTCAGGCTCAACCACGGGCTAGACACACGAGCGTGTGACTGGCTGTATGGTGCAAGTCAATGTCGACCACGGGTGAGGCAGACGGGCGTGTCTCAGGCCGTGTGGACAAGTCAGTAGGTATGACCTGTTTTGCCACGGCTTGGACACATGGGCGTGTCCGAGGCCGTGTGCCTACCCACACGGGTGTGTTACCTCTATAACTTAGAAAAATGTTAGAATTTCAGAAACTTTTGTATGGGTTTGGTTTAGTCCCGACCCTATTCTAAAGCATGATTAAGGCCTCATAGACCTCATTAAGGGACTATATGTTTATATTTTCATATGATTGAATGATATTGGACTTTGTGTTGTGAAATGGATATAAAATGATCCGATTGTCCGGTAATGCCTCTTAACCTTATTTCGACAATGGTTATGGGTTAGGGGTGTTACAGTGACACAAAAGAGCTTGTGGCAAGGAGGCAAGTAGCGTGTTGAGCTATTGAGGGGGCATTAGGTTTGAATCCCATTGCAAGCAAAAAGGATATCTATTTTGCTAGCATGAGATGACAAGACTTTGAGGTGGTTTCAAACTCTGTTGGGTGAGAGTTTGAATGGGTCTTGGAGGTTGTCATGGAGGATATCAAGGAGGGATAAGGGGAGAGATTTGAGGAGATTTTCAAGGGATTGAGAGGAGTGTTGTAGCCGAATTGTATAACTTGTATGTGCAAATTCAACTAGGGGAATGCATTTGGTACATTTCGACAATGTGAGAGTGAGTAGGTGACGACTTCTTCTGGCATTTTTGAGTTTTCTTTTCTTATCTTGGCACATTTTTTACCATTCGGGTCCTTTTTTCTTTCAACATTATTTCTCGTTTGGCTTTTTGTCATTCTGCCGAAAACATTAGACATCAAGTGCCTAATTCTAATTATTTCTTTTTGAAGTCTTTTTCTCTCATTCTTCTTTGGTCGAACTTAACATCTCTCTGCTTCTATTTTCTCTCGACCCAATTCAACCCCTCTCCATTCTTATGTTGTTGTTTTTCTTCTCGGTTTTTTAGGGTGAATAGTTCTTTACTATTTCTTTTGGTTTTATTCATAACTGAACTTCTCTCTCACAATACCATATTCTTTTGATACTAAGCCGAATCTTTGTTTCTCTTTCTATTTTCCTTCGGCTCATAGCCTTGAACTAGATAGAAATCTTGTTCTTCTTTTGCTGTCATCGGTCATGGTTTGGAGGTCACCTAGACTTTCAGTAAGCTCTTATTCTTTCTTGTGTTGTTGGATGCTCAGCATTTTCTCTTTCTTTAATAAATGTTTCCTTTGGTTGTTGACGCGTGGTCGAATCCTTTTTTCTTCCCCGATGATGGTGGTGGCACTTTCGATTTTTAGATCATTGCAAGGGGTGAAGGGGTTTGTCAAGGATCACAGTGGTAGTCAATCCTTTTCTTATCTCAAAACCTAAGGTAATCATTTGGGCTAATATTGTAAGATGTTAACCGATTATTCTGGTGTTGGGTTCCTAAATCTTTTGATGTTTTCAATCTTTTAATAGAATCCATGGACAAGCAGATACACGATTAATCGAGTGATCGATTATGTTAGTAGTCTAAGAAGGCTAAGGGCATCCGATTAAGCAAGGCACGTGTTTGACATTCGGGAGTATCTACGCTATTCCAAAAAAGGTGTGCAACTATTATTCGTAAATGATAAGCGCCTTAAAAGCCAAAAAGAGTGTGTAATCGTATGCCCAATTTTGTGACTGTCAAATGTGGGATAAAGGTGTGTATTCACACCCTTATGTATCTGTGAATCGGTAAAAATCAAAAAATCAAAAAGCTAAAACTTCAGTATTCGAGGCCTCTCAAGCGTGCGATCGCTCATGTGGTAAATCGAGCCCATAACCATGGGTGATAGACTGTAAAGACCACCACGAGTGTTCTCGTGCTGTTGGGCCGTTATGGGACTCGTTTGGCTGAAATGGGCTATGTGGGCCCAATAGGGATCATGGGCCCCACACGGATGAAATCCATGATAAGTGGCAAAAATTAGATTGGGCTATGTAGTTCGCATAGCCATGACTGAATTTGGGCTAAATGGGCCACACAAGTGTGTGGGCCCATGTGGGCTGAATAATGAGCCTTGGGCCCATTTACACCGTTTTGACCATATATGTTATCTATGTCACTCGAGGCGATTGTAGATATTTGAAAAGGTCATTATCTATACTGAAACCCTAAAATAGGTAAAATGATCGAATTACCCTCGAAGGGTAAAATAACTATAATGCCCCTATAATGTAGAATTATTGAAATGCCCTATAGGGTAGAATTATTGAAATAACCCTGTAGGGCAAAATGACTATTTTGACCTTGTGGGTAAATGACTAGCTTAGACTATGAATTTGATTGATTTGACTGTGATCGTATGACTATGTTTTAACTGACTTAACTGTGGTCATGTGGCTGATATGCTTTTAATATATGTTTAAATGACTGTTACTGAGCATGGCCATTTTGCATACACCTATGATGATTGAGCATGACATACGCGACATTTTACATGGGGTTGGGACATTGTTACGGAGGAAGTGTACGACCCATTGCCGTTCTGGACAAGGTTTTAGCCTTTCTGCGATATTCATGGCTTTTAGCCGTTCTGTTGACTTAGTGCCGCAACCGGTGCTAAGCTTGGTGTATTGGCTGGGTGGGTCAATTTTATGCCCACATGGTGTGTTGGTTGGTATGGGTGGTGTATTGGTTGGATTGGGCTAGATTTCTGTCTGTATATCTGCATCTGATATTGATTTTGTAATGGGCTTAGGTCCACATGGTTCTATTAATGGGCTAAGGCCCACCTAATACTATGTTTGTGATGGGCTCAGGCCCAATCTATTTTTGCATACTGTATATTTGATAGTTTGTATTATAAAGGATTACACACTGAGTTTTTGCAAACTCACCTTCTCTTCTAACTGTACAGGTAATCCCCAGTCTTAGGCGATTTGGAGCCGTGAGAGACTCGGAGGTGGCCACACAACCGCTGATGCTCTACTGTAGACTTTTTATTTGAAATTTTATATTTTGGGTTTTAATTCTGTTATAAGGCCTTTGAGGGATTAAATTTTTAAATGGGCTTTAGATTTCCTTATTCAAAACTGCTAAACACAAATTTTCAAAATTAACAACTATTTTCAAAAACACTTAAAAAACATATGTTTTTATATTTCAAACTTCAGTAGCTTCCGCGATTAGAATAACCTAAAGTATCAATCCAGACATTAAGTAAACATTTTTTGACGAGTTGATTTGTTAAACTCGAGCAAAAGGATTTAAACATAGAAATGAACTTTTAACGACAAACTTAGTTTTTGAACAACGCTTTGAAGTGACACGCCAGATTCGGCCATAACGTCTGGGCCAGGTTTAGGGTGTTACATTTAGTGGTATCAGATCTAAGTTGCAAAACTCAATTGTAGAATGGGTTTTCAAAATTTTGTATTACAATAGGTTGGCTTCAAATATGTGAAGTGTTTTGAGGTATTTTTTGAAAAGTGTGTCACACCGAGTCTCCGGCACCAAATTTGTAAGTTCTCTAATTCTGTTTACTGTTATAGATTGAAATGTTATACTGAGAAACTACTATATATAGCAGACTACACTAAAACTCCATAGATAGAGTAAACTAAAAAACTGTAGTGAGCTTGCGAATGCAAAACCAAACTCTAAACTACTGTTTCTCATATGACATCTGCTTAATTAATGAAATTGTAACTAAATTGCATAAAATTTTTAATTCAGATAATACACAAAGGTAAAATAAGTGCTAGAAGGGTTGCAAAAAGCCATGGTCATGCTAGGGCTGGGTCTTCGGCGTCAGGCCACATGCCCAACGTTGAGGCGAGGGAAGCATTGGCTTCACCAGTAGCTGAGATAGGGTCATTTGATCGAGCGGCTGGGGACGATGCATTGTCCCAAGCAATTTTGAGGATTCTAGAAAAGGTTGCGTACTGTTTGGTTGAATATCGTTACTCTGGGTCACGGGTTAATTATAGAATGACTCCGGTCAAATAGAGCAGAGATCTTTAGGGGAGTTTCTAGGGTGGCCCCGAGTGTGGCAGAATATTGGTTGGAGGCCACCAAAAGAATTATTGATGACCTCGACTGTACATCAAAACAAAAGTTGAAGGGTACTGTGTCCTTGTTGAAAGATGAAGCCTATCAATGGTGGCTTACGATAAAAGAAGGTACTCAATTTGACCGATTGACCTGGGAATTCTTTAAGTCCAAGTTTTAGAGAAAGTATGTAGGCACCAGCTATGTTGACACTCGTAGAAAAGAATTTCTAAATTTGGTTCAAGGTGACAGATCTGTGGCTGAGTACTAGGTAGAAATTTTATGACTTAATCGATATGGCCGAGTAATAGTAGCAATGGAATACGAACGCTGTGTTCGGTTTGAAGATGACCTTAAGGACAGCCTTCGAGTGTTGATAACTCCATAGAGGGAGTGGGACTTTGCGGTGTTAGTAGAGGAAGCTAAGATTGCTGAGAAGGAAAAGCACGCCGAGCGTTAGAACCGGAAAAGGAAAAGAGCAGAGATAAGAAGGATTTAGAACCCTCCAATTTGGATCGGAGGCCTAAGAGAAAGGCTAGAATGGAAGGGCTAGTTTGGGTTAGGGCCCCTGTTGCTGTTACTGGATCACAGCCTTGTGCGGGTTGTGGGCGCTATCAATAGGGTGACTGTCGGAAAAGGACTAGGACGTGTTTCAAGTGTGGATCAGTGAAGCAATTTGTCAGAGATTGTTCATAGAGGCTTGGGCAGAGGCAGGCTACAGGGCAGGGTTTTGTTCAGCCAGCGAGAGGTGGACAGCAGCCACCACGAGGCCGTGGTCAGGGTAGGGGTGGAAACGAAGTGGGCCATGGAGCACCAGGCAGAGGTGCGGGTCAAGTTAAGGTGAGGCAACCAACTTTGGTCTATGCAGCACATCGTCGAGAGGTCGGAGACGCCTCCAGATGTGGATACTAGTACATACTTAAACCATAGTGTACTACATTTAATTTGGAACAAGAGTGTGCAGCAAGAGCGTAGTGGTGTAGATTGAGCTAAGCGGTTGTTCAGATAGTTGGAAATTTCGAGGATGAAATTTCTTTAAGAGGGTAGAATTGTAACGCCCCAGAATTTAGGCCTAGAAGTATTGGGCCTTAAGCAAGGGAATAGTTAGGAAACTGTGCATAAAGGTTTATGTGAGCTAGGAAATGACACAAGTAAATGTCTACTCAAGTGGTTAAGGGTCCTGAGAGGAGTTGGAAAAGTCCTAGGTTCAAACCTAGGCTTTACCAAAAATTTTGGTTTTAAGTGGATAAAACCTAGATGCTTGGATGTAGGCCTTATAAATTATTGTGTTAAAAAATGACACAAGGAAGCATGTGGTCTAGTGGTTGTGGCGCCATTAGGGTTGCAAGGGAGCCTGGGTTCAAGTCTTGGCTCTTGTAATTTATTTTGGTTTTTCTTTGAAAGGAACCTGGACTTTGGCCTTTAGACCTTTTAATTAATTGAAGATAAAATGTGACACAAAAGAGCTTGTGGCAATGAGGTAAGTGGTGTGTTGAGCTATTGAGGGGGGCTTGGGTTTGAATCCCATTGCAAGAAAAAAAGGATATTTATTTTGCTAGCATGAGTCTGCAGGAGTTTGAGGTGGTTTCGAACTCTGTTGGGTGAGAGTTTGAATAGGTTTTGGAGGTTGTTATGGAGGATATCAATGAGGGATAAGGTGAGAGATTTGAGGAGATTTTCAAGGGATTAGGAGGAGAGAAGTGTTGTAGCCGAATTGTGCAACTTCTATGTGCAAATTTGGCTAGGGGAACCCATTTGGTGCATTTTGGCAATGTGAGAGTGAGTAGGTGCTGACTTCTTCTAGTTTTTTTGGGTTTTGTTTTCTTATCTTGGCACATTTTTGACCATTTGTGTCCTCTTTTCTTTCAACATTATTTCTCGTTTGGCTTTTGGTCACTCTGCCAGAAACATTAGACATCAAGTGCCTAATTCTAATTATTTCTTTTTGAAGTCTTTTTCTCTCACTCTTCTTTGGTTGAACTTAACACCTCTTTACTTCTATTTTTCTCAACCTAATTCAACCCCTCTCCACTTTTATGTTTTTTTTTTCGATTTCTTTAGGGCCAAATAGTTCTTCTTCTTATTACTATTTCTTTTGGTTTTCTTCGTAACTGAACTTCTCTCTCACAATACCACATTCTTTTGATACTAAGCCAAATCTTTGTTTCTATTTTTGTTTCCCTTCAGCTCACAACATTGAACTAGATAACAATCTCATTCTTCTTTCACTGTGGTCAGTCGTAGTTTGGAGGTCACCTAGATTTTCGGTAAGCTCTTATTCTTTATTGTGTTGTTGGATGCTAAGCATTTTCTCTTTCTTTAATAAATGTTTCCTTTGGTTGTTCACACGTGGTCGAATCCCTTTTTCTTCCCGATAATGGTGGTGGCACTTTTAGTTTTTAGATCATTGCAAGGTGTGAAGGGGTTTGTTAAGGATCACAATGGTAGTCAATCCTTTTCTTATCTCGCAATCTAAGGTAATCATTTGGGCTAATATTGTAAGATGTTAGTCGATTATTCTAGTGTTGGGTTCCTAACTCTTTTGATGTTTTTAACCTTTTAATAGAATCCATGGACCGGCAGATACATCATTTATCGGGTGATCGATTCTGTTAGTAGTCTAAGAAGAGTAGGGGCATCCGATCAAGCAAGGCACGGGTTTGACATTTGGGAGTATCTATGCTATTTTGAAAAAAGTATTTAACTATTTTTCGTAAATGATAAGCGACTTAAAATTCAAAAAGGAGTGTAATCGTTCGCCCGATTTCGTGACTGCCAAATGCAGGATAAAGGTGTGTATTCACACCCCTGTCTATCTGTGAATCGACAAAAACCTAAAAGTCAAAAAGCCGAAACTTAGGCATTCGAGGACTCACGAGCGTGCGATCTCTTGTGTGGTAAACCAAGCCCACAATCATGGGCGATAGACTTTAGAGGCCACCACGAGCGTTCTCGTCCTCTTGGGCCATTATGGGCCTCGTTTGGCTAAAATGGGCCGTGTGGGCCCTAATAGGGCTCATGGGCCCTACACGGATGAAATCCACAATAAGTGTCAAATACTAGACTTGGCTATGTAGTTCGCATAGCCGTGACTGAATTTGGGCTAAATGGGCCACACGAGCGTGTGGGCCCACATGGGCGAATAATGGGCCTTGGGCCTATTTACACTATTTTGACCATATAGGTTATCTATGTCACTCGAGGCGATTGTAGATCTTGAAAGGTCGTTATCTATACTGAAACCCTAAAATAGGTAAATGAACAAATTATCCTCAAAGGGTAAAATGACCGTAATGCCCTTGTAGGGTAGAATTATAGAAATAACCCTGTAGGACAAAATGACTGTTTTGCCCTTGTGGGTAAATGACTGGCTTAGACTATGAATTTGACTAATTTGACTATGATCGCATGACTGTGTTTTAACTAACTTGACTGTGGTCATGTGACTGATATGCTTTTAATATATGTTTAAATGACTGTTACTGAGCATGGCCATTCTGCATACACCTATCATGATTGAGCATGACATACATGACATTTTGCATAGGGTTGGGACATTGTTACGGAGGAAGTGTAGGACTCGTTGTCATTCTGTACAAAGCTTTCAGCCTTTCTGTGATATTCATGGCTTTTAGCCATTCTGTCTACGGCATTGAGCCATTCTGTTGACTTAGTGCCACAACCGGTGCTCAGATTGGTGTGTTGGCTGGATGGGTCGATTTTATCCCCACATGGTGTGTTGGTTGGTATGGGTGGTGTATTGGTTGGATTGGGCTGGATTTCTATCTGCATATTTGTATCTGATACTGATTCTATAATGGGCTTAGGTCCATATGGTTCTGTTAATGGGCTAAGGCCCACTTAATACTATGTCTGTGATGGGCTCAGGCCCAGTCTATTTTTGCATACCGTATATCTGACTATTTGTATTAGAAGGGATTACACACTGATTTTTGTAAACTCACCCTTCTGTCTAACTGTATAGGTAATCCTCAGTCTTAGGCGATTTGGATCCGCGAGAGACTCGGAGGTGGCCACACGACCGCTGATGCTCTGCTGTAGACTTTTTATTTGGAATTTTATATTTTTGTTTTAATTCTATTATAAGGCCTTTGAGGGATTAAATTTTTAAATGGGATTTAGATTTCCTTATTCAAAATTGCTAAACACGAATTTTCAAAATTAACAACTATTTTCAAAAACACTTAAAAAAATAGACGTTTTCATATTTCAAACTTTAATAGCTTCCGCAATTAGAATAACCTAAAGTATCAATGCTAGACATTAAGTAAACATTTTTTGATAAGATGATTTGTTAAACTCGAGCAAAAGGATTTAAACATAGAAATGAACTTTTAACGATAAACTTAGTTTTTAAACGATGCTTTGATGTGACACGCCAGATTCAACCATAACATCTAGGCTGGGTTTTGGGTGTTACAATGATAGCTTTAACACTTTTATATGAGCAATAAAAGAAAGCTTCTGCCATTCTTAGGAACAATAATATTAATAATCCATCATTATCTCCAAAGCCTGATCAAGAGAAGCGTTTTACATCTCACCCAAGTGCTGATGTTCTCACTTCTTGCCAAAGACAAGAGCAAAAGGATCCCAAATTCAACAATGATATGAAGGAAAACTATGTGCCACTATTTCCTTCAATGGCAGGCAGGAAAATGAAAGGAGCAGCAAAAGGAAAAATGTTTACCTGACCTTGGATGAAGGGGATGAATGCCGTAGTCGAAGGAAGCAAGAAATGGCTGTCGATTGATGAGTGTTTTTGAGGTGAGAATTTAGTAAGGGTAAGATAGGGTTCTTTAAGCAACGAATGGGTAAACAGTGAAGAGGGAAGGGAATAGAAATCCCCAAACATCTCTGCTTAAGCTCAAAATGGAATACACCCGTAATAGGGTATTCCATTGAACCAAACATCTATTTGTGTGGGCCTGTAGAATAAGCTTGTAATAGGCATGTAATGGAATAGCCATTACCTTTAACCAAACTTAGTGTAACTATTTATATCAAATCTGCTCAATCCAAGTTGGCTTAACTTGCAACTCGGCTAACAGACTCCCATCATCAAACAGACTAAGGTGAGCAAACATCGCCCTCAAATCAGACATCGCCCTACAACTTAGAGCATCGACCACCACATTGGCCTTTCTAGGATGATACTCCATCGTGCAATCGTAATCCTTAAGCAGCTTAATCCATCAACGCTACCTAATATTCATCTCCTTGTGATACTTGAGACTCTTGTGATTGGTGTAGATGATACATCTCTCACCATACAAATAATGTATCTAGATTTTCAACACAAAGACCACTGCAGCAAACTCAAGATCATGCATCAAATAATTCCCCTCATGTGTGTTAAGTTGACAGGACACATAAGCCACAACCTTACCATCCTGCACCAGAACACATCCTAAACTGATGTGTGATGCATCGCTATAAACCACAAACTCCTTATCAGATTTAGGCTCTATCAGAATAGGAGCATGGGTCAGAACAGTTTTGAGCTTTTGGAAGCTCGACTACTATGTATCAGTCCAAATAGATGGAACACCTTTACGCAAAAGCTTAGTCAACTGTACAACAATCAAAGAGAACCTCTCAACGAAACTCCGATAGTATCTCGCCAAACCTAGAAAGCTATGGATCTCAAATACATTCTTAGGCTATTTCCAATCCATACAACCTCAATCTTTCGAGGATCAACACAAGTCCCCTTAGCAGAAACCACATGCCTCAGAAAAGTCATTTCACGAAGCCAGAACTCACACTTGCTGAATTTAGAGTAAAGCTGCTTCTCATGTAGAATCTGAAGCACCACTCTAAGATGCTCATCATGCTCATCCTCAGTCTTAGAGTATTGTAACACCCCAAACCCGGCCCAAACACTACAACCGGGTCTGGTATGTCACTGAGAAGAATTTTGTAAAACCAATCGTGTCAACAGAAAGCCCAAATAAGAATTACATAAAATGTGCCTTAATAATCAAAAGCCCAAAACTGAATTACATGTCCTTGAAAGAAATTAAAACGAGAATAAATAATAAAGGCCCATAATAAAACTAAAATGTAAACTAATGGCCCATGGCCTTATTACAACATAGTTTAAATCCATAATATAAAATACTTTTAAAAAAAACTAATATGGGGAACTTGTCACTGGATCCACCTTCTTTTGCATAGCCATCTTGCACTTCACTCCAGCCCGATCCGTTGCACTAATTGTCACCTGAAAGATTAGTTTAATTTGGGTGAGTCGCGAGACTCAGTGTGCAACCCTCATGCATCACTAGATTTGGGCCTCATAAAACATAACAACAATTTCATTTACATGGATAACAAGTAATATGCAAAGCCCAACCCATTTTCCTAGGTTTCCATTCGCTACACGCCCCCGTACCAACCAACACACCATTGGGGATTTCTACAATCAACCTACACCGCTACACTCTAAGATGGCAGTCATGCTGCTCATCAACATATATTGGCCGAAGCCCGTATAACAAATCACGGCATTAGCATCTACAGTAATTCATGATAAAAATCGTTACACATATACATATACATATACATATAACTTCCTCATTTCATCACCCAACCCATGCAACATGCACGAAATTTAAAACATGTACAACAGTTTACTTGTAACATATAGTCGATTATTCTTGACACGAGGTCCATTGCTTAAATTTGAGATTTGACTTTTAATGTAACATATAAAACTTATGAACACACATATATATATATATAATTAATTAGATCTAGATGGTGGGGAAGTATTACACACCTGATTCTCGTACTAATGCTTTCTCTACGTCTACGCTACTATTACTTGAAACAATTACTATTGGCCCACGATCTGACTTCGATTTTGGCCCACGATCTTGAATTTGGGCGACGGTTTTACAGATCCAACCTTCTCTGCTTGACTATTAGTTGAGTCCATAACAATCCCTTAATCACTAAACCAAATAAATGATGAGATCTAACTCATTAGTTAAATGTAACCTTTAAAATGAACACTTACCTAGTTAGTCGAATCCCGAATATCTTTGAGAAATTGTCACCACCAACCTTCCTACATTCGGCCATCCTCCAAATATCAAACCAACCGATACACACAACCAACCTAACCCAAATAGTATTTGGCCAAAGCAAAAAGAATCATGGAAGGCCATTCGGCCAAACTTACCACTACCTACCTTCGACTTTTCCACCAAAATGGCTTTAATGGGGCAGATTCGGCTTCAAGGGGTAAAGAGTATAATCGGCAGGGCCTTGGAAATAATAATTTAGATTAGGAGTTTGATAAGAATAAAGGAATCACAGAAAAGGAGAAATCCTGAAACTCATCGGATTACTAAGGAGTATACGACTTACAGTGCACCTTCGGGAAAACAGAGATCTCCCTTGTAGATTCGGCTATAGAGGAAGAAGATGTGCACTAAGAGCATTCAACTTTCGAAGGGTTTTGAGGAGAGGAGAAACACTTAAGGAGTTTCAATATGATGTGTTTTCGGAAAAAAAAAAAAGAAAACTTAGAGAGAATGGAGTGTAGATTTCAGCAAAGAGAAAGAAAATATGGAGAGAATGGTTAGCAAAATTTCGGCTAGCCTATACTAAACTAATTTTCCCCCCTCCTGTAGTTGAGTTTCGGCCAACTCTCCCTCTTCTTCTGATAATCTTTAAATCTTATGATAACTCAATCCTTATCTTACCTTTAGGAGAGCCCTCACTAAAGCCAACTCCTCCCTCCTTGATTATCATCTTTATCACTTAAATAAAAAGAAATAAAACTCCTAACTAGTAGCCTACATGCCGTCCACCCCCTTTCCATTTAAGTGCCAAATTTTGACCCATCTCCTAAGGCTCAATCGGCCACACAAGGTCCCAAACTCCTTCCCCCTTATGACGCCACCTTATGCCCAGTTAAAGCACTTCAATTCTTTGGGCCACAAGCCCAGCTTGTCACTTAATTAACTATCTTCTTAAATTATGAGCTAACACCATTTATTAGCCACCTAACCTAATTTTTTAAAGCCCAATATTTCACTTTAAATTACCCAGAGCACTAACTTTAACCCTAATTCAAATATTTAATCAAAAAGTCAGCCCGATCCTTAAAATATCAATTTAACATATTAGACTATCATATAAATGTGTAGGCCCACTTTAAGGATGTTACAAGTATACTAGAATGTCGTCGATGAAGACTATGATGAATTGAACCGGATTGGGCTAAAACACTCGGTTCATCAGATCTATAAATGCAGTCGGAGCATTAGTCAGACCAAAAGGCATTACTAAGAACTCGTAGTGTCCGTAATGTAACACCCCTAACCCATATCCGTCGTCGGAATAGGGTTACGAGGCATTACCGCATAACATGATTTCACACAATCATTTATCATTTTTCATACACAACATTATATCAATTTCTTCACGATATAATTTCTAAATCCAATAGCAATCATCCACTAAATCATATTAGTTAAATTTGCACATATGAAACACACAACTAGATAAAGTTACTCATGCTTAGTTACTTATAATACATATGCAAACTATACTTTAAAATTGCAACCATATTAATATCATCTATACATATCCAAATACTCAATTAACTAATATGCCACAAAACCATGTTCATATACTTAATACTTATGACCCAAATATCAATGGCGATTGTATAATTAAAACATATTGCAGCATATACATATAATATATATTTCACTTCATACATCACATGCATGTCAATATATCTATTTAAATATTGAATATCGAACCTATTAATTCATTGCTACTACACAAACACAAAATCAAAACATTCAACCATATTACATCAATTATTATGCAATCACATATGTGATTTTAGTAACCTTACAATATGGCCGAATATGCTTTTAATGTTTATATATATATATATTGTGCATTATACCTTAAAATAAAAGCCACATCTAACATTTGAACACAAACAACACTTAAATATACTCCTAATTCGCAAGTACATTTGTATACCTAAACTTTATTTTTCATCTTAGTACTAGTCATTGATTCAACCACACCATAATCAAGGTTATATGCATATCAAAATGAACCAAATATTACAACCACACATGTGCGCATCCCATATTATTATTAACATCAACTTGGCACTTTTAACTATCCAATAAAGCTAACCAAACATACTTAAACCATAACTATCATTTACCATTTCTCATAGCCGAATCTTAGTCCAAACACTATCAATGATTATACCAAATATTAATGTAACACCCTGGTTTAGGGGCTATGCATGTTGGGTATATTTCAAGTGTTAGTAGGTTTTTGGGAGTGCTTGGATGAGTTTTGGAGGTTCTAAGAATGTTTGGATGAAAGGAAGGCTTTGAAAAAAAAAATTTGGATTTTTAGTGTGGTAAGGGAATCGGGCCAAGGTAGGCCTTAAGAATTATTTTTGGTAATTTATGGCACAAGTAAGGCTTTGGCAAGGTGGTGTCTTGAAGCAATAAGAAATGGAGGTAACGCCTTTGAGGGTCTTAGGTTCGATCCAAGAAGGCAACAGAGCAGTTGGGTTTTAATTTTTGGATTATGGCGCTACAGGGATGAAAGCCTTAAAAGAGCTGGGGCGCGTATTGGGCACAAGAAGCAGCTTGTCCAGGTGGTTCTCGTGCGGCACATAGGAGTTGGAGGGGAGCGGAGGTGCGAGTTCGGCGCTGGGCAAGATTTTTGGGTGTGATTTTATTTTATGCGTTATGAAATTTGGGCTAGGAAGGGTTAAGATTAAATGATGGGGTTTTGTCATAAAAATCAAGGTGGTGAGTGGCACAGGCGATGGGGGTAAGGCTTGCAATGGTTTGGTCCTGTGTTCGAACACAGAGAGTGGCGTTGAGTTTTATTTTTATTCTTTTGATTTTGCGACAAATTGAAGGCGATGGACGCACATGTAGATTAAATTGGAAGATTAGGATGAGCTTTGTTTTTATTGATTGGGATAATGGTTTGATTTTGTTTTTTTATTAAAGGATAAAGGTGGGATATTGTTGTATTTTGAATTGATTTTTAGTGGTTGGTGGGAGTGAATTAGGAGATTTGTTAATTCAAATTATTTTGAATTTAGTGGCTGAGCTTTTTGAGGTGGTGGTAGAATGTTGGTAAGTTTTGGGAGTGGTCGATTTTGGTATTTGAGAAGGAGGGTAGGCTAGAATTTCTTTTTTGGCATTTTGTGTGAGTTTGCCATCTTGTTTTTGGTGCCAAAGCCAAATTTTTTCCTTTGATGTTATCTTTGAAACCTAGATTCCCTAAAAGCATATACTTCTAGCCGATTTTGTGTTTTGTTCTTTTAATTCTTTTGTTGTCTAAACTAGCTACCTTTCCCTTGTCATATTTCCATTTCTTCCTCTTAACCCATTTGTGACTAATCTCTCATTTGTTTCTTAACCGAATTTGCTCTCCTTACTTCTAATATTTATCTCCTATTTCTTGTGTACCAAAACCTTGCCTTCACTTCTCATCTTCTCTGTTCTTCCACTCAAACCGAACATAGGTATGTTAAGCACTTAAAATCGATTCTCTTCCTTGTGACTAAAATATTGGCGAATCTCCCTTTCCTTTTAGTTCGCTCCTTGGCCAAATAGAAGGTGTGGTGTGGATCATTTTGGGGTTTCATTTCCAATCGTTGGAGAAGGTTTATAGGTAAGGCCGAATGCTTATGGTCTTCCTTCTGTTCTCTGTCGTCATCTTCAAGGGGTAAGTGTTGGTTTTGGTGTTTGTTTGATGGCGTATTAATTTGGTTGGAATCGTTTTGTCATAGGACATCCGGGATTCGAAGCAGTCAAGCGTAGCCTCGGTTCTTTGGTTGATCGTTGGGTAAGTGATGGTAAGGGATTGCTTTATCGGTCTATTCGTTTGGTATTGGTAAGCCGTAGGCTATTACTTTTGGTTGGTTGTCGATTGTAGGCAAGTGAAGCAAGAGCACTTGGTGGTGGGCTAGTGTGCAAGAGCGTGTAGGAGCGAGGTTGTTAGATCGATTCTTTGGTTAAGGCTTACAGGTGTGTGTACACACACACACTCTTCTAGTAATTTATGTGCTTATTAAATTGTGTGTATACTTACACACTTATCGTTATGGTATTTATATATATGATGTGTGTGGTTGGTTCCATGGAAAGGTGGATTGAATACCATTATGGTATAGGCACGGTCGTAAGTCCTCGTTATGATGCTTTTGGTAAGCATAATGTATACATTACGTGTGCTATGATATTGGATGGCTGATAAATAATATGTATGTTACTAATCAAGCATGTGGGTATAAGTCCGTTAAAATGCATATCATTATCTATGTGGGTTGTATGCAGTGGAGGGGCAATGATGTTTTGTGTCGACACCACCAAGTGTTTGGTAACACACTTGTGACTATGGTCACCGGAGGTTTGGTACCTCCAGAGGTTTGGTACCTCATAGCGACTTGTCCCTGTGGTTTACACCACCGTGGGTTGGCCCCACTTTGAGATATGGGATTGTCTGCCAGTGATTTGGTATCACACGATGGGTTGGCCCCATCACTTGATTCGTGACTTCGGTCACCAGTGTTTTGGTAACACAATCGTGTCTTCTGACACCAATGATTTGGTATCACATTGGTGACTATATGTCACCGTGGTTTGGCACCACCAAAGGGTTTGGTACCACACGGGTAGAAAAGGTGTATGGACGGTTAGGATTGGGTGCATACTGATTTGGATGCATGATGATCATGATTATGTTTGAATGTGATATTTTGCTAATCCGGAAAAAGGTAGCACACCGAGTCTTGGTGACTCACCTTTTCCTTTAACATTTTTCGTAGTGCATAAAGTCGGACCGGATCGGAGAGGACAAGGTGGCCCATGCCAAGATGAAGATTTGCTATATTATGCTTGTTTATGATATAAGTACTTTATTTGAATTTGTTGGGTTGTAACAAAGGCCATTTTATGTTTTGGTATTACTTTAACTATGGTTTATTTAAATTAAATTGCTATGGGAAAATGATTTATGGTTTGCAACCTATTTATTCAAGTTGGATATTATAAACTAAAGTTTTAAAATGAATGAGTTTTAAATAGCAAAGTTTTATTCCAAAGATATGTTTTCCAAAATTCAAAAAACTACTGACGTTTTATTTTAAATCAAGAAGAATTTCAACCGCTCTTTTCGCAATAACATAACCGATTCTGGTCGTAGTGAATGGGCCGGGTTTGGGGATGTTACTGATTTAATATCGAGCCCTTGTTCAAAACTTCGGCTTTGAGGGTTTTGGGCCCAAAAACATTTTCAAAATGGGCTTTTCAAAAATATGGGCTTTTATAAATAGGTTTTCGGTTATCTTGGCATGGCATCTCACCTCAGGCAATTCAAGTCCACCTGTAAGTACTTCGGACTTTTTTTGAAGTGATTTGTTTGTATGAATTAATTTGGGCTTAGGTTGGGCTCGTAGAATAGAATAATAGGATCTGTTGGACCCTAGGATTAGACTACTCAAACAATGGCATAAGACTTAAAACTCGTAAACAAACCTGTGAAATAAGTCGCCGAGTTAAGGTGTGGCAACCTGTGTGCGCATGTCTAGGAGTGGTATTCATGGGAGCTTGGTATTTAAGCAGTCCGTGTGACTCACCTCCTCTCACTTGAATCCTACCAGTGCGTAGCTACTGCTTCACCTTACCCAAGAGGACTTGTTCACAGGCTGAACCAATTATTAAAACCCGAAAGGGTTTAGCCTTGCTGTTTTAAAATTCTTGGTTTTAAAATTTTCAAATTTACCCTTTTTGGTGTGTAAACCCTAAATCTGGTTTCGAACGACATTGTCTCGATTTACCCAAAATTACCAAAATGCCTGGCGGCAAAATTACAAAAATACCCCGTGTTGAAAATTACTAAAATGCCCCGACTATCAAAATTTCGAGATAACCCCAACTTTAATAAACCTCTCTCACTTTGCAAAAGTATCCACATTTTGTATTTCAAAATAATGCCACGACTTTGAAATTTACAAAATTACCACGGTTGGTAAATTACCAAAAGCCTGGGTCGTTAAATTTTCGATTTCACTCGACTTTTACTAAATATTCTGCTTTTACTATATAAAAATAATAAATAAATAAATTTTTTTGAAATGTTATGATATTCCGATTTGGGGAATTTACTGAAATGCCCTCGATTTCCAAAATTACAAAATAGCCTCGCTTTCAAATTTTTGCAACATACTTTGTTGGAAAAATAAAATTTCAAGATAACCCTGAGACTTTGTAAATTTTGAAATATCTTTAAATTGGAAAACTATTTTCAAAATTTACCACGAAGTTACTACGATATACTCTTTTAGGAAAAATGACTAAATTACCCCGGATAGGGTATGAAACTTGGTTGCTCGAAAGAACTTCTCTAAACTTCTTTGCATAAAATTTGCTGTAGTAAACAATGGAACCCAAATTTCTAATGCATAAAATTTCTAATCGATTAAATTGAAGGCACTAGATATGAGTTCTAGGGCGTGGTCGTATTTCTCATGGACGCTTGAGAGGCGGGATGGCGACATCGGGCCGATTGGGTCGTAGAGCAATGTCATGCCCACCACTATTGAAATGGAGCTGAAATTAATCAGACCGGAGGAGGTAGCGATGATCGCAAGCTATGTTTGGTGCTCGAGCAAGTGGCGTGAACGGTGTGGTCGTGGGTATCGCTATCTTCGTGGAAGAAGCCCGATGGTGAGGAGGTCAAAAGAGCCGAGGCGGAATGGAGATAGAATAAGGAATCGGGATGGAAGGAGCTCAGATCGTCGGAATCACTTGAGAGGTCTCGAAAAGACCGAGGTCGAGACATCTGCCGTGTTTCTAAGATAGTTGTTGGGAACCCAGATCGTCTGTGTGCTCGATGTGGAAGGTATCACGTGGAAAAGCTTTGGAATCATGTTCGGGCATGTTTGGATGCCACCAAGTCACATCTGGTTAAGCATTGTCCCTCAGATCCAAAAAGAACTCGGCGCAAAGGGTCAAAGTGTTGTGCGACTGGCGTAGGTGGTCACGACGACGAGAGGTCATGGTCCCAACCATGGAGGAAATGGTTTGGCCGAGACCGTGGCGCTTTGATTCGTCGGAAGGAGGATAGTGATGTCTTGGATGTGTCGGCAGTAAGCTTCTCTTGATTGGAATATTCCTTCTTTGTTTTGTTCGCCTTGGTGGTTAGTAGAGTATCTAAGAACTTGGGGTATAGACTTAGAAAATGCGCGCCAGAGAGTGGGTTAGCTCTTGGAGATCAGTCTTGCTAATGATAGTGTAAGTTTGGAGAGTTAGGGCGTGGACCGTTAGTCTAGCCAAGTAATTTGAGGACGAAATTATTTTAAGGAGGTAGAATTGTAACACCTGGTTTAGGGGCTATGCATGTTGGGTATAATTCAAGTGTTAGTAGGTTTTGGGAGTGCTTGGATGAGTTTTGGAGGTTCTAAGAATGTTTGGATGAAAGGAAGGCTTTGAAAAAAAAAAAATTTTGGATTTTTAGTGTGGTAGTGGAATCGGCCAAGGTAGGCCTTAAGAATTATTTTGGTAATTTATGGCACAAGTAAGGCTTTGGCAAGGTGGTCAGGCACGCAGACTTAAGGGTTTGAGGTAGCGCCTTTGAGGGTCTTAGGTTCGATCCAAGAAGGCGTGATTGGGTTTTAATTTTTGGATTATGGCGCTACAGGATGAAAGTAAAAAAGAGTAGGCGTATTGGGCACAAGAAGCGGCTTGTCCGGTGGTTCTTGTACGGCACATAGGAGTTGGAGGAGCGGAGGCGCAGTTCGGCCTTTGAGTAGCATTTTGGGCGTGATTTTATTTATGCGGTTATGAAATTTGGGCTAGGAAGGTTAAGATTAAATGATGGGGTTTTGTCATAAAAATCAAGGTGGTCGAGTGGCTCAGGCGATGGGGGTAAGGCTTGCAATGGTTTGGTCCCGTGTTCAACACGGAGAGTGACGTTGGAGTTTTATTTTTATTCTTTTGATTTTGCAAGAAATTGAAGGCGATGGGCGGCACATGTAGATTAAATTGGAAGATTAGGATGAGCTTTGTTTTTATTCGTGGGATAATGGTTTGATTTTGTTTTTTTATTAAAGGATAAAGGTGGGATATTGTTGTATTTTGAATTGATTTTTAGTGGTTGGTCGGGAGTGAATTAGGAGATTTGTTAATTCAAATTATTTTGAATTTAGTGGCGAGAGCTTTTGAGGTGGTGGTAGATGTTGGTAAGTTTTGGGAGTGGTCGGTTTTGGTATTTGAGAAGGGAGGGTAGGTCAATTTCTTTTTTAGGCATTTTGTGTGAGTTTTACCATCATGTTTTTGGTACCAAAGCCAAATTTTTTTTCCTTTGATGTTATCTTTGAAACCGAGATTCCTAAAAGCATATACTTCTAGTCGATTTTGTGTTTTGTTCTTTTAATTCTTTTTGTTGCTTAAACTAGCTACCTTTCCTTGTCATATTTCCATTTCTTCCTCTTAACCCATTTGTGACTTAATCTCTCATTTGTTTCTTAACCGAATTTGCTCTCCCTTACTTCTAATATTTATCTCCTATTTCTTGTGTACCAAAACCTTGCCTTCACTTCTCATCTTCTCTGTTCTTCCACTCAAACCGAACATAGGTATGTTAAGCACTTAAACCGATTCTCTTCCTTGTGACTAAAATATTGGCCGAATCTCCCCTTTCCTTTTAGTTCTGCTCCTTGGCCAAATAGAAGGTGTGGTGTGGATCATTTTGGGGTTTCATTTCCAATCGTTGGAGAAGGTTTATAGGTAAGGCCGAATGCTTATGGTCTTCCTTACATTCTCTGTCGTCATCTTCAAGGGTAAGTGTTGGTTTTGGTGTTTGTTTGATGGCGATTAATTTGGTTGGAATCATTTTGTCATAGGACATCCGGATTCAAGCGATCAAGCGTAGCCTCGGTTCTTTGATTGATCGTTGGGTAAGTGATGGTAAGGATTGCTTTATCGGTCTATTCGCTTTGGTATTGGTAAGCGTAGGCTATTACTTTTGGTTGGTTGTCGATTGTAGGCAAGTGAAGCAAGAGCACTTGGTGGTGGGCTAGTGTGCAAGAGCGTGTAGGAGCGAGGTTGTTAGATCGATTCTTTGGTTAAGGCTTACGTGTGTGTACACACACACACTCTTCTAGTAATTTATGTGCTTATTAAATTGTGTGTATACTTACACACTTATCAGTTATGGTATTTATATATATGATGTGTGTGGTTGGTTCCATGGAAAGGTGGATTGAATACCATTATGGTATAGGCACGGGTCGTAAGTCCTCGTTATGATGCTTTTGGTAAGCATATGTATACATTACGTGTGCTATGATATTGGATGGTCGATAAATAATATGTATGTTACTAATCAAGCATGTGGGTATAAGTCCGTTAAAATGCATATCATTATCTATGTGGGTTGTACGAGTGGAGAGGCGTTGATGTTTTGTCTTGACGAGCACCAAGTGTTTTGGTAACACACTTGTGACTACGGTCACTGTGAGGTTTGGTACCTCCGCAGGTTTGGTACCCATAGCAACTTGTCCCTGTGGTTTACACCACCGGGTTGGCCCCACTTTGAGATATGGGATTGTCTCGCGGTGATTTGGTATCACACGATGGGTTGGCCCCATCACTTGATTCGTGACTTCTGGTCACCAGTGTTTTGGTAACACAATCGTGTCTTCTGGACACCAAAGATTTGGTATCACATTGGTGACTATATGTCACCAGTGGTTTGGCACCACCAAAGGTTTGGTACCACACGGGTAGAAAAGGTGTATGGACGGTTAGGATTGGGTGCATATAATTTGGATGCATGATGATCATGATTATGTTTGAATGTGATATTTTGCTAATCCGGAAAAAGGGTAGCACATCGAGTCTTGGTGACTCACCTTTTCCTTTAACATTTTTCGTAGTGCATAAAGTTTGACCAGATCGGAGAGGACAAGGTGGCCCATGCCAAGATGAAGATTTGTTATATTATGCTTGTTTTTGATATAAGTACTTTATTTGAATTTGTTGGGTTGTAACAAAGGCCATTTTATGTTTTTGGTATTACTTTAACTATGGTTTATTTAAATTAAATTGCTATGGGAAAATGATTTATGGTTTGCAACCTATTTATTCAAGTTGGATATTATAAACTAATGTTTTAAAAATGAATGAGTTTTAAATAGCAAAGTTTTATTCCAAAGATATGTTTTCCAAAATTCAGCAAACTACGACGTTTTATTTTAAATCAAGAAGAATTTTAACCGTCTTTCCGCAATAACATAACCGTTATCTTTAAGTAGTGAATGGGCCGGGTTTGGGGATGTTACAATTAAGCTCATTAACATGAACCAATTCATAAGTCTTTCTTATCATAATCTAACATGCATAAACAATAATGCCACTCTCACACATATTTAAACCATTATCAAGCATAAATAATAGTTCATGGCATGAGCAACCAATATCATCAAAACACGAAATAAGTTATTCAAACTAGATAGCCATTTTCGCATAGCTAGCATATTTACACTATTACAAAACATTAGTTATACGATTTAATCTAGCCTATACATGCCCTTTTTAAATAACAAACTAAGTTTTCAATACCAAAAGAAAGTCGATAGTGTGGTTGACTTCACGGATGATCCATTGAGCCCGTAGTTCGAATCAAAATCTATAAAACAAAAAAATAACAAAGATACACACACAGTAAGCTTACTAGCTTAGTAAGTCCCAAGCATACATAAATATAATGAGCATATAGCATAACACATAATTATTTCATTATATAAATATAGATCATTGAATAATAGTAATACTCTTCACTTAAATATCATTACAAAACATCGAAACCAATCTAGGCATCGATCTACTATTTCCATTTATACACATGAACAAGCACTTTTATCACACACATAACGATCTTTAATTATACATTAAGAATTCTTTTGTTCACTTCATTTCTTCTCAAATGGTAGGTTAGTTCTTACCGAACCTTTACACCATAACCTATATAAACATTTCACCTTGTTTGATGTTCAAGATTCCTCTTATAGTATATCACCCAAGATAATGCCTGCTAGGCACTAAGCCCGAATATATCATCGGATGAAGCTCTCAAGTAGGCACTAAGCCCGAATATATCACCCAAGACGAAGCTCGCTAGGCACTAAGCTCAATATATCACCTAAGACGAAACTCAAGTAGGCACTAAGCCCGAATATATCAAGACGAAGCTCGCTAGGCACTAAGCCCGAATATATCACCCAAGACGAAGCACCGGCGTGAAAAGCCCGATAAGTAACACCGCACAAAGCACGCTAGGCGTAAAAGCCCGATAAGTAACACCCAAGACAAAGCTCGCTAGGCGTAAAAGCCCGATACGTATCAATGCAACAAACATTCAAGATACCTCGATACTATTTTATATAAATATGTATAAATCTAATTCCATTGAACACACTCACATTAAATCAATAAAATCATCATATCTTTATACACTCTAACAATTAACATAGAAACATTTATTCACATCATATAGCAAACTTTAATCATCAATCCAAAGTTCCTTTATGCATTCGCCATAACCATAACAAATACTAAAATTTATCCATTTCTAATATTTGATACATCCATAATTAGTTCTTTAATATAACTTAGCTATAGGACTTACCTCGATTGTCGAGAGGCCGTGCGAATCGGCTATTCGAGAACCTTCGCTTTTCCCGATCTAACTCGCTTTTCTTTGCTCTTGATCTAAAACACACTAAATTTAGCTTATTCAAGCACAATTCATCTCAATTTAGTCCCTACACATAAATGGGCAAATTACTATTTTACCCTATTATTTCACAACTTTACAATTTAGTCCTATTTGCATAAAACTCAAAATACATCAAATTACCCCATACTCTTTAAAGGCGAATGTGTATAAGGACTACACAAGTCCATATCATTCATTTATTTTTCAATCAAGCCCTCTAAAATTTTATTTTACAAATTGGCCCTAAAAACACAATTTCACCAAAACTTCCAACACATAATATACTAATTTTTAACATACCTTTCATCTAACATCATTAAACATCAAAACCTCAAGAATTCATCCATGGCGATTCATATATACACACTAATCTTAGAAATTCTAGCATGGGTCGGTAATATACTAAGCAACGATCTCAAAACGTAAAATTAACAAAAATCGAGCTAGATTTCTTACCCAATTTTGCTTGAATAATGCCAATGTTCAAAGGCTTTTCTCCCTTTTCTTTTGTGTTTCTTTCGCCAAGATGAACAAAATGAATGGCTTTTATTTTATTGTTTTTATTAACATATATTTATTCATTATTTTAACATATAATGTAATAATATACATTATAATAATCCAAACACTATTACATGCAACTAAAGTGGCCGCCATTAACCTTAAAATGGGCTATTTTCCTTTTAATACCTCACATTAAAGAGCCATGCTCAATTTAACACATTTCACTTTAGTTGGCCACTTTTACTTTTTATGCGATTAAGTCCTTTTATCTAATTCGACACTTAAACGATAAAATTTTTCTCTGAAACTTTCACACATATAAATATATACATAATAAACACTAAATATAATATGTAAACATTTCTCGCTCGATTCGTGGTCCCGAAACCACCTTTCCGATTAGGGTCGATTCGATGCATTACAACTCTCCCCTTAAGGATTTTCGTCCCGAAAATCTTACCGATTAAACAATGTCTGATATTGTTGCCTCATTGAATCCTCGAGGCTCCCGTTGCCTCTTCAACTCCATGTCGATTCCATAACACCTTTACTAAGGAAATCTTTTGTTTCTTAGCTCTTTCATTTCCAGAGCTAGAATACGGATCGGCTTTTCCTCATCGTCATATCGCATCGTATCTCAATCTCGATTTTGAGCAATCACATGTGACGGATCGATCAGTATCTACGAGCATAGAAACATGAAATACATCGTATCTTTTCTAATTCAGTGGGTAGCTTCAATTTATAAGCAATAGGCCCAACACGCTCAATGATTTCATACGGTCCAATGAACCTCGGGCTCAACTTGCCTTTCCTACCAAAACGGAGCACTTTCTTCCATGGTGAAACCTTTAAAAAGACTCGATCTCGATCCGAATTCAATATCTTTACGCTTCAAATCAAAGATAGGACTTTTGTCGATCCGATGCGACTTTCAAATTATCTTTGATTATGGCCACTTTCTGCTCAAATCTCTTTAATCAAATCAACCCGTGTATCTTATTTTCACCGAGCTCACCCGGTATAATGGTGTTCGACATTTTCACCGTATAAGGCTTCATAAGGTGCCATTTGATACTTGATTGAAAGCTATTATTGTAAGCAAATTCAATCAAAGGTAGGTATCGTTCCCACGCACCTTCAAACTCGAGAACGCAACATCTCAACATGTCCTCAAGTATTTGAATGGTTCGCCAGATCGACTGGTCTGTCGTGGATGAAAGGCTATACTAAAATATAGTTTAGTACCTAAAGCATTTTGCAACTTCTTCCAAAACCGCTGATGTAAATCTCGGTCTCGTCGACGACAATGGAGCTCAAGACACCATGCAATCTTACAATCATGAAACATACAATTCGGCAAGTTTATCGAGTGAAAAGTCCATGCGAATCGACACAAAATGAGCTGATTTAGTCACCTATCAACTATCACCCATACGGCATCTTTCTTACTCAAGTCATAGGAAGACCGGATACAAAATCCATTGTAATTTTATCCCATTTCCACTCGTATCATGATCGGTCAAGCAACCTGTAAGGCATTTGATGCTCGCTTTTACTTGCGACAAATTAGGCACTTTGAAACAAATTGAGATATATCTCGTTTCATACCGTGCCACCAATAGAACTGCTTTCAAGTCGTTATACATTTTCGTGCTACCCTGGATGTATTGATAGTCGGCCACTATGAGCCTCACTCAAAATCATCTCAGATCAAATCCGAGTTCTTTGGAACACACATTAGGTTTTTAAAATTCAAACAATCATTTGCATCAATCAAAAATCGACTTTGCACCTTTTTCACATCGAATTAGCTTAGCAATCATATTCTTGTCAACTTTCATGCATCACAAATTTGTTGGATAAACATCGGTTTGCTCGCAACTCGGCTATGATCGAACCATCACTAGACATAGCCATCATGCATTTAATGCATGAAGAGCAACTAATAATTTCCGGCTTAACGCATCCGTAATGACATTAGCTTTTCCCGTGATAGTCAATCACCAATTCATAATCTTTCAACAGCTTCTAGCCATCTGCGTTGTCTCAAATTCAGGTCTTTCTCGAGTCATTAAATACTTTAGACTTTATGATCTGAATAAATGTGACATTTCTCGCCAATAAATAGTGACGCCAAATTTTCAATGCGAAAACAATGGTCGCAAGCTCTAAGTCATCGTCGGGTAATTTTTCTCGTATGGCTTTAATTGCTTTAAGCGTAGGGCTACCACTTTGCCTTCCTCGCATCAAACGCAGCTCAAACCATTTAAAGAAGCATCGAATAAACAACTAATTCTTTACCCGATTCAGTCTGAACTAATACTGGAGCTTCTATCAAAAGGGCTTTCAACTGATCAAAACTTTTCTGGCATTTTTCCGACCACTCAAACCGGACATCTTTCTACAGTAACCTTGTCAACGGGTAGCTATCATAGAAAAATCTTTCACAAATCGTCGATAGTAACTCAAAGTCTCAAAAACTTGAATCTCGAAACATTTTTCTGGCTTCCAATCAAGTATAGCCAAGATTTTGTTCTGATCAACTCGAATGCCCGATGTCAAACCACATGTCCCAAAAAGTGACCTCTTTCATCCGAACTCACACTTACTAAACTTCGCATATAGTTGATGATCTCGCAAAGTTTGTAGCACTAACCTTAAATGTTCAACGTGTTCAATTTCATCTTTGGAGTAGATCAATATGTCATCAATAAACACCACCACAAATCGATCCAAAACCGCCTAAAACCAGATTCATCAAATCCATAAAATAGCAGGTGCATTAGTAAGCCCAAAAGGCATTACCAAAAACTCAAAATGTCCGTACCTCGTCCAAATGCGCTCTTTGGCACATCCGTATCTCCGACTCAGAATCGATAATAACCCGATCTCAAGTCTATCTTCAAAATATCGACGCCCTTTCAACTAATCAAACAAATCATCAATCCGAGGTAATCGGTACTTATTCTTTATAGTTACCTTATTCGCTTGCCGATAATCAATACACATTCGCATCGCTCCATCTTTCTTTCTCACAAAAAGAACTGTGCACCCCATGGAGAGAAACTTGGTCGTGCAAAGCCCTATCTCGTTAACTCTTGCAACTGTGCTTTCAACTCTTTTAGCTCAAGAGGTGCCATCCGATATGGAGCTATTGAGATCGAGTCGCTCTGGAGCTAATTCAATGCCAAACTCAATCTCTCGATAGGGGTAAACCCGTAGTTCTTCAGAAACACATCCGAGTATTCACATACAATCAGTCAGATTCAATCTGCTCTCGAGAC
Organism: Gossypium rotundifolium; assembly: GCA_025506655.1. Taxonomy (NCBI): domain Eukaryota; kingdom Viridiplantae; phylum Streptophyta; class Magnoliopsida; order Malvales; family Malvaceae; genus Gossypium; species Gossypium rotundifolium. Next base: position 64,881,599 of record CP106730.1, on the reverse strand, counting down.
ACTTTATTATCCAAAGACATAAGCCAAATAAGCTTCACCCTTTTCTCACATACTTTTGAGCTAACATCGATGATATAATCAGAGAAACCCACCGAATCATCGGATTCGATTCTAATGATCTCACCATTACGTGTCTCAAATCGATAAGCTTTCTTTTGCAATTCACCACCGCATCATGCGGTTAACGGTCCATTCCTAGAATTATATCAAACTCATCAAAAGGCAACAACATTAAATCAATGGGAAACAAAATCCCGAATCATCAATGGGCAACTTTTACACACTTTATTAACAAACATACATCTACCCAAAGGGTTGGATACCGAATCACAAACTCGAGAGACTCAATCGGCGTAGTCTTATCAATACCGTAGTTTCACATACATATGAATGGGTTGAACCAGATCAATCAATGCAATCACAGAGTATCATAAAGGGTGAAAGTACCAAGAATGACATCCGGAGAAGCGAAGATCCTCTCTAGCTCGAGTAACATAAGCTCTTGCCGGAGCTCTAGCCTCGATCGATCCGTTGTGTTCTTTGTCCTCTCGACTACCACCTACATTGCTGTAATGTCCGGGTGGTCTCGCCTGCATCGATGCACTACTTGGTCTAGAGTTCTCTTTCAGATTCGACTCGATTAACATCGGCACTCTCGAATAAAATGGTCCGAGGATCCACATTTAAAGCAAGACCGTCACGAACTCTACAACTCCTGTGATGCCATTTTCCATAATGTTTACATTCAACTCGATTCGTGGGACATTACCAACACCGGTCATCGAGGTAGCTCGGGACCCACCGGAGGTCGATCACGTCTAGATGAATCAAGTAGCTTTGTGTCGATCAAGTCATCTCTAAACTTCTTAGATGTGGAATGAAAATTCTACCCGACGGTCTCTTACGAGCATCTCTCGCTTTGGTCTCGGCCTTTCTTTTCTCCTTCCCGAGCTCTTCAGCCTTGCAAGCTCGCTCAACAAGTGTCACAAACTCTTTGATTTCAAGAATGCCAACAAGCAACTTTAAGTCTTCATTCAAGCCATCTTCAAACCTTTTGCACATAATGGCTTCAGTTGATACACACTCTCGAGCATATCGGCTCAATCTAACAAACTTTCGCTCATATTCCGTCACGATCATTTGCCCCTATTTTAATTCAAGGAATTCTTTACGTTTCTGATCAATGAACCTCTGGCTGATATATTTCTTGCGGAATTCATTCTGAAAGAAATCCCATGTCACTTTTTCTTTTGGAACCACTGATACTAGTGTATTCCACCAGTGATAGGCGGTGTCCCTGAGCAAGGATATGGCACATTTCAAACATTCGCCCAGGAGTGCGGGATAGCTCATCAAGTACCGAATAGTGTTATCAAGCCACAATTCAACTCGCTTCAGATCATCATTATCATTGGCCTTGAATTCTTCGCCCCAAATTTCCTAATTTTATCAATGTGAGGCCTACTAGATCTCATTGATCTATCATGTAGGTCTGTCAAGGTACCGGAGTTGGATTATTCGGGGTGGAGGTTGTTGTACTGTTGGATTATTCTCAATAAACCGGGCAAACCATTCATTCATCATTTGATAGAAGGCTTGTTTAGCCTCTCCTCGTGGTTACCCATAATCGTTGAGAGTCTAGTGGCACCGATCCATGTGCGAGACCAGCGCGACACTCTCAACATCATCGACTACGGCTCTATCGGATCGTAATCCATTTACTATATAAAATACAATTGAAATTGTCGAAGTCACCACACTATCATATATACAATTTAAAGGCATGTATAGCTAGACTCTTTCATACTACGGTAGTCCTAGAATCGACTAAACCGTAGCTCGATACCAATAAATGTAACACCCCTAACCCATATCCGCCATCTAATAGGGTTACGAGGCATTACCGCATAACACAGCTTCACACAATCATTTATCATTTTCATACACAACGTTATATCAATTTCTTCACGATATAATTTCTAAATCCAATAGCAATCATCCACTAAATCATATTAGTTAAATTTGCACATATGAAACACACAACTAGATAAAGTTACTCATGCTTAGTTACTTATAATACATATGCAAACTATACTTTAAAATTTCAACCATATTAATATCATCTATACATATCCAAATACTCAATTAACTAATATGCCACAAAACCATGTTCATATATTGAATACTTATGACCCAAATATCAATGGCGATTGTATAATTAAAACATATTGCAAAGATATACATATAATATATATTTCACTTTATACATCACATGCATGTCAATATATCTATTTAAATATTGAATATCGAACCTATTAATTCATTGCTACTACACAAACACAAAATCAAAACATTCAACCATATTACATCAATTATTATGCAATCACATATGCGATTTTAGTAACCTTACAATATGGCCGAATATGCTTTTAATGTTTATATATATATTGTGCGCATTATACCTTAAAATAAAAGCCACATCTAACATTTGAACACAAACAACATTTAAATATACTCCTAATTCGCAAGTACATTTGTATACCTAAACTTTATTTTTCATTTTATTACTAGTCATTGATTCAACCACACCATAATCAAGGTTATATGCATATCAAAATGAACCAAATATTACAATCACACATGTACGCATCCCATATTATTATTAACATCAACTTGGCACTTTTAACTATCCAATAAAGCTAACCAAACATACTTAAACCATAACTATCATTTACCATTTCTCATAGCCAATCTTAGTCCAAACACTATCAATGATTATACCAAATATTAAGCTCATTAACATGAACCAATTCATAAGTCTTTCTTATCATAATCTAACATGCATAAACAATAATGCCACTCTCACACATATTTAAACCATTATCAAGCATAAATAATAGTTCATGGCATGAGCAACCAATATCATCAAAACACTAAATAAGTTATTCAAACTAGATAGCCATTTTCGCATAGCTAGCATATTTACACTATTACAAAACATTAGTTATAATGATTTAATCTAGCCTATACATGCCCTTTTTAAATAACAAACTAAGTTTTTAATACCAAAAGAAAGTCGATAGTGTGGTTGACTTCACGGATGATCCTTCGAGTTCGTAGTTCAATCAAAATCTATAAAACAAAAAATAACAAAGATACACACACAAGAAGCTTACTAGCTTAGTAAGTCCCAAGCATACATAAATATAATGAGCATATAGCATAACACATAATTATTTCATTATATAAATATAGATCATTGAATAATAGTAATACTATTCACTTAAATATCATTACAAAACATCGAAAACCAATCTAGGCATCGATCTACTATTTCCATTTATACACATGAACAAGCACTTTTATCACACACATCACCGATCTTTAATTATACATTAAGAATTCTTTTGTTCACTTTATTTCTTCTTGAAATGGTAGGTTAGTTCTTACCCAACCTTTACACCATAACCCTATATAAACATTTCACCTTGTTTGATGTTCAAGAATTCCTCTTATAGTATATCAATGGATAATGCCCGCTAGGCACTAAGCCCAATATATCACCCATGAAGCCTCGCTAGGCACTAAGCTTGAATATATCACCAAGACGAAGCTCGCTAGGCACTAAGCCCGAATATATCACCAAGACGAAGCTCGCTAGGCACTAAGCCGAATATATCACCTAGGCACTAAGCCCGAATATATCACCGGCACGAAGCCTGCTAGGTGTAAAATCCGATAAGTAACACCCACACAAAGCTCGCTAGGCGTAAAAGCCCGATAAGTAACACCAAGACAAAGCTCGCTAGGCGTAAAAGCCCGATACGTATCAATGCGGTCAAACATTCAAGATACCTCGATACTATTTTATATAAATATGTATAAATCTAATTCCATTGAACACACTCACATTAAATCAATAAAATCATCATATCTTTATACACTCTAACAATTAACATAGAAACATTTATTCACATCATATAGCAAACTTTAATCATCAATCCAGTGTTCCTTTATGCATTCGGCCATAACCATAACAAATACTAAAATTTATCCATTTCTAATATTTGATACATCCATAATTAGTTCTTTAATATAACTTAGCTATAGGACTTACCTCGGTTGTCGATAGGTCAAATGAATCGGCTATTCGAGAACCTTCGTCTTTCCCCAATCTAACTCCGCTTTTTTTTGCTCTTGATCTAAAACACATTAAATTTAGCTTATTCAAGCACAATTCATCTCAATTTAGTCCCTACACATAAATGGGCAAATTACTATTTTACCCTATTATTTCACAACTTTACAATTTAGTCCTATTTGCATAAAACTCAAAATACATCAAATTACCCCATACTCTTTAAAGGCCGAATGTGTATAAGGACTACACAAGTCCATATCTTTCATTTATTTTGCAATCAAGCCCTCTAAAATTTTATTTTTACAAATTGGCCCTAAAACACAATTTCACCAAAACTTCCAACACATAATATACTAATTTTAACATACCTTTCATCTAACATCATTAAACATCAAAACCTCAAGAATTCATCCATGGCGATTCATATATACACTAATCTTAGAAATTTTAGCATGGGTCGGTAATATACTAAGCAACGATCTCAAAACGTAAAAATTAACAAAAATCGAGCTAGATTTCTTACCCAATTTTGCTTGAATAATGCCAAATGTTCAAAGGCTTTTCTCCCTTTTCTTTTGTGTTTCTTTCGCCAAGATGAACAAAATGAATGGCTTTTTTTATTGTTTTTATTAACATATATTTATTCATTATTTTAACATATAATGTAATAATATACATTATAATAATCCAAACACTATTACATGCAACTAAAGTCGCCACCATTAACCTTAAAATGGGCTATTTGCCCTTTAATACCTCACATTAAAGAGCCATGCTCAATTTAACACATTTCACTTTAGTTGGCCACTTTTACTTTTTATGCGATTAAGTCCTTTTTATCTAATTCACACTTAAACGATAAAATTTTTCTACAAAACTTTCACACATATAAATACATACATAATAAACACTAAATATAATATGTAAACATTTCTCAGGCTCGGATTCGTGGTCCTGAAACCACCTTTCCGATTAGGGTCAGATTCGGTCTGTTACACGTAACGAGTCCTTAATGCAATCTTATGCACATTCACCTCTTTAACCCTCAACTGATGATACCTTGAACGTAGATCGATCTTAGAGAATATAGAAACCCTCAAACCGATCAGATAAATTCTCGATCCTTGGAAGTGGATACTTATTCTTAATGGTCAGCTTGTTCACCTGTCGATAATCGATGCATATCATCATGGTCCCATCCTTCTTCTTAACAAAAAGAACCGGTGCTCCCTAAGGAGACACACTAGGATGGATGAAACCATGGTCCAAAAGTTCTCAGTAGTTGAGCCTTAAGCTCTATAAGCTCTTTTGGTTCCATTCGGTTGGGAGAGATAGACACTGGAGCTGTACCCGTAAGAAGCTCGATCCTAAATTCCATTTCCCGATTTGGAGGTAATCCAGGTAACTCCTCAGGGAAGACATTCAGAAAGTATTTTACTATTCTGATGTTCCCAACAATAGAGTACCTAGAATTCAAAACACATACATAGGCCAAGTACGCCTCACAACCTTTCCGGATCAATTTCTCAGCTACCAGTGCGGAGATCACATGCAGATAGTCTTGAAACTCACCAATCATTACCACCTCCACATCATCCTTGGTCTTCAAAACGACCTCTTAGATGCACAATCCAAACTAACTCGGTGCTCTACCAACTATCCCATACCTAAAATCAAGATGAACTCCCCAAACGGAAGCTCCATTAAATTAGCCATAAATATCTCCCATTGCATTTCTAACAGAACATCCTTATATTGTTTACTAACTCGAACAGGCTGCCCCAGTGGACTTATCATAGTAAATTCACTGAAATTACTCTCAACTAATAACCCCACATTTTTGGGAATAGAACAGGCTATATAGGAATGAGTGGATCCTATGTCTATCAGAGCAAAGAAAGGTACATCAAATATATGAAACGTACCGGTGATGACATCAGAAGCATCTCTATCCTCTCGCGACGTGCAGCGTAAACCAAAGTAGGTTACCTCGCCTCAGATTGACCAGCACCTCTCTCGGTGTTTTCTATCCACAACCCAAACCATTACCACCCCTAGCCAGACCACGACCCCTAGGTGATTGTTGAACTACTCTCTGAGGCTATACAATACCCAGAGCTGAAGCTTGCATTTAATTAAAATGCTGCAGACACTCCCTAATACGGTGCTTAAGAGGCCCACACCTCAAACACACCCCAATCCTCCTCCAACACTCGCCCGGATGGCGTCTCCCACAATCCCTACAAGGCAACAACCCAGCAGAAGCAGCAGGAGCCCCAACTCTCACTGGCCCATCAGATCTGGCCTTTTTCTTAGCCTCTGCATAGAACTCGATTGCTATAAATCCCTCATGTTCTAACCTCTCTCCCTATTTCTATTCTAGTGCTCAGCGATTAACATCTTCGACGATCTTTGCCATCACTAGAACAGAAAACTCACGCTCCCTCTGCGAAGCAATCAAAACTCTCAGATTATGTCTCAGCTCATCCTCAAACCGAACACACCTCTCATATTCTGATGACATCATGCCTTAAGCATAGTGGCTTAGCCTAAAAAATTTGGCCTTATATTCGACCACAGATCGATCACCTTGCGTGACGTTCAGAAACTCATGCATGTGAGCATCAACGTAGTTGGCTCCCTCATATTTACTCTAAAATGAAGTCTTAAAGAACTCCCAAGTCAGACGGTCAAGTTGAGTGCCCTCCTTAACAGTCAACCACCACTGATATGCTTCGTCTCGAAGCAAGGAGACTACACCCTTCAAATTCTACTCAACGGTACATTCTAGATCATCCATAATCCTCTCGGTGGCCTCCAACTAGTACTCAACCACATTAGGGGCGACTCTTGTGACACCTCTAAATAACTCAGCTCTATTAGACTAGAGTCGCTCAATTACCGACCCTCAACCTCTAGATCCAGAATTGGGTCCAGCAACCCTCTCTAATATCCTCAGCATGACTTGGGATAATGCATCGTCCCTAGCTGATCGGCTTTGGGACCCAGTATTAGTAGCAGATTGTAACATCCTAAAATTTGAGTATCGATACGATGCATGTTTTGGTGCTTAGTTTGTGTATAATTAAATTTTGCATGATTAGTATAGTCTTGAGAAGACTCGAGAATTATTCGGAATTAGAATAGATTTTTGTATTGAGTACTTAATTGAAGTGGATCATGTGACTTTGAGGTTTAAAAAAATTTAAGTGTCAAAAACTAGCATAAGATGAGCTAGTAACAAGGTGGTGTTGGCACATGTATGTTTGCTTGAGGGGAGAGGTTCGAATATCCTAGCATGAAATTTGAAAGCTTTTATTTTTTCTTTTCCTTAGCATGTGTCGGTCATGGATAAGGATTAGGATGAGTTGGATTAAATTTTTTATGGCAAGAAGACCATGGGAAAAAGACAAGTGTTAACTTAGGAAAATGAATCATTTGGATAAGGTATGTAGGGTGGACACAAGGCTTAATGTAAGTTGAATGTTTTGGAAAGTTTTGTGTGGCAAAAACTTTGACTTTATGTCCATGTACTTGGATGGTTTTTGGGGCTAGGGGTTGGCCAAAATTTTGAAGGCATTTGGATGAATTAGAAGCAAGTTGTGCACATCTCTCTTTTGGTCATTTGGTGTTTTTCTCAAAACTTGTTTCTCTTTAATTTTCTCCTTAGCCGAATGCACCTTGAGCAATAGGTAACATCTTTGCTTTGCTTTAATCATTTCATATTTTGACCATTTCGGTCTTTTTTTGCCTATTCTCTTAAACCATTTCTCCCTAGTGCCGAAATCACCAAGACCTTGGAAGGCCATTTTCTCTTTTCTTTTCTTTTTGCCGAATGCACACAAGCCTCAAACTCATTTCTTTGTTCATCTTCCATTCTTGAAGAGAACCGAAACCTAAACACCTTATTTTCCTTTACCCTTCTTCATCTCTTTCTCCTTACAAAAATCTCACAAACATTTTTCTCCCTTTTATTTTCACCATGGCCAAATGTTACTAGTACCATCCTCTTCAACTTTTTCATTCATATACCGAATCTTCTACAATTCACATATCTCCTTCTCAATCAATTTTCTTTCTACTCACACCTTAATCAATCGGTAAGTGGCTAGTACAATATTTTGGTATTGTTATTTTCCTTTATTTTGTGAATCTATCGTGGTGTGGGATGACCTTTTTGGATTGAGACCAAAGATCATACCATATTTCATTCTAATCTTTTCTCTATCATAGAAACTTAGTGGAGGTCAAACTCAAGTGTTTGTAAACATCGTAAATCGTTGGAATCGAATTAAAGTGTTAAGGTAAGGGATTATTAAGGATTTTCATATTACTCGACATATGGTTATAAATGGTTATTTTGTAATATCCGGATTTATGGCTTATGCATTAATGCTAAATTGTATTAAGTAGCATGCCTATGTGTGTTCTGATTATGTTGTACGAATTTTGTGAACTTCAGAGTATAGATAAATGCTTTAGAAATTATTTAATTTTAAGTTTCAAAGAGGGTGCTAAGCCTAAGAGGCCTTAAGAAAATTAGTAGGGGAGATATGACACAAAAATAAGCTTGTTTAAGTGGCTTGGAGGCACCACTTAGGGACTCAGTATGTGGCGCCACAAGCAAGGTACAAGGGCCTAGGTTCGAGCAACGTGGGAAGCAAATAAAAGAGTTTTATTTTGCTGCAAGGTTGAGCAGTAGTGGATGGCAATGGGGCACTAAGGGATAAGTTTAAGATGTGGTCTAATCCTTTTAAAATTTTGACTAAAGTAAAGGATAATTGATGATTTATTTGAATTAACTGTAAATGAGTAAAGATGAGAGAAAGTAGCGGATTGGATAGGGGAAGGAGAGTTGGCCGATTGGGGGGCTCTTTTGGTGGTATTTTCGGCCAAGGAAAGAGAATAAGACCATTATTCTTTCTTTTGTACCTCTGCCGAATTCTATAGCAAATATCCTCTCTTCTCTTTTACTTTGTCAAAGCCAAAATACCCTGTGTTCTAGCCGAATCTCCATCATCAATCTTCTTCTTCTTTTTGCAAACTAAATCAAGAGCCGAATATACCAATAACCCCTAGCCGATTGTCCATTAAACCCCAAAAGCCAAAAAATTATTGATCAACATCTAGCTATAGCCGAATCTCTCAAGTGGTGTCAAAGCGAGTGCAATGACTACGATATTAAGGGTAAGATTAGTTGTTATTCGATTCTCACTTCTTTTAGCTGAAACTTAAGGACTAATCCATTGTGATTCTTGGCCGAAACATGGAAAGATCTTTTCGGATTTCCATAGTAGCCGACTTCTAGGGAGATCATTCAGGATTTCAGACCTAAGGTAAGTAAGGTGAAAGATTAGGCCGAAGGCCATGTATTCAAATGTTGGAATTGGATCTAACATAGTGCTTGTAGGGATTTTGACAGAAACCAAGGACAAGTGATATTTCAGGATTTAGATCCACAAGGTAAGTGCATGTGATATTCGGCCAAGGCCATATTTGGTGTTTCAGATCTATTTTGTATTTATTCAAAAAGCCGAAAACTAACTAGTTAAGTGATTTAGTGTCTAGCCGATTGCAAGAGGGAACATCACAAAGTTTCAGGATTTGATTAGTAATCAAATCGGTAGCAAGGTAAAGATTTTGGTTACAATAATCCTTCGGGATTTGATTATTTAGCCGAAAGGCTTTTTGCTAAAACACTAAGTGATTGGCCGAATGTAGGAACTAAGGATCTAAAGCATTAGATCGAGATTTTGGGATTTCAATGAACTCGTTAAGTAAATCGTGTGTAGCCTAACCCTAAGTCTTAATAGATTTATGGTAATGTTTTAATAAATATGTTAATAAAAATATGTAAAATGTGGCTAAGGGTACCATGCAATGGTACAAAGTACTCAGCACGTTAACCTACTACTACCGTGGTTATAATATAATGAATATCTCATTATGGCATACATGTGAAACTCAGAACTAATGTGAATAAGGCATAAGATAAGCTATTGACTTGATTTGTATGACATGGGGCATATGGGTGATATGAAAAGGGGAAGTGATCTGGGGGTTTATACCACAATATCTGAATGTGGTGACTCATGTCACGAAATCTGAATGTGGTGACTTACGTCACAAAATATTATCTAGTGGCTATGCCACGAATTTATAAGTATGATGTGCAAGTCGTCTGCAATGATCGCTTCGATGTGTAGTGGATGGAGGGTCAACTTAGTAGTCCCCACGGTGTGATGGTTGGTACGGGTGATGTGTAGCGGATGGTTATATAGGTTTGGGTTTGGGATTGCATCATTATCTATATTTCTGCTATATGTACATGTATGAACTGATATGCCTAAACTGTTGGGACTTAAGGATGGTGGTTATACTGTAACACCCGGGTTCTAGGGGTTATGCATTTAGTGCCTAACTCAAATATTGGTAGGCTTATGGTGAGGTTGGATGAGTTTTAAGGGGTTTGAGAACCTAGAAGGTAAGAGAGGCCTTAGGAAATTTTTGGTTTTAGGGTTAAAAAGGGGAATTGGGCTAAGGAGGCCTTAAGAATAATTTTGGCATTTTTGGACACAAAGAATTAATTGGAAAAGTGGCTTCCATGCGCCACTTAAGGGTGATTAGAGCGCCAACAAGGGCTTGGGTTCAAGCTTCAGAGCAGACAAGTGGCGTTTATTTTTAAGTGTTGGCGTTAAAAGGAAGGGCTGAGTTAAGGAGGGTTTAAAGGATGTTGTGGGCATTGGTGGACATAAAATCGGTTTGGTGCAAAGGGCTTGGGGTGCCACTTGAGGGTCTTGGCAAAGGGGCTCAAATTCGAGCCATGAGGAAGCGCTGGTGTGTTTTATTTTTGTTTTGGGCGTTAAGGCAAGGGTGAGCTAAGGAAGGAGGCTTTAAAAGTATATGAGGGAGTTTATGACACAAAGAGAGAACAAGCAGAGTGGCGTGGAGAACGCCACCTGCAGAAGTATTCCAAAACAGGTCGTGGGTTCGAGGCGTGAAGGCAAAGATAAGGGGTTGTTTTATTTTTGTTTATTTTGCGCGAGCTTGGAAAGGCAAGAGATTGCATGTGGATCTTCAATTGGGATAAAGATAAGCTTAGCATTTTGATCTTGAATTTGGTTGGAGTGTGGGATAAATATTAGTTTATTTTATTATTATTTTGAAGAGGTGATAAAAGATAGGATGAGGAGATAATTGATGTGTTTTTTTTTAATTATTTTGATAGGTGTCAAGAGATAGAATAGGAGTTGTATTTGGGAGTTTGACATATTCAAATTCTTTTGAATTATTTCAAATGGTTGGCCAAGACTAATTCTAGGTGGTGGCTTAATCTTAAACTCCTTGTTGGAGAGGAGGAACGGCTTGGTGATTGAGCAAGGGGTGACGAATCTTCTTTAGGCACTTACTTGATAATTTCGCTAGCCTTCATCTCCTTTGGTTCTTTCTTTTCATTCTCTCTCAAAATCGAATCCTCCATTGCCATCCTTCTTTTCTTCTCTAGTTGCTAAACCGAAAATACTTTCCCTCATACCTTCCTTTTTCTACTCAACCCTTGGGTAAAACTCCTATTTCACTTCTTTTTCTTCCTCTTTTCACCCAAAGTCGAACCTTGATTATTATTTTTCCAACCAAAGCCAACCCCTTTTCCTTATTTGGTGTAGTTTTGGCTGAACCTCAAAGCAAAGGTGATCTTCTAGTCGTTGCTCAATCGGTTTTAAAAAGGGGTAAATGGTCAATCAATGCCTTTTATTTTGTCTCTATTTTCTATCGACTTCTAAAAGAGTAAGAGCTGATTTTGGTATTTGAAGAGCAAGGTGTTAATTATTCTTGTTGGAATCAATTTTATCTAGGTACTCCGGGATTGTTGAAGTAATCAATCCAAGCCTCTTTTCATCAGACAAGCGATCTTGGTAAGTGGTGGTAAGTGAGTTATTTATTTGGTATTCGAAAGCCGAAGGCTATTGTTATGAAAATTGATGACCGCGATTATAGGGAAGTGAAGCAGTCGCAAATCAAAAGCTATAGTTGTACTCGGCGCTTGGTAAGGTTTCGGATTCAAATATTAACCCTTCAGATATTTGTTGGTTTGGCCGAATGGTCAATAGCACTAACGGCATGTTTGGCCGAATATAGGGCAATGGAGTCTTGTGTGGCCGATTGTTTCTTCAAGGATTTAGAATGATCGTTGGTGACAGGTGTGTACATACGCACTGTATAACTGATTAAAATGCTAATTGTTATGCATGCTAAATCTGACTTGTGTAGATTTGGGATTTAATACCATAATGGTATAAGCAAGGATTGTGTAAGTCCTTGTCGTTATGACTCTCTTTATGATGCTTTTGGGAGGCATGACATATTATGACATATTTGGTATATGTGGTTATGGCTAATGGTAAACTCTATATGTGTTGCTAAATGAGCATGTTGGCATGATTTCTATTGAAATATAAATTCTTGGTTGATATAGGTTAAATGAGTGGAGGGGAAGTAATATTCGTGTCGATTTGACACCAAAGGTTTGGTACCACATTTCGTGACTACGGTCACGGAGGTTTGGCACCTCCGAGGTTTGGCACCTCACGTCTCGTCCCCATGGCTTAGTACCACGATGGGTTGGCCCCATGGATCATATTATGGGATTGACGCCATGATTTGGTATCACACGATGGGTTGGCCCCATCAATCGATTTGTGTCTTCGGACACCGAGGTTTGGCACCTCCAAAGGATTTGGTATCACATTTGTGACTTTAAGTCACCGTGGTTTGGCACCACCAAGGGTTTGGTACCACACTGGGTAGAGAAAGGTGTTTGGATGGCTAGGTTGGGTGCATAATTTAGTGCATGTTAAATTGTTATAAATTGTGTATGTTGTTGCACTAAACCGAAAAGGGTTACACATGAGTCTTGGTGACTCACCTTTTCCTTTAACATTTTCGTAATGCGTAAACTTTGGACCAAGTTTGAGGGGATGCAAGGTGGCCCATGTCAAGAAGATGTTTTAATTATTTTATGGAATTTAATATTAAGTACTTTGTTTAAGTATTGGTTGTAATAAGGGCCTTTTATTATTTTGGTATTATTTTATTATTATTATTATTTATGGCTTGTTTAAATTAAATTACTACGTGAAGATGATTTTATTTTTAGCAATCTATCTACTCTAAATATTTATAAGCTAAAGTTTTAATTGGGACATTTTATAATAGTAAAATTTAAAGTATAATTTTTAAATGAACATGGTTTTCAACCGGTTAACAATTTTTCATGTTTACTCTAAAGTCACAAAAAGATTTTCTGCAGTGACATAACCAGATTCGGTCGTGGTGAATGGGCCGGTTTTGAGGATGTTACAAATTGGTATCAGAGCCAGGTTCAAAACTCGGCTTTGAGGGTTTTGGGCCCAAAAAATGTTTTTAGATGGGTTTTTCAAAATATGGGCTTTTATAAAAAGTTTTCAGGTTATTCTGGCATGGCACCTGTACCTCTAGCCCGAAGTCCGCCAGGTAAGTACTTCTAGCTCTTGATGCGATTTGTTTGTGTGATTTATTAGGGGCTTGATTGGGCTCATAGATTAGAATATTAAGGCTTTTGGACCCCAGGATTAGTCTACTCAAACACATGCATAAGACTTAAAGATTGCTAAACAAACTCGTGAAGTAAGTTGCCGAGTTATGGTGTGGTAATCATCAGACGCATGTCTAGGAGTGGTATTCAAGAAGAGCTTGGTATTTAAGCGATCTAGCGACTCACCTCCTCCTTACTCGAATCCTACAGTGCGTAGCTACTGGTTCACCTTAACCAAGAGGACTCATTCATAGGCTAAACCAATTACTAAAACCCGAAAGGGATTAGCCTTCTTGCTTTTAAAACCCTTAGTTTTAAAATCTTTAAATTTACTCTTTGGTTTGTAAACCCTAAATTTGATTTTGAAAGATGTTTTCTCGATTTACAAAATTACCAAAATGCCACTTGTGGCAAAATTATAAAATGCCTCAGATTGTAAAATTACCGACTACCTCAACTTTTATCAAAATAATTTTACTTTGCAAAATACCAAAGTCTCGAAGTTTTCAAAATTTTAAGATACTCTGGTTTGTGGAAATTTACCAAAATACCCCTGGTTGATAAAATTACCAAAATGCCCTTGGTTTTTAACTTTTCATATGATCCTCGACTTTTACTAAAATATTCCTACTTTACAAAATATCAAGAAAATTCTATTTTGCAAAATATTGAGATACCCAGATTTGGAAATTTACAAGGATACCCCGACTTACAAAGATTATCAAACAACCCCGATTTACGAAAATTTTTGCAACACACGATTTGAAAAACAAATTTTCAAGATGACCCTAAGATTTGGTAAATTCGAATGTCTTTAATTTGAAAAAAAATATTTTCAAATTGACCCTGATTTATTACCGAAATACCCTATAAGAAAATGACAAAATTACCCCTGGGTTGGAAATGAAACTTTGATTGATCGAAAGAACTACTTCCGGAAACTTATTTTCATAAAATTGTTCGTGGATAAATAGTGAAATAAAATTCTAATGCATGAAACTTTTAATCAGATTAAATCACGACGCTAGATATGAGTTCTAAGGGGCGTGGTCGCAGTACTCGTGGACGCGGTAGAGGCAGGATGGTAGTTGTTATATTGCTAGTAAGGTATTTGGAACCTGGGGTAGACTTAGAAACTGTGTCTAGAAGATATGTTAACTCTTGGAGATCAGAGTGCGCAGCTATAGCGTGGTGTAGGGAATTAGGATGTACGACCGTTAGTTTAGCCAAGTAATTTCGAGGACGAAATTATTTTAAGAAGGGTAGAATTGTAACACCCGGGTTCTAGGGGTTATGCATTTAGTGCCTAACTCAAATATTGGTAGGCTTATGGTGAGGTTGGATGAGTTTTAAGGGGTTTGGAGAACCCTAGAAGGTAAGAGAGGCCTTAGGAAATTTTTGGTTTTTAGTGTTAAAAAGGGGAATTGGGCTAAGGAGGCCTTAAGAATAATTTTTGGCATTTTTGGACACAAAGAATTAATTGGTAAAGTGGCTTCCATGCACCACTTAAGGGGGGCTGATTAGAGCGCCAACAAGGGCTTGGGTTCGAAGCTCGGTAGCAGCAAGTGGCATTTTATTTTTAAGTGTTGGCGTTAAAAAGGAAGGGCCTAAGTTAAGGAGGGTTTAAAGGATGTTGTGGGCATTGGTGGACATAAAAATCGGTTAGGTGCAGTGGCTTGGGGTGCCACTTGAGGGTCTTGGCAAAGGGGCTCAAGTTCGAGCCATGAGGGAAGCGCCTGGTGTGTTTTATTTTTGTTTTGGGCGTTAAGGCAAGGGTGAGCTAAGAAAGGAGGCTTTAAAAGTATATGAGGGAGTTTATGACACAAAGAGAACAAGAACAGCAGTGGCGTGGGAGAGCGCTACCTGCAGCAAGTATTCCAGCAGGTCGTGGGTTCGAGGCGTGAAGGCAGCATAAGGGGTTGTTTTATTTTTGTTTATTTTGCAGCAGTTTGGAAAGGCAGTAGACGGCACAGGGGATCTTCAATTGGGATAAAGATAAGCTTAGCATTTTTGATCTTGAATTCGGCTGGAGTGTGGGATAAATATTAGTTTATTTTATTATTATTTTGAAGAGGTGATAAAAGATAGGATGAGGAGATAATTGATGTGTTTTTTTTAATTATTTTTGATAGGTGTCAAGAGATAGAATAGGAGTTGTATTTGGGAGTTTGACGTATTCAAATTCTTTTGAATTATTTCAAATGGTTGGCCAAGAGGAATTCTAGGTGGTGGCCAAATCTTAAACTCCTTGTTGGAGAGGAGTGAACGGCTTGGTGATTGAGCAAGGGGGTGCCGAATCTTCTTTGGGCACTTACTTGATAATTTCGGCTAGCCTTCATCTCCTTTGGTTCTTTCTTTTTCATTCTCTCTCAAAATCGAATCCTCCATTGCCATCCTTCTCTTTTCTTCTCTAGTTGCTAAACCGAAAATACTTTCCCCTCATACCTTCCTTTTCTCTCCTCAACCCCTTGGGTAAAACTCCTATTTCACTTCTTTTCTTCCTCTTTTCACCCAAAGCCGAACCTTGATTATTATTTTTCCAACCAAAGTGAACCCTTCTCCTTATTTGGTGTAGTTTTAGCGAACCTCAAAGCAAAGGTGATCTTCTCTAGTCGTTGCTCCAATCGGTTTTTAAAAAGGGGTAAATGGTCGTCAATGCCTTTTATTTTGTCTCTATTTTCTATCGACTTCTAAAAGAGTAAGAGCCGATTTTGGTATTTGAAGAGCAAGGTGTTAATTATTCTTGTTGGAATCAATTTTATCTAGGTACTCCAGGATTGTTGAAGGAATCAATCCAAGCCTCTTTTCATCAGACAAGTGATCTTGGTAAGTGGTGGTAAGTGAATTATTTATTTGGTATTTGAAAGCCGAAGGCTATTGTTATGAAAATTGATGACTGCCGATTATAGGGAAGTGAAGTAGAGTCACAAATTGGGTGCTATAGTTGTACTCGAAGGCGTTTAGGTAAGGTTTCGGATTCAAATATTAACCCTTCAGATATATGTTGGTTTGGCCGAATGGTCAATAGCACTAACGGCATGTTTGGCCGAATATAGGGCAAAGGAGTCTTGTGTGGCCGATTGTTTCTTCAAGGATTTAGAACGATCGTTGGTGACAGGTGTGTACATACACACTGTATAACTGATTAAAATGCTAATTGTTATGCATGCTAAATCTGACTTGTGTAGATTTGGGATTTAATACCATAATGGTATAAGCAAGGATTCAGGTAAGTCCTTGTCGTTATGACTCTCTGTATGATGCTTTTGGGAGGCATGACATATTATGACATATTTGGCATATATGGTTATGTCTAATGGTAAACTCTATATGTGTTGCTAAATGAGCATGTTGGCATGATTTCTATTGAAATATAAATTCTTGGTTGATATGGGTTAAATTAGTGGAGGGGAAGTAATATTCGTGTCGATTTTACACGGTGGTTTGGTACCACATTTCGTGACTATGGTCACCGAGGTTTGGCACCTCCAGAGGTTTGGCACCTCATGCCGTCTCGTCCCAAAGGCTTAGTACCACGATGGGTTGGCCCCACGGATCATATTATGGGATTGACGCCATGATTTGGTATCACACGATGGGTTGGCCCCATCAATCGATTTGTGTCTTCGAGACACGGAGGTTTGGCACCTCCAAAGATTTGGTATCACATTTGTGACTTTAAGTCACCGAGGGTTTGGCACCACCGGTGGTTTGGTACCACACGGGTAGAGAAAGGTGTTTGGATGGCTAGGTTGGGTGCATAATTTAGTGCATGTTAAATTGTTATAAATTGTGTATGTTGTTGCACTAAACCGAAAAAGGGTTACACACCGAGTCTTGGTGACTCACCTTTACTTTAACATTTTCGTAATGCGTAAACTTTGGACCGGTTTGGAGGGATGCAAGGTGGCCCATGCCAAGAAGATGTTTTAATTATTTTATGGAATTTAATATTAAGTACTTTGTTTAAGTATTGGTTGTAATAAGGGCCTTTTTATTATTTTTGGTATTATTTTATTATTATTATTTATGGCTTGTTTAAATTAAATTACTACGTGAAGATGATTTTATTTTTAGCAATCTATCTACTCTAAATATTTATAAGCTAAAGTTTTAATTGGGACATTTTATAATAACAAAATTTAAAGTATAATTTTTAAATGAACATGGTTTTCAACCGGTTAACAATTTTTCATGTTTACTCTAAAGTCACAAAAAGATTTTCTGCAGTGACATAACCAGATTCGGTCGTGGTGAATGGGCCGGGTTTGAGGATGTTACATATACACTGAGTCCGTTTGACTCACCCCGTTGTGGGATATGTTTCGTAACACTCAAGAATGGACCGGCCTGTGAAGCTTAGTGGTGGCCATGCTCATTTCAAATATTTTTTTATTTTGGACTTTCTATACATAAGTATTTCAATTTATTCTGGATTTATTTTGATGTAATTATGGCCATTATTATTAACTGCTTTTAAGTAAGTGTTTAAAATTGGTTTATTATGTTAAGGTTATTATTAAATTGAGACTAAATAAATTTTCTTAAAATGTAAACAAACATTTAAATGTTTTGACACACAAACAACACCGCTTCCAATCAACCCAACACAAATCAAATGTTCTTCAAAACCATCCATATTTTCCAAACCAACAAACAAGATTTGAAAAGTTTTTACTCAAGGAACATACCAGATCCATCAAGGCTCGTGAGGTTTGGGTTTGGGGTGTTTCATTTTAATATCGAGCCCGCTTTTAAACTCTCGGCCTTGGGTTTTAAAGCCCATAACGTTTTCAAAATCAAGCCCAAATGAATTTTGTGAAAATTTTTGTGAAATAAGGGTTTTCGGCATGGCACCTAAGTCTCCGGCCCGAAGTCCACCAGGTAAGTACCAGGTAAGTACTCCTAACTCTTTTGTGATTTGTATATGGGACTTATAGGGACGTAGATTAGTAAATTAGGAATTAAACCCTAGGATTAGCCTACTTCAACACCAAGTTACATAAAACTTAAAGTCTAACCAAACAAACTTGTGTCTGGGTCACCGAATTAAGGGTGCGGCAACCGTTGTGCGCATGTCTAGGATTTGATTTAGTGGGAGCTTGGTATTTAAGCAGTCCTAGTGACTCACCTCCTCACCGCTCGAATCCTACCTGGTGCGTATTGATGGTTCACCCTAATCAAGAGGACACAATCGCAGGCTAAACTCAATAACTAAAACCCGAAAGGGACCTATCACCTTGTTTTGTGAAATTCTAAAGACAAATCGTGATTTTAAAATTCCAAAGGTACCCTCATTTTTAAAAAAATGACCAAAATACCCTTGATTTGCAAATTGACCAAATTACCCCTAACCTGTACAAATGACCAAAATACCCACAGTGTGGAAAGTTACCAAAGTATCCTCAAAATTAAAATTTCCAAAATACCCTTATTTTGAAAGTCACTAGGAACCATATTTTGCAAAAAATTACCGAAATGCCCCTAATTTGAAAAAAATTACGAAAATACCCTCAATTTATAAAATTACCATTTTACCCTTGAAATTTTCTTACCAAGTAATTCAATTTTGTAAAAATACCAAAAATCTCTACTTTGTGAAATTTTCAAATACCCTAATTTGAAAATTACCAAAAATACCCTATAGGATAAAAATACCCCTGGGTAGTGGCAAACAACAAAAATAATGACTACAACACTTTTCTGTAATGAACATAAGTTCGTGATTGACTGAATGAATTTGAGACTCTGTGTGTGTATGAATTTGAAAGAACTACTCCTTAGAACTATTACACATAAGACTGTTCGTGATAAATCAGTGGAACAAAACTAATTCATAAAATTCTTAAATTAGATAAACGCAATTCGGAAGCATGAATTCTAGGGACATGGTGCGTGCGATGCGTGGGTGTGGTAGAGGTTTGAATGACCGTGTCGAGCCCGTTAGGTCCAAAAAGGGTCCAAAATAAAATGCCACCACCACCGGTCGCCGATGTGGAATATCAAGATCAAGCGGGGATGATGCACGATATCCTGAGCGATCTTGCTAGTCTGAAAAGGGTGGTCAAGCGGTGGAGGCATGAGAGCTCGAAAGTCGGTACTGAATGACTTGAGCCAATGGAGTGAGTTTTTCGTGGAGTATCGGTGTGGCGCCAATACTGGTGAGTATTGGTTAGAGGCGACAGGCGGATTATGGACGATTTAGACCGACTCTGAGGAGAAACCGAAAGGGTAGTGTCGCCACTCCGTGATGAGTCATGCCAATGGTGGCTCACAGTTTGGGATAGTGTTGCCGCTGATAATCTTACCTAGGAATATTTTAAGGCGGCATATCAGAAGAAGTACATTGGAACTAGTTATGTGGATGCGCAGAGGAAGGCATTTTTGATGCTGGTTCAGGGGAATAAGTCCGTAGCGAAATACGAGGAAGAATTTCTAAGGCTGAGCCGTTATGCTCGAGGTATTGTGTTGACGGAGCATGAGCTGTGTGTTCGATTTGAGGACGGACTGAGGGATAACCTGAGGTTGTTGATAGCTCCACAGCAGGAGCGAGAATTTACCGTATTGGTGGAGAAGGCTAAGGTAGCCGAAGGATTAAGGACTCATGAGGCGTAATACGATCGGAATAGGTAAAGAGAGGTTTTGGACCATCGTGGTCATTTGGGAATGTGTAAAGAGGCCTAGAGTTGATGGGCGCGAGGTCGAGAGGGTCGTGATAGGAGGACAAGACTGCATTTGTGACCAAAGTGGGAAGATGCATCTAGGAGAATGTTGGAAGAAGACGGAGGATGCTTTAAGTGCGTGTCTAAGGATCACATGATTAAGGACTATCCAATAAAGATAGACCGAGTTGACCATCAAGTCGTGGCTATAATCGACCGAAGAGGTGGACACTGACCTCGGCCGAGCCGTGGTCCCGGTTGGTAGAGTAATGGTTCTAGTAGAGGACGGGGAACACCGCAAGAGGTGTTGGTAATACAGAGGCAAGACAATGGGGCACTGTGTATCTGATCCACCGGAGGGAGGTGGAGACGACCGGACGTCATAATCGAGACGTTCCTTATATTTGGCAAACCTTACATTGCTTTGATAGATGTTGGCTCTACCCACTCTTACGTTGCATGTAGAGTAGTTGAAACACTAGGCATAGCCTCCAACTATCTAATAGGGAGATGACTGTAGTAAGCCCATTAGATCAAACTGTAGTGGTGAATAGATATTTGGTGTACCTCTAGAGCTTGAGGAGTGGTATTTCTGCCGACTTGATGGAACTACCCTTCTGAGAATTTGATCTCATCCTTGGCATGGATCAGCTAGTGGAACATCGAAATGTATTGGATTGCGCAGACTAAGTGAATGGAGTTAAGGACGGGAGGATAAGGCGATAATTATGATAGGAGAAAGAAGAAACTACTTGTCTAATAGAGTTTCGGCACTAAAGGCTGATAAGATGGTTCGAAAAGGGTGCAAGGCATTTTTGGCCTTCGTTAGTGCGTTGGATGCAAAAGAAGGGGGCATTAGTGGAGTTAGAACGGTAAGGGAATTTGTGGATGTCTTTTCAGAGGAATTACCTAGAATACCCCTGAATAGGGAAGTGGAGTTTGGAATTGATTTAGTACCGGGTACAGCTCCTGTGTCAATTGCCCCGTATAGAATAGCACCGAAGGAGTTGGTTGAGCTCAAGGTTCAAATCCAAGAGCTGCTTGATCGTGGGTTTATTTGACCCAGTGTGTCTCCATGGGGAGCACCGGTCTTGTTTGTGAAGAAGAAGGACGAAACTATGCGTATGTGCATAGATTATCGTCAGTTGAATAAGCTGACCATCAAGAACAAGTACCCTTTGCCAAGAATAGACGACTTGTTCAATTAGCTTAAGGGGGCCGCAGTATTTTCGAAGATAAATCTAAGGTCTGGATATCATCAGCTTAAGGTGAAGGAGGCTGATATCCATAAGACGGCTTTCTGGACAAGGTACGGGCATTATGAGTTCTTGGTAATACCGTTTGGATTGACAAACGCCTCAACCACGTTCATGGACATGATGAACTGGGTTTTTCAGCCCTATCTAGACCGGTTCGTTGTTGTGTTCATAGACGATATTTTGGTATAATCGAAGTCTAAGGAAGAACATGATAAGCACCTCCGAGTAGTGTTGCAAGTGTTAAGGGAGGAAAAGCTATATGCCAAGTTCAACAAGTGCGAATTTTGGCGGAAGGAAGTTACATTCTTAGGACATGTGGTTTCTGTAGAAGGGATAAGGGTGGATCCTCGGAAGATTAAGGCAATGTTGGATTGGAAACCACCTAAGTCTGTGGCGAAAGTTCGTAGCTTCTTGGGTTTAGCAGGCTATTACAGAAGGTTCATAGAAGGGTTCTCATTAATAGCCATTCCTTTAACGAAGTTGCTAAGGAAGGAGGTACCTTTCGTATGGTCAGATAAGCAACAAGAGAGCTTTGAAACGCTTAAGAGGGTTTTGACGGAAGCTCCAATTCTGATTCAGCCTGAGGCAAGGAAAGGATTCATGGTGTATTGTGACACTTCTCACACAGGTTTGGGATGCGTATTGATGCAAGACGGGAAGGTAGTTGCTTATGCATCTCGACAATTAAGGCCACACGAGGTTAACTACCCGACGCACGATTTGAAGTTGGCGGCAGTGGTCTTTGCTCTTAAGGTATGGAGGCATTATCTTTATGGAGAGAAGTCGGTGATCTACAGCACCACAAAAGCCTTAAGTATCTGTCGACTGGAAAGAGTTGAACCTGAGACAGCGAAGGTGGGTGGAATTATTGAAGGACTACGATTTTTCCATAGAGTATCACCCGGGCAAGGCGAATGTTGTGGCAGATGCCCTAAGTCAGAAAGTAGTGTCGAATCTGAGGGCGATGTTTGCACATCTGAGCTTGTATGACGACGGAAGCTTATTGGCAGAATTGCAAGTTAAGCCGACATGGCTGAATGAGGTAAAAGAGGGTCAGTTGGCAGATGATGATCTAAGTGCTAAGCTTCGGCAAGTGCAGAGTAGGGAGTTGAAGGATTATAGTGTTAATGGAGGTGGAGTATTGTGTTTTAAGGGTAAGGTCTGTATGCCAAAGAACGAGGAGTTAAGGCGGAGAATTCTTCGGGAATCTCATAGTAGCCCTTATGCTATGCATCCTGGAGGTAGTAAGTTGTACAAAGATCTAAGGGAACAGTTTTGGTGGCCTGGTCTTAAGCGGGAAGTTGTAGGGAAATGCTTAAAGTGTCAGCAAGTTAAAATTTGAACACCAAGTTTCGTCGTGGTTGCTTCACCAATCTGATTCCGCAATGGAAGTGGAGAGAATTACCATGGACTTCGTTAGTGGGCTTCCCCTTATACCTACTAAGAAGGACTCGGTATGGGTGATAGTGGATCGATTGACAAAGTCGCACATTTCATTCTCGTCAGGGTTGACTATTCCTACAAAATTGGCAATGTTATATGTAATGAGATTGTGAGGTTGCACGAGTGCTTGATGTCGATTATCTCGGATAGGATCCGAGGTTCACATCTCGATTTTGGAAGGCGCTACATCAAGCTTTAGGCACCAGATTGACTTGATGACGGCTTGTCATCCACAGTCAGATGGGCAGTCTGAACGAGTGATCCAAGTGTTGGAGGATATGTTGAAGGGCTGTGTGATAGACTTCAGAGGAAGTTGGGAAGAATATTTACCTTTAGCAGAATTTGCGTACAACAACAACTATCAGGCAAGTATTCGGATGGCACCGTACGAAGCACTGTATGGATGGAAGTGCCGCACTCCCACATGTTGGACGGAATTGGGAGAACGTCAGATTTTTGGTCTAAAACTTATGGCAGAATCGGAGGAAAAGGTTAGGGTAATTTGGGCACGGTTAAAGGAGGCATCCGACAAAAAGGCGTGTCGACGAGATCTCAAATGAAGGACATAGAATTTGCTGTGGGAGATCAAGTGTTTCTCAAAGTTTCACCTTGGAAGAAGCTGATGAGATTTGGTCACAAAGGAAAGTTAAGCCCAAGGTTTATAGGACCTTATCGGGTATTAAAGTGAGTTGGACCAGTGGCATACCAGGTAGAGTTGCCACCAGAGTTGAAGCAGATGCACGACGTATTCCATGTTTTTATGCTACATCGCTACCGATCGGATCCAACTCATATAATACCGGTTGAAGAGGTGGAGCTGAGACCAGATCTGTCCTATGAGGAAGAGCCGATTCAGATTCTGGAACGAGATGTGAAGGTGCTTCGGAGGAAGTCGGTCCCTCTAGTCAAAGTGTTGTGGTGTAACCATGGATCGGAAGAAGCTTCTTGGGAGCCAGAAGAAGCAATGCGATAGCAATACCCCCACCTATTCTAGCCAGGTAATTTTGAGGCTGAAATTATTTTAAGGGGGTAGAACTGTAATATTCAGATTTATGGCTTATGCATTAATGCTAAATTGTATGAAGTAGCATGCCTATGTGTGTTCTGATTGTGTTGAACGAATTTTGTGAACTTCAGAGTGTAGATAAATGCTTTAGAAATTATTTAATTTTAAGTTTCAAAGAGGGAGCTAAGCCTAAGAGGCCTTAAAAAAATTAGTAGGGGAAATATGACACAAAAATGGGCTTGTTTAAGTGGCTTGGAGGCACCACTTAGGGACTCAGTATGTGACGCCACAAGCAGGGTGCAAGGGCCTAGGTTCGAGCAACATGGGAAGCAAATAAAGAGTTTTATTTTGCTGCAAGGTTGAAGCGATGAGTGGACGACAATGGGGCACTAAGGGATGAGTTTAAGATGTGGTCTAATCCTTTTAAAATTTCAAATAAAGTAAAGGATAATTGATGATTTATTTGTATTAATTGTAAATGAGTAAAGAGGAGAGAAAATAGGGGATTGGATAGGGGAAGGAGAGTTGGCCGATTGGGGGGGCTCTTTTGGTGGTATTTTCGGCCAAGGAAGGAGAGTAAGACCATTATTCTTTCTTTTGTACCTCTGCCGAATTCTCTAGCAAATATCCTCTCTTCTTTTTTACTTTGTCAAAGCTGAAATACCCTGTGTCCTAGCCGAATCTCCATCATCAATCTTCTTCTTCTTTTTGCAAACTCAATCAAGAGCCGAATATACCAATAACCCCTAGTCGATTGTCCATTAAACCCCAAAAGCCGAAAAATTGTTGATCAACATCTAGCTATAGCCGAATCTCTCAAGTGGTGTCAAGCAGGAGTACAGTCGACTACAGTATTAAGGGTAAGATTAGTTGTTATTCGATTCTCACTTCTTTTAGCCGAAACTTAAGGACTAATCCATTGTGGTTCTTGGTCAAACATGGAATGATCTTTCAGATTTCCATAGTAGTGACTTCTGGGAGATCATTCGGATTTTAGACCTAAGGTAAGTAAGGTGAAAGATTAGGCAAGGCCATGTATTCAAATGTTGGAATTGGATCTGACATAGTGCTTGTAGGGATTTCGACAGAGACCAAGGACAAGTGATATTTCGGGATTTAGATCCACAAGGTAAGTGCATGTGATATTTGGCCAAGGCCATATTTGGTTTTTCAGATCTATTTCGTATTTATTCAAAAAGCTGAAAACTAACTAGTTAAGTGATTTAGTGTCTAGCTGATTGCAAGAGGGAACATCACAAAGTTTCGGGATTTGATTAGTAATCAAATCAACAAAGAAGGTAAGGATTTTGGTTGCAATAATCCTTGGATTTGATTATTTAGCCAAAGACTTTTTGCTAAAACACTACGTGATTGGTAGAATGTAGGAACTAAGGATCTAAAGCATTAGATCGAGATTTTGGGATTTTAGTGAACTCGTTAAGTAAATCAGGTGTGTAGCCCTAACCCTAAGTCTTAATAGATTTATGGTAATGTTTTAATATATGTGTTAATAAGAATATGCAAAATGTGGCTAAGGGTACCATGCAATGGTACAAAGTACTCGTGCACGTTAACCTACTACTACCGTGGTTATAATATTATGAATATCTGTTATGGCACACATGTGAAATCAGAATTAATGTGAATAGGTCATAAGATAAGCTATTGGCATGATTTGTATGACATGGGGCATATGGGTGATATGAAAAGGGAAGTGATCTGGTGGTTTATACCACAATATCTCTAATGCGTGACTCATGTCACGCATTCGAATGTGGTGACTTACGCCACAAAATATTATCCGTGGCTATGCCACGAACTTATAAGGGCGATGTGCAAGTCGTCTGCAGCGACTGCCTTTGATGATGTGTAGCGGATGGAGGGTCAAGTTAATAGCTATTTTGCTTCAATCTATCCCATCAAAAAAAAAAATTGAAGATTTAGTTACGATTAGAAATACACTTTTCTATCTTTATCCATGGATCTTTTCCTCATACTTATTCAATTGGAAGTATTGATCCAATTGAAAAAAAAAATTATGTTTCGTAATTTCATAATCCAATTTTTAAATTTTTAGTTAGAATATAATTTTTAAATTATATATAATTTAATTGGACCTTGGATCCAAATCACGAGACCTATGAGACACGGTGTGAGATTACACATCTGATTGCGGTGAGAACTACACTTTCTCGCTCGTCGATATCTAAACACATATCACGATGGATTAGAACACTAATATTTAATATGAAGCTATTTTAATGATTAACGATCTAGATCTTACCCTTGGAATCTCGAACAACAACTATTTGCGATCTCTCGCCGATCAAAGGTTCAGAACCACGAGTAAACAATGGTTCGGGGGTACGTAAAACTTTGAATAATTGATTTTTGCAGGATGAGGGTCCACAACCCAGTGGAAAGTCTCGGATTCTCGAAACAGTCCTTCTCTTAAACTTAGGGGGAATAGTGGAACCACCCCTCTTTCGAACACTATTTACTGCCCTTTTTGTCCCTATCTTGATTTCTCACAAATATCCTCGTTCCACAATATGATAATCGAGCGATATTTTCCCCTAAAACAAAATCGATTAAATATGAAACACCCCAAACCCGGCCCACGAGCCTTGACCGGATCTGGTATGTTCCTTGAGTAAAAACTTTTCAAATCTTGTTTGTTGATTTGGAAAATATGGATGGTTTTGAAGAACATTTGATTTGTGTTGGGTTCAGATTGGAAACGGTGTTGTTTATGTGTCAAAACATTTAAATGTTTGTTTACATTTTAAAGAAAATTTATTTAGTCTCAATTTAATAATAACCTTATCATAATAAACCAATTTTAAACACTTACTTAAAACAGTTAATAATAATGGCCATAATTACATCAAAAACAAATCCCGAATAAATCTGAAATACTTAAGTATAGAAAGTCCAAAATAAAATAAACGCTGAGCTGAGCATGGGCACCACTAAGCTTCTACCGAATCGGTCCATTACTGAGTGTCACCTGAAACATATCCCACAACGGGGTGAGTCAAACGGGCTCAGTGTATAACCACCATCACTAAGTCCCAACAGTTTAGGCATATCAGTTCATACATGTACATATAGCAGAAATACAGATAATGATGCAATCCCGAATCGTTGGATGAAATCACAAGTTAGTGAAATCGGGAAGAATAGCATATTATCACCTTAATAATAAAAATTTTGAAATTGGTATTAAGATCATGAAAATTATGAAATTGCCCTTATCGGGCTAATTCGATAAAAGTAACTAAATGGGCCATATGTGATATTTGATAATTGGGCCATATGTGATATTTGACAATTGGGCCATATGTGATAATTGATAAATGGGCCATATGTGATTATCGATAAATGGGCCATATGTGATATTTGATAATTGGGCCATCTTTGAAAAAGTGACTAAACGGGCCATATGTGATAATTGATAAATGGGCCATATGTGATATTTGATAATTGGGCTATATATGATAATTGACAAATGGGTCATATGTGATATGAGATTACGTGGGCCAAAATATGAAATGGGCCAGATTGTAATAACTTTTATAATGGGCCTTATGTTGGAATAATTATATGAATGGATTGTTATGCATATTATATACATGATTACATGGGTTGGGCTATTTGACGAAGAGAAGTTCTGGTAGCTTTGCTACAAAATTTTGGTGGCTCTGCCACAATTCTGAAAAATGGCAAATGCCATGTAAACTCTGTAAATTCTGGTGGCTTGTCCACGAAATTTGAAATACGACTTAATGCCTACTTCGGTGTGTTGGCAGGGTGGGTGACTAAAGCTCCCCACAGGTGTGCTGGTTGGTAGGGTGGTGTGTAGCGGATGGAAATCTAGGTTTGGTTTTGGGAATTGCATATCACTTGCATTTTATACATGCTAAATTATTATATTTGTAATGGGCTTAGGCCCAAATAAATGCTTAAATGGTTTTGGCCCAAAGGACTAAGGTAAGTGAGTTACACATCGAGTTCTATGTAACTCACCCCATTTTTTTTACCCCTCTTAGGTAATAATAATTGATGGAGACTTGGGTCAGAGATGACTTCGTGTGGAGGCTATACTACAAATGGTGGTTTATAAAATTTTAAGACTTCTTTAATAATTTTTATTAAGTACTATTTTTATGGCGATGTAATAAGGCATCTTTAATTATGGATTTTATTATGTGGATGGTTTTTATTATGTTTTAGTTTTCCTAAGTTGGATTGATTTAGTTTTATAAATGTTTTCTATAACCCCGTATAAAATAAAGGTTTTTCTTAAATATCAACTGAAACTTAGGAAATTCTTTTAAAACTTTTCGATGAAATATTTTGACTAAATAAATCCAAAGTTTTAATCAATTACTACTTTATAGATCAAATAATAAATTCTTGTATTTTAAGTATGGTTTTCAATGAACTTTGATTTTTCGATAAAAGTCATTCTCTTAATCATTTTGGAATTTGATTTCTACATCGTTAAATGATTTGAATGAACGTTTAATTTGTGTGGCATGCCAAAATCCGGGCTTAATGCATAGGCCGGGTTTGGGGTGTTACATTTTATGGTATCAGAACCAATTTCAAAACTCGGCCGTGGTTTGGGTTCAACAATGATTTTGTTTAAAAACTACTTAATTTTTCTAGACCTTACGTTTTAAAGGTAGTATGGCACCACGAGCATCCGACACCAAGTCAAGTAAGTATTTGTTTATTAAATGTTTATTTTTGGTGATGAGACCTTAGGAATACTCTAGAACTTTAGTTTTAGGTGTTGAAAACGATAGAGATCGAGACTATAGGATGTGATTGCGAAAATAACCCTATCTCTTATATCTCATAAAATATCGTTAATAAACACTGAAATAATATTCTGATTCATAAAACTTGTAATCAGATTAAAGCAAATTAGTTATTATGAGCACTAGAGGAAGTGGTCGTGGACGCGGTAGACATGGCCATGGTAGAGGACGAGGTGCTACTTTTAAAGCGCCAGGTCATATACCAAAATGGATGCACCTGCGTCATTTGAGAGCAAAACTGGATCTCAAAATCATGCGAATGAGGATAATGCTTGGACTCAAGGAATGTTGCGAGTCTTAGAAAGAGTAGTGGGGCGAGGCGGGCCAAGAGTTCATGGATCAATATCGAATGACTCAAGTCTAGTGGTGCGAAGTTTTTAGAGGTGTCTCTGAAGTAGCTCTGAATGTGGCAGAATATTGGCTTAAGGTCAGAAATGAATTATGGATGATCTGGAGTGTACCGTCAAGCAAAAACTGAGAGGAGTCGTGCTTTGCTAAGAGACGAGGCGTATCAATGGTGGCTTACGATTCGAGAAGGCACCGAGGTTGTATTGGTTAATTGGGATTTCTTTATAGCTGCTTTCCAAGGGAAGTACGTCGGGACAAGTTATGTGGATGCCCGGAGGAAGGAATTCCTAAATTTGGTTCAAGAAAGTAAGACTGTGGTAGCTTATGAGGCAGAATTTCTTCGTTTGAGTCGTTATACTCGTACTATAGTGCAGACTGATCATGAGCACTGTGTACGCTTTGAGGATGGGCTAAATGATAAGTTGTGGGTACTGATAGCCTCACAACAAGTACGGACTTTTACATCACTTGTAGAGAAAGCTAAGATAGTCGAAGAGGCTAAGAATTCAGAACGATAGAATCGGGAAAAAGTCAGAGGAAAGAGGGATTTTAAGTACTCTAGTTCTTCTAAAAGGTTTCAAAAGAGGCCACGGAATGATGAGCCAGTTCAAGCTAGAGCTCCTATGACTACCAATCAGAGTCGAGAATGTGTCGACTGTGGAAGACGACATCCCAGAGAATGTTGGAGAAAAATTGGAGCCTGTTTTAAATGTGGTTCTAAGGATCATCAGCTTAAGAATTGCCCTCACGGACCGACAGACTCGTGGAACTCAGAACTCGATGCTCGACCACCAGAGGTATTCAAAGACCCACCGAGAGGCCGTGGACTAGGTCGTGGTGGTAATGGTAACAGACGTGGACAAGGTGCACCGAGTCGAGGTAATGGTGTTAGAGGTAACACGGAGGCAAGACGGCAGATTGGTCTATCTTTGTCGGCGTCGTGAGGACGATGATGCACCGATGTGATAAGCGATGCGTTCTTCATCTCGATGTACCTATTCTTGCTTTGATAGATATCGGGTCTACCTACTGTATGTTGCTAGTCTTGTATCCGAAACCTAAATATTATATCTGAGATTACCGATAGAGAGATGGTGGTAATTAGTCCTTTAGGATAGTCGGTAATAGTGAATAAATTATTTAGAGATGTGCCCTTGGAAATCCAAAGAGAGGTATTTCTAGCGGACTTGATGGAATTACCTTTCGACGAGTTTGATCTCATTTTTGGCATGGATTGGTTGGTAAAGCATCGGGTACAATTGGATTGTGCCGAAAAGTAGATGTCAATAAGGACTGTGGATGATGAGGAGGTAATAATGATAGGCGAGCGAAGAAACTTTTTGGCAAATGTGGTATCTACTTTGAAGGTAGAAAAGTTGGTGCGAAAAGGGAATGGAGCATTCCTAGCCTTCATCAGTGCTTTGGATGCCAAGGATTTATTGGTAGAAGGTGTGAGAATGGTGAATGATGTCTTTCCCGAAGAAATTTTGGGTCTACCTCCTGATCGAGAAGTAGAATTTGGCATTGAGCTTTTGCCCGGAATGGCTCCGGTGTCCATTGCTCCTTATAGAATAGCGCCGAAAGAGTTAGCGAAACTTAAAGCTCAAATTCAAGAACTGCTAGATCGGGGATTTATTCGACCAAGTGTGTGTCAGTGGGGAGCACCGATTTTGTTCGTCAAGAAGAAGGATGGGTTGATACGTATGTGCATTGATTATAGGAAGTTGAATAAATTGGCGATCAAGAATAGGTATCCGTTGCCGAGAATAGACGACCTGTTTGATCAATTGAGAGGAGCTTTAGTTTTCTCCATGATTGATTTGAGATCGGATTATCATAAACTCAAGGTGAAAGAGGCAGATATTCATAAGACGGCATTTCGAACTCGTTGTGGACATTATGAGTTTTTAATAATGCCATTTGGTTTGACCAATGCACCAGCTGCATTTATGGACATGATGAACCAAGTCTTTCAACCCTATTTAGATCGGTTAGTAGTAGTGTTCATAGATGACATCTTGGTATATTCGAGAAATGAAGAAGAGTATGACTCTCATTTGCGCACTATGTTGCAAATTTTGCGAGATAAGCAACTATATGCCAAATTTAGTAAGTGTGAATTTTGGTTGAAGGAAGTTACTTTCTTGGGTCATGTAGTGTTAGCCGAAGGAATAAGAGTTGATCCTCGAAAGGTAGAGGCTGTGTTGAATTGGAAACCGCTGAAGTCAGTAGCTGAGATTCGGAGTTTCTTGGGTTTGGCTGGTTATTATAGACTCTTTGTTGGGGGGTTTTTGTTGATTGCTGCACCCCTAACTAAGCTGTTCCGGAAGGAAGTACCGTATGTGTGGACCGATAAACAACAAGAAAGTTTCGAGAAATTGAAAAAGATTTTAACAGAAGTACCAGTACTGATTCAACCAGAGGCCGAAAAAAGAGTTTACCGTTTACTATGATGCGTCACACACGATTTTAGGATGTGTACTGATGCAAAGTGGAAAAGTGGTAGCTTATGTTTCTCGACAGTTGAGGCCGCATGAAGTCAACTATCCTACTCATGATTTAGAGTTGGCTGCGGTGGTGTTTGCATTAAAGATTTGGAGGCATTATCTCTATGCTTAGAAGTCAATCATTTATACAGACCATAAGAGTCTTAAGTATCTCCTTACCCAAAAGGAATTGAATTTAAGACAACGGAGATGGGTGGAGCTATTAAAGGATTATGATTTCTCAATCGAGTATCATCCTGAAAAGGCTAATGTTGTGGCAGATGTGTTGAGTCGAAAGGTTGTATCGGAGTTAAGAGTAATGTTTGCTCATCTCAACTTGTATGAGGATGGCAGTTTGCTAGATGAACTTTAGGTAAAGCCTCTGTGGTTGGAACAAATCAAGGAAAAATAATTATCCGATGAAAAGTTGGGTCCTTTAATACAACAAGCTGAAAGTGGTGTAATAGGGGATTTTGGTTTGAACAAAGATGGTGTATTGTGTTTTCATGGAAAAGTTTGTATGCCCAAGGATTCTGATTTGAGACAAATGATTCTTCTAGAGGTGCATAGTAGCCCTTATGCTATGCACCCCAGAGGAAATAAGATGTATCGAGATCTTCGTGAACAGTATTGGTGGCCAAAGTTAAAATAGGAAGTTACTAATTTAG
Source organism: Gossypium rotundifolium (assembly GCA_025506655.1). Lineage (NCBI taxonomy): Eukaryota > Viridiplantae > Streptophyta > Magnoliopsida > Malvales > Malvaceae > Gossypium > Gossypium rotundifolium. The sequence goes on along the minus strand of CP106730.1, from coordinate 64,849,186 downwards.
TGGGAAAGTGTTTGACTTCTCAACAAGTGAAGGCGGAACATCAATTACCATCGGGTTTATTGCAACCGGTAAAGATTCCTCTATGGAAATGGGAGCGGATAACGATGGATTTTGTTAGTGGGTTACCATTAACACCTACTAAGAAAGATTCATGCAGGTGGTAGTAGATCGATTAACGAAGACCGCTCATTTTCTACCAGTTCATACGGATTACTCGTTGCAGAAGTTGGCTAAATTATATGTATCTGAAATCGTGAAGTTCCATGGGGTACCAGTGTCTATCATATCGGACAGAGATCCTAAATTTACATCACGATTTTGGAAAGCTTTACATGAGACTTTGGGAACAAAGTTAAACTTGATCTGGCTTTTCATCCTCGGTCGATGGTCACCGAAAGAGTAATTCAGATTCTAGAAGACATGTTACGAGGTTGTGTGATCGACTTCAGAGGTAGTTGGGAGGATTTTCTACCATTGGCAGAGTTTGCGTATAATAACAGTTATCAATCCAGTATTCAAATGGCACCCTATGAAGCGTTATATGGTCATAAGTGTCGTACTCCTACTTGTTGGACGTTGGGTCCTCAACTGATATTTGAGACGGAAGAAAAAGTAAAGGTGATTCGAGCCCGATTAAAAGAAGCTTCGAATAGACAAAAGTCGTACGCAGATTTGAAGCATAAGGATATTGAGTTTGCAGTGGGAGATCATGTCTTTTTGAAAGTTTCACCGTGGAAGAGGATTTTTAGATTCGAAAGGAAAGGCAAGTTGAGCCCTAAATTTATTGGACCGCATGCAGTGTTGAAGCGTGTAGGACCAAAGGGCCTATCAACTTGATTTACCTCCTGAGTTAAGTCAGATTCATAGTGTCTTCCATGTTTCTATACTGAGACACTATAGATCGGATCCGTCGCACATAGTACAGGTAGAAGAAGTGGAATTAAGGCTAGATTTGTCTTTCGAGGAGGAACCAGTGAAAATTTTAGATCGCGATGTTAAGATGTTAAGAAAGAAAACTGTGCCGTTGGTTAAAGTTCTTTGGAGTAATCACGAGCGGAGGAAGCTACGTGGGAGCCTGAGGATACAATTCGACAACAATATCCTCACCTCTTTTAACTAGGTAAATTTCGAGGACGAAATTTTCTTTAAGGAGGGTAGAGTTGTAACATCCTAAAATTTGAGTATCGATACGATGCATGTTTTGGTGCTTAGTTTGTGTATAATTAAATTTTGCATGATTAGTATAGTCTTGAGAAGACTCGAGAATTATTCAAAATTAGAATAAATTTTTGTATTGAGTACTTAATTGAAGTGGATCAAGTGACTTTGAGGTTTCAGAAAATTTAAGTGTCAAAGACTAGCATAAGATGAGCTAGTAACAAGGTGGTGTTGGCGCATGTATGTTTGCTTGAGGGGAGACGTTCGAATCTCCTAGCATGCAATTTGAAAGCTTTTATTTTTTTCTTTTCCTTAGCATGTGTCGGTCATGGATAAGGATTAGGATGAGTTGGATTAAATTTTTTATGGCAAGAAGACCATGGGAAAAAGGCAAGTGTTAACTTAGGGAAATGAATTATTTGAATAAGGTATGTAGGGTGGACACAAGGCTTAATGTAAGGTGAATGTTTTGGAAAGTTTTGTGTGTACTTGGACAAAAAGGCTTGTTTAGGAGCAAGTTCTCTAATTTTCTCCTTTTTCTCCTTAGCCGAATGCATCTTGAGCAATAGGTAACATCTTTGCTTTTCTTTAACCATTTCATATTTTGACCATTTCGGTCTTATTTTGACTATTCTCTCAAACCATTTCTCCCTAGTGCCGAAATCACCAAGACCTTGGAAGGCCATTTTCTCTTTTCTTTTCTTTTTGCCGAATGCACACAAGCCTCAAACTCATTTCTTTGTTCATCCATTCTTGAAGAGAACCGAAACCTAAACACCTTATTTTCCTTTACCCTTCTTCATCTCTTTCTCCTTACAAAAATCTCACAAACATTTTTCTCCCTTTTATTTTCACCATGGCCGAATGTTACTAGTACCATCCTCTTCAACTTTTTCATTCATAACCGAATCTTCTACAACTCACATATCTCCTTCTCAATCATTTTTCTTTCTACTCACACCTTAATCAATCGGTAAGTGGCTAGTACAATATTTTGGTATTGTTATTTTCCTTTATTTTGTGCCGAATTTATACGTGGTGTGGGATGACCTTTTTGGATTGAGACCATCATCATACCATATCTCATTCTAATCTTTTCTCTATCATAGAAACTTAGTGGAGGGCCGAAACTCAAGTGTTCATAAACGTCGTAAATCGTTGGAATCGAATTAAGGTGTTAAGGTAAGGGAATATTAAGGATTTTCATATTACTCGACATATGGTTATAAATGGTTATTTAATCAATTTCGTTTTAAAGGATGATATCGCTCAATTATCATATTGTGGAACGAGGATATTTGTGAGACAATTAAGATAGGGACAAAAAGGGCAGTAAATAGTGTTCAGAAAAGGGGTGGTTCTGCTATTCCCCCCTAAGTTTAAGAGAAGGACTGTTTCGGGAATCCGAGACTTTCCACTGGGTTATGGACCCTCATCCGATGAAAATCAATTATTCGAAGTCGTACGTACACCCAAACTATTGTTTACTCGTGGTTCTGAACCATTGATTGGAGAGAGATGGCAAATAGTTGTTGTTCGAGATTTCGAGGTAAGATCTAGATCGTTAATCATTAAAATAGCTTCATATTAAATATTAGTGTTCTAATCCATCGTGATATGTGTTTAGTTATCGACGAGCGGAAAGTGTAGTTCTCACCGTAATCAGGTGTGTAATCTCACACCGTGTCTCATGGGTTAGATGGCTATATCATGTTAATCGTTGGATGAAATCACAAGTTAGTGAAATCGGGAAGAATAGCATATTATCACCTTAATAATAAAAATTTTGAAATTGGTATTAAGATCATAAAAATTACAAAATTGCCCTTAATGGGCTAATTCGATAAAAGTGACTAAATGGGCCATATGTGATATTTGATAATTGGGCCATATGTGATATTTGATAATTGGGCCATATGTGATATTTGACAATTGGGCCATATGTGATAATTGATAAATGGGCCATATGTGATAATCGATAAATGGGCCATATGTGATATTTGATAATTGGGCCATATTTGATAAAAGTGACTAAACGGGCCATATGTGATAATTGATAAATGGGCCATATGTGATATTTGATAATTGGGCCATATATGATAATTGACAAATGGGTCATATGTGATATGAGATTACGTGGGCCAAAATGTGAAATGGGCTAGATTGTAATAACGTTTATAATGGGCCTTATGTTGGAATAATTATATGAATGGATTGTTATGCATATTATATACATGATTGCATGGGTTGGGCTATTTGACGAAGAGAAGTTCTGGTAGCTTTGCTACAAAATTTTGGTGGCTCTGCCACAATTCTGAAAAATGGCAAATGCCATGTATACTCAGAAATTCGGTGCCTTGTCCATGAAATTTGAAATACTGACTTAATGCCTACTTGGTGTATTGGTGGGGTGGGTGACTAAAGCTCCGGCAGTGTCTTTGGTTGGTACGGGTGGTGTGTAGCGGATGGAAATCTAGGTTTGGTTTTGGGAATTGCATATCACTTGCATTTTATGCATGCTAAATTATTATATTTGTAATGGGCTTAGGCCCAAATAAATGCTTAAATGGTTTTGGCCAAGGACTAAGGTAAGTGAGTTACACACCGAGTTCTATGTAACTCACCCTATTTTTACCCTCTCGGTAATAATAATTGATGGAGACTTGGTTAGGAGATGACTTCGTGTGGAGGCTATACTACAAATGGTGGTTTATAAAATTTTAAGACTTCTTTAATAATTTTTATTAAGTACTATTTTATGGCGATGTAATAAGGCCTCTTTAATTATGGATTTTATTATGTGGATGGTTTTATTATGTTTTAGTTTTCCTAATTTGGATTGGTTTAGTTTTTATAAATGTTTTTCTATAACTCCCTTATAAAATAATGGTTTTCTTAAATATCACTTTGAAACTTAGGAATTTTTTTAAAATTTTTGATGAAATATTTCACTAAATAAATCCAAAGTTTTAATCAATTACTACTTTATAGATCAAATGATAAATTCTTGTATTTTAATTATGGTTTTCAATGAACTTTGATTTTTCGATAAAAGTCATTCTCTTAATCGTTTTGGAATTTGACTTCTACATTGTTAAATGATTTGAATGAACGTTTAATTTGTGTGGCATGTCAAAATTTGGGCTTAATGCATAGGCCGGGTTTAGGGTGTCACACAGATGACATAGGTGTCTCACTAGTGTCCAGATTCAACATGCTGCCCAAAGATGATGACTCAACTTGAGCCCCTTACGGCCTCTACCTCGGCCTCGAATACCACGTCCACAGATACCTTGTGTGCTCATTGTCTAATCGAGTTTATCTACATTAAGAGTTTTATGCATCAGTTCAATATTTATTAATAAATATTTTATGCAGCAAGTTTTAGAAGTTCAATAATGTTTTCATAAGTTTTAGTTTCTATTCATTTTGCTATAGTTTTAGAGAGTACTAACTATAGTGTTTCCAGAGTATAATGTTTACAGTATTTCAAATAAACTATCTAAAGTTCAGAATATTTACAGGATCGGCACCGGAGACTCGGTGTACCACATTCTTAATGAAAATATTTTTAACCTATTTGGAAACTAGTTCTTTAAAACATAATTTGGAACCCAAAAATCCACAGTTGCGTTTTGTCATATGGCTCTGATACCACTAAATGTAACACCCAAAACTCGGCCTAGACATTATGGTCAAACCTGGAAGCGTCACAAGAAATGGGTTGGAAAATGATTGTTGTTAAGTTAAAATCTTTCCAGTTATTAGCCCTTAGAGTTATTATTAATTTCAAAGCTTTCATTCATTTAATCATCTAGAGTTAAATCGAGTTTGTTGCATAAGCTTGTAAAAATGTTGTGTCTAGAAAACCGCTCAAGATTTTAAAAACCATCACAGTTTTAAATAAGTAAAGCTAAAAACCCAAAACTAACGTCGAAATATTAAAAGAGTCCAGAGTCCTAGAAAATACAACTTCAATGCCAAAACTTAATAACCCAAAAGCAGAGTGGAACAGTAAATCAGGTGGTCACCGTCGAGTCCTCCGCTACACCGATCTACCTAAGACTGTGGGTTACCTGTATAGACAAATAGAAAGGGGGTAAGTTTAAGTAAACTAAGTGTGTAACCCAGCAGAGTTAAGCATGCATACATACATACAGAATATCAAAAATTAGACAGATTCACAATCGAGCCTGAGCCCATGTCGAATCTGAATCTGATTCGGGCCAAAGCCCTTTTCGAATCTGAGTATAGTTATAGATATGCAAATCAGATAATAGAATCTTACCCCATCCTCTACACACCATCTCCGACCATCTTTACTCACCATGTGGGGTTTAGAACACCCGCCCAGCCCTACACACCACACTGTACCATGCGGCACATATCAGATATAATGCAGTTGTGCTGCCAAATATTAGGCACAATCTGCCTTTCAGAATACTTCCTCCAATATATATATACATCATCCCATACCCAATATCAGATAACATATCAAACATGTAGAATTAATAAATATAACATACTTAACATGCTCTTTACATACGTTCATAAACAGATAGCAGATAACAAACATAGGCATGCTCATATCACTTCATCAATCTAGAAGAACATATAGTTTTAGGGTTTAGTATACCTTTCCGACCCCATGGTAGGCCCACAATCGATTAGGATGACCTGTTCGACCCTACGTAAATCTATAGTACAATGGGTCCACACGTCCATGTGGGTTGCTCATGTGGGCCCACACGCTCGTGTGGCCTACACACCTGATTGGACTTGTAACAGCTTGATTTTGGGGCTAGTCAAAATAGGGGTTTCGAGACCACAAATTTAGGTTGAAAGAAAATTATTTTAATATTATATTATGTGTTATTGCTTAATTATAAGGATGCATGAAAATTTTGGTGCTTTAATTTTAGCAATTGTTTTCTTAATTGCGAAAAAGGACTAAATCGCATAAAATGCTAAAGATTCATTTTACAAGCTAGGAGTGTCTAATAGCTATGTAATATTAAATTGGAGGTCCTTAAAGTGAAATTAGACCACCTTAAAGGTGATGGCCGGCCAAGGGAGACAAGAGCATTAAATTGGTCAAAAATTTGGTGATATTAGGTAACTAAAATGAATAAAATAAGATAAATAAAAGAGTTGTCATATTTTACTATTCCCACTTCTTCTTCCACCAAAAATTGAAGAGAAAATAGAGGTTTTTGGAGCTCAAACTTTCAGCCAAGCTATTCCCTTGCAAGTAAGTGACTTTAGAGGTCTTTCTTGATAATTTTTGTACTTTTGGAACCCCTAAAGCTTAAGCTAGCTAATGAGGGGACTATTTTGAAAAATGGTTGAAAGTTTAAGGATTTACCATGAGAGTGTTTATGTTTTTTGCTGAGTTTTTATACAAGAAAATGAATTTTAGTGGGTTAATGAATAACTTTTCTGAAAGGTTTTTCCAGGAAAACACCTAAACGGGACTTATTTGGTTTTAATTGAGTAATAAATGCATGAAATGATTGGTTTTGTGAATTTTTATAAGAGAAATAAATGTTCAGCTAGGCTTGTTTAATGAGAAAATGTGATGAAAAATGATTTACGAGCCTAAGGGCAAAATTGTAATTTTGCAAATATAAGGGCAAAATAGTCATTTTGCCTAAGTAGAAATTTTAATGTTTCATGATTTATGTAATGATTAAATGAGTAAATTTTATTATTTTAGATAAATAAGAATGTGAAAAAACCTTGACCGGGGAAAAGGTAAGGTTACGAATTAAGCCACAAATTAACATATTTTGCACCGAGGTAGGTTTATGTGTAAATGATACATCTTTAATACATATGTTGTTACCTATTGATGCACTGTATAGATGAAACTACTTATTGGTGAGATTGATTAAAAATGATAGATAATGAGTAATTCTCGTATGAACCTCGAAATAGAAATGTAAGTACGAATAAATATCCGTAATTATTATTTAGTGGGCTGTGTGCGATACCACCGTAATTATTATTATTGGTGGGCTATGTGCAACACCACCTTATTATTTATTCACGATGATTAGCTATTCACGATGAGCTATACCATCATTTATATTATCATTTGGTGGGCTATGTGCGAAACCACCGTAATTATTCTTGTTGGTGGGCTATGTGCGATACCACCCCATTATTGATTAATGGTGTGCTGTATGTGAAACCACTGGGTACCTAGTATTATTCTGAAGGTTTCATCGAGATACTTGTCTAAGTAAAATATTTACTGTGGCTTTGTGGTGATAAGTACAGGGTACATGTGCAAGTAATTATGAGAAATGTTTGTGATATGTGTTCGGGATGTGGTAAGATTTGAAATGAGTAAGCTTGATTATGAGGTTAAGAATTGTTATTGTATAGTGTGTGATGTTTGGTTGAATTTTTTTGTGGTATGATGCTTATTATTTACGTGTAGACTTACTAAGTTTAAAGCTTACTCTCTCTTTTTCCCTTATTTTATAGTGTTAAAGAGCTAGCTTGGGATATGAAGATAATCAGAAGATTACCCACACTATTAGCACATCTTGGTATATTTAAACTTAGAATTTTGAGTATGGAATGTATAGGGACTAGACTTAGTGAAATGTCATGTTGTCTTGGCCAAGTGTGTCGGCTCTTTAAAGATGAACTCTTTTGTATAAGGCCATAGTTGATGGCTCATTATTATTAATCTATGAAAGATGAGGTTATTCATGAATGTATATGATGCATGATTGGGTTGCTTGGTTAAAGTATACATGAATGAGTTGATGGTTGAATGTGTATTATGTTTGTATGAGTTAGGGTGATAAAAAGAGCTTGGCAAATAGACTTTTTCTTGTCCACACGGGTAGACACACGGGCGTGAGTCTAGGCTGTGCGTGACACACGACCAGCTAGGCCGTGTGTCCCTTGCATGATAGTTTTACAAGTCAGTATGCTCAGTAGTAAATACACGGGCAAAGACACGGCCGTGTGTATCAGTCGTGTGAAAGGCACGACCATGGTCATGGGCATGTGCCTAGTGTGTGAAGTCTACACCTGAAATTCAAAATTTCATTCGCCACACGGTCGAGGGACACGGGCATGTGCCTAAGCCGTGTGACATTTTGGGTTATTGACGTTAGAACAGAATGCTAAGGTTTTGGCACATTGGCTAAGACAAGGACGTGTCGAGGTCGTGTGAGGGACATGGGCGTGTGTCCGATCGTGTGAAAACCTCTGTAGGTTCAAATTGAGAAATAATTCGACACGGGTGTAGAACACGGGCATATGATATGTCAACACAAGCGTGTCCCTTCCTCCACTCGGGCATGTGGGCTATTTAGACAAGATTTCTTAAGGTCTTCTAGAGAGCTTCGAGGGAGCTCGATTTGATCCTGAACCATTCTTAAACTAAGAATTAGGCCTCATAAGCTTGTTTAGGAGGTGTTGGTAAAAGTTTTAAATTGGAGAGAAAAGTCAAGTTTCTAGATTGCATGATTGATTGCGTGTAAGCTTAATAATGCCTTGTACCCTATTTCGGCATTGAATATTGGTAAAGGTGTTACATTTAGTGGTACTAGAGCTATGGTTTAGTAGGTTCTCGGACTACCATAGCGTGTGTAAGAGTTTAGCTATACATGCCATGAACATATATTGATAGTGTGGTGACTCCTGACAAATTTTTTAAAACTGTGTTTTCATATAGTAAATGGATCCTGACCGAGTTACTGTTGATGACGTTGCAAGTAATGCACTGGCTCCTGCAAGGGATCGCGCCTATAGAAAGTAGACCCGAGACTTTGGGTCAAGGAGAAGAGGCTTGGGAAGCCTTTCTCCATATGATGAGTAATTGGTACACTGAATATATACGAACAAAACCTAATGCTCCATCTCCTCCACCCCTCCTATACCTCAGCCAGCTCCCGTGGGTCCTCAAGGTATAAACTTGGTAAGAGTGACTAAACCCCGGTCAATAAGATTCAAAAATAAGAGGCCGAAGAATTTAGGGCTAATCGACGATGACCCTGAGAGAGCGAGTCTGGATTGAGAACTCTATGTGGGTATTCGATGAACTCTCTTGCACGCCTGAGGAGAGCTTAAAATGTGCCGTGTCATTCTGAAGGACTCGACATATCGTTGGTGGAAAACACTGACATCTGTAGTACCGAGGGAAATAGTGACATAGGACTTCTTCTTGGAAGAGTTTCAAAAGAAATACATAAGTCAGCGATTTGTAGATCAAAAACGAAAATAGTTCCTTGAATTGAAGCAAGGAAAAATGACTGTGGCAGAGTATGAGCGTGAGTTTGTTAGACTTAGCAAGTATGCGCAAGAGCGTGTGTCTACAGAAGCTATTTTGTGCAAGAGGTTTGAAGATGGACTGAATAAGGATTATCAGATTGCTAGTTAGGATTTTAGAATTGAAAGAATTTGTGGTTTTGGTTGATAGAGCTTGCAAGGCTGAAGAGTTGAATAAGGAAAAGAGAAAAGCCATGATTGAGGCCCGAGATGCAAGAAAGAGACCAATGAGTAAATCGTTGCAAACTCAATTCAAGAGGTCCAAGAAAGTAAACCCTCGGATGACTGCTTCAATTAGGTATTTACATCGAGATCGAGGTAATAAATATTCGGGCTTGAGAGTTCAAGCCACCTCGATGGCAAGCATGGGCATTTCAAAAGTCAAATAAATCGGAGTGTCCAAATTGTGGTAGGCAATATACTAAAGAGTGTTGGGAGAACAACCATAATTGCTACAAGTGTTGTTCACCCGACCACTTCATTTGAAACTGCCTAAAAGGGATGAGAAGGATAGAAAACAAGAAGTAAGATCAAGCAATGTATCATCGAGGGGTAAACCACAAAAGAACCCGGAGGTAGGACTAGTAGTAGAGGTGTGCCCAGAGACTGCTGTGAGAGGAAGGGTCGAGCAGTTGCAAGGACTTATGCCATTAACGCTCGCGAAGAAGCATCATCTCTAGATGTGATAATGAGTACTTTTTCTCTTCATGATATCTCTATTGTTGCTTTGATTGATTCGGGGTCTACCCATTCTTATATTTTCATGAAATTGGTATCTAGCATGAGTATGATTGTTGAGTCTATAGAATTTATGGTAAAAGTGTCGAACCCGTTAGGCAAACATGTGCTGGTTAACAAAGTGTGTAGAAATTGTCCCTTGACAATTAGAGATCATTGTTTCCTAGCTAATCTTATGCTGTTGCTGTTTGATGAATTTGACTTGATTCTTGGTATGGATTGGTTGACTGCTCATAGTGTTTTAGTAAACTGTGGTAGTAATTTTATTGAATTGAGATGTGTAAATAGAGATGTTTTTCGGGTTGAATCGTAAATTAGATAGTTTGCCTATAGTGATTTCGTTTATGATAGTTGAGAAATACATGAGAAAAGGGTGTGAGTCCTATCTCGCCTTTGTACTGAATACCCAAGAGTTAGAGGTAAAGATTGAATCAGTGCCTGTGGTGTGCGAGTATTCGGACATGTTCCCTGAAGAGTTACCCGGAATTGCCTCCAGTTAGAGAGGTTGAGTTTGGTATCGAGTTAGCTCCGGGTACGACACCTATTTCGATTGCCCCGTATAGGATGGCACCATTAGAGTTAAAAGAATTAAAGGTTCAGTTGCAAGAGTTAACGGATAAGGGTTTTGCAAGACCGAGCTATTTACCGTGGGGTGCTCTGGTACCTTTTGTGAAGAAGAAAGACGGTTCAATGATATTGTGTATAGACTACAGACAACTCAACAAGGTAACAGTGAAGAATAAGTATCCTTTGCCAAGGATAGATGATTTATTCGACCAACTGAAGGGAGCTACGATGTTTTCTAAGATAGACTTAAGGTTTGGCTATTACCAGTTGAAGGTTAAGGAGCAAGATGTGTTGTAAACTACATTTTGGATGAGGTATGACCATTATGAGTTTCTTGTCATGCCATTTGGCTTAAAGAATGCTCCTGCGATCTTTATGGATTTAATGAACCTATCTTTCGATAGTATTTAGATAAGTTTGTAGTCATTTTTATTAACGACATACTAATTTATTCCCGGGATGAGAGTGGACATGCAGAACACCTAAGAACTGTGTTGCAGACTCTAAGAGACAAGCAGTTGTATGCTAAATTTAGCAAGAGTGAGTTTTGGCTCCGAGAGGTCGGATTCTTAGGACACATTGTGTCGGTGATGGAATTAGAGTTAATCTGAGTAAGATCACGGCTATTATGGAGTGGAAACCGCGAGAAATGTGTCAAAGATTAGGAGCTTTTTGGGTTTAGCGGGTTACTACAGATGTTTCGTAAAGGGTTCTCCATGATTGCTACCCCAATGATGAAACTATTGCATAAAGATGTTAAGTTTGAATGGACTAAGAAATGCCAAAAGAGTTTTGAGAAACTAAAAGCTTTGTTGACTGAAGCCCTGGTTTTAGTACAACCTGAGTCGGGGAAGGATTTTGTGGTCTATAGTGATGCATCATTAAATGGTCTTGGCTGTGTGCTGATGCAAGAAGGAAAGGTGATAGCTTATGCCTCAAGACAGCTAAAACCATATGAAAAGAATTATCCGACTCACGATTTAGAGTTGGCTGCGATTATTTTCTCTTTGAAGATTTGGCATCATTATTTGTATGGTGAAAAGTGTCGAATCTTTTCTGATCATAAAAGCTTGAAGTACCTGATGAACCAAAAGGATTTGAATTTGTGACAATGGCGATGGTTCAAATTATTGAAGGATTATGAGCTAGTAATTGATTACCACCCAGGAAAAGCGAATGTGGTTGTGGATGGTTTGAGTAGAAAATCCCTATATGATTTGATGGTGATATATTGGCCGAGTTGAGGGCTAGACCATCATTTCTTCAGCAGATATGTGAATCTCAAAAGAATGATAGAGAAATGCAAGTTAAAAGAGCTCAGTGCGAATCGAAAAATGACTCAAATTTTCAGGTTGGTTCAAATGATTGCTTGATGTTTCATGATAGAGTTTGTGTACCAAAGGATGATGAGTTAATCTGAAAAATTTTACATGAAGCACAGAATGGTTGTTTATCAGTACATCCGGGCAGTACAAAAATGTACAACGATTTGAAAAGTTGTATTGATGGCCGAGTATGGAAAGAGACATCTTCGAGTTTGTTACTAAAAGTTTGATTTGCCAACAAGTGAAAGCTGAGCATCAAGTACCTTCAAGATTACTTCAGCTAGTGATGGTTCCCGAGTGGAAGTGGGATTGAATCACAATGGATTTTGTTACGAGGTTACCTATGACTCTGAAAAAGAAAAATGCTGTGTGGGTTATTGTGGATAGATTAACAAAATCGGCTTACTTTATACCGGTGATTGTGGATTACTCACTTGATAAGTTGGTTGAGCTGTATATTGCTAAGGTTGTAAGATTACATGGGGTACCTATATCTATTATCTCGATACAGATCAAAGATTTACTTTGAGGTTTTGGAAGAAGTTGCGGGAAGCCTTGGGTACGAGATTGAATTTTAGTACTATGTTCCATCCCCAAACAGATGGCCAATTCGAAAGAATGACTTAAGTTCTTGAGGATATGCTCCGATGTGGTGTTTTAGAGTTTGAAGGTAGTTGGGAAAATTATCTACCTTTAGTTGAGTTTGCCTACAACAACAGCTATCAGTTGAGTATATAGATGGCACCGTATGAAGCTTTATATGGTCGCAAGTGTCGGACTCCCTTATATTGGATAGAGCTTAGTGAAAAGCAAATCCACGAGGTTGATCTAGTTAAAGAAATTGAGGAGAAAGTGAAAGTAATAGTCTGAAAACTACCTCAGATTGACAAAAGTCATACGCGGTTTAGAAAAGGAAAGAAATTGAGTTTCGGGTGGGCGATAAAGTATTCCTGAAAGTATCCCCATGGCAAAAAATATTGAGATTTGGTTGAAAGGGAAAATTCAGTCCACGATTCATAGAGCCGTATGAGGTTATTGAAAGGATTGGGCCAATAGCTTACCGGTTAGCTTTACTGCCAGAGTTAGGTAGAATACACAACATGTTTCATGTGCCGATGTTGCAACGATATCATTTTGATCCTTCGCATGTGATCCCTCTGACCGAGATTGAGATACTACCGGACATGACTTATGAAGAGGAACCAATTAAGATTTTGGCTCGAGATGTTAAATAATTGAGGAATAAAAGTATAGCCTTAGTGAAAGTGTTATGGAAAAAACACAGTGTAGAAGAGGCTACATGGGAACCGGAAGAAGCCATGAGGAACAAAGACTCAAACCTTTTCTACTGGTAAGATTTTCGAGGATGAAAATCTCTGAAGGGGGGAGAGTTGTAACAACCCAATTTTGGGGCTAGTCGGAATAGTGGTTTTGGGACCACTAATCCAGGGTGGAAGAAAATTGTTTTAATATTATATTATGTGTTATGGCATGATTATAAGGATGTATGAAAATTTTGGTGCTTTAATTTTAGCAATTGTATGCTTAATTGCGAAAAAGGACTAAATCGCATAAAGTGCAAAAGTTTCATTTTACAAGCTAATAGTGTCTAATAGCTATGGAATATTAAATTGGGGTCCTTAAAGTGCAATTAGACCACCCTAAAGGTGATGGCCGGCCAAGGAGACAAGAGCATTAAATTGGTCAAAAATTTGGTGATATTAGGTCACTTAAATGAATAAAATAAGATAAATAAAAGAGTTGACATCTTTTACTATTCCTACTTCTTCTTCCACCGAAAATTAAAGAGAAAATAGAGGTTTTTGGAGCTCAAAATTTCATCCAAGATATTCCCTTGCAAGTAAGTGACTTTAGAGGTCTTTCTTGATAATTTTTTTTTTTTACTTTTGGAACCCCTAAAGCTTAAGCTAGCTAATGAGGGGACTATTTTGCAAAATGGTTGAAAGTTTAGGGATTTTCCATGAGAGTGTTTATGTTGTTTGCTGAGTTTTTAAGCATGAAAATGAATGTTAGTGGGTTAAGGAATAACTTTTGTGAAAGGTTTTTCATGAAAACACCTAAATGAGACTTATTTGTAAAGGTTGTAATTGAGTAATAAATGCATGAAATGCTTGGTTTTGTGAATTATTATAAGAGAAATAAATGTTTAGGTAGGCTTGTTTAATGAGAAAATGTGATGAAAAATGATTTACGAGCCTAGGGGAAAAATCATAATTTTGCCAAAATATCTGGGCAAAATGGTCATTTTTGCCTAAGTAGAAATTTTGATGTGCCATGATTTATGTAGTGATTAAATGAGTAAATTTTATTATTTTAGATAAAGAAGAACGCGAAACAACCTTGACTAGGGAAAGGCAAGGTTACAGATTAAGCTGCAAATTAACATATTTTGCACCGAGGTAAGTTTATTTGTAACCTATACATCTTTAATACATAAGTTGTTACCTATTGATGCACTATATAGATGAAACTACTTATTGGTGACATTGATTGAAAATGATAGATAATGAGTAATTCTCGTATGAACCTCGGAATAAAAATGTAAGTACGGATAAATATCTATAATTATTATTTGGTGGGCTCGTGTGCGATACCACCGTAATTATCATTGTTGGTGGGCTGTGTGTGATGCCACCTTATTATTTATTCACAATGGGCTGTGTGCGATACCATCGTTTATATTATCATGTGGTGGGCTATGCTCGAAACCACCATAATTATTCTTGTTGGTGGGCTATGTGCGATACCACCGTATTATTGATTAATGGTGGGCTGTGTGCGAAACCACCAGGTACCTAGTATTATTTTGAAGGGTTCATCGAGAAATTGTCTAAGTAAAATATTTCATGTGACTTTGTGGTGATAAGTGTAGGGTATATGTGTAAGTAATTATGAGCAATATTTGTGATATGTGTTTGGGATGTAGTAAGATTTGAAATGAGTAAGCTTGACTATGAGGTCAAGAATTGTTATTGTATAGTGTGTGATGTTTGGCTGAAGTTTTATGTGGTATGATGCTTATTGTTTACATGTAGAATTACTAAGCTTAAAGCTTACTCCCTTTCTTTTGCCTTGTTTTATAGTGTCAAAGAGCCAACTCGAGATACGAAGATAATTAGAAGATCACCCACACTATCAGCACATCTTGGCATATTTAGACTTACCATTTTGAGTATGGCATGTATAGGGACTAGACTAAGTGAAATGTCATGTTCTCTTGGCCAAGTGTGTCGATCTTTTAAAGATGAACTCTTTTTTATAAGGCCATAGTTGATGGCTCATTCTTATTAATCTATGAAAGATGAGGTTATTCATGAATGTATATGATGCATGATTGGGTTGCTTGGTTAAAGTATGCATGAATGAGTTGATGGTTGAATGTGTATTATGTTTGTATGAGTTAGGGTGATAAAAAGAGCTTGGAAAATAGCCTTGTTCTTGTCGACACGGGTAGACACACGGGCATGTGTCTAAGCCGTGTGTGTCACATGGCCATCCTCATGGGTGTGTTGTTAGGCCATGTGTCCCCAGCATGATAGTTTTATAAGTTATTATGCTCAGTAGTAAACACACAGGTAGAGACACGGTAGTGTGTCTCAGCCATGTGGAAGGCATGGCCATGGCCATGGGCGTGAGCCCAGGGTGTGTGAAGTCTGCACTTTAAATTTGGAATTTAATTCACCACATGGTCGAGGGACACGGGCGTGTACCTAGGCCGTGTGACATTTTTGGGTTGATGACGTCAGAAACAGAATGCCAAGGTTTTGGCACACAAGATAAGACATGGGCGTGTCGAGGCCGACTGAAGGACACGGCATGTGTCCGGTCGTGTGAAAACCCTTATAGGTTCAAATTGAGAAATAATTCTACATGGATATAGAACACGGGCGTGTGGACTATTTAGAGAACATTTTATAAGGTCTTCCAGAGAGCTTCGAGGGAGCTCAATTTGATCCCGAACCATTCCTAAATTGAGAATTAGGCCTCGTAAGCTATTTTAGGAGGTGTTGGTAAAAGTTTAAAATTGGAGAGAAATGTCAAGTTTGTAGATTGCATGATTGATTACATGTAAGCTTAGTAATACCTCGTACCCTATTCCAGTGTTGAATATAGGTAAGGGGTGTTACAGGCCTAGCTCGTGTGGATCGCACGGCCTGGCCCAGTTATCACACACCGTGTGGCCCACACTCCCAATTTGGTCCACCCCGTGTGGATCACATGGCCACACCCCAGCATCACACGACCGTGTCTTGCTCACGGCCTGGTCTTCGTCGATCACATGGCCGTGTCATCACACACGGTCTACCACACGGCCGTGTGGCGTCAACAGAGAGGGTTTTCGACTTTCATCGAATCCCATTTTTCGATGTTTGGGTACACACCTGGTATAGATTTGATGCAAAACTAGTCCCAAGCCTTCCTAAGGCTTTATCACCCTAACGATTCAATTACGATAACATGAGAGGAGAGCCCCGTTCTTTGCGATTCAATGCACAATAACCACACCAAGAGCCGAAAGCACCCAAAAACTTAATCAGGTAAACGAAAAAGAGGAAGACAAGAAAGAGAAATTTGACAGAATGATGGACAACAAAATTGACATGATTCTTCTTATAGGAGAGAGAAAATTTGAAAAGGAAAAGATTATAAAATTAAAATAAAATCAAGAGGTTATCAAGAATCCCTCAATTGTCTCTACTAACCCACTACTCAGAATTCCAACTGCACTAAACACTTGCGCAGTACCGGGCAAAAATAAATTCCCATGCTTGTGCAAGGATTCTAACACAAGACCTCCTGCACACAGACCCTCTTACCACTTGAACCAGTAGGCTCATTCTAATATGGATTTTTAGACAATTAAATATAAGCCCACCGAACAAAGATAGAGCTTAATTCCAAAAATAACAAAAATTGTTAAAGGTAATGCTTGAACTTGGGACCTCTTACACACACCCAGAATAAAGAACCACTGAAGCAGATACACATTTGTGTCACATTTTCACAAAAGAAGAAATAAAGATTTTTGGGCGTTACACCTAAAATGATTCCTCCAATTGTGCACACTTTCAAATATAATGGGGTAACCGGTGATGCTATTCATCTTTAGCTATTCCCTTTTTCCTTATGTGACAATGCTGCTAATTGGTTGGACTCATTAGAACCAGATTCCATAATCATGTGGGATGATTTAGTGGGAAATTTTCTACACAAGTTTTTCCTGAGAAGTAGATCTATTCAATTATGACGTGACAATGCAAATTTCAAGCAATTCAAAAGTGAAAATTTGTACGAAGCTAGATTTTTAAATACTCAAAGAACAAATTGAGTAAATAGACCTTTTTTAATTTGACAATCAATGGTGGGTGTGAATTGTAATCCACCAACTTTGAGTTAAGCAAGATTAAGGTTACATAATTATAATTAATTAAGTTAATCTAGATCAAGTTATTATTAACCTAAGTATAAAAGATAAAATAAATGAAAATAAAATATTTTCTTCTATTCATCTTCTTCACGAAGTAAAAGAAAAGAAAAAAGATTTAGAAGCTTTCAAGTTGTCAGCTTCAATTTGGTAAGATCAATTTAGTCATTTTCTTGTAACTTTTATGTTTTTGAGGTGGTGGGAGCTTGATTTAGCTAGCCCATGTACCAATTTGCAAAACTATTAAAGTTTCTATAAGTTGCCATTGATGAATGCTTGAAGAAATTGGTACTAAATTGTTAGATTTTAAGCTTAGAAGTGAAAAAAGACTCATTTGTAAAGTTTAATTGCTAGTTCTTGTCAAAAGGGCTAAAATGTAAAAATGGAATATTTGAGGTGAAATTTTATAATTATTTATAATAAAAGGTCCTAAAATATGTAATTCAGATTGATTTTGAAATCGAAGATCAAATTTGAAAGATATTGCAATTTCGGTTTTAGGGACTATATTGAATAAAATGCAAAAATAAAGGCATTTGAAAAATGAAATTGAACTGGTATATGCATATAATAAACTAATATAAAATAACTGGTATTGATTAATTGAACCGAATTATTTTACAGATCAGAAATTAAACCAAACTGAGGATAATTGGGGAAAAGGAAAAATTTATGATTAGTCTTTAAAAACACTTGTTGTTTCTTCAGGTAAGTTCATATGGTATAAATGTATTTAAATTGTTATGTATTTGAATTGTTAATGTGTACATTTGGATGAAATTTGGATTTTTTGCAATTTGGTACAAAAGGTGAGATTTGTATTATATTGTAAAGAAATGTATATGTATATATTGAAAATGTCTAGATGAACTTTCTAAAGGTCTTGTGCACATTGATACGGATTGATTACTAAAATCCAACAATTTTTTTGGACTTGAAGATACATGTGATACAAGTTTAGCTCAGATGAATAACTTGATGTCATTTTAAAGGTTTAGCCCGGACGGGTAACCTGACATGTTTATATATATTCAGTTCAAACGAGCAACTAGGGTTATCAAGATACCTATGTATAATATGAATATGATGTTTGAATGATAAATATAGAATTGAACAAGAACATGATATTTATGTTGAAATGGATTGAATTGGTACATGATTATATGATATTATGGTTTATTATGTGATAAGCTCACCTTGTTGTTGTGATTTATTATGTTAGACAAACTTTTTCAAGCTAATTAGTTGTTATATTTAGTTGTAAATTAAGGTAATTTTTTGTTTAAATACCTATGGACTTACTAAGCATTCAAGATGCTTACTCTATTGCATCCATTTTTCCTTGTAGATTACTGACTTACGAAACGTGTCTAGTGGATCGACGAGAAGCTCACACTATCCCATTATCGATTTGATAGTCGTTCAAATGTTTAAAAGTCTGGTTATGTGGCATGTACATAGGTGTTTACATATGTTATCTTGGAATGTTAACTTAGTTGAATCTTATATGATGTTTGAGTTTGAGAAGGTTAATACTCATATGTATATGTATGTTTTGGTAGCATGCTGAGACACTATGAATGTCATTAAAATGGTATGTTTGAGTTTGAAACATTATAGTAAAGATGATGTGTACGCCCAAAATTTTAATTTTTGATTTCGTGTATGTGTGACACACAATGTCTATCTACTTCAGTGGTTATGTGTTCTGGGTGTGTGTTAAAGGTCCCAAGTTCAAGCATTACTTGGTCAAATTTTGGTATTTTTTTTATAAATAAAGCCTTAACCTTGTGCAAAGGACTTAAGTTTAATTGTTGGTAAGTTTATATCAGAATGAGCCTGCTGGTCTAGTGGTTAAGTGGAGTGTTGGAGTGTTGAAGGTCCTGTGCTCAATTCTCTTGATGGCGTGGATATAATATTTTTGCTCCAATTTTGGCTAAGAGTTGTGTTGGGGCAAAATTATGAATAGTTATGTTTTAGTGGGTTAATAAGGAGTGGTTTTATGAGATAATTGGGGAGAGGTTATCAGAAAATAATCTGATTATCTTTTTGTTGCAAAAAAAAAATAGAGTTCGATTTTCTCTCCAATTCCTCAATCCAAATCCCCAAAATTTTTCTGACGTTTTGTTCTTCTTCTTTTTTCCCTCCTCTGTTGATTCTTTCCCCTAGTTGTCGCCGAAATTTCCATTATTTTTTCCCTTCCATTTTTTTTTCCTTTTTTTCCAATTGATTCGATTGTTCATCGTTGGTTGCCCATGTTCGGTAAGTAAAGGTTTTGTCTATTTTTAATCGTTCTTGGTTAGTCTCTAAATGGGGGATTCCTTTTTGGTGTTTATGAGTTAATCAAGGGGCTGGTGGTTTTGAATCGATGTTGTGATTGTGCGAAGTCGTGGTTACTCAAGCGAGGTAAGGGTTTTGCTAGGTTTTTAGTCAAGTTCCTTCCGAAATTTGTTCATTAAAAATGAATTAAGTGATTAATCTGGAGATATGTTGGTCGATTTTTAGGTTCTCTAGGCTTAAAAGTGCTTACACATTATAAATGATACCAGATGTGTACCTGAAACGCAGAAAACTGGGATTCGGCGAAAAGTCAAAATTGCTTGCTGTTGAGAAATAAGAGAAATAAGAGAAAATGATACGAAAAATTGTAAAGAAATAAAATAAAGGTGTTATAAACTTGAAAATCAACATTTTGCACTAAAATAGTTTTGGACAGCAGTAGTAGTCTAACTTTTAAAAATCATCAAAAATAGTGGGAATTGAGTTAGAGGTTGAATAAAATATGAAATTAAATTTTATTGATTTGATTATTATTGATTATTTAGGTTGTAATTTAAGGACCCTCTAGGACTTTGGTTTTAAGTTTGGGTTTTTATTTATTTATTTTACTTTATGGATTTATACCTGCTGGTCGTAGGAAATTCGATTTTTAAAAGTTAAAGTAATTTCTAAAATGCATGATCACCTAGACCATTTTATTAAAGCTTCCGCAACGAGGGATGTTTCAAGACAAATATTTTAAATGAATAAAGACGACTTCCTAAGTTCTAACAAAGGTTTACTAAAGATAACAACATGGAATGTTTTCATCGTAACAATAAGGTTTTAAAAACACTATCATGTGACATTGCCAAATACGGACCATAACGTCTAGGTCGGGTTTGGTGTGTTACATTAGTGGTATCAGAGCCATGTTACAAAACTTGGCTGTGGATTATGGGTTTTATAAAAAAATGGGCTTTCAAAAATTGATTGATTTTCAAATGATTTGAAATGTTTTTACTGAGTAAATGGTATACCTTGAACTGTGATTTGTTTTAAACTGAAACTGTTATGGATAGTATATTCTGAAACTACTATAGGTAGTAAACTGTACTGAAAACACTCTAGTTAGTGTATACTGAAAATTGTAGAGAAACTAAAAATTGTAGTGAGATTGTGATTTACGAAAACAAACTCTAAATAATCGATACTGTTTTACATAAAACATTTGTTAATAAACACTAGAACTGTAACTTATTCATAAAATTGTTAATACAAATAAACATGATTAGACAATGAGCACACGAGGTATCCACGGATGGGGTATTAGAGGCCAAGGTAGAAGAGCTCGAGATGAGCTTTCTTCACTAGGTAGCATACCGAATTTGGATACGAGTGAGACACCAGTGTCACCTGCTATTGAGACTGGGTCTCAAGATCGCATGGTTGGGGACGACAATTGTCCCAGGCTATGGTAAGGATTTTGGAGAGGGTCATTGGGCCTAATACTAGATCTGGGGTGAAGCACCACAAACCCGGCCCACAAACCCCGACCGGATCTGACATGTTCCTTAAGAAAACTTAGCTTAATTCTGTTTCATCTTCTTATAAAATAAGTCAATTCAAAACCAGGTCAAAATTTTAACAAGCCATTCGAGTTTGTATTTTGTTAAAAGCGTTTCTTTCATACTCAAAAGGGTTTGTCAGATTTTAGAGTTCCTTTGAAAAAAAAACCGTTAGTTTGATTGAATGGTAAAACATTGATGTTGCTTTGAGAAAAATATTTAATTACTTGTTTGTTGATTATCGTATGGAAATAAAATTTAATACGTGAAATTAAGCGGTTAAGTAATGGCCTTATTACATATTAAAACCAAAATAAATCCTTAATAACGTACTAAGGAAAATGAAAAGAGTTCAACCATAAGTAAACTCGAAATTTGCTGAGCATGGCCACCACATAGTCCCTGCCGACCCGGTCCACAGCACTATGTGTCACCTGCAAAATGTTAGCCCACGAAGGGTGAGTCAACAGGCTCAATGTGCAACTACCAACACTCATCCCAACCGATTAAAGCCTTTACTACAAACGTTTTGGGCAAAGCCCATCTTCAATCATAATCGGACATAAGCCCATATCATAGCATATTAAATCACATATATATATAATTAATGATACAACCCGAACCCATCTAGATATCCAACCTCTACACACCACCCATACCTACCAATCACACCAGTGGGGATTACTAAATCGACCCTCCATCCGCTACACACCCTCGAAGGTAGTCGTTGTAGTCAACTGCTCATTGCCCTTAATACGTGGCATAGCCACTGGATAATGTGACAATGTCACCGAATCATAATATTGTGACATGAGTCACCGAATAATGTGGTAAAACCACCGGAACACTTCCCTTTTCATTGTAACCCTCGTGCCCATGCAACATACATAATATTACAGGTATCATACTATATGTTTAATCCCAAGCCCATATCGAAATTCACACGCGTTCATACAAATAATTGTAAACACTATTAATAGAGTGTTAGATGTAATGTACCTGAATGGACTGTTGCATTGAATGGTACCCTTAGCCATGATTATTCTTAACCTTATTAACATATATTTAATATTATTAATCTATTGGGAAAGGTGTGGGGTTACACACCTGTAAACACGGAGAATGACACTCTCGATCTCATCGACACCTCACTTGCGTGGATCACCATGATTTGCTTATCCTTTCGACGGGCCCACAACCCGGTGGCCAATCACATCTGGACACCGCCTTCTTGAATCTAGGGGTAGGAACTGCGCTTCAACCCCTCCTTTGATTGGCTAGGACCCGACTCCATGAGATTAACTTAATCAGAAAAACCCGATTGAGTAAATAGATCTAAGAACATTCATCTAAATGAAGAAATGCTTACCTAGATCGGTAGAATACCAAAGTTTCCGGCTTTTGCTTCTGGAGTCGATTGTGTATCTACATAATACCATATGAGTAATCGACTAACACTGAGGGTATGGCCTTTGGCCGAATAGCATTATCTCCTTACCTTGCCTGTTTAAATTCCGGAAGCATTTAGATAACCCCTAACATTGGCTTCCAAGAAGAGTTATGAATCCAAAACCTTGCATAGATTTGGCCATACACAAAAATACAGGATTAAGCCTCTGATTTTGGCAGACCAAAATAATAAAGAGAGATTTAGACCAAAAGAGATCCCTTACCCCAATACTCACCCGATTTGGCTTCTTGATGCCCTTAGAGATCAACGCATAGAAGAGAATGGAAGAAGAGTGTAGACAAAATAAAAGAAGATAAAAAGAAACGATGGATGGGAGGTTCATCCAAGGTACCATTCGGCCTTTGATGAAAAGCAAGTGAAGAAGAATTAGTGAAGAGACTCAAGAAGGTTCGGCTATGGTCTAAGCAAACGGGAAAGGTTCTTTCGACTTTTGAGGATGGAGGAATCGGCGCAAAGAAGAAGAGAAAGGGTTAGGGTTTGTGTGGTTCCAGCTATGGTGAGAGTGGAGGGTATGTTTCAGCTTTTGGAGGGTGAATGAAGAAGAAAAGGGATAGCTTGCTAAGATGAGAAAAAGTGCACGAATTGTTCTTTACTTTTGGCTTTTGATCAAGAGAGAAAAGAATGTAAGTTTTGGCAAGAAGCACAAATGAAACGAAAACTGTCGAAAGAGAGAAAATGGCCATACGTTCTCCTTATTTCGGCACCTAAAGCCCCTAGCCAATCCACTTACCTCTTGGCCAAAAATGCCACACCAAGACTCCTTCATTTGGTCAACTCTTTCCCTCCTCTCAAATCCTTTCTTTTCCTCCTATTTTTCCTCTTCTCCTCTCATTCAAAAGAGTTTGAATGAGTCAAACTTTTATCTCCCTTCCTAGCCGAAAATTCAAGTGCCTTGACCAAGTCAAATTCTCATCCATTTAGTGTCTAATTGCCATCGAACTCCTCTCTTGCCTGTGCCAAAAAGGTGCTAAAATAATGCTCCAATTACCGCCCCCATGATTCGAACCCTTGATCTCTGCTCCCCTAATGATGCCACCTCCTTGTATGCTTGGTGGCGTCTCCTTTCCTTACCATTGTGCTTGTTATGCTCCCATTCGCCAAAATTACCTATGTAACCTACCCCACATTATCCTTCTTTCTAAGCTTCAAAACACAAATTTTAACCAAAGCTCCTAGCTTAACCTAGCCCTTCCGGACTCCCAAACACACCCATACATTCAAGCAACGCATCATACACACATAAACATGAAATAAATGCAGAACCCATAAAAACCCGGATGTTACAGTTCTACCCCTTAAAGAAATTTTGGCCTCGAAATTACCTAGCTAAAATAGGTGAGGGTATTGCTGTCGCATTGCTTCCTCCGGCTCCCACGAAGCTTCTTCCGATCCATGGTTTTGCCATAACACCTTGACTAGAGGAACTGATTTCCTCCGTAACACCTTCACATCCCGTTCCAAAATCTGAATCGGCTCTTCCTCGTAGGACAAATCTGGTCTCAATTCCACTTCTTCAACTGGCACTACATGAGATGGATCCGATCGGTAACGATGTAACATCGAAACGTGAAACACATCATGCATCTATTTTAATTCCAAAGGCAACTCCAGCTGATACGCCACTGGTCTAACCCGCTTCAAAACCCGATAAGGCCCTATAAACCTGGGACTCAGCTAACCCTTGTGACCAAATCTCATCACCTTCTTCCATGACGAAACTTTCAGAAACACCTGATCTCCCACTACAAACTCTATCTCTATCCGCTTGAGATCTGCATACGACTTTTGTCTGTCAGATGCCTCCTTCAACCATGCCTGAATTACCTTAACCTTTTCTTCTGATTCTGCCACAATCTCTGGACCCAAAACATGACGTTCCCCCAATTCAGTCCAACATGTAGGAGTATGACACTTCCGTCCATACAAAGGTTTTATACAAGATTATCATCGAATACTTGCTTGATAGCTATTGTTGTATGCAAACTCCGCTAAAGGCAAGAACTCCTCCTAGCTTCCTCTGAAATCTATCACGCAACCCCTCAACATATCCTCTAACACTTGAATTACCTGCTCGACCGGCCGTCCGATCGGATGAAATGCAGATCAAGTCTAACCAGTGCCTATGCCTAATGCAAAGGTTTCCAAAATTGAGACGTAAACCTCGGATCCCTATCCGAGGTAATCGACACCGACACCCCGTACAGCCTCACAATTTTTGCCACATACATCTTTGTCGACCTCTGCAGAGCATAGTCAACCTACACCGGTATGAAATGTGTAGACTTTGTCAACCGATCCACTATCACCCATACCGAATCTTTCTTAGTGGACGTAAGGAGAAGCCCACTAACGAAGTCCATAGTGATTCTCTCCCACTTCCACTGCGAAATCTTTATTGGTTGAAGCAACCCCGAAGGTACTTGTTGTTCAGCTTTAACCTGTTAACACGTTAAGCACTTCCCACAAATTTTGTAACTTCCGTTTCGCACAGAGCCACCAAAATCGATCCCAGATCCTCAGATAACTTACTTCCTCCTGCATAGCATAAGGGCTACTATACGATTCTCAAAAATTATCGCCTTTAACTCCTCATCCTTTAGCATACGCACCTTTCCCCAAAAACATAGCACTCGCCACCGTTTACACCATAGTCTTCCAATTCCCCATTTTGCACTTGCAGTAGCTTAGTACTCAGATCATCATCTACCAACTATTTCTCCTTTACCTGACTTAACCACGTCGGCTTCACCTATAACTTCGCTAGCAAACTTCCATCGTCATAAAGACTAAGATGTGCAAACATCGCCCTCAGATCCGACACTACTTTCTGACTTAGGGCATCCGCCACCACATTTGCTTTACCGGGTGATACTCTATTGAACAAATGTAGTCTTTCAAAGAACTCCACCCACCTCACTGCTTCAAATTCAGCTCCTCCGAGTTAACAAATATTTTAGACTCTTGTGGTCCGTGTAGATTCCGACCTTTCTCCATACAAATAGTGCCTCCACACTTTTAGAGCGAATACTACCGCAGCCAACTCCAGGTCATGCATCGGATAGTTAACCTCATGTGGCCTTAATTGCCGAGACGCATAAGCGACCACCTTCCCATCTTGTATTAGAACACATCCCAATCTTGTCTAAAAAGCATCACAATACACCACAAAATCTTTCCCTACTTCAGGCTGAATCAAAACCGGAGCCTCTGTCAATACTCTCTTAAGCTTCTCAAAACTCTCATGCTGCTTATCTGGCCACATGAAAGGTACCTCCTTTCTCAACAACTTCGTCAAAGGTGCTACTATCAACAAGAACCCTTCAACAAATCACCTATAGTATCCTGCTAACCCCAAGAAACTGCGAACCTCTGCCACATACTTAAGTGGTTTCCAATCTAGCACCGCCTCAATTTTCTGAGGATCTACCCTTATCCCTTCCGCAGATACTACATGTCCCAAAAATGCAACTTCCTTTAACTAGAATTCAAATTTGTTAAACTTGGCATATAACTTCTTTTCCCGTAGAACCTGCAGCACTACCCGAGATGCACATCATGCTCTTCCTCAGACTTGAAATATACCAGGATGTCATCTATAAACACAATGATGAACTGATCCAAGTAGGGTTGAAAAACCCGATTCATCATATCCATGAACGCAGTTGGGGCGTTCATCAATCCGAACGGCATTACTAAGAACTCATAATGTCCATATCTAGTCCAAAAAGCTGTCTTATGGATATCTGCTTCATTCACCTTAAGTTGATGATATCCCGACCTTAGATCTATTTTTTGAAAATACCGCAGCCCCCTTGAGCTGATCAAACAAGTCGTCTATCCTCAGCAATGGATACTTGTTTTTGATCGTCAGCTTATTCAACTGCCGGTAATCTATGCACATGCGCATAGTCTCGTCTTTCTTTTTCACGAATAGGACTGGTGCTCCCCATAGAGACACACTAGGTCAAACAAACCCACGATCGAGTAACTCTTAGATCTGGGCCTTGAGCTCTACCAACTCCTTTGGTGCCATTCTGTACGGAGCGATAGATACTGGCATTGTACCTGGCAACAAGTCAATCCCGAACTCCACCTCACGATCCGGAAGCAACCCTAGAAGTTCTTCCGAAAAGACATCCACAAACTCTTTTACCGTCTTGACCCATTCTATAGCTGCTTCCTTAGCCTCCAAAGTACTGACAAGTATCAAAAAAGCCATACATCCCTTTCTTACCATCTTCTCTGCCTTAAGAGCAGACACTACATTAGATAGGTAATTCCTCCTCTCACCCATCACCACGATCTCATTGTCACCGAAGTCCTCAACGATATGCGCTTAGCAGCACAGTCCACATTCGTACGGTACCTTACTAACCAGTCCATGCCTAAGATTAAGTCAAAATCCCCAAATGGCAACTCCATTAAGTCAGCCAAAAATTGTGCCCCTGAACTTCTAAAGGCACTTCCCTAAAGAGTTTGTCTACTACTACTGATTTCCCTAAAGGACTAAGTTTAGCCATCTTCCTAGGGACAGTCTCAAGGTTCACATTCAGAGTTCCATACACTTCACTAGCGATGTAAGAATGAGTCGACCCCATATCTATTAGAGCAGTAAAGGGTAATCCAAAAATAAAGAACGCATGCAGTTATAATGTCAAAAGTGACCATCCTCCCTCCGATTTAACTTTATACACCAGACCCGACTGTCTCTTCTCCGTGTTACCAACACCTCTGCCCGGTGTCCCACGACCTTTACCAGAACCATTACCTCTGCGAATCAGACCATGACCCCTCGGCAGCTGCTGTCTACCTCTTCTAGCCCGATTAAAACCCTGACCTGCTGGTCGGCTCCTATCTGCTTCTACAGGACAGTCCCTAATCATGTGATCTTTGGACCCACACTTAAAACATCCCCCGGGTGCATCCTTCCACATTGAGCACATGTACGATACTGACCTCCCACAGTAACCTGCTGACATCGCGGCCCATCAACCCTAGGTCTTTTCTGGAAATTCTCGGATGACCCTGATGACCCACAACTTCTCTTACTCTTACCCTGACCTCTGTCCCAGTTCTGCCTCTCGGTACGCTTCACCTCCTTAGCTATTTTCGCTTTTTCAACCAATACCGCGAAGTCCCTCTCTCATTTGTGGAGCTATTAACACCTCAACTCATCTCGAAGCCCATCTTGAATCGTACGCTGCTATAATCGGTCGACATGATTCTCTCGAGCATATCGACTCAAACGAAGGAATTCTACTTCATACTTAGCTACGGATTTGCCCCATTGTACCAGATTCAAGAACGCCTTCCTCTGAGCATCTACATAACTTGCTCATACGTACTTCCCTTGGAACATCGCCTTGAAATACTCCCAATCAATCCGGTCCACCTGGGTACCCTCTCTAATAGTGAGCCACCATTGGTACACCTCATCTTGAAGTAGTGACACTACCCCTTTTAGTTTTTCCTCAGTCGTCGAGTCCAGGTCGTCTATAATCCTTTTGACTACTTCCAACCAATATTTAGCAACATTTGGGGCCACCTCAGAGACCCCCCTGAACACCTCACTCCATTTGATCGCGATCGCTCGGCAATCGACTTTCGATCCCTCCACCTAGACTCGCTCCAAAGAACTCTTTCCAACACTCGTAACATCGCCTGGGATATTACGTCATCTCATCCGGTTTGGTCCTGGAATTCTGCTTTTCCAACCAGTGGTAACGATATTTCATTCCCGGACCCATGTCCAAATCCTGCTAGTTCAGACACAGTGATTCTACCTCTACCGTGTCCGCTCGTATTACGACCACGTCCCCTAGTACTCATATCTACTATCGCGTCTTATCTGTTTTTACAAGTTTTATGCATTAGCTTTTTTTCACTTCTTGTTTAAAAAGAAGTTTTATGCAAAGGGAGATTTAATAGTTGTTTTTCATAGGAGTACACATATACCTAAGGGTTCTTGTCTCTATAGTATGGTTTCCTAATCCTACCATCTAAAGTATCATACATCAGCACATACAAATCAATTTTCCACCCAAAGAACTTACCTGGCAAACTTGGGCCGAGAACTCGGGTGCCATGCTTTCACATGAAAATTTTAAAAACCCATTTTTAGTTTAACTTTTAAAAACGTTGTGGGCTTTAAAACCCAAGGCCGATTGTTTAAAACTTGGCTCTGATACCAAATTGAAACACCCCAAACCCAGCTCACAAGCCCCGACCGGATCTAACATGTTCCTTAAGAAAAACTTAGCTTAATTATGTTTCATCTTCTTATAAAATAAGTTAATTCAAAACCAGGTCAAAATTTTAACGAGTTGGAAACCAAGTTGCCATTCGAGTTTGTATTTTGTTAAAATCGTTTCTTTCATACTCAAAAGGGTTTGTCAGATTTTAGAGTTCCTTTGAAAAAAAACCGTTAGTTTGATTGAATGGTAAAACATTGATGTTGCTTTGAGAAAAATATTTAATTACTTGTTTGTTGATTATCATATGGAAATAAAATTTAATACTCGAAATTAAGCAGTTAAGTAATGGCCTTATTACATATTAAAAACTAAAATAAATCCCGGAATAACGTACTAAGGAAAATGAAAAAGAGTTCAACCATAAGTAAACCCAAAATTTGCTGAGCATGTCCACCACATAGTCCCCGCCGACCCGGTCCACAAAGACTATCGTCCACCGCAAAATGTTAGCACACGAAGAGTGAGTCAATGACTCAATGTGCAACTACCAACACCGATCCCAACCGATTAAAGCCTTTACTACAAATATTTTGGGCAAAGCCCATCTTCAATCATAATCGCCATAAGCCCATATCATAGCATATTAAATCACATATATATATATTAATGATGCAACCCAACCCACCTAGATATCCAACCTCTACACACCACCCGCACGCCAATCACACTAGTGGGGATTACTAAATTGACCTCCATCCGCAACACACCCTCAAGGCGCCGCTGCGCTTAACTACTCATTGCCCTTAATATGTGGCATAGCCACCGGATAATGTGACAACGTCACCAAATCATAATATTGTGACATGAGTCATCGAATAATGTGGTAAAACCACCAGAACACTTCCCCTTTTCATTGTAACCCTCGTGCCCATGCAACATACATAATATTACAGGTATCATACTATATGTTTAATCCCAAGCCCATATCAAAATTCATATGCGTTCATACAAATAATTGTAAACACTCTTAACAAAGTGTTAGATGTAATGTACCTGAACGGACTGTTCCATTGAATGGTACCCTTAGCCATAATTATTTTTAACCTTATTAACATATATTTAATATTATTAATCTATCGAGAAAGGTGTGGGGTTACACACCTGAAAACACGGAGAACGACACTCTCGATCTCATTGACACCCTCACTTGCAGGGATCACCATGATTTGCTTATCCCTTTCCGACGCTGGCCCACAATCCGATGGCCAATCACGTACGGCTGGCACCGCCCGCTTCTTGAATCTAGGGGTAGGAACTGCGCTTCCAACCCCCTCCTTTGATTGGCTAAGAACCGACTCCATGAGATTATCTTAATCAGAAAAACTCGATTGAATGAATGGATCTAAGAACATTCATCTAAATGAACAGAGGCTTACCTAGATCGGCAGAATACCAAAGTTTCTGGCTTTTTCTTCTGGAGTCGATTGTGTACCTACATAATACCATATGAGTAATCGACTAACACTGAGGGTATGGCGTTTGGCCGAATAGCATTATCTCCTTACCTTGCCTGTTTAAATTCTAGAAGCTTTTAGATAACCCCTAACATTGGCTTCCAAGAAGAGTTACGAATCCAAAACCTTGTATAGATTCGGCCATACACAAAAATACATGATTAAGCCTCTGATTTCGGCAGACCAAAATAATAAAGAGAGATTTAGACCAAAAGAGATCCCTTACCCAATACTCACCTGATTTGGCTTACTGACAGCCCTTGGAGATCAACGCAATAGAAGAGAATGGAAGAAGAGTGTAGACAAAAAAAAAAGAAGAGAAAAAGAAATGATGGATGGGAGGTTCGACCAATGTACTATTCGGTCTTTGATGAAAAGTAAGAGAAAAAGAATTAGTGATGAGACTCAAAGAGGTTCGGCTATGGTCTCAACAAATGAAAAAGATTCTTTCAGCTTTTGAGGATAGAGGAATCGGTGCAAAGAAGAAGAGAAAGGGTTGGGGTTTGTGTTGTTCCGGCTATGGTGAGAGTGGAGGGTATGTTTCGACTTTTAGAGAGTGAATGAAGAAGAAAAGGGATAGCTTGCTAAGATGAGAAAAAGTGCACAAATGGTTCTTCACTTTTGGCTTTTGATCAAGGGAGAAAAGAATACAAGTTTCAGCAAGAAACAAAAATGAAAAGAAAGCTTTTGAAAGAGAGAAAATGGCCACACATTATCCTTATTTTGGCACCTAAAGCCCCTAGCCAATCCACTTCCCTCTTGGCCGAAAATACCACACCAAGACTCCTTCATTCGGCCAATTCTTTCTCTCCTCTCAAATCCCTTCTTTTCCTCCTATTTTTCCTCTTCTCCTCTCATTCAAAAGAGTTTGAATGAGTCAAACTCTTATCTCCCTTCCTAGCCAAAAATTCAAGTGCCTTGACCAAGTCAAATTCTTATCTATTTAGTGTCTAATTGTCGTCCAACTCCTCTCTTGCCTGTGCCAAAAAGGTACTAAAATAATGCTTTAATTATCGCCCCCATGATTCGAACCCTTGATCTCTGCTCCCCTAATGGCGCCACCTCCTTGTATGCTTGGTGGCGTCTCCTTGCCACGTTACCACTGTGCTTGTTATGCTCCCATTCGCGAAAATTACCTATGTAACCTACCCCAGTCGGCTGTCCTCCTTTTTAAGCTTCAAAACACAAATTTTAACCAAAGCTCCTATCTTAACCTAGCCCTTTTCGGGACTCCCAAACACACCTATACATTCAAGCAATGCATCATACACACATAAACATGAAATAAATGCAGAACCCCTAAAAACCTGGATGTTACATGGGGGCCAAGGGTCAGTTACGAAATGACTCCGGTCCAATAGAGCTAAGCTCTTCAGGGGTGTTACTGGAGTTGCCCGTAATGTGTCCGAGGACTAGTTTGAGGATACGAAGAGGATTATGGATGATTTAGATTGTACCCCTGAGCAGAAATTAAAGGGTGCAATCTTACTGCTATAGGATGAGGCTTATCAGTGGTGGCTTACTATTAAGGAGGGCACTCAGATCAAACGTCTGACCTGGGAGTTCTTTAAGACTGCCTTCTAGGGAAAATATGTGGGATCCAATTATGTGGACGCCTGTAGGAGGAAGTTTCTAAATCTGGCATAGGGAGATCGATTAATGGCCGAGTATAAGGCTGAGTTTCTAAGACTGAGCCACTATGTGCGAGGTATAGTGGCATCGGAGTATGAGCGATGTGTTCTCTTGAAGGATGGCCTCAGGGTTAACCTGAGGGTTCTGACATCTCCGCAGAGGGAGCGAGATTTTTCTACCTTGGTTGAGAAGGTGAAGATTGCCGACGAGGTTAAGCACACTAAGTGGAAAAATCGCGATAGAGAGAAGTAGGAACAAGAGGGATTTGGAGCCCTTGAGTTCTATACAGAGGCCTAAGAAAAAGGCCAAGCTAATGGGCCAGTTAGAGTTGGGCCTCCTATTGCTGCTATTGGACAGCAGCCGTGTGTTGATTGTGGTAGATGCTACAAGGGCGAGTGTTGGAGGAAGACTTGGGCGTGTCTGAGGTGTGGATAATTGGATCACCGTATCAGGGAGTGTCCACTAATGGTTGATCAGATTCAAGCTCAGGGTACTGGTAATGCACGGCCACAAAGGGTAGTACAATAGCCACCGAGAGGATGTGGTCAAGCTAGAGGTGGTAATGGCATGGGTCGTAGGCAGAGAGCACCGACAGAGGTGCTGGACAGGCTGAGGAGAGGCAGCCGGCTCTAGTATATCCTATACGTCGTCGAGAGGATAGAGATGCTCTAGACGGGTACATTCCTTATTCATGATGTACCTTATATTTCATTGATAGATATAGGATCCACTCACTCCTATATAGCCTGTATTATGTCTGAAAACTTGAGGATTTCAGTTGAGAGCACTATGAGTGAGGTTACGGTACTAAGCCCGTTAGGGCAATTTATTAGAGTTAGCAAACTATATAGGGACATTCCTTTAGAGGTATAAGGGCAATCTTCTTGGCTGATTTGATGGAGCTTTCATTTGGAGAGTTCGACCTAATTCTGGGGATGGACTGGTTGTTCAAGCATCATGTTAGCTTGGACTGTACAATTGAGAGGGTCGTACTAAGGAATGAGGAGGATAAGAAGGTAGTCACAATTGGAGAACACCAAAATTACTTATCTAATGTGATCTCTGCACTAGTGGCAGAGGAGATGGTTCATAAGGGGATGTGAGGCATTCTTGGCATACTAAGTATTTCGGATTCTAGGGATTCTATAGTTAAGCTTATCAGAACGGTAAAGGATTTTCCAGACATCTTTCTTGAGGAGCTACCGCGGTTACCTCCGAATTGCGAGTTGGAATTTGGGATTGAGCTACTTCTAGGTACAGCTTCGGTGTCCATCGCTCCCTATCGAATGGCACTGAAGGAGCTTGTGGAGTTTAAGGCTCAGATTTAGGAGCTGTGCTATTAATTTTTGAGGCAGTTGGGACGATTGTCTACTGCTAGCAGAGTTTGCCTATAATAAAAGTTTCTAGTTTGGCATCTAGATGGCACCTTACGAGGCACTGTATGGTCATAAGTGTCGCACTCCTTTATGTTGGACTGAGTTGGGTGGGCGACATGTTCTGGGTCCTAAGTTGGTTTTGAGATAGAGGATAAGGTTAGACTGATACGGATCGACTGAAAGCGACCTTTGATAGGCAAAAATCCTATGCAGACTTAAAGCGATGTGATATTAAGTATTCGGTGGGGAACTTTGCATTCCTTAAGGTCTCGCCATGGAAGAAGGTAATGAGGTTCTGTCGTAAATGAAAGTTTAGCCCTAGGTTTATTAGACCTTACCGTACTTTGAAGCGAGTGGGACAAGTCACTTATTAGTTGGAGCTATCTCCAAAGTTGGATCGTATCCATGACATGTTCTATGTCTCGATGTTGAGGCGCTACGACTCTGATCCTACTCACATCATTTTTGTTGAGGAGATTTAGGTTAGGCTAGACTTGACCTTTGAGGAGGACCCGGTTCAGATTCTAGATCGAGATGTAAAAGTACTGAGGAGGAAATCTATTCCACTAGTTAAGGTTCTTTGGCGTAATCATATCACTGAGAAGGCTACATGGGAGCCTGAGGATACGATGCGTCAGCAATATCCTCATCTGTTCTGACCAGGTAAATTTCGAGGATGAAATTTTCTTTTAGGGGGTAGAATTGTAACGTGCCAAAATTTTAATTTTTGATTACGTATATGTGTGACACACAATGTCTATCTGCTTCAGTGGTTATGTGTTCTGGGTGTGTATGAGAGGTCCCAAGTTCAAGCCTTACTTGGGAAAATTTTGGTATTTTTTTATAAATAAAGCCTTAACCTTATGCAAAGGGCTTAAGTTTAATTGTTGGTAAGTTTATATCAGAATGGGCCTACTGGTCTGGTGATTAAGTGTAGTGTTAGAGTGTTGGAGGTCCTGTGTTCAATTCTTTGTGATGGCATAGAGAGAATATTTTACTCCAATTTCGGCTAAGAGTTGTGTTGGGGCAAAATTCTAAGTAGTTGTGTTTTAGTGGTTTAATAGGGAGTGATTTTAGGAGATAATTGGGGAGAGGTTATCAGAAAATAATCTGATTATCTTTTTGTTGCAAAAAAAGAGAGTGGAGTTTCAGTTTTCTCTCTAATTCCCCAAACCTTTTTGACGTTTTTCTTCTTCTTCTTTTCCCTCCTCTGCCAATTCTTTCCCCTAGTTGCTACCAAAATTTCCATTATTTTTCCCCTTCCGCTTTTTTTTTTTTTCCAATTGATTTGATTTTTCATCGTTGGTTACACATGTTTGGTAAGTAACGGTTTTGTCTATTGTTAATTTTTCTTGGTTAATCTCTAAAAGGGCCTTTTTTGGTGTTTAGGAGTTAATCAAAAGGCTGGTGGTTTTGAATCGATGCTGTGATTGTGCGAAATCATGGTTACTCAAGCGAGGTAAGGGCTTTGCTAGGTTTAGTCGATTTATTTCCGAAATTGTTTAATTAAAAACGAATTAAGTGATTAATCTGGAGATATGTTGGTCGATTTTTAGGTCTATAGGCTTAGAAATGCTTATGCATCAGAAAAGATACTAGGTGTGTACCCAAAACATAGAAAACTAGATTCGGTGAAAAGAAAAAATTGCTTACTCTCGAGAAATAAGAGAAAATGATGCGAAAAATTGTAGAGAAAGGAAGTAAAGGTGTTATGAACTTAGAAATCAACATTTTGCACTAAAATAGTTTTGGACAAAGAATAAAGAGTCTAATTTTGGAAAATCATAAAAATAGTGGAAATTGAGTTAGAGGTTGAATAAAATAAAAAATTAAATTTTATTGAGTCTAGTTTTTCATGGAAGAAACAGTGTAAGTAATGAAATTGTAAATCATGAGATATAATAAATTTTGTGAGATAAGGTCAGAATGATTTTGGATGCCCTGCTCGACTTAGGAAAATCATCAAAATTGTAAAAAGATAATTAGGGCTTAAATTTATATTTTAAATCCTTAAAGAGTATATTTTCAAAAGAAATAAAAATAAAAATCATCTAAATTCCATAGTAAGAGATAAATAATTTTTAGTAAGGAAAGGATGTAGTCATTAAATAGCGTAATAGGGTAAATTTAAAATTTTACTGTGCTTATTTGATAAAATATAAATTCTAAAAATTTTATGGTAGAAAGGTATTTGAGTCTAGTTTCAAAACATCAAGCGGATCTTAATTTGGAATTATGTAGCTCAAGATATAAATAATTTAGTGATAATGAATCAAGTAGATAACTTTGAATGAACATATATGTAAATAGTGAAAACATATATAAGTATTGAGCTAGCATGGGTTACTTTAAAAATGGATCAACGGCCAAGGACAATTTGGGCCGAGTGGGCCACACGGGCGTGTGGGCCCACATGGGCAGATCACATGGGCGTGTGGGCCCACACAGGCAGATCACATGGGCATGTGGACCCATTTTTATCAAAATGTTTTTAAGGTTGCACGGGTCGACCAAGTCGACTGTGAACCTACTGTAGGGTCGGTAACCACTACTTAGACCCTTAAATGTGTGAAATTGACACTGGGCATGTTAATATCTGAACTGAATATATGTACTGAAATTGCATAATAGCATGCCATCCATTGTGTGTTGCATTGCATTAGGTTGGGGGTTGTTATTTGGAGGAAGTGTACTGAAAGGCTTTAAGCCTAATTTACTGGCAGATTAGCTGCAAACTACTATAGTGTGCCGTATTCGGTACTACTTGGAGTGTAGGGATGGGTAGGTTGATTATATCCCCACATGGAGTGTAGAGTTGGATGGAGATGGTGTGTAGAGGCTAGTTGCGCAGGATTTTGCTCTTGCAATCATATCGCTACTAATACTGTGATGGGCTAAGACCCTACTGCATTTTTGACACTGTCTTGAGATGGGCTAAGGCCCAAACTGTCATTGATACTGAAAAAGGCTGAGGCCCAAGATTGTTCAACTGTGCATTGTGAATACTGATTTTTTGTTTGTTTCTGCAGGATTACACACTAAGTTTATGTAAACTCACCTTTTTTGTTTAATGTGCATAGGTAATCCCCAAACTTAGACGAATCGGTGCGACGGAGGACTCAGCGGTGACCATAGTAATTTTGGACTTCATGGTTTTCAATTTACGATTTATGATTTGATTATTATTGATTATTTAGGTTTTAATTTAAGGACCCTCTGGGACTTTGGTTTTAAATTTGGGTTTTTATTTATTTATTTTACTTTATGGATTTACACCTGCTGGTTGTAGGAAATTCGATTTTTAAAATGTTAAAGTAATTTCTAAATGCTTGATCACCTAGACTGTTTTATTAAAGCTTCCACGAATGGGGATGTTTCAAAACAAATGTTTTAAATGAATAAAGATGACTTCCTAAGTTCTAACAAAGGTTTACTAAAGATAATAACATGGAATGTTTTCATTGTAACAACAAGGTTTCAAAAACACTATCGTGTGACATTGCCAGATATGACCATAACGTCTAGGCTAGGTTTGGGATGTTACATGATGGCATTGAATGGCTAAAATCATGATTGAATAGGTTGAGTTTGAATAAGTTGAATTGATTTGTTATGATGCCAAATTGAGGTATACTGGATTGGTTGATTTGAAATGGTTAAATACAATGTTTTGGTTAGGATGATTTTATACAAGTAAGATTGTGCAATTATGTGCCAAAATTGGAACTTGAAAGGTTGGCATGAAATATGTACCAAATGGCCTAATTTTTACCAAAAACAAAGTCCACATCTCAACAAGTAATCTTCCTTGTCGCAACATCGGTTGACAATATGTGACATCACGATGTAGAGTGGTATGGAGTCATGATGCGATAAACTATTTAGCGGCCTCACGAAGTGGAAGAAGTGATGTCATGATGTCGACCATGAAATTTTGAAAATTTAAAATTTGGTCCTATTTCATGCCCAGGTCTACAAAAGAGCATTCGTAAGCTCGGTTGAGATTCAAAAATATTGTATATCATATTTTGAATGTTTTTAAGACATGAATGTATGTTTGAATGATATATTTACGGTATATTTGACAGTAGTTTCTTCGGCAATGGATGTGGCATCCTGTAGCTCAAACCCGGTGACCGTGTCGAGCAATGAGTGTTACAAATGCCACTAGAAAGCCTTTCCCCCAAGCAGTTAGCTAAAAATTTCAAATTTATTAAATAAGTAAATTACCTTAAATTTATTTGTATTCCATTTATTTCCAATCAACAAGTGACAATCATTTGGATCCAAATATTTTCGACGATCATTGCTTTTGAGATAGCTTTGGTATAAATGGTAATGACTATTCTTATATTGAACTTGCACTTGTTTCATCATAAAAGAATAAACATATCCGAAAAATCAAACTTGTCCTAAAATTAAAAAAAAAATTCGACATAACTTATTTATGTAGCTTAAATAAATTTAAAATATTTAAAACCTACATCATTAAAGATTATACACAAACTTAAACTATATATATTTCTTATATAATTTTAATATGGAAAATATCATTTAGTAGTATCTTTGCTCAATCAACAAAATTATTAATGGAACATTAATCATAAAATGCTACAAATAATCAAAAGCATGTGGTAAAACTAATATAAAAAAAACATTTGAACATAGAACCAAAATTACAAGAAACATTTTGTAATAAGAGAAAAACAAAGCTAAAACCTTATCAAAATTAAAGACACCAACTTAAGTCACATAACTTTGCAATCTAAGTGCAACTACAATAAGCTTAAAGAATTGTTATTACTATTAGACTAAAATTTTAAAAAATTACAAAAATAAATTAATATATCATGTTCTCTACCTTAAAAATATACATGGAATCATTCAAAACTTATCATATATGTGACGAATAACTAAGTCATTTTCGAGAACCTATCATATAATAGACAATAGATTCAGTTAAATGATGACAAACTAATATAGATGGAATCATACCTTTAAGAAGATCACATTGTCTTAATGTCATCTTCAGAAATTTCTTTCCATCTATTGACTTGAAGTGATGTAAATTGTTGAACGCAATTTGTTACTTCGCTTTGAAAAGGTTGCCATGCTTACCATATACCTTATTATACGAAGCGGGGAACTGAATATTGAGTTCTCTACATTTGGCCCTCTTTTTAGTGAGCATCACATTTCTAATTAGTCCCCATCCTAGAAGATCCATTTGCTATATAAAAATATCTCTATTTAAAGAAATATGATATCAATTATAATTGTAATGGCTCGGTTTTCAGTGTTACCGAAATTGTAATTTTGAAACCTTATTTTCGTAAATCGAGTCTGTAAATTTTAAATATGAATAAATATATTAAAGATTGGTCAAATAATTTTGTTGAATTAATAGTTAATTATGGCCTAGGGACTAAATCATAAAGTTCAATCACTATAGTTTTTAATTCATCAAAGACTTGAAGACTTAAATAACAATTAACCAAAAGTCAAAAATGGTAATTAAACCATTTTAATTATATGATAGTGGATGATGATGGGGATTCTAGTAAGATTGATTAATGTTGTATTAAGTTAATTAAACTATGTTAAATTAATTAAGTTAAATGAATTAGGTTTTAATCTAATTATAATTATGTTAAATTAGTGGAAAGATGTCATCTTCATCTTTCACCATTCTTCATTGTCATAACTTGAAGAAGAAAACCAAGGAAAATGTTGAAACATTCGACCGTTGATTAGTAGGTAATTTCAAGTCATTTTCTTGTAATTTTTATACATTTGAGATCATGGGAGCTTGATTTAGCTAGCCCATATACCAATTTGTAAAACTATTAAAGTTTTAGAAAGTTGACATTGTTGATTTCTTGAATAATTAGGCTTAAATTTGATAGATTTTAAGCTTAGATTATGAAAAGGACTAGATTGTAAAGTTAATTTAGCTTAACTGTTAGTTTCATAAATTAGGGACCAAACAGAATTTGCAAAATTTGTTATGAAATTTTGGTAAGAATAGAAAGTAGAGGGTCCCTAATGAATATATGTGAAATCAAATTTTAATTTGAAACTACGAATCGAAAAATATGTTTTTCCGGATTTTATGGACTAAATTGAATAAATTACAAAATATGCATAAATTAATAATTTGTTGTAAATTAGTTGGAAATTTATATTGATATATGTTTTGTAATTTTACATAGCTAACGTTGATGCTAGATCCTCGAGAGGGAGAGCAAAAGCGAGAGTTATCGACAAGTAACTAGCTGCCTCTGAACGTGTTATCGTTTATAGTATAAATATCACACCAAAAATATAAGAAATTAAATCGGCGGTATCTGCAAGCATAGAGGTCAAATTGTATTATAGTATTGTGTTACAATGGAATACCGGTCAGTATCCCGAGGAACGTACCCAATGGATTGTACATTGGAGAAATTATTATTAAATCAATTATAGAAAATAATTACTAATCTAATTGAGTCACGAATTATTAGTGCAAATCAAAATTAATATTTTAATTAAACTAATTAAATGAACTAACCTAAATTAACCTAATGGACATTCCTATTCCTAGTGTCGACAACGTGAGCCTCTGGCAAATTATTAATTAACTCCCTAATTATTTAATTAGATAATTAATTATGCTAGATTGAGTTATTTATCACCCTTAACTATGAATACCCTCTCGGTTCATCTTCAATAAGGATTACCACCTAAGTCACCCTTCCGGTCTCACCGCTTGGCACAAGTTTTACACAACAGGATACCCTCCCAGTCTCACCTATCTCAATATTCTATTAGGGGCGCCACTCTCTAATATACTAAGTACCCTTGAATAAATAACTAATTTTAGATAAATAATTAATTAACAAATAAATTAGTTTAATAATGAATCATGCAAGATATGAAATAAAACAATAATCTATTCTAATATTTACACTACGATTAATTGGTCAAAATAACGAAATATAAATAACAAAATAGAAATAAGAGATAGGAGAATGCTCATGAATATTATATTAAGGCGCGAATCTAGAGCAATCTTCTCTTGCGAGTGTTTTCACATAAGAATAGAAAAGCTCCAATTACACAAACATAAAAAAGAAAAGAAAACTAAACTGAATAGAAAATTGTCTAGGTCTAAAACTGCTTACAATCCTAGTGACCTTATGGTTGCCATATAGTGGCATACTTGGTGACCAAACATCTCGAGATACACTTAGATACCAATGAATAAAATATTCTGCTAAAAGTTAGGGTCCAAATATGGAAATATCCCCAAAAGTGTTATGAGGAGAATCATAAATATATTGGTTTCCATCGTCACATGTAGGGATGTGGGAATGCTTCTCATCCCAACATTGCCCTCATGTATTCCCTTTCATGCTTCAACGCGTTGTCATTATGAGAGGTAGCTCCTTGTCAAGACGTCGACTGTTTTTAAGCCTTTGGTAGCTTCCTTAGCTTTTTGGCTCCTTGTCTCACGACTCGATCCTCCTTGTATTTTGGACTTGAATTGGTATCTTGCACACTTAATTAGCTAATTAGTCACTCACAAGGCCCAAATCAGATTTACGTGAAACACTCCAAACCCGGCCCACGAGCCTTGATCGGATCTGGTATGTTTCCCGATGTAAACCGTTTCAAATTCTTTTGTTACTTAGGAAAAACTTGTGTGTTTTGAAAGAAAGATTGTTTTGGGTTGGGCTTGAGTTGAAAACAAGTTTATTTCATTACTAAAATCCTTTACTTTAGGTGACAAAACGTTTAGGCTTTGTTTTAAAATAAATTTACTTAATCTTTTAATAGATAAAAGTTTGTAAGCTTAATAAATAAAAGCAAAGTAAAGTAGTTCTACTATGGCCTTATTACATCAAATAATTCCCCAAAAAATAAATTCAAAGTACTTAATGAAATAAAATTCCAAATTAAATAAATTCCTTCTCGTGCATGGCCACCTTTAAGCTCCCGCCAATTCGGTCCATTATTGATCGTTACTCTAAAAATAATCCCACAAGGGTGAGTCAAACAGACTCAATGTGTAACCAACACTAAAATTTAATAATTTAGGCATACATTATCATACATGTTCACGTACATAATCATATAGCAGATATAAAATAATGATGCAACCCAACCCAAACCTATATGCCATCCGCTACACATCACCCATACCATCCTCAGACTCAGTGGGGACTACTAAGTCAACCTCCATCCGCTACACACCATCGAAGGTAGTCATTTGCAATGACGTGCTCATCGCCTCTTATAAAATTCGTGGCATAGCTACCAGATACATACTTTGTGTCATGAGACACCATATTCAGATATCATGGTCTTAGGTCACCACATTCAGATATCGTGGTCTTAGGTCACCACATTCAGATATCGTGGTCTTAGGTCACCACATTCACTTCCCCTTTACATATCACCCATATGCCCCATGTCATACAAATATGCATTAACTATATCATATTCCTTATTCACATTCTTATAATTTCATGTATATGCCATAGTAAAACTTATCATACTCATAGTAGGGTAGAAAACGTACTGAGTACTTAGTACCATTACATGGTACCTTAACCATAATCTTACACTTTTATATTAGCACATATAATAAATTAAAGCCGTAAATCTATCGAGATTTAGTGTGGGGTACACACCTGATATACTTATCGAATTTACTGAAATCCCGAAAACTCATTCTATTCCTTTAGATCTTTAATTCTTATATTCGGCCAACCCTAACATGTTAGTAAAAAGCCATTCGGCTATAAATCCCAATCCTAGAAAACCCATTCGGCTATAAATCCCAATCCTAGAAAATCCATTCGGCTATAAATCCCAATCCTAGTAGGATTGTTGTCATCAAATTCTTACCTTGGTGCCGATTGGATTAAAAATTAAATCTCGAAACTTTGTGATGCTTATTTATTGCAATCGGCTATACCCTTAATCATTGAACTAGTTAGTTTCGGCTTTTTAAACAAATAAGAATTAGATCTAAATACCACAATAGGGCCTTGGTAGAATGTCGATTCACTTACCTTTATGAATCTAAATTCCTAAACCTCACTTACTTCATCAGCCTTCCTCCTAAAAATCAAGTCACCTAATTTTTACCTACATTCTAGAATCCTCCACTTATTCAAAAAATCGAAATTCTCAATTATCATAGCCCATATGGTATTCGGCCAAAAAGAAAAGAATAGAAAAGGGCCATTCGGCCACCTACCATTAATTACTCACCTTCGACTTTTCCAAAATCGGTACTTTTGGCTTATTATAAAGCAGGATTCGGCTTCTAGGGCTAAAGAAGAGAAATTGATAGGCATAGACAATTGATTCGGGTTAGATCTTGATGAGAAGAGAGGAAGAAATCATGAGGAAAAGAAATCCCGAAACTTACCGAATCACTAAAGAACATGCGGCCTATGGTGCACCTTCAGGAAACTAAAACACCCTTGTAGATTCGGCTTTGAGGCTTAGAGAGATTCGGCTATAGGCTTGAAACTTATCTTCGGCTTTTGATTGGTTTTGCAAAGGAAAAAGAATTGATGATGGGAAGCACAGGGTATTTCGATTTTACAAGGAAAGAAAAGGAAGATATAGAACTTAGAGAAATTCGGCAAGACTAGGGGATTTTGTTTTCGGCTTTGTGGAGAATTGAAAAGAAAAAAGAAGAATAATGGCAGAGAAAATTCGGCAGAGATTCAAAAAAGAGAGGAAAGAATGCTGAATGGCCTTGTCGAAATTACTAAGCCTAGAGAGTCCCCTTTCTTGGCCATCACTCTCATATCTTTATTTTCCTAGCTTAGCCGAAATTCTAAAAGAATTTGACTTCAACTTAAACTCCTACCTTAGTCTCCCTATGCCGTCCATCTCCTTACCTTAGGAGTGCCGAATTTTAACCCATTATTTTGGGCTTCATGTGGCCATACTAGGCCCAAGTTATCCTAGCATATGGCGTCATTTCCAGAGCCCTAAGTGGCGTCTCCGGGCCATTTT
This sequence comes from Gossypium rotundifolium, assembly GCA_025506655.1. Classification (NCBI taxonomy): domain Eukaryota; kingdom Viridiplantae; phylum Streptophyta; class Magnoliopsida; order Malvales; family Malvaceae; genus Gossypium; species Gossypium rotundifolium. The sequence goes on along the minus strand of CP106730.1, from coordinate 64,805,623 downwards.
TCCAAGCCCGATTTTGTCACATTTCCAGGGTTCCTTACATTTCCTTACATTTCCAAGCTTCCTCTTAAGACTTAATATTTTCTAAAGCATTTCCTTACATTTCCTTACATTTCTTTACATTTCCAATCTTCCTCTTAAGGCTTAATATTTTCTAAAGCATTTCCTTACATTTCCTTACATTTCCTTACATTTCCAAGCTTCCTCTTAAGACTTAATATTTTCTAAAGCATTTTCTTACATTTCCTTACATTTCCTTACATTTCCTTACATTTCCAAGCTTCCTCTTAAGACTTAATATTTTCTAAAGCATTTCCTTACATTTCCTTACATTTCCTTACATTTCCAAGCTTCTTCTTAAGACTTAATATTTTCTAAAGCATTTCCTTACATTTCCTTACATTTCCTTACATTTCCAAGCTTCCTCTTAAAACTTAATATTTTCTAAAGCATTTCCTTACATTTCCTTACATTTCCAAGCTCCCTCTTAAGACTTAATATTTTCTAAAGCATTTCCTTACATTTCCTTACATTTCCAAGCTTCCTCTTAAGACTTAATATTTTCTAAAGCATTTCCTTACATTTCCAAGGTTCTAAAATGCACACAACATATTCACAACACATAAGGCATACTATTTCATGTAAATTTAGCCATAGTGCATAAGCCCTATCCCGGGATATTACAGTTCTACCCCCTTAAAATAATTTTGTCCTCGATATTACTTACTAACGAAAAATCATACATCCTAACTCACCACAATACACTCATCGCCACAAGACTCGATCTTAAAACTAACACATTCCCTACAAAATTCACATCCAAGGTTCCATACACTTCACTAGCATTACAAGAATGAACTAACTCTATAACAAACAAGGCAATGAAGGGTATTCCAAAAGTAAGGACTTACCCATTGTCACGTCATTCATTTAGTCACACACATGAACTTGCGTTCATTACAGAGAAATGTTGTCGTTGTTTGTTGTTTTCCACTACCTAGGGATATTTCCGTAATTTTATCCTATAGGGGTATTTTTGTAATTTTACAAGCCAGGGTCATTTCGGTAATTTTTCGCAAAATATGGTTCCTGGTGACCTTCAAAATAAAGACATTTTTGAAGATTTCTAATTTGAGGGCACTTCGTTGATTTTTCCTTACTGAGGGTATTTTGGTCATTTTGTAAGTCAGGGGTATTTTCGTAATTTTTTTTTCAAATCAGAGTGTCTTTAATATTTTGTAAAATTTTTGGATATTTTTGGAAAACCAAAATTTTTATTAAAATCGGAGGTAGTATGGTAATTTTGAAAAATCAAGGGCATTTTAGTAATTTTACCACTACGCGTATTTAGGTAATTTGTAAATTAAAAATTCTTAGAAAGTTTTTCCAAAATAATAATTTTCATAATTTCAAAAGGGTAGTTTGTTGACTTTTAAAACTACGGTTTTCATAAAAATGTGGCTAGTCCCTTTCGGGTTTTAATTATTGGGTTTAGCCCGTGTATAAGTCCTCTTGGTTAGGGTGAACTGAGGCTACGCACCAGGTAGGATTCGAGTGGAGAGGAGGTGAGTCACGTGGACCGCTAAATACCAAGCTCCCACCAAAACCAATCCTAGACATGCGCACCATGGTTGCCACACCCTAACTCCTACGACTTAACCATGTGTTTGTTCAATTAGGCATTTAAGTCTTATGTAATTGTTAGGGTAACTAGCCCTAGGGTTCAAGTACTAAATCTCTATTCTACGTTCCATTTCTACCTTTCTACAAATCATAATATAAATCACACAAGAGATCGGAGTACTTACAGCGGACTTGAGTCCGAGACTTAGTGGGCCATGCCGAAAATCACCTTAATTCACAAAAATTCTTTTTGGGCTTAACTTTGAAAACATTTTGGGCCTTAAACCCAAGGCCGAGAGTTTAAAATTGGACTCTGATACCAAATTGAAACACCCCAACCCGGCCCACGAGCCTTGATTGGATCTGGCATGTTCCCCAGTGTAAACCATTTCAAATTCTTTTGTTACTTAGGAAAAACTTGTGTGTTTTGAAAGAAAGATTGTTTTGGGTTGGGCTTGAATTGAAAACAAGTTTATTTCATTACTAAAATCCTTTACTTTAGGTGATAAAATGTAACACCCCAAACCCGGTCAATACGCCACGACCGAATCTGGTATGTCACTGAGAAAAATATTTTGAAAAAAAGAATCGAATAACAATTAAATCTTTGTGAAAAACTCTTTGAAATTCTATATTTGTAGAAATCAGATGTTTAATAAGTTAAAATTAAAAATTTACTTTGAAATTCCATAATAAAGCTTTTATTACTAAGTGGATAAATCATAGGTTAGAAAACATTTGTTACATTTTAAGAAAACTCAATTAATACTTTGAAAACCATTTGCATTTTGAATGTAGAAACTTAATATTTGGAAATCATTAGAATTGTAGAAAACACTTAATCTATATTTTACTATCAAACTATTTATATTACCCGATGGTAAGATTTTAAAACCATTACGCTTTTATTATTTTAGAAAACTTTGAGCTCCATTATTAAATTAATCAAATAATTTATAAGCCATATTTAAAACATATCCAAAGCATATAAATAATCCAAAACATAATTAAAGAGGCCTTATTACAAACCCAAAATAAAACAAAAACCAAATTAAAATAAACTAAAGTACCCCAAATCGTAGTTCATGTAAAATCAAATTTTATCGCACGGCCTCCTCGAGTTCATCTGGCTCCTCATCCGCGATCTCACGAATCACCTGAAATGATAAGGGAGAAGGTGAGTCACCAAGACTCAGTGCATAAATCCTTCCCCCGATTAATGCAATATACTTACACAATTTATAATCAAGTAATATATAATTATATAATGCACCCAACCTAGCCATCCTTAACTCCTTTTCTACCCTGTGTGGTACCAAACCACTGGTGGTGCCAAACCACTGGTGACCCAAAGTCACGATATCCAATAATGTGATACCAAATCACTGGTGACCAAAGTCACGAATAATCAAGTTGTGGGGCCAACCCACGCGTGATACCAAATCACTGGCAACGATCCCATATCTCAAAAGTGGGGCCAACCCACGGTGGTGCTAGACCACAGGGACGAGATGCTATGAGGTGCCAAACCTCTGGTGTCCCAAAGACACAAATGTGATACCAAATCACTGGAGGTGCCAAACCTCTGGTGTCCAAAGACACGGATATCAAATCCTTCCCCCTCCACTCATAATCCCAAACCAATATATATGTAGAGTATAAATCATGCCATCATACTTTGATATGATCATATTACACATAAAAATCGTAAATCATGATATCAATCCACATATATTAACATCATATTGAAATGGACTTACCCGAATCCTCATTCATACCATCATGGTATCATATCAAGATCTCATCGTTTTCCACTTTGATAAAATGATTAGTAAGTTATTATTTTATAAATATATACATAACCAAATTATAAAGTGTGTAAGGTACACACCTTTCACCAACACAAATACTAACTTCCAACGATCTGATCTACCGCACTAGATCACCTTGTCCTATATTCGGCCAAACCACGACACTTTAATCAAGACCATTCGGCCAACATCATATCTTAATCCCAATAGTCTTAGGCTTTCCATCCTCAAAAAGAATAATGAATCATGAATCCTTACCACTTGACTTACCAACTTCGATTGCTAGAGAAGTAAGGCTTAGATCAATTGCTTCCAAAATCCCAAAGAGTCTATCTTCCAAAATCGATTGAAGAAAACCAAAGAGAATCTACCCTTGATAATATTCGGCCAAATAACCCCAAAAGAGAGAAAGAAGATTCGGCTATGGTGGACTAAAAAGAAAAGAAAATGAAAGTGAAAAATGAAATAGGAGAAGGATGATTCGGAAATGGAAGAAAGAAGAAAATAGAAAAATAAAATAAAATGGAAATGGAATTTTCTAACTTTGAGCAAATGCAAAAGAAATGGAATTTGGGAAGGAGGAAAATTCGGCCAAGAGGAAGTGAAAAGGAAATGTGGTTTTGAGCAATTGCCAAAAGAAAGAAAAGAAAGAGATGGGAGAAAAAAGGTTCGGCCAAGCACCTAGTTTGCCTAAAAGAAAAGTGCACAAAAATGCAAAATATGGTTTCGGTTTCAAAAGGAAAAAATGAGAGAAAGAAAATAGTATTTGGTTCAAACACAAATGAGAGCTAAATCAAAAGCAAAATTTCACAAAATGCCTAAGGTACATTCGGCCAAAGAGGGAGTTTTTTGAGAGGAAGAGAAAAATGCCAAATGATGCACAAAATGCTTAAGTTGGCCAACTATTCCCCCCCAAACTTCCTATCAACATTCGGCCACCCCCTAGCCACACATGCCGTCCACATTCATGCACTAATGGCCTTGGAATAGTTTCCAAAACAACTTCCTTAAGCCAAGCCTTATGTCCCCCCATCCTTCCATAAACCTTAAGATTCCTTTCCCAAAGTTCAAGCTTGCCTAAACTATCATTCAACTTCCCAAAATTTTAAAGTCCAACTTACCAAATGCATATCTTGGCCGACACTTATAGCAAAGGTGCATAAAATAAAGTCTTTCAAATGCTATCCATGCTACTCGAACCACTTCCCTCAAGCAACCATCCATGCACCTTAGCCACCTTGCCACTAACTCCTCATATGCTAGAATTTAATACTTATATCATCTTAAGTGTCAAGTTCACCTTATCCACTTCACTAAATTTTTAATACTCACAATTATTCTAGCTTCATTAATAAAAACAAGCCTACACCATACTATGCTAAACACAAAATTCATACCCAAGCCAACACAAATAATAAAATAATATTCTAATTTTTTAGGATGTTACAATTCTACCTCCCTTAAAATAATTTCGTCATCGAAATTACCTGATCAAAAGAGTTGAGGGTATCATTGTCTCATAACATCCTCCAGTTCCTACGTAGCTTCTTCTTCGCCATGGTTCTGCCATAAGACCTTCACTAAAGGATCGACTTCTTGCAAAACTTTTACATCTCGATCTAGAATTTGCACTGGTTCCTCTTCCATCATCAAATCTGGACTCACCTCTATTTCCTCCACTGCCATGACATGGGATGAATCAGAACGATAGCGTCTAAGCATGGAGACATGGAACACATCGTGAATCGACTCACTCCGGCAATTCGAGTGATAGGCTCTTGGTCCCACTCGCCTCAACACCTTATACTCCCAATGAACCTTGGACTCAACTTGACTTTTTTCCCAAATCTTAACACTTTCTTCCATGGCTAGACCTTCAAAAAGACCTGGTCACCCACGGTAAACTCTATATCCCTCCGCTTGAGATCGGCATAAGACTTCTGCCTATCCGAACTTTCTTCAAACGAGCCTGAATCATCTTAACCTTATCCTCAGTCTCTGCAACCAACTCTGGTCCTAACATTTGACGCTCACCCAACTCCGTCCAGCATGTAGGTGTACGACACCTCCTACCATACAACGCCTCATATGGTGCCATCTTAATACTTGCCTAACAACTATTGTTGTATGCGAATTCAGCTAATGGCAAAAACTCTTCCCAGCTGCCTCTGAAGTCCAAAACACAACCTCTCAACATATCCTCTAAAATCTGAATGACCCTTTCCGACTGCCCGTCAGACTGTGGATGAAAAGCGGTACTGAAATCCAATCGCGTACCCAAAGCTTGATGTAATGCTCTCCAAAACCTCGACGTAAATCTAGGATCTCTGTCTGAGATGATCGACACTAGTACACCGTGCAACCTTACTATCTCCGCCACATACAACTTAGCTAGCTTATGAAGTGAGTAATCCACCCTTACCGGAATAAAATGAGCTGACTTAGTCAGACGATCCACAATCACCCAAACTGAGTCCTTCTTACTAGGTGTAAGAGGTAATCCACTGACAAAGTCCATAGTGATCATCTCCCACTTCCACTGTGGAATCTTCACCTATGAAGTAACCCAGACGGAATCGATGCTCGCCTTTAACTCTGGCGACACGCCAAACATTTCCCCACAAACTCGCCATTCTCCCACTTGGACTGCCACCAAAATTGCTCTCTTAAATCCCGATACATCTTGGTACCTCTAGGATGCATAGCGTATGGGCTGCTATGTGCGTCCCAAAGAATCTTTTGCCTCAACTCAACATCTTTTGGCATACAAGCTCTCCCTTGAAAGCACAACACTCCATCACTGGACAAGCTATAATTCTCTAAACCACCATTCTGAACCTGTAATCTCCGATCATTCAAACTATCATCCTCTAACTGTTTCTTCTTGATTTGCTCTAACCAAGACAGCTTGACTTGCAATTCTGCCAAAAGACTCCCATTGTCGTATAAACTAAAACGAGCAAACGTCGATCTTAAGTATGATACAACCTTACGGCTCAACGCGTCTGCCACCACGTTAGCCTTGCCCAGATGATATTCAATCGAACAGTCGTAGTCCTTCAACAACTCAATCCATTTATGCTGCCTCAAGTTCAAATCCTTCTGAGTCAAAAGATACCTAAGACTCTTGTGATCCGTGTAGACTATCGACTTCTCTCCGTACAAGAAATGTCTCCAAATTTTCAAAGCAAAACCACTGCGGCTAATTCCAAGTCATGCGTCGGGTAATTAACCTCATGTGGTCTCAACTGCCGAGATGCATAAGCCACTACCTTCCCTCTTGTATCAGCACACATCCCAAACCAGTATGTGATGCATCACAATAAACCGTGAATTCCTTGCACCTTAGGTCGAATCAAAATCGGAGCTTGAATGAATCTTCTTCAACTTGTCGAAACTTTCTTGCTGCTTCTCGGTCCACACAAATGGAACTCCTTTCCTCAACAACTTGGTCATCGGTGCTGCTATCAAAGAAAATCCCTCTACAAATCTTCGGTAATACCCATGCACCTAGAAACTCCGAATCTCACCAATCGACTTAGGCGGCTTCTAATCCAACACTGCTTTGATCTTTCGAGGATCCACTCTAATCCCCTCAGCTGATACAACATGACCCAAGAAAGTCACCTCCCTAAGCCAGAACTCGCACTTACTAAATTTAGCAAAAAGCTATTTTTTCCTCAGAATTTGCAACACTACTCGTAAATGCGCATCATGCTCCTCCTTTGACTTAGAGTATACCAAAATATCGTCTATAAAAACTATGACAAACTGATCCAAAACTCATCAAATACGATTCATCATGTCCATGAATGTCGCCGGCGTTAGTCAATCCAAAAGGCATTACCGTAAACTCGTAGTGCCCATACCGAGTACAAAATGCCGTCTTATGGATATCACCTCTTTCACCTTTAACCGATGATACCTGCACCTTAAATCAATCTTGGAGAAAACCGCCTTTAAGTCGATCAAACAAGTCATCTATCCTCAAGAAAGGATACTTATTTTGATTGTCGACTTATTCAACTGACGAGAGTCAATACACATCCGTATCGTACCATCCTTCTTCTTGACAAAAAGTACCGCGCTCTCCAGGTGAAACACTTGGTCGAATGAAACCTCGATCCAACAACTCTTGAATCGAGCCTTCAATTCCACCAATTCCTTCTTGCCATCCTATACGAGCTATAGACACCGCACCGCTTTCTAACAGATCTATACCGAATTCGACTTCACGATCCGGGCGATCCGGAAGTTCTTCCGAAATACATCATCATATTCCTTTACTGCTCGAGACATTCCCCATAGTAGACTCCTTAGCTTCCAACGCATATACATGGACTACATATGCCTCACAGCCCTTCCTGACCATCTTCACAGCTTTCAACGCAGATACCACGTTGGATAGATAATCTCTTCTATTACCTATCATAACCACCTCTTCACCCTCAGCTGTCTTCAAAACCATGCGCTTAGTAGCGCAATCCAAACTTACCTGGTACTTGACCAACCAGTCCATCCCAAGAATCAGATCGAACTCCCCAAATGGCGCTTCTATCGATCGACCACAAACACTACCCCTTGAGTTCTAAGGGTATATCCCTATCTGACTTATTAACTTCTGAGTGACCTAGAGGACTAAGTCTTGTCATCCTCCTGAAGCGCCTCGAGTTTAAGTTCATGGTCTCTACTATACTACTAGTAACATACGAATGTGTCGAACCCACATCTATCAAAGTAGTATATGGAACACCAAAGATTAAGAACGTACCTGCATGATGACGTCCGGTGCATCGCCCTCCTCTCGACATCTCGCAACATACACCAAACCAGGTTGTCTTGCCTCAGTGTTACTTGCACCTCTCGCTCGATACTCATGGCCTCGACCGTAACCATTACTTCCTCTACCATTACCACGACCTCTCTGTGGTGACGGTCCCTTCTTCTCGGCCGAGCACGATCTTGACCTCGACCGATTCTCGGCTTGCTTACGTGGATGATCCCTCACACGATGATCCAATGAGCCACCCTCGAAACATCCTTTCCCTCCGGTCCAACATTCGCCCCAATGATATTTTCCACATCGATTACATTGTGCTGGTCCTTGATTAGCGATATGAGCCTCCCAGATCGATTCGCCCATTCGCCTAGCCTTCTTCGAGAATTACCATGACCCGGATGATCCAAAACTTCTCTTATGTTTGTTCCTGTCGTGATTATGCTTTACAGATTCTTTTATTCCCTCAGCAATCTTAGTCTTTTCAACCAACGCAACAAACTCTCGCTCTTGATGTGGAGCAATCAGCAACCTCAGCTCATCTCTCAAACCATCCTCGAACCGGACACATCGTTCGTGCTCCAAAGCCATAATACCTCCAGCATACCGGCTCAATCTTAAGAACTCAGCCTCATATTCTGATATGGACTTACTCCCTTGGACCAAACTCAAAAATGCCTTATGCTGCGCATCAACGTAATTAGACCCAATATATTTCTTCTGATATGCTGCCTTGAAATAGTCCCAAGTAAGATCCTCCACCGCAGCACTGTTCCGCACCGTGAGCCACCACTGATATGACTCATCCCGAAGAAGTGACACTATCCCTTTCAGCTTTTCCTCGGCATTCAGATCCAGATCATCCATGATTCGCTCCGTCGCCTCTAACCAATATTTGGCCGTACTGGGAGCTACACCCGAAACACCTCAAAATACTTCACTCAGTTGGCTCAAGTCGCCAGTCTGATTTTTGAGCTCCGCGCCTCCTCCTATTCCATTACCCTCTCAAGAACTCGCAGATTGCTTGAGACATGCGTCATCCCCCGTTTGCTCCTGAAACTCAACTCCAACTGCTGGTGGTGGGGGTAGTGGTACCTCATTCTCGGATCCTTGACCCGACCTCACTGGCTCAGACACAGCCATCCTACCCCTACCGCGTCCACGCATAACACGACCCCGACCTCGAGTGCTCATGTCTAAAATCTTGGCATAGCTGATTTAAAAGTTTTATGCATTAGTCATTATTCCACTATCTTTATAACACAATTTTATGAATAGTTTTAATCAGAGGTTGTTTCACGAGTACATCCAACCTATAGTTTTGGGTCTCTAGAGTAGTTCATACTATTGTATACCATCATCATCAAAATCAACAGTTGAAGTACTTACCCGGGCGGATCGGTGCCGAAAACTCGGTGCCATGCTTTTCCAACCATATAATTTTAAACAAAAACATTTTAAAACTATACTTTAAATCATTTTGGGCCTCGGGCCCATAGCCGACCTTTTGAACTTAGCTCTGATACCAATTTGTAACACCCCAAACCCGGTCAATACGCCACGACCGAATCTGGTATGTCACTGAGAAAAATATTTTGAAAAAAAGAATCGAATAACAATTAAATCTTTGTGAAAAACTCTTTGAAATTCTATATTTGTAGAAATCGGATGTTGAATAAGTTAAAATTAAAATTTACTTTGAAATTCCATAATAAAGCTTTTATTACTAAGTGGATAAATCATAGGTTAGAAAACATTTGTTACATTTTAAGAAAACTCAATTAATACTTTGAAAACCATTTGCATTTTGAATGTAGAAACTTAATATTTGGAAATCATTAGAATTGTAGAAAACACTTAATCTATATTTTACTATCAAACTATTTATATTACCGATGGTAAGATTTTAAAACCATTACGTTTTTATTATTTTAGAAAACTTTGAGCTCCATTATTAAATTAATCAAATAATTTATAAGCCATATTTAAAACATATCCAAAGCATATAAATAATCCAAAACATAATTAAAGAGGCCTTATTACAAACCCAAAATAAAACAAAAACCAAATTAAAATAAACTAAAGTACCCCAAATCGTAGTTCATGTTAAATCAAATTTTATCGCATGGCCTCCTCGAGTTCATCCGACTCCTCATCCGCGATCTCACGAATCACCGAAATGATAAGGAGAAGGTGAGTCACTAAGACTCGAAGCATAAATCCTTCCCCGATTAATGCAACATACTTAGACAATTTATAATCAAGTAATATATATAATTATATAATGCACCCAACCTAGCCATCCCTAACTCCTTTTCTACCCCGTGTGGTACCAAACCACTGGTGGTGCCAAACCACTGGTGACCCAAAGTCACGAATAATCAAGTTGTGGGGCCAACCCACGTGTGATACCAAATCACTGGCAACGATCCCATATCTCAAAAGTGGGGCCAACCCACGGTGGTGCTAGACCACAGGGATGAGACGCTATGAGGTGCCAAACCTCTGGTGTCCCAAAGACACAAATGTGATACCAAATCACTGGAGGTGCCAAACCTCTGGTGTCCAAAGACACGGATATCAAATCATTCCCCCTCCACTCATAATCCCAAACCAATATATATGTAGAGTATAAATCATGCCATCATGCTTTGATATGATCATATTACACATAAAAATCGTAAATCATGATATCAATCCACATATATTAACATCATATTGAAACAGACTTACGAATCCTCATTCATACCATCATGGTATCATATCAAGATCTCATCATTTTCCACTTTGATAAAATGATTAGTAAATTATTATATAAATATATACATAACCGAATTATAAAGTGTGTAAGGTACACATCTTTCACCAACGCAAATACTAACTTCCAACGATCTAATCTACCGCACTAGATCACCTTGTCCTACATTCGGCCAAACCACAACACTTTAATCAAGACCATTCGGCCAACATCATATCTTAATCCCAATAGTCTTAGGCTTTTCATCATCAAAAAGAATAATGAA